>JAWWNH010000173.1:11968750-13282500 GCA_034641385.1 Darevskia mixta | reverse complement strand
GATCGCCCATAGTATACCAAAACACTGGCTACGTACTGGTGATTAACGGTGAAATTCTGCACTTGTCTACTCAGAAATAAGCTCCATTGAGCTCAATGGAACTTACTTCCAGGAAAATGTGTAGGGGGTTACAACCTTAATGGCAGCCAATAAAGGCAAATGTGATAATACTGTACAATGAGCCATATCAGTGGTTTTTATGGTCTAGAATATGGCTTCTTATGCCTGACCTGAAGGATTGTATATAAAAGCCATTGAAAACCAGAGCTGCAGAATCCCCTTCTCTCAACTCCTGGTAAAATCTAGCAAGGGAAAGAAAGCGTGCGAAGTGACATCACAAACCCCGTACATTATCTGGCCTCTGCTACACTTCATCGGCTGATGCTTGGATGAATAGAGAAATGCACTACACAATTTGTATTACTACTAGGCATTATCAGAGACGAGAGGGGGGGGAGAGATCTTTGGGGATGAATCGCTCATCGTAGAAGGAAATTGTCGAACAGACAGCGAATCCTTTGATCGCACACAGCTAGAAATGTTTTGCAAATGGTCGTGACCTCGTTTTGGGGGAAGGAATTTGCAAAACAGCAACCAGCCACCACCATCCCACGTCCATATGCGACAGAGAGCATTACTGCAAAATTAGCACCAATCTTCATTGGACCATTCAGTGTCACCAAGTATCCGTCAGATGTGAACTGCACTCCGAACAAATTGCCTGAAGGAATGGATACAGGGTTTTTCATGTTCTAAATGTGCGCTCTTATTAGAATCAAAGCGGTCCATCGGAGGATACTTCACTCCTTGAAGACTTGCAGCTAGCAGAAAGGCTGAAGTACTTTACTGATCTTCCGAAGCGCAGTCCGTGAGGGAGCCGGAAGCACAAATCTTTAAGAGAGACTGCTGGCTTGCCTCTCCTTTCCCTTAGACACCACTCTAACCACATTATGACAAGCCCCACATCATTATAATAACAACCAAATTGTTTGGCTCCCACGGGTGGACTTACAGTCAGGGTGGATTGTACTTACAGTCAAACCAGCCACGAATAATCAAGATGAGACTCTCTGTTCAATAATGCAGAACCAGTTTTGCATAAAAACAAATTGCTTGAGATTGGGGCGGGGGGAGAATTAATGTGGCTGATAATAATTTGGTATGAATGAGTAAATAAGGGGTCATTTTTTTTTTCTACAGAGGCAAATGACCCCCTAATTTGTTTTAATATTCAGTGTATACTTAGGGATGGAATGTGCTGATTTAGAACAGTTCATAAGCCAATCTGCAGGCATAAATACTAACAGCGAAAGAGGTGGAAAAAGGAGGGAATATGTTGCCACACTCTATTCCTCTGGCATGGAGGGAATCGATAGGATGCAAATTTTGCATTTAGTGAAACTTCCAGAAGTTTCAAAACTGGATTTTTTTTTTTTTAAATGCAATATGGAATTCATCAATAGTTGAATTCCATACTTGACTATGTGCAAAAAGCAATGTACAATAAAAATATTACGCTCCCCGCCAAAAAAGCTCAACAACTCTGACCCATGTCCCCCCATTTTCTTAAATATGAGTCCCCCGAAATAAATGTCTTATACATTGGGGCATCTAATACACTGAAAAATACAGTAATTCCTTGCTCTAGTTTTTCAAACACCCCTGAATAATGCCGAGCATATTAAAGCATGCACAGCATCTAAAAAAAATTGAGCCAATCTCACATTTAAAGGGAAGTGTTCATATGGCAACATTGCGTAGCACGACATGGAATTAAATCAATACAAAAACAAGTTTGCTCTTTATCGGAACTAATTGCACTTTTATAAGCCATTTGGCATACGTGAATATGTTTACTTGCAAAGAGCAGAGAAACACCCAATTCTATTGATTAGGTGCAGTGATTGATTGATATGATATGAGTGCATTGTAATTACTGAATCTATGAAAAGAGGTAGAAAGTACTACAAAAATTAATGTGGTGTAAGGCCATATGTCTTGCCCAAATGAGAAGAACGGAAGGGAATGCAAATGTTGTAAAAACAATAAGAGAAGCACAGCGTGCGTGGAGAGAGAATTTGAGTAGCATATTATTGTGAGATAGTTGGGTGGTGCCTGATTAAGACATACTTGGAATAGATCAGTTGAAAGCAATAGGCATAAATTAGGTAAAGGTAAAGGGACCCCTGACCATTAGGTCCAGTCGTGACCGACTCTGGGGTTGCGGCGCTCATCTCGCATTATTGGCCGAGGGAGCCGGCGTACAGCTTCCAGGTCAGGTGGTCAGCATGACTAAGCCGCTTCTGGTGAACCAGAGCAGCGCACGGAAATGCCGTTTACCTTCCCGCCGGAGTGGTACCTATTTATCTACTTGCACTTTGATGTGCTTTCGAACTGCTAGGTTGACAGGAGCAGGGTCCAAGCAACGGGAGCTCACCCCGTCGCAGGGATTCGAACCGCCGACCTTCTGATTGGCAAGCCCTAGGCTCAGTGGTTTAACCCACAGCGCCACCCGCGTCCCTTACAGGCGTAAATTAGTCACAACTAATTTACGTAAATCCATTTATTTCAACAGGTATAATCTGAGTATAATTTAGTTGCAGGGCTGCTGACAAGGGGTACAGGGGTTACCCACCTACTGGGCCCCAAGCCAGCAGGGGCCACAGACTCGACTTTTAAAAAAGTAAGTCAACTGTGGACTCCTAAAATGAAAGTACCAAGCAAATATTTCAGATGTGCCTTAGCCTCATAAGTGATTTCTGAGCAGTAAACCAGCCCAGGTACGCTTGTTTTTCAATATTTTAATCCAACAAGTAAAGAAGAAGAAGAAGAGTTTGGATTTGATATCCCGCTTTATCACTACCCGAAGGAGTCTCAAAGTGGCTCACATTCTCCTTTCCCTTCCTCCCCCACAACAAACACTCTGTGAGGTGAGTGGGGCTGAGAGACTTCAGAGAAGTGTGACTAGCCCAAGGTCACCCAGCAGCTGCATGTGGAGGAGCGGAGATTCGAACCCAGTTCACCAGATTATGAGTCTACCACTCTTAACCACTACACCACACTGGCTCTAAAGCCAAAGCTGTGCTTGATAGGCGAGTTTTTGGACTCCAGGAATCCATGGGGTCCATTAAAGCTGGTGTTCTCCTTCCTCCCCTGCCCTTTTCCTTCTGGCCGGTGGCTTCTGTCTCCTTGTGATCGCCATTTGAGATCAGGTAATCCCTCTAAATTATTTCCTGCAGATTCTACCACAGAGTTAAGTGTGGGCGGACGTTAAAGAATGCTGTGAACATTTTGCAAAGAGGCTTAGGCATGTCTCCGAAAGACCACACACTTGTGAGTAATGTAGTGTATAATTAACTCACAGTAAAATGGTATGCACGTTTACTCAGAAGTAGGGCTATTTGCATTTAATGCGGCCTACTCCCAGGTAAGTGGGTACAGGATAGCAGCCTAGGCTTTCTTGTGAAGAAGCGGGAGAGAAGGGTTCATGGTGAGAGGGTCCATTGTGTAACATCCATGCAGTAGACAGGTATTAAACAGAGTAAGCGTATTGTAGTATGGAACTACAATTATGTGGAACACTTTGCCTGTTGATTGTCTATTGGACATATTATTGTGTGTGACCCCATATTTATTTTTGGGCTCTTCATCACCACCTGCAAAAGAGGGTTGCAAATAGGCGTGTGACATAAAGTGTTTTATGCAAATTTGTGTCTTTTTTTGGTGAGTGCAGCAAAGGGTGCTACATACAGTATACTAGGCCCATAAATTCCTGTTGACACTCCTACCAGTACTTACTTGGATAACACCTATTTGGATCAACATTTTCTTTAAACGTGTCTAAACCAGGAAAGCAGCTGGGGACAGCAAATGTGTGTTAAATGATTCTTGGGAAACTGGAGAGATACTGAATGAATCCTATTGTGTCTAAAATGTGCATCAAATGACTTGTTCAGGAAGGGAATCTGTGCAATTGAGTCATATAGAGGTGGCAAGAGATCAAATGATAGGGTTACTGACAAATTTTAAATTTACAAACCATCAGATCCAGATAGATTTAAAGAACTCTAGTATGAAGTTACTCATCTTCCATTAAAACGGTTTGTCACAAAAGCTCCAGGGGAGATCCAGGAGATTTCAGGCCAATTATCTTAAAATTGGTAGAAAATATAATTAAAGATAATATCGTTATGCATATAGACGATCAGTCTTGCTTAAGAAGATTCAACATAGCTTCTGCAACTAAAGGTACCTCATTTTAGAGTTCTGTGAGAGTGCCAACTCAAATACAGACTGGGGTAATCTGGTAAAGGTGACCACTTCATCAAAAAAAGAATGAAAACAGATTTGCACAAAGTTTGCACATACTAATTTACATGTATATATGCACAATTACTGTAATAATAATTTAAATGGGAATCCAATACATCTCACCAAAGCAGGGGATGACTGTGACCAGATAAGCTGCCCACCTGCTCAGACCACTGTTTAGGCGCGGCTTCAAGCCTTCTTTTGCTTTGCCTTCTTATGACTCTTTGTGGGATTGGACTGGACAATTCTTCAAATAGAAGGCTATCCTCTGCAGTCTGATAGGCATGGTCTACTTGGATTTATGAACAAGCTTTTGAGAAAATTGCTCACTGAGTAAACATGGCCGTGGTGGGATGTGAGGACAGGTCCCTGTGGATTTGTAACCCGTTAAAGAAAAGGAGAGAAATAATAATAGAGAAAATAGAGAGCTGTAAGGATGAGCTAAGTTTACAGATGACCAAACTATTCAGGATTGTGAAAATCAAAGCAGACTTTAGAAAGCTCCAAAATAGAGAACTCTCCAAAATGAGTTAACTGACATCAACATGGCAAGTGTGGCCCAACACAAGTATGTGTAAAGTGATGCAACTTTGGAGCAGAAAGCAAAACCAGATCTTGACACTAATGGGTTTGAACTGGTGGTGACTATTCAGGAAAGAAGAAGAAGAAGAAGAAGAAGAAGAAGAAGAAGAAGAAGAAGAAGAGGAGGAGGAGGAGGAGGAGGAGGAGTTTGGATTTGATATCCCGCTTTATCACTACCCGAAGGAGTCTCAAAGTGGCTAACATTCTCCTTTCCCTTCCTCCCCCACAACAAACACTCTGTGAGGTGAGTGGGGCTGAGAGACTTCAAAGAAGTGGGACTAGCCCAAGGTCACCCAGCAGCTGCATGTGGAGGAGCGGGGATGCGAACCCGGTTCACCAGATTACGAGTCTACCACTCTTAACCACTACACCACACTTGGGCTGTAGTGGATAGCTCAATTAAAATGCCAAGTAGTTTTGCAGCAAACAAAATGAATTCATGGTAGGATTACAAGGAAAGGGAATTAGACTGCCAGAGTCATGGTTTATTGGATGATTTGGAATATTGTGTACAGTTTTGGCTGCTGCACATCAGAAAGCATATTGTAGAGCTGGGAAATGTTATGGAAAGGTAGCCAAAATGATCAAGAGAGCGGAGCACCTTCTCTGTGAGAGAGGCCTATGATGATTGAGCTGCAGGTTGACAAAGGTTTATAAGATTTTGCATGTTGTGGAAAATTGACCTTATCTCCTAAGACTAGAACCTGTGGTCATCCAAAGGAATGTAATTGACAAGAGACTCATGACATACAAAGGAAAGTATTTCTTCACACACCTTTTAATTTATGGATTTGGATTGCATAGCTCAGTCACTAGAGCATGAGGCTCTTAATTTCAGGGTTATGGGTTGAAGCCCCACCTTGGGCAAAAGATTCCTGCATTGCAGGGGGTTGGACTAGATGACCCTCATTATCCCTTCCAGCTCTACAATTCTATGATTCTGTGAAGATGTGATGTCAGCCATTAGTTCAGGTGGTTTTAAGGGAGGATTAGACAAATTTATGGTCAGTGAATCTGAATAGACCTTTGCTCTGTCCCTACAGTGGTTTATTGCCTTTCCCCTCTATTTCTAGTTAACTGTGAATATTCTTATTCCACTCATGTGTGATATAACGCTACAAGTGGGACATTCATAAGTCCTCACATTCCCTCCAGCGCTTTCCCCTCATTGGAACCAGTTCACACAATCAGGTACAGTGGCTAAAGCCTAAGTAGGCATTTACCCACGACAGGGCCTTTTCAGTGGCATAGAATCATAGAATCATAGAGTTGGAAGAGACCACAAGGGCCATCCAGTCCAACCCCCTGCCAAGCAATTTCTTCTTTGAGGAATGGCAATTTCTTCTTTGAGGAATGTCCTTCTTGGTCAGGCGTGTTTGTCTCCTTCATTGTTGACTTTCAAATAAAATGGAGCAATGTACAAAATAAAAATAGAGAGTCTGACCTAGGAAAGCTTGGATACACATATGAGTTTTAAAGAAGCGTTTAAAGGCAATTGTTGCATTTGCCTCACAAATGGCCTGAGGGAGAGAGCATTCCAGAAGGTGGGTGCTATCGCAGAAAAAGCCCCCTTCCACATTGTCATCTGATGGTTGTGAAATGACGAGGAGGGTCTCCTTGGCTTAGAAGATCTTAAAGATTGACTTAGCCCATGCCAGCCCAGATTTGACAGGTGAGTGAGGTCGTCCACCTATTCATCATCTGACCTGAGATGCGGATGACCAAGGTACCCTAAGGTATCTCAAGGTGAAGTGAGATGGATCTCAGTGTTTGCTGCCCTGAGATCTTTGATGCCGTTCAAAGCAAATGCGATAAATAAATGAATCACAGTTATGAAATATTTCACAAGTTAATTGTTTTCTAAATAAGGCATTTTCCTACTAAGCAGGCCAATGCTATTTCAGAGCAAATACTAAATGCTGCAGTGTGTTATCGGACAATGTTTCATTTCTGTTAATGTACTTGAGAAAGATAAATATATCAGACTCTGGTGACTGAATGTATTATTCATAGTGTCATACTTAGTCATAAAACTCACAGGCTGATTATGTGTAAAGTGAATGAATCATATGGTTAAATATTTTCAAGTGACGTTATGAATGTTGGATATAATCAATAATATACTCGAGCAAAAGTTACACCACTCTTACGGTATTCTTAAGCTTTCCAACATTCAGGCAGTCATTGGATCAGTCTGTTGGCTTGATATAAGATGGTGACCAATATTATCAGTAGGCTTCATCTTTAACAACTTCAGCAAATGTTTATTAATATCTACTGTACAGAGGCCAATATTGTCACCAGTTTCTTAGCTGAGGAACATGTTACTTCAGCAACTTAGCTGAGATGAGTGACTGCATATTAAGATGCCCTCCTCTCCTTAAAATAGAGTATATGCAAATCCTGGAGCAACCCCTGAATATGGTATTGGGCTGGAGGGTCAGTAAACTGAGCTTGAATCCTGGAAAGGTGGAGGCTTCGTAGTCCTCATGTCTAGGGAATAAGCCAGCAGCCTGTTTTGGATGAGGTTGCACTTGCTCTGAAGGACAAAATACATAGTCTGGAGGTACCCCTGATTTCTTACGCTCCACCTCAATCACAGATCCCCTGATGGGGCACTTCTGGTGACTCCTCACACCACTGAGGTTCCATTGGCCTTCACTAGGAACTCTGTGGAACTGCCTACCTGTAGAAGTTTGGTAGAAACCATCCCTGTCTTCATTCAGGCATCTTCTGAAAACTGCACAGTTTAGACAGGCCTCCACAATGTGATTTTTTTCTATACACCAACCAATAGCTACTGATGTTTTGCTGATTTTTTCAATTAAGTTTTATAGATATTTATAGACCGACTTTATCACATTTTGTATGTTGTAAGCCACCATTATATGGAAGAGTGGTTTATACATTTTAAAATAAATAAAGCAACAATATATTATTAGGAACACAGGGAGCTGCCTTCTGCCTGTTCAGACCATTGGTCTATGTAGCTTAGTATTGTCCACACTGATTGGCAGCAGCTCTCCAGAATTTCAGACACGGCAGAAGTCACTTTTCCAGCTGTCCCTGGAGGCACCTGGGATTGAACTTTTGCATGCTGTGCAGTTGCTCTACTGAACTGTGACTCTACGAAGGAATGTGGGGTCTAAGAAAGGTGGTCTGGGGGAAAGCAAGGAGGAGGAATGAATGAAACAAAGATAAGAAAGGTGGTGGATGTGAGCACATGCAGTTTTATGTAGACTTTGTTTCAGCTGAAGATGGGGATGAAAGATTTAGGCCAAGCTTGTTCACATGAGATCAATAGGATTTAGTCCATGTAAATAAAATGAGATCCAGGCCCTTTGTTTCAACTGAATAGACCATCAAGCTGAGAGTTTCCAAAGAGAAAATAAACAGGATCAATAAAAATCTAGTAAGAGTTTGTTGGGAGCAGGAAAGCAGATGAACTTACATTGTTGATTTCCCACAATGAATGCAAAACCTGGCATTGTTTCAAAACCCAGAAAATATTTATTATTTAACATTCCTCTTTTTAAAAACAATTAATCTACAATTAGACATGCTGTAATTATAGCAGAGATCCTGGCAGAATGCATTCAATGGTGTTAACCATTGATAGATTTGTAAACAGAAGCAGCTGGACTGGAATTTCTTCAAGGAAATATTTACATGCCAACAGTTTATCAAACTGAAAGTCTGCCGATAAATCCACACATGGGTATTATGTTAAGGAGAAGAGCAGCAATGATTCATATGCTTTTTTTGGAACAGGCTAGTACTTCTCCAGCTGTAAAAGAATAAAACCAGGAAGGAAAAAGGCCTAACTTGCATCTCCATTCTCATGCCTTTGTTCCAAGTAACTATAGTATGTCTCAACAATTATTTTTTGAGTTGGCCATTGAAAATGTGAGGTGGGCAGAGAAGACTTTCCATGGATACATGGAGGTCCTACAGCTGCAAACGGTTGCTACAGAGTGGTCTGAAGGCAGGCATAACCTTAAGTTAGAAGTCATCGCAGCTTGTGAACTCTCCACGCTTGTGAACCCAGTTGTATCAAACACTGGTTCAGGCAAGGAGGCCACAGACTCAATGATGCTATAGTGAATCATCTAGTTTCCAGCTGAATGCAATCAGCTCCAGGATTTGTTCCACAGATGAAAATGCCTCACCTTCCAACCCTTAGAAGATCTCACTTTCTGGGATAGCTGAGTCAGTAGAGCAGATACTCTTAATCTCATGTGTATGATGTGTGTATAAAAGTTGTAAAAATACAAATATACTCTCTCTCTCTTAATCTCAGGGTCATGAGTTCAAGCCCCACATTGGACAAAAGATTCCTGCATTGCAGGGGGTTGGACTAGATGACCCTCATGGTCCCTTCCAGCTCTACAAGTCTATGATTCTGTTGGTACCTGTATGAATGACATGGGTTCAAAATCTGGAAGTGCAAATTGGGAGCTCCACATTCATTTACCATCTGTGAAAAACTGTGTTAAGCCCATTCCAGATGTGTTAAGGCTGAGCTACCTGCTATTAGATAGTCATTGACCATCAATATCTAGATAAGGGGAACTTGCACTCAATATCAGAAACAGATATAGGGGAAATATCTGAAGGGGACTGGAATGCAGTGTGGCAGTCAACCTCTTTTAAATCAATATCTGCACTTGTTAAGGAGCAATCACTTAAATTAATCCACAGGTGGTATCTAACCCCGATGTGCCCACATCGTGTTTGTGGCTCAGTTTCCTCTCTTTGTTGGCAGGGATGCTCTTCAAATAGGACTTAAATTCACTTATGGTGGGAGTGTCAGGCAGTAAACAAGTTTTGGGATGATGTGTTCTACATGATTTCTGTATTAAAGGTAAAGGGACCCCTGACCATTAGGTCCAGTTGTGACCGACTCTGGGGTTGCGGCGCTCATCTCGCATTATTGGCCGAGGGAGCCGGCGTACAGCTTCCAGGTCATGTGGCCAGCATGACAAAGCCACTTCTGGCGAACCAGAGCAGCGCATGGAAATGGTGTTTACCTTCCCGCCAGAGCAGTACCTATTTATCTACTTGCACTTTCACGTGCTTTCGATCTGCTAGGTGGGCAGGAGCTGGGACCGAGCAATGGGAGCTCACCCCATTGCGGGGATTCAAACCGCCGACCTTCTGATCGGCAAGCCCTAGGCTCTGTGGTTTAACCCACAGCGCCACTCGCGTCCCAATTTCTGTATTACAGTGGTTTAAAATCCAGGCTTCACCTTGTTATAGTTGAGTAAATAAATATATTTTGTTCAAGCCATCAATAATCCCTTTCCTGGTAGCAGCCAGGATGGAGATTGCATTATTATGGAGAAGTGATTGTTAACTATGCAATACTGGTATGATAGGCTTTGGAAGGTTTCGCTTGTAGACAAACGGACACAACATTGCAGAGTAGTCAGAGGTGACATTACCAGAGATAAATGTTAAGATGACTGGTCTCCCTTCATTCTTTTCATTGATTTGTCACCAGAATAACCTATATCAACTTCTGTTTGCTTTTCTTTTTGGGGAGGTATGTTATCCTGAACTTTATCTCAATATTCCAAACTTCGTTAATCAGATACTATGGTACCGACTCTCTCCAAGATTTAAGAAAGGTTGTTGTTAACTTTGCAAGTCTGCAACTGTACTTGATCCTGTGGGTTTGACATTTAAAGATATATTCCTTTCAAAGTGTGTAATGGGGATGCATGGTTCACTTATATATTTTCTTCTGCTCTTGACGTAATCTTTGGAATGTTTTGTTTATACTGGTTTGTTTCTTTTAATGTTTTGTCTGTAATAATAATAATAATAAACCTGGCTTGAGAAAGAGAAGGTTTGTAGTTAACAAGGAATATGTAAAGGTCCTACACACAATTTTTCTAATGCCTACAAAATAGGGTTGACAGCATGAATTAATAAATAAGAAGAATCTGATTAATTCAGTAATCAAATTCATGGGCCAAATGCTTGCTGATACTAATAAAATAACCTCACCAATGATTTACACAATTAATTTCAAATGAAATTTTAAATGAAGCTTTGTCAGTTTGGATTAAAGAAGAAAGCTATTTACATGCCACATATTATGGGCATTGCAGGGTAACAGTGGCAACCTTTCTGCTTTTTTTCTCCCTCCCCCTCCCCCCCCAAAAGTGCAAGTGAACTAGTGTATTTTAACATGGTGAGAAAGAACTTGTGTATTTCTTCTGATATCCCCCAAACATGAGCTTACATAGGCCTAGTTTGCAGCAGAATGTGGTGCTAGAATAACCTTGTTCAGGCAGTCAGGACAAAGTTTTCATTGTATGAGGAAGTGTAGGGTCACCCCTGGACATGGGCATTTGAGAGCAGGTCTCTCTCAGGGCAGCCTGCCAGCTCTCAGGGGCTCTGGGCCACCTGTGGTTGATCAGGCTGCCTTGCTGCAGGCAGGCTCCCAAGTACACAACCAGGGATGAGGAGGGACTGGCAAGGACAAACATCTGCCAGGCCACTCATGCATCTTTCGCTCCATGTCCTGAAGACAGCTATTGCCTGCTACACTGCAGATGAGGGCGATGATGTCTGAATGTTCTATGTATGCAAACATCCTGCAGCTAGCAGAGTATCAGGGAGAAATATTCTAGTTCACCGTGTTCTGGGGATTTTTCTTCTTTACATTTGCATTTTGTTTTTTTAATGTTGGGAAACTTTCAAAAGCAGTCCCCACCCCCTGCAGTGCAATTTGAAGGGTGCAATCCATTCTACAGTCTCTTTCTGCTGCATGTGCTGCCCTGGTCATATGCTAAGGCCACATGCACACTATCTATTGTGCTTTTATATTGTAAGCGTCCTGAGACCTGCGGGTATAGGGCGGTATACAAATTTTAATATAAATAAATAAATAAATAAATAAATAAATAAATAAATAAATAGCTAGCTAGCTAGCAGCAGCAGCAACAACAACATGGCTACTCAATGGTTATGTTTTACCTCCACTGTTGGAGGCAGTATGCTTCTGAATACCAGTTGCAGGGAAGTGAGGAGAGTAGTGTTGTGCTCAGGTTGGCCACTGTGAAGATACTGGACCTTTGTCTTGATCTAGCAGGGTTCTTCTTATTTTCATAGGTGAAAAGTGTGAAAGAGGCTTGCTGTACCAGGGGCAAGACTTTTGCTTTATTATGGTACGTCCTGTGGACTGTTTTGTCCAGTTCAGTAATTTGTCTGTAAACAATCCCGCAATCTGTTTAACAGGGCACATTGCAGTTATTCAGAGCAACACACACACACACACACACACTGGCAATCCTGGTCATAGCTTTGTAATGCAGGTGTAAGGTTTAAGAAGTAGATAACCAGTAACATACAAGTACTGAGGAGAAGCTTATGTAACCTAGCGCCAAGTTGCCGCTGGCGCCTTGCTCTGACAATCTGGATCCAGTTTGCCTCCGATTAGATTGTGGTGCCTAGTCTCTTTATCACTCATGCTCAGTCAGAAAGCCTTTCATGCTGCGTCTCGAACACGAGGGCCGATCCAGTTCCTCAGGAAGTTGCTGTGGACTGAGAAAGCAGGGCATCTAAATTCCTTACCAAACGCTTTCAACCGTTTGCTCACAAATCGTGAATAAATATCTGAAGGAGGAAGCCCTAATATAAGAAGTGAGGGTTAACTAAGGCTAATTTGTTGAAACCACAGAGTAAGTTGCACAAGGAGTAGAACTGGCATCAGGGCTTGGCATCGCTGGGCACCCAAAGAGGAGCCTTGCCATTGTTAGCTGACCAACTACACACACACACTCTCTCTCTCTCTCTCCCCCTCCCTCTGTGTGTTTCTTTCTAAGGATCCTCCTAGATGTGACTTCTTCTTCTTCACTGCCTCTTCATCTGCCCTCTCCAAGTGTGGAAATAGTGGCAAGAGAGCTACCAGTTGCCTGTTGCTGTCCCTCTGGTCAGCTGAAGACAAGCCAATGGTCAGCAGTGACTCTTTGCTTGAGCCAGTCAGGCATAATTTGTATTTAGTGAACTTTGTTTGTTTTGTGTGACCATACTCACACAAAATAAAATGTTTCAGCACTTAAGTTTGGTGTGCTTTATTTACTTTTTTGGGCCAGCTTACTCATGATTACCAGATACTTCCTCCCCTTGAATGCATTCTGATTCTTCCTGATTATCTGAATTAATATATATATATATTTGTTCTATTGCTACATGGCTCTACCATTTTGCAGTTTCCAGCCCTGTTAAATATGACATTCTTTGACTTAAAGAGTGAAATTATGTGGTTGATGGACATACAAATAGATGTGAGATGAGGGTAGGGATTGGTTACATTTTCCTTATCATCTTTCTGGTATGGTTGAGAGGAACAACACGAGAAAAGGGTTACTTATGTATGCTGCTTGCAATTGCTAACTCCTCTCGATGTTTTCCTGAAGCTGGGAAGGGATGCTTTCCTGAGACAATAGAAATAGAAAGTTATGAGGTGGAATTTTGCCAGTCGGGACCTGGAACGTCAGGCTAATGAAACAATCTCATCTAGCTGGATTAATCTTGTTTATTTTCAAATCTCAAGCAAGCCCCGCCATTGTGAGAGTACAGCAGCTTCACATGTTAAATGTTCCTTCCCATATGAACAAAATACAGCTGTGACAAGCCTACCACACTTCATGCATATTATTTGCAACCAATCCTGTTAAGAGTGATGGAAGGCAAGTATTCACATGGAATTACCCTGCTACATCAGGGATCTTTCTATCCAGATGGATAAAATATCTCAATGAGCAGGAGGAGGGTTAACGCTCTTACATAAATGTTTGAATATAAATTTAATTATATTTCAACTATATCCCTCTCTGAAAACAACAAGATAAAAGCAAGACCCATCTTATTCACTTAACATACATGTTGAGACTGCAGTGTGGATCTTATCTTAAGGTCTTTTTAAATGTTTAAAATGTTTTCAGTTTAAGTGAGGAAGTGCATTAAGATTTTAAAAGTTTCTAAGTATCTTGCAAAACTTGATGGGTATTTGACAGAGAGAGAGAGAGAGAGAGAGAAAGGAACAAGAAAGTGGGTTAGAGCAAAAAAAAAATATCTTCCACACTCTTGTAGTTATGGAAATAACATGTTTTGTTCCATCAATGTGTGCACTTTACATTATTCAGCACAAAGCTTTGTAAAATAAGAATCCTGGGAATATCACAATATAAAGGGGGAAAAGGTACAAATAACAGCTTCATAAACTGAGAAATGTACATAAATAAATCATGCAGATGGGGGCAGTTTGCTTAGCTGGCAAGAAACAAAATATGGAAAATCTGCTTGTTAAACAATAACCACAGAGTGTGCTTTTATGATGTGTTTTTTTCCTCTTCACCACAGTAATTCATATTAGAGGTAGAAGCGGTTGCATGTTAAATAAAATCATTCAGCATTGTTCTCACATTGCAAAGAGCTGACTTATGTTGTTTTAAGATGCCTCCCATTAGAAAGTAAATATTTGTCTGATGTTACACATTTCACAAAATTTAATAAAGATGAACTGTAAATAAAGTCACAGGCAGATTTCAGACAGTTTTATTAGCAGATTGTTGAAAAGGAGGAGGGGAAAAAAGAGAAAAATTAAATACAATACCAGTAAACGTGGTTCTCACATTGAAACCAGGCTCAAATAACTAGGCTACCATAGAAAAATTTTCCAATTCTTGCATTATGATGTAAAAACAGATTTTTGTACAGATTTTGTACAACAAAATTCATAATAATTTTTTTCTCATTTTTAGAAAACTTTAAATATATAGATAAAAATAGACAATTTTCATAGGTCCTACATGAAGATGAGAATGTTCTGTTCCAAGGGCTTGCATAGAGCGCAAAGGTGGTTATAATATAGAACAACTAGACATTAATATCTCTTAAGATTACAAAAAGCATTTAAACAATAACATGAACACAACATTTCTTCATAATCTAGGCAAAAGGAAAAACCTTTGTGTGTAACTAAAGAGGGGCAAAAGAAACCCAAATTCATCATACGGTAGCATTTAACGAACTGTAATATTTACACTTGTTTTTAGTAAGATATACTTCTTTTCCTCATTATTCTTAGCATTTCCTTTATGTAGGTACCAAACCAAACGATGATGCATACCCAAAGAGTCTGGAAAGTACACACTTTATGAACAATTAAGCCTACTTACAGGTGACTCTCTGCAAGGAGCAAGAGCAATGATAGAGATGCTACAGATTTTATTTGTAGATTTTTTTTTTAATTAACAAAAAAAACACCCCTCTTTTCTCTCATATAAATAATTTAACAGTTTGCCACAAAGTCCATCTAATGACAGCTCTTAACCCTTTAAAGACTGCACTTTGGGGGGGAACTGTATTATTATTATTATAATTATTAACATGTCTACTGTGAAGTATCCGGTAACAATGTTTGAATGACAAAATAGTCCCTAATGCCTCTTTTAATTCCATGGAGTGAAATGGTTTTACTTCTCGGTGTAAAATCACGAGAGGCCAAAAACAGGCCACAAAAAACCCATTCCGAAACACTATTACCAGGGCAAAATTAAAATTTAAAAACCACCAAAACCAGAATTATTTAAATTTGGACAGAGGCGTTGTTTTGACAAGTCAGCAGGTGAGACATTTTACATGTCTGTGGTTCTGATTACGTTTTTATATAAAATGTATGCGTATAAACATTGAAGAGGAAGAATGTGAGCGTGTGGGGTGGCCATTAGTCAACAAAGCAGTCTTTAAAGGGGTAACTTGGAGTAAAGAAGATAATTTAGGATGTAATAAGCACTGTGTCACAGCTTGCTTCCAGTTATGAGCACAAAGGTGGAGAACAGATATCATAGCATTTATAAAGACAGTAAAAATAACACGCAACCAGCCTTGCTTAAGACAAGGCAGGCAGGAAGGACAAAAGACTTCAACTTTATCACTTAGCTCTACGTGGTATTGGACTGATAACATCAAGTGTCTGTTTAGCCTCTGAGGTTTCCCCCTCCCCAGCAAATTTGACGTAATATGACATTAACATACAAAAATATTTCTGGCGGGTTGACTTGCTCTTGAGCCACAATTTACTCTTAAAAGTGCTGCTTCACAGCACTGACCAATATACAAATAAAAGTGGCTGTCATCCCCAGATCCCGTTCGTTAATACTGTGACTTCAGGACAAATATTTACATGCCTGCATGCGTTAAAATCAGAAAGGTGTCGTTTGGACCAACAGGGTGACAAAACATATTTATCTAAAATTGTTGTTTTCCTAAAATCTAGTATTCTACGGCATACATAATACCTTCTGTGTGTGGTTTGTGATTATATAACTGTACATTTGACCAACAGTTTCAATAAGAAGCAACATCTTGTCACCCCCCTCCCAAACTACTGCCAGGTTAGAATCAGAAATTATAACAGATCTTTAATCTTTACTTAGAGAGACTATTGCAAACAGTAAAAATTACTTTGTTTACATTCTGTACTTCTTTTTTCAACCCAAGATAAAATTGTTTTGACTTCTTGTAACGTGTTGGTCTTTTGAAAAGTATATTGGGGAAATAGGTCTTTGAAGGAAACAATACTGTGTCCTAGAATCGAAGGGGGTGGTGTTGGTGTAACTCTTTTGTTTGTCTGTTCCTAGTTTATGTTTTTCGGAATTTTCTTATGCCTCTTTTGGAAAGATTCGCTTCTATACTGTCTTGCTGGTTTACATAATAGTCTTTAGGTGTAGAAGTGGGCACTGTGGAAGTTTTGTTTGATGTGCTCAAAGAATCAGAGGAGACAGTTTCCATTCCATTGGAAAGAGAATGTGAGGTCCTACTCTGGCCGTTCTGTACAAGGAAGTGTCCATAGGCAAATTTCTTGTTAGCTGGCTGTTGAAGAAGTGTGCTACATAAGTTGTAGAAACATTCTCTGCAACACGGGGAGAAGTCCCAGGAAACCCACAGAAGATGCCCTTTCGAAAAGTTGTAAAACCTCTGCACACGGATACATGAAGTGGCCAAGTTGCCTGGAAAGCACCTTTGATTTTGCAGAACTTGCAAACTGGCAAATGTCTCACTGCAGAGTTCTTTAAACTGTAGCACACAGGTCTTCAGCTGGATATGTTCAGTACATGACAGTAGTTTTCAAATAAAGTCTTCCATCTAAAATATAAATAATACAAAAAAGTTTGAAAGTGCTTTGGACATTGCTCTCTGAAAGCATATTTCACCTTGTAATGCCGATAACATTTCCTGCTTAACAACTTCAAGTCTGGTGGTATCTCCTCAAAACTTCTACAGTCTGACTGCTACAACACTTTCTAAGTGACTAAAGTAAGATGCTGTGTTCATTTAACTATTTAAACACTGAGAGAAGCTACAGGGACTCCTGTGAATTTTGTTTAACATTTAACTGTGCTAAAGAAAATTACTTTGCTATGGCAACAGCAATACTATTCATATGTCCTACATGCTCTGGTTTCGCCAGAAGCGGCTTAGTCCTGCTGGCCACATGACCCGGAAAAACTGTCTGCGGACAAACGTCAGCTCCCTCAGCCAGTAAAGCGAGATGAGCGCCGCAACCCCAGAGTCGTCCGCGACTGGACCTAACGGTCAGGGGTCCCTTTACCTAATAGTACACTCTTCCCCGTGGTGAATACAGTGAACCAGCCAGAGCGTTGTTCCTAATCATCAGGCTAGTAGCCTACTCAGAGGAATGGAATCATTGGATACAGCCAAAGAAGAAGAAGACTGTCAGGGTGCTACTGTTCTTGTACCAGCAGTTCCCTGTCCATGGAGATGCTAGCTTATGGCCACAGCACATTCTTTGGATTTTAGGTGTATTGTTCAACATACATACAACAAAACGCCCATGTCCACTTGTAGATGTGAATACAGAACATCAGTAAAGAACAAGATATTTACAGTAATAGATTCCATGATTCTAGAATTTTTGTTCTCTCTGTTAATTGTCATTAAAAAAAATACTCTTCTATGGCTTTCAAATACAAAAGGCTATTTATGAAGTATGGAACATGAGAGGACCACCGTGCATTAAATCAGCAGTGAGATTGTAATAGTTTTAACCCAGCCCCCCCTCCCAAGTCCCCCCCCACTAGAAGAAAGTTAACCTGATTCAGAAGCACAAAGAATTGCATTGTGGGTTGAAATTTTACGCCAGAAAAAGACAAAAGGCAGAGAAGATGGTATCTCTCCCTAATTCAATGTGTCTTCTCTAGAGAAAGTAACCATTTCCTGGTAGGTAAGGTTATGGAATCTAATTTAGGTGACTTGGATTTGAACCCAGCTTAGCCATTTGGATTGTCTGTTTTCATCGTGTATATGCCACTTTTTCAACATTGTCTATTTACAAATGAGACTATAAATGTAACAGCAAACCAACCCCCCCCCCCTTGAAGGATTTATACTCTGCTTCCAAACCAGGATGGACTGATTTAAATCAATGTGATTTAAACCACCCCAAAACAGGCTGATTAAATGAGAGATTTAAAACATGTTTTTTTCGTGGGTATTTGATATATTTCCTAGCCAGTGATGCATATTTCTACATCTTAACGTACCACTGTAGCATCAAATCTACCTAGGAGGGTACAGGTTTCTCAATCTATATAGTAACATTTTTATTAACTTTAGCAAATTTTATATGGTACATAGATTATTTCATAGTTTTCTCTGTATATATGTCAAAAGAAGGGCCTTGTATATATGTCTCTCTGTATATATGTCAAAAGAAGACCTATATATATTTCCTAGCCAGTGATGCATATTTCTACATCTTAACGTACCACTGTAGCATCAAATCTACCTAGGAGGGTACAGGTTTCTCAATCTATATAGTAACATTTTTATTAACTTTAGCAAATTTTATATGGTACATAGATTATTTCATAGTTTTCTCTGTATATATGTCAAAAGAAGGGCCCTGTCCATTCATAAATGTAAATTACAGAACTGTGCTTGTTAAAAAGGACATACAAAAAAAGGAAGGTACAACATCACCCAGGTAGGCGCCATGCAATAAATGATCATCCCAGTGATATACAGAAAAAATATACAAAATCTGAACAGGGGAAAAAATCATTTAATAAAATAAAAGATCATCCGTTTTTACCTATTCCATTATGCATATAAATCCCTAACTGGATGAGAAATGGCATGC
Source organism: Darevskia mixta (assembly GCA_034641385.1). Lineage (NCBI taxonomy): Eukaryota > Metazoa > Chordata > Lepidosauria > Squamata > Lacertidae > Darevskia > Darevskia mixta. The sequence goes on along the minus strand of JAWWNH010000173.1, from coordinate 13,263,428 downwards.
GCAAATTAATGTTGTGGGTAAGAATCCCAGTAATCAAAGCTGTAATCCCACCAATAAATTGTAGAGAAAGAGCTGTGTAAGGATGGGTCGAGTCCTCTCTCCCCTTCCCTGCTAAACAGCTGATTGGTGTAATATTGACTTATGTTGGATCAGAAAGTGCTTATAGTGATACATTCAGGAGACTGAAGCAGCAATCCGCATGTGTGACTGCTGCAATCCGCATCTGTGACTGCTGATGGATCCGTTTCACATTAACAAAACTATTAGACTGAAAATTCATAATCTCAGAACAGGGAGAGGTTTTAGTCAAAAAGTTGTGCATTTCTCCCCTGCCAGATACTGCTGGTGCTTTAATTTTAAAAAGCATTCAAAGATGTAAGGCTTTTGAAAACAGATTTCATTTCGTTCAGCTTGTGGGAGGAAGGAATCCAAGCAAACAGAAGTTGCAACGCCTCCTCGCCTTTATTTTCAATACATCCTTTTTCCTTACTGCAGCTGGCTTGTCTTAGCAATGCTTCCTATTGACATTGTCACAGATTGGATTTCTTGTCTGTCCTTCTCTCACTCCTTTTCATCACCCACTTTCAATAGAAACAGGTCCTCCATCCATTTCATGTATTACTGCCACCCCCAACCATCTGAAAGATCCTCTCAGCTCTCCAGCAGAGTGGTCTACCATCCTGGCTGCTTCTTCAGCTCACATTTTGACAAGCCCCTTTGCCGTTATTTGTTTGTTCTGAGAAGGGATCTAAAGCTGAAAACTGAAGCTGCAAAGCTTTTAAATAACACTATGCTTCCCCAAATAAAGGGGAAATAAAGGGGCAAAAATATTTGCAGGGATCTGAGTGGGGGGAAATCCATAAACCTATCAAAGCTAGTCTGGGAAGTATTAAAATTGGAGGGGTTACATTGTTTGTTTAAAATATGAAACTGAAAATAAAGGCTTTCTGGACCAGCTTTAGCAAGGTATAATTCTCCCGTGTGAATAGAACAAAGCTGTTATTTACAACACCAGTGCTGCCCAGAAACAACTGTTGGAGACTGTATAGTATTTATCAGAATTCTGGTTATCTAGAATGGGTAAAAGCTAATGGTTACAGGCATTGGCTGTAATTCCTGTACCTATGGGTTAAAGGTAGTTATGTGCCGGGACCACATAACATAATAGTTATGTGCCGGGACCTGAGAGAGCTACATTGGCTCCCAGTACATTTCCGAGCACAATTCAAAGTGTTGGTGATGACCTTTAAAGCCCTAAATGGCCTCGGTCCTGTATACCTGAAGGAGTGTCTCCACCCCCACCGTTCAGCCCGGACACTGAGATCCAGCGCCGAGGGCCTTCTGGCGGTTCCCTCACTGCGAGAAGCAAAGCTACAGGGAACCAGGCAGAGGGCCTTCTCGGTAGTGGCGCCCGCCCTGTGGAACGCCCTCCCAGCAGAGGTCAAAGAGATAAACAACTATCTGACATTCAGAAAATACCTGAAGGCAGCCCTGTTTAGGGAAGTTTTTAACCTGTGATATTTTATGTATTTTAATATCTGTTGGGAGGCCGCCCAGAGTGGCTGGGGGGACCCAGCCAGATGGGCAGGATACAAATAATAAATTGTTGTTGTTGTTGTTCTTGTTCTTCTTCTTCTTCTTGTTGTTGTTACATTCGTCCGTTATGTTTTATTTATCTGTATTGTGTCTCAATGAACTATTTGTATCTTTTGTCAGAACAGAAGCTTCTAAATCTGCAGGAAGAGTGAGTATATTTTTCAAAGCCTACTGCGCGAGGCCTTTTCCACCATGAATGTCAAAGAGGGGGAAACAGCAGGGCACGTTTGCCAATATTTATGTAGGACTGGCTTCCCTTCCCTTCCCTTCCCAAAAAAAGCATATGCTTGCTACATAATCTAATGAGCATAGATCAGGCCTGCTCAGCCTGTGACGGTTCAAGATAGTCCACCAGCAATGAGAAGTAACCCACTAGAGAGGACTGGAAAACTTCTGTTTGGGTTATTTGCCTGGGACTACATATAAATGGGTGAACTGTCAAGCAGCTGGCAGGCCACGATGCATGGATGGTTGGCGAGTTGCATCTGGTCACAAGTTGCTCAGGCCTGACACTGCGGGTAAATATCACTGTCAACCCGTTTATCTGTGAATTATAACATTAAAAGCATTTGCAATGGCAGCATGTCTGAACTCGCTTTTAAAAAGCTGTAGGTAGAAAACGCAACTTGAAAAAAGAGACAGTGCACGTATTTTTGTAAACTTAAGAAATCAATAATAATAATAATAATAATAATAATAATAATAATAATAAAGCTTTATGTGAAGATTTTGATTCCAGCCTATGTTAAGACTCCTCCATAATATAAATATGTCCTGATTAATTTATTTGAATGGTGTGCTATAAAATATGTCCCATCTGCCACAAATCAGCCGCATTAATGATTAAGAGCTCAAATCCTTTGCTTTTCTTAGCTTCCCAAAGTCATCCATTTGCTTTGCTGCTGGGAGCATAACTTTCCCTTTCTGTGTGACGACAGTAGCAACCCACCAGCGGCATTTCACCATTGCCAGGTAAACACTGCAAGCGCCGTGTGCGAGGGGCTGATTTGGGTGGATAGGAACACGTTAGGGGAAGCTTGCATGTTTCAGGGTCAATGAAATGGCCCCATAGTTCTGTTTACTTTGCTATTCCATTTTAAAAAGTAACGTCATGCCTCTTTTAAATGTGACTTTCCAAAGTGGTGTACAAATAGAAATGAAAGAGTAAAACAAATAATCCAAGCCAAGAACCACAGAGCAGCATAAAATAAATAAATAGTTGCTAAAATCAATTTGCTTGGGGCAAATAAAAAGGCCTTGGGTCTTAGCCCTAAAGCTTGACCACCTATGCACCAGGTAGCCAGCCCTGGTTTTGTTCAGTTGCTAGGCTATTGCAGCTAGGACTTTCACTGGATATATCAAAAGAACGGCCTTTGTCAGCTTTTTAGCATAGAAAATAGACGTGGAGGAGGAAGAGGAGGGACCTAACTTCAGAACCTTGCTCATCATCCTCATCCTGATGCACTGGTGTGCCTGCAGGGAAGTGAATGTACAGCAACTCTTTACATGTGTAACTCTGCAAAGGATCCTGCAAATCTTATATCAAGGGATGCTTGTATGTTTCCATGCAGATAGTTCTCCTTACCTTCATTGGGCTGATGAAATATACATCAAATAAAATGGAATGTTTTTTCTCTGAATAAAAACAAACCTGCTCACGTACGTTAAAGGATGTAAGCAAGTGCATTTCCTGTTAGGAAGAAGCTCTTATTGAAAAACGGCAGCTATTTTGTTTCCTCAGAAGTTTTCTTTTTTCTTTTTGTAGGCAAGGCACCTGTAATCTAATGAGGTTTGCCATTTTTCAAAGAACAGCTGTGCCCAAACGCACACAGCCCCTTCGTCCCAATGTTGATAAAAGCATCTCTGATCCACAGCTCAAGCAGTTTTAAATTATATAACTGCTGGGTTTATTTGTTTTAATAAGATAGGGCAAGTGTGAATCGCAGTGTAATCCTAACCTTCCATTCAACATGGTGTTTTAATAATTGACGGGAAAGGAACAAGAACAATAAAAAGGAGACGAGGACAAACAAATGGGGGATGATTCATGCAATGTTGGATAAGGCAGCACCGGGAAATCCAAATAAAAGCAAGCGTCTTGCAACAGATGGAAGGGATCTTAGACAAACTGTAACCCTTATCCAAAACACTTACTAGGAAGCAGCTTATTAGGGTGTTAAAAAAAACACAACACAAAAAAACTTGCCCTCATATATCTTGTTTAAGATGTAAATGCTGTTACACAATGAGTTATTAACTATGGGGACGTGTTTAAGGTGAAGTTGATACATATTCAGAAATTTTGAAATGGAAGAGATTATAACTGTGGAATTTCTAAACATTGTCTTCAGCAATTTTTGCTTGACAATCCTGTATATGCCAATTCTTTGTTATGGCAAAGTTTGAACTCCTAGCTGGTACGTATAAGGTTATTTCACACTGAGTCAGATTATTGTTTCATCTAGTGCTGTCTCCTCCAGGTGTTGGGTCACTTCCTGGGAGTCAGAGAGGGTATTTCTTTCCAACCCTACAAAATTATTAGCTAGAAAGACCAGGGATTGAACCTAGTTTATTCCCTACCTAGTGAGGGACTAGGTAAGGATTGGGAGACCAGAGAAAATAAACACACTGTAGATCTCTGGGCACAAATCTGTATGTGAACAACAGACTTCATGTAATTAAGCTGCAAAAATAAATCTTCAGATAGGGGTGCTAAATGAATCCAATGGGCTTAATATTTTGTAAAACAGGATATGCTGGAATCTTGCTGAAGATACTGTGCTGGATACACCTGGTGATAACTCATACCTTGCCTTGTCAGGGTTCACCAAAAACACCAGGCATGGTCCACATAGCTGTATTTCCAGCTCCAGTGCTAATTAAAAAAACTTCCCTATGAACTGTGGGCAACTGTCCTCTTCCCAGTGTCAGGCTGGGTCACAAACCCGTTCTACCTATTTTTAAATGGGTTATTGGACCATGGCTACCGCTTTTGAAAATGTGACAATATATATATAGAAAAAAATCAGAGAATTTTTCTGCTGCCTGGTGAACTTGGCTATCACTTGTTTTTATCTGTATCAACAGTACAACAGCACTTCCCGGAAAATGAGAAACAAAAGAGCTAGTTACTTACAATCACTGAACCTGAATTTCTAAAGCACTGCATTCCGGTCACTTCTATTAGGAGGAGAAGCAGGGGTGGGAAAAGAGGAAAACAAGGGAAAAAATAAACAAATGTCGGAGTCAGACATACTAGACTAGGAAGTCATTGCTAATTATATTGGCTTGCGATCCTTTTATCTCTTACTGGGTTCAATTTGCTTTGCATCCAGAAGTTGACCAATTGTAGAGAAATTCCGCAAGAAGTAGGTTCATTTAGAATTGGTGGTAGTCATATTCCCAGTTAAAATACATATAGTTCCCAACGTGCAAACTGCATTCGTTGAGCAGAAGTGGCAATAGACCATTCTGGTATTGCTGAATGAATGTCGATTCAAAAGATATTGTGATGGCAAGAAATGAATTTGTTGTCAGCAGAAAGGTGAAAATTATGGCTTAATGCAAAGAAATAGTGAGAACCAAGTTGTTTCTTAGGTGAATGCGATAACATTTTCTAACTGGGAGCGGAGAGGGAGATAAGCTCAGTTGCTCCAGTGGAAGTCCTTGTGTGGACTTCTGCTAGCAGGACCCATTAGCTGGATCCAGCCCTCTGAAATTAGAGACCTAAAGGAAACACAAACTCCGATGTATATCTCAGGGAGTAAGTATTCGTAGCTGCATATAGTGGAGAGAGTATCTTTCTTAGATTTTTTTTCTGCCTCATTTGACGCCAAAGAGCAAGAAATACATGCAGAAATCTAAATCTGCCAAACTTGACATAGAAACTTTAAGACGATTCCATTGCACCTTTTAGAACAACTATGGAAACTGATGTAGAGCAGATCATAAGGGTAGGGACACAGTGCATCTCCGATTACATTTTACAATGGGATACAGTAACGTGAAGCATTCTTCCCATAATAAAGTGATGGCTTGCGAACCATGGTTACTATCTGCAATGCTTTTAATGTCCATCACTAGAGCTTGTAACATGAATGGAATTAACTTATGTCATGACTTGGCTTGCCATTTATTAGCTACAACTGCACCTCCTTCTCCCTCTCCCATCCAGTTTGCCATTCGTTAAAGCACACGCATCTCCAACACACATGCAAATGCCTATGTTGTATATCTGCGTTACATTGCCAATTTCCCTGTCAGGACTTTGAACAGCGGAGGCTTTCCTCTCTTGTAGTCTGAAGGACCTTATGAGGAAGGTGGGGGGCGGGGAATTGAGATTGGAAAATGTCTGCCTGATGGCACACACTCTTGAGAGTCTTGTTCCTCCCCTGCTTTGAACTGCAAGGGAGCTTTCCATTTACGTATTTTCCAAACCATTTGCTTTATGCATTTATATACATATGCGCATAAGCAAACAGTTTAGAAAAATAATGCATTCACTTCAAATGGTCTGCGGACTGTCACATCTTTACCTGGAGTCTATGACATATAGCCAAGCCAGAGCAGTGATCTCCCAGAGATTGAGTGATATTGCTAGGCAAGAGGACACGGCCCTAGTGAAATGTTCCTGGGGGATCAGATCTATCAGGCTAGACCAGCCCCTTATCTCGCGGAAATCCACTATGTGGAATACCGTAGACTCCTCACAGCAGCCAGATTAGATGTCCTCGAATCTGCGGTATTGTGGGGAAGGTTCAGGGGAGTCCCATACGCTCAGAGAACTTGTCATTGTGCCCTGGGAGTGGTAGAGTCCACCGAACATATTCTCCTGACCTGCCCTTTCTATGCAGATCTCAGGCAAAATCTTAAAGCTCCACTCCTATGTCAACTTAGCTCTATCCAGAGAAGGACAGGTTCTATATTTGTTGAATAATGTTACTGGAAAAACAGCCTCCCTGGTGGCCAAATTTCTTTTTCTAGCTCTTAAGCGTCGCAAGATTAAAATTGACAGCATCGACATGGGTTTATCGGTATAGCTTCATTTTATTGTTGGCTATGTTTTACTCCAAAATTCTTTTAGACGTTTTAGATGTTTTAATTTTTGTATGGAAATGTATCTTTTCTGACTGACGGTCGAATAAAGAACTGAACTGAACTGAACTTCAAATGGTAAGGGTAGTGGAAGAGGGAATGAGCCCCCCCCCCCAAAAAAATTGTTGATGTAGTGGTGATACATTCCTTCTTCCCTCTGCCTTCAGACTGATAACAATAAGGCCTAGATCTGGGAGGACTATACAGTCCATAGGCAAAGATTCATAAAAAAGTTCCATCATTTCCCATCAACTGCTATTACACACACACGGAAGAGATTGTGTTTCACTTGCTAAGCCAACTAAGGTATGACTTCTCTCACTGTGAGGAACATCCCTTTCTTGTCATTTGAAGAATCCTAGGGTAGGGAGGCTACGTGCCTCATGTCACCAATTTTTCCTCTAAAGAGAATATATAGCTTTAACCAACTTCAGGACAGTGTAGGAATTTGGAAATAGGCATAAGAAAATAGCTACCACTTGAAGGATTAACATCAGAATGTATTAAGGGAATTATTGTAATATTTTGAAATGCAGTAGAAATAGGAGATGATTAGGATTCCCTCCGATCTCAAAGCATGGGAAGTCAGCTAAAAATAATAATTTATAATTAGGCATAACATTGGGATTTGTTTGATTATTGGATAATTTGTATAATTTGGAATATATAATTTGGTTTGATTGGGAATTTTTAATAAATATTATTTTTTTAAAAAAAAAGAAAAGAAAAGAACTACCACTGTTCCCTAGCTTGCTTCACCTGCTAGTTTTAAATGGCATTTCTGCTAAGAGTTCATCCAATTTACACTGCTATTGGTTTTATGATGCTGTTTGGATATTTTCTTCTAAACTTTTACTATTTATTTTGATTTTAATGTTTATTTTGTGCTGCCCTGGGACCCTTAGTTGAAGACGACAAATTACCTTACATAAATAATCAAAACATTTACTCAGATGAAAGGCCCACTATGTTCTCTGGAGCTTACTCCCAGGAAAGTGTCCATAGCAATACAAATTGCATTGTATATGCCATGTGCCCAGATGAACTGTAATATCTACAATGACTCCAATGTCATATCTGTAGAACAGCCAAAAGTATTGCTGAATACAATAAAAATAAAAATTAAGTATGAATTCTGGAAAAGACTTGTTGCACACTGTTGTATCTAGTGCAAAGGAATGTGATTGAAAAGCACACCTCTCTTATTTTGTTCGTTTGTGTTTTTCCACTGATAATAAGGGAAATAAAGAAGTCAAAACCTCAGATGCCTCATATTCCAAGGCCAGTTTTGCTATCCTTTATATTATACCTTCCATCACAACCTATGCTATTATGCTATGGATGTTTTTCTATACTATTTCTGAGATAACATCTCTGTTTTTAATAAATAAGGATGACAAGAACATAATAGAAAAAAATGCTGAACAAACTGTATCCCTGGCAGTGAGAGCCGGGCTACCCAGTTTTTCAGAATGGAGGATAGGTTTTGCTCCCACAGAAGAGCATATCCATGTGATTTTTATCCTTCATTGCCGTAGCAAGGGAATGCGTGCTGTTATTAACTGCCGTGATGCTTATTTAGAGATTCTGTATGGTAATGTTATGAAATGGCAACCTGAATTTCGCAGCATACATTTTAGTCGTGGCAATTTACCATCCTTAGAAAATGACACTCAGGTACTGGTGATTAACCAAAAGGATATTGGAAAATAAGGCCAAGCTTATCAGAAACCACAAGAGCTATATTACTAGGAACGAGCTGATGTTTTGCGAGATGAAGAAGTTGCCATGGTCTTTAGTGGGTGTGTTGACGTAAAGCAAGCTGGTCTAGGTGAAGCCAGTGTAAAGTTGCACCAGATCCAAACTCCATTCAGCAACAGGGCTATTGCTGGCTGAGCCTCCCTATGCCTGACAGAGGGAAAGCAAGACTTTAAAACAGTGTTTTGAGTTATATTATTACCCTTTTCAATTTATGCTGGGTTTCCAGGTCATGTGACTGAACTGAATGACTTAGGATCCAGCCTAAGATTCCTCGCCCCAAACGTTTCTTTTCAGGACTTAAAATCTGCTGGGCTTGGCTTAGCCAGCTCGGTCCTTTCTGAGATGGGATGGGGGAGATAAACCAGCATATTCCCAGCTGGGGCATGGATGGGGGAGTTAAACTGGCATAGCCCAGCTGTACTGAGAACCTCCAGGCTGATCTTTAGATCTGCAGGATACACACCCGCTCATCCCTGTGGCCAAAGGATTGCTCCCTCAATATCATTAAACTATAACTTGGCTACCGGTAGTATTGCACTGATAGCTGAGCCCAGGACTAGCTTAAAGGTAAAGGTAAAGGCACCCCTGACCATTAGGTCCAGTCGTGTCCGACTCTGGGGTTGCGGCGCTCATCTCGCTTTACTGGCCGAGGTAGTACAGCTTCCGGGTCATGTGGCCAGCATGACTAAGCCGCTTCTGGCAAACCAGAGCAGCGCAAGGAAAAGCCGTTTACCTTCCCGCCGGAGCGTTACCTATTTATCTACTTGCACTTTGACATGCTTTCGAACTGCTAGGTTGGCAGGAGCTGGGACTGAGCAACGGGAGCTCACCCCGTCGCGGGGATTCGAACCGCCGACCTTCTGATCGGCAAGCCCCTAGGCTCTGTGGTTTAGACCACAGCGCCACCCGCTTACATTAATGCAAAAAGATGCACGACAATGGCCCAATGTGTTTATAAATGCAAACATTAAAAAGATAAAAGATAGGAGACCTCAGTGGTGCACATAAGACAATTTATTGCCTAACATGTTTAGAATATTTCAATTCTTCCTGTGGGCAGCTCTGATTTAGTCAAAATAATGATGCTGTGGGAAACAGTTTTGGTTTCTCTTTGGAACTACTTTAAATGCATTAGGCAATAAATTGTCTTCAGTGTAGCTTTTTAATGTGTTCTTTCCTTTAGTTGCAGCTTAGCTGGGCCATAATATGATCAGGCTAGCCAACAGTTAGAATCTGAAGGTGAAATAGCAATGATTAAACGACAGGCAGAAAATGCTTTAAAAACTAAACTAAGCCTGGTATTGTATGCTAGCACTGAGTAGCTAGCACATCTGACACATCAATAAATACAGAATCACTTCTATGATTCTTACTTCTATGTAAGTAAACAGAAATTCTATGATGAGTGATTTAAAGAATTTCAGGATTACTATAAAAACAACAAAAACTCAAGAATGCAGTCTTCCTTTGGTACCTATTCCCTTTGCTTGACAAGATATTGCTTCTATGGCAAGTATCCATTTTTAGGAAGTGTAACTGCAATAATAATGTTATACATCTAATAAGTGTGAAGCATACAGAGCACAGGATTGTCCTCTAGGGTATTTCCATTTTAAGACCCATTTTAAGGTAGTTTTCAAGGAGTTCTTGCCATTGAAAACTGTTTATACAGTGCAATCTATGCATTTCCTCAGAAGTACCGTACCTTTCTGTGTATAAGACTAGGGTTGTTGTTTTTTTACTAAAAAATGTTAAAAAAGGAGGGGTAGTCTTATACACGGGGGCAACCCCCCCCCCTTTTCTTAATTTTGACTCCCCAGAAATAGGGGGCATCTTATACACGGGGGGGCATGTTATACATGTAAAAATACGGTAAGTCCCACTGAGTTAAATGGTATCTATTCCCAAGTAAGTGCATTGATAGGATCGCAGGTTTAACAATTCAGATGTAGGTGGCAGGCAATCCGATGGCAAGACCTGCTGGGATGAGCAGCTTAGGATGCAGCAGAGCTTCAGCTTAGCCGACTGGCTTGCGGCTCAGCTTTGCTAAACCAGGATTGCCATACTTTTCCGTATATAAGACCCCCCCTGTGTATAAGACTATTTTGGGGGACTCAACTTTAAGAAAATGGGGGGAGATGGCACAGAGTTGTTGAGCTTTTTTGGGGGGTGTTGTTTAGGCTTAGGCATAGGCAGCTGCTGTAGCTGCTCTGCTGCTAAATGGGGTTTAGATCTTGTGTAAGTTTATGCTAGTTTAATTGACACCAATTTGCTTTACATCAGGTTCTTGTGCACTGCGCCGCCCCCTTTAACTCTCGCAAAACACTGAAAAGATGTCCACTGAATATTAGTCTCCAGCCTCTGAGGAGCTGGGGCCCACCATTAACCTTCATCTGCAATAATAATAATCTCAACTGTAATGTATTTTCCTTGCTTCTTATGTCTGCTTGATTGACATGTTACTCACACTTTACACTTTTATCCGTACACCTGCATTTTTAATGTGTGCAGTGGGCCTGGCCCCGTGGCAAATATTGAGATTAGTGGGTGCAAGGGTTAGAGGAGAAAATGGGATAGATAAATAAAAGAGATGCTTTTTAGTTTGTGGTAGTTCAGTTCTTTTACAATACCTGCAGCTATTTGTGCTTTGCTGTCGCTATCTTCATTTAAGAAAATTTCGGTGTAGATAGTCTATATAATTCTCTGCCTCGTATAGAGACAAGAGGATGCATAATAGGTAAAGGATAAGCTCTTTCTAAAGCGAATTATTTGATCCTAGGGACAATTTAAAATCCCTTTCTGTTTATAAGTGCCACACTCTCAAAGGTGTTCTTACAGAGATCCTGCTTCTGTGCCATATTTGTTCAACAACGAGACGTGTCTGCCATCTGTTTTTTACTAATTTCCAAGTTTTCGAACTCTCCGAGCAAGAAATTTAACCAATCGGCGTTTGGGGGGGGGGCATTTCCATATGGGGCACAAATCTTCTTGTGCCCCTCTATTGAAGCAACTTGTTTTCATTGTCCTCCAAACCCACAACTGTTTGCATAGTTCAAGTATGGGTTTATTATTCTTACGGCGTTGTACTTATCCTTGAAAAATGAATCTCCAGTTCATAAATCTTATTATGCACTATGTTAAATTTTGTATAGCAGCAATTTTGCATTGTAACCATCTCTTTGCTTTCCTCCATTACTACCCGCTACAATATTAACTACTTGATACATTACCTTGGGATATAGGTGGCCCCCTTCTCAAGTAATAGCCTTAACCTTTGCCTCTGAAAGACTAATCACTGTCCTTTTAGATCCATAACTTTTATAGAAATTGCTTTCTGCAAAGCACTTCATCACATTTCATCTCCTAATGCTCTCCTATTCTGATTTTAACACTACAGCTTTAATATTCAGCATGGTCTCATCTATTGAATTCTCCTCCATACAAGACGGTGCTACCGTTACTTTACATGAATGCTTTTACTGCACTTGATTGTGACCTATCCTTGCAATCATGATGTTTAAAGCTGTTTATTCTATTAGAATGCATGTAGCTGGGTTTCCTCTGTTGTTGGCATTTCCGTTCCGTTAGTTCTGTTTTCCCCTTCTGGTAGAAGATAAAAAGATAGGTCTTGCAACTAAACCACTATGTTCACAAAAATAATTGTATTTATTTCAGTTAATTCCTAATGAGGGACCACAGTTCAGAAAAAATAACTTGTAACATCTGGTAGAGCAAGAAATTTTTTGGAAAACATTTAGCACAATATTTTTAGTTTGCAGCATTGCCATTGATTTGAATAGAAGCAGGATTGCACCTTTATTTTTTAAAAATGTTCCTGTTGCCCAAGTGACTCAGAATATATAATAACGTGTGTGTGTTTTCAGATGTTGTGAGCCTAAAGAGATTTTTCTGAACACTTCAATTATAAAAACATTTAAAACATACAAACTTGCGCAACTTTTATTTTAATGAAGATGAGAAGTTCATTAAAGAAGATAAATATTTCATTAGATGTTAAATAAAACAAAGAGAATTTTTGGCTTCTCTCAGCACAAAATTCCTTTGAAAGATTAATTAATACATGCAAATTATGCAAATTAGACCCATGCAAATATTTTATGAAGACAATTAAGGGAACCATTAATTACTGCTTTTTTTTGCTTCAGTGAGATTCATTCATTTAATTTTAATTTCACTTTAACTGTTCTGATGTATAATCTTGCAGCTAAGAACTTTATCTTTCCTGGTGGGTCACTTAAACTTATAAATTTCATCAAGTGAGCACCAACCAGAATCTGAACAGATACTCTTTGGGTTATGTTCAGTATCAAGAGAAAATTTTGACACAATGCACTTCGAGGAACTGGGAAACCGAAAGAGAATGTGAGCTCATTCTTGGATAAGGTTCAACTGCTGAAAAAGCAATTAATTTGCTTTGGCTGTGCTAATATAGGGGAATTAGAAAGTGTGACACAAGACAAATAGAAATAATTAGTTCTCCAAAATGATGTTCTCATTAATATGGTTTGAACAGTAGAAATAAAAAAACCAACATTATTGTGGTAAATCTGCATTCTCTCCCTAGCCACAGGAGTCAGAATAATGCAAGAAACTGCATTTCTAAAACCTTTAAAAATCCCCATAGTATTTTTTCCCCTTTTGGAAATTTTCTAAAAGCATACAGTAGATCTGATTCTTCAATTCCAACAACATTTTCCAAAATGATTTATGATTGAAAATGTGTTTGCAGAGAAGTAAATCCTGTTGTGTTCAATGAGATTTACTCAAAGGTAAATGTGTACAGGATTTCATCCTTCTGTTTTAAAGTGTGAATTGTCCCCTCCCTCTTTCCCTCCTCTCAGACAACATACCTCACCCCACACAAATAAAAACATACTGGTAAATCCCAACTTTGGTTTCTGCATTGTTTATTTAAATCAAATTTTATGGGATAAGGTAGGCAATAATGCATAATGTGCTTATACTGTCATTTAAGCTGTGGTAGAAGTAGCATTATCCTATCAAAAGTTTCCCTAATGCCCTCTTTTATATTTGATAGCATAAAAGTTTTCTCCTTACTGAGTCTTTAAACAGGCAGGTACTCAGGAAAGTAAATTTTCTACTGCTTTACATATTAATGCTTGTTGCCCATAGGAGCAGGTTAAGAATTCTCTCATGGAGCAAATAGTGAAAAAGCTAACCTACTCGAGTTACAAATAAAGCAGTAAAAGGCGATGTTAGAAAATAGTGACCATGTTAGTGACAGTTCCTATGATCAGCATTTTCTGCTGCAGTTCCTATGGCACTTAGCATTGCCATTATCTGTCTCCATATTCAAGCGCTCTGGCTTAGACAGTTTCAGATACATGTTTAAGGTGCTATTGTTCATGAAGCCCTAAGCCACTTGGGCTAAGATTACCTGGGAGACAGTTTTCTCTCATGTAGATTTGCCTTCACACTGAGGTCAGCAGAGGCTCTTCTGGTGGTACCACACCTTCAGAAATACACCCCCCAAACCACTCCAGAAATGGCCTTTACCATAGTAGTGCCTACTATGTGGGCCCAAAAATATGACGCGTGCCATCTATATTGTGTTTCTGACGTTAAAAACTTACCTGTTTATCCAGGTGTTTCTTGATTCTTGCACATATGGCCATCTATTATAGCCTCTGCTTAATGTTTTAATGCAATTACTTATTGATGTTCTTATGATTTCTGTTCTGTTGTTTTACGGTTGTACATCTCTTTGGATGTTTTATATAAAGTGGTGTAAAACGACTGCAAGAAGATCAAACCTATCAATTCTTAAGGAAATCAGCCCTGAGTGCTCACTGGAAGCACAGATCCTGAAGCTGAGGCTCCAATACTGTGGCCACCTCGTGAGAAGAGAAGACTCCCTGGAAAAGACCCTGATGTTGGGAAAGATGGGAGGGCACAAGGAGAAGGGGACAACAGAGGACGAGATGGTTGGACAGTGTTCTCGAAGCGACCAACATGAGTCTGACTAAACTGCGGGAGGCAGTGGAAGACAGGAGTGCCTGGCATGCTCTGGTCCATGGTGTCACGAAGAGTCGGACACGACTAAACGACTAAACAACAACAAAACTAAAGACATACACATGGTTATATCTGAGTGAAGTAGCCACACGACACAGGTGTATGGCTGCTGTACCAACAGTATCTGTGAGAAGCTACTCCAAATGCTATAACAAATAAACAGTGAACTTGAAATCTAAGAAAATAAACCCTCCTATAAAGAATACCTTTATCTATAATAGCCAATTAATGGATACGTAATAATTGATTGGGGGAGATATAAACTGGACTTAAATAAATGCAGATGATAAGTTTATAATAATCAGGGAACTTTTAAAAGCACCCCAGTAAGCAACACAAAGAAAAGAAATGCAATTAGCTTTAAGCCAGAGCTTGACAGATTTATGAGTCAGTATTTTGATGAGTTCCTCAGCTAATGATTCACCAGTCACCTACAGAGGTTAAGAAATCCTTTTGTTCACTGAAGTATTTTTTCCAACCTGCTTTGAAGTAATCGGGTCATGAATTTCCTTACTTACAAGTCACACAAAGCTGAGCAGCCTTAGAACAGGAAACCGCTACTGTACTGCAGGGTGGAGAGTTGCAATTCCCAACTCTCGTCAGCTCCAGCCATCTGGACCAATGGCCACCAGGGTTGGTGGAAGGCTCCATCCAGCAACATCTGAAGGGCCATAGGCTCCCTATCCGTGCTGTACTGGTATCTCCTCTCTTGGTTTCCATGAAAGCTTAGATCAGCCTGGTCCAAGGCAGTTTTCATGTATCGCTTGTAATATCTCTTTTTCAGCCTTTCCTCTCGAAATCCTACCCACATGAATCACCTACCGACATGACTGCACTGCAAAGTTCAGAAGGCACTGAAGAAACCTGAAGCTTAATGCTGACACAATGTGAGCAGTGAATGGCAATGTCACAACATATCCATCACTTCTACTCATGGGATCAAGGGTGTTGGGATCATGGATGTAGTAGTTCTGCATCACCATCTACCAAGGTGACAGTAGAAGGTAAGAGAGGCTGAGGATCATCCAAGTTCAGATCAGCCAAACTACATAAAGTAGTCACTGAATTTTTAATGGAAGAAACAGTTCTTTTTGTCCAAAATAGTCATGCTTGGGACCTCAACAACTGGCTTTTCTGTTGAAAACTTGAAAGTGTTTTCTTACACCGTTCACGGTAAAAATAGGAACATTTAGACCTTTCTGAATTCTAGAAGTAGAAAACCCTTTCTGTGTTATTCTCACAAGTTATTCTTTTAATGCATATAGTGCTGCAAAATCCATATCCTCACTCCTCCTACTGGTAAACTCAGGTGGTGAGTGCCACCAGGACTGTAGCCAAAACAGAGCCATTGAGAAACAAGAGGAAGGTATCACTGTCAATATCCTTAGCAGAACATCACGATGTGTAAAAATACAAAACATCTTTTTTAAAAGTGAGGATAAAAAACAACAACAGCCCAGTGAGGACCAATCATAGTCAATAGACTTTGGATGTAGAGTGACAATTAGAAAAGAAAAATGAAATAAAGATTATGGGGAAAGTGAAATGCCCTGTTTGATATTAAAAGAGAGGAATGGCCTGTTTGGAAGGAATGGCTGGCTGGAATCCTGAACATAGGAGGGAGTACTGTTTCAACCTGTATCCAAAGAAATTGAATACTATGTGTTTGAACGGAAGCATCAAAATGTCTTGATATCAGAAGGCTGAGTACCCTAAGTGCCCAGAGATACTAATGTTTAATGGACACAATACAGGAAACCTATCCTCCTTTTGAAATTGGTGAATGAATGAGATGGATGTACAAATAATATTTGTTACCAATTATATAACTCCTCCTAATACAGTGATCAGCAGTGCTAACATATGCATATCTACTCAGAAAAGTCTCTTAGAGTTCAATCCTGGGCTGTGTCCTAGATAAGCAAGTATAGGACCAATAGTTTTCCTTATGAAATGCATGGTGTGACCAACATTCTCATTGCTCCTGAACATTCCACTTGATTTTGCCCATGCTTTTGCATTCATTTTACACGTTGGTTATTTGAAAATCTGAAAATTGTTTAAGAATATCATGTTTGAAAAAAGCTTTCAGTAGATTAATCATTTATTTCCGAAGAAGCGAAATGAGAAGTTATTTAATTTCATGCATCTCCAGGAAAGCCAAGTTATAAAACAAGGTGCAGGTTGGGCTAACTGTGAAACATTTATGTCTGCAACTTTAGAAATTATTTTGAAAGAAAGTGAAATGACTACGTTAGCATGCTTTAACTTTGCTTTCTTAGGTGATAAATAGAATGACTGTCTAGTTTAAAGGTGTAGCTAACAATGACCTATGAACACTATGAAACAATAGCCTATTTATAGGTTACTGCCGGCAATCAATACCACCTTTTGTTTAACTTAATCAAAGTTGTCTTTAATTGATTAGCTTGGGCTGAAAAGCTGCCAAAATACCAGAGTTCAGTGCCAAGCGACAGGAAGCAAATTTATTATTGTTTAGTTTCTGTGCACTGCGGTAGAATTCCACTGTTTATTCTTGGTTGAGAAAAAAAATTCAGTATGAGAGTACATAATTAGTGCATGTTTTCCTACTGACTATTTGGGTATCAATTATAAAAGAGACAGACAAATCAGAAAATGTTTCAAGGCCATAGACTGTGCTATTAGTTTCTGTCTCCATTCTGAACCTTTTAAAAGTGTTCAACATAGCCCCAAAACAAAACAGGTAAGCGTAAGGCAGCTGCTAGAATTAATACAAATAACGTTTTCTAGAAAAGAGCTACAATTCCTCACTCAGAGCTGCAGGCAGCTAGGACAGAGCAATGGGGACAGCCCCATTTACTCAGCTTTGTTGCCTACCAGTCCCATGAAGCTGGCAGCAGTCAATTCTTTTGACCTTTCAATGGACTTTTTTGGGAGGGAGGGTTGCTTTCTCTTAGGCAGAGAGAGAGGAAGAGGAGTGTGTGGAGTTAGTGTGTGTGTGTGTGTGTGTGTGTGTGTGTGTGAGAGAGAGAGAGAGAGAGAGAGAGAGAGAGAGAGAGAGAGAGAGAGAATATGTGGTCAGCATCTGTATGGGGAGTGTGGCTTGGCCATTTTGTCTATTTTCCCTGGTACTGGGGAATACTGTTGTCAGACAACAACAGCATCATTTTGTGGGAGTTGGTGATTCCTGCATTGCAGGGGGTTAGACTAGATGAGCCTTGGGGTCCCTTCCAACTCTACAATTCTAGGACCCCTGCAGTAGTTGGTTCTGCTGCTGCTAAAGAAGTCTTATGGTGGACTGGCGAAAGGATGTCAAGGCCCACAGAGACTATAAGGAGAAACTGAAACCTTCAAATATGAAACAAAGATCAGAGGTCTAGCGCTAAGGCGCACTGTGATTTCCCCCAAAGGGCCCCCCCCTTTCTTGGTGAGAAGCGAAGGAGACTAACAATGAGTGTTACTGTTTATCTCATCTACATTTTATGGCGTTATAAATCCTCTTTTCCCAGAGTCCTAATATCCATCAAAGCAGGGAGTCAAATCATTAAAAATCTGAGTTCAGAGTAACATTTTGTTCAATGTACTCTCTTGCCTTCCCTTTGATGAACTCATAGTTCATTATATAATTGCCACCTCATATTTTTTTAAAAAAAACCCCACCACACCTCATATTAGCATTAGCTTGTTCTGACTTTCCATATATGTGTGTGTGTGTGTGGTTGTACACTACCCTGATCGTATTTTATGAGGGGTGGTCTACAAATATTTTATACATTAATTAATCAATGATTGTTGTTGTTGTTTTGATTAAAGGGGGGATACTTACAATTCAGCTCACCTGTTCTCTTTTTGTATCTTTGCAGTTGAGGTATGGAACCTGATGTGAATTATTGAGCTTCAAAAGTTGCTAAGAATGTATGAGCATGGCCACTTTAGAGTGGGATGGTTGATTCTTCAAATTATTTGCATTTCAGATCTCTCCGATAGGTGACTATCTGTTATATCAAAGGACTAGCAGTGGAACCCTAACCATGCACACTCAGAAAACAAGTCACTGAATTCAGTGGGGCTAAAGAAATTACAGCTCCACAAATGATTGATGCATCTGTCCATTCATGCTGGTGGCTGGCTGCTGCTATTTGGTGATACGATAGGTCCTCCTGAAAGTGAATGGCCACTAGGGGTGCTGTTACACCCCTAAGTACTAGTTTTTGAAAATGAAGCGCATCAGGGTAGTGTAGAGTTTCAGTAATAGCCTTCAGGCAGTGGAATCACTGCAGCTTACCAGGAGTTGGGAGGTGCAGGGCAAGGTTGGAGCTGCATGGGCATACTGGTGTAGGAGTTCCAGATTTGCTTCACTGGTGGGCCCATGAATCCCAGACCTTGCCACCACCTTGGTCCTCCCACTTTTGGCGAGTGATGCTGACGGGAGGCTATTGCTGCAACTCTGCTTCATTGGTCAAGCCAATTCTTGTACACAGGAACACATGGTTTGGTAGTTACTTGCCTTTATTTTAAAATAACATTGGAATGCTAAGATCTTCAGCTTTCTCTGTGAGATGGCTAAGTTTTGCTTGTATAACAATATTGCTGCCATGAAGATAGAGAGACTCCCACTTAGGTTGTGAATACTATGTGTTTTCTCCAAATAAGAGATGTAATAAGACAATCCAAACTGAGCAGCTATCAGGAAACCTATTTGCGATTATAAAGGCTATCGGTTGTCAGGTTTGCTAAGCATATTTGTTCCGTATAAACTTTTTCTTTTTCAAAACTAGAGTATGTTTCTTTGTACAATATAAATATCACTGTCAGTTTTATTAATTTATTTTAAAAGGAAAGAGAGGGAAGCTTTCAACTATAAGACAAGTATGTTGCAGAGGAATTGCACACAAACAAATGCTCATTTACTCAGACTATTATACTCATTAGACTTGTTTAATAATAGATTAAAAGGACTGCAAATCCGTTTAGAAAACAATTCCGTTTACTCTTTCAGTCAAGTGGCTGAAGATTTATTTGAGCAATTCTTATGTCTGCTAGTGGAAGCTCCTGGCAAAGTTTGGTTTAAACGTCTGCCGCCTGTTAACAGCTTCTAACCAACCTGTCTAAAACATAGTCCTCTCCTCCTCCTTGTACCAGGAATAGTACAGTACATACACCTAAACTTCTTGATTCACTGAAGTTGGCAAAAGTTGGCCAAGCTATTTGCTTTCCACTCCTTCTCTTGTGGTTGGGACAAAGAGAATAACTCTGTCAGGGTTTAAATTGTGGGCCGAATAACTGAAATTTGATGTAATATGAATTAAACGACACCAATTAAATTCTTCAGTATTATTTAGCTTTCAATGACATATAATGATAAGCAATCTTGACTTAGGGTGAGCAAACAATGCCCAGGCTCCCAAAGAGGAGGCTGTAGCTGCCTTGATTCTCCTCCAGTGATTCTGCTGCTGCTCTGCATTGAGCTAACCCATGGTTTGGCTTAGCGTGTTGTCCAAATCTGGGCTCATACTTTGTTCTCCCCAGACAAAACATGAGCTGTAATCAAGCTTTGTCCTATGGTTTACAGTTCATGGTTTGTCTAGGAAAGATAAGCCACAAGCCCAAGTCTGGACAACATGCTAAGCCAGACCATGGTTCAGTGTAGTGCAGCAGCAGAACAACTGGAGGAGAAGAATGTCAGAAACACCAAGTCTCTTGAAATTAGTAGCCCCCCATCGTTTTTTTACTGAAGTATTTATAAACCACACACTCATACAAAATATCAAGGCAGCGTACAATAATATATGCAGGTACGATACAACATAGGATTCAATACAAACAATTTAAATGAGAAGTAAAAAAATGATTGGTCAATCTTTAACGAAAAAAATTAAACAACTGAATAGCCTGTTGGTGTAACAACAGTGTTCAAGAGACTCTTTAAAGTGAGGATGCCTGCTGAATCTCTGCTGGAAGAGTATTCCACAGCATGGACTAAATGCCCAACTTCTAGATCAAGGTTCTAAAGCACAGAGGCTTCTGAAACATTACTTGGTTATAACACCTGACTTCAGGGTTACGGAACCTCCCCTCTGTATATAATATTTACTTTCCCAGCTCCTAGGATTTGGAGGAAAGGGTCTATTCCTGGCCTGGCACTATAGTTGGTGTCATTATGCTAGTATCTGGGTATGTCCCCGGACATGAGGATGGCTATCTGCATGGTGCCATCTACCTCCTAACAAAGGGCAGTGACCTTTTTATATGCCATCTAATCAGCCATTATGGAAGAAGATGCTTCCTTTGCCTGTTATACAATGTTGTAGAAATTAGAACTGCACACGTCACTGCTTGCATCAACTTCCGCATGAATGCTCAATAGGATTTAAACTTTCAGGCTATTAGAAAACGCAAAAATCAAAATGCTGCAGCGGTCTGTTAAGTACATAGGATGATCCCTGCAGGGTCAGACCCAAATAATATCTAGCCGAGTATCCTGTATCTCACAGTAGCCAATCAATTGCCTATAAGGGGTGGCACATTAAGTAATGCTCTATATGTACCCGTTGAAATGAAGTTTGCAGGATAGCTACAGTCAAACTTAATCCTAATGCGACAAAAGCGTCGACACATCCTGTTTTGATTTATTGTTCTGTGCTCTTCGTGGGGCAATCTCTAGAATCAGCAACTACAGCACAACACAGCAGCCCGTTTCCAGACAGGAACTGGACCCGCTTTGCCTCAGCTTATTTGCACTGGCTAGCTGTTCGCAACTGCTCCTAGTTCAAGGGGTTGAACACAAACTTTAAATCACTAAAGCCAAGGCCTTTGGTATCCGAAGGAACATTTTCTTCCCTGTGAACTCCCCTAATCTTTAAGACCTACTGGCGAGGAAAAGCCTCCTTCATTTTGACAAGCTTCCCTAACACACTCAGTATTTCAGAACCAAAAGATTAATGACTCTTGGTAAATAGGCAGCTGTCCTATCAGCACTCTGATTTATGTATAGCCAAGAGAAATAACATACGTGTCCCATTATTCCATGCTGAATATATTTATGACAAAGAGACGATGGAAGCTCTTTTCTACCTAGCCTCCTAGATTATAATAACCTAGAGAAGGCATGAGGTCATTTTCAAATCTATCTGATGTGGTCAGGTATCTCCCAAGCATCCTTCTAATGTCAAAGGTCGGAGAGTATCATATTCACTGATGCTGCTTGTCAAAGTGCATATGGTTCTCCCTCTTATCCTCACAATGGCCCCATGCGAGGTGGATTAGTCTTAGAGATAATGAATGGCCCAAGGTCAACTAGTTGGCTTCATGGCCCAATGAGGATTTTAATCGAAGTCTGTCTGCTCAGTACTAGTCAGAGATACCACTACACCACTCTGAATTTGGTTCTGAAGTAACATGCTTAGTGGTTGGCTGTGAAGATGGCTTCAAGTAGGGAGGAAAGATAACTAAACTGGGAATTCAAAACTGCTGTAAATGGTGTATGTATTTTAGACATTTTTAAAAACTCTTAGTGAAACACAAGAGTTACAACCAAAGCATGCTATTTGTGCTTAAGTTCCACCTGAATCACTGAGACAAGTTAATTCTTTCTGATTTCAGTGGGACCAAAGAATGACTAACGCTCTCTGGATTGGGGTCAATGGGTTTCAGTATGCTTAATTCTTTGTTGAAATGTGGCCAAACCTTTTTTCCCCTTGGAACAGGAGAACAAGAAACAAAGTTCATGAGATGATATTCCCTCCCTGTGGAACGTCCTCCCTTCATATGTCAAGGAGATAAAGTAATACATAACTTTTAGAAGACATCTGAAGGCAGCCCTATATTGGGAAGTTTTTAATGTTTGATGTTTTATTATGTTTTTTTATATGTGCTGTAAGCTGCCCAGAGTGGCTGGGGAAACCCAACCAGATGGGAGGGGGAATAATAATAATAATAATAATAATAATAATAATAATAATAATAATAATGTTCTTTGAGCATTCAGACACAATAGAATTTTTTTTAAAATGAAGAGTCATTGAGGTAATATAGTTATTTATAAATTTTCTGGAATTCAGGCAATAAGACACCAATTAGGTAGACAAGCAGGTAGTTAAGTTATGCTCACTTTGGATTTTGTAGTCCACATAGTCCAATCAGTGATCACTCATTACCTAAGTACTGTTGCTGCTTCTTTATTGAGTTCACACCTCACAAAATAATTCATGGCATCTCTTGGGTTGAGTTTCCTGGTGTGTGAAAATAAGCTTCCTGTACCCTCTTTTTTGACACGCATTTAATAAATGTGTTGCTTATTATCTTTTTGAATATTTTCCTATAGTACAATGGCAGGCAAAACACCTTAGAGGAGCTAGGATATGAGATTCAATAGCAGACTAAAAGACAGCAAATGAAATTTTTAGAGTGATTGACTTTAAAATGCAAACGAAAGGCATCTCAGAGAGATTACTTCAGCTAATCATTTTAGTCTTGTCTTTGAAGAATGTACCTTCATTTAAAATTGAAAATAAATGCTATTTTTTGCTGCTCAGTATTCATGTAAGCACATCAGCAACCACAAATAGAATAAAATAAATGCAACCTTCAGAATTTGCTCTTTATTAATTTTGTGTGTGTTTGCTATCAATGTATTTATCTATCCATCTCTTAAAATAATTAGCCATGCAGTATTTTGCAAATATGGGTGCAGTTGTACCATCAGTTATATGTAAGAACGAATTAATTAAATGACACTTATTGAGGTATAAGATCATAGTTTGCTGTTTATTTCCTTGGATCTGTTACATAAAAACTCTGCCTGCCCCCTTGAGATAATTGCAAAGTATTTACCAGTCGTTGAGCTGTAATGTTTGTGTCTTGAATATTACCTACCTGGTTAAGCCAGGTTGTTGTTGTTCCTATCTTTACTGAAAAAGCAGTCTTCTTCATAAAGATGTGGTGGCAAACACTTTAAAAATACATTCATCTTAGCCACACTAAATGCAGTTCTGCAAATTAATTATTCATCTTTAATTGCATTATATAAACAGAAATGACCTGCTAATTTAAAGGAAATCTATCAGTGCAAAATGAATTCTCTTCTATAAAAAAAGCCAGATGAACTTGACCTTGTATGAACTTGTTTTGATGTGGCCCAGATGGTAGGCTGCATGCTTGAATAGCGGGCTAGAGCGGAGGAAAAACTAATATAGTAAGATCTAGATTTATAGCCTTTTGCAAATTCCTACCTTGTATTGTCCTTTCGGCATCTGTTCTGCCCCCACTGCGGTCAGCTTCTATCTCTGGGGTCAGAGAGTCTAAAAGCACAAAAAGGTAAGGCTGACACATATTTCACTTGAGTCTCAAAGCCCTCTTTTTACAACCTGTTACTCCAGTCCTGAATTACAATACAATCAACCTTTGCCCTGTTTTTAATGTTGAACAATGACTGGATGCCAGCACAATAATTTTTCAATGAGCAAGATTAATGAGAAATAGATGTTTAAAGCAGAGTCAATAACAGAGAGCTGACATCTCAAAGCATTTAATTTAATAAAATCATCTGGTTTAATCCCCCCCCATAAAATAGAAATAAAAAATTGGAATACAGAGGAAAAACTGCTTGCTATTTTTTTCTCTATTGCAGTTGGGAGGAACTAACCACCCACTCTCTTTCCAATATGACCTTTCCCCCTCATACTACTTGAACCATGCATTAGTCTAACAAATGCAAAAAGGTGGCTTCTTACCATTTAGGACCCTGAGATTATCTGTGGAAGCTGCCTGTTTCAGTGTCTGTTCCGCTTGTTCTCGTCTCTTTGTTTCAAATTCAAGTGCTTCCTGCAATTTCCTCTTGGCTTTCTTTTCCTTCTTTAACCTTTTCTGAATTATTGCTGTCATGGAAAAAAATCTATTCAAGTTCAACCCCAAAACCTTGACTTTAACACTTTATTTACTTTAGATTCTTAATAGCTATGACAATACTAAATATAAAATATTACATATATGTACTCATCATTTATTAATAGTTCACTTAGATCAATTTTCATGGTCCAATTTTCTACACCAGAAAAAAGTTATAATAATGAGCCATATCTTCCCTGGATTGACATTATATTATTACATGGCATTCTGCTAAAGTTTTAATCTATGCAAGCAGAAACACCAATCCAGCTCTTTAGGGTTGGTGTCGGTGGCTTAAAGCAGTTTTAATGAGCAGGTAAGAAAGGATTTGTTTAAAAACCCAAATGCATTACGCGCAACAGTGTATGAATTTCAAAACACTGCACAGCGTCACCTGATATGAACATCTCATCTGGAACCTGCCTTTCCAAACACTTTCACATGCTTGCCATTTTTGTTTCTCAATTATGCCAGCTCCTCACAGGTTAATAATATTTCCTTTTGTGTTCATAGCTGCTTGTTCTTTTCTCTTCCACAAGGTGGAGTTTGCAATGGAGTTGAGCTCAGGTGACAGGCTGCTTCACTCCTGGAAGCATTCCAGTTCACGGTGATTTTCCGTCCTGGATCTGCATAAACTACTGGGATAAACAAGCCCCTGTAATCTTTCAGAAATTCCTCTTCAGCTGTGACATGTTTGAATTCCTTCCAAGGTACCCAAGCCTATTAACTTTCCACTTTCAACCTTCCTCCTCCTCCTCTTTGGGCAACTGTCATTAGCTGCCTTTCTTGCCCTCTGCTGCCCTCCCTCTAGCAGGCAGGAGGAGAGCGTACATCATGCTGACATCTACAGCAGGACAGTGCTCATTGTCAAGTCAAACATCAGGCAGATGTATGGTTGTACAGCAATGAAGATGGAATTTATAAAAGAAGGGCTCTTTTAAAGATCACCAACATCAGAGGTCCTTGTGGTGCAAAACCATTTTAAGAACGTGTGTGAAGCCAGAATGCAATTCCTACCATGCCAGAAACAGCACTCATGCAAGCAAACAAAGTTATTATTATAATTCAAATGTGAGGTCGAAGCACCTTGAGCAGCTCTGTGGTTTAATGTTTTATTATAACCACACTGTTAACAGCCTAAATGAATACAAAGAAAGTGTAGGTTGCTCTCTGAATTATGTGTTTGTTGTAGCTTATCCTTTGTAGCTAGGGCTGTGGATTTCACAGCTACAGAAAGTAATGTTTTGCTGCGCACCTAACCACTTCAGAAATACGATGCTAGTTTTACTACAATCATAGCAGACTCTACAGTCAAAACAGTCACTAATTAGAGGATAGAAATGGAAATCAAAGGAAATGAGACAAGTAAACATGTCATGAAGCATAACTCGTAAGCAGCTTAGGGTATATATGCCCCTATATAAGGTTCCTGTGCTGTTCAAAGCACATGAAGTTTTATTACTAGTTCATTAGCTCAGCTGTTTGCTTATAAGCCCAACGTATCAATCCTTAACAGGTCTACCTGGAAGGCGGCTTCATTGATCTGATCTGCTAGGGTGCCAAAAGACTTTAACTTTTGGGGTGTTTTGTTTGCTTACTTTGGTCATGCATCATCATAATATTCATACTTTGGACAGTAGCATCAAAACCAATTTAAGGAGAAAAAGCTGTATTTAGCCTTTCGGTTGTAATTGGGTGGACCCTAGTAGCTATTTGAAATATTGGTGGGAGGGGGAGCCCTATTGACATGAATCAGTAAGTGGAACTACCATATGCCTAAGGTAACTGGGGTCTCCAGCAATTTCTAAAAATAGAAGAGGGAAAACTTTAGCATAATAAATTCCTTTTTTAAAAAAAATCTGGTTATAACAGTTTAAGAGCACTGGAGTAGATTTCCCCCTTTTTCTTTGGTAAACATAGAGGTAGAGGTGTCTCTACATCTTCAAGACCTGCTTCTGTGCTGTCACCATGTGACAATCCTGTGGTCATGGGACAACCAGCAGGTTCTCCTTGGAAGAACAGCTTGGTCTGTAACAGTCCACCAAGGTTGGTCCCAGGTTGGTTAGGGATTTAGATGTCAATAAAACTTTAAACCTGGCTCATTAGCTCACAGGGAGCCAGTGCAGTTCTTTCAACACAGAGAGGTGGAATCTACACACATATTTAAAAAAATGCTGTGAAAATGCTTTTTATATATATTAATATTTTTTTTGAAAAATACATTGAATTTGACATAGCTCACTGTTGTCCTCTAGTGTCACATTTGTATATTGCACTTTACAACACATTTAAAAGGTTTTATTTGCAGCTATTTAGCTGAGTCCTAAGCACCCTAATAGCTGCAGCATCTAAACCAGACACAAGGGTAGCCTAACACAGTGTTTTCCAACCTCCTCGGGGCAACGGCACACCTGCCCCACGAAAAAAATCTCGCGGCACACCACCACCACATGCACCCCGACCCGGGGGGCGGGGTGTCCGCGCGCCCTGGCGGGAGGGAGGGGAAGGACCCAGGCGGGCGAAAATGGAGCGGGAGATCGGCGAGCCAGGCGCCCGCCCCCCCTCCAGCGCCCAGCCCCCCGGCAGCACCTCCACCCGGCCCCGAGCGAGCCCGGTGGCACCGGCACCTCCCGCCCGTCCCCGACCGCGACCAGGGCGGCAGAGGCAGCGGGCGAAGCGCCCGGCAGCCCCGCGAAGGCGGCGGTCGGCGCGGGAAGCCCGGACCGACCCGGAAGACCGGGGCGGCAGAGGCAGCAGGCGAAGCGCCCGGCAGCCCCGCGAAGGCGGCGGTCGGCGCGGGAAGCCCGGACCGACCCGGAAGACCGGGGCGGCAAAGGCAGCGGGCGAAGCGCCCGGCAGCCCCGCGAAGGCGGCGGTCGGCGCGGGAAGCCCGGACCGACCCGGAAGACTGGGGCGGCAGAGGCAGCGGGCGAAGCGCCCGGCAGCCCCGCGAAGGCGGCGGTCGGCGCGGGAAGCCCGGACCGACCCGGAAGCACAGCAGCCGGTGTCTTCCCGCGGCACAGGAGCCGGTGGCTTGCGGCACACTCCTGTGCCGCGGCACACCGGTTGGGAAACGCTGGCCTAACATATAGCACATTGCGGTAGTTTAATTGTGAAGTTTTCACTCTACGGCATCTTGGCAAGGGCATCTCTGTCCAGCAACAGTTGTGAATGCCACACCAACTGAATCTGGTAATGAGCATTCTTAGCTACTGAGTTCACCTGGGCCTCTACTGATGGTGATGGACCTATGAGCAGTCCCCAAACTATGCAGCTGCTCCTTCAGAAAATGTGCAACCCCAGGCAGAGCTGTACACAATTCCATCTTGTCAGGATTTTGTAACTTCAGCCTGCCTATGAGTGCATTCAAGCACTGGCTTAGGATATATACAAGGCCTTTCCCAAATCAGATATTGCAGAGAAATAAAGTTGGGCATCCCAAATCTCCTGATGACTTGTGAATCCCAAATCTCCTGATGACTTCTCCTTGCAGCTTTAGCAGGACATTAAATAGCACAGGGGAGGAAAATCGTGCCCTGTCGCACCTCCCTGTGCGAGCAGGTAGAGGCATGGTCACCCAATGCTAGTGCCTGAAACTAACCCCACAAGCAGGAGTGGCCTCATTCTGTTCTAAAACTGGTACTGAAGCCAACCTAGAATGATTCAACAGTAACTGCAGGTGAAATGACCACCTTGCCCCAAAAAAGTATATTGGTGACGAGTGACAGTTGGCAAAAAAATCTCTGGCAAAAACCACCACCTCCTTCAGGGACCACCTCATCACAAAAGAAAGCATTCACCACACCCTGGATCCAGCCAGTAAACCCTCCACAGCTGACACAAACCAGCTGTGATAGACATTGGTTGAGAGAGTGTGGAGTAAGCTGCACAGCTGCAAGAGCCATGTCCGCATCCTCAGGCATTAGTAACTGAAACTGATACCACAATATCAGACACGATGGTGCACTGGATATGGTGATAGACATTGCATCAATGGTGGCACTCAAGTCTACCTGGAAATGGGCGTTTTTGTTCTGAAAGTGCCTTGCCAAACCATCCAGTGACCCCCCAAGGGCTTCTTATCCCTCTTATCACTTGGAAAACCTCCACTAAATGGCTACCTGAGGGAGCAATGAAGGTGACAAAGTAGGACTTCTCTGCCAGCTTTCCCACCACGCAGTAGGCAGGATTATGTGTCCTTATGCATGTTCAGTCACTATCGCAACAAGACTTGTATCGCTTGTGCGCCAGCTATCTCTACACCTGTTTCATTGCCTGTAGCTCTCCGGTAAATCCAGGGGCCGCTGGGGCTCCGCAATGTCAGAGAGTGTGCAATTGGGTCTATGCTTTGCCATTCCATAGCATAATTAGGCCCTCGGTAGAACTGCCAGTGTTGGCTGTAGGACCCCCTTGCCCCCCTCCCAAGCATTCAGGAACATTTTGGAATCCATCTCCAAGGGCAGAAAAATTTAATAGGAGCCCCATCACTGCAGTGAAGGATTGATTCTGTCAGACCAAACTTCAAGAGGCAGTGGATAACAGTGTAATTTCAATCCCCTAACATACAGACCACCCTCAGCCCAAGACTAGATTGCAAGTGTGCCCTACTATCCATGTCGGACAGGTGACGAACTGAGAAGCCCCATGGTTTTCCTAGAAGTCCTGAGCTGCCTTACAAGTGCACTGATTATTTCTAATGTTATTGGGGGAGAGAATCCTTTTAAGGTATTGGGGTACATTGGACCCCTTCCATTATTTGCTATGCGCCCAGTATTTCACCTAGGCATTTTGTTGTTGTTATTCCACTTTTGCTTTTGTTAACATTGTGAGGGCCAATGCATCCCAATAGTGGTTTTTTTTTGTTAAACTATATTTTTGGAATGTGATACTGCTAAAACCTATTTCCCCCTTTTAAACTAGAATCATTTTGAAATTTATCGTGATCTTTAAAGGGGGTCTACTAAAGGTCAGCAGCAGATTGGTACTATTAAAAAAATGGTGAATGAGGTTTAACAAAGAGTTATGGTCACCCACCCAGGGTTTCTGCTCTGCAACCTCGATTTGCTTTTAAGATTGCCTAAGAGTATTTTCTTGACCATGCTAGCAAACAACCCAATTTGAACAGCAAGGGCACATAGTAAGGCCTTCCCCAAACTGCAATACTTCCTTCCCATAGAGTCTCATTTTTTTCCAGAAGTGGTGTAATATTTCTTCTTTGGGTTTTGCTCCCGAATGAACACCTATGTGCAGGAACTCTTAGTGCCTCCTGACAATCTGTACCATCCCTAGCAGTGCTTTTCCTTTCTAAGCCCACAACACCTGTGAGAACACATGAATGGGGAGAAGGAAGAGAGCCTGATTTGGTCAGCAAGAGTCCAGGAAAGCCTCCAAGTCCCTTTTGAGTGCCTGATGATATCATCAGACACAAAAGGGGCCTGGCCGGTTCATAATTAATCCAGGGGAAATGATTAATTTTCAGTTGTCCAGTGAACATCTGGGCAATTAATCCAGTTCTCCTGGATTCATTACAAATCTTCCCAGGGATGTCAATCTGCTCGTCATTAACTTTATGCAGATTACCTAGCCCCAGTTGTGGTGTCATGATTCCAAACTAACTTTATCCCTTTACCTATGAGGTACAACTACCAAATGTCAGGTCCTAAAGTAGAATAATAAAATTTAAGTAGGAAACACTTGAATATCTCTTTTTAGAAACCTGTTTTGGAAATTGCCAATGAATTGAAATTGACCTACATCAAATGATATCAATATCCATTTTCACGATATGTTGTCTGAAACATTGTGAATTCCTTTTGACCTTGCTACTGTCAAGACTGTGGGGAAGACAAGGAAAATTTCTATACTTAAAACCTATAATGAAATTTTTGCACTGAGCATTGAAGCGATATAATTTTCTGTGTGAAACCTTTTAAAGATAAAAAGGGTCTTTATATGAAACCATATGTTGTATCATTGGCAGTTACTCTTGTGCAAGGGAACTAAGGCAAGACATATGTGAATAGTGGCACAGTATCTTTGGAAAACTGAGGTAACGCATGAACCCTATAAATGATTATGTTTCTATTATCGTTACCTCTGTTCTTCTGTTCCACTGCCAACTGTTTTTCAAGTGTTTCTCTCAGTTCTCGTTCCCTGAAAAGTTCCATTTTCAGCTCTGTCTTTTCCAGCTGGACTTGCTTCTCCTGAGCTCGAGCGTTGTCTATGGCAACCTTCAACAGGCCCTGTTGGGAGACAAAGTTCAATAGAGTAATCTTCTGAAATATTAAGCTACCCTATCCATGTTTGTTAGCTATGTAAAATCTCAATAGTAACCTGTTATATTATATATAACATATATATATAATTTGTTAGCTATGTAAAATCTCAATAGTAACCTGTTATATTATATATAACATATAATATATGTTATATATTATAACATGTTATCAGATCATAGCACAGTTGCAGCATTGTGGAGAGGGAAACAACAGAAATAGTACAAAACCTCTTGATACTTTTATTCATACATTCAACAGAAACATACAACTTATAGAAACATGCCACAAGCTTTTACGTGGAGGAGCTATCGCTCAATGGAAGAGGACATAGTTTGCATGCAAAAGATCCCAGGTTCAATCCCTGGCATCTCCCAAGTAGGATGGGGAGAGAATTGTGTCAGCACTCCGCAGGTAAATGAGATTCTACTTCCAGAATAACAAAGACACAGAAATCATTCCGGGTTAAATGCCACACTGTACACAGTAGTCTAGTTCTTTAAGTAACCTCTTTTGAGATCATAGTTTCAAACAATGTGGTATTATAACAAAAAAAATAAATGGCAAAAATGTCAGTAAATGCAAAAGCTCACAAGCAGACCTCCTTTACATTTTGACGATCCCTTCTTGTTGAACAATAAAACCTAGCTGCTATGGCAACTGCCATCTTTACTCAATCAGCAACATTCATGTACATGTTTCTTCTTCATCAGGAACAAACAATTAGTAACAAATGAAAGAGATCATTACATCAAGTGCCCTTTTAGATCACCCCAATTAAAACTTTAGTTTAGCTGTATTTTAATTCTAACATACCAAATTCTAATTTTCTGCTCTGATTGCTCTTGTTGACTTATCTTTGAAAGATGTACTCGCAGCGCAAAGCCTAGAGATTTATTTAGCAAGATGCCAATGTTGGCACCACTTAACGTGTTGATTGGTTGTATTATCAGTAGCAATGGAAAATAAATTACTATTAAACTATTATTGTCCTTGGCTGACAAAACACAATATTTTGCTGTTCTTTAAATATGAAACAATCATGGATAAACATGGAGAATAATGCTAAACTGCAACACTGATGGGTGTAATTTTACGTTAAGCACCTTTGCAAAGTGTGATGCTGCTAAGAGCATGTTACGTTTTCATTGGGCTTCAACGCCATATCTTCTCATCCACCCTATTCCCCTAACATATTTTTGAAACACTTTCTTCTAATGCTCCTAATGGTAATGCACTGTCTACTGCTGCTCATTATGTCTAGAAAAATATTAGCATTTTTGGCTCTGAAACCCACGAGGGACAACTTACAACCTATGGAAAATGAACTTTCATTTTTAGAAGTTATATCCGGCACATCAGCAGGGCAGCCAAAATATTACACTTGGAGCCAAATTGATGCGTATGCAAAAACGTTACTGCTGCCAATGGCAACCCTAATGTGATGCACTCTGAAATAATAGGTATTAACTCATAGTCAATGTAGCAGCATGAGAGAAGGGGCAAATAACGTAGCCCCTAGGACCCTCAGATGCCTTTGAGCCATCAACAATAGTAGTAATTTCTGGGCTGTTTGGATTTGTGTGAATTCTCTCTAGACCCATTGAAAAAAGATTTTACAAGACACTTTGGCTAATCCTCTTCCGTGATATTAAATCAATGTGCTGCCAAACAATTGAAAATGCAGTACAAACTAGGACTACAACCCTGTGCGCAGGTAGCTTGCTTGACTCTCATTGACATCAAGAGCATTTAAAATGCCTAATGGGTATAGGATTACTGCCCAGGACAGCAACACAGGGAAATATTTTCTTTCATTGAGACACAGACTTACAGTGAAGTTGACCAATGGTAGTAAAACCAAGAAAGTCAGGTTTCTTTTAAGGTAATAAGGCTGTATCATAACAGGCTAATACTTTTAAACCATTTGTACAAAACTCTCTAATCCCAATCTGGAAAGAGAAACTCTATCAAAATCACAGGGAGACATTACCAGCAGCTAATCTGGTTTCAAGTCTGGTTTCTAGCACTGAAAGTCTTGGCTATCCTGGAAATATTCATGCCAAACTTTTGCTTATTGGAATTTCGCCCTTAGAAATGCTGAATCAAGATCTAAATACAGCAAAAAACCATCTCTCAAAGATTGGATGATATTGAGTTGCAATGCAATGTTATGTTGGGCGGGGGGACATGCTCACCAAGATCCCTGGGCATTGTACCCCCACTTCAAGTACCAGCCTATCTATCAACTCTTTCTATTGCTAGTCATCGTTTCGCTTTTATTAAAGCACGGTTTAATGTCTTCCCCTCAAACGTCCTTTTTCATCGATTTTCTAGGGGCCAAGTTTCGGTCTTATGTGCCTTTGATAACCGTTCGATTGAATCTCTTCATCACATAGTGTTTGTCTGCCCCTTGTATTCTGCCGCCTGAAAGACTCTATTACTTCCATTAACTCAAAAATTACCGGGGTATTTGGAAGAGTCTTACCTTCCTCTTCTGTTGCAAGATTCAGACTCAATTATAACCCTACATATGGCAAAATTTTTGACATCAGTTCTGACACTTAAGAAACGCAATGGATTGTTATATACAGCTTGAAATTTTAATTTAATTTTTATCATATTTTATTCAATTGAGTATCCCTTTTAATCTATTTTACTGTTAGCAATTGTAAACCAGACTGTGCTGTTTCTGTTTTTGGTTGTTATGTCTATGGGCTTAAAGCCGAAATAAAATGAGTTGAGTTGAGTAACCTTTAGCAGGAGAAGGGCAGAAGGCATATGACCCTAAACAGCTTTCAATATCATTAACCATGGTATTGTCTTAAGAGTTGTTCTCTGGGCTGAGAAGTTGGAGATATAGCAGCTTCACTACTACCTGCAGGGCTCGTTTCAGAGAGTAGCACTGGGGGACTTATGCTAGTACCATTAGATGCCAAAAGGTTCCATTTTGTCCCCCATGTTCTTTAATATCTATATGAAGCAGCTGGCTAAGGTCATCTTTGGAACTTGAGCATGGTGTCACCAATATGTGCATGAGACCTAGCTTGTCATCTAAATCAGGTGAGGCTGAATTGGAGCCTGGGGGCAGTAATGGGCTGGGTGACAGCCAATAAACTGAGACAGATTTCTGATAAAATGGAGGTAATCTGGAAAGACAATTCACATGAATGTGAAGTCAATCAACAATTGGTTCAAGAAGGAGTGGCACACTCCTTGAAGCACCAGGTCCATAGTCTGCATCCAGGGGGCATCAGATGGCCAGGGGGCATCAGAGGCATGTAGTGCCAATCTTCCACTTACAGCTGGTTTGCCTTCTATGGCCATTTGTGACTGAGAGAGACGTATTTACTGTTTAGCCGTATTTATAGCTACAATAATCTAAATGCAAGAAGGTACAGAACCTACAAGTAGTGCAGAATAATGTTACTAAATATTGTGGTTTACAATAACCATATACCACTAGTTTTACAAGAGTTGCACAAGTTGCCTGCATGAGTCCAAGCTGCAACAAGACAGCTCAGTGGGTAGAGCATTTGAGTCATATATATATATATATATATATATATATATATATATATATATATAATGTGATTAATATGTCTGGATTACCAATGTTTTATGGATGGGTTTTTTCCCCTTTCTTTCTATGATTTTATTGTCTAAATTATGCCAATAAAGGCTGAATGAACGAAGAAGTAACATTTTAATTTGGCCTTATTTCTTTTTTCCATAGTAAGAAATGCAGTGTGTTGTTATGACTGGACTACGAGAGATGCAATTAAGCACTTTCCTCCAAGAAACTGCAGTTGTTTGGGGCTTGTAGTGAATGAATGAATGTAATGCAAGCTGCCCCAGGCTAGAAAGAGCAATTGTCATAGCTATATGTACTTTTGTCATATAGGGAAAGATAGTAGGATGCCCAGTAGAAACAGTTTACAGGCTGGTATGTGTCACTGTGGGGACGTGGGTGGCACTGTGGTCTAAACCACTGAGCCTCTTCGGCTTGCCGATCAAAAGGTCGGCGGTTCGAATCCCCGCGACGGGGTGAGCTCCCGTTGCTCTGTCCCAGCTCCTGCCAACCTAGCAGTTCGAAAGCACGTCCAAGTGCAAGTAGATAAATAGGTACCACTCCGGCGGGAAGGTAAACAGCGTTTCCATGCGCTGCTCTGGTTCGCCAGAAACGGCTTTGTCATGCTGGTCACATGACCCGGAAGCTGTCTGCGAACAAACGCTGGCTCCCTCGGCTTGTAAAGCGAGATGAGCGCTACAACCCCAGAGTTGTCTGCAACTGGACTTAACTGTCAGGGGTCCTTTACCTTTTTTTTAATGTGTCACTGTGCAGCTGAGACACAACACACTCCTATGCCTTGGGCAACAAGAAGAGTACGGGTGTCTCAACATGTTTTTGTTCTTCCCACAGACAGTGAAATATAGCCATCTTGTTGCATAAGGCAGTGTGGACCAAGAGACCTGGGTTACAAGAACGGCTTATACATCAAGGTAACTCTGTGGCTTTGGGCTAATCTTATTTTATGTTCATAAATTTTATGTAACATAATCTTATGTTAATGTATTTTAATGTTTGCTGGAAGCCGCCCAGAGTGGCTGGGGAGACCCAGCCAGATGGGCGGGGTACAAATAATAAATTATTATTATTATTATTATTATTATTATTATTATTATTATTATTATTATTATTACCTTCGTCTCTCAGCCTAATCTATGTCACTGAGGAATTGTGGGGGTCATGGAATAACCCCCCCAAACATACATCTCATCTCACTGGAGGGAAGGTGGGATACAAATCTGATAAATATAAAGTCATAAAGATTAATGCATTGTCTTAAAATTACATGTAACCCAAAACAATTACAGTAGTTGTGTTTTACAATTAATACTGCTCACTGATAGGCATTTTTTTAAACAACAACAACCAAGAGAGTCTAATGCCGATCTTTCTTGACTTTCTTTCCGACTCACTTTTATAGCTTTGATTCATCCTTCAAAGCAACTACTTAATTGCGTACACTTTCAGAATAATAGTTACAGTCCAGCACAAGAGTGCAAATATGGCCTCAATGTGAATGATGCGGTGCCACCAATGCGAATAGGACATACTGGGATGCAGTATGGATAAAAAAGAGTATTTCTTACGCACCTAGGGCAGAGCAATGTATTATGTACAACTGCTTATCAAAACCCCCCCCCCCCATCTGCCAATTACTTGGGGATAAGCAGTTTAGGGAGAAGGGTGACTTAAAGAGTGCAGAACAAGTGCTCTGCAACTGTTCCCCAAAACACTTTTGCCCTAAAAGAGAGATTCAGATATGCATTTAGCCTTGCAAATGCAGAATTGCAGCAGAAAAGCTGCTTTATGCAACTGTAAAGGATTTATTTTACTTGCTCACATATTCCCACCTTACATCTTAAAGGAATTAATATTCACTTTATTTGGGATGGGTTTTTAAAACCCAAATCTTAACTTGTTCCCTCCTTGCCATTTTCAGATCATTTCAGCCCCAGGCAAACACCTTTTATCTCTGCTGACTGCTTTTATACTGCTCTTCTGATTTGTGTTTCTTTTATTTCCCCCCCCCTTTAATTCCTTAAAAAAAAATTGTTTGCTTGTTCACATGCTGAAATATTCTTCAAAGGCCCTCCTCCAGCTGCCTCTGCTACCTGAAGTGAGGTGGGTGTAAAAAATGGGCACCCACACCTATGTCTTTTAGGCTATCATCCTAGTAATTTACCTGGGCATAATACCCATGAGTTTACATAATACCCATGTTAACATGCATAGGATGCATGGGATCAGCAAAATACCCTTTTAATCTGTATTTTCTCCTTATTATTGTTGTTTTTATCCCTGCCTTTCAGTTTTTTTTCTTTGGTTTTATTAGCTATTACCCTAGAAATCTTAAAGGGTGGAATAGAAAAGTTTTAAATATAGAAAGTCCATAAAGTGTAGTATCCAATGGGTGCTACACTGTTGATGCAAGTCAACTGCAAGTGGAATATGGAAGGAGGCAGTTTTAGGCCATTTCTTCACTACCTGCAATCTTCTGTAACTCCCCCCTCCCCAAAAAATCTTCCTTCACACTCCTCCTCCTCCTCCTCCTCCTCCTCCTCCTCCTCCTCCACCACCACCACCACCACCACCACTACTACTACTTCTTCTTCTTCTTCTTCTTCTTCTTCTTCTTCTTCTTCTTCTTCTTCTTCTTCTTCTTCTTCTTCTTCCTAAGGTACCAGGGTGGGTTACATAAAAAACCATATTGTTGCCATCCATCTGTCTTGAGAAACAATGGAGTGCACCTCCGGGGATGAAGTCAAACCATGGTGTTAGCAGCACCGAAGTGACCTACCCAGGGTGCAGGCCTGGGCTGTGTGTCTGGAGGTCTTGGGCTGCCCAGACAACAAGACCCACCCGCTTGGCCTCACTGATGTGGTTCAAAGCAAAGCAGAGCAAGACGTTTGGCACCAGCTTGGCTGGAGGAGTTGCTAGAAGTAGGCATCCAACCGTCTTAGGGACTCCACTCCAGATTTGTGTAGCATTTACACCTTACCTCCCGCAATGCAGCAGAGGTTTAGGGTCAGAGTTTTCCTTCTCCTAGACGTGTTGCACATGCAGAAACTGCCTTATTGACAGTAGGGCCCACTGTTGGGTCTCGTCTGCTCAATCTGCCTAACTCACGAAGGATTTGAGACCCATCCACTACCCTCACCTGGTTTAGTCGGCCAGCTGAAGCTGATCCTGGCGTCCAGCCACTGTCGCACGCTGGCAGCTTCTAGGAGCCACAGGCGAGATCTGAGTGCAGGGTGGGGACCAAAGGTGGATAAACTACCCCAGAAGAAGCACAATGTGCCCCTACCAGAGGTACTATAATATAATTTAATGATTTATTATTTATATCCCTCCCCTAACACCCAATACACCCAAAAACAATATTCAAAGCAATTTAAAACATTATTTTCTGTCAGCGGAACAATACCCATTGGAATCTACCCATAGGCTGTATTTTTTATTTGCTGTAATCCACCATGGAAACACACTGAGAGGCAGAGTATAAATTCCTAGAAATACATAATATTATTAATGACTGCCTTTGTATTTCCTTATCAGTTTTTTTTGGGGGGGGGGATTAATTCATGATTTCAAATGGCCTAGCAAACCCTTTAGAGAGAATACTTCTGCTTATGGATTGTTTGTTTGCCATCTTACCAAACGTTATTTTGAACTCTCTGTTCACTCTCTGTTCTCCGACTGCTTCATTGTCATAACTCACACATGGCTATTTTGTACGCCAACCAACATAAATGCACAGGAAGTTAAGATAGATGTACCCAACTACTTGTAACTTTCCACTCTCATTAGCATTCTGGTGAAGAGAATGCCATTCTCATAAATGTTTGCAGAAGGCAGATAAAAAAGGTACTGAATACAGTCGGTGCTAAATTGCAGCTTTTGTTTGATCTAATGCTTGCAAATTATTTTGCAATATTCATATCTTGTTGCAGTACAGGAAACTCCCAAGTGCAAATGCAATCATTGGGTTTTTTTAAATGCATGACTTCATCTTGCACTTTTTCTTAATTGAAGAACCATTTTGTTCATGAACAAATCTATTTGTATTTTAAAATCTCATATTCATGCAATTCATCTGATTTTTATTATTATTAAAATGCTTTGTTTATTTCATCCATTGACTCATAATGTACAACTCTGAGTTTAAAAGAGTACTGGCAACTATTTGCAATTATATGGCTTGAAACAATTATTCCATTAATTAATTGCTTAGATTTAAATAAATTTGCAAAGAATTGCCAAAACATAAATATAACTGCATTTTAAGCTACCAAAGGAAGTCTAAAATACTGTAGAATGAACAATAGTTGCTACTCAAGGGAAAATACTACTTCTGTTATTTTTTTCCATTTTGTATTAAAATAAGAAACTAACATTAAGGCTTAATTCTTGTTGGCGTGGTAAATTCAAGAGATATGCCTAGAATTTGGCTTGAAATGACAGCTAGAATTCTACCCCCACAAAACCCCTTTCTTCACATGCTACTGTTTGGGGGATTTGGGTGAAAAAAGGGTGACTACCAGTCAGTGGTCTCTGGGATTCTTCTCTTGGCAAGGGCAATGAATATAGTTTGCCTCAGCCTATAAATGTGTTCCCCAAATGCTATTGAAACGCCCCCCTCTGTTTTACTACTTGCAAATGGGGTGACAAAATGAAGGGGGTGCCTTTCAGCTGAGCCCTATTTATACGACTTCATACTTCTGCTGGGGATTCACATTATGGCATTCTTGTTCTTGTAAATAAATCAGATAGAAATGTTAAATATGTGCAGGCGAAGGGATATTCACCTAGCCTGCCTGATATGCTAATTTTGAAAGTGGAAGAAAATTCTCTGTATGAACAAGGATTTCATCATGTGAGCCTTTTCCAGCAGGCTTAAGAGGTAGGTAGACCCCAGGCTCAGGTTT
This sequence comes from Darevskia mixta, assembly GCA_034641385.1. Taxonomy (NCBI): domain Eukaryota; kingdom Metazoa; phylum Chordata; class Lepidosauria; order Squamata; family Lacertidae; genus Darevskia; species Darevskia mixta. Next base: position 13,224,282 of record JAWWNH010000173.1, on the reverse strand, counting down.
GCCATATCAGTGAGTACTAGGCTTCAAAGAGCAGGCATGCCCTGAACTTGCAGTCCATCAATTAAAATTGGCCCTCACTGATTAAAATGAACTTGCACAGATAATCTTTTGAAGCTTTAGCTGATTAATCTATGATTAAATCTTGCAACCCAACCCTAGTTTAAAAATGGATGCAAATTTTCCTGTTTTCCTACTAATAAATGGACAGAGCTGCAGAGACTACATAATCAACCACAGAAGATGCATTTGAATACGTAATAATAATTCAAATCATGATTTGGTGCATGAGCGAAAAGCTGTCGCTTCAAGTGGCCCCTCTTCCTCTCATATGCAGGGCTTAATATATTACTTCCTAGTCTAATCAAACCATAATTTTGCGGGGACATCTGAACTTGCAAACTATGATTTGGGGTAACAGTCCAAGCCAAACCATGATTTGATCCTGGTGTGTAACACTCACATATTTGCCACTTCAGGCATGGCACATTATGGCCTGATTAGCACAGGCAGAGGTGGAAGGGGTCAGGAGAGGATGGAGCACTTGGGTCCATGCCTTCCATACAGACAATACTCAGACTCAAGTAACAGTTGAATTGCTGAGCTACAACAAAAGCATCCCAGCAGCAGTATTACGGATATTCACTAGGAGTGGGTCAGGTGAGGCTCTGGGGGTGGGGCGAACTGGCAGGAGCACCAGATTGACCTGCCAGTGCAGCCACACAGCCCCAACCTTGAAGCCACCTCACCCCTTCCTTTCCCAGTGGCACTGCCACTAGGAGGCTATTGTGGTAGGTTCACCTTTCCAGTTGAGCTCCTCCTCCTCTGGCAGATTTCTGTCATGCTGTAAAATGACCATTCTGGAAAAGGGCACTATTACTGGTGTGGAACCACCAAACAACATTGGGGGCCAGGCAAATTCCTCCCTGGCCCCAATACGGTGACCAAATATTTCCATAGCAAGGTCATACTCAGAACTTGCCCACCCACCTTTGTGCAGGGCCATATGGAACATAGGATAGGAGGATGGGGAATCCAGCTCTGACTGAGTTGACAATCTGGACCTGAGTGAAAACTAGGGGTGGAAGTCTTCCCTCAGGTCCATCATGGAGCTCTGCCACTCCCTGCTTGCCTGTGATAGGTCTGTTCAAATGCAGCTTGCTTGTGATAGGTCCATTTGACTACAAGCCTCCCAGCAACCTGCCCGGCTAGAGGAGGACGGAGTGTCATCTCCCAACAGTCAAGTGGGGCCAGAAATTTGCCCCGGACTCAGAGCACAATCACCATTCACCATCCTACGAACGTAAGTGGTCCTCATTGCACCGCAGTTGAGAATTGGGGTGAACCTACTTTTGGGCGCAAGTCATAGTATGACACTAAAAAAAAGCTCCAATAATATTTAGCTCTAAGAAAATGATAAATAGGGCTAAACCATAAGAAATTATCAAAACCATACTCTTCACACATTGCAGTCAAATCCTATACATGTTTATTCAGAAGCAGGTCTTAGGCTGCAATAAGACCCATCAAACCCAATGAGATTTTTTTTCTGAGTAGACACATAATAAGATTATGCTTTTTTAACCTCTTTAGATATATATACTTCTAAACTGTCAACTCATTAAAAATATCATGGTGGTATGCAATAAAACAGACTTATGATTGCTATCATTGCTTCAGAGACATTAACATGGAATATTCTGTATGTATCAATAAATTATCAGTTGCACATGCCATGCTTTCTTTTCACCATATCTGAAACTCTGATTAAATCTATGATTAGAATAACACTACTGTTTTTGGATAAACAAACGGTAACACGACTTTTTTGTGGTTTATGAGTACACTAACGCTCTAGATTTTTCCTGCCTACCTGCATAAATGAGGTCCTGATGTGCTGAACAGGTTTCTAACAGTTCAACAGATTGAACCAAGCTTGGAAGCTCAGCACTAAATGTAATGAACCTGCTTAAATGAGTAAAGAAGGAATTGATGCTACTATTTCTTCGTTAATCTAACAACTGTTTCTTCTCTTCTGTTATTTGTACTGGGAGGAACTTTCACAAAGATTCCATTTGAAAGTTTATACACAGAGGACACAGCTGGAAGGAGTATGAGAGGGCTCCATCTTTTATTTTCGCACATGGCTGTTGATAAATGCAACACAGAGCCTAGTGGTGGCAGAAATTCCACCAGCCATATGCATGATCAGTTTACTTGTGGGTAAGCCCCTTCTTTTTCTCCACCTAATCTCAACTATGCTAGCATGCCCTGTAATATGCTAGTCAAAACCCTGAATAATGTTCAAGTCAGACTGCAGTATACATACAATAGACAAGCTGACTGCTGCAAAGGAAATCTGCAGAAAATTTTGTAATGCCCTTTGAAGTCTATTCTTTGAAGATAGTACTGAAATGAGCTTATTTGTAACAGAAATGCTTTTCTTATTAATGTCTTTTATATTAAGGCATATTTTCCATAGATTAACATGTCATTTCCACCTTGGCATTAATTCAGGTTAAAATAACTATTTATTTTAGCAGGTTTTCTCTATTTAGCACCATCAAGAAAGTTAAACAGATCACTACAAATCATTACTGCGTAATAGAAAAAGCATTTTAGATAAAATACTGGAGCCACTTTCATCTAACTCTGCATCAGTTCAGCATTATAAGCCATATTTTATGTACTGCATTTAGATGGTTTTATAAACTCATTTGATTACTGTGCTGCCTTTAATACTTGAAATTCCTGGAAGAATTTTCCACAGTCTTATGAACTAGTTAAAGCTCAACTGATTGTATTAATGTCGACGGTTCGCCGACTGTTTTATCTGTATTGTTTTACACTGATCTGCAAGGAAGGCCTACCTGGATGTTAGTCAGAAGGGTTTCTATGGAGGACAATCCATCAGGAAATAGAAAAGGAGATGGAAAACCTGGAGGTAGCGGCTGCCCGTGCCCAGTTAGCGAAAGTTTGTCAAGGCTGTCTCTTGCGGTTGGTGTGGAGAGCGGGGTCTCATCTGTATGTGATTGAAACAAAAATATAGAACAAGTTACGCTTGTCTGTTTTTATTAGACCTCAGTAATGGCTTCCCTAGTGGTTTCCAGAACATTTATTGCAAATTGGTTCCTGCTATCAGGAGAAAATGCTTTCTGCTGAATTTTCTTTAATGAAAAAGCTGTGGAGATACAACAAGATAACATTAATGAGTAACTTTATAAGCCTTTTAAATGCAGTCTCTAATGAGACTGAGTTTACAGTGCCATAGAATCTTTTTAAAACAAATATTATCTCACATATACTTGTGATAATATATTTAGGCTGACTTTATGGGTACCTTCCCAATTATCTCATTTTAGTCTGTGCACTATTTGGATTGACAATAGAATATTTCTGAGGATGATACATATTTTATATTGCAGCAGTGTGTTTTATGCGAAGATGATTCTCAATTAGTTAACCCATAATCAACCATCTCCTTGATTTAGGAAGTGCATGTAAAAATAAACTTCCATGGACACACACACACACACACACACACACACACACACACACACACATAAAGGGGGCACGCAGTTATGGGGACACACACTCAGTGGTTCTGCACACACGTTGCTGGATAGATGGATGCTGCTGTCAGCTCCAACAACTATGCTGGACGTTGGGGAATCATTTCCAGGTATCCCTCCCACTCCCCTCGTTCCAAAAGTGCCAATCATCTCTTGAGTGGGGGCCTCATGAATGTGAACATTCATGCAGGTGCTACTAAACATGGCAATATTTCCACTGGAATTTGTATTAATACTGAGTAGTAAAAACAAAAAAACCCAACCCCCCAAAGTTACATATTTTAATTACTCTTAGAAAGTAACACATTTAACATATTTTTCCTCCGCTTTATGTGTAGGTGAGTGTGTACATAAGGTCCACTGGCAACTTGGGAGGTTTTCTATATACTTCATCATAATATTGCAGTTGCCTTGTCTCTCTTCCACAATCTAAGGAAAGGCTTTGAAAAGTGTTGCTGCTTCCCCCCCCCCCTGATCTGTATATGATATAAATCCGTGCCACACCGTATAAAAATCAAGGGAGGAATTCAGTGTCATAAACGCATAGCAGGTTGCCAGCAGGAACGACCTCCCTCTCCTCCCCAACATGCTGTCCTGGGGGTTCACCCAGTGTCCCCCCCCAGCCAACTTTGGAGGTAAGTTGCCCCATTGTGGGAGAAGAGGGGGGAACTCTCTTGCTCAAGAATAAGCTCTGTTCTGTTGTTCATCCTCCAATTACTCCCGGCTCCTGCTTCCTCCCAGTTGCCTCCACCTCCGCTGCTACCACTCTCATCTGTCTATCCTTTGCTGTCTCCTCCTTGCTCCTTCCAGCAACCCCTTCTGCCTGTTGCCTTGCCTCTTCCTTCTCATTTTTCTTCCTGATTCTTTTGTCCTGCCTCTGCCAGGAACCTATGCATTGGTTATTGAAAGCTGCTGGACAGCCTCTGATTTGAACAGACCGAAAAGGTAAAACAGCAGTGTGAATCCAGCATCTGCACTACTGGATTCTAAGTCTTTCTTGGAATCCCCCTTCCACGCCCTGATTTTTTCCCCCTACTAGTGCATACATCACCTAAGCATGCAGGTACCTCCTCCTTGTTGTTTTGTGGCCATGTTTTCGCAACAATACCATTGGCATGCATTAGAAAGAGTAGTTATCTGTCACCCTGTAAGTTGGATGCTCACACAGATTCCAGGCTCCTCCATACAATAGGTTTATTCAGCATTTATCCCGATATGCTTGTACAAACATGACACAGTGGTTAGATATGCTTGGTCTTTATTGAGCCTTTGCTATGTTTTGCTTATTGGGTTCATATACAACAGTGAGCGTTCACCCTGCATTCATTCAGATTTGCTTGTGGCATGTTTACACATCTTCCCATTAATAATTTGTCCCACATTTTCCAATGTATTTTCCCCTACCTGCAAATAGTCAATTTCTTTGTAAAAATTGGTTTGTTGTGCTAAGGTGACAGGGCACTTTAATTGCACAAACCTGCTTTTCCCCAGCATGCTTTGAATCCTCCTGCAAAATACTTGCTTCACTTTGTCAATGACTACATACACATGTAGTGAGAAGCCATAAAGGTAAAGGGACCCCTGACCATTAGGTCCAGTCGTGACCGACTCTGGGGTTGCGGTGCTCATCTCGCATTATTGGCCGAGGGGGCTGGCGTATAGCTTCCAGGTCATGTGGCCAGCATGACTAAGCCGCTTAGTTTAACACTAAAGGCATGAGCAGAAAGGGGCCTGTGCAAAGTGCCAGGCTCACCCCCCCCCACCTCCACCCTTTCACAGATCCCTGGCTTTCACTAAAGACCAACTTCAAGCCATGGGATATGAAGCTGGCTTGTTGAAACAAACTAGAGTTTATTGTAAATCACAATTCCTGGTTCACATGTAAGGCTAAGCCAGGAGAAACTGAATCCTGGTTTATTCACACTCTTGAAGGAAATGGAAGCACTTCAACCCACAGGGACTCACACACATCATGCTAAACCACAGTTTAGTGCTTTGTGTTAACCCTACAAGTATATACAAGCCTTTAAACTAGCACATAATTAGGAAATTACAGGGATTACCAACGATTGAGGAGTGGCAGACGAAAATGATGGACTATGCAGAACTTGCAAACCTGACCTGCAGGATTCGGAACCAGGAAGATTCAAAGAGATTGGAGTAAATTTGTTGATTATATAAGATGTAACCATAGAAGTTTGAAGACACTAGCGGGACTGGAATAACCCTACGACATAGTTAGAAGTATTAAAGTAAGAAATTGCGTGATTTGATTGGGAAGTCGTAGCTCGGCGGAGCGAGGATGTGAGTGGAGATGTATGTATATGTTTGTTTAATTTGGAAAATTAATAACAAATATTATTAAAAAATAAACTAGTACATAGTTGTTAGTAACTTTAAACATTTCTGCTACATTCACTGCAATGCTTGTGAAGTTTCTCTTACATTCTTTCTTCCAATCAAAAGCAAAAAATAACCTAAGCATTCCTATAATGGTACTGAATTGCATTCATTCCAGTGACTAAACACCATTTTTACTGATTAACAGTGGTTTCATTGAACCACAGTGTAGAAATAAGAGACTTGAACTCAAGCTGAACTTATTTTAATGAATGTTTAATTTAAGGAAAAATAATATGACATAAAGTGACTTTGTTTTCTTTACGTCCCATGTGAAATAAACTTTGAATGTGACTGTATTTGAAGCAAAACAAATGTACATATCATACACAGGAAGAGTGGATATTTGGGGATGTGAGATAAGCTATGACCGAGAGAATTTTGAAAGGGGGAAAAAGGTTTTAAAGGGAATAACAACACATACTGTAAATGTTAGCCAATTAAAACACAACCATAGATCACAGGAGCAAAAGGATACTACTCTTGCCATTAAAGTACTTCAAAATATGTCCAAGAGCTCTCCATTACAATGCTGTTAAAATTATGTTAAAGTGAATGGATGCTCAAGGCCTAAAGCTCTTTGAACAAACCCATCAAAGGGACAATACACATTTCTGCTATAACCCTATATCACGCATTTCTGCCGCACCTCCTACCACTGACATCTTTCTTCTCCAACAATCACTGGGGGAAAGTGAGCAGAAAGCCGGACACCTCAGCTCATGCTCTCAAGCAAGGGATTTGCCTGATCATTTGTGAGCAGGAGCTCAAACATTGGGATTTCTCCTCACCCAACCATGCATAGCATGTGGCTACTGGGGGGAAAGGGATAATGTTGGGCTGGTGCTAAAACCATGGACCCACATGTTTATGTCCTACACATCAGCAATGCATTAGTAGGATTTCTAAGTCCTTGTTATAAACCCATCCCCTCCTCTCAGAAGGCTAATTGAGGAACTGTGTAAATTGGTATGTTTATTTTGGAAGGCAACAACTGTTTGATATTATAATAGTACATCCGTAATGCACCAAGTCAAGAATGGACATCCCTATTTTCATTCGAAAAAATGTTGGAGGGTATGAGCAGGTGGAAAACAGCTGTATGGATTGTTCTTTATTCTTGATGTATACGGCTGAATGCAGAGATGGGCTGGAGAAAGAAATTAGGGCAGTAGCATTGTTCTGTGATTTGTTGTGGGAACATGCATTTAGCACATGTTAAATGCCCATTAAGTTGTGGGCTTGCATTTTCTTTGGAGAAGTGACAATGCAACAGAATTTTATATATATAAAGTCTGTAAGTTGTAAGTATGAAAAGAAATCAAGGTGCAGTAGTATCAAAAACACACATCACATAAGGCAGACATTAAATTTGACACCTGGCAAGAGTAACAACTGTCATTGGAAGAGCAGAACTGCTCACTCAGGGCCTTACCACCACATCACCTTCCCTCAAGACTCCTAGAATTTGTAATCTTGCATGTTCATACGGACAATATTTGTTAGTAATAATGTTTCAAACAAAAAGCTAGAATATTATGATGTATGAATCTAAGTGCCACTTTGATTTCTCCTTAAATTGTAATTAAGTACTTGAGATTATATGTGAAGGATAAGGAATATACATATTTTTGTGGATTTAGGTGCATATTAAATGTAAGGTTTTTGACATGTGTTTCATTATCAGTCTTAGAGAATAATTATTTGCCCCAAAACAAAGCCCCAGGGAGAAAAAATCCTCAAGTAGAACAGCTGGTATTTTGCAAGTCTCAGATGATGAAGATATAATATTAATGTGTGAAAACTCTTGTATATTAAATGATCTTTTTTGTTTTTACTTAATTGTTAAATATTTTGTTTCAAACCTCAGTAGAAAAAAAATGATCAAAATGGCATATTTAGAATATACATAAACTGCTGCGTAGCAAATATTAAATTCTGAATATCAGAAAGAAAACATGGGTTTTAATTAACATAAATTCCCATATTGTTACAACTTAATAATAATAATAATAATAATAATAATAATAATAATAATAATTTATTATTTATACCCCGCCCATCTGGCTGGGTTTCCCCAGCCACTCTGGGCGGCTTCCAACAGAACATTAAAATACAATAATCTATTAAACATTAAAAGCCTCCCTAAACAGGGCTGCCTTCACATGTCTTCTAACTTAGCTTAATGGACAAAGTGTTAAGAGGACAAGAGGAAAGCCCCCCTATACCAGCATAACAAGTCTGACTATTTAGGGAGTGAGATTCTGAAATGTATAGGAATTGTGCTTCTGAACCTGTTGTTAATTGAGACCTGCAATCTGCGGATTAGATTACCGTTTTGCTATGTCTACGCAATTAAAAGACAGTTATCCTAGCCCAGAGGAACTTCACACCAGCAAGTAGGTTTCCATGTGTGTATCAGGAACCGTGAGTGTAAATTAGATATATATCCAAATTAGAAGGTGTATATCCATACAATATGACTTCCAAGGAGAAAAGCACTGTAGTCTCATTCCTGGCCTTCTATAAGCAAGACTTGTGTGTTTGAGGACATTTCCCCCAAGCTTATTTACTATTACATCCCGAGTCCCTATAACTGAATACAGTTTGCCAACCATACTAGGCGCTTCGGAAGGTCACAATTTGTGTAGGCCTGAAATAACCAAATTCCAAATAATTTATATCAACAGAACTGAGCCTAACTTCATACTCTTGGATACCCTTTATCAACTTTCTGGTTCCTGTGAGGAGGAACTCCCACTCAATATGTCTTTCTGAATACATGGAGTATATTTCGTTGTCCCCAAAGGGGGCAATGACAATAAAATATATTCTATTCTATTCTAGTAAGCAAAGCTTGATGCAAAAGGCTGAGATCCATTCCTCTCTTGGACACATGAGCACTTGAACTCTCAAGGTTTTCCGTTATACATGTTTACTCAGAGCTAAGTCTCACTGAATTTGATGGAACTTGCTCCCACGTATGTTTAGGATTACAGCCAGAGTTCATTAATCTACTGGGAAGTTCTTCTTGCGAGCAACACTGAAATGAATGGGGCTTGCTCAGTGGGGCTCTTATGCAGCTCCCATTCATCCCAGTGAGTCTCATTGAGAACAACTTCCCTGAGAATTCCTTCCTATTGCACACAGCCCTCCACAAGCCCTCCTCAGGGTGATGTGCTCATTTCATTGTTTGCTCTTATTATTCGCCTTTCACAGATATGCCAAAACTAAAAGGAACTAGCAATGTTAATCAGTGTGTTCATAAACAAAATTCAAAATGAAATCAGTATGCAGTTTTATACCTGATGTGATTTTTGTGGCAAGTGCATTCATCAAATGTCTGAAACAAGCTGACAAAATACTTCCATTAGCAAGTTTCCAGTGGTATTTTCATGCTTGATGTTCACTGAGAAAACGCTACGCAAGTTTTAGCTCTATCTTTCACGCCGTATTTAATTATTCTCCATTCAAGTCAACGTTTGTGTTGGCTTCTGCTGCTGCGACACAGGCCTTCACGTCAGAATTTTTCAACTGTATGCCTTTACATATTCAGATTTTTAATATATTGTACAAGATACCAAATAACCTCAATAGTATCCCATATTTGGATATAAGAGAGAGAGAAGGGAAAAAATCTAGTCATAGTTGCTGCAATACACCAGCAAATTTCTTCCCAGAGATCAGCATTATTCGAATACCTTTATTAAAAGGTTTACCAAAACCTGAATATGAATGCCAATTCAGAAGTTCCGTGCTTAGTACAGATATTTTATAGAGTGAAAGTGGCTGTATCACTCACAACTCTGCACATAATGTACTTATGCTATCCATCCCTTGCTCCCAGTTCAATTCTGAATAACCTAAGGTAAACAGTTCTTGTATCCATTGATTTAAAGTATTAAATTTAGCAGTTACTAGTTTAACACAACCTGGAAATAAGACCATAAAATCTTACTAGCCTGCTTAAAGGCTGCTAGCCTGTGCTCCCAGGCTGGCAACAGAGCCAAAGAATCCCTGTGATTACTCTCTTAACTAACTAATAAAGCAAATGAAGACTAATAAAGCAATGCAGAATTGGGATGGACCAGACTTTATTGGATCCTTACACCCCTACTTGTGAATGAGTAACAGAAAGTCTGAGTATATTTATAAACCGCACAGTCTCCCTCCCTCCCTTTTAGTAAAGGTATATACTAAAATGGTATCATCACATAATCAATACAAAAAAATGGTATGTGGAATGAACAAACAAACCTGTCAAGTTAATAATACATCGAATTATTCTATGAACTGTGACCATCTGATAAATTAATTTAATCATGACAACCAGACAGGGATACTAGTATTGCTTATAGCACTAAAGCCTCATTTGATTCTGCCATAATCCAGGTAAGGAGGAAGAGGAGGGAAAGAAGAAATCAAAATCCTTAACAGAAGCCATCTTGTAAAGAATATCAGGTTATAATGGCATCATTCAGAAAAAAAGTTGAAGTTCATCTTTGTATTCATGTATGACTGAGGTTGTATTGCTTAAATTAAAACATTTCTTTGTTACTAGTCCCTTATACTCCCTAGTCATAAAGAGAGCACAGACTTGGCACAATCAGGCCATTTGGTTCAATTATTTTAAACACATTTAATCTTTGCTGGGTTGTGTTAAGGATACCACTGTGACATAAGCAGTTTGGTAATCTCGGCCAGAGGCATTTGGGGCAGGTGGCTTCCTAGGTTGGTCTCAGAATTGCCAGTGGCAAATTTAGCAATCTTTTGTGACCTCAAGGAAGTGATATAAGAATGTAGGAAGATGCACTTTACTAACTCAAACAAGTATTTCCCCCCTTTCAAGTTGATTCAAAATACCCCTGCTGCTTATACACTCTGTCTGTTCACACTATCTCCTGTTGCTTGACCCTATGACATTTCTTTGCTTCCCAAACCCTTAAATGGGAGGTGTCAAACGCTGTGCCAGTGTATATACTAAGGTTACCAGATTTTTTTCAATGAATCCAGGGAAACTTTTCAACTTCAGTAGGAATGATAGGATTTTGTCAGGGGACTGATTTGTAAATCCGGGGACTGTCCCCGGGAAATGGGGACGTCTGGTAACCTTAGTATATACGCCATACAGCTTTCCACCTCCTGACTTGCATCTCAGGACACCCTTTCTTCCTTGCTACCTCAATTTATTGCCAGCTCTATCTTTTCTTCCAATTCCATTCTCCATACATTCTGCCATACTATTCCCCATGCCCAGAACATTGTTAAGCAACCGTCTTTTTCATCCACCAAGTTGCCCCAAACATTTTACAACTGTGGTTCCCAACACTCTGTCCGCACCCATAAAGCAGGACAAGTTATAGATGACCTTGTTTATTTTGCCTTTAGTTTTATCTTACTGATGGATGGCCTTTTATTCAAAGCAGACCAGTTCTTCATGCCTCCCTCACTGCTAGCTTGGCTAAGAAAGAGACACTGAGCACTGAAGGCTTAAGAGAACAACCTAAAACCACCAACACCTGATTCTTTTGTACAAGTGAATAATTTCCAGGAAGTTCTATAGGATAGTAGTGCGCAACACACACAAATACAAAGAACACAACATGCCAAACAGCATTAGATGAACTAAAGCAAAGCTTTCACGTAATCTCCTGCATCCCCCTCACAAAAAAGATGACTGTGAATTTAAATTATAATCCATATTACCATAGTAATTGCTGTAAAATTAATTCATTGTTATAGCATTTGCAAGTCAACCTAAGCCCTGCTGTCATTTTAAAGTAATTTAGGACTCCTAAGCACTTTACTTACAGATAGTAGTCCTACAGCCAAAGATGGGAGCAATTTATAACCCCGTGTTTATAAAACTTTTACTGCAGCTGCAGCATTGTGTAAAAAGTGGAACTACGATATTTACAAGGGGAAATTCCCAAAAGAATTGTGTACAAAGATGCTAAGATCTTAAATTGATTCTTTTCAGTTCACAGCATTTAGATCATCTGAATCCTTAAGATTTTTGTTGTCCTCCCCACCCTCCCACTACACCCTTCCTTTTGTGGTACTGTATTAGTATTTCAATACAGCTTGATAAACAGTCAAAAAGCTTTCAAAACAGTAGGAACCAATGACACATTGAATGAATAGTTCAAAGTGAGCACACAAACAGGTGCTGTAATCATTTATTTCTATAATGAGTTCAAATATGTGATATTGTAAACAATATCATATTCTTTTCAGCCCTCAGAATTTACTAGTGATTTCGCAACGCAATCCCTTGCATATTTACTCTGAAGTAAATGCTACTTATCAGGTTTCATCCTTAGTCACGAAAAGTTTAGGTGTATATTTACAGGTTTATAGATTCTACTTAAGACATAAGTGAAAGACTTATGCTCTTGGGGGCCATGTTGTTACATTAAAAGAAAAAAAATGTTTCTGAAAGAAAGCCCACATAGGAATTTGACTTGAGAAATAGTATTGTTGTGATTCTTCTGTTGAAGTTTACATTTGTATTTGAAATCCTTTGAAGGTTACAGGGTGAAACCTTCCAACAATATCTCGAAATCTTCTGGGACCAAATCCCATTATGTGGAGTTCAGTGAAGGGGGTAAACACTACCATAAAGAAATACAAATTGCACTTATTTCCCATTTAGCCAGTGTCACTAAAGTTCACCATTTAGAATTCTAACCAGTTAGAACTTCTTCTTGGAGGTCAAGTGTCTTGTGAACCATGTCATCTCATTGATGACATCATATCCCATCCATCAATTCTTCCAGGAGCACACTTGCCATCTGCTCGGCACACTATAATAACTTATTAGATATATTCACAGGGTAACAACCTGTACAATGACACTGTTATCTTAAAGCTGGCACATATAGAGAGATAACAGTCATGGGCTGTGGGGTTGTTTTTTGCCATTGAAAAGCACTCTACACTCAAATCTTTAGAAGGTAACTTTGGTTATCTGTAGTAATTATTCAGTATTGATTGAGTTGATATTGTATTTATTCATAAATTGGGGACATTTCTTTCAAATGCTTCTTTACTATTTTAAATTGAAATAGGATCAATGAGACATACCACATCACATATATCCTACATTGAAGCATTTCTGTCTTCCCTAGTAAATATCATACACGAATACAGATTCTCTAGAATAATACTACAAAAAATTCACAAGCCAAAATATTTAAGATAGGTTTTTAAAAAACCAAAATACATTATATTTCAAAATAACAATTTATGCTATGCCTGCATAATTGTCATTAATAAAAAGTAATAGAAATAACCTTCAAAAGATCAATTAAATTTTTAAAATCGTGTTTCAACAGAACAGCATACAATGCTATGTAAAAAGCAGATGAACACTGCAATTCACTGAACGTTGCTCCCATATACCAATTCAAATAAGGGAGTTAAGAAGGATGGAGTTTTGGTTTATTGCACCCTAAAACTGTACAAGTTTAGTGTGTTGGCTGTTGGAACACACATGACATAATAAGGATCGGTCTAATACTCCCTCAATAGCTGAAAAATTGCTTTCCGGAAAAGGGCAATATTTGTTTTGCATTACAGAGAAATTTATCCTCTGTTCCTTCCTTTGGCTCGTCATTTATTCCAGCTTACACTGTGATCAACATTGTACTAAAATAAAGTCAAGTACAACAGCCGCTCTCTGCCCATCAAAACTCACAGACGTCTGCCAAGCACTTGTAACAGCTGGTGTTACATTAATTAGTTTAAACTATTTATTTCATCCATCTCCAGAGCAGATTGAGCAAAAACATTAGAGATTATTCTAGCATCTGTAAGTGCCCTGCAAACATTAACCAACCAAAGTTAGAATATTAGTCGTTAGCTTAAAATATATGTGATTTAAGACTCTCTGCAGTCAATTACAATCATAAATAAAAAAATAGACGTTGCTGCAGTATCACAGTGTATTTTATTGACAGTATTTTTACATAACCATGCCTTAAAGTTGTATGAGTCTTTTGTGTACACAAAGTTTCTTTGTCATAAGGAATATTAACCAAAAAAAATGCTATAATTCCTGGCAGCACAGATCATTAACAATATACAACACTGTGTGGGTGATTCAGTGGATTAGTCACTGGTTTTATGTCTAGTCTTGGAATTGAGCCCTAACTACAGTGATCAAAAGAGCGTTAGGAAACTGCTGTAAAAAATCTCCATTAAATTACTTTTTGGCCTCAGCTAAGTTTTAGTAGACAGCAGCATGAATCTTCTTTGTATGGGGATAATTCCTGAAGTTTGTGGTATCTTTCTTCCCCTTAAAGAAAGGTAAGGAATGAGACAAAGAAGATGATTCTATTAAACGTACTGATCTCAACCAACTCAGAGCTCCTGTTCAGGAGATGGCAAATGATAATCAAGTAGGTTCCCATTGAAATGCAAACCAAACTGAATTACTCTCCTATCCCTTATGACAACATCACCTGTCCTGTTGCAGAAAACTCTGGAGCCACAAGAGATTCCAGTAAATTCCCAATCCATCGCTGATCTGCAGCTTCACTGCTAAATTATCGGTGGAGTATCTGGTTAGTGACATGCCTACTTTTGTGGAGACATGTGATTTATCGTATAAAAACTGGTTCCAGCTAGCATGCAACTTCCTCAAAGTCACCCAGAATGTACATAGTAAATTCAGGCTGACATTAAAAATTATGCACAAATGCAATAAAAACGAATAAATTGGACTTGCTAAATTCTTGTTGGCCTATGATTGCAATATGTACCAGACTATTCTATACCATCATGGGTCAGAAATTATGATATAGGAATCCACCAATGATAACCAAACTCCTGCCAGCTATCCAGTGTCACCAGACCATGTCACATGATTATTTGGCATATTTATTATTATGAAGACTTATAGTGAGTCAGGTTAACTTAACTATGCTGCTCACATCCGTGATACTGGCCTGGTTGACATGACATGGTAAGCCAAATAATGGCTTACAGGGACCATGCAGCCATACTCTGGCTGCTGTTCATGGTTGCTAAGCCAAACCTACCTAGGAGCCATGCACAGTGGCAGTAAAAAGGACCAGAGAAGAGCAAAGCAGCTGTGACCTCTTCTCCAGGGGTTCACACATTTGCACGGTCCCAGTCAGCCAAAGTTTGGCTCACTGTGTTGTGCAAACCAGGCCAACAGTCAACTATTAAAAACTCCTTTTAAGTTTGACTGGCATCAATGTAAATTAGGAATGTAATTATATACAATCTTATATAATTGACTTAAATGACGTTAACAACAAAATTTCCACTGTGGAGCCTGTGATGCTCCACAAGCAAAAAAGAATAAAACTGGGTCTTGCATCTTCTTTTTGAAAGTGAAACTGTATCTAGGAGCTCAATTTAACCAACATGTGCCGGGCAATTAAAAAAAAAGGCTCACTATGTATTTTCCTTTTCATCCCATTTTGTCTTCCCCAAACAACTCCTCCAGCTAGAAAAGTAGATAGTTATATTGCCAGAGCTGCTACGGGCTATGCCAAAACACACAGGAGAGATCATCATCAGCACTTTTCCTGGCTCAGTATTTACTTTTAGAATAACGTAAAAGGCTTTCGAATTTTTCCCATTCTTTGGGAAGGTATCTCCCAAATACCAGGACTGTTTAGGTGACACAGATATTTTAGAACTGAGGACACAGCTGTACTTTGTGTTGCTGTCTAAACGTAGTACAATAATTTGATGGCTATTGCATGTGGCAACACATTCAACTACACCAGTGCCATTCTACAACAAGGGTGCAGTATGTAGAGCAGGGCTTTTTACCTTTTAAAAGTTCCCACCCATTTCTGGTAGCATCATCATTCCTGCTGCATTTGCTGCTGCCGAGTCTATTTTATCATTTACATTTTTTCATTCTGTTTTAAATATTTTATCATTTTATTTCATTGTTTGAAAATGTCATTAGCCACCTTGTGAGTCTTGAGAGGCAAGGCAGAAATATTTTGACACCTGGCTTAGGAGATTCTGACTTTACTGACTTTGATTCACACTGGAGCTTTTGCAAGGCCTGCTTGAATACTGGGTGACCCTTTAACTATCACAAATTGCCTGTGTCCTATTCTGAATATCATGCCTCACGATGGGTTCTTCTCCAAAGAGAACAACAAGCATTTACTGGAAATTAAGGTTTAGGCAATCTTATACTTGTTCAGGGCCTAAAAATGACCAAGGATAAGAAAGGAAACAATCTATTTGCGGCATCATTTGGTTGTACCAGATCAGGGGTTTCAAACATACAGGTAATTTAACCCGGAGAAGGGGAATTCATATGGTTCTTCCTCTAAGTCTGAATGGAATTGCCTACAATTGGAGGAGAAAGGGCCTTGAAATGGTATCCCTTTCCCTCACTTTCTTACAAAAGCAGGTTAGCATAAGCATGCTCAATAGATCACTTGCTTGGGTTTTAGGCTTAATGTTGCATTCAAAATTTTGTAGATCTTTAATGAAGTTCTGTCATGTTGAAATCTAATCTAGAGTCCTGTCATTCTTTTTGACTAAGAGAGCAATGAATTTCCTTGTATCATCCCATAATCCAACCAACATCCCAGAAACAGATTAAATGCCAGCTCTGGAGTAGTAAAATCATGTAGCATCTTATTGTCTCAGTTATTCTCCAACATCTCCAGGAAGGGCCACCAGCAGATAGGTCAAGTGGTTCAGATTTTAGGAGGATCCAAGACCAGTAGGGGTCCCAGACTTTTAGATTGCTTAAAAAAAACAACAAATCCTGCATGCTCCAATTCAAAAAACGTAAGCTCTGAAATGTGACCTCTCCCTGTCCCAAACAATTTCTGTAAAATGAGCTAGCCTGGTTGATAGTCCCTGCCCTATAGCGTTTCAGACAATGGCTGAAGTCAGAGCTGTGATTGGCAAGTGACCATTTTGGACATCACTAGGCAGAGCTAGGAATTTCTAGAGCTGCCTTTTCCTACTTCTTATTGCTTCCCAGACATTGCATTTCATTGTGGGAGGAGGGGGTGTACACACCATATGAGTTTATGGGTTTCAGCAAAACGTGTGGCTACCTGCCCCCGTTTTCTCTTTGTGCCCCTCTAGCATGAGGGCCACGATTTCAAAGAAACACATGTAGACATCACATGGGTAGGCATACACATTAAACAATTTCAATGATGATGACAAAATGTGCATGTGTAGCTTTTTTAAAAAATGCAAATAGTAGCATTTTATACATTTTACCTATCAAATAATACTTTAAATAAATATAAACATGCACATGCATCTTATGATACAACTGAAACGTGTTGATTGCTGTTTTCTAAATATTAAGAGCTATAAAGGTTAAATTTTTCCTGGGCTGCTGAACGGGGCAGTTTATTTGTCCAATTCACAGTCTGTTTTGAATTTGGTCCTTCCTAGCATCCTGTACTCGCTAAAGCTGTGGTCCTAATCCCATTTATTGGGGATTAAACCACACTGAATTAAATTGGACTTACATTTGAATGTGAGCAGATCAGGGGAAGGAAGTTGCAAGCTGGGCCACAACTTACCGTCCCCACTTACTCTCGGAGCCAGGGCCGGATTTCGGTTCGATGAGGCCCTAAGCTACTGAAGGTAATGGGGCCCTTTATATGTCCAGCTGTCCTTGTCAACAACAAATTGCCATTGTTTTTTGTGTTGAATATATGCTATATGGGAATTTATGGACCTAATAGGTATTTGCCACTGATGCTGTATGTAGGTTTTTAATCTTATATTTATCTCATATTTTGGAAATGTACATCCAGTTTTTTTTTCTTTTAATTTTTTTGGGGGGGCCTAAGCTATAGCTTGTTTAGCTTATACATAAATCCGGCACTGCTCGGAACCCAAACCCCTATCACCATACATGGGTTTACTCTCTCTTTTTCTAATCAGTGCTACTAGACTATCATGGCAGCTTTTTGTGTCTTTAACCTGTAGTGTTCAGCACACCTTGCACTGTCATCACAGGCACCACCACCACCAACCACCACAACTGATCTCTGAGCAGCCTGTCCTTATGCTGATGGAGCTATCCTTGCTAGATGAGTTCACTCGGGGAAATGCTTAAGCATGAATCAACAGGTGAAAGGGCCTGCATTCAATTCCCCGTTGCTGTGAGGCAATTACTACTATGGATAATGGTAGCTAGCCAACTACTAGGTCATTATTCCAGGTCCCTGATGGCAACCCTCCATTTTGGGAACGACTGGTGTTAATGCAGATATTAATGCCTCACAGTGAATGTGGATCAGATACAACCTCATGTTAAGACCTAAATTGCTTAGTTCACAGGGAAATAACTGTTTGGTTAGTCAAATTTTACATTGTATATGAAATATAAGACCAAATACAGGAACACACAAAGTTATGTTGTACTTATGGCATGAGTTTTCAATATAGAAGCATTCTGTAAACAAGAACAAAGCTGTCTTTAATGTCAAGGTCTTTTGCTCTTCTCTTCCAGCCAATTTTATTGGTTGTAAGTCGCTTGGTTTGCCTTGGGCAGGATAACAAATAAAATAAAAATAATTTATCAGACTTAAGAAACAGACTTCTTTACAAACCTCCCCTTTAATAAATGCTCCTCCCTCAGTATACACAATGAAAATTTAAAATATCATCCAGAAATTATCAGCGTACTTATGAATAATCAACAGGAAAATGTTAACATGTTCCCAATTCAGTATCTGCTTTTACCTTTGTGCTGTGTAGCTCAAATATTCGTTATAATTGCCATTTAAATGGTTAAATATATTAGGGCAAGCAGCCAATGCCTATTTTCATTTTCCTCCCCGCACCCCAGCTTCTTCTTCATAGATTTTCTTTTATGCAATAGGAAAGTTAATTCTTAAACTTTGTCACAGAACCCTTTGTTCCCGCTGAAGTCACTTTGCTTGTCTCTCCTACAGTAAGGACACCAAATCCTAAAAGCTGGCAAGAATGCATATGTTTATTTCACCATTGCTCTGCAATTACTGAATGCCACTTAATTATAGCAACAGATGCTCGAGTGTAGGAACCAGAAAAATCAAACGCCTCATTTCCAGGTTATTTTTTTCCATTGCTTCTGCCAACAGCAGATGTGTGAGCCCCTTGTGCTCTGGCGTAAATACTTATCAAATCCTAACAGGTCACCTATGTCACAAACAACATTTCAGATGCAACTGTTTCACCTGATAATAGGCTCTGAAAATAAAACTGTGAGCTGTAAATACAATGTATTCGGAATGAAATGCCATAATGTGAAATTGCTTTTTCTCTAGCTACATAAGAAGTCCTTGACAGTTTTTGGCAGTGATAAATCACCCTCCCATTAATTGTCTCCTCTCTCATTGTGAGGTGAGCTGCTAAAAGGGGCAGTCAACAAAAATGACTTAAAGGACAAATTTTGGCAAAAAAGACAATGAAGAAATCTGTCATTGCTCTGCCTCCAGTAAACTGTCATGGAACAATCAAAATATATGTAACTGAAGTGTTTATGTCTTTTTTAGAAAGGTTATAGGATGATACATTTTCAGATAAAACAGAGGAATGAGGGGGTCTGAGGTAGATGGCGTCTAAAAGATATGTTCTGTTTCTGCTTATACGGCCATCCACACCCCCAATCTATGGCAATGTTATTAAATGTTTCTGGTACATTTGTTGGGAATAACTCACCCTAGGCTTCCTGCTACTATTGTCATTAGTATTATTAATATTTCGAGGGGGGAAATGGAGAGCCAATAACATGGAATCATTTAACACTGTACAGTTTAGGAGGAGTGATTCTGTCATTTCCCCCATACTCTGAACTCTCATTCATACCATTGGGCTTTCTGCATTCCAGCATCTTGCGGAACTCAGGCCTTCATTACTGTAAGCCAGATTCTCACCAGGAAGTCTCCAGGTTTGGCTTAAATTTTCAACAAAGTTGTTTGGCAAAGGTAGAGCAGTTCTCCCTATTCTCCCTAACCATGTATTTCAGATACATGTGACTATTCCTTGGAAGCACCTCCTGGTTCAATGTAATGATTATTATAAAGGCTTAGGGTGCCTTTCAATAGGTATGCATTGCTAAATGCACCTGACCATTTGCTTTTTTAAGAGGTAAGTTGTAACATGTTAGATGCTGAAACGCTGCTCAACAGCACAGGTTCGAATACCGTTTAATTTCTATATCCACTTTTTAGGGGGTGGGGGAAGATGAAAAAATTATTGTAAGACAAAATGTGCCTTGAAGACAGAAATATTAGACTAAATTTGGTGTTCACATTCAGGACACAATTCTACATTTCAAATAAAATCTGGTTTCAAGGAGCTAAGGGAAGGCAGAACACACAAGCTGGAATCTCCTTTGAATATTGAGGTAGCATGATAATGATTAAGGATGGGATAAGATCATGTGATAACAAAAGAGAGGCCTCTTGAATGCTGTTGTTTTTGATTTATATAAATATAGGTTTGTTTTTGTATTCTTAACTTAAAAGCACTTCAAATGATAAAGCTAAGTATAAAAACACATAGTAAAAAACTCAAAAAGTAAACAGTAGACAATATCATATTCTAAGAAGAGGAAGTCTGTTCATAAATCAGTACAATAAACACAGACATAATAGACATCTACATAGAAGATATATAGCATGCATAAATAAATGATCAACAAGTTATTCTGAGTTTTATTTCTGAAACTATTACTACACAGATTTCTGTGAAAGATTACTGTCAGTCAAAAAGTGGATAAAACTTTAACAAAACCCTTATTTTGGCAAATTTGGTGTTCTAAGATGGGGAGAGAGATACAGTAAAAGATATTCTGCTAATCAATATGGCTTAGACCAGGAAACACAACTATAAAGAGGAAGCAAATATCAAACAAGAAGAGAGAAAAACCCTGGAAACTTTCAAAATCTTCCAATATGGTCTTGTTATTTATTCTGCTATATATCACTTAAATGTAGATAAATGTACTCTGTGTACTTTTAATGTCTCTTGGATGTCAACGATGGAGAAGAATAGAGGGATTGAAGTTTTTCTGTTTTGCTTTTTTGGTGATGAGCCAGTTTGAGAGCTTGCTGTGAGCATATGGAGATAGCATATTTGCAAGTCCATCTCTGGAGGATTGCAAAAGGCCCTTAGCTTGTGAAAAACAGCAATGTTATTTTTTTTTAACGTTCCCTATATTTAGAGATTAAATCGCTCACTGCACAAACCCATTTGGAGCAGGCGAGAAGGTGAAAAGGATAATCAGTACAGTCACTGGTCCGTGTTTCCTAAACGCTTTTGAAAACATTACTGTGCGCAGGCATAAAATTAGCGGCAGGACCTTAAAAAGGCTGGCATTTAGCATGACTTTTTGGAAAGTGACACCCTCATTTTTTTCTTGTAGGATATCATTAAATTTCAATCGCCCTATGGCAGTGCCTTTCCATTAATAACCAATTCACTGTGTCACTTTGGCTCTCCTTTGAAATAATGAGCCTTTGCTTCGCTTTAATAAATTTAAACATATTCTCAAGGCCAGAGAAGATAGGAAACCGCAGATGGGCTGAGAAAAACACGATTCATAAATCCTTAACTGCCTGAGATCGTTGAGAGCAAAACAAAGTAACACTCGTAAAATATTAAACAATCCCAGCTGTATGAGTGAAGCTTCATTAACAAAAATGGACTATTTACTGCCTTCTCTAGAGCCTGTGGGTGGAAGGATTGGAAGAAGTAATCTTTAGAAAAACACTGTCATCCTCATTTTGATTCTCTAATCAACTGATGGCAGGATAGGCACACTTATATAGCAAGCTTGTATAAAACAGTGATTTGTTTGTTTTACAGAAAAATATATATACTTTTATTGGTTCAATACCACAAATTGTGCTTCCTGACTGTTACCGCCACAGAAATAAAAGAATATAAGAACTTGCCACCTATTTTGTCATCCCATGCAGCCCCCCAAACTGTTCTTGAGCTTACAAGTTAAGCATGACAAACTCTATTTAAATCACTAGAGGACTCCTGCCACACTCTAAGAAAAACATGGCAGTACGAACCATGGCAGGGAAATCAAGCAATGCCAGTTGTCTTTGCTAGGCAGTCTCGATAGTTTATTTTAAAATGTTACTCTTCTTGATAGGGTTATACAAAAAGCAAACCCTTCCATCATTCATTAGTACAAAAATGCTCTAATCAAGTAGACATTTGGCTTGGGGGCTGCAAAAGTAAGTACCGGTATGCATGCTAACTCTGGCATATGGCTTAGTGGGGCTTAATCCTATGTAAGTGTGTTTAGAAAGGTACTACTGTGATGCTAAAAAACCCAGCACAGAAGAAAGCTGCCCTGAAAGAAATGAATTTTATCTCGAGTTTTAGCTCTTTACCAATGGGGATTAATGTGGTCTTCTTACTGATATATGCACTGCAAATTTATGTCACTTACAGAGCCCCATAGTATTTCACTTTGCACAAGCATTAACACAATTCTATCTAAAATAATATAAGTTCCTTGGGGCAGTGCTTACGTTGCTCAGCCATGCACAGTGATAGTTGTAATTAATATCCTTTGAAGATCTTCCTAGTTCTAGAAAGGCTTCATTCTGTCCATTTGCACCTTTGAAGGCTGTTACAAGAGTATCTATTTAAGGCTTTATGTTAAACTGTGCAGCAGCAAACGGAAGGCAGCTCCCCTTACCGTGTCCTGCATCCGTCAGAAGACCCACAAAAATACCCAAGAACAATTTAAAAAGACTCAAGAGTAGAGAAGCTTACTCAGCAAATATAATTTTCTAACAAAAGAATGTAGAATTGTGTTGCTGATTGTTTGGAATTCCACAAACCTATGGTTCCCTGAAACATAATGCGTCCGTTATGATCCATTAGGCCCTCAATATGCTTACAAGAGCCTCTAAAATAAGGGGAAATAGGATACTTGCACTTTTCTGATAACTGGGTGTTATTTATTAATTTCTGTAAAAACTGTTGCATCCTAAAGTTGCACACTATATCAGTATGCTATAAAGATCAATGGAAACTGATGTGAATTTTTTGATATAAATCATTGATGTAAATTTAATATAAACTATTAATTGAAAAATGAATGAAAGTCCATAGGCATTCTATAAAACAAGAAACATTGTCCCAGCATCATATTAGGGCTTTTGAAAGTAAATGAAAGTGGTTCTACCAGCTGATAATGGAGTTAAGTTTTAGGCTTCTTGTCTTCTAAAACCAAGAAGATTGACATTTAGCAGAAGTTAAGAAACATCCCCAGGGGAAAACCATTGCTTTATGCCAGTGATGGCCAAACTTGGCCCTCCCGCTGTTTTGGGACTACAACTCCCATCATCCCTAGCTAACAGGACCAGTGGTCAGGGATGTAGCCCCAAAACAGCTGGAGGACCAAGTTTGGCCATCACTGCTTTATGCAATCTAAGTCATATTTACTTCAAGAAAAGCATTTGACGCAACAAGTCTCAATCTATAGTCAAATCACATGTAGCAATGAAAAAAGTATGTATGATAGGAGATGCTGAAGTTTATTCATACTTTTAAGCCTAAATTCCCCTTAGTGGCATTACAAAATAATAAATGTATATTAAAAGTTTTGCAGAATGGTATTCTACTTGTTAATGAGATGTAACACGTCACATCATTTTTACAACTCCATCTCCACTCACATAACCATAAAACAAGTGTCATAGGGGGTTTGCTCACCAATAGTGCAGCTGGCTAATTTACAATCCCAACTTTATATTACAGTATGCAGGATAACTGCCACAAATACCTTTGATTAAAAATACATGCTTTCCTTATCCTCTTCTCACCATTTAAGTTTCAAATAAATAACGCCTTTGTATACTTTATGACCGACAGGGGAAAAAACAAAGAATGAGCAGAACGATGGTTTGAAAATCAATTATTTAAAGATGTATTTTTTTTAAAATAATAATAATAATAATAATAATAATAATAATAATAATAATGTTTTAAATGAAGTGTCTGTGAAGTTGCTCTAGTCCTTGCCCCTACACTAAACCATGAGCCAGAGTCCCCTATTAAATTCCACCCAAGTTAAATCACAAGCTGGTCAGAGGACTTCAGCTGAAGTCTTCTCTCTGGTCAGCTTATCTTCTCCTCAACCACCTTGCAAGCTTTATTGGGCTCAGGCCAGGGGCTGTCTTTAGGTGAATGGACAACTGCTGACATTTTGACTTCAGATCTTCCAATGGAGACTTCTTCTTTATCAGCTGCCTGCTGCCACAATGCTCTGCCCGATCCTAGTCCCATCTCCGGACTCTGGCTGCTTCTGCTCTCAGCTTGAAACTCTCCAAGTTTCCCTCTTCAAATTCCCTCTGAATTTTGTTCAGTCTTTCAAAGACTGTCTGACTGCCCCTTAGACACTGCTGTGTTTACCCTATTATTCCTTTCAGTTCAGGACCCTACAGTCAATCCCATGGTTCTCGCTGGAATCCTGCAATTTCATTGGCCTATAACTATGGACCATTAGACATGGATGGGTTGTCTACAGAAGGACATCTCTCATTCTGGCATTTTGGATTCTACTGTCTGGGACAACAAGCTGAGTTCTGCAGTCAACTGTCATAACTAAAACCTCACAAGTTTTAGTGACAGATCTTCTTAGTGACAGAATCGATTTAATTGCTTCTGGTAGACTGGCAACAGAATCCCAATTCAATGTATATAACCTCTTAACTAGAAAAAAAATGAGTTCCCCCTCTTAACTATTTACAATCTAAACAGTGTTTACATCATAGCAACTGATGGAGAAAGGTGAAGGGCAGGTTGGCTTAGAAACATGACCAAGATTGTATCGTGGTGGTCCAACAACAGTCAGGCTCACAAAATGGCAGCTACATCAGGCAATGTGGCCTCTGCGGCCTCTGATTCTGAAGGTAGTATACAGTGGATCAGGGGTAGCAGACAAAAATGCCCTGACCCATGACAACCAGGGGCAATAAAAGATGACAGTTCATCCAGCAATTGAGCATTGGGCCACACAATCTATTTGGTCTTGCTCTGACTGTTTCAGGGCTTTAAATATTTTAATGTATCCCTCCCCACTTCTGCAGCAAGCCTTTCTACGTTGTTAGATACACTGTAGTTAGGACAGATGAGACAGGAATACTGCCATAATTGATTTGTACCAAGCCTATATTTGCTAGTAGTTCTTTCATGTACTGATGCCTTTACTATAACCTGCAATGGAGATGAACATAATAGTTAATGCACATAATGCTTGTTGAGTAGCCCAGTGATAGCCTCCAGATGTTGCTGGACTACAGCTTCCAGGAACCTGACCATTGGCAGTGCTAGAACGGGTTGCTGGGAGTTGTAGTCCAACAAATTCAGGGCAGGGCCACCATGTTGGTTACCCCAGGACAGGCAAAATGCTTGCTGCTTGTTTATTGATTTCAGATTTTTTTTAATACTGCCATTCTGTTTCAACAACTCACATGTGTTATTATGTGTAAAGGTTGTGCATAGACACCTGTTGCAGCTTTCCTTGCAATATCCCTGTCAGCTACCTTAAACAATCCCAGCGTAGTATGGCTCACACTTCTCTGTAACACAAAAATGTGCCCAAATGAAGCAGTTCACTTTTTCCAAAGTAGTACATGGCAGGAACTATTCATTCCTGTAGGGGGGAAAGTAAGCATATTGCAGAACCATTAGCCATTGAGGGCAGGGTGCGGGGTGGAAATAATGCTACCCTAGTAACCCTAGTTATAAACTTGCCCACCCCTGAGTCAAATAGAGGGTTCTCCACCTTCCCATGAGCAAAACCTATTTTCGCTTGCTAGAACTTGGGGCCTTCCGATGAATCTGTGTTGGACAGACAAAAGAAAGTAGAGTATATCACTCCACACCACAAAGTGTAGAATTTGAGAAGTAGTAGTGGCTTTAAAAGAAGGTTTAGACAAATTTATGGCACATAATACTATCCATTGCTAGGATCCCCAAGTGGGAAGAATGCTAACTCACTTTATTTCCCCTTCTTAATTCAATAGAAGCCACTAAGAACTGAGACAGACATTATCTGCACAGCTTCAGAGTAACATCTGCATAGAACCATACTGGATTCTTTTTCTTGGTCTACTCTGTAGTGCGAAAAGAGATAGAATGCAAAAAAAGCCATTGCTCTTTATATGTGATTATGACTGGAATGAAAACAATATGGCCAAAATAAGCTTAACCAGAACAGTGAGGAGGGAGAAATGGACAATTGTTAGTCACCACAAGCTTCGGGATTATTTAATATTCTATGACAAGCTTTCAGTTCTTTCAACCATCCTGTTCAGAAACCCTATGATTTTAGACTTGGATGAAAATAGGGAATTAAATTTATTTCTAAGGAGGTTTACAAAGAGGAAATAAGCAGATCTGAGTTTTTTATTTCTTCAATACATGCTTTTAGATCTCTTAGGGTAGAAACTTTTCTTTCCATGTCCCCCACCCCGGCGAAGCAGCCTTTTTATCTGCTAATATGTGAAACAATTGTAATGTAGAGCATGTAAGCAGTCTTTGCCACTGGGCCCTCATAAATCTTGCCAGTTCCCAGTGAACACCACCAAATATTTGCAGCTGAGGAACATTTGGTCTGCCTTAAATTAACATATCTCAGCAGTCAGAAGTCATTAAGCTTTGCCAATGATTTGAAACCATTTTTCCATTTCAAAAGCGACACTGGCTGTTACTTTTTTTCCCTCCCTGGATGAAGAAGGTGGTAAAGGAACAAAAGAAATGAAAATGAAAATGGGACATTAATGAATAAAAAAAATTACAAAGAGACTTTTAGCTGCTTTTAGAAAATCTCTTATTTAGAATGTTTTAAAAATCTAGCAGATATGAGTGTGTGTATATATATGCATGTGATGAAATAATAATTCTAGTTGATACATATTAATTTCAGCAGCAAATTGTGTGATTTTAAAAGCTACAGAGACGTACATTTTTTTCTTGCTTAATCCCACGCAAATAGATGTCTCTGAAATCTTTATATGACTCAAGAAGCAAAGAACAAAGGAATGTCAAGTGCAAAGATCATCTGAAACATTTGCCTGTTTGGGAAGCTGAGCTATAATCAAATCTAAATAGTTTGCATGTAAGGACACTACACACGGCTAGAACTGCCTCTAAAGTGGTTCTATTACTGAAGAGGCAAGCTGCTTTTAAACCAAGCAGATTGGCTCTTCAAGGATGCAAACAACTTCAGAGGAAACAAAAGAAAACCCCAGCTCTATATGGCTGTTCGACTTACTATATTCACTTTCAAAATGGTGTCTTCAATTTCAATCAAACATTTCAAGGAGAAAATGTGAAAGTTGTCAAGTGATTTTATATCATATTGTTCTTGTTCACAAAGAACAAGAACATCCCAATCTGAGCTTTTATTCATATCTGTGATAAGAACTGTGGTTCTAAATTCAGTTTGCAGCATTTCTGCCACTTTTATTGAGAGATTTTTTGTTGTTTTTAATTTATTATATTTATATACTGTAATAACTCAAAAAAATATGGGTGGTGTTCAACTACGTTTCATTCAGAACAGACCCACTGAAATTAATTAACACGACCAAACTAGGTTCATTAACTTCAGTACGTCTACTCTGAGTAAAATTTAGTTGAATACTTAAAAGATATTTAAGGAAGTGTACTTTTCACTTTCTAATGGTAGGTATTTGCTTCATTACCTATCCCCAGTATTCTGGAAATAATGTGATACATATCCAAATACACGTTTAAAAAACGAAGGATTACACACTAGGAACCTCAACATGAATTAATGTTTACCGTTAATTTATGATTAATCAATTTGTTGTCAAGAGTTTGAAGCGACTCAGGAAGTAACAAGTTACACAATTATTATTTTTGGGGGGGGGGGCTAATAAAGAAAAACACCCTCTCCCTTTTATACTGTTATCAATCCAGCCTTAAAACTGCACATGAACGGGCTTCCGGTCGGCGCGCCGGAGGGGAAGGTCGGGGGACATGCCGCTGCTGGCATTCCCCGACCCGGCCGGCTTAAAGGGGTGCTTGCGACAGCAACGCAGCCCCCAAAAATCCCGGGAGGTTGTTCCCGGGACCTAGGATCCGGCAGAAGCTCTCAACGTCGCCCCAACTCCCGCGGCGGCCACAGTAGAGGCTGCCGTGTGAGACGCGGTGCGACGGAGCTCCTCGGATCGCCATTGCCCGCCGGGTTGAAGCTGCGAGCCCTTCCCTTCTGAGCGCGCTGATTCCTCCGCAAAAGGACAAGATTGGATACCTTAACCGTGAGTACTAGGAAAGTACTGAAGAATTTGGACTGATTTGGCGAAGTACAGGGATGTAATTTACGGAGGTCCGTCCCTTGCTATTGTGGCACTAAATCAGGAACTTTATTACCGATGCGATTGAAACTGTAACGGAATTTGGCTTTGCAACAGAGATTCGATCCTTTTGACACCCCTGATCGGGGGGGCAACTAACTAACAATTTTGACAGCTAGAGGATCTGAATCGGACCTGTTGGATTTTATTGTGGAAACTTGGACTTTGACTTTGGACGTGGTTCGGTGAGGAATTTTGTATAACTATGTCTTTGAAAATGGAGGATGATTTGGAAAATGGAGGTTGGAAGAAGGTCCTTGAAAAAATCTGGGAACTGAGAAAGGAGTTCCAAGCGGATACTGCAAGAATGAGAGGAGTCGTAAACAACAGTGATGTCATGCCAGCTGCACAAAGGATGGAAGGGGGAGAAATCCCCCCTAAGGTTAAAGACAAGCCTCGCCGCAAGACAATTTCTTCTCGGCGCAAGACATTTGGACTCAAGAAAAGAATTAAGAAAACAACATTTACAAAAGTCTACTCTTTTCGACGGAAGAGGACACCAATGAAGGAGAAGAAGAATTTCTTTAAAAACTGGGAACTGGAACAGCTGAGAAGACAAAGAGATGATGGAGCCCAACTGCAAGCAAGCACTTGGGCTTGGACTGGGGAAAGGCGAGGGGAGGGCTGAGCAGGGCAGGTGGGTAACCTGGGATTGATCATATTTGCGGATTTTGAGTATATATGCCGGACATGGTTTTGAGCTAGGATTATGTTAGGATCTTTCGAAGTTAGGAGCCTGAAGATTAAGGGGAGTCAGAAGGAAACCTATAGAAGATTAGGGAGGAGGACGCGGAGGTTGGAACTAGAAGATGAGGGGAAATAAGAATTAAAGATACTGTATTTGAGCTAGAATTATGCCTTGAAATAATGTTAAAGATATGTTTAATATACCTATGTACCTGAACCAGAATTATGTTTTGTTTAATGCAGCCACTGGGGAGGGGCGGAGGAAGTCACTATGACTATGTTTTGTACCTAAGAATGGTCTACCCGAGAATAGGGTTAGGCCGAAGCCAGATAATGATTTAAGGTCAGGGGAAATAATGAATGGGTTTACCTCTGTGAGAGGGAGGGTAAGATTAAATAACTCCCCAAGGTGAGAGGTGGGGAGTAATGAATCCTGACCGAAATGTAATGTTCAATGTTTATAAAATTTCAAAATTAATAAAAATTATTTAAAAAAATAAAAAAATAAAACTGCACATGAACAGAAAGTACATGTAAAGAGGGCCTGAACCAGTTAAAACGGGCGAAGTTTAGGTCTCTCTACCCTTAAAATAAAGCAGATGCTGTGGAAATCTTCCATTTGTATCTCATTTCTCAGACACTTTAGAAAAACTAGCTTTATGAACAGAATGAAATTAGTGTTATTCGCAGCTAATCAGATTCATTTTGCAAGTGCTTAAAGCTTTGATTTTTTTTTAAAAAAACCACATTTTTGTCAAGGTTACTGAGGATATGTAACTAATGTATTCACTTGCTACCTTTTAATTCCAGTGTAGTTTGTATTTTATAACAATCTTTCCTGAAAAGCTCTTCAGAAGACAAGTAGATTTCTCGACAAGCACTACTTAAAAGGAATTAAACAGTACTTAGAATTTTACCACTTAGAGACAAGTAGCTTCATTTCTATACCAAGACTAGAGGTTTTAAGGATACAAAAATCTTATGAGTAGAATTTGTATTCTCATATAAGTTTTATTAATATAGGAAACACAAAACATTTGAACTTCTTATTCTGCTTCCATCGCCTCACGTCATTCTCCTGGCTCATAATGGAAACTGCTGGGACACATTTATGTTTTTCAAAATCTTATAATTGAAGACATTACTGGCCTTTCCTAGATACCAGAAACTTTTTCATATGATTTGTTGTTGAATAAAAGTTGCATGCACTGATGAAAATAAATATAATAGAGATAATTTCACTTTTTAGAGGCATCCCAGCAGTAACATCTAGAATGCTTAGTGTGGTTCCGTTATCATTTGTGGGGATTTTTTTTTTTAATACTCTAATAGCAATCATGAGGTTAATTTGACTTTTGTTAAAATGAGCATACAAAGCCTGAATTAAGAATAGTCAATAAACAAATGATTCAGGCTTAAAATTAAAAATAAGAAATTTAAATCTTTGTATTTCTGTTTGCATTGATAATGGAAAATGTCATTTAAAAACTTGTTGCCTATCTCTAGGTTATGTCATTTCTGCTTTTTATCCTAGAAATACCCAGGGAGCAAAGTCAGAATACTTTGTTTGTTTGTTTGTTTCTTTAACTGCCTTTCATTTGAGGCTCACAAGGCGGTTTAAAATATAAAAACAAAAAATACATAAAATAATAACAAATACTCCCCCAGTTTAAAAGGTGCTAGATCGTTTAATTAGCCAACGGCCAGGGTAAAGAGGAATATTTTTGGCTGGCACCTATATATAGGTGAGCCCCCCCCCCCCGGGACAGCATTCCACAAATGGGGGGACACCACAGAAAATGTCCATTCTCATGTTGCGACTCTCCGGACCTTTCATGCAGATGGCACAGGTGACGCTTGCTTCTATGACTTTACAAGATCGATAGCAGCTTTAAAAATGATGAGATTCTGCAGCTGGGCTTTGAAAACTTCAGTGGCTTTAGAGCTGTGCCATTTCTGACAGATGTTGGTCACCATGGATAATGGTTTTGTAGTTCAGCAAATTATTATTATTTTAAAAAAAAATAATGTACTAAGGATTTTTAACAAGAACACATCACACTGTAAAAACAAAAGTTTTTTTAAAAAGAAAAAATATAAGTATATGAACAATTACTGCTCACAAATCACTGAGAACTTTGCACTCTCTCCATCTTAACCAAAAGACTGTCCCCTTAGGGCTAGTGATTTATTTATTTATATTTTAGTAACTGGTTGCCTACAAATACATTTTAGTGTTAACAGGAAATATGTTGGACTACCTTTTATAAACAAGTAATAAGTTATCCAGAATTTCTATTATAACATTATCCAAGCCGACGACGACTGAGAGTTTTGAGGGTAGGCACGTGGATCTTAATCGAAGTGGTATTCTATCTCGAATACAGCAATTCCATTTATCCATTACTTAATAGAGAATTCTCATACATGAGAATTTTATACACAGTAACTTCTTCAGGTTCATGTATATAGGGAAGAACTGCATGAACCAAAAACACAGGTAAATCTGGCTATATACAGTGGTACCTCTGGTTAAGTACTTAATTCATTCCGGAGGTCCGTTCTTAACCTGAAACTGTTCTTAACCTGAAGCACCACTTTAGCTAATGGGGCCTCCAGCTGCCACTGCGCCGCCAGAGCACAATTTCTGTTCTTATCCTGCAGCAAAGTTCTTAACCTGAAGCATTATTTCTGGGTTAGTGGAGTTCTTAACCACTGTACAGTCCTTGTAATACAATAGTGACAATAGGAATTTCTAGTGAATTTCACTGTAGTCAACAATTCAATGTGGTCAGCAATTGCTACCTATAGGAAATGCCTAGGGGGGTGGGAATTCACCCTAATGGTTACACTCTTCATAAAATTGTCACAAATCTTTTCATAAAGCTACAGTCCTAGAGAAAATTTCAATATACCTCTCCCTTATTTGTTGACAAGATCATGACATCACCACTGATGTCCCAAGCTACTGCAGAGAACTTTTGCAAATATTCTGTTGAGTTTTTCACTCTCTTTTCTGTATTTTTTTGGTAGTTCTCTTTGTCTTCTGTCAGGCCCTCATCATGTCGGGCACTTAAGGTGAATAACCTAAAGTCTTTTAGATAGGAGGCAGATGGGGACTCTGTTTCTCCAGCAACTGTTACTGAACTGCATCTAAATGTCCAGTTAACTGGGGTTTACTATTCATTTTACTGATACATTTTGTAGGCCCAACAAGTATTTGTCCTGATACAGCAGGACTTTTAAGGGTCTGACAGGCTATTGGGACTTAAATATTAACAAGTGGCAGGTTCATATGCTTGAAATTCCACCATACAGAACAGTTGCTCGGAGGAAGTAATATCTGATGTTCCACATTCATGGTTACACAACCAAGTTCCCAGAAGCGATTCATCCTTGCACGTATCACTCTGGAAAACCAGGAGCTGTAAGTCTCCCTTTGGAGTAACTTGCCAATTACGTGAGTTCTTTCCAAAACACAAATAAACCAGAACCATTATCCCCAAAGAAGTGGACAACCACTTTGTACCTGCCTCATAATGGAGTGAGCTCCATTGGTTCAGGCTGAGTGGTCTTCCCCTCAATCTTCAGATTTTGATCCTAGACTTCGCAATTCTATCCCTGTTCAATGTGATGGGACAATTGCTTCTTTATGTTGACTAGAATGAAATAGGTTTGCATGAGCGCTCATGGTTACAAAGCCAGAGGAATCAGTGCACTGACTATTTGGCTGCCAAGGCCCCACAACCCCTTATATAAAGGCTTTGCTCAGCTCAGATATATATTTTTCCCCTGGGGGTTGCCTTGGGGGGTCTCCCAGTTGGTGCCTCCCACGCCTCTTCACCCAGCTAGTCCATGACATCTGGAAGCTCTATAATGAAGGTGTTAGGTACACCTCTGTGGGGAGGGTGTCCCTTAGCTTGGAGGCTGCCACAGAGAATGCTTTCTCCCAGGACACCAACACACCTGAGCTTCTGGTATTGAGATTCAGCCCTAATTCTGTTTCCAGAGTTATAAGCTTGTGCCCCCACCATCTTTGCTGAATGTCAATTGCCAACCACTTACAATGGAATAATTCCAAAACCACCCATAGAGTACCTGTTACTTTAAACTTGGAGCTCAGATTTCCCCCCAAAAAATCATTTAGAAGAAAAGCCCTCCCCCCACTTTCTTCCATGCCATAGGACCGCAATCCAGTCAGATTAAACCTTCAGGAGTAGCTGGTGCAGAGGAGAAAAAGTGCCGATCTGGCTTCCTGGCAGTACTAGCACTGCCATGCACCAGGACACAAGGGCAGAGCAAGGGAGCAAGATGGTTTGGGTGTACCAGTGGCCAGAGCTGGATTAGCACCTCATTATCATCCCAGTACATAGCAGCAATGCAATGCAATTGCTGGGAAACTAGATCCACAGCATAGCTTAGATTGAAAAGAATGAGCCACATCAACCCTTGGGCTCACGAGCATCTCCTTTCCCTCTCCTCCACTATGGCCATGGTATCGGAAGCATCCTGTTAACCACTGTGTAGTGTGTTGTCTGAACCTTAAACTGTGGTTAATCTTAACTATAGCCTGTTTAACCGTAACCCATTGTTTGAAGGTGGCTTGTTGCAAACAAAGCGTAGTTAAGATTAAGTGCAGTTTAGGGTGCAGGAAACCACCATAAACTGTGGCTATTCTAAACTGGAAGAAAAGCTTCCCAATTGTTCCTTGTTGCTTTGCCAGAGGCAGAAAGTGTGAGCTCAAGCCTGCTGCAGCTTGATCATATCACACTCAACTACTATATTTGAATAAGGTGTCGGAATATGGTCAATGTCTTCATTTAAACATTTTTCATGTTATATCAAAAGTAAAAACATTGGTTTCAAGTGTTTCGTGTTTCTTAATGGTTAAGAGAGGTTAACAACTCAATAAAGTTTTGATATACAGGTAATATTAGATGTTATTAAGTATTTTGTAGCCATTCTGTAGGAGACATTGAACTATTATTGTCTCCTTATATAGCATAAGAATAAGAAAGGGAGCAGGCTATACTTTTTTTGTATTAAATATGTTACAGAGACCACACATACACACACATACCCAAACAGGCTGGGTCAGGAAATTAGACATCTTATCTTTGGGTCTGTTAAAAAGGACCAATAACCTAGGCCTCCAGCACTCAGTGTGATAACTGCTTTTACAAAATGAATTTTTGACTTTTTCACAGCTTAGCTACAAGTAGACACTATCAGTAGAACTGCATTTCCCTGCAATATGATGGAAAGTAGAAGATTTCAACATCTGACAGAAGAAAATGAACAGCTGATAAAACATCTTTGAAATGTTCTCTCGCTTCAACACATGCCTTTGACAATGATTTGCATTTTTATTATTGTTGACTTTCATGACGGGACTGATGGTCAGCTAAACATACAATGACTTGAAATAAAGCTAATTATAAGTTCACCATCCCATTCTAGGGAAGAGGGAAAGAAACCAAATCAAAGGAAAACAGAACAATCCGTCTTAAATATTTTAGTCCATGCAAAATGTGAAAGGTTCATCTTATCTTTTGGTTTTTTTCTTTCCCAGTCAATAAAAAATGGATACTATAATGCCATCAGTCAGTAAGGAATTATGGCATGGGACTGAAACTTGTACTGGTACTTCAAAACCTTAGCATCATACTACAGGACTAAGAGTTTTATCTACCTGGAATATCCAGCAATAATCTACCTGTGTAATCTTTTGCCACCTTTTCAGTTGGAGGTGCCTTCTCTGGTGCTGGGCTTCAAGCCAGGGTCACAGACTAAAAGAGTTGAGGGTTGTGAAGGTTAAGCAGGGCTTCAGCAGGCCTACTGTTCAGTCAGAGGCCACAGAGATGGTCTTAGTGGCCTTCAGGGATGGTCAAGAACCAGCTGGTAATAGCTGACAGTATTCTGTCGCCTAGGTGCACCTAGGCGTTGATTCTTGAGAATTGGGCCCAAGAAACAGCTTATATATTCTACCTCCACTGATGGAGGCAGTATTTTTTTGAACACCGGTTGCTGGAAATTGCAGGTGGGGAAGTGCTGTTGGGTTGATTCTGCTTGCCGGCTTCCAATGGGCACCTGGTTGGCCGCGGTAAAAACACACTGCTAGATTACATGTGTCTTTGGCCTGATCCAGCAGGGGTCTTCTTATGCTCAGTGTGCAATATGCACAGCTGGCAACTTTTCCCTTTTTTTGCAGGAAATTCCCTTATTCCGAATAGGATTCCTCGTGAGAAAAGGGAAAGGTTGACGGCTATGGCAATATGTGAGGGGTGGAATTGCTGGGCCACTTCCCCATTATAAGATCAGGAAAGCCTTGCCTTGGGGAGCAAGAACCTGCTCAGGATGACTCCTCCTTGAGAGCCAGTGTGGTGCAGTGGTTAAGAGCGGTAGACTCGTAATCTGGGGAACCGGGTTCGCGTCTCCGCTCCTCCACATGCAGCTGCTGGGTGACCTTGGGCTAGTCACACTTCTTTTAAGTCTCTCAGCCCCACTCACCACACAGAGTGTTTGTTGTGGGGGAGGAAGGGAGAGGAGAATGTTAGCCGCTTTGAGACTCCTTCGGGTAGTGATAAAGCGGGATATCAAATCCAAACTCTTCTTCTTCTTCCTCCTCTGTTTTCCTGAGAATATATTGATTGATAAGCCTCTACCTTCTGAAGACTTGGAGGATGTCTGTGAGTCAACAGAAGGAATGAGCTATTCCTAAAAGCAAAATCCTGTCAATTTTTGTTGTACAGTCTGCCTCCTATTGGCCTTAGAGGACTACCTGTATAATCCATCTTGCCGAGTAGCACCTGAGACAATATGCAGAATGGTAGAATGTTTTCTTTTGCCACTGCAAATAGGAGTCGCACACAGTCTGTTAAGTGGGGTCGATGAGATTATTTTAAGGAACAAATGCCCTTTGCAAAACAAATCTCAGCATCTTAAGGTCATTTTTAAAACAGCTCCTACAAAGCATACATCTTCTAATTGTTATGCAAGCCTAGTAAATGGAAGAACAAATGAAACATGTGAAGTTGTCTCATTTGCATGGACTGGCTACATGGGAAATTTTTAGTAGTTAAAAAACCCACACACATAACTTGTAGTTATTTCAGCTTTCTCACCATGGTAGGTTTGAAAGCAAATTCCTTGAAAGTGAATGGCACAGAGACAGCTAGGAAATAACAAAAAGACTCTATGAAAGAAGGAAAGTGGGCTCTGGGGAAAATGGAAGTTTTTCACATTTAGAGGCAGTAAAGTCTATCTACAACATTTGCCTTTGTTTCTTTCTTTCAAGGTACATTTATTCAGGAATCATTGGCTCTTGATGCTTCAGCAGAGGCTACAGAATAAGGCCTGGAATTCTAGTTGTTTGTTTTTATAATAACATTTTATTCTTTTCGTCATAATTGTTACCCAAAACACCTTTTTATTTGTTAATATATTATGCCACATTTACATTCAGCACTAGCATCTCTAAACGATGGGTATTTTTGTTCAAACTTATTTATCTACCAGTGATTGGGTATACTTTAAATACTTTATCTGTTTTAGTACTTTAACTGAAGTTAACAATCAAGTGGATTCATTTTATGAAACGAATGAAATATGTGAGCTGAATAAACTTTCATCTTACGCATAGAATGAACAAGACCAGCAACACCACAGTGTGAGGATATTTAGCAATTATGCAGTCTAATCCTATTTATGCAGCAGGCCCAGAATATGGCTATGAAAGGGCCTAAGAAGTTGGTATTACATATTTGAGAATAAATGAATTAATGTATAAAGTCATTAAACATTAGCAACATATGAAAATCAAAGATTATTGCTGCAATCACTATCTCTGGGAATCAAAGAACTGTGGAGTTGGAAGGGACCCCCAAGGGTCATCTAGTCCAACCCCCTGCAATGCAGGAATCCCAACGAAAGCATTCATGACAGATGGCCATCCAAGCTCTGCTTAAAAACCTCCAATGAAGGAGAGTTCACAACCTCCCAGGGAAGTCCATTCCACTGTTGAACAGCTCCTACCGTCAGAAAGTTCTTCCTGATATTTAGTCGGAATCCGCTTTCTTGTAATTTGAAGCCATTGGTTTGGGTTCAAGTCTTCATGTAGCAGCCCCTTATATATTGGAAAATGGCTATCATAGCTCCTCTCAGTCTCTCCAGGCTAAACATACCCCATTCCCTCAACCATTCCTCATAAGGCTTGATTTCCAGATCATCATGGTCGGCCTCCTCTGCACACCTTTCAGCTTGTAATATTCTTATATTGTGGAACCCAGAACAGGACACAATATTCCAGGTGTGGTCTGACCAAGGCAGAATAGAGCAGTACTATTACTTCCCTTGATCGGGACCCTATACTTCTGTTCATGCAGCCTAGAAGAGCATTAGCTTTTTTTGCTGCTGCATCACACCATTGACTCGTGTTAAGCTTGTGGTCTACTAAGACCTCTAGATCCTTTT
Organism: Darevskia mixta; assembly: GCA_034641385.1. Lineage (NCBI taxonomy): Eukaryota > Metazoa > Chordata > Lepidosauria > Squamata > Lacertidae > Darevskia > Darevskia mixta. The sequence goes on along the minus strand of JAWWNH010000173.1, from coordinate 13,186,769 downwards.
CACATGTACTACTGGCCAGCCGCATGTCACCCAACTTATATTTGTGCAGCTGGTTCTTCCTGGCTAACCTTACATTTGTTCCTGTTGAAATTCATTTTCTTAAGTTTTGGTCCAGTTTTCCAGTCTGTTGAGATCATACTGAATCCTGGTTCTGTCTTCTGTGGCATTGGCTGCCCCTCCCAGTTTGGTGTTGGCGTAGTAGCCTGCTCCTTTTTTATCAGGTGCAGTAGGTACATGGTTGCTGCATCAACTTCAACACTAGACTTAGTAGGAAGTTAGAAGAGAGGGTGTGCCTTTCAGCGACATATCTGGCCTGTAATCTTTTGTTGACTTTCTGTTTTGGCCAGCCTCTATTCTTTTTCCTTTTCTTTGACATGGCGATTGACAATGCACTGAGTGTCGTGACCGATAGGAGTAAAACGAGAGCTCTAAAGTCTTATACACAAATAATCTAAATAACCAAGTAGCAAAGGCCTAATGGAAGAGTGAACACTACTGTTGCCCAAGACATGGCAGTCCACAGATTGAAGGGAGTAGTGTGTTTTTGAATGTTCCCTTATGCTAACAAGCAAACAAAGCATGCTTTCCCCACTGAACCTACCTATATAAAATATGTAGGAAACTAACATATGAAAGGTTGCAGGCAGTTGCAACAAATATAGGGGAACATTCAAAAATGAAAACTCTCCCACTAACTGTTGTGCAACAGTTCAACATAAAACACACTTACTATCAAATTTCCTACTATACTGTAAAGTACTAAATTTAGGCACGTAGAGTCAACAAGGGAGCTACTTCCTCGGCTGCGGGAGGAGGCTTCTTTTTTCCTAGAGAGGGGAGCAGGAAGTAGAAGCCATTTCTTTTCTTGAGGCCTAAATAAGTTAAGGTCTGAAGAGTATCCTGTCTCAAGAGCCATTCTTCGAGTCCTGGCTACATTGCATGACTGGTTCATTGCACCACATGGCAGTCAACGTTTCAATAGATTGCAATTGTCTGTGCTGTCCATAGTGGCTGCCCTCCCAATGCCAGCATTCCTGCAGCTCATTTGAGAAGTTGTGAGCTTGGGGCTGCACAGGATTGGCTCAGCCAGAACACCTGCACAGCTACACCTTTGCCCCCTGCCTGGTCCAGGTGGGCTGCAGCCACACCAGGGTCGGGAAGGTTTCTCCACTTTTTTGCCCCGCTACATGGCTGCTACTGGTCCCCATCACATGACAGTCACTATTTTGACATGTGAAACTTTAAAATGCCTTGTTGCAAGTGTGGTTTGGCCCTCCAGAAGTTGCTGATCTACTCCCAACCATTCCTGGCTATTGGCCATGCTTGCTAAGGATTATGGGAATTGTAGTTTAGCAACATATGGAGCACTAAAGGTTTCCTACACTTTCCTTATTGAGTCTGTCTTGGTTTTTTTAATAGTTCCATTTGTTATATTCCTCCTCCAAGAGGCTCAAGATGGCACCCACACATGATTTTGCTCCTTCCTTGCTATCCTCAACAGCAACAACCTTGTGAGGAATTTAGGATTAAGGGAGAGTGACTGGCCTAAGATCACCCATGACTGAGCTTTGAAATTAAGGAGGGATAAGGTTTTAGCCTAATGGTTAATCTGAACATGATATGTACTCTATTGAGCCACATAGATCTAAATGCTGCAGTCCTATACACACTCACTTAGAAGTACTGTCCACTGAACTCAGGGGGGTTAACTTCTGAGTAGGCTTGCACTGTGAAAGTTTGGTAAGAAGTATTAGCCATAGTAGGCAACAATGAGAAGAGGAAAAGATGTAGTGAGCTATATTTAGACCGAAGTCCTTGCAAATCAATGACAACATAAGGCCACTGAGTAGGTTCAGTATTTCACTACTAAGGTTGCCATATGTCCGGAATTTACATAGCCGGGATTCGGCCATCGGAAACAGTGTCCAGGCGGAAATGTCTGGGGAAATCTGGATGTATGGCACCCAATGTTGGAAGTGTATATTTCAAATTTTCTTAAAAATAGCTCAAAAACTTATTCTTTTTTGAGATTTTGCAAAATCAGCTCAAACAACCTTTCACTTTTTGAAATATGGCAACCCTACTCATTACTGGTTTCCCTGACTAATGGCATTGGTTCAAAGGAATTCGTTAATCAAAAGAGACCCAATGCTTGAATGATGCACAACATTTAACCAGGAGAGATACAACCAATGATAAAACTATTATAACATGTTCACACTGTAAAAAAAGAAAAGAAAACATTTTAAAAGCTTATTTAACTTTAGAGCTAGCTAAATTTCATAACTCTCCCTCCAGCGTATCAAGAGCTAGAAAAGCTGCAGCAAAATTAATAATTTTCCCCGAGTAGTTCAAATGGTTATACGAAACTAGAGAGCAGAGTCTTTACATCTGTGCACAGCACAAGAAACACCTCACTCCACCAATCTCCTCCTGTAACACTGCCAAGGTCATGGCCAAGAAGCCGATGGAGCTTTTCCACTTTGTTAATCTGTGGTTTCTGGAGTTTCTTAGGGAACACAGGAAATACTATGCGCCTAGTAAAAATCAAGTCATTTGTATAATAGTGGGGCAATAGTATCAAGTGTTCTGCACCTGTTTTACGCTGCGCTGCCATAATGTCTGTAAAAGCAAACAGTAGATCTCAGGGTCAGATTACAAATTGGACTAGGCTGTTTGCTAGATTGCTGCTTTGTTTAACCTTTATGCTTTTGTTTTAAAGGGTGACTTGGGTGGGGGAAATCGCAAGAAATAAGAGGCTAGTTCAAAGAGTTGTAATTATATGCAAGGTAAATTAGATATTTTACTTTTAACAAATTATGATACAATTATTTCTCCATTCTGTCTTTTATAACGTTGAGATACTTTGTTCGACAGGAACTCACGGAGAATAAAGAATTTCAGATTATATGCTCCCTCCAAGCAGTATGATTAGAATACATAAAGAAATTGTTCTGCACCAGTTTTACACCGCACTGCCTTAATGTCTGTAAAGCAAACAGAAGATTTCAGGGTGAGATTACAATTTGGACTATGCTGTTTGCTAGACTGCAGCTTTGTTTAACCTTTTGTTTTGTTCGGCTGCAAGAAAGAAAAGGCTAGTTAAAATAATTATAATTGTCTGTAGAGCAAGTTAGATAGTCTACCTTAACAAACGATGAGACAACTATTTTCCACATTGACTTCTATAAAGTTGAGATACTTTGTTTGACATGAACTCACATACCTGTAGAGTAATGAACACCAGGTAGTATATGCTTCTTATAAACTGCATGATGAAAGTACATATGGAAAGAAATTCTGTTTCTGTTAGGTACTATAAGCTTTTCTTTCTTGTTTAAATTGCAACTAAAAAAAGCCAAAAGCTTTGCATGCCGTGCTTACAAATTCCAGGTTCCAGGTCTACATTAATTGTTCCTTTATAACCCATGCCTCTTCATTACCTGACTTTCTTTTGTCTCTCTTTGTACGTTACAGGTGCTTCTTGTATTGCACACAACTTTAACACAAACACACACACACACACACAAACACAAACACACAGAAGGTGGGTGGGAGGAGATGTGCTTGCCTTCTTGAACTATTCTAATTTGAATTGTTCAATGAATGCCTCTTGCCCTGCAAAGAGAGCAGATCTCTTACAATCTGAAAAGCAGCAGTTTGATTCTCAGCAGGCAAAATTAAAGAATTGACTGCATCTGGGTTGTAATAACCACCTTCCCCACAGTCAGTGGAATGACTATTATTATAGCAGGCTTGAATAAAAAATTAAAACAGATTGTGTGGTAGAAGAAAATAGCATTTCCAAAGGGGGGGGGGAAAAACAACCCTAGATATTGCATACTTAAACCGTTTTAATTTTCTATGGTGCCTGTGCATTGCCCCCTCTGTTTTAATTGCTATAGGTTATGAGACTCAGACAAGAAGCAAGACAAATGTTGAGCAAATATCTTCCGTTTATTGCTTAGGTGATATACCTCAAACCTGACTCAAATACCCTTCCTGACTTGTTAAGAATGTGCCTCATCATGCCAGAATAGGCTTTCATTATTTTCCCTCTGTTATAATTGTGGTGAAACCTGACCTTCTTAATATCCAAGCATCATACTTTCAAACTGTTGGGCCACATTCACACAAATTTCAGTTTTGCAAAACTTTTACACATTTTTACCTTTCGTTCTTAATAAAATGTACCGGTAAGTTAGAAAGGAAGGAGTAACTTCACTGGTAACAGTCTGTGTGGGTGGGAGACTGAGCACCACTCCACCAAATATATAGCCACTCAGTTTATGCAGTTAATCTCAAGAGAAAATGAGTTTTTGCACATATGGGCTTCTGCATCATATACTGCATTGTGCATCTTGCGAAGAGCAAAGGTGTGCCCCTGTTTTTGTACCACACAACCTCTGCACAGGTCAATAGTCAACAAGGACTATAGTTCTCTTTAGAAAAGAGTAGGCATTTCTGTGTTTGGACTGTTAGTAAGAAAGCAAAGCTGGGACCCTTTCCATTAATTTTCATTTGATTCTGCCTATGCCCCAAACTTAGCACATTTAACTTTACACGCTTGGCAAAAAATAAAATTAAAAAGGGGCCAAAAGTCCGGGTGAAACAATTTTGGCAATTCCACCCGCCACTGTGTTCTAACTACACACAATGTGTACATACAATGTGCTTTGATTATACATGATTATGGATGTAAATTGTTGGCTTACTGTATAATAATAATAATACTAATAATAATTTATTTATACCCCACCCATCTGGCTGGGTTTCCCCAGCCACTCTGGGCGGATTCCAACAGAATATTAAAATACAATAATCTATTAAACATTAAAAGCCTCCCTAAACAGGGCTGCCTTCAGATGTCTTCTAAAGGTCTGGTAGTTGTTGTTCTCTTTGACATCTGAAGGGAGGGCATTCCACAGGGCAGGTGCCACTACCGAGAAGGCCCTCTGCCTGGTTCCCTGTAACTTGGCTTCTTGTAGTGAGGGAACCGTCAGAAGGCCCTCGGCACTGGACCTCAGTGTATTTCCTTATACCGGTACTTTCACCAAACTGAACCCTCCTTGTCAGGAAGAAACAGGGCAGAAAAAACACATGATAAACCATTCCCATGATATATTTTACCTTGCTTGCCTTTAAACATGTGAAAGCAGCTGTGTTCTTAAACAGTAGCTTGACTTGCAGTGAACTGGATAAAGTATCAGTGCTCGGAAACAGTGCAAGACCCAGGTCACTCCAGACTGTCAGTACTTTGCAGGTGCTGGATTACAGCACTCTGTTGCTGAACTGCAACAAACCCATAAAAAATCTGCGGCTTTTGCAGTTAGGAAAGTGAAGGGAAAACGTACTAAGAAGCATGGGATAAATGATTGATTCCTGGGAAGCTGTATAACCTCTGCACAAGCAAATCAGGATGCATGAGCATATAATCTCCCCATAAACAAATCAGAATGAATGCTCAGTAAAAAGAGGGTACTGCATACTGTGTGAACTGTGCGCAAGCAAATCAACAGTTTGTGGAGACCCTACAGTCAGACCCCAACACGCCACAAAATATTTATGGTATTTTTTCACTCTGTATATACTCATAATCCTAATGCTCTACTGCTACCTAATTAATCTTCCCAGCACTCTAGCACAGGAGACAGTACAATTCTTTATTAACCAACACATTTTAACTTGGGTGAAATCCATTTGACTTTCAAATGTAAAAAGTAAAAGAGAAATATATGAAGTCAGGTGATCACAAGGTGAATCCTTGGATTTTAGTGGGAAGTAGAACATAATTAACTTTTAAAAGGGAGAGACTTGAGCTGAGGAGGAATAATTAAGGATTTGATAAGGTGATCAACAGAAGAGGGAAAGTGGCTAACAAAAATAAAAACAAACACAAGCAAGCATGGTTTTTTCCTTGTGCAGAATTTCTGTCTACGATCAACATAGAACAGGAGCACTGAGTCTCGGCGCGAGGGCTTGAAATGCCATCATAAACCATTTGAGATTTGCTCTCATTACGTTACTACCTGAAAAAGCACACTGTAGTTATAAGCCTTGTAAATCCAAGGTTCTTTATCATTTAGCCTTCTATATACTAAAACCTTATTTGTAATATGCACTTTATAGTGTAGTAGTAAATATTTCCAATTAGCTTTAGTGTCAGTAGTCCTCCAGAAAACTGATGCATTTATGTTAATATAAAAGCCTACATGGTATATTTTATCATGCATTAGAGATTTTAATCAGGTAATCTGCACGGCATCTGGAAACCTTAGCAGAGGCAAAGTCTGCTATAACAAAGGCACTGTAACAGTTCACCTTCAGTGAAGAACAATAATGCATTATTAAATTCACTTTCCTGCTCAGTGGTTACACTTAGCTGACCACAGCAAATTTGCTCTCTTGCCTGGTCTTCACAAGTTGGCAGAAAAATAGATTCTGTCACATTTAACGGGTTCTGAAAATGACAGGATGCCTCTCTTGGTTTAACTATGAGCCATAATCTTTCAGAAGTAAATATAATTACAAATGCCTTTTGTCACATACTGCTTAGGAAGGATATTATATGTGGGTGATTATGGCAATAGATATCACCAGGCTGCTTCACTGTCATTAAAATCAGATATTGATCATGTTACACATCAGCACTATCTATGGGTTTGTGTGTGTGTGTGTGTGTGTGTGTGTGTCCTCTTGACCAAACATGACATCATAATTCCTGTAATGCAACAAAATATAAAGTATATCAGATTCCTTGACTATATCACGACCAAATTCAGAGATCCTATGCCAAACAGCAATTTTTTTTATAACTGAATGCTTTTTTTAAAAAAAAAATTATATTTCCAGTTTTGTTTCTCAGAAGATGAGAAAGTTATCACACCAATCACTGTCTATTATAAAATTTATAAAGTGCCCATTAAAAAGCAATGATTGGGACTCAGGAAAAAGGTTACAGGCCCAAGACAATGCATATTATGCTTTATATTATTGCTGTTCCAGAGGTTCATTAACCAGACAGTCCTACAAATCTCTACTTGGAAGACAGTCGGGTTTACTCCTAGTTAAGTGTGTGCAGGATTCTGGTATTAAAGTATTTGTGGCTCAGTATAAAGGATAACATTTACACCACAAAGCCTGCAGTTATACATACTCTTATATATACTTGACAATAAACATGTATAGGATTGCAACTGTAGGACAATTTAATATTGTTTTCTCTATTCCAGTTACATTCCAGTTTGATGTTTCGCTCTCATTTTTGTTACACCCACTTAGTCTCTCGAGCACTTTATATCTGACACACATTACTGTTAATATGACAACTTACCGGCAAGGTGTTTCTAACGGCACTATTGGTAAACAACTCCTTTAATAGGATCTAACGCTTGTCCCTCACACAGTTCCACTGGATTCCAATTATTCTACTGTTTATGTTTTACTGCTGTTTGACAAAGCAGCCTCAGCGCAAGGTGTTTTGCTAGCATAGATCCCATGATAAGCATGCAGTTCTGGTTGCTTTGAAACCTGCATGGAATTGTTGCAACTAAAGGTTTAGGAGACGCTTGGTGGCAGCATGTAGACCCTCAAGTGTTGGACCTTTAACGACAACCCACAAAAATGATCCTGAAGTATACTGAGTTCCAAGTTTGGCGTTCAGCATTTCTAGTAATCTGGATATACCCAAACACGTCATAAGGTTAAGGGATGGGAATCGAGAGGAAAAAGGAAAGCAGAAATTTTAAAAATTCATTCATCGGTGTTTGTCAAATGTTGTGGATTGGGAATTCGTCCAACTACTTAGTCTGGCAACACAACAACTTCTGCTGGCTTGATCTATTGCCCTGGCCCACTGAAGGTCGTGGCAGACTTTTTCAATGACTGCGTTGGAATATGTGTTTAGGTTTGTTTGTTTGTTAAACGGTTCGCTGAAGGAACAAAAATGCACATCTTTTAAGGGGAAAACTCATCACTATACCAAGAGGAAAATATTTAGTTTTTAGCATATTAGTCACCCATTCACACAAAAGAAAATCGTGTGCAAACATATATGTACCAATGTTTTTAGGAAACTTTTAAAAATATAAATGTGCCCATATTTTAAAAGCATACTTGCTGGAGTAACAGAGGGTGCATTCTACCAAAAAAAGTCAAATAAAGGACACCAAAAAACAAGTTTATTTTTCCTAATTTTAAAGCGTGAGTATGCTTTTTGAAGAATTAACTAACAGATATTTTGCATTCATCTCTAAAGTTTAATCACCACTTAGGTAGAGCTGTAAGCAATTACTTTTAAAAAAGCATCTCCATACAGAATATATTGCATATAATTAATTCAATGACTATCAGGGCTATAAAGATTAAATAAGAAGAGAAAGAAATATCATTAAAAAACAGCCATAGTCTAAAACTTAACTAAGCCAAGTGGATCCAGTGAACAATCCTAATTAAAGTGCCTAAGACAAACAAAGCTTGGGCTAAAAGCACTAAAAACAATTGAACACTTATTTTATTAATCTAATGAATCATGTATCATATCATTACAGTTTTGTATATATCATTAATTTCATTCCTTTCGCTTAAGCCTTTTATTGGGATTACTTCAGTTATTAGTTGGTCTAATGTATTGGTTACCTCTAAATCTCGCTCTACAATCTCTTCTTATCTTGTTGCATAAACCCTTGCGTGTTATTCAAATTGCTTCATTTATTATGATAGCTTCCCCATGTAAATTGTGCTGACTGCTCGCCCTTGCATAGTCCTCATTAGACTAATGAAAACCTTCAAACGAAAAAAACTAAACAACCTGCCAAATAAAGGTCTGAGGTTATTATGAAAATTACAACTCTGGGAGCTGGGAGAAGCTCTGTTCATTAATTCATGCTCAGCAAATTGCTAACTAATTTAGTTGCACTCCTCTGCATTAATGGATTATTTTATAAAAATGTTTTCCACAGCCCAAGACCTTTGGTGCATGCTTTTGAGAGGCTTGAATTCTAATCAACCTTAACAGTAAATTAGGAATGTAATATCTAAATAATAATTGGGATGGCATATGGAGGAAAATAGTGTTTAAAATCCCATGAAAGGTACTTTTGGTTTTCAGCTTCATATGTCAATTTCACAGTAGTTAAAACAATTGTACTTGCTTAATATTCTGAACCTGTTCCATAAGATACTAGTAACAATGGTGATCCAAAAAATGTTCAAAAAGTTTCATTCAGAAAGTATCCAAAAAAGGCCTGATTATCAGATGCAAGATGCATTTCTGTAAACACAGACCAACTTTCATTAATTAAAAGTTCTGGCTATTTAAGTGAACTTTTAAGGGGGAAATGAAACCTCCCAAAAAGGCTTTGAAACAGCTCCTGTGCAAAGTTATAGTAATGATGATCTATAGGGCAAATTGCTTGCATTTGATAATGCATTTAAATGGCTTATATTAGGGTGCTGACCCGGAGATTCTGAACAGTGAATTAACAAACAAAAGTTGGTTCGGTTACGTGTGGTTAAACCACTGCCTCAACTTTACATGGAAGAACACGACTTGAAACAATATAGTAAATCATTCCATCAAGTTGATGGAAGGATTTAAAGTGCTCCAAGCATGGGAGACTGGGGAGCTATTACTGTGCTTCTTAACCCATAACATAACGTTCGGAACAAGAGCATGGAAGCATTTAGCCCAGTGAAAGGCTGTAGTGTTGTGTAAATGTGAACAAGCAAGGACAGTAAGGAAGTGTAAACGTTAGAGAACATTCCAAGAAAGCCTATTTCCACTATGATGCAATTCCAGAAAATGAATTTTCCTTTGCTAACGAATTATCCACCCAAAATAAAATCATTCACATATGTTACAAAAATGAGTTTCTCTGGAGAAGACACTGGGTTGCTGTAGTGTGGTTATGTTATGTTTAATTTGTAGTGGTTTTTGAAATTCATATTCCTAAAAGCCCATTCAGACGCATTCAGTTGATAGAAATCTACTGAGCTTTGTAGCGTGTGGCTATTCTGCCTTCTTACTCAGATACCACACAGTGTTGAGTCACAAAACCATTCATCCAGCTAATTATCTCATCATAGCCTAGGTTCAGATGAGTATCTACCCGATTTCTACCAGTAAATCTGTGAATAAGCAAATGAAAAACTTCCTCTTGGTGAATGCCATTTATTTAGACCTTAAAATAAATCTAAAGATCTGCAGAAAGGTTCTGCAGAAAAATATGTTGCATAAATGAACTGTTCAAGAAAATACATCCTCCCAAATGTCTCTTAAGACAACTGAGAAGTGGATTCAGTTTCTGTGACAAAGCCCCTTGCATGCAACGAATTGCTAATCCTTCAAGAGTGAAGGATAGACTTCTGGAGATTTAAATCAGCCACCATGTGGCTAACTCTGTAACTTTCCTGTCTAGCTCACAGGTAACTATAAAGGTGGGAAGGGAGCATCTAGATATATAAAGCTATCTAGCTGATTCTTTTCTGATCCTTCCCCCACCCTGCTCTGTAACTGAGCATCAACTCTCCATATATATGCTAGTACTCATGACATCTTCTCCTGGAAGAGAACTGTGCTGTATTTTCATGGTCCCACCCATCCATACATTCTCTTTTTTGCCCAAGGCTTCCATCGGCGCACAAAACTAGTGCATAAACTCTCTCTCTATAGTTTATTTAGAACTGGAATGTGGCATATACATATGAGAACCTCATCATAGCAAAGACATGGACAAAGCTGTGTTTGAATGCAATCTATGAGTGATGAACAATGTGTCAGGATTAGCAAGCTAAATGCATGCTGGTTTGTTTGTTTTTTAAATTATACAGCATGAGGTTTTGGCAGTTCAAAGGACATCTATGAATGTAGGTTGCAATCCCAAAACCCATTATGCCAGGCTGCGGGGGTGGGGTTGGGGGTGAACTGATCAGAGGCATCCTTCCACTTGCTTCTGAGGGGGTAGCCATCCTCGCATCAGTGTTCCACTGGTGAAGACCTACCCCTTCCACTCGCCAAAAGGGCAAGTGGCCCACTGGTGGTATTGTCGCCAGTGGGGCCTTGTCAAAATTCCTGAAATGGGGTGTTCAGAGCATGGGGCTGAGCTGGCCTGGGATCTACTAGATCCTGAGCTGCTCTCCTAGCTGGTGTAAGCTGGCATTGGGCCTGATGCAGAACTCATCGTTGTGCCAGCCTGGAGCTGGCTATAGCTGCCTGCCCTCCATCTTCTGCCACTTTGAGCAGCTGGGCAGCAAATGCAGCAGCGGCTCTGCCACTCTGCAGAGCCCCAGCGATGGCAGCAGGGAGTCTGGAGTATTCTCCCAGCTAACATTTTTTTTTTTTTAATGTGTGATATAGTCATGTCACAGTGATAGCAAAATGGCATGACCACCTTGTTCATGATATTTGTTTTCATTTTCTGTAGCCCTGACCCACAGAGGAAGAGTGCTTTGTACATAGAAAGGGGAGGAAGGTACCATCTTTAAAAAAGTATAAAATCAATGTCTATGCCTTATCCAATCAGATGTTGTGTAGGTAACAAAGAGTAGTAACCACTGATTGCCATTGTTTTCAATGGGAAGGAAGCATAGTGAACCACACCAGCTCTTGGCATGACATAGCTCTCTCTCACACACCCCCACTTCAAGGCATGAGGGTGGAGAAATGATTGGGTCCTCCCTGCCAAGGCTGCCCTTGGTCAAGCCCTGGCCCACAGTCTATTTGACCCAATGGTAGGGTACACAGTGTAGAAGTTACTACAGAGGTGAAGAAGGGGGTATCCAATATCATGAGTTCTCCGCCCTCAGAGAGGGCGATCTGATGCTTACTATAGCCCCTGGGATAGGACTGCAAGGTAAAAGTAATTATGCATTTAGAAGATTGAGCTGTCTTATTAATTCAAATAACCTCCAAGGTTATTTCTGGAGTCATCCCGCTATTAATATTTTCTTTACTCACTGAGTAAAGACTGTGTGTTACTATCAGAAGACTGTGTGCAGATACACTGAATTGGTTGGAGATATTACAGTAGCAAAATAGTTTGCTGAGATTCTTAACAGGAAACAGAAGAAAGGGATGAGGTTATAAGTTACTAAAAGCACTGAAGTTTCTTTCTTTTTTTCCTCTTTATGTAGTCAGGAATACTTTTTGCCTTAGGACATATTTTAATTTAGTTATGTAGAATTTCATTATGCCTCTCTAGGCACACATAAGGTCTATTTGCGTAAACAAAGGGAATTCTCTTGAATTTTAAACTGAAGGTTTATGATAAGATGCATCTGAATCAAGTATTGTTAATAGTCTATAACAGCATATTATTGGTTGTTGAGAAAAAAAATCTCAAGACAAAAAATCCACTGAGTTCTGGCTTTAAATATCAATTGTTAATAACTTAGTGATTATTCCCCCCCCCCTTACCTGAAAGTTAAACCATTATACCATTTTCAGCTTAAGAAAGACCCTTCTGATTAGAATCTCAAGCATATTCAGTATAAAGTGAAGAGTGACATTCAAGGTTCGTTTACCACTGATGCCATTCTAGGAAATATAAACAGATGCAGATAAAAGTATGTGTGTTATTACCCTATTAAGCACAGTATCTCTGTAAGAATATGGGGGTGGGGGAAGTTTTCAAAATTATACCATTTAGAACCAATATTCATTCTCCTATGAACATTGTTTTATTGATGATTTGCAACAACGCCTAAACTATCTCGTTGGAAATTATTTCATCATTTCAAAGACAGAATTTCACCACTATGGCACTGCATGTTTTCTGTCTGGCAGTATTTTTAAATCATGGAATCATAGAATTTTGGAGTTGGGAGGGACCCTGAGGATCATCTAGCCCAACCCCTTGCAATGCAGGAATATGCAGCTATCCCATACATGGATTGAACCTGCAACCTTGGCATTATCAGCATCACGCTCTAACCAATTGAGCCATCCAGGCTCTAAGTACTATCTAATCCTATATTATAATCTTCAAGTGTCCCTGCGTCCACCTGCAATTTTCTGTGTGTCACGGAAGTAAATTCTGCGCATGGCACAGACGGACGCAGGGATTGGAGGGGGCGGAGAGGGGGGCGGGACGACGCAGAGACACTTCCGGCCGGGCGAAACTGCGCTGCCGCCATTGCCGTGTCCTCCTCCTCCTCCGGCCGCCACCGCCACGCTCCTCCTCTCCCCCGGCCGCGCTGATCACGCGAGCCCCCGGCTTCACCCGAGGCCTACGAAAGGAGAAGCCGCGGGGCCCGGCGCCTGATGCAGCGGGGCTGGCGAAGGCCACGCTGTGGGGAGGGGCAGCTTTGCTTTACCTGCGGCGGCCAGCAGGGCCAGGAGCGCCGAGAGAGAGCAGCGGAGGCGGCGGCAGCAGCAGCAGTGGTGTTGGAGGTCCATGCTGCACGCCCGGCTCCCTCCGAAGCGCGCCGCCGCTGCCAGGAAGCAGAGCCCCCTCTGCCCTGCTCGGAGGCGGCGGCGTCTCCGCCTCGAGTCCCGCGGCGCCCATCGCGCGCTGGCCGGCCCTGCCTTGCCCTGCCCGCGCGCCGCGCAAGCCCCGCTCGCCTCGCTTCGCCCTGCCCTGGAGATGGCCGCCAGGTTGGTTCCCGGGCTGCGCCGGAGAGGCTGGGGTTAGTCCCCCCTCCGCAGGGCGGGCACTGGCTGCGATCAGTCACCGCCGGCCGCCTCTGCGCCCGGGCGCCTCCGCGCCTCCGGTCCAGCTCGCCGCCGCTAGCGCCCGTTATCAACGGGCTTAATTCAACTAGTACAGTAATAATAAGAAGTAATAACTAATACAGGCTATACCAGAAACTTAAAAAGTAGATAGATGTTTTGATGGTTACTGATGCCTAATATGCACATGGTCTCCACTGACAAATCTTCATATTTAATTTAAATAACTTTTGCAGATACTGACAGTGTACCAAAGAGTGAAAAATTAAAGGAAATAAGTACATAAAAAGGTAAAGGGACCCCTGACCATTAGGTCCAGTCGCGGACGACTCTGGGGTTGCGGCGCTCATCTTGCTTTACTGGCAGAGGGAGCCGGCATTTGTCCACAGACAGCTTCCAGGTCATGTGGCCAGCATGACTAAGCCACTTCTGGCGAACCAGAGCAGCGCATGGAAACAGTGTTTACCTTCCCGCCGGAGAGGTACCTATTTATCTACTTGCACTGGCATGCTTTTGAACTGCTAGGTTGGCAGGAGCTGGGACCGAGCAATGTAAGCTCACCCCGTCGCAGGGATTCAAACCACCAACCTTCCAATCGGCAGGCCCTAGGCTCAGTGGTTTAGACAGTGCCACATACATAAGGACAATAAATTGCATTTCCAATGCACGGAGCAATGCATAAAACTCTGAAAAGATTCTCCCAGCATCTACAATTGATTACACTACTTAGTTGCAGGACATTTATACCAAGGTATCCTTGGGCCGAGGTGGATGGTAGCAGCCGGGGGGGGGGGCGGTTTGCACACGGGGCTGTGTTGTTCTGATTTCACAAGGCTGTGGAAAGCTGTGAGTTATTGAGAAGGGGGGGCAAGGCAGTGGGGAGCTCAGCATGATGTGGGCCCAGCACTGGGAATATGACTTGGCAGCTTGCTACGCAATCATATCTCAAAATCTGCCCCCTGAGATGCTTACATCATGCTATTTAATGAGAGGGGCAGCTCAGCTTGGAGATCTGACACAGGTACATACGACCAACAGCCTAGAACTGGTTGTAAATCAAGTGAGATATACTTAAGATTTAATTGCAGGGGAATCGACTAACAAAAAAATTATGAAACAAATACACTTCTGTAAACCGTCTATTTAACTGGTTAAAATCCACAGGTATCTTTGACTCAGTGTGACTAGATAATAACCATTTTAAATGTAAAGGAGAAAAATCATTAGTAAAATCATTCAAATCAGCAAAAACCTTGCCTACTTCAGGAGACGTGAAGGTGATAATAGAATACTTTTCTCCTGAACATATTTCATTAATATGCCTACTGTCTTAAACAATTTCTTTAACATACTGCAGATTATATACTGTCCTTTCTGAAATTTAAGAATACTTGAATTAAAAAGGAGGAGGAGAAGCATGGATAGGAGAGAGGCAACTTCAAGAGGAGGTTTTGAAACATCTCACGGTTGTAATTATTAAAAGTCATTTTAGCTCTGATTGATGGATTAGCACAAATATGTCTTGGAAGAAAACACAAACGCTTAATGACTAAGGCTCAAAAATTCCATGATATTTTATTTTTTTTTAAATAGAAAAGGGATGCAAACAAGGCATTTTCCATCCTAAGAATATAAATGCCTGAATCTATTTCGTTTGCATTTGTTTCTCCACTTGTAATAATGATTAATGATTTTGAATGATTAAAGGTGGTCAGAAACAAAATTGCATATCTGAACTGCAGGTCCATAATGATGCAAACAGATAATTACTATCTCCGCAAATATCTAAGTGAAATTGCTTGTTTTAATACAGGTAAGCCTGGCCTAAAAGTTGCAGGGCTGGCTCAGGAGATTTGATAAATGCAGTCATGACAGAAAACAATTTTTAATTTAGTATACCCTATAAATCTAGATAACCCATGAATATTTACAACTAATCCAGTAGCCAGAAAGAGAGAGGATGTGTGGGGGTGTTTGCATGAAGGAAGGGGGACAGAAGAAGGCTGTGACCTAAACAATTACTGCAGAAGAAAAAGAACTCTCAGCAATTTCATCTAGTTAAGCTCATTACTGAAAAATGATATACATTTGGGACACTTTTAAGAACCATTAACAAGTTCCATTTTTAATGGAAATAATGCAAAATTTCCAACTGTTTCACAGGGAGTCTACTGAAATTTAAGACGATGGCATGCATGCACATTTATAGCAAAAACTTGAACAGGCTGGAGGAGGGGCAGGGAGAGAGAGATTCCCTAAAAATTCAAAAACAGGTCTGCTCATATTGCACTCTCAGCATGGATATTGTTTGGAGGGTCTAAGTGGGGCACATGCAAGAAGCCATAACAGGTTGTGTGCGCAATGAACCAAAATTAATGATTTGTATAAAAGAAATGTTGTTCTCATTAATTTTTAGTGTAATCTTATTAAAGATGCCACCTGTCCAGAATGGAAGTGTCCAGATTTTAATTCACTTCCCATATCTCACAGTAGTTCCACAGGACAGAGCTGGGAACCTTTTGTATCTATTAAAACGATACCACAAAAAATATGTCCTCTTTTAAAATCTTTACTGCTGCAGCAATTCCATGCAGATGTACTATAGCACTTGCTGTTATGGCTTCGTCCAGCATTGCCACCAAGCTGTCGCCTTTGAGTTGAACCTCTATTATCTCATTATCCTTCAGTTCCACAGAGGTTGCTCTGTATCTATATATCAGGTACACAAAATCATAGTCTGTATTTGTCTAATTTAAATAATAATAAAAATATTGGTTAATGTTTCCTGTGCCGAAGGAAGGTACTGAACAAGTCTATATAAACCAAATGAGAAGATGGCACACTAATCAATAGAAATACTAATAGACATTAATCTAGCTCATACACTTTCAGTCAGATGGCTGATTAAATTTAAAATAAATTACATGATATCCGCCAGTCTCATTTTACACTATTAACAGTTGCAGGAGCTAAGTAATTTAGTCTCTCTTCCTTCCACACACATGGCCATCAACAGTTATCTCATAGTGGTTGACTTTAAGCGACTGTTTCTTTGATCAACTACAGACACACAGCAATTATATAAAATAATTTCTTAATAAAATATTTCTAAAGAACAGGCACTAAGAAATGGAACAGATAAGGGCTACATTTTTCACATCTGCATTTTATTGAGAGATTTAAATCATTTTCCTCCTCTTTATGGTGCCATTATTAAATAATTTCAACAATTTAATTTTTACCCTATTAAAATAATTAATGTACTACACGAGCATGTACACCCACACACAAAAGGAATTATGTTATCTTCTTGGAGAGACAGGAAGCTGGCTTTCTCCCTCCATCAGTGCTTTCACTTGAGCACCAACAACAGCAGGATTAACACAAAGAACCAGCATCACTAGTATTAACGATGCCTGGAGTGTAATATTTGTTCCTTTTCAGCAACAGAATAGCAAGTTAAAACAACTGCCTACCTTTCTCCATGTGCATTCTTTTAGAATCATGTCCACTATCATGGCCAGCCAGGTCACCTTCTTTTGGACCAGGTAGGACATTCGGTGATAAGCCCATCAACATCTGGTTCATGGATAGGCCGTTCTGATGGACAGCTGCTAGCACCAAACAGATAAAACAAAAAGAAACATATCACTACTAGTAAATTTCACAATAGCTTTGTCAATCAACATAGTTTCTGTCTATTTATGATGAAGTGCCAGTTCCAGGAACACCCCCAGACTAAGAACCTCCTCCTTCAGGGACAGCACAACCCCATCCAAAGCAGGCAACTGACCAATTATCAGGACTCACCCACAACACCTCTGTCTTGCTATAATGCAGGCTTATAGTTTATTGGCTCTGATCCAGATTACCACTGAGTCTAGGCGAAGGCTGAAAACTTGCACCGCCTATGCTGATTCAGATGTTACAGAGGAACAGAGCTGGGTATCATCAGCCCTAGGCATAAGCAGATTGTTTGAGGCATACTGATGACCTTTTGCTCCAAATCTCCCAATGAGTGCTCGCAAAAGCTTCAATTCCATACCATGATACCCTGAAGCACCCCACAACATTACTGCCAGTGGGCTGAAAAATAATCACCCAACACTATTCTCTGAGACTGACCCTGAAGATAGGATCAGAACCACTGGAAAACAGTACATCAAGTTGTTCAGGAGCATGGTCAATGATATCAGAAGTCGCTGAGAGATAAAGTAAGAATAAGAGGGTCACATTTCCCCTTCTCCCAATAAAGATCATCTATAAGGGTGACCAGTCTGAACCCGAACTGAAATACGTCAAGATAATCAGTTACATGGGAGGAGGGCTCACAGTTGTGCCACCACAAACTTCTTCAACATCTTCCCTCAAAAGGTGGCATTTGCAACTGGGCAGTAGTGGTCAAAATCACTGCCTCTTTCAAGACAGTAAAACATAACAGCATTAATATATAAGTGTGCATTAAAGTTTCTTTAAAATTATTCTAGCCCACGTTTATGCAAGTTGTGACCTGCTAAGCACACCTCTGAACATATATGGAAACCCACCAAGCACTAGATAAATCTCCTGGTTTCTTGTGGTTTACCTGGGGATGAACAAATAGGGAGAGTATTTTTTCAAACACTTGGTAGCCTACACTATGACTGCTATATTTTGTTTGGCTTAGTGCAAGGGCGGAAAACCCCTTACCAGCAGCCAGATTCAGCCCACAGCCAGATTTCATCCAGCCCTCTCAGTCCCCCATCAGCTGTTCAGCAAGGAGGCAAAGGGGCTTTAATGTTGGGCAAAGTGTGAGACTGCATCACCTTCCTGTGTAAGAAGATCTGCAGCAAGAAGATCAAAGCAGAGGGCGAACTGTCTCAGCAGACTGGTGTTCCCTGAAAATATGTGAAAAGTATTCCATGTGTTTTATGCATTTTTCCAACTTCATGCATACAATTCAGGATGCAATTGCATCTTCAAGTCTGATATTTTAAATAGCTGTAAGGAGGTTGCAGCTCTGAATTGGTATCATTTGCACCTTCTGCTGAAATGATAATGATGATGATTTTGCCTTTTGCAGTTAGGAAAGATAAAGGATGTTGACGTTTTAATAAACTTTGTACAAAAATAGAAGGCTATGAAGAAAATGGAAGGTGAAACTTAAGTGGGGTTACTAAGAATTAAATATTTAAAGTCTCCTCCTTTAAATTCCTGGGAGTTTACCTTAGTGAGGACCTCACTTGGAAAATCAACATAACTCAGGTGGTCAGAAAGGCCCAACAGAGACTCCATTTCCTCAGGGTCTTGCGAAAGAATAATGTTAAACAACAACTGATGAACTCCTTTTATGAAGTGTCCTTTCATATTGTATCACAGTGTGGTATGCTGGCCTGACAGCCACGGACAGAAAGTCTCTACAGAGGGTGGTGAATACAGCACATGATATCATGGGCTGTCCCACTAGATGACATCGCAAGGGATTGTTGCCTTAGGAGAGCGAGAAAAATTCTCAGGGATGACTCACACCCCAGCCATCACCTCTTTAATCTTCTACCCTCGGGCAGGAGATATAGAAGTATAATCAGCCGTACCAACAGGCTAAAAAATAGCTTCTATCCGTGGGCTGTTAGGCTGTTGAACGAAAAATAACATTGCGAGGTGCTATGTTGTTTGATAAGAGATTGAGTGTTTGGGGGGTAGGCTAATTTAATTTCATTGTACACAGGTTGTACAATGACAATAAAGGTGTTGTTGTTGTTGTTTTGCCTTGTCCTCATGGGAAATAGCTGTGTGTGTGCATGTATTAAACCCCGCCCACTAGTAGAATGAAGCCCAACAGCTTTCTACTGGGGTTATGGGGATCCCACTCGGAAATAGGTTTTCCATCTCCAGCGTATCATAAACTGGGCATGTTTGACAAGTGAATGTTGATTATTTGTGAAACACTTCTATACTTCACACCTCCATGTTTAATCGCCTATGTCACCAGTTTCCATCAGTTCTGTAAATGGCAGCATCACACCATCTGATGCAGCACACTGGGGGATATAATACCAAGAGGTAGTTTTTGTTGGCAAAATCGAAACACCTAAAGCCAGCTTGGCCATTTTAAGTGGGAAAAGAAGACACAGTGTAACTTACGGATTCTGTCTGAAGAACTTTCAGTTCTGGCAGGGGAACTGGATACACTGCTGCTACGATGAGATGATGGGTGGCTACCAGGCCTCCGGCCCTCTTCAAGGGATGGAGCAGGGGAAGGGCTGTCTGGAACTCGTTCCTGCATAACACAAAATACAAACAAAAATCCATGTAAAGCAATCTTAATTTTCAGAACCTCCATGTCTTGTACCCATTAGAACTATCAAACACAGGCAAGCTTTCTTCCATAGCCATTTCACACTCACAGATCACAAACTGAACGTAATCTGAATAATGGGCATTTCGATCCTCACACCTCAAAGAAACCGACAAGTACTGGAGATGTAATCTGTCCATGGCTGGACCACTCTAGTTTAGCCTGTGTGAGGGTTACAACAAAGGCTCAAATCTAACAGCTCTTTGGGTATATGGCGTGGCAAAGTTAACTGAGCATGCCTCTAGAAAATGAAGAAGCACTCAGAATCCTGACAGATCTCAATTTTAATTTTAAACTAATGCCCCCATTTATACAAACCCAATGCATGCTACACATGGGGGGGGGGTGCCTGAGTTTTGCATGGTCTTTATCACCTCATTGTCCTAGGACCAGAATCAGGCCAATGAGAAGAATTTAAGTATATTCTACTTGTTTGCTTTATTTTATTTTTAAAAAAAACACTACAGGAAATTTGACCATGTTAGCATAGATTCTTATTTATTTTGTTTTTCACAGAGCCTTTTTGTCCAGGATCTCAACAGCTAAGTTTAGGATTACAGTGCTGATATTGGAAGAACCCAGGCAATTTTACTGTTTGGCTTGATGTGTTCTGAAGGGCTTCATTAAAGTGAAATCCAGTGAGCATATAAGATTTGAATAGCGTTGCATAGAAAATTAATTTATTTTAAGAGTTTAATTTGTTTATCATATTTATGTATGCCTTTATAGAACAAATTATAATATGGAGACAGCAGAAGAAATGTTTTGGGCAACACAACACAATTATGACTGAAACAAAGGAGATAATGAGTTTTATTATTGTCATATAATAAGATGAACCAAGAGGAAGTCTATGAGAGAGCGCTTTGTAAACTCAGCTTATCGGTTCATTTGTGAAACACCCTTTAACCTTAATAGAAATGCAAGTGAACTGAGCATAAGGTAAGAGTCTAATTAATTTAATTCCTCAAGTCTCCTTTTCATACTCTTGCTCCATAATTCCTCCAATCAATAATATGCAATCTCTCTCAGTTTTCTGTCTTTATCAAAACAGCAAAAACTGTCATTCTTGTGGGAAATTGTGAGGAAAAGGGTGGATTTAGTAAAATATTGACTTTATATTTTTAAAGAACTGGAATAATATATATATATATATGTCAGAGGACTGGGGAGCCTCACACCCTCCCCTGCGCTGACGCAGTACCGAGAGCCCACACCCCTTATTCTGACAGATCCCAGCGAAAGCTCCGGAGAAGAAGAGTTGGAGGGAGGGCTCTGTGTAGCATCAGAGCCCCAGGACGTCGCAACAGGAAACAGGAGAAGGGGGGGTTGGTTCCCCTTCCGGGAGTGTTTTAGCAAGAGGCGCGAAAAGCCGGAATAAACCAGTCAGGACATCTCCATTGATTGAGATGGATGTGTTTCACCATCGGTGGAATGTTGTAAAGTAATTAGGACCAAATAAAACGCTAATTGATTTACGTGACGGATTCGGCCGGAATGCTTCGATCGAAACAACAGCCAGAGGGCTGTGACAGCATATATATATATATATATATATATATATATATATATATATATATATATGAAAAAGAAAAAAAATATATAGTAAAAAGAAAAAAGGGGAAAAAATGTAGTCAATTAGTTTATCACACATAACTTTTGCACACATATAACAAATGGACCTAGATACATGGACCTAGGGACCTGCATTGTGGAAAATTATGGGATCCATTAAATTCTATTTCCAGTGCTTCTGATTTCTTCCAGTCTTGTGCTATTTACATTAAAAAAAAAAAAATCCACGCAGACCAAATGGTGGGTCAAGTTTTGAAAAAATCTAAAGCACAATAACCTTTGACTGCTAAGCAATCCCTCTGTAAACTCTTCTGACGGATTCATCTGACTTGCTGAATTTGCCTTGGGTAGCGTTGCTACTAGATTATAACCAAGAGGTCTCCAATGAATGGCGGCTTCGATGATCTGTTTTTCCTCTGGTCCTGTAAGCCACCTGACCCCTGCCTGCTGTATGGGACAGAGTCCTGCTTCCTATTGCAAGTGGGGAAGGGTGTATCACAAGAGTTTGGCAAACTGGTAAGAAAAGCCACAAGTGCCTTACTTCCAAGTGATCTTAAAGACAGACTGACTGTTAGTCTGAGGCTTACAAATTATGGGATACAGGACCATGCTTATTTGGTGCCCATTCTGGGTAGGTTGCATTTCCTTTGAAGGAAAAGTTGCATAGCTTGAAGGATACTTGTGATCCAAGACTGTTGTCATCATCATCATCATCACCAACATCATCTCCTCTATTTTTCACCACATTTGGGTCTCAAAGCAGCTTACAAAAATTAAAACATGCAATAAAGGTAATTCCATAGTGTAACTGATTGGTGCTTACAGAAAGCCCTTAGAGGGAGATAATTTGCACTGGCCAGCTCAAATTCACTCTGAGTGTTCTCTTGGTTCTTCTGTTGTATCAAACATTTGCTGCCTTTTTAATTCAGTGCCTTTTCTGTTGCTATGTGCAGAAAGACAGAAAAAGGCACCAAAGTTAAAAGGGGAGAGACTCCATCAGGCAAGGCCTCCTTCCACCTGCCTTGCTCCACCCTCTAGTCTCTGCTTCTCAATTTGTATTGTATTATTTTATGTACTGTGGCTTGCCGTTGTTTTATTGATTATAGTTTAGAAATTATTTATTGTAACTGTTGAGTGGATTTCTGTTTAACTCTTATATGTTGATATTATTATACTACTCTAATAATTGTTGAATGTTACTTTTTGATGTAGGTTGCTTATTTTAAAGTTTTGTTTCATTATCACATTTTTGTATTGCATTAGATTGTTATAAGATGTACATTTTTTTGTTTCTTCAGCTTGTAAACCCCATTGAGTACTGTAAGATAGAAAGACGGTATACAAATGAAAAAATGAAAAGAAAAAAAAGCACCAATGTTTTTATTCCAAAAGTTGGATGTTTCCCATGCCTGATCTCATATATGATGTCAGGTCATAGGTGGGCACAGCAGATGTGCACCCAGGAATTTAACTTTAAACTAAAATACATGCATGCACAGAGGGGGAGGGGATAAAAAGAAGAGGTGGAGACACAGGAACATACTATGAAAGATCCCAGCCGGCATACCTCGTACCTGTTCCTATGCCTCAGGTGTTGGAAAATGTGGATGTGATTTGCCCAAAACAGTCTGGTGGACCAACCTCCGAGGTCTGGCAGAGCCAGATGCCAAAGATTCCCCAATATACTGTACTGCTCTACAGTATCCATGTCAAGAAAAAATGTGAATAAGAGGACATTTGAGACAGTGTGGAAAATACTTTGGGAAGCAGTGCAGAACGAAGGCAGTTACTGAACTCGTAAGGATATTTTAAATTAATTCATAAGCTTCAGTAAAAAAAGAAAGAAAGGAACAGAAGGTCACTTGCAAAATTATAGAACTCATGGCTTACAACAAACCATAACATATTGTTCCATGCAATTTTACAGTTCTATAATTGTATAATGATTTAATAACATAGAATGTCTTGTTAATGTTTGCTTAGCTTTGCTTTCTTTTATATTTAATAGTTTTAGAAAGGCTTCCTAAAGTCAACTCACACCAGACGAATCTATGTTGGCACCTGTAACAAAATCAATGGCTCTGGTCTCCCGCAGTCTACCATTAACTACTGGAGGAGAATAAAGGTAATATATTAAACTGTACATGTCAGCTATTAAAAGCCATTTGCCAATTCTTCTGCAAATTATTTCTTTACCAGGAAAGAATGTCTTTAGGTCTCTTACATTTTAGAAGAATCTTCTGACAATAAAGTCTCAAAAATCAACTCCTGAGCCTTGGGAAACAGTGACTTCCCAAACAAAACCAATACAGTCATTGGTGAGATTTGGGGTGGTGGTGCTTGGTAGGGTAATTAGCAGTGTCCCCTGGGGGGGGGGAAGTATCTCAATTTTTCAATGAACAAGGCACTACGTAAGCATGTATCTCTGATTCTGCAAGCATCAATATAATGAAGGGAATGCTTTGTGGGTGATTGGGCCAGGAGCCAGTATTACACTCCTGGTCAAATCACCCACAGTATTTTCACTCCAATGTTGTGTTACATAATAATAGCATGAGCCACTGCACAGGCACACCTGATTAAGGCTCCCATAAACAGTGCTGAAACTGACCTTCATCTGATACAACTCTGATATAAAGGTAAAGGTAAAGGGACCCCTGACCATTAGGTCCCGTCGTGTCCGACTCTGGGGTTGCGTGCTCATCTCACTTTATTGGCCGAGAGCCGGCGTACAGCTTCCGGGTCATGTGGCCAGCATGACAAAGCCGCTTCTGGCGAACCAGAGCAGCGCACGGAAACACCGTTTACCTTCCTGCCAGAGCGGTTCCTATTTATCTACTTGCAATTTGACGTGCTTTCGAACTGCTAGGTGGGCAGGAGCTGGGACCGAGCAACAAGAGCTCACCACGTCGCAGGGATTCGAACCGCCGACCTTCTGATCAGCAAGCCCTAGGCTTTGTGGTTTATCCCACAGCGCCACCTGGGTCCCTAACTCTGATAGAGCTATGGTGTATAGCTCAGTAGTCAGGGGGAGGTAGTTGGAGCAGCCCATGACTAGGATTTGTTGGTCTGGATCTAACCAACTGTTTATGGTTACATAAACCATTGTGTTTTCCAGATTCTTCTTCTTGTTGTTGTTGTTGTTGTTGTTGTTGTTGAGTAACTGAGCTTCCGTGTCATATCGGAAAACGCATTTCAAGTTGGATGGTGCCTTGTACGCCTCCATCCGACACGTCCTGCAGCCAAGCTGATGCCAAACATATTGCTCCATACAGGCTTGCACCCAGAGAGGTCACTTTGGTGCTACTAACACCGCAAAAACAATGCAAGAGGCAGGAGTTACGAGTTACCAGTCTGCAGCCACAACAGGCACTGTGATTCTTCAGTGGTTTGACTTCACCCTCAGAAGCATACTCCATTGTCTCTCAAGACAGACAGATGCCAACAAACAAAGTAGCCAGAATGCTACCTTAAGTGGCACTTCACATATTGCATAGCAAGAAGCCCTTGCCATCGCAAGTACCTAAGCAAAATCCTGTGGTTAATTCTGACTGCCCCATTTGTATACCTGTTGTATTAACCATTACACACCTATGTCTGATGCATGCATTCCATTTTTAAGTAAACATATGCTAAACATAATGTGTGAAATAATCCTTCCAAAATAAAACAATGTCAGGCACAGGAGGAACTTGTATATTACGTATATTACAGAAACAAACAGACATCCCATTGTCTGCAGCAACTAGTTGGGACAAATTTTCTGTTGTGTAAAGGCAATGTATTCTCATTGAATATGCCTATGGAAACAGCACTCTGTCCCACCCCCCAAATTTACTATATTTCAAAAATGCAGAAGCCAGTCAAATAAACAATGTAGCACCGTGCTAGGCATTATTTATCTGTTCTATTACAATTTGATATGTCAATGTATATTTCATGGATGTAGAGTAGGTTTTGATACTGCTTTGCGGCTGTCTTCTTGACGTAACCACAAACATTGCCATCAGCCCTGAACTATAACGTTTATTCTAATGTGGCTTTATACTGTTTGCACACATTTCTGTCTGAGGAAAGCTGAGGCTGCTAACAAGCTTGGCTTTCTGAAGCCATGGGCAGGGGATGAAAGGCATCGCCTGCCTAAAGCATTCTCAGGTCACAGCTGTCAAACTCACTGCGATTTACTGTTGTCACAGTCTGTTGTCCCTGCTCGTTCCTGAGATCTTATTCTTCCAACTCACAGATCACAACATTCAATTACAAAAAGGGTATCTAATGCACATCTCATTTCAGAAGGGACACAGACATCAGGTGGCATGTAATACCAACCACTTGTATCCCGTTCACACAGACACCTTATTGCCCTTCCTGTTTTATTCTAAATGGAGGGGTTTTATTGCAACATTCATTTCATTATTTTGAAAGAGTTAAAAATATACCAGCTTCTTATCTCTGGGAAATGAAGCACTGCTTAACAGTGGAATGGCATCTGAAGCTTTACACGTTTAAGATAACAACACAGGCTCAGAAGAACTTGGTGAATTGTGGGGAAAGGTCAAGAACAGATCTAAGCTGGCAGGGCTCTCCATATCAACTTCCCTACTGAGACAAATTAGGGACTTGTCATTTTACGAATCTCATAATCTAGCATCTGACAGAAAGAGAGAGAGAGAGAGATACTTTGGACAATTTCAGTTTTCACATGTTCCGTTTTAAGTTCAGGACAAGAGCAGAATAATTGCTTTAAACTGCTGCACTGAGGATCATGCATCTGCTTCCCACCTGCTGCTGATGGCACAGTTTGGTGCAAAACATTGGCCAAAACCAATTCCATTACACTGCACCTTCAAACAAATCCAAATTTTGACTGCCTTGTGGATACAATAAATGCATTCTCTCTAGCTATTCTTCCGTTCTAGAGTTCCCCTACATGCTTTCATGTTCGGGGTAAATTTGGATATTTCAAATCCAAATTAACTTTGAGAACAGGCTCAGGGTGAACAGAGAAAAACAGGATTTATTTAGTTAGTTAGTTTAACTGGGTGAGCTACAATTAATATAATACCCCTTGCCCCTGGGAACAGCGATCTATAAATTCCATTAATGAATTTATATATGTCACACCAGTGCTTTCTTTTCTTAAAAAAAATGTTTAGAGATACAGTACTCTCATTTTGACTCAAGAAAATCACCATTTTATAGTTCAAATTGGGAAAAATAAATACAGTAACTGGACAAAAGTACAAAGATTCACAAAATGTTTAGGGGTATGTGTACTCCTGCGTACCCCCCAGGACAAGAGTTAGTAGCATCTAGTAAGGGAGTAACTTTCAGGTGACATCTAAAGAAGACCTCTCCTGTGATCACAATTCCCCTTATGGAGTAACTACTGTAATGGAGTAACTACCCCATTAAATGCAGTCTTCCCCACTGCTGCCTTTAAAGATGCTCTAAATACCTTCCTTCCCTAAGATCCCAGCTGGAAAGGAGACAAAGTGAGACTGTCCAATCTGGGTAGTAGATTATAGCCATTCACGTCAGGTTGAGAGGACGTAGAGATATAAAGGAAACCATGCTAAAGAGCCTGAATGGCCTTGGCCACCAGCTTCCATACTATCTTGGCCTCATGGAGAAGGGCAGGAAGAAAGTTTTACAAAAGGCTAAAAAAGGAATAAAAAATAAAATAAAATAAAGAATAAAAAGCCCACTAAAGATAGCAGTCCAAAGCCCACATTCCAGTTCTGGGAAGGCAGGGCCAGCCTGGGGTGGTACGGAGCTCCTCAACGTAATGAAATCAGGTTGGCACTGCCTTCCAACCAGGAAGTGGTGCTATCCCTGAAAAAAGGCTGCCCTCTGGAAACATGGGAGGGAACAATTAAATGAACATGGGCTGCATTGTGTTTTGTATGTGAATTAAATGAATGTCTCCAGCTAGTATGATTTGTTCCAGTCAGAGAATCTTATTTTATGATTGAGGAAACATAGGTCTAAGAATGGAAAACACTCAACAAAGATATCATTGGTACTCTCAGTACTTCTTAAAAAAACCAAACCAAACCTCTGTTACCTTAATAACAGACGTTTCAACTCTTGAGGGAGGACTCTGCACTTGTGCTGCGGCTGCCATGTTTGCAATCGTGCTAAGGTGGTTCATCTGGCTCATTGCCATTGTCACAGATGCTGGTGGCAGGCTGACAGGAATGAGCGGGTGGGGCATCATCATAAAAGGGAGCTCCAGGCCTAAGGGAAACAAAATAAAGCAAAATAAACACATTTATGATTTTGAAGTGCTGGGTATCACAAACATTTTTAACATGAAGCAAAGGCAAATTAACTATTCATCAAGCAACGAATCTTCATTCAATTCTTGTTTATTGAATGTATGTTCACAAATGTTCTTCTAACAAGGAAACATGCTTTAAATTACTATTATTGTGACTGCTCAATAAATAGCAGGAATGTGATCTGTTCAGTACTTTACACGTGTCCAAATCCAAATACCATCCAGTTCCCATAATTTAATTTTCCTACATTAGTTAAGGGTATGCTGGCTGACAAAGTGGTTGGAGAGAATTGCCAGGACGCAAAAGCTGGTGAGTGGGGCACTTCCATAGCTTCAGAAGCTGCCCTGATGCCCACCAGCAGAACCTCCAGAGCCTAGCAGGTAAATAGTGTGTGTGTGTGTGTGTGTGTGTGTGTGTGTGTGTGTGTGTGTGTACACAACTCTGAACGCACTAAGCAGCAGATGAAGTTGGCTGCAGAATCACTGAAAGAAGAAACACATGAATGTATAAGAGCACCAAAAGCAGAAAAACTGACTCTTAATTTATGGAAGGAATTAATTAATAGTGTCTGCATTATGATTCACTTTTTTGAGTTCTTGGAAACTCTGTGAGGAAAGCAGGACAAAGAGTTCCAAATAAATAAATTATATTGAATGTGAGGAAGTACTGACACATGGATTCCTCAAACTGCAGTCATAAATGTTATGGCCCCAGCAACTCTGTACCACATGACTTATCTGCATGCCTAAATCAACTCTCAAGTAGATCACAGATATGTTGAGGTAAAGTGCAATACCCTACTGACTATAACGTACATCCAAGCCATCAGTGATAGCTCTCATCATGCAGGCAGGATGTTGTTTGTTGCTTATTATGTAACCAAGTCGAACCCTCGCTGAAATGTGTCAGATAAAATATTTGCCCCTTTTGTTACTCGTTATTTCCAAAAGTCTGATCCCGTAAGAAACATTGTCTTTTTTATTATGTTGTATGAAATCACAATTTTTGTTTGCTGGGAGGGGGTTGGTGTTGATTTTTAAGTATACGCTCTAACGTAAAATATAGGAATTTGATAAAGTCTGAATATGAACATGGAAAGATGTTAAGCCATACCATTTGGCAGAAGGTGGTTCTTTTGGAGAGAGTTAAGAGGATGATTAACTGGAATGTTATGCTGTCCAGGCATGCTGGGGTGGTTAACAGAGGCCTGCAATCCTTGGGTTGGGGGAGACTGAAGTTTCTCTCTATCCCAAGAACCATCAGTGCTTCCTGTGGGGAATGAATATAAATTATTGGGGTGCAGGATAATTCCAAAATGGAAGCTTCTGAATTTGCAACCAAGGAGATCAGGTTAATTCCTTTTGCAATTGTCAAATCAGTTTTGGAAGATCCATGGGTGGAGAATTGGAAATATTTTATTTTGAACATATATGTAGTCTAATTCAATTTAACTTACTGGAGGTTTTTTGTTGTTGTTAATGTTATTGTATATCCTATAAAAAATTATATAAATCTCTTTAGGTGCTGTAACTCTCCAATGGTTTGACGTTACCCTGAATGGGCACTCTTCCATTGTCTCCCAAGACAGATGGATGCCAACCAACTAACCTCCAAGTAATCTATGATTCACATGGTGGAACAATCTGTTATTTCTAATGAAAATCTTACCAACTCTTACCCCTTACCCCTTTTAACTCTTAATAAACATGACTAGAAAATAGTTTGTAGACAGCAAGGAATTCAGAAGATGGTGATGGGTTTATGTCACACTTTTAAAATAAAATGCATTTAAATGAGTGTGTTGAGTGGCAGTATACGTGTATTTGTGTGTGATAAACTCAGTCCTACATACATTACACTCTGCTATACAAAGTGCTAAAATAATTGCTTCCAACCTTCTAATTATGAGAGCCTTACCATGCAAGAAATATTGCTGCTCTGATATTCAACAAACTGAAAAAATATTTAGTTCTATTTTAATTTAACTTGCACGACAATCTTGTGCATCTTTACTAAGAAGACCACTCTGCTGGCTTAAGTGAGAGTTAACCTTAACTAAGTGTACACAGGATTGCAGCACTAAATAGATAGATCAAACGAAATGTGGTACTGTTAATTGCATGTTTAAGTATTCAAAGAAAATTACAGTACGTTCATTGTGGAGCGGTATACAGTATGAAGAGAACTACTGTAAATGCTTTTAAATCTTACATGGGGTTTACATTCCTAGCTACGGTGTGTATAAGCAAAATAGTGCAAGCCAGAATTACCCCTGGAATGTCCCCATGTGACCATCTCTACCTGTCTGAAGTCGGTGCTGAGTGGGCCTTGCCACCCACAGAAGGTCAATAGCTTTTATGCCCCCCCCCTGCCTTCCGGGGTCTGGGAAGGTTGCTTGGGAGCCCTTGCGTGACCTTCCCAGAGTCTGGAAAGCAAGGTGAGGAGTGTGTGCTTTAAAATCTCATTCCACAATGTGTTTTCCTGCCACAGAAAGAGCACCCTGCCTTGCTTTCCAGGCTCCCGGAAGGTTGAGCAAGGACTCCCGTGACATTTTGCATGGCCCTTCCAGTATTTTCCCCAATTTATTCATTTATTTTATTTTCTGCAACCCATGTAAAGCTGCAATCACATATGTAGAATCCCGTAATATGGCTTCCGGTTGGCGTGCCGGAGATGGCGGTCGGGGGGACATGTCGCTCTTGACATTCCCCCGCCAGACCGGGCAAAGGGGTGCTCGCGCCAGCGCCGCGACCCCCAAAACCCCCGGGAAGGGCGTCCCGGGGTCTGGAGGACCCGCAAGAGCTCGGACGCCGATCCCGGTCCCAGGGAGCTCTTAGCGGAGCTCCCGGACGATCGGGCGGCGGAGCTCCAGGGTCCGTTTACAGCCCCGTCTGGCGAAGCTGCAAGATCGCCGCAGCCGAGCGCGCCGATTCCTCCCAATTCTTCAATTAGGAACTGTAAGTAACCTGCAAGAAAAAGCTTTAATTTTGAATCAATTCGGACTGGCTTGAGGGCGAAAATACGGAGGTCCGTCCCTTGCCATTGTGTAACAACGACAGGGCATTGTTGCACAGCTTGAGAAGCTTGAGAAGTAATGCCTGGAATTTGACACTTTGTTTCGGAGATTTAACCCCTGCGCCTCCCCCGGTCCTAGGGGCAGATGAAGTCAATTTAATTTGTGTGAGCAAGAGGATTATTTTGGAATTTTGGAACTTTTATAAAGTTTGAAAAAGTTTGGAAAAGTTAGTAAAAAACTGTTTGCTAAAAATGGCGGTGAAACAGGATGTGGATTTGTCAACATTGTTGGAGAAACTGAAAGAACTCAGAAAGGATTACAATGCTGGAGTGAAAGAACTGAGAGCTGAACTGGCTGCTGCTGGGAACAGCTTTGTGATAGAGATAAAGCAAAGCATAAACAATGGTCTGATTGGCCAGGATTTGCAATCAAACCCTGTGAACAGTGTACTTGTTGAGCATAAACAGAAAAAGTCTACTCAGAAGAGAATCAGCTGCAAAAGAATTATCCACCATAAGTCAAGAGCTGTCGTCATCATTAGGAAAAAGAGAAACATTAAGAGAATAGTCAACAAACTACAGCTCAACGTCAACGTCAAGCAGCAGAGAGGAAGTCGAGACAATCTGGACCAAGCATGGAATGAAAGATCGAAGACATCAATGGTTATCGTTTTGGATGCTACTCTGCAGCAAAGACAATGGGTTCCAAAGTTGGATCCTGCAGGAATAGGATGAATACTTATATGAAGTAACTGTTTCGTGGCCTACTGGTTTTTGAACTTGGATATGGCAGGAAATGATTATAGTATGATTTTTGGAAAATAATGATATAAGATTGATAGATATTATAAATGATAAGCAATTTTGATAATGAAATAGTCTGCACCGGGGACTGGGGGGGGGGAATAGGGATCTGATTAAAGTAAAAGATAAGAATGTTAAAGATGTGAGTGGTTGGTAAACGATTTGAAATTAAGAAATTATGGAAATGTTAATGATGTGGAATTAGAAACCTGGAAAGAATGTATATTATGATAAATGAAAACAATGAGGGGGGGCGTGAGGAAGTCATCAGAGATTGTATAAATTGTATGTGATCTGGCCTGAATCAGGGCTGGACAAAAATTTGGAAAACCCAATAAAAAATTATTTAAAAAAAAAAAGAATCCCGTAATATGAGATCTACCTGTATGCTTTGTAATGCATTCAAGGTTTGTTCATTTTTTGACCACTATTACATTAAATTGTTAGGATCTTAGACCCAAGTTTATAGACTAAATATCCATAGTTGTTTTTCCTTGGTTAGTTACCTAAATTAGAGAGCACATAAGCACCATGTTTCCTCTGCCCTCTTCAGTCTGTGTTATCAAGCTTATAATATTTATAATTTGCCACTAGTTGTCATCATCATCAACTTTATTTTGACTTGCCATTTGCCTTAACCAGATTCAGACCAAGTTTTCATATAAAAATCTCATGTGCACGAATCACAGTGAGATAAAAGTGAAAATAAAATCCCAACCCAAACTAGAAGCAGCTTAATATTATGTATTTGTTGGTGAAACAACACCAAACCTTGTGAAGGCGATCAGCAATAGTACCTAAGTCTGGAGACAGGATTCTAGATCTGTGTGCTTAACAGGTCACCATGCCCATGTTCAGCTTATAAGGGGACAGCAAAAGGCCCGGACCAGCAGGTGCATTGTAATGGCAAAGCATTTCCCATAATTATATTGCCATACTAGAAAAGGTTTGACCTGTTCAATTTTTCCCTGTCATACATCTGCTAAGGGCACAAGAACCCCCCTGCCACCATCACCAGTGTCGGCCATAAAACCAAAGCCTAGGCTGCCATCTTGTACCCACTTACCTGGGAGTAATTCCTATTAAACACAAAGAGACCTATCTTTCAGCAGACATGTATACAGTGAATTATTAAGGAATGCTTGGTTTTTAGCTCCTTCACAGCAGGAAACATGCCTATGCCTCTTTGCAAAATTTTCACATTTGCTTTTGAGAGGAAGAGGGGTTCTTTAAAAGCATCCACACTTATTGTAATTGCAGATGAACCCAACAGAAAAGCTGCATCATGGTTGCTAGGGGGAAAGGAAGGGGAAACTATGGATATTCCAAGAACTAGAAAATTCGAGAAGAGTAGGAAAACTGTTAAGAGGGGAAAGGAAACAGCAACTCTACAAGACCTCGGGGATTCCTGTTCGCTGGCATCCAAACAACTCACTTGATCATCACAGCTCTGATTTTACTCATTGGCCAAAAACACCAGCAAGTGGGAGCAGCCAGGGTGTCACCTTTTTTTCACAGAAAACATTTAGAAGGGTAACTGCACAGTTTTATTCACAACTTTCTTTCTAGGAGAACTAGACACTTACTTTTTTTATTTGATGAAAGCTCACGGTCTGGGCCCCCTGCCTAGGTGTGCCAATGAAGGACCTATAGGGAGGGTTGGCAACGCTTGTTTTATATAAGAAGACATTTGGCTCTGGAGTCATCAGCAGTGGGGTGAGGGGAATTCAAAATGTGATATAATTTTTAATTACATGGGTTCGTATCAAACAAAAAAGCCAAATGGATCACAGAGAAATGAAACAACCCATTCAAATTTGTTACTCCATTATACTCAGCTTAGTATTTAAGCATCCACTTGGTAGCCCTAGGTGACAAGGAATTATACTTAAACAAGAATAAACAGTTGATGGCGGGCTAATGTACAGGCGACAACCATTTTGTTGTCCTCCCCTTCCACCACAACCACCACACCGTGTTTAATCTCAAAGAATGAGACTTGCTTCTGTGCAAAATGTTTGCAATATTGTTTTATCCATAAACAGGATAGCATTTTCCCCCCTACAGGATCTTAGAAAAGGTTATTTAAACCTCATCTTTAATTAATTAATTAATTAATTTAATTAATTGATTAATTAAATCATTGGTCTTTCACAATTATTGGATTATCTAACCATCTCAATAGTTTACTCTTGGAAAACATTCAGAGTTGAGATGGCAGCTAACGAACTTCCATTCCAAGTTACCTTCCTAATGGCATTTCAAACTGCACCAAAGTGGATATAATGGACCACAATCCTATATAGAGTTAAGTACATTCAAAATGATTGAATGAATGAATGAATGAATGAAGGCTTAAGCATGCTTAGTTCTAAACTGTATTACAGCCAATGTTATTAGGTACAGCAGGGACTCAGCTATACAGCTGCAAATAAAATGTTTTAAATGTGTTGTAAAGTGCATTATACAAATGTGACACTACATGGTGATGGTGAGCTATGGCAAATTCAATATATTTTCCAAAACCTTAAAAAAAAAACATTTTCACAACGTTTTTTGTATGTGTCTAGACTCCACCCAAGTCCAATACACAATTAGTCATTTTCTGTTCTGTCATCTTGTATACATGATTACAAGGAAAGCAGCTTCTTGCTCCGCACCGATGCACAGTTGAAATAATACAGCTTTGTCAAGCTAGTATTATTAAAATACTGCATGAGTATGTGTGAAACTTTTATGTTGTCGCTTTGTGGTTTTTTTCTTTATAAGAAGGGGAGAGGGGAAATATGCTGAAGCTGGAACATTTTGCATAATTTAATTAATCTATGGTTCTAAAACCTAATTTCCTCTCAATATAAAGAAAACAGCTTCTAAGAGGGTGCCCTACAGCACCCAGGGATATCAGGTGTCCAAGCTCTTAAGCTTATTACAAAGAGTTGACAGCCACTGATGGAAACTTGAAAATGTAAGCTTCAAGCCTAGTTATGAAGAAGAAAATGAAAGAAAAAGAAAACTTTCTGAAATCATATGGGTGTCAGAAAGCAAGCAAGTACTGAACAGCTTGGAAAACTCATGGCTATATTACTCTATTTGTGCTCTGTGTAAATAGTTGAACATTAAATAAATATAATACATGTGTGTGCTTTTTAAATTAAAAAAAAAACCATCATTGGAGAAACAACAAAAGATGTATTGTTTTATTTTCCCTTTTCCTATAATATTTTTGCCCACTAATCTTCCTTGTTTTGGGTCTGGGAAGAAAAGAAAATGTGATTAACGGAGCCAAAATCAGTGTCCAAGCAGTTGTCTAAGGGATTATCCGGGACATCTCACCTATGCCTTATTCTCTGGTTGTTATAATTTAAATTGCTGAGATATTTGTAATTAATCTGATTCTCCACCTGCATCTTTCTACAGACATTAACCATTTGGAATCTAATTAACATAGGCTTGGATGTGAACTAAGGTGGCTGAACTTAGGTCCCAATGAAATCAAGGGAACTTCATTTTTCCCTCATAAGATATCCCTTGGCCCTTATACATTCGTCTGTATTTTTATATGAACACTATTTTTCCCCCACCAAGGCATTTCAACTAAATGTGAAAGACAACTAAACTGAACCTTGGTTGCTGCCTTGGCCTACTATATTATATGTATGATTATATCTATGCTGAAAATACCTATACTCCATCTGCTAAATGTTAATCATTTTGGTCCCTCAATAAATGATGGATCCTCTTCAGTATAATCATCCAAATCAAACATTTGGTTCTCCTTCCTCAAAATGTGAATATGCGTAGCACTTTACTTTTATGTGATGAAGCTTAACCATTTGAAATTAGTTACCATATGGAAGAGAGACTACACCTCACTAAAGCATCTTGAAATCTTCAGATGAAAGGTTCTACTTAATACAGAGCATGATTAAACTAGAAATGGTGCATTAAGGAAATACTTCCAAAGAGAACACAATCTTACTTCAACAGCATTGGTATTACTTTTCCATAAAGGGTATGACGCCATTCAAAATGGCAGGTTGCAAATCACAGAGGCCTTTTTCTAGGCAATTTCTTGCCCTCCCCTATTACAAAATAAAAAAAGTTAAACTCGAACAATGCTTCTCGTGGAAGCATAAGCAGCTATAGATGTAATTACAAAGAGAGTGTCATAAACTGTTGTCACTAAGGCAATATTTTATGCAGGGAAAACGGGAAGCTCATCTTTCTATGCTGTTTACCAGCTCAAATTTCATCCATTTCTTTGGAAAATGTATCCATTGCTTTGCCAAAAGAAGTTCTCAAAGAAGGCTGCATAGTAAAATTGGGGGCGGGGGAGAGAGATCCTAAAACATATTCGAAGGAAATCATAAGCATTTCAGACACTAACTGGGGGTAACCTGAAAGTGGTACTTTGGCTCCCAGGCCATCTTTGGTTAATTTTAAAGTGAGCTAATGATACGAAAATCTGCAGAAACTGTTCTAAGTGAACATATTGTTTTGAATATGTAATTAATATTGGTGGTGAGGGGAAAGAGGGCAAGCAAGTGTCTTCTTGCTACGCAAACAACAATGTGTGGTTGGATTTTTTTGTACACACTTTATAGTCCTTGCTTTTACCAACTAACATAATGCTATTAATATGTACTACAATCATGAATGTCACAAACTACAATTTTTATCTGTTGTATTAGATATTCCTTACTTTTATAGTCACAATCTGACACAAAGGTAACTTTCTTTAGGTTTTATTTTAATTTTAGGAAAAACAAATATTATCACCACCTAAATTGTGTTTCTTCCAAGAGCTATAGACTGGCCTCATGAATGAGACTTGAGACTCAGCTAGATTAGTAAAGAAAAAGTGTTCAAATGTGTTGTGTATGTGATATAACCAGTGTGTGTGTTTTTTGGGGGGGCAGGGGTACGCATACCTCTAAACATTTTGTGAATCTTTGTACTTTTGTCCATTTACTGTATTTATTTTTCCCAATTTGAACTATAAAGTGGTGGTTTTCATGAGTCAAAATGAGAGTAGCCCTCAACATTTTTTTAAGAAGAAAAAGCACTGGATATAACACTGTGACACCAGATGGCGCTGTGGAGTCCCGTCTTTCCCTACTGGATTTCCCTGTATGAGTTTATAACACGTTTAACTGAATCGTTTCTTTGATGTGTCTAGATCCAGACTTGGGCTCATTCGTCTGCACTCTTCCTCCACATGGTCATGAGAAGATTGGGATCCTTTCATTCCACTTCTGTGTTAAATCTAAATCCAGACAAACTGTGGTCAGGCTTAACTCTGGCTAAAGGAAGCTTGCCAAATTGACTCTGTGAGTTACAATCCTGACATTATTATTATTATTATTATTATTATTATTATTATTATTATTAGAATTTATATACCACCCTACACCCAGAGGATCCTCACAGCTACTCCATAGAAGGAGTGGTGGAAGACACATCACACGCGAAAGGCTTGCTCCTGTAATGCTAACCCACAGTTTAGCACTAAGATGGGGAATCTCAGATCCAAGGGCTTATAGCTGCCCTCCAGGCTTCTCTTTGAACTCTCCTTAGGCCATACCCTGTCCTAAGACCACATCTCCTCTCCCCAGGTCAAAGGCTTCATTGGCTTTTCTCTGTACCCTCCTTGAGCATTTTGTTCACATCATTGTGTTTATGTGCAGGTATAAAAAATTCAAATTTATGACACAACGTTAAGAATTACATCACTTGTTCTACCTACGTTTTCCTCTGGCCCCACCCACCACTGGCATATGACCTCCAAACATTTCCCTACAAGAAGATGTGCCCCTTGGGCTAAAAGAGGTTCCCCACACATGGCTGAGCATTACATCTGAACAATTGCATTGTGTGGATGATTATATCAGTGAATTATTAACAAGTAAACTAAAACTCTGCATGATGCAATAGAGTCACAGTCCGCTGAGATGTGGCTTCCCGCACTATAAATTTTATCTCAAGTGACAATCAGTAATAATTAAAAGTCCACAGTCCTTTTTTCCTAGCCAAGCTTCAGAGCTTCATAAAATGCTTCATCCTCTTAAGAGGAATACAAAACAAAAGGGGATGAATAGTATAAAGAACAGAACTTCTATAAATACATTAGCAGGGTAATTGAAGTACCTGAAGGTATCATCAAAAAAATACCCTCACAATTTATAGCATACTTTTTTCAGAGACAACTTAAATGCTCACATCAATGAGAAATAATTGAGTGATAATTGTATGTTGACACTTAGGAAAGCTTTACAAGCTTTTAAGAGCAAGTAGCTTTAAAGATTGACCAGGTTGTCCTATATATACTCCTCAGCTGTCTTTTATCCCGAGTTGTTTAGTTAACACCAGCTAACTGATTTGCCAGGAAAAATGGCTACTCAAATTATTGTTAAGTGTGGTCACCTGAATCTAAAACACAAGGCTTTTTAGTAAGAATGTTCAATAAGTATGCGCATTTGTTTCAACAGAACATACCGACCCAACACTATTCAGATTATGGGAGAATATCCCACCTGCATGCCTGGGGCTAACTCCCAAGAAAGTTAGCTATTTAGGGGTCAGCAGAGAGAACTTCACCTTCAAGACCATTCTGCGAGACTGAGATAGTGGAAAATTTGGACCGAGGTCTTCCCAGTCCCAGTCTGACACACAGTTCTACCTGGTATTCAGAATACCTAAGGGAAGACAGGTGGTCAAGAGCTCATATGACAAGCCCTGATACAGGAAGTGAGTCAGGGCTCAGTCTCACTGAAATGGAACTTTGAATGGAACTAACTTGTTCCCATCAGTTCTGCCACAACGTGGGTGGGGATACACATGTCACTTTATATCCTGTGGAAAACAGTGCAAAGTAGATTGATGTACATTCCCAATGAGATGTACATCCCGATGATCATATGAGGTGTTCATGTGATTGGTGCCCACTGTTCCTGATCCAGCAAGTGATATGGAATGTCTGTGTTGGAGTAAGCAAGCCCAGGAATGATCTGCTGGACCAATAACACATTATATTATTAGAACAATTTTTCAAGCAGTCTGCTTTGTACTGTTTAAATATTCAAAATACTAAAGGTAGCAAATGTCATTTCTTTCATAGTTACAAAATGCAAACTCCAAGTGTTTTATCCTAATGAATAAATGAGTTTGTCCTTTATGTATAAAATATAGTTTGTGTTTGTTGCACAATATTTTTTAATAATAGATGAATTTTAGGTTTGCTTCAACATATTCAATAAAGTGTGATTAATTTGGTTTTTAAAAAATGCAAACTAGACATTACTATATTACTTTGCAAAATGCACAGCTTGCAACATTATTGTCTCAGTGGGATCTTAAATTGAATTGTAAAATGTGTCTTATTTCCAGTTTGATTTATGTAAGAAATTGCAGCGGTGAATATCCTTTTTGAAATTCAGTGCTTCCCAACTTCAATTACGCTTACATACAACCACACATGTGTGTTATGTTACAGAAAATGTTCAAAATTTTGTGAATATCAAAGTGCTGACGGTCCAGGTGAATTTTGTGGATGTCCAAACCTAGATTATATTTTCCCACTTTTCAGACTTATACAAGTTAATTCTGGCCATCACATTCAGTTTAATTTACACTCAACATATAGCAATCAGCTGTTCCAATAAAACACAAATACTAAACTAATAACAGTACATATATTATATTAAATATTCTAAATCAAATCTGCCCTAACCTTTACAGCTAAATATGCAAGTTATGTTGAGTGATTACAGTATTCCCACTGAGGCCTGCTCCTATCTACATCCCACTCAGTTAATACTAGGCTTTCCTCATTATGGTGGAGAGCCACATTTATCTCATCACCCCCTGCCCCCAATCTTATAGGTCAGTAATCATCTGAAGCTACTCCTCCTTTGAACCACAAAAAATAAGTATAAAAGATTAAGGGATGCGCTTGAACTGAGCCTATGATACTCAAAATATATATCTGATGAATATCGACAATCATGGGCGATCCTTCACTTTGGGGGCATTTAGCTTTGAATAATAACATTCACCAGATTTTGGACCTTCACCCGAATATAGAAAAGTATGTCTTAACAACTTAACTTGATTTGATATGTCTTAAAGTAGCTTAGAATGAATGTCTGAATTCCTCTGCCTGTCTCCTACACATGCTATTTACATGTGTAATCAGTTTGTTATAAAGCTTTATAGATTTAGACTTTGTATGTGTTCTGACTAGGGGGGGAGGGAGATGACGACACCTGCCACACACCCACAATCTTCAAAGAATGCCTTTCTTCAGTGAATTATCATTTTCTCTCCTTTTTTAAGGTTTTTCATTATGACAAATTAGATAACACATTTTTGACATGTTCTGTGATTTTATTGCGATATTCTAAGTAATTACCAAATCTCTTTTTCTCCCCCCCCCAAAAAAAAGCTCTCCTGTGCCCTTAGAATTAATCTATGATAGCATTTAGCTTGGCTTTTTGAAGTAAATATCACTAGATAAAAAAGCCAGCTGGTCCTGAATAATGGGATACTTGAATGCATGTATTAGTGTTTGAAAATGAGAGCACAAATCTTCTAAAAAGATTAATTTCCATAAGAAAGATAGCTCACAGATCTACAAAAAGCATAAATTCAAAACATAATAAACTGGCAAGAGAGAAAGGTAGATTAAAGTAAAGGCAGTAACACCTTGTTACTGCAGCTGTTATATAGCAATGATTCTGTATCAACTGCAATTGGTAAGTACTGGAAGGCTGTTCAAAGCTTTTGACATAAAGCGACAGTCTGGAAGATATTGTGTGCCATACGTAATAATGTGGCTGGGGACTGTGGTTTTTTTTAATATATAAATAATGTAACTCTCATTCTCAACAATCAGATCTTCAAGAGGAATCACAAAGAGGCTCAGAGCCTCAGTATAACGTGAAGAGCAAAGCAACATTTTGTATGTTTATTAAAGATTTAGATTTGACAAGAGCTCTGCTTTATCACACTCCAAAAATACTACCTATCACTACATAAAGCAACTTTTGCTGCCCTATGGAGTATACTTCTAATATCCTGTTTCAAAATAAGTTTCTTTGAATGGGTCTATAGTGCTGCTCACCCAGTGATTTTGACAATAATTAATGAAACAAATTTGCTGCTGGCCTTCAACAAAACACATGCAGATTCAAATTTTATTATCTATTTCTAAAGTCAGCAGGAGTTTCTGAATAAGGAAAGGAGGGACCCTTTCTAACAAAAATATGCCATGCGCCATTTGATATGTTGTAGTGAAAGCTTAAGAGAGCATTTCTATCCTAATCCTTAATGCGCCACATGGAAGTAAGGTTACATTGGTTTAAGCAGAACTTCTTTTTAAATAATACATCTATTTAAAAGATGCAAGGCATAAAATTCAACAGATAAAAACATGACAAGCTACAAGTTCATATAATGATAGCCCTTGCATACATAGTTAATTATACGTGGCCCTTGGGATCCAATATTATCTCCATATTTAGTGCCCTACAGTTATCCTAAGGGCTGCCCAAAACTTTACTTTTGTGGTTTTCAGTGCAACCTTACATCCCTGCTAGCTCCACCTGCCACTCTTGTCCTATCACTCCGAAGGAGTCATCACATCTATAACCATCACGTCTACATTCCAACCACAATATGAGACAAAGATCTAACGTAGTGGGTAATCCATTAATGGCCCCAGGCTAAATCTTGTCCTCTAGTCGCAGGCTTAGAAAGAGAAAGATTCACACATCTGTGTTAGAATGACAAGGAAGCATGGGAGATAGGAAGGGTTGCTACAGACTGCTTTAGAGAATGACAGGTTTAGCTTAGAGACAAGTTACATTTGACATGGAAGACACTCCTCATGGCAACGCCTAAGAAGGAAAGCTAACAAATCCAAACCAAGATCAAGAGATGAGAACAAACTTATTTGTGACTGAACAAAATATACACAAAGAAAAACGAAAACAAAATATTGTAAAACTGCCGCTGCATCGTCTGTCCCTTGATCCATCACACATCAGTCTTACATCTTCTTGCCATACTATCCTCTGGACTACACTACCCTAGGAAGTGAGGAGCTATAGCCTTCCCCTAGAAACCACCTATAGTTCATCATACTTTAGATGCATTAAGAAGTCCTCTTAGGACCTTGGAGACTGTATTAACTATCACCTAGTTGCTAATGTCCCTTTTTTGGCTAATATGCTTGAGAAGGTGGTGGTGGTGGTTCATCTCCAAGCACAATTGGATGGAGTCAATTCCACTGGACTGATTTCAGTCTGATGGATGACCTTCATCTTGAGACAGATGGGGTGTGTGCAAAAGCTGTTCATACTCCTGGACCTCTTAGGAGCTTTTGATATTATCAGCCATTGTATCCTGCTGCATCCACTCTGTAGGGTGGGAGCTGGGAACATGGTAATATTGTGGCTCTGCTCCTAGCTTCAAGGTCAGTTTCAGAAACTTGCAATGGAAGGTGTGTGGGGGGGAGACCTTTTGATCAATGCCATGGCACTTGTGATGTAGAGCTCTGCAATGTTTCATTTTGTCCCTCATGATCTCATCTATATGATGCATCTGGGTGAGGTCATCAAATTGTTTTTAGTGATCTGAAGAGAAACCAGTCAGATAAGGCTATGTAGGTGCTGACCAGGTGTTTGAATTTAGTAATGGGGTGGATAAACACCAGTAACCTGAAGCTAAATACAGACAAGATGGAGGTGCTGAGAGTTCATTTTCTGTGTCTGGGCACTAGGTGTATAACCCATTCTGGATAGGCTTGAACTCCCCTTGAAGGACTAGTTACATACCTTAGGGGGTACTTGTCATCTGACACTGTCATTATTATTATTATTATTATTATTATTATTATTATTTCTTCACCACATATGGGTCTCAAAGCAGCTTACCAAAATTAAAACATACAATAAAGCATCAGAACAGCACGTTTGGTGCAAAGGTCTCTTGAATATTTCCCAGTGCTACCTGGAAATGCCAGCAGTGGCAGATTTGTGGGGTGGAATGCTCACTTGATCTCTAGTTTGTGTTGCTGCCACTCAGAGTGGGAAGGATGAGGCAGCAGCAAAGTCAGTGCGGTGCAAATGCACCCCTACCCTGCGCCCGCTATCTCTTGAGCTAGGTAGGGAGGTGGTACCACAAGGAATTTGCAGCAAAAGTGGTGTTCTGTGGTCTACTGCTGGAGAAGCATGGATGCCATGTACACGTGGTAGAGTTTGTGCCATGGCTCCAAGCCCGAGCACCTCATGACATTGGGCAACAGGCTGCCCAAGAACTACCAGCGGTTGACCCTGAAGAATGTGTTGCGTTCACACATCATGACCTTCAACTATGTCATGGGTGATGGGTACAGTTCTGGGCTGTACAAGCCAACCCCCCCCCCCCCTTGGAGTTTGCTTTTAAGAATGATCAGATCATTTTAGCCATTGTGGGGACCTCCTCTGGTACCCAAAGGGAATATATGTAAGGAGCTAAATGTTTACCCAGCAGAAATTACCTACTTGAAGAAAAAGGCTGAAGTCAGCTGGGCTATGAATGGCATCACTAAAGGGATTATAAAAACAGTCCCTCGGAAATGCTCCAATTATGGTGAAGTTCAAACGTTGCAATCTCCATGGCCTCTCTCCCAAAGCACTCATCACACACCTTGAAGAGAAAGAGGAAATGGAAGGCTATTTCCTAATTAATGGCACAGAAAAGGGGTCAGAATGGTGATTATGCCAAGGTGCAACTTTCTCCCTTGCAACGATAAAACCAAAATGGAAATCCAGAGGCCTTGGCTATGCAAAATGTGGTGTCTTGATACATTGTGTTAAA
Source organism: Darevskia mixta (assembly GCA_034641385.1). NCBI lineage: Eukaryota > Metazoa > Chordata > Lepidosauria > Squamata > Lacertidae > Darevskia > Darevskia mixta. Next base: position 13,143,226 of record JAWWNH010000173.1, on the reverse strand, counting down.
GATGAACACATGGTACTTTCATTACCTTGAAAGGGGCACAGTGGTAGTGAACTTCATTCATCAGAAAGACCATGGATCCGGTCTTACAAAAAAGATTGCAGAGGTGTGCTACTTTTCCTTGGGCCTTCTGAATATTTATGCATATTTTCTCTATATCCTAACATGTACATGAAGAAATCTACATTTTGAAAGGTGAAAATGTTGATTTTGATTTTCACAAAGTAAGTGAATTTACTAGTAAGCAGATTTATATAATAGCAAATGCTATGTTTTATAGTGTTGTGACCTGCCCAGGTACCTTCTGGTAATGAGGTAGGTAATAAATACATATTTTAATACGGTTATTGTTGTTATTTTTCTATTGCTATTAGCAGTGATGTAACTGGGCAGAGGTCAGGTGAGCACCACCACCCTGCTCACCATCGGATCCTTAATGCCAAGAATTGAATCTGGGACTCCTGTATGTGAAGCCGATACTCTACAACTCAGCTATGGCTACTCCCTCCTATGTGATGGCACAATCATTTATTGTTTGTGATTTTGGTTGTTTGGATATGGACATCATTTACTACTAATTATTTTATTATTTTTATTGGCTGTTTCTATTATGCCCTATATCCCACCCTGGTAACAACAGATAGCTGGGTTATAAATAATCTTAATAAACAAATAATGTATGAGGATAGCAACGTATTGCATAAGGATTCTAATTGTTGGCCCACTATTATCTATTAAAAGAAAATGGCAATGGAAAATATAAACTACTATGATTCATTTTATTATTTGTCATGTTAAAGAAAGTGCATCCTTCTGACTTAATTTAATGATGGGAGACTATCAACCACATTAAAAGAGATGCATATTCATAGTGTGTTAAATACTGAAGTATCTGTACATTTGTCATAAATATTATTCTAAAATCATACTGACCGGGGAAGACACAAAATATTCATTTAAAGTGCTAAACATTCAGAAGTATTCCAATTATAATTATGATTCTTTTTGGGTTATTCTATGAATAATACACAAAATGCTCATAGCAATTTTTATATGGTAACTTGAGGTTGTTTCCCCCCAACCTTCTTCAAGAAAGCTGCTTTTAGTTAAAACATAAAGATGGTAGTTACAAGGTTTCTGCAAACATAACTGCTATTCCATTAAGGAAATGGCACAGCAAACAGTAAATAGTGCCCCCAAGGGAAATGTAAGTATTGATTTTATTACAATGTTGGTTGGTTTGTACTTGCAATTGTCAACTCTCATTTTAGGCTGTGCATTAAGTGTCCTTATAATAGCTTTAGAAAAGAGTAAATATTAATTAGAAAATATTGGTAATGCTTTTATATGTCTTGGGCTTACTGAACAATACAAATATTTTAAAAGAAAGAGGGGCTGTTTGTAGCTAACGAAAAAGGAGAGCAACCCCGTACACAGATTATTATGGTGCTCTAATTGATTTATGGACTTGATACAGTACGAGTTGTAAGTAGAGGTTTCTACTGAACGTGTTTATTTTTAGCAACAAGTGACGGAAAACAGTATCTATATTTGCCAATGGTGAAGCACTCTAGCAGCTAACAGCTTGTATCCATGGGCAATTCACCCTTATGGGAGCTAAGTGGGGAGCACATGGGGTACATGGGGTCACCAGTAGTCTCAAGATGGTGTCTGGTCATATAGAAAGGCAGTTATGGTAACTGGCACCTTCACTGGGGACTGAAAACGCCCCTGCTGTTTATTGGTCACAGATTATAAGTCAGCTAGCAACTTCTCTGTAACTAGCAAACTACAAAAAATTAAGAATTATTGTTTTTTGCATTTGTTCTAGCAGGCAAGCTCACAAAAAGCCTCAACACCAAACATCCTTTTGGTCAATTTGTGAGGGATTATTATGAAATGAGTGGCAAGTAAAAAAAAAAAAAAGAGGCATCAGTTAACTTTTACAACATTATGCAGGTCTAAATGGTAGAATGACTCTGAAATAATGTGGGCAGGTTTCGTTTTTCTGTTGCCACCAACAGCAATACATTATTTCTACATAAAAAGGCCTAAAAGCTAGACCACAAAAGGAAGACATTCTACTGAGCCTACAAACCTCCGCCTCTATTTAAGCAAGAAGCCAACAAAACCTACATTTCCTCCAGCGTGTTTAAGCAATAACAATTCACTACTGATCTCTCAAGGAGGGGTGGGGAAGGAGTGTGAATTGTCACCATTGGGTTACCTTAAATGAGAGGTACAAACTTTTGATTCTAGAAGGGGAGAGAAAACTTCACATGCAATAAAATAAAATACAATTGCAACACTTCATATTTTAACATAGAGAAGGGAAGGTAGTATTTAGCTCAATTGGAGATAGCATTAGTTAAAAGTAAATTGTTTACATAAGCACTTTCTAGTATCTTGTACCATTAAGGAAAAATGCTAGAATTCACACTAATCTCGGGGCATTTTTTAACATATGATGTTGTGGAGAAATCCTGCCCCAGCCCTACAGTGAACTAAAACTTCCCCAGCAATAAAATACCCTTTTCAATTACGATATTTCATTCTCTTTCTGGAACCATAAGACATGGTTCCTTTGCTCCTCTGCCCATCTGGTCCATCCTGTGCAAACATACTACTCAAGAAGGTGGTTTCTAGACATGCTGTTGAGGGATGTGAGGGGTAGATGGGGCTCATCAACCTGGGAAGATAGCCCATCTAGAAGGAAAACTCTGATCCTAAACCTCCGCTGCCTTGCAGGATATGTTCAGAAGAAAAGGCTAAGGAGTAAAGCCCTACACCAGGCACCCCCAAACTCTGCCCTCCAGATGTTTTGGGACTACAATTCCCATCATCCCTGACCACTGGTCCTGTTAGCTAGGGATGATAGGAGTTGTAGTCCTAAAACATCTGGAGGGCCAAGTTTAGGGATGCCTGCCCTACACAAATCTGGAGTCCCTAAGATGGTAGGAAGGTGCATTGTGTGCCTCCTTCCAGCAACTCCTGCAGCCAAGTTGGTGCCAAACATATTGCTCTGCTTTCCTTTGGACCACAACAGCAAGGCCAAGAGGGAGCCTTGTGCCCTGCGGAAGTCACTTCACTGCTGCTAACTCAGCGGTTTGACTTCACCCCTGGAGGCATACTCCATTGTCTCTCGAGACAGATGCCTATACTCCTCCTGTCAAGTGCCTTTTTTATGCTTCTGAAATGTCTCGCATCCCATCTTTTGATATACACCTCTTTAAGGTCTTTCTGTTGGAAGAACTTTTAAAATTATTATTATCTCCTCCAGAAGTATACAAACAGGGCTGTGACAGCTAAGAAGCAAGCTAAATGTAAGGTTGTAATTCCTGTCTCTTTACTGAGGTCCAGCTCTGAGGGCTTTCTGGCAGTTCCCTCACTGCGAGAAGCAAAGTTTCAGGGAACCAGGGGAACACCCTCCCATCAGAGGTCAAAGGAAAAAACAACTACCGGCACCAGACTTTTAGAAGACATCTGAAGGCAGCCCTGTTTAGGGAAGCTTCTAATATCTGATGAATTGTTGTATTTTAATGTTTTGTTGGAAGCCGCCCAGAGTGGCTGGAGAAACCCAGCCAGATGTGCAATTAATAATAATAATAATAATAATAATAATAATAATAATAATATCATCATCATCATCATCATCCTAACTGAGCAGGGCCCCTTTACTCCTCACTTCAAAAAAGTTCCCTCCCCCTTTTTAAAATTCATCATTAAATAATTCTTCAAGCCAACTCAAGTAGAAAACTGACATTTCAGGGAGAGGAATGCTAGCCGCAACTTCTGTGTGGCATGGTAATTTTTGCCTGTAGAAGGACTCTTTTTGCATGGTTATGAAGATACAGAATTACTACCTCAGTGGGAACTAAAGACAAGATTGGGTTTAGCCCATGACCTATGAAAAGTGAAATAATATGATTTAAGACAGAAACATAAACTAGATTAGTCAGTCCTTTTCATAAACCTTTTTTTGGGGGGGGTGGAGGGGTGAGTGGAGGCAAAATTCAAAAGGGCACTTCTAACCACACAAAAGACACTCTTAACCTTCTGTGAAAATACAAATTACACAATAAAGCAATACCATGGCAAATGTATTATAACATTAAATGTGGTTTAAAGAAATTTAGCACTTACATCTAACTGCCTTTTTCCTACTGAAAATCCATTTTGTTGAGTGTCCTAGCAACATAAAAATGATTCAGTTATGCCCAAATTATGAATTATAAATAAAAACAAACACAACAACTGTGAAGCGTAGTCTACGCATGCAAGAACGTTGTTCAGTTGTTACAACCAGTTTAATAACAGAAGTTATCATTTAAATGGCACACATCAAATGTTCAAAGAGTCTTATATACATTGTATCTGCAACCTTTACAGCATCCTGCAGACCACTAATTATTATTGAAAATGAGAGGCTCAGACTAACAGAGAAAAAGGAGAGACTGCAGATCTCTTGAAGGCTACCTGTGGCATTACATTTTTTAATTATCACACCTAGGATGTTTTGACTGTGCAACAAAAAAACATATAGTGAGAATGTGATAAGCCTGTAGGTATACAGCTATACTTGACCAGAGTTTTCTACACATTTGGTGCACGTAATGGACATGGAATGGGGAGGCATCATAGTGGCAAACATAGTACCATTATGTTCATTGTTAGGGTTTGAAAACACCTCTGCACATTCAGCCTTATGTACAAAGGACCCTTTTCCATGCTTTCAGGAATTTGTTTCTCCAGAGTTCCTAAACATGTGAACAGTCATCTGCACATATAATGGTACAGCAGATATCTTCAAACCTTATAAATGTGTAGTTAATTGCTGGTGATTTATTACTTCTTTTGCTTCAAATGCAAAGTGGAAATAGAATATATTTTCCTACTGCTTAACCTTTTTAAAATTTCTTTAACAGCTGTTGGATATATAAAAGCAGAAAATAAAAATGCATCTTTAACAAATCAAGTCTTTTCCTAATTACATTGTTTTAGAAAAGTACTGAATCTCTCTCTCTCTCTCTCTCTCTCTCTCTCTCTCTCTCTCTCTCTATGTGAATTAAAGCAGCACTCAGTTGGTGCTTTATTATCTTTTCAAGAAAATGATTTATTGTATGTAGCTGGAAAGCAAGAATATGAAAATGACATTTTCTCTGTTATTAAGGCAGCCTTGTCATCCATTCGGTACTATACACAAGACGAAAATTAGCAGTACAGTTCTGGCATACCTAAAGAAGCCTAGACACAAACTGGATCCCACAAGTGTTGCCATGTTTCTTTACCATCTAACACTGTGATGTGGAACCTCCAGCCTGCAAGCCAGAGGGGCCCCTCCAAGCCTTTCTCTCCAGCCCTCAGGACTCTCCCCAATTCATGACCCACATCGAGTGCTTTTGCCTGTATAGAATGAGTCCTTGAATTGTAACTTTTGATTTTGGCATGGCTGAAATGCAGCCTACTGTACATACGGAAGGGGCCTATCCCTTGCTACCTACCTTTGCTTCTGGTCCCATCAACCACTGTCATTCCATTCCTAGAAGGCTGTCCAGAAGGAAGACAACTTCTCAGGCTGGAAAAGTTTCCTTGCCACTGCCCCAGCAGAAATGCTCGTGTTAGGGGTTCCAGTCACCAACCCTGAACTCCTCTAGGATACAATCAGTTTTTAGGAGTTCAGGGAGACCAGCTCTTCCCTCCCAGTTTTCATTTTTTTATTTATTTTGAGAGTGACACTCTACATTCCAAGGCTCTGAGAGATCACTGAACATGCTTGGACCTCCTGGAGATTAGATAGATAGATAGATAGATAGATAGATAGATAGATAGATGATAGATATAGATAGATAGAGGCTGTCTTTTATTTTAATTTATATACTTCTGCATATCTAAGAAGTCCCCCAAGTGTGTAGAAACCAATACTTTATTTGTGGGCGGAGCCATCTTGTTTACCAAGTGATAAGTACTCGACCACCTGAGTTAACTATTATTGAATCCGAATGATTTCAATAGACTTAAGCTCAGGCAAATTGTTTAGGATTGTAGAAAATTCCACAAGCCCCAACTAGCAGCCATTTCATGACACCCAAAATCTGCTGCCTGAAGTGGCCACCTCACTCTGCCTAATGGTAGGGACCACGGTGCTCCTGAATACCTTTTTGAAAAGGAAAAAAGCAAGCAGTCTTTCTGTTGTATACAATTAGTAGTAGCAATTGAGTATAAAAATGCCTTGCCCTCTTGAGAATTACAAAAGCCAGTATATGAGAGGCTCCTGGGCAAAGTAGCCCTGATCAGTAAGGTCTCTTAACCTGCAAGAGGTGAGGACTTGCAAGCTGAGAATTCTCTCACGCTGTTCCTGGCCTTCGTAGACACTCTTAGCAAAGTCAGAATGATGGTGCTATTTGGATAGTGGGCTCTCGGGCCGTATAGCATGTGAGAAACTGCTTTAGCCCGCCATTCTCTGCCGCACGCCCTGGTGTGAACTTTGCATTATAATATATTACAGTTGCATTTTTAACCAACCAAGTATATGGAGAAAAATGGAAAATGGTTTTGCAATTAATTTTCTGTTTGTGGGTCAGGCCAGAGGGCAATCTTATACTATATAAAAAATTATTGTTTTTAAAAATATACGTACGTATATAAATATACTATTGTGTCTATGCTTCTTGGCTGAAAATAGTAGGGAAACCTTTCTTTTGCATTAATCACTAGGAAATAAAATCAACTGCATTTACAAGTGTCCTGATAACAATGCTTTTTCCCCATAATGAGATGACCTTCTTTTCTCCTTAACCCTTTTCTCAGCCAAACCACCTACCTCAACTTTGCCTTCTGTTTCTCTAATCTTCAATTATTTATGTTTTCTTCATGCTGCTCTGTCCGCCATGGGAGCAAAATTGTGTTTGGTGAAATATAGAGCTAATTATACCATGAACCCCAGCAACAAAAAAGACACAGCAGATGTTACTTCAGACGTGCTAACAGTGCCTGTGCTTAGTGCACACACAACAGAAGGATTCGACAAGGATCTGAAAACAATATATGATAAAGGCAGCTTAAGCATGCAAAATATTTTAAACAGAAAATCAAAGAAATAATGTCAGCCTGCATTTCTCCAAAGCACTTACTGTGCTGGTCCCCAGAGCTACTATATTCAACATGGATTTTGCATTTCTCTGTAATATAAATATGTGGGGTTTATACTCTCATGATCTGAGAGGAGGGATTTGCAACAGTGGCTAATGACATAAAAATTGCTTCAAATCCTGATATTTAACTCAGCCTTTCTTCTTTGTAATTAGCTAAATTATCTATTTAAGCAGTGAAGTATATTTAATATTTTTTTAAAAAAAATATGGGGCCTATTTTAATTTTCTTCCAAATATTCTAAATAAATAACTTTAGTCTAGGTAGTCCAAATAACTCAATTCAAGAATTAATCCTCAAAAGGTGAATTGGAACAGTAAATAATATCAAGTCGAATCCGTCTGTTGCTTTCAAGATTTCTGGACAGGGTACGTAAGGTATGCTGAGATGTGAAGGAAAGTATTGATAATTAATAAAAATGAACTCATACTCAGTAATTAACAAGTCAAATCCCATAGGCATGTAATAATTTTCAATTATTACAGTGAACACATATAACCTTTGTTGGGGCATGCCAAAGTGTAGCTTCCCCATCTCACACCTTAGTGCTCTCACATAGACCTAAAGAGAAGGCTGCAGAAACTGCAGGATTTTTTTGCTACTAGGCACCACTACCATGGCCCTCACCTCACCACTGTGTAGACTGTGCTGGATCCAAATTGGCCCCGACTTTGGCCTCCACTGGTTGTAAGGCATGAGCACAATGTGGTGCATCTACTCTCTAGAGGTGTAAAATACATTTAGAAAAGAATTCTGTATATAGTTAATGCACAGAGAGGGATGCAGTAGAACTGCACTTGCTAGTCTTATCCCTAAATGCCGTTTATCTCTTAGGACATCTACACAATGTACAGGTTCTGCTACAATTTATACCCTCTATTTTCACGCAGGAATCTTTGGGAAGAAAAGGGGAGAGAGGTGTGTGGCGATGACACCTGAAATGGCACCAGAAAATTATTGCAAAGAAATTTTAAATTCTAACGGTTGTGCTAGATTAAAAAGGACCGCCTCTCGCTATATGAACCAACCTGGGCCTTGTGGTCAACATCTGAGACCCTTCCTCATCTGTCTTTTCCACGAGAGGCCTGGAGGGTGCCAACACAATAATGGGCCTTTTCTGTGGTGGCTCCCCATTTGTGGAATGCTTTCCCCAGAGAGGCTCTCCTGGCACCTTCATTACATATCTTTAGGACCAGGTGAAAACATTTTTCTTCAACCATTTGTTCAGCTGATTAACATTCTATGGTATTTTAACTGTGCTTGTGGGAGTGGGGTTACTGGTTTTTGTTTCATTATGAATTTTGTATTCTCATTTTGTATTTTTCTGTTGTGAACAGCCATGGGATCTTCGGATGAAGGGTTGTATACAAATTTAATAAATAATAATAATGACTGTCATTGTTAGTAATGAAGGAACAAACGGATCATCTCGACTTCGACAATGTAAAGTTAATCTGTAAAATTGTTTCAACTGGTTCAATAATCTAAAACAATTGTAAAGAAAATGCTTATTGATAAAGGATAGATATAAACTCTGCCTGGCTGCTTGAATCTTAGGCTATCAAAGAGTAGAATGAATGTTGAATTTATGTTGTGGAAAATTGATCCCAAGTTGGTTTTACAGTTCATCAGAAAGCACTTTTTATCTTGTGTGCAAAGGGTTAATGAAGCATACCAAATCTGCAACTTTTTAGTACTTCTGTGGTAAAATCTCAAGCCTATGTAAAACTGTTCTTTTTATACTAAAAGTGAACTGAGAACTAGGAATCTACTTAATTCTACATTTTCTGATATAATTTTTGACTATGCACATAGAAAAATGATTCTGACTCCCACATCCTACTTGGGCTCATTGCCACAAGGATATGTAGGTAAAAACTAATCCACACATGAAGATGTCCTTTCCTATAATAATCTTTCAAATAATAGACCTGGTATTATTTCCATACCTTCACATTATATAATCTGTTTTTATTTTGAAATAAAATATGGCATTTTATAAGAATTATGGGTGCTTAAGCCTGGGGCTAAAACTTTTGCCATTTTTCCCCATATTCTAAATGACATGAGTGCATAGAAGTTAGCAAACCAATTCAACGACTGGAGCGTATTTTTCATTAATGCTAATACCCAAGTAGGAACACCATCAATTTCTGTACCCTCCAGTGTTGACCACTAGGTTCTTTTACTGAATATGGCAACTCTGGCTTGCTCCATAATAGCTCCTTAAATTCTTTTTCTAGGAAAAAAAATATCATTTTGGATGCAGGCTGTCCATAATGGAGAGTCTCAATTTATTTCAAATGCATTACATCCTTATTTATACCTTTCCAAACCATGCAATAGTTATACTGATACAATTTGATCAATTTGTACCCCCAGATATCTAAAACGTTTTGTAGCTATTAGAATATTCAATGTTGCTGTAAAAGTATATACTGTATGTATACCCGGTATGTATAAAAAAACCATTATCTCTGATTTCTGAAAATTAACTTGCAATTTTGAGACCCTGGAGAAGCGCTCCAATTCTGAACATAATATTTTACCTGCTGTGATAGGGGCAGAGGGGCATAAAATTATATCAGCTGCACAGAGACCTAAATTTTGTTCTTTTCCATTAATAACCACTCCCGTACCAGAGAGGGCATTGCGTAATTTGATTGCTAATGTTTCTAAAATTAAGACAAAAAATATAGTAAATGTGGCTGAAATCAAAAGTAAAACAATTAAAAGTACACTATGGATATGGACAATAGAAAATGGTACTTTAAATCATTATATATCTATGGAAGGTATTGTCTTCCATTAATTCAAAAAACTTTTCTTTAGAAACGTACAAGTACATCAGGAATGTTTAACTCTGTTTCATTAAGTATGTGTTGAAAGAAAAGCATGTAGTGGTCTATCTCAACAGCATTTCACTTCACCAGCTTTTTTTACCAGATGCCTCTGATATCCCCTTTACTTCAGGAAGTCTAAAAACTGAAAGGCATCACTAAACTGGCATCTCTCTTGCTGCTCATGTAGAGCAAAAACAAAAACAGGAGGGGTCTTCAATCCTTGTACACTGCTCACTCAACGTTAAAAGCCATTGACCACAGATTTAATGTTAAACTAAAATAGATGGGGGGGGGGGTAACATACATACACTTCCTTTCAAATTCCAACTCACGAATCTCTGAAAAAGCAGTCTTTTGAATAAAATAAAAAAATTCCTTCCCATAGCACCTTACAGACCAACTAAGTTTGTTCTTGGTATGAGCTTTCGTGTGCATGCACACTTCTTCAGATACACTGAAACAGAAGTCACCAGACCCTTATATATAGTGAGAGGGTGGGAGGGGTATTACTCAGAAGGGTGGTGGGAATGGGTGATAGGCCGATAGTTGTGGTAAACCTGTTGACGACTGTTAACGACTGCTATTAGTCTTACAGGAAAAAGCAAGGGGTGAAAAGGTTAAAAATAGCTTTATCATGTATGATGAGATAAGAATCCAATGTCTCTATTCAGACCAGGTCTCTCCATGGTTTTAAGTTTGGTAATGAGTTGCAATTCAGCAACTTCTCTTTCCAGTCTATTTCTGAAATTCTTTTGTAATATGACAGCTACTTTGAGATCTTGTATAGAGTGTCCTGGGAGATTGAAGTGTTCTCCTACTGGTTTCTCTGTCTTGTGATTCCTGATGTCAGATTTATGCCCATTTATCCTTTGGCGTAGGGTTTGGCCTGTTTGTCCAATATAGAGAGCTGAAGGGCACTGTTGGCATTTGATGGCATACACAATGTTAGAAGATTAAATTAAATAGAAGAGCAATTAAATAGTCCTGAGATGGCATGTTTGATGTTGTTGGGGCCAGTAATGGTGTTGTCCGGGTGTATGTGGCAGCAAAGTTGGCATCTGGGTTTATTCCAGGCTCTGGTACCAGTGTCCATGTTAAGTCTGGTTGTAGTATTATTGTGGGTGAGGAGTTGTTTAAGATTGGGTGGCTGTCTGTAGGCAATGAAAGGACTTCCTCCCAGAGCTTGAGAAAGAGAACTGCCATTGTCTAGGAGAGGTTGTAGATCTCAGATGATGTGTTAAACTGTTTTAACTTGGGAGCTGTATGTGATTACTAGTGGTGTTCTATTTTCTTTTTTGGGTCTGTCTTGCAGCAAGTTCTCTCTGGGTATCAGTCTGCCTCTGTTAATGTGTTGTTTAAAATCTGTTGATAAAAATCAGCAGAGCTCGAGTCTCCCTTCTAGGTAGGAAGCCCTAGAGTCAAAAACTAGACAAGCCCATGCAACCAGACTACACTTGTGGGAATCTGCATAAATCAGTGGTAGAGGGGGCACTGCATACTTTGTGCATAGAAGGCCCCCATTCAATCCCAAGCAAACCCAGATAAGAGGATATCTGGATAGGAAAAGCTGGGGAGATCCCTGATTGAGGTAAGCCACTGCCATTCAAGATAGATACTGGTCTAGACTAGAGCTTTATGAAGGGCTCATATATTTATGGCAGAGCACATGTTTTAGATGCACAAGGTTACCAGATTCAATCTCCAGCACAATAGAAGGCCCTCAGGTAGTAGGTCTGGGAAAGTTCACTGATCTTGAAAACCAATGCCAACAGGCAAAACTGACTATGTTGGCACCCAGATGGGATGCCTGGGGATGGATTAGCCCCTGGGCTTCCAGTTGCTTATCCTACAGAATTACTCTTAATTCTAAAGCTTAATTCCTGGCAGTTCCTGCCACCACCACTCCACGCTGCCCAAAAGTTGCCACAAAATACTCTACAGGCCAACATGGCTACTCGCCCTGATCTTTAAGGAGTGTTTGAGGTAACATTACCATGTGATCTATAGATCACATGGTAATGTTACCTCAAACACTCCTTAAATAATAATCAAATAATAATAATCAAATAATTCAGGTCATAAACCTAAATAATCGAAAATCATAATGGCCTCCCCTCATGCTTAGGAAAAACAAATAAGATAGAGAAGAAAGTTACTTAACACACACCATGTGTCACATTTTCCCTGGATTGCCCTGTTATTAATATTCACTCCTTTCACTTTTTTTTTAGTTAGCATGCCAGCACATTTTAACATAAAACATCATGTCAATATTTTGGTTGTCTAACTTAAAAGTGTTGTCATTTCATTTTACAACCTTTTCTGCGTTCAAGACCCTTATGCTCAGCTGAGCTCCTTAGAAGATAGCGAGCCCAGAAGGGGAACAGTCATCACTTGCAAAATATCTGGTGAAGTATCTGATGCTGAAACACTTCTGGCATCAGCAGTTCTACTTGCAGTCATAAAACCCTGGGTTGCGATCTTGTCAGACCTCATTTGCTAAAGCAAGGTTGGGCTAAGTTATTCTTTCACTAAAAAGTACCCAAGGAACACCAGATGCTACAGTAAGCAGTCATTGCAATAGGTGGTACTCATCCCCTTCAAGTTTGCCGTGAAATGGTGCCCCAGCATGCTGTCAGGAATCATTGTGCCGCTATTGGTAGCGTCTTCCTAGAAACAAGTAACATTGAATTTTGACAGCTGAAGTCATTAAATATCCCCTGGTATTCTTCACAGGAGTGTATGTGTGACTCCATATATCCCAGCCAGACTTCAAATGCATAATTGCATTCTCTCTGCCTAAATTCCTTCTGCAGTTCTTGTCATTATTTTTCTGTTCTACATCCCCACAATATATTCTTTAGCCTTTGTTTCCATATTTCCCAGAACATGCTGATTTAATCCACAAAGGCATGAACCCACATCTGAGCGGAAGGTATGCAATATAGCTAGTGAAAAAGCGCAATTTGAGGATCACCGATGGGCAGGTTTTAGTTAAATGGTTGATAATCCTTACATATTTCATTAAGTTTTGATGTAAGTGGCTAGAAATGAAAAAATCTTTTCCCCCAACAAAGTTGAAAATGGTATGACAGAGAGATGGTTGAGTATACGGGATACCGTCATCTTTTCTCACAGGTTTTACGGTGTTTTCTAAACCTTCAAGGAGCTTCAAAAACTGTTTGACCAGTGATGACAGAGGGGCTAAAGAAGTGAAATTACGGTGGGGATCAGTTCTCTGTGGGGGCATTTCAACAACTGTGTCCCAGACTGAAAGTGGGCATTCAGTGGCATAAGAGATCTTCCTACGCTGACTTTGCAAGGCATTCTGGAAGACAGTATCAGTTACTGCACAACAGATCCAGAACACTCCTAGGTTGGTTTCTTAATTCATGATGTATGCCACAGTGAATTACATTAAGGGAATCAATAAAGCAAAAAAGAAGATGGCTAAACTAAACGATAGTATACATGATCATGGCATTAGGCTGCGTATCACAAATCTGATTATGCCTGTAGAATTTTATCAGGCGCAATAGATACATTTAAAAATACCTATGCTGCTTTTAGTTAGTTAAAGCCTAGGAAATGTTTAAAGTAGCAAGCCTATTTCGCTTGAAGAGCTAATATAAAGGGACATTTCTTCTCCAAGAGCTTGTGGCATAGATGCATTGAAGGGTACTCTGCTGTAAATTGGATGTCCCTGGCCCTTAGCCCCACCTGCTTTGACTTGCGAATGACCAGAGCACAAAAGGAAACACATTTGAGGAAGGGATTACGATGCAATGATCTCATTGTGAGTGTTGCATTATGGTTTTGGCAGCGTGGTAAAGGCTCCCTTGGCACTGCTGCTTACAGCAATTTGAACTTCTCTAGCAACTAGGTATGATTTGTGACATTTCAGCCTCATTCCTCATTGACGGAGAGCTGTGGCAAGGGCTTGAAATATTTCCAGTGAGTACTGGAGAGAGGCAAACGCTTCAAGGAATACTGCAAAACCTTGAAACATCTCTAGGTTGAAGCCAAGAAATTACAAAAACTCAGAAATTTAAAAACCAAAATGGATATAAACGCGGATTGCCCCACAGACCACAGAAAAGAAACAACAGAAACGTCTTACTCACGAGCTACCTCGGCTCAGAACCAATAAATTCTGGTAAACTGGCCAGTGAAATCACATAGAAAGCCAGGTGTATTTGTCAATGTTGAGCAATACTGTCTACACCAGGCATCCCCAAACTTCGGCCCTCCAGATGTTTTGGCCTACAACTCCCATGATCCCTAGCTAACAGGACCAGTGGTCAGGGATGATGGGAATTGTAGTCCAAAACATCTGGAGGGCCGGAGTTTGGGAATGCCTGGTCTACACTGACCGACAGCTGGCTCTGCAGGGCATCTACAGATAGCTTATTTTCTACTGCCTGGTGCTTGTTTTATACTAGAGATGCCAAGGAGTGAACCTGACTCTTCTGCGTACAAGCACATGCTCCACCAGTGAGCTAGTGTTCAGTGGTCAGTGGACTAGGGGGACTACGCTAGACCCCTTAAGGGTCCATCTGTCCTCCTGCCCAGCTTTGGGAAGAAGGCAACAGGGCTCCAGCCTACAAAAAAAAATGCACTGCATGACACTGTCAGGGTTCCTCATCTCTGGAAGGGGGTGCATATGCTCGGTCGTCAGCTGGATGAAAAATCTTTTCGTGGTTCCATGGTTCTGCCCATTTTTAAACAGCTGGTGACTGTCTCAAGTGTGTGTGTTGGTGGGGGGGGAGCATTTTCATAACTCCTTCGTCCTATGTCCACCTGCATATCCATCCTCACCATACCAAATAGCTCTTGAACTTTGCAATGCTTGTGCAGGATAGTCCAATAAAACAAGAAGCTGGTGAGGCTCAATGTTATATTTTTCTAGGTCATATACTGAGGATCCCTGAACTAGACACAGGTTCTTGCTGTGTTTGGGACTTTGCTCTTAGAACATTTCAAGAGCATTCCTTATACCAAAGCTGGATACTGTATTCCCCTATGCCCTGTGAGGGGCTGCAAGCAGGGAAGAAATAAAGAGAGTAAGAAAAGCTTTGCTGTTTTAATGTGAATCATGATGAACCCATTCAAGCTAGCCTTGGAGAATACAATCGGCTCTACAGCAGAGAATGTACTATTCTGTACATAAGGGTTCCTAGGTATGGCAGATCTGCTGTTGACCTTCTTTGGAGAAACAACTCAGTGCTTCTGAAATGCATCATGAAAGAAGCCCCAGCAAAATGGCTGTTGACTATATAAAACGTTTCATTGCCTGGATTTATTATTAAAACAACAGAGTATCCAGGATGGCAAACAAGCAAAATGTTTTTTTTTGGTGTTGTTTTTTTTTGCAACATGCATAACTAGACCTTTGAATTACATTTTTTCCTTTCTCTCTGACCCCATTTTCTAATTATTTTAGCTTTTATCATGCTCTTTGGTGAACTTTTTGACATTGTTCTGTTACAAACATTTCAGTATGTAAAAAGGTATTTTAGTGCTTTTGTATACCTTGCTAGTTAAATAGGTTTGCTAAATACCTTCGTAGGCTGGTGATTACTATCTACTACAGGACATTGCCACCTGCTTCACTGGGGACTGAAGGAAGCTGTGTAAATGTACTCAGCAAAGGGAAAAAACAAACCTTTTTCAGAGGCTGGCAAGCAAAAAAGTTGGGATACACCCTGTTGCTTTGGGTACCTATCGGCTCCCCATGCTCAACATAATTATTTGCAAACTTAGAAAAACTCTCTGGAGCTTGTAATCATATGCACACTTTGCAAGTAAGTCTCCTTCAAATCACTAGTTTACGCCTCAGTAAACATGGATAGAATTGCATTGTTATTCTCCGACGCACTAATCCAGCCCTGTCAAAGGCTGCCCCTGGAACCTTTTGCTACTTGAGGAAATGGAGTCTGCAAAATGGTTATGATAACTAACCGGCTAAAATGTATTTGATTACAAGCCAACAAGACATATACAGGCATTCCTCCACTCGTGCGCAATCGCGTATACGCACAGAACTGGGGGGTAATGAAATAATTTCATTCATAGCCAGAAATGGAGGGAAAGAACTGGAGGTTCCTTGTGGCTTGTGGGGAAAACCTCCTCAGAGCCCGAAGACGACTTCAGGGAGGGCGGAGAAGAGATTGGAGGCGCAGCGGGGCTTTGCTCAGGCTGCTCAGCCTCCCTGCCTAACAGCTGGTGTGCAGGGTAGCACAGCAGCAAGAGATGCTTTCCTATGTGTCCTGCAGCCTCCTGCCGGCCCCAGAGCTTAAATTCCAGTTGTGGATATCTTTGGTACAGTATTTTTGATCTGGACTGGAGAGACAGTAGCAAAGAGGGCATTTATGTGATCTAAAGAAGAACTGAGTGCTGGGGCCAACTGCCTCGGGAATGGCCCTGAGACAAGCCTACATGTTCCATCAGGTCCACTCCCAGAGCCAGTCCAACCTCCGAGACTGCCTGCCATTGCCCAGTTTGCAGGCAGGCTTGGATCCAATCGCCGGCTGGTGAGGTGAGCTTTAAGTTTCCTTGCTGGCCGGGCAGCCCCAGAAGCCACATCGGATCAAGGTTATGGGGAGGTACTGGCCTGCAATGCCTCCATACCTGAAATGGTAAGTGGACTTACGGCAGGAATAAGTAAGCTATGTCTGGGTTCTACAGATAAGCTTGAAAATGTCCTGTGGATATAGATACAGTAAGCCTGCACATATGTGGGGGTTACGTTCTCGGAAATGCACCCCAAGTCAAAATGGTGTATAGGCAAAACACATTGGGTTCCATCGCGGATGGGAGTATGTTTAGGGAAGCTTTTAATACTGGATGAATCATTGTATTTTAATATTTTGCTGGAAGCCACCCAGAGTGGCTGAGGAAACCCAGCCAGATGGGCGGGGTATAAATTGTTGTTGTTGTTGTTGCTGTTGTGTTATTTTTCCTGAAACCCCGCCCACTATTTTATTTTATTTTATTATTTTATTTTATTGGCCACACGTGCAAAGCTTAATGTGTGCAAGTAAGCTGAGCATTGGGCTTAATGTACTAGATCCAGTTAGTGTGGTGCACACAGAAATCACCCCATATAAATTATATTTAATACCTCGTGTTTTCAAAGCCTCTCGTGATTTCAAAGAGCTTCGTGAGAAAGTTGACCGTTAGGAATCTGCTCTGATGCTAGAACTGTTTGCCCATGTAAAGAGCTGCCCCTTTTAACTTAACTTTGCCAGAAATTCTGCAAACTCTTCATGAACAGGTGTCTGTCACAGGCCCATTAGTATGAGACTCTGTCAGCACTACTTTGCATGTGATGCCATGCAGACCTGAGGGAGTTATTGATTACTTCAGGCTTCTAGTTTCGTTGAATAACGGTAAACAGAAATCAAATAAAAAGGAGGGACACCTCTATTTTATACATCTTTAAACTACAGCAATCTGTATTTAAACTCCTCCACCCAGTATTACAGAAAGAGATAATAATTTATTAATTGCAGCTAACAAAATTATCTAGTCCTCTTTCTGTTACGTGTAAAAATATTTCATTTCAAACCCCATCATTGCATGCTACTTTATCTTTCAGCGGTAATTAACAAAGTCTTAATCTGGCTAATGTTAATGACCACTGTTCTTGCCTTAAATCCCAGTTAAACCAAGCTTATTAAGGACCAATTAAAGAGAGCCTTATGTGATTGGAATAATGGTACAACCAATTTTTCCCTAGTCATAATACTTTATTTTGACTGATAAACAGGCAAAAACATTTCAGCTTTTTACTGTACCCCTTCTAAATCAAACATTATTTGGAATTTTAGGGGAAAGCAATAGTGAAAAGCTATTTGTAAGTAAATGAATAAAAGAACATATTTCAAACTTCTGAATGTACATAACTTTAGTGAAACACACACGTGTTCTAAAATAAAACGGTGCCTTTAACAGCCCTGGCACCAACATGAGCTGCCAATTTCCACAGCTGCCAATTTCAGCTAAGGTCCTCCCCAGAAAAAGGGCCACTAGAGGGCCCTTATGTGATCGGAATAATGGTATAACCAATTTTTCCCTAGCCATAATAGGGCAACTGTAGTAGACCTGGGTCTGTATCCTCACCATTCCTTGCATCATAAAATCAGGCTTCAGTCCACTCATGCAACTGATCTTCCTCTCCTGCCCCCCAATGCTGCTCCCACCCCACCCCCCAAAAAAATCTGATCTGGGGCTTCCCCAAACCTGCGGGAAGCTGGGGAAGAGAGGAAGGGGAAGTTCTATAAGCTTTAGTAGTTTCACTTGTGTAATGGCTTCATTCTTCTCAACCCATGGGAATTATTTTAATTGTATGAAGCTGAATTCTCAGGTACTTAAAGCTCTTCTTCCAAATGGATATGCAGGTTAAAAGAAAAGTATAAAGAAAAATGTTGCTGAGCCAAGTTATGGCATTTACCTAGCCATGCCATGTCACTGTGCTAATCTGGACTTACCGTAGACTGTGCTATTCTAAATTGTAGAAATCATCTAGGCAAATCCCCACATCAGGGGCTTTAAATGTTTGCTTTAAATATGTTATCACTAGGGTTTAAGCAGTATGCTTAAAATGGCAGACCTCTCAAAACTAGGACAAAACCTGAAATGAAGCATTGGGGTTGAAATTTAAGAATTGCTTGTGAACTAGGTGTCTTCTAACTCATTAAGTACATTAAGGCAGCAATCCTATATGATCTACCTAGATGAGCAAGATCCAGACTATCCTGGTTTAACTCTCTAATCCTAAAGTCAGCCAGAGATATGCCAGTGTATCTCCCCATGGACCCAGCTGGCAGATCTTAAGTTGGTGTATGTCCTGAAAAAGATGTCTTCCAGGGACATGGTGTGGCAGGACCAGAGAAGGCGGGCTGCGGCTGGATCCTAAGTACATTCAGCTTGGTCATGTGACCTGACATAAATTAAGGCAGCAAAAAAAGTGGTGTAACTCAAAGCACTATTTTAAAGAACTTGTTTTCCTTCTACCAGGTTTAGACCGGTTCATTCAGCAATAGCCATGCTGCTGAACAGAGTTTGGATCTGGTGTAACTTTACACTAACATCAAAGATGTAGGCAATCATAACTGGAAATTTCCTACACTCCATTCACTTACTAATTCCAATTGATTCAGATGCCGTATCTTGGTATTTTGAACACATACAGTATATTAATATTTATTATATATATGCATCCCCTTTGTGTTTTTTGGAGCGAAGGGATTTCTCCCACCTCAAGAATACCCATTTTGGGGAGGGGTCTATTTTTGGATTAAGCTTTCTGAGCAGGTGGGGGAGAAGGGGCAGGGAAGGTCTAAAAATATGTCTTTATTAGCTAAGGAACAAACAACTCTAGAGTTCCACACATGATCCCATTTATGTTTACTCAGAAGACACAGTTGTTCAACAAGTCTTACTCCTAAATAAGTCAAAACAAAATAAAAAATAAAAAAAATCCTTCCAGTAGCACCTTAGAGACCAACTAAGTTTGTTCTTGGTATGAGCTTTCATGTGCATGCACACTTCTTCAGATACCTTTTCCATTTCATGCGGCTCAATGTGGTGCCTTCCATAGTTCCAGTAGTTCCATAGTTTCGTGTGCATGCACACGAAAGCTCATACCAAGAACAAACTTAGTTGGTCTCTAAGGTGCTACTGGAAGGATTTTTTATTATTATTATTTTTTTACTATGACAGACCAACACGGCTATCTACCTGTATCCTAAATAAGTGTGCATAAGATTTCAGCCTAACATGCACAAAGTCACAATCCAACTTCACAATCCGATTTCAGGTGGAGTAAATAAATATGACCGATGTTAGCCACGTTGGTATTATAAAATGCTAACCCTTTCGGTTGTGATCATGTGCTCAAATGAACAGTTATGCTAGATTCTGTTCCAAAGGGTTTAAATGCAAGCACCCTATGCTGCGTATATATTTAAAATAAAGAAATCACTGCTGATTTAGACTTGGCAGATTAATCTACATCTTGTTTTAAAAGAAAGTGGGCTCTGGATGAAGTCCTGGTGTCTAGTGTTTGAAACCCTGAAATATATAATATCCCAAAAATATAAGAATTATATATGAAGCATGATATGTTAGTGTACAGCTGGGATACTAAATTGGAATAGCCTATGCATAGAACACATCTTTTCAGTGGCAGCAAAACTGTCTAGTTATGCTTTGTAGTAAATGTTCTGGAATGCAGCCAAGTCACTTCCAAACATTTCAGAGTTCACTTTTCCAGGGAACTCTTTTAAAAATCAATTAGTAGTGAAACTCTGTCTAATTCAAGTGTTTTAAAATGTCAAGCTTGTCTTTTCCCCCACCCCTCCTACTTGTAGTGCAATAATGATATTTTGAAACCTTTCTATTAAATTGATCATATTTTGTAATTAAGCCTGTAAAGAGAACATGCACACAGGGTTTATAAGATGCATTGAACAGAAATTTTATTCTTCAAGAGAAAATAAATAGATGAGAGAGATGGAAGCAGAGAGATAAATATGCTGTAAATTCCTAAACAAGAACATCCAAGGCAGATGTATTGATCTTAGGATGATAAATAGTTTTATCATTACAGGGCAACCGCAGAAGAAATAAATACACCATTAAAAAAAATCAGAGATTGGAATATTTTATTTTAAAATTATACTGCATAAAAAAAATCAATTAAAACCATCAAGAGGGAAAAAAGGAAAAATCAGGAAGAGATAGTTGTAAAATGTTCATAAAAAGAGACAGTATGCAGATCAATCTCAGGAAATTAATTCAAGTAGTGATAAAATGACAATGAATTCCAGAATTTTCATATGCAAGAAACTTGCTTTCTCACTCTTTAATATGTAATTAGAAGAAGAGTGTTGGGCATGTTCAAGGTCATATTGTCATGTATGGTCTAACAAGCTTGCATGAAATGAATGTGCACCCTAGAACATGTTCTGGAATCTTCTGTAACCTGCAGAGATTCCATGGCAGTGGTCTAGAACCACTGAGAAGACAAGTCAATCTAGAATGGCTTTCTTCATGGTAGAAGGTTCGAAAAGCTCTGTGATATAATTAAGTATGCAAATTAAGCAGCTCTGACAACTAAATAAGATATGTAGGTTGTCCACCGGAAGTCCTGTCATATATATAAAGTCTACTCTCATAGCAGCATTTTTAGATTGTCAAGCAAGATTTACATGTGAACTGCTAAGTTTGCAGTAGACCAACTTTTATGCAATAACATCCAACACACACACACACACCACACCACACCACACCACACCCAAAAAACCAAGTTGTACAGTGGTCAGAAATTGCTGTATACTTTCATTCTTGAAAACCTGTATACAGTAATTAAGATGAATATCAAGGGAGAACTGTATTCTCTTGGTTCCCCCAACTTTGTGCCCAGATGCATAATGTATTGGAGATGGAGGGAAGGGAAGATATCTCTGTTCTCTCCTTTCCCAATGCGCCCCTGCTGTCACTTGCAAAGTAAGAAAAGGGGACAAGTGTGTTTATGCGTGGTTAGAGACTTACAGGAATGGGTTTAAGGCACCATGAAGATGAGCAAGAATAGGCAAGGAGGGGATATTCCCCAGCCCTTGAACTGACTCAGAAGAATGATCTGCTATTTTTATCCCCCTCCCAACAAAAACATGCCATTACCACAATAAAGTGGGATGAAGCAGAAGCATCCCTTTCTACTAAGCACCACAACACCTGCACATTTTCGTGAATGTCTCTAGCAACGAGGTATAAACAATCAATTAAAATCCTACATATTATAAAAATGATGAAGCTTAGGACCTGGGCCCAGTGTCGAACTGCTCGGGAACTCAGAGAAAAGCCTACAACTGGGGAATAAAATCTACAAGTTTCACAAAATAGACAGCATTTTCACTGTGGAAAGATTGGATGAGATCTCATTAGAAGATTTCAAAAGAGCGAAAATTCATGCATATTTTCAATATTCTAACATGTGGTTAAAATAACAGACACTCATCTTTGGCACAATGGGTCAGTGTGTCTGGCTGTTAACCAGAAGGTTGGTGGTTTGAGCCCACCTAGCGACAGTTGTGGGCAGGATTCCTGCATTGCAGGGGGGTTGGAATAGGTGATTCTCGAAGTCCCTTCAAATTCTACAATTCTATTATTCTATAGGCATGCCTCTGGACACAAGAAAGAAAAAGCAGGTCTTCAGTCGTAAGTTACCCCATCACTTTCATTCATAGAATCTCAAATTCCCTAAAAACATGAAGCCCAGAAACCTGGGATTTTACCAAAAGTCCCCCCCCCCCGAGATCTTTTGGACCCGAGTGAGACTGAGTATGTATGCAGGTTTACTTTTCCTTCAGTGAGAGGCACAGATGATGGGTAAATTTATAACACTACAGAAAAGTGTTGTTTTTTTAAAAAAAAGAAAATACACCATATGTACGTCACATCATTTCTTTACCCTTTGTTCTCGTAAGCATTGAAAAGGTTTACATAGATAGCAATGGACTCAAATCAGTTTTATGTGCAACACATTTATATTAATTGGTTTGTCCTTTCAAGTTGTGTTTATCTCTTCGTTTCCATCATTGTTTCAAAGGTCACTCTGTTCCATTTGTAAATCCAACATGACAGAGATTAGTAAAAGGTGGGGTGGGGAGAACAACTAAATGAGTACATCATCAGGCAATCACACATCTCACAATTCATTTATCTTACAAATACGAAATACCATCAAACATTTACTAAAACTTGTTTGCTATCATAAAAAATATTGTTGGCAGGAGGATAACCAGATCTGTCATGATAAAACTACTGAATAAGAAAGTTGGAATTATGGCTTATGATTACAATTAGTTCTTAAATTCTTCTTCAAGCCAAATGTGTCGTCACTGTTATTCAAGTGTATTGTAGATTTACATGTATGAATGAACCTTTATGTATTAATTGCCACAAACCTGGCTGCAATTTCTGGTTCCCTTGCGTAAATATGTTGGCTGGGTTGAATGGGCCTTACTTACACTTGGTATTGTCTATCTCACCTATTTTATAAGTTTGTTATTCCATGTAGGTTAGACCCAAAATATGTAACCTTATGTCTCTTGCGATGTGGGCCAAACCCATATAGTGAAATTTTCTGAGTTTTTTGAGGAACCATGAGTTACATATTGGGTTTACATATTAATTTAATGAATTTCAATAGGGACAAATATAAGGCTCCACAGATTAGACAGGAATGATCAGCTGCACAAATATAAAATGGGGGCCACCTAGATTGCCAGTAGTGCATGTGAAAAGGATCTAGGGGTCTCTGTAGACCACAAGCTTCACATGAGTCAACAGTGTGATGCAGCAGCAAAAAAAGCTAATGCTATTCTAGGCTGCATCACCAGAAGTATAGGGAAGTAACCACCAGTCAAGGGAAGTAATAGTACCACTCTATTCTGACTTGGAGTACTGTATCCAGTTCTGGGCACCACAACTTAAGGAGGATTTTGACAAGCTGGAACGCATGCAGGGGAGGGCAACCAAGATGACCAAGGATCTGAAAACCAAGACTTACAAGGAATGGTGAGGGAACTGGGTATGTTTAGCCTAGGAAAGAGTAGACTGAGATGAGATGATAGCCATCTTCAAATATCTAAAAGGCTGTCACATGGAGGATGAAGCAAGCCTGTTTTCTCCTAAGCCAATGGATTCAAGTTACAATAAAGGAGATTCTGACTAAACATCAGGAAGAACTTCAACAGTGGAACAGACTGCCATGGGAGGTGGTGGACTTTCCTTCACTGGAGGTTTTTCAGCAGAGGTTGGATGGCCATGTGTCATGTTGAGATCCCTGCATTGCAGGGGGCTGAACTAGCTGACCCTCGGGATCCTTTCTATGATTCTATGTCTAACACACAAAAAGAAGTGGCAGGTATGCCCAGAGGAGAGCATCAATTGGTGTTTCTGCATCAGCAGTTATTCCTCCTCAAAAGACAAGCCATGTTCAGTTATTAAAGTGACTTGTTATTGAAACAACTGCATGTGGCACAGCTCCAATTTCCCAGTGGATCACCACTGGATAGGCAGATGATTTATTTGGATCTCAACCCAGAAGTCACTACTCTGTCAGCAGCCATTGCTAACCTTACTGTGTGAATGAGGAGACATGAGCCTAATTAAATTCCAGACTAACTGAGCTATTCTCCTAAAATAAAGAATATGAGCAGGGGAGGGTAACTTTTAAAATCACGGTTGCAAAAATGGCCTTGACTTCGGTTAATTCCCTTTACAGGTTTGGCATCCATGGCATTACAAAAAGCGAATAAAATTATATGATATGAGCCAAACATTTAAGGAAGAGGCTAACATTAACTAGTAATAGGCACATAAAATTGATTTCTCATCCTACCGGTAACCCTATGGTGGTCTAAGTTTTAAATGTCAGTCTTATTTCTTGTGGGTTAAGTGGTGTTAGTTTCTGATACTTTTCAAAGGCCCCGGGAGCATGTCCTAGAATGAGCATTGAGTGTATCTGAAAACCAAACAGAAGCCGGGAAAACATATTTTGAATATATAATTTATAAGATTCCTCTCCCCCCCCCCGTGACAGTGATAAGGAAACTGTAGGAAATGCCAGAGGGTAGCTCATGATGTGAGACCATGAGACGTCTAAAGCAATGCCAAGCATCTGATTGAATTGTTCTTTAGAACAGCACCTCAAGGTATTTCAGTACTTGCTACAAAAGTATATTGGAGAAATGAGGGTAAAATCAAACGCCAATTTGGCACGCAGGAACATCAGAAATAAAATTTAGTATTAATGGACTGTTTAGGTTTTGTCCTTGTTGTCAAGCCTTTTGCAGTGCAACATACATCTATTTTCTTTAAGCACCCTGAAAAGTAAATGTAATCAAATCTTGTATCTCTGATGTGGCGTGAGAGGGGGAATGTTTAAGCTCGTTAAATTCCCAACAAAAACTAATATATAGGCATCTTCTTCCTCAGGGTGAATAACGGGTGGGTGGGTGGGACTAAAGTTTCTGGGAAGGAAAACACTGAGGATCTGATGACAAAGAGAGAGAGAGAGATGCCATTTAAATAAGTTACTTAGTGCATTGTCTAGTTTGGGCCCTACCTTCAAGGGGAAAGACTTAGAGTTAACAGCTATTGTTACTGTATACAGATGGCAGGGATGCCAACTTGAATAAAGCATTGAGCGGGGGCAAGTAAGCCCCGCTCTGCATAATCGATCACATGATGCAGTGCAGGCACACCGTTTGAATGGTCATGCCCATCAACTGGGGGGGGCAGCCCCATCAAATATTTTATGGGGGGGCAAAGACCACTCGGCCCCTAGGAGTTGGCTCCTGTGATGGCTGATATAACTGCTGGCATATTCATAAATTATGCCGGTGTAAAGGTAAAGGGACCCCTGACCATTAGGTCCAGTCGTGACCGACTCTGGGGTTGCGGCGCTCATCTCGCATTATTGGCCGAGGGAGCCGGCGTACAGCTTCCAGGTCATGTGGCCAGCATGACTAAGCCGCTTCTGGCGAACCAGAGCAGTGCACGGAAACGCCGTTTACCTTCCCGCTGGAGCGGTACCTATTTATCTACTTGCACTTTGACGTGCTCTCGAACTGCTAGGTGGGCAGGAGCAGGAGCCCCGTGATAAAAAGCTATGGCACATGGAAGAATTCAAAAGTCTGCCTACACATGCACCCTGGCAGGACACAGCTGTTTATGTCATTTCCCTGTGTGGAATTTAAGGAGTAACTTTTATGGAACTTTTAATCAAAATATGTGAGATGGGGGGGGGAGAATGATACCTTATGAAAATAGTTACTGTAACTTTCATAACTTAGTGAGTCCCAAAGAATAACCAAATAGCTAAAAGGCTAAGAATAAATCAAATTACCATGGTTAAGAATGGCCTGGACATTCCTTAGTGGTTTTAACTTTCTGAAACGTTCAATGGCTCCTGTCACTGGGTATAATTATTTCTGTGTTTATGCAAGCTATATACAGAATTCCATTAATTCTGATCATTCACCACTTGTAGCATTTGGCCATCTACATATATTATCAAACCAAACATATTCTATCACTGCTCTCTCTCCCACTCTGAAGTTCCATGTATGCACACCATGGTTTTTTAGCTAATCTTGAAAGTGACCGATACCAAAGCCTGACATTTTTTATTATTACTTCTGTTTACTTACTAACTTACATCATTCTGCCAGTTTCTAAACCTGTATTGAAATGCCTTCCTGCTTCATCTTTGAGTCTTCTCAATGACTTTTTTTATTTCTTTTTTTGGCAGTACTTCCTCTACTTGGCCACTTCCCCTGTATTTTGATATATTTCTGGTTTAAATATACTAGATCTGGTGTCTTGTAATGTGGCAAAAATGTACAAGAAGTCAAACGAAAGTGCATCTAAACTCCATTATATTGCAATTAACCCTAAGGCTGCAATCCTTACACAGGCTTACTTTGGAGAATGTCCCACTGAAATTAGTAGGGTTTGCACTTGAGCAGGTATGTAATAGGATTGCAGCGCTGGTCTAATGAAATTTAACAGGCGGCAGTAGTAGTTTCTTCTGATGGAAGGATAAAAATAATTATTCCAAGCGTTTGCATGACCAATAGGGGGAAGATACGATTAAAACAATTTCTATCCCGCTAGTGGAATTTGGTCTTCTATGCAGAACCACAACATCCTTGTCTTTGTATTCTCTTTCGTTCGCTCGTCCCTTTGCAGCACAGATTACAGGCCCTTAGCACACAAATGACCCCAAGGAAGTAAGTACATTTCTTGGCTGAACAATTTATCAACAGCTTGAAATGACAGGAATGGTGATTCAATCCTGCATCTTAGCATATCGGATGTAGGCCACATTCCTCAGTGTGTGGAACCCGGAGAGCGGGAAAGAAGTCCCTGTCGCATTTGCCCTTTCATAGAGATGGAAATATTATTAGAAAGGACATAAACAGACTAATTAAATCACAGCAGTATGGCCGAGATGACAGCTGGTACAGCGTGTGACTGAGCCGATCCATATCTGCAAGCAGGAGGCCCTTCACTTCCAATCCACTCGCTATTAGGTGCTCTCAGGCTTGCTGTGCAGACATTAAATAATAACATATCATTTCCAAGGCTAAAGTGACTTAAAGAAATAAAAAAAAGGGATTTTCTAACCAAGAAATCTTTTGTGCCATAAGGAAACGGAGAGAGAATTAGGGGAGGGAGGTGCAAGGAAGAAAGGGAGAATCATTTACCACACAGTTCTGTTTTTGAGATAAAGATGTAATAATGCCATTACCTTTCATCAGCAGGATCCTTGAAAATCAACACTCTTTGCTTATCATGCTGTGAAATACAAATAGAGCTAAAGGCATGGTCCACAAGGCACTGCAGCAGCTATATTAACTAACAGATCTGCCCTTTGTGAAAGAAACCGTATCCGTTTCATTAGTGAAGACTCTAATTCAAAACTGTTGAAAATGAACTGCACACACTGTTTTAATAACAACATTCCTAGTCATTATCAAACTAGCAATTCTCTCAGTGCTGAATAAATGCAAGGGCCCATGTTTCCATTAGAACCTGCTGTTAAGAAAAACCATATTCTAAACCTTTCTGCTCCCCTTCCTGTTTGGTCTTTCAAGTGTCACAGCTCCCTACATCATTGCTGTCAAAGCTACACACACATTTCCCCCGAATATACAAAATGTTTATCCATCAACGTTTTTAAAAATCGCTAATTCAACTATAGTCAATGGCACCAGCAGAATGTGGCACAACTGCTCTCAGAGAATATTGAATTAAACAGACACTTTGAAAATTACTTGTCCAAACCTTTCATGTAATTTCCACTGAGTGCAAACCTGTAAACGGGTGCAGATCACCAAATTATGAACCGGAACCTAGAAAAAAGGGTTCTATATCTAAGACCAAGAAAGATATCGTGTGAATAACTGGGATCTCCCAGTTTGGGCATACACTTCTAAGAACCATGAGAAAAGCAGGAGCAATTATGGGAAGCTGGAATGCATTTTTAAACTCATGGTGCATAATATAGAATGAATATCTACACATTATTAATGAAGTGTTTACAAGAAACCCAATGCCGAATAGAAATTTAGAGAGCATCTAGATCAGGGGTCAGCAACCTAAGGCCCATGTGCCACAAGCGGCCCATGGGGGGTCATTTAACTGGCCCACAAACAGCCCCCGAACTGAGCCGCCCACTCGACGAGCCCCTGCGCTCTGTGCTAAACTGGCGCAGCGCAGCACGGGGACTCGCTTCCGCGGTGCTGGAAATCGCGTCTGCGCAAACGCTGGAAATCGTGGGCATGCACGCGCAATCCGGCCCACGGAGTGAACTGGCCCAGGCAAGGTAAACCTTGCCGACCCCTGATCTAGATTCACCACTAGTTTCTGTGATGCATCACAGACTTTAAAAAAACTTGAAATCAGACTTTATTTTATTTTTAAATGTTTTTAAAGAAACATAATTAGTACTGTACCTAGATTAATTGTAAATTAATTAGTACCTAATTATTAGTAGCACCTACACAAACGAGTTAAAATGATACCTGATTTTCAAACATGTTAAGGCCCACACTTCTAACCTTAAAACTAAAATCAATTGTCCTTTATGAAATCCACAAAGTTAATGGCTACTTTTCTATGCAAAAAGAGCCATATGGAAAATGTTTGACTTTTGAGTCAAATAAGAACACAACACAATTTAAGTCATGTACAATTTATTTTTATTACTGTGAGCTTCCTACTGGGTCCAGGGACTAGCAAGTCATAGCAGGCACTGTGCCAAGCGACATATGATTTGTAGTTCCATTATTCTTTTTTTCCCTTTTTTAAAAAAAAGCAACCGTAGGAAGCAGGAACCTTCAGTAGAGAGCCAAGATATGTGGGAGAGGGCCAGAGCAAGTAGTACTTCCCTTGCCAGCCCTTTATACACTCAAATTTCCCTTCCCTGGGGCATTTTTCCTACCCAGGAAAGATACAGGTCTTGAATTATTATCTTCATGGAGATAAAAGCAACTTCATAGGGTGTGATTCTGAGTGAGCCCCAAAGGGGTGATCCTCATTAAACGTGCGCGATCAGAGGTGGAGACACAGGTTGCTCAAATCAGGAAGTGGACACAAACCCCCAGTCAGACCCCTGCCAGTGTGGTGTAGTGGTTAAGAGCGGTAGACTCGTAATCTGGCGAACCGGGTTCGCGTCTCCGCTCCTCCACATGCAGCTGCTGGGTGACCTTGGGCTAGTCACACTTCTCTGAAGTCTCTCAGCCCCACTCACCTCACAGAGTGTTTGTTGTGGGGGAGGAAGGGAAAGGAGAATGTTAGCTGCTTTGAGACTCCTTCAGGTAGTGATAAAGCGGAATATCAAAACCAAACTCCTCCTCCTCCTCCTCCTCTTCTTCTTCTTCTACAATCCTGACTTTGACACCCCCACTTCCACTGCTCCTGCTGGTATGGAAAGTTACTACTGAAAGCTGGTCCCTCCCTCTCTGTTGCCAAGCAGTAGTCATTCACAGTTTTGCTTAGTGAACATACTCACCAGTCTACAGTGCTGGTCACCTTCCACTTTAGGCCTCTCTTTCCTAATTATCTACTACTTCCTTCTAAGACTCATAGTTTTTTCACAAGTCCACTGACCCTTCCCAGGTGAGGCAGCATTGCAGGCTGGCGATGCCTCCCCCACTAGATCCAACATG
This sequence comes from Darevskia mixta, assembly GCA_034641385.1. NCBI lineage: Eukaryota > Metazoa > Chordata > Lepidosauria > Squamata > Lacertidae > Darevskia > Darevskia mixta. The sequence goes on along the minus strand of JAWWNH010000173.1, from coordinate 13,113,486 downwards.
GGTTCAGGTTGCTGGGGCTGCCCGGGCAGCAAGGGGGTTTGGAAGCTCCCCACACCAACCAGGATTTGAATCCAAGCCTGCCTACACAAATGGCCAATGGCAGGCAGGCTTGGAGGGAGGGCCTGCCTCGGGGGCAGGCCTGACGGAGCAGGTAGGCTTCCTTCAGGCTCACTCCCGGGGTATTTAAACTGGCCTATCCTGGCCCCGACACCTGATTACCCTCATCAGATCCTACATCCACCCACCCCCTTTTGTTTATGCTGTGTCTTGGGTATTCTGACCTTGGTATGACATTGTTGGCCGTGTATTCAGTGCCAGGCAGGAAACTGTCCACCTGGCAAATTGGCTCCAACCTAATGGTTTTGCCTACCTCATAGCAATTGTCACAACTTTGGCAGTTGGGTTAGTCTTGGTTGAAGGGGAGCTTGTAGTCTCTGATTGCCCCTCCAATGGTGGGGCATCTTATTAAAGGAGGAGTTGCTTAAGTCCATATGCCCAGGCACAATTTCACAGTTAGTATCTCCCAGTACACTGCTATGACAAATAACGAGGGAAAGTAAGATTGCTGCCAGGTTTATTAGAAACAAAATCTTTCTTCCTACATTATCAGAAGCCAAGTTGTTGAGCCCTGCCAAAGATTATGAGTTGAAGCTGAAATAGTTTAGAAAAATGAGGTTAAATTCTCGCCCACTTTAGGTGACTGGAAGAAAACTGCACCAACTCTCTCTCACACAAAAAGAAAACAGAAGTGTCTTATTTTCTACTCAACAATGTAATAAAAACAAAACAAAACAATGTAATAATAACTAATCCAACGTATTTCAAGCAACAGTAACAATTCATTATGTGTAAAATTGTAGTACATTTGCTAGCACACTGTTGTACAAGCCTCAAAAATATCTTAATATTATAACCTACTAGGAAATGCAACTATTTTTTTTTTCACTGTACAGTAGTTTGAGAAATGTTCTGGCATGTTATAAAACTGAGAGCAGCCCAGCTGACCAACATGACTGAAATGAAGGTAATACTAAAATCTGATAGTATGACTGACTAAATGTCAGCAGCAACAGGTGCAGCTATAGAAGCTGTGGTATTCAGTCACCACTACCAAGAAAGGTTTAGTTGGGAGTTGTGTGTTTAGTGACTTAAATCATTATTTGAGGGACAGGGATAAAAAAAAATTAATTTGTAGAGTGACGTGCTGCATCTCTGCAGAGATGCATGACTTGTAGTAGTTGTGCTGACGGAAGCCAAAGGCATAATCAAACTACATATGCTGCAAGTATTCTTTGTGGGCCCACTAAAACTGTGAAACCTGGGCTAATCTTATCTCCTTGGGTACCACCTGGCCATGATGGCCAGTACATTCATGAGTCCAAATTCCCCAGTTCCACACATTCCACACAGAATGCTATATATTTCATACTGAAACCCAACTGCATAAGTGGATTTCTATTGCACAAGTGGCTACATATCAAGGATTGTTGTCCTGTAACTTTAACTTTTTAGGTTTGGAGTTAACTAATGAGTTATGCTACTGCAAGCCAGAGGAAGGTCTTTTGCTGGTAAAATGGGGCTATTCTTCCCCTCTCCTCCCCTTCATGCCCCCCATACGCCCCTCAAATTGGGTTGCGGAACCCCCAGTACAGCGCATGGAGGAGGAGGGGTGAGATCTTCCCATCTGGCAAGCTGAAAGACTTGCGCCAATTGAACAGTCTCCTTAGTTGAATTCCTCATTCAGAGTTTAAATTCCTTTCACATCTGCTAAATAAGCAGGAGCAAAAGCAGTTTCCCACTAGAAAGAGCTTGCAATAACTGCAAATCCCAAAGCAGCAAGTACAAAGCAAGTCTTCCTATTCAACCTTTTGCACTCTAGCATTGGGGCTTTCTTTGCTGCATAAAATATTATAATAGTGCTTATGCACAACACGGTGCTAATGCATTTGACTTGGGATTCATTGGAACCAACCCAGTATTTTGACAAATTTGTAGCACACAATAAACACCTTTGTAACCACATGAGAAAAAATTAAACCCAGGTCTACTAAACACCAAATTTATAATTACTGGTAAGGAAAATACGTATATGGAGAAAGCAAGTTTTGGAACATCATCTTATTGGTTCATTGCAACTTGTGTGTGTTACAACCTGAAAATTGTAAAAGCCGACTGCAAAAAAATTGGTAGACGTGTACATACGTACATCATTGGCAATAGAGCTGCAGGGCAAGGATGAATTTGCACATGTCTGAACTGTGGTTCAAGCCCAGGGAAGCTCTGAACTTAGAAAACATTGTTGGAATGATAATATTGTTAGAATGATAATATGTTAAGTATAAAGGAAGGTTTATAATCATTTGGTTTAGACTGTAACCCTAAGAGTTCTACTTCCAATTAAAAGCAATAAACTTGCTATTTAAGGATAGGGTGGCAAATCTCTTGGAAGACTAATAAAATTTACATTAGCTTCTAATAAAGTATCATTTGAGTGAAACTTTGTCCTGAAACATTGGACTGTTTCTACTGTGTATTTCGCCTTTTCGCCTCCCTTTGAGCTATGGAAGAATTGCACACTTTAATGGTTGTTGTGTTAGTCAGTTGCATTTTTTAAAAAGCAGTTCTGTGACATCTTAAATACTATGTTTTATGGCAGTGCAAGCTTTCATAGGCCAGAGCCCACTTTGTCAGATGATAGTTAGATTTATATGGCCTGCCTATGGAGAATTTCATCTGTCATTTGCAGTGAAACTGAAGCTTACAGCGTTTAAATATTTAGCTATTTCAGGGCACTTCCTTCCTTATATTTGCGGAGAAGAATCACACAGACTCTAATAGGATTTATGAAAGTAATACAATTAGTTAAGTCACATTTCTGATTATGGCATGCTTAAAATATCATGTTGCTGTAATTGTCAGGACATCAGTGGATTCAACAACAATGAAAGAAAGTAGATAGACCAAAAATTCTAAAACTATTAAATTCTAAAAATTTATTGCTGAAGAAGCAAATTATGAAAAAATAGGAAGTAGCGCAGAGTTTGGATCGAACATAAAGAGAGTATTTTATAAATAAAATGGCAAAACATTCTTGTTACATTTCTTTCCTCCATTATGACTGGAGTTGCAAATATATCTTTGGGCCAGCAATAAACTAAAGCTTTATTTCATTACTGATCTTAAATGATACAAGGATTTAAGTACACAAATATATGTGATGCTTCAAAGCCTAAATCCCACCCCACCCCCCATCACACACACATCCCTAGTTTATAACCTTAGGAAGCAGCCTTAGCCAATTCAAAATTTTAACATGTCATTAATTCATGGTTTCTGGAGCTTCAATCTGCTGACACTACAAGCTCAATTTAGAACTCACTTTTCTTTTAAATGCTATTGGCTATCTAACACAAAAACACCACTGTTTCGCCAATCCTTTTATAAATTTGCTAATCACTGTTCAGATTATTACATCAAAGTAGCTGCCTCACACTTTCCAGCAGTGAAAGGCAAGGGAACAAATCCCAGAAATGTAAACAGTACTTTAAGCATCCTGTATTGGCATCCTAAATATTCTTTGCGCCAAATTCTTTTTCTGTCCCTTAAGTGCGCCTTTCATACTAAAAAGTCTAAGAACCTGTTATCTGACACACTATCCCGGGAATCTAGAGGCATTTTCACAGAATACAAAAAAAAGCATTTTTAACAGGAAACTGAAACACTTAACATATAATGTACTGCTCTAGGGCGTTTTGACTACTGCTTTGCAAAGACTTGTGATAGCAGGTTTACCCATTTATCCTAAAACAGTGATAAAGGGTGTCTGAATGATTGCCAAATGCATGTCATATGTCTAAAGCAACTTGTGGGTAATGTCTTATTCTTCAGGTTAAATTTTTATTATCACAAGGAGAAAGCACTTGTATATCATGTCTAACTACTATGGCTGACATTTGTCTTGAGACGCTTATTTTTCTCGCACAATGCAACTTTTCAGAAATGCAACTGAGCTGTGCATAACAACCAGTGTGTTTGTCCCCTTGCGAAATACCTGCAAAACCAGAAATGTAAAAGCAGTATACATGTATATGTACATATTCAAAACAACAGGAGGAAAAAGACGTTAAAGTATGTTAAGCAACGGCAGGGGGGGGGGAAACTTGCGAAGTAACAATACTGCCATTGAATAGAGACTTTAGAAAGAGCACGCTCTGGCTTTTTCACCCTCCGATTTGGAATCTGCTCACAGTACTGCCAGCTTAACCAAAAAGGATTAACTCTCATATCCAACTGAGAACACAGATAATTCTCAGTAATTGGTAAAAAATGAAGATGAATGGGTCTGAGAGATAAGGAGCAATTAGCTCATCAGCAGTTACAGCTGTGCACTCAATCCGGATCCATCTCCTGAGTCTCGGCCCCTTTTAAAGAATCCAGGCAGGAGAAGCACACAGGACACCTCCTCCTTCCCAAAATCAGTGGTGTACCTGCCCATCATTCTTCCTCTTCCTTCTTATTTCCTCACTGTACACGACACCTGTCATAGCATTCTATGTAAATTACTACCTCCCCTAGGACCTAAGTCTACAGCCAATCTTCCTTTTCAACTTAAGGAAGGGGGGGGGCAGAAACCAAATGACTACTGTAGACAGTCTTAAATTCCCTGTCAATCGTTTCATTATAGCAGCATCATCTGTTTGAAAATATAAGCAATTCCCTCATCTAATTATAGGGAGGATTTGAGGTTCATTAACATTGCCAAGCAAGAGATTCAGATGTGCAACCGCAGAGCTGTGCTCAGTGGCCTGCATGTGTTCTCTGTTTCCTTGTATTTGCTTTCTCAAGGACTCGAAGACTTTCTTTCCCCCCCGAAGCCATAAAATTAATTCTTCCTTCTAAAATAAGACACATGCATTGAGAGAAAGGAAATGACTACATTTTAAACTGTTCTGTTCTTAGAGGCAGCCACTTGAGGCAAATATTTTCTAATCAATTGCTTTGATACTCTTGCGCTGTCGTTTTTTTAGAGCAAAGAATATAATAAGTTTAAGGAAGGCAAATGTTTTTCTCGGGCGACAGATCTTGACTTATCGTAAACATACCTCTTACTGTTTTGAACGTTGCAAATTTGTGCAGATAAAAAAAGGAAGTCCAGTGTGTCAAGAATACCACTCCATTTTCAACACATCTTGTGGTTGGCTCGTGGATCATTCTATCCAAGTCACTTACATTTCCTAACTAATGTGTTTAGAAACAGAGAACAACTAAAGTCATTTCGATTGCTTCATTTCCTTAAAGAAATAATAGCTGGAGTTTTTAAAAAGTATAATTGCAGTTTAAACAATGAGATTTGTTTTTGGAACATCTGTTTTGAGATCATGTTGTAAATGAACTCATTTCCTACTTTGCAAGTAATTTACTATTGTTGATCACTGTTTACAAGATATGTGGCTCAGTCATTAGGTAATGGCAAAGGTTCTTCACAGATCCTTGGAGAATGCTTTAGAATGTTTGCTCAGTATTATTCTGACATTAATGTCTAAAAAGCAGGGGGGAAATGGGTAAGATTTTCCCTTCCATCTTGATAAGCCACCGTCCACAAAAATAGGTCATACCTGTGTAGCATGCTTTCTTAAAACGTTCTTACAACTTTTCGGTCTCCATTTCTATCCTTTCCCCAATTAACATAGTCTGATATTATACAGTGGTACCTCTGTTTACAAACTTAATTCATTCTGGAGGTCCGTTCTTAACCTGAAACTGTTCTTAACCTGAGGTAACACTTACATTCGTAAGTCGAATCCCCATAGGAATGCATTGAGCGAAAAAAATTCGTAAGTCGAAAAAATCCTATTAAAGCGGCCGCGACTTCCATTCGTAAGTCGAAAAATTTGGTTGCGGCGGCCATTTTGTTTCTCCCGGAAGTCATTCGTAAGTCGAAAAACACGTAAGTCGAATCGCTCGTAAGTCGAGGTACCACTGTATCTACACACACACACACACACACACACACACAACTTCTACAGCTTTAAGGAAAAGCTTCAATTTAAAAACACATGTTTTGTGCCATAAGAAGCTCTTTGTGAAGGAGAAAATTATGTGTACTTAGAATCCCATAAGTTCAAGGCTACCCCCATTCTCTTTAAAAGCCAGAGACAGTGCTGGACAATGTGGCATCTATTGTATGTAAACGTGGAGCTGTCTCCAAAGCCGAAGTGAATGGGAAATCCTCGCCCAGGAGCTACATGCAAACACCATAGCACTCAACATTTATATAGCACTTCAGATGGTTCAAACCACTTCAGATCCATTATCTCAGCAATCCTTACAACGATGCCATGAGAGGTGTCAATTTTATTATTCCGTATTTTAGATTTGGGGAAGCGGGGTGGGGAGGAGAGTGAGACTGAGACTGAGAAATTGTGGCTTCTCAAAAGCTAACCATGGACTCGTGTCCTGGCTCTCCAAGTGAAGACCCTCTATAGCAAGCCCAGGAAGCTGCCTTCTACTGAGTCAAGACCACTGCTCTATGTTACTCCACACCGCCAACACTAACTGGCTGCCTGGCTTTCAGGAATCACAAAGGTTGGAAGGGATCTTAAGGGTCATCTTGTCCAACCCCCTGCAATGCGGCTGGGGAGGTTGGCGCCATGGCCAGAGCCAAAATAAGCTTACTGTAACAACTTCATGGCGAGTCCTGGCACCTTTTTATCCCTAGAAAAAGGGCTCAGGATATATGGGGGGAGGGATTCAGTGCTCCCATCATCCAAACTGATAATGTGCATTGTTAAGGATACAGCACTGATCACCTGTTAGAGAATGGAAACAGAGACCTGATCCATGAAGGAAAACACAATGCTGCTTGATGAATATGAGTTTTACGAAGCACATTACACCTGCTGTACATGTGGTTAGCATTCATAAAGGTGATCTGCATGTGGAACCTTGCTTCTGCACACAGATTTCTGCATACATACACACACACACACACACACACACACACACACACACACACGTGGGTGGCGTTGCCGATCAGAAGGTCGGCGGTTCGAATCCCCATGATGGGGTGAGCTCCCATTGCTCGGTCCTAGCTCCTACCAACCTAGCAGTTCGAAAGCACGTCAAAGTGCAAGTAGATAAATAGGTACCGCTGCAGCGGGAAGGTAAACGGCGTTTCCGTGCACTGCTCTGGTTCGCCAGAAGCGGCTTAGTCATGCTGGCCACATGACCTGGAAGCTGTACGCCGGCTCCCTCGGCCAATAATGCGAGATGAGCGCCGCAACCCCAGAGTCGGTCACGACTGGACCTAATGGTCAGGGTCACTTTACCTTTTATCTATATCTTATCTATTTCTTTAATAAAGAAAAAAATAGTAGCTAGAATCCACATCATCAGATTTTGTTCTTGGGCTGACCTTGCAGATAGCATTCCCCCCCAAAACCTGAACTGCTCCAGTGTGTTCATGCTATTTTATCCCTGGGGGGGGGGGGTTATTCTGGGACCACCTTCTGTAAGGCCAGTTAAGGAAAAACATGAGTTGCAGGTGTGTTTTAGGCACATGAACCTCTTTGGATCCCGGCCAGCTTATTTTAAACTCATTTTTGCATTTGCATCAAAGAAATAATTACAGAAATATAAGTCTTTCTACTAAATATGAATGTGACCTTGCTCTTAAAGGGGGGGTCACTTTATAAGATCATACTCTTAAGAATAGTACGGCTTTGATGTCTGGCTTATGTAGCTGTTACTTTAAACAACCAGGCTAAAATAATTTATCTCTGCTGCATGCTCTGTGAGAAGTTGCCACTAAAAAGAATCCAGGACATTTTTCCTTCTTATCTGCAGTGTAGCTGGTATCAGCCAAGCTGTCACAAGACAGTGCTTGATATAAACAAGAGATTGCAAAGACATCTCAGTAATCAATATTAGGATGGCTACAGTATGGAAGCCCCAACCACTGCATATCATTTGTCTCAAGCATCTATTTCTATGACCAAATGAAGCATTAATTCAAATCATAAATCTATGGTGATTTAAAACTGGGAATGAGCACCTGCCTGCTTTAATGATTTATTTTGTACATTTCAGTAAGCAGGAGATTTGTCCATATGAACTGACAGGTCACCTTCAGATGCCAGTACTAGACTGTTTATCACCATGCAGACTAGCATCTCATCTTAGCAAGTAAATATTAAACTAAAAGAATGCTAGCTGATTGTGGAAAGGAGAGAACAAATATTGCGGCTATATATTTTATTTAAGCCACACTTGGAGCCCTCCATGTGGATTTCCTGTTTCCCAAAGCTTAAGAGGCTGCAACAAAAATTGGGGAGGTAAGAGAAGTAATAAATGATTACCCTATATACTCGAGTATAAGCCTAGTTTTTCAGCACATTTTTTGTGCTGAAAAAGCCGCCCTCGGCTTATACTCGAGTGAGGCAGGCAGTGGCTCCTATGAAGCTTTCCCAGGTTTTTTGTGGTAAAATTGGGTGCCTCGGCTTATATTCGGGTCGGCTTATACTCGAGTATATACGGTAGTTTTTATTGTAGTTTCCCTCCTTCAGATCATTTTATTCGGTGACTTTTTCCCCTGTCGCTGCTAAGATCATAGTGATTATGGTTATTTTAGAGTACCTACAGTAAGGCAGTAAGGGCTGTACCTAAAATAAAATACTAAAATACTCCAACTTCAGGTTTACTGTCTGAGAAAAGCACCTAAGATCAAAGTAGAGAAGGCAGTGCAATTTTAGAATGCCATGGGGACTCAAGGACAAAGAAATGGCTTCCTGTTTGTGGAATTCTCTCCCCAGGAAGGCTCACCTAGCACCTTCATTATCTATCTTTAGGTGCCAGGAGAAAATGCTCCTCTTCAACCGGGCCTTCTATCCCACAATGTGTTGGGGGGGGGGTTGGGGGTTTGTTCTTGTTATTATTGTGTTTTTTTGTGTTTTTATTTTGTGTTTTTATGCTGTGAATTTCCCTGAGATCTTCAAATGAGGGGCAGTACTGTATATAAATTTAAATAAATAAACAAACAGATCTCCAAGCAGATTTTGCTCCTCCAAGAACTCTCCTTATCTGTTTTTCTTTGTTTTGCTGGTGTCTAGAGGAACTGCAACATGCTCTTCCTCGTTTGCTAAAGAAGTACGGTAACATGCTAAACATGTGAATTTGTATGTATGGATACACTTGAAGCTGTTATGGGTTGTTACTGAACTAAGGCACTGCTTCAAAACATTTCATGTTCAGGGAATACTTTTCACACTGATTTTTCTGCTGTGGAACCCCTGAATGTTTTGAAGGATGCTTGGGCATGTTTGCAGGGGTATGCTCAGACAATGTGGGTCTCTGGCCAGGCACATGGAATATTATGTGCCCTACAATATACCAGGAGCACCATCTTGCCCTCAGGATTATGGAGGCCCACCACTGTGACGCGGATGTGCAACGACGCATGCACACGCCTGCATGTTGTAGCACAATTTGGAGAGCGGGTCCTCTTCCTCCTCCTCCTCTCCACAGCCAGCAAGGCACCCTTTTCCATGGGGAGGGGCTCAGACTCAGAAGCAAAGAGAGTCTGCCTCCGTGCCCAACCTCTCCCCTCTGGGAAAGGGTGCCTCACTTGCTGGCTGCGGAGTGTGGAGCTGAACTGTCCCTCTTTCTGCGGCTGCAGCAGACAGAGCAACAGTTCAGCTCTGCACTCCGTCGCCAGCAAGGCACCCTTTTCCGTGGGGAGGGGCTTGGACTTGGAGGCAGAGACATGCTGCTTCTGCATTCGCACCCCCCCCCCAAAAAAAGAGGGTGACTCGCTGGCTAGCTGAGGAGGGTGGAGCTGAATTGCTTCTCTCTCAGAGGCAGCGCCACAGAGACTGGCTGGCTGCCTCTCTCTGGCTTTGCTCATTGACTTTGTGGGGTGCTGGGCCCCCATGACCTCCTGGAGTTGGCTCCTATGCGACATACCCATCATTCCTGTGTTTGCACAATTACTCATCTCTCCACAAGACCATATACAAATATTGCCATCTTAATACTAGGCTGCATGGTTCCAATATCGAGATTCAAGGGTAAAAAAACCCACATTGATATGAACGTCAAAATCTAACTGTACTGTAAACAGGGCTTCCAAATAAGCTAGCAATGACATTTGTACAGCTTATTTTAAACTCTGTCCTGTTTTTTTGGGGGTGGGGGTGTTCAATGCAGGTGCCATTGACACTGTGCAGAATAATGGTTCCTCTAGATCTCTCATTGTTTACTGTGACAATGGGTAGTTAAGAGAGTCTCATTGTTAAGCACTGATTGATCTGGTTCTATTATTAGTTTGTATTCTTAGGGCTGCAATGGGGGTAGGGCAAGCTGTATCATGGTGACAGAAACATCCTCATCCCAGATGTTCCAAGCAGAAGCAAAAAAAAACCCGGCAAGCCGATCCAAGAAGAGTGATGGATGTGGATTAAGCATGCAGTGCGTTTGGGTTTTAATACGTTTGATGCATGAGAAGGTGGACTGGGCAGGCTCCAAATCACTTGCATAGTTGACAAAAGGAAGTGCAGCACAGAGGCTATGGCCAGGTACTATCACAAATACTGTTCTGTTGTACATTACAAATGGAAAAAATATGTGGAGACAGAGCTGTATAGGAACATGCTTGCAGACTATTGGGTTGTTCCATATGCTGCATTCGTCTCAGACCTGGATTCGCGATGCAGCACAGAGGCTGACAATTTTCTGGCTGGAAACATTTGTTGTCACCAGGACCCACCCACCTTTCTCCTCCAGGCGGCAAGGTATTGTCACTGACCTGATCCTCAGAAGGGCCAGCACCATCTCAGGGTGGAAATCCCCTGCTGCTCTTTCGAGCTCTAAGCTTGGAGCTGGGGGAATCGGAGAAATCAACCCCCTCCCCAAAACAGCTCAGAGCCAGTGGGGCAGAGGCTTGACGTGCCACTTTGTCACACAGACCAGGAGGCTGGCAGGCCTGGGCTCCCAAGAGGTGTTCTGGGTTCACAACGCCCCTTGAGTGCAGAGGGCACCCCACACATTTCTAACACTCATCTCCAGCTAAAGGGACAAGGTGGAAGCACATCTGATTGCCCCATCTTGTAGTTCCAGGTTCAGGGTCATTTAGCTAACCAGAACCCAGAACCAAAGTGAGGATAAGAGAGATTATGGATCCCTAATCCAATATCATCATTCTTCTCACCTCATCCAGGGGCTATTTAGACCTTCCAAGATTATTAACAAAACTCTGTTCATCATGCCTCAGACCCAGATTTGTAGGGACAAAAATGCATGGCACTTGAAACACCAGTACCAAAATATCAGCCACACTTACACATGTATATGTGTGTCTGTGTGATAACTAATTCAGAAAAATAAAGGCAAGTTCATAGAAAACGAAGGAAATTGAGACTTGCAGAAAGGATGCTGGAGTTTTAGTCCCATTCTTAAAATCTCTAAATATTAGGATCATCAACCAATTCTTTTTGAGCAATTGCCTGCCTTTTAAATGATTTATCACTTAATGAATTGGCCATATTTATGTATTACAAAACCCTCAACATGGATGTCTTTTAGAGATATGAAAGAAAGTATGAGAGAGCTTAACATTTAATAAAAATACTATGCACTGCTGGCAAGAAATGGTACCCTCAAAAATGCCTTATATTTCCTACTAGAATCAAAATAGCCTCAAAAAGTAAGCAAGCCCTACTAAACCTGTCATTTTGAACAAGTCATTTTACTTTTGTCATGTTACATGTTAAAAAATAGAATACATTCTTCATACCTCTCCTTTTCTCAACTGCTTGAAGGCAGCATCTACCCGTTCTCCCCCTTTAAAAAATATATGGCGTGTACTGTGCTTCTTGCAACCAACCCCTGCTCATTTTATTCAGCCAAGAATACTATTCTTGTTTATTTGCCGTGTGCTTCCCCCTCCCCACCCACTAGCAGATACCCTCCTTTGAGACCACTTTTAGTCGTGACCATTAAACTTGTGTTCATATCTATCTTCGCCATTCCCGAAGCAGTTTTCCTAAGTGTACCTGTAGCTCCTCAACCCCCCAGCCCACCCCACCCCCCCGGTTGCTGAAACATTAACAGAAAAAGGAAGGGAAAACTGGCCTCGGAATCTGCTGACATCTGCACATTTGTTCCTTTTGTTCTTGGGCATGGGTTAAATAATAAATATGTACAGGAAGATTCAGAACAAAAAAGTTGTCAAGTTGTCATCCTTAAGAATAACCTCAAAAATTTGCAGAATACAAAAAGAGGAATATATTAGATTGTCATGTCTGCTTTATGTCTACGCGACCTCTGCCATGTACAATGGTTAACAGCACTAAAACTCCGCTTTCAGTTCACTTACTTACATTTATCTCGGATAGCAGAAGGGAGCCATTACAATGGAATGACCTTAAAAGCTACCATAATTTTAAGTATATTTTAGCAAAGGAAATTTACGACATGTGTAAACACATCATGTTTAACCCTGCATCTTATTAGACAGAGAGTCGTGCTAATGGTTCCAAATATTTAACATATGGTGGGGGCGGAAGAAGTTATCATTTAGGAATTTATCCATGAAAATTCGATACACAGTGGGTTGGATCCAGACTTAGTCAAGCTTAGGTCCACTCTGGGGATGCCTACATCTGGATCCAACCCAGTATTTCCAAACTTTGTTTAATGTGTTCATTATTTCTCTTTCAGCACTTGAAATGCAAGACTGAAATACCTACCAGACTGTCCAGCCTAACACCTGCATTTCATTGGTCCAGTTGAACTCATCAAGACCAAAACAATCTTGCACCAAATATTTTTCTACTTAACTTGGCTGGGATTGGGCTGTTGAGTGTTTACTTCCGGCAGGACAGTGGGATACTGTGATATTTTTCTGTTTCGTATAGCCCTACCTAGATTTTAACAATGAAAAGTCACCATCCAAATATTTTTCTTTTGAAGAATATAATAACGGGTCAGTAAAAGCACCACATGCAAAAGTAATATTCTTACAATAGTAGCAAAAACAAATAATGAAAGAATCAGTATTGTTATCTATTATGGTATTACTTTTATAAGAATTCTATTTTAGATCGGAAACTTACCCACACTAGAATTCAGATCCCCATTCTCAGACTCTGCTCCGTGCTGATTATTACTGGCATGATAGTTCGACATAGCTTCTAATTTAATTTTTTTCACCTTCATTGCTTCTGCAATGGCTGCATTGGTGGCAGCTGCTGCTGCAGCAGCTGCAGCTGTCAGACCTAAAAAGAGACAGGAATGGAACTAAATTAACTTCTACCAACTTTCCATTGAAATTGATACTCTTCTCGCATCATCTGCCACCAAAAGGAATTGACTAAGTTACTAAGAAGAAAATTCAGCAATACACAATTTGGTGTGCTACATTTTCTTCCAAATTTGTTTACAATACCAAATTCTCAATGAAGGCATGAGTTTTAAAAATAAGAAGTCAGCTGTCCAAAATGTAACCAAATAAACTTAAAAGTCCAGAAGATTGCAACCTGGGAATGGTTTTTCTGTCAAGTACTGTTAGTAAAGCTGTCAAACTTGTGTTTTTATCCACTCAGTGGTGGATGTAAACTTTGGCTCATTACATTAAGAGAGTGGATACTAGTTCTAAACCAAGAAATACAGTAAGAATTCTGATTTTGTTCTCAGGCACGAGGCACGTTATGAGAATAAATTTGATTCTGTAACTTGTGCACAAACCAAGTTATCTGCTTGGGCTATACCTGTCTCAAATACCACTTTCTTATTTATGCTTCATTGCAACCTTTAAGTGCACCTTTTTCAATGCTGCCATCCGTTCACTAAGTTCTAACAGCAGGGTCCCCAAAGGAGGTGTTTTTGGTGATTTTTCCTCATCTGTATCATACTCTTCCTCTAAATCTCTGCCAATAACAAAAACTAAATTACCAATGTAAGGCAGTCTTGTTTTTGCCATCTCTTAATGGCTATAGTAAAACAAGTGTGGAGAAATGTCTATGTTGTACCTAGGATCCAAACTGTCTTCTACTCTTTGAGTGGAAAGTTCTTCTGCTACTAACTAATAAGATTGCCATTTTCTCTTTCCAAACGTAGCCCTTCATATCACACTGAAGCCCACTCTGGAGGCCCCCAACTATTAAGAGTTGGTTTTCAGGCACTGCGGGCTGTACAGTGGGGAAGAATTAGAAAGAAAGGCCCTGCACAAGCATGTCCAAGAACTCCAGCTCTGAGTTGGAGGCGAATGGAAGAGGTGCTTCTGTTTGTCGCTGAGTCTCAAAGATACGGCGTGATGCCAGGGGCATGTCCTGGAAAGGGCAACATTTTGGTCGGCCACCAATGCCACTCAGAATCTGTTGAACCCTGTACGTAACATATATAGTCAGAGCAGTTTGTAACATGGCCCAGTCCACAATTGTGTTGCACTACAAAGCAAGAGGAGGATGTACTGTTATCCCATACATTTGACAAATCCGAGCCAATCCTGAGATCCATAAACCATATGGCCCACTAATCGTTTGCCGTCCTGTGGCACTAATGCGGCTGGCAGGTGTGGCTTCGATAGTCAGAAGATACAGGACTGCAGCACTTGTAGTGTGGAACTGAAGTGAAGGAACTGTAACTAGCCCAACCAGTTGCAAAGCTTCCGGATTTGGAATAGAAGAGTTCCATGAAAGCACACCAGCATGGAACAAAAGGCAAGTTGTGGATTGTGCACTAGGTAATCATTACCCCCGTTTTTATTCAAACTCATATTGTGTTGTTTCATGTTCTCTAGGTCATTTGGATAAGTGCTGCTTGCCATTAATTAAATTAGATGGAAAAATCAATATACGAGAGCAATTTTAAGATAAGCCCAATAACTACTCTGAATTTTTAAAAAAGTATTTCTTGTTTTGTCTTAGCATTTGTTCCAAAGAATTGTAAACAAATGTGCAAGAGAGAGAGAGAGAGAGAGAGAGAGAGAGAGAGAGAGAGAGAGAGAGAAGTCAGCCTATTACAGTTGCAGGCAGCAGTTATCATTAATATTCCGAAATTGATAAGCTGTTTATGTCTGGCATTCTTCCTGCTGATTATTCAGTGAGACAGGCCACTTTATAAATATCTCATCACTCCAGCGTCACACAAATTTCATCGACAGTGCTCCTGCACAGCTATTAGCAATATGAATCTAACCATTACAAGAGGGAGGAAAAATCGAACATGTGGCATTAATACGCAGTCCTGGTTCCTAACCATCTGATAGGCAGATGGCGTAAAGTGGATTCTCCAGCTGAAATGAAGGGGCACATCATTTAAAACCTTGTTTGCATTCTAACTGATATCAGTGCCATATTGATATACATGATACATCATGGCAGCATTTGAACAATCTAGTTTGTTTCAGTCATAAATGTTTACAGCCTTGTTTTTTATCTTTAGAAGCATGTTCTGAAGCGCGTATTTTTAATTTATGAAATCTATTGTTTACTTCTGTGGAACCAGGAGATTAGCAAGACGCAGGAATATGAAATTTCCGCAACCACCACAGAAGGATGAATAAAGTACAGGGCGATGTGCTTTTTTTTTTTCTTTAATAAAGACCGTTAGTAGAGGAATTAAAAAATTAGCTGAGGCATTTTATGCATTAAATGCATTTATTCATTAAACCTCCCAGCTTTCCCCCCCATGTGACATACTTAGAAGTTTAATGCTTTAACACAGCTATTCATTTAAAGCTCTCACTGTGTACAATTAATCTTGTCCAACAATTTAATTCAAAAAGCAAAACATCAAAAAGTAAAGTTCAATTCAACAATCGTGGTTCTGAAGTAATCTTCCCTACTGCTGACAGTTCCTATAGACTCGTCGGGAAAAGTCTGTTCAAGGTGTCTTGTAAGAGCACGGTGAGCCTGAATTATAACTCAATTCAAAGCTCTTCAAGTCTTAGCAGAAACTCAGCTCTTAACCTCAGCTAGACACAGAAAACCTAAAAAAAAAAAAAAAAAAAAAAACCACTGAATGAGCTCTTCTAACAAATCCCCTTCTTCACCACAGTGCTATCCAGCAGAACAATTTTCTCTTCCCTCACACAACTAGGAAGGGTCAGTGCTGAGATTCTAATTTACCAAGTTTGAAAAGGGATAACGTTCGGTTTTCTTTAAAATTTTGTTTTGGTGACTAAAGTTCACTTCCAACAAAAATCTCCAGAAACAAAGATAATGCCTTACTGAAGAATGCTTCTGTGGGAATGCCTCCTCTCCCATGAATCTCTTTGAAGTAAGTATATACTTACTTTGAAGTAAGTATGTATTCTATGATTTTATGTATAGGGCTCAGGGAAAGCCATTCTCAGTGATGGCACCACAGTCTGCAGTTAGCCACCTAGGGAGCCCTGTCAAGCCACATCATTAATGACGTTGAAGGAGCAGGGTGAAAATGGTGGTGGTGGTTAAACTCCACTGCTACTTTTTAAACTACTTCTGTTGCTTTCACTGTTATAGTCCATCCCATATGCTTAAACTGTTCTGATTTACTAGGAACAGGCTCTGTTTTCTGATAGCTGTTACTGAAAATCACAGACTATTTTTAATCTTTAGGATACAGGTGCTTCATTAACATTTCTAGAGTGAGTGTAACATGTAGTTAGGACAAGTAGACTAACTAAAGAGTACTTAAAACCGCCTGTGAGATAGCTGGTCACAGAACTACCAGTAGTGAATATAATATAGCATATTGGAAGTGGAGTAACGATGACATCAATGAGTAATAGTGGAAGGGGTGGGATGGGGTGTGTTCTTTAAAATGAAAACTGGGAATCACAAGAACATCCCTACTTTTTTGGGGGGTGAACTGTTGGAAAGTGTAGTTTGCTGGATTCATCTCCTCCAATTATTGTAATTTGCGCAAGGTTGAAGCAAAATCAAAAACTTTTCGTCTGGATGCTGTAGACTCCCCTGTACAAAGAAATAAATTTCTCCTGGGGATACCCAGCCAGATGGGCGGGGTATAAATAATAAGGACCGGTAGTAGTAGTAGTAGTTGTTGTTGTTGTTGTTGTTGTTGTTGTTGTTACTAAATGTATGGAACTGCTCAATGATTATCAGATATTCATTGAGGAAATCCAGCCTTTTTAAAAGCCCCAAAGCAGCTAAAGAATATCTAGTATTTTTCAACCCTGTTCCTTCGTCAGATGCTTTACCTAATTTTCTGCCCCACCTGCTGCAGCAAGTAGTTTTAATTTTGTCTCACAGCAGGCAGGGCAGAAGAATGGGCACAGGGTCTAAGGGATGGCTAGGCATGAGAATGCCAATTTGGGGGTAGGAGGTGGGATAAAAGCCAATATAACTCACCAAACAATTACTGCAGCAATTGCATCCACTATAACCAGAGTTTTTAAAGGACAGTCAGCTCATCAGCTTGCTACTTGGTAATTTAGCCATGCTGCACAGCAACAAGTCCAAATTATTTTGATGTAACTTACTTTGAAATAACAGTATTATTTCGCAATTCAAATGGAACTAGTTCTTTTTTTTTCCTTTGAAAAACCCTTCTAGAGACCTCAGATTCAACTCAGGATCCATGTAGTTCCTGTGTAATGACAATCTAAATAGGCCATAGAAGACAAAATAATTTTGCTTTTGAAAGCAGATGATGACACATACAACATATCTATGTGTGTTTCAGCAGAAAGTTGTATGCAATACAGAAAAAATAGAAAATCCATGCAATTTCAACATGACTAACTTTCTTTGGATCGAAGTTGATAGGTTTAAAATGTTTTTAAAACAATTTGCTTTGCTTTCAAATCAATATCAAGATTAATTCACTTTCATGGAAATTAATAACTTACTTCCATTTTTAGAAGTATGTAAACCTCTTAAAGATTAAGAACATTCTTCTTCCCATAGTCATAATTTGCTTAGGCTGAAATCTTACGCATGTTTCCATAGCCCCAATGACTTCAGTATAACTTACTTCTGAGTACACCCTACATAGGGTTGCATAGTAAAATTCAATACACTCGCAAAGCTGTTGAGATTTTTGTAGGAAGTCCTCAAAATTGTTGAGCTTCTTTGAGCTGTTTCCGCTGTTTTTTCCATTGCACTGCCATACATCCCATTTCCCCAGCACCATTTTTACACCCGAAAACCAGGACATGTCAGGAATTTTCATGACATATGGCGAGCCTAGGATTGCACTGTCAATATATTTATCTACTTGCATGATTTACTTGACTGCTCTTCATCAAAACAACCTACGGCTGTTTACAGTACATCATGAAACAATAAAATACAACCATACCATTATAATAATGGCTCTCAAACTTTTTCCCACTGACCACTTGAAAATTGCTTATGGTCATGGTGAACCACTTAGTGCTATTTTTACCTGTTGTAATGTGGTGTGCTAGATGTTATATGATTTTTTTATTGCATCTTTATTGCTTCTTTTATTTCTTAGATTGTATATTATTGTTACAATTTGCATTGTAATGGAAAGCAAATCGCCATACAATAAAATGCAATATAAGAAATAAAAGAAGCAATAAAAGTGCAATTAGTGTGGACATACCAGACGATGTGAATGAAGCTCACAGAACACAATTTGGGAAGCCCTGCATTACAATCAATAAATCAAAATTTACATACCATACTAACAGTCCAGCAGCAAGTAAATTAATATAAATAGCCTAGACAAGCATCAAGCTGTCCCAAAGGCCTGAGTATCTTTAGCAAATGATGGCAACTCAGCATCAATGGTGTTCAACTCACTTCCAAGGGCAGAGGGTTCCACAAGCAAAGCACCACCACAAAGAAGGCCCTACCCCAAGTCAATTACATGAGTTAATCCATTCAATATATACTTCGCAAATCCCATATTTCTCCCTATCCAATATGCTACCCTTAAGTCCTTTCTGTTAATTACATCCTATTGATTGTCACAGTAGTTAATGATGAGATGTTCTTACACTGATCTTCTGTTGTAGGGGTGCTTATTTGCTGCTCCTGGGTTTCTTTTGTAGCATCCCTGCTTTTTTAAAATCTTACGCTGTAATCTTATGTACACTTTCTTGGTACAAAGGACTATTGGACTCAGCGGGCTTGCTTCTGAATAAAACCACAGAATTACAGTGCTAGGCTGCAATCCTAAAGGTAATTATGAAGTAAGAAAACAGCACTGAAAATCAGTGGCATTAATTTTCACTTTTTTGTTTTAAAAAGTCTAAAGGAACATATCCAATTGCTTAAAATAACAAAACACCTACTTTTTCAGCAGTATCTTGTTTTCTGATTAGATTCAATGGTGTTTACTAAGTTTACTCAGATTTTAACTACATATAATATACAGAAACCACCAAATAAAAGACTACATTTTCTATGAAGAGTCTGAAATATTGCAGATGTGCGTACAGAATCAAAACAATTCAATTAAGAGTGTAGATTTCTTTTTAACAGTCGTCTCTTCAAAAGCAATAGATTTTCAGTCCTCATTCAGTCTGTTGCATTATTCATTTCATGTGCAACCTCAAGCTGGACCATAAATTGTTACTTTATCTAATCAAAGGCGACTTAACTCTACAGAAGGTCAAAGGTTTAATTTTGTGAAGTATTATCTTACGCTATGAGTTTAACCGAAAAATAGAAGAAGAAAAACAGCCAAGAAACTGGTAATAAATGAACCTTTATAGCCTCAGGCATTGGTCTAGTTAATAAAGTTTCATTGAAGGTTTCTTTCAACTGTTACGGACAAGAAGGTTAAAAAAAAACTTAAATTACAGCCATGTGTGACTTTTAAGACAGGAATTCTTTTTTATCTGAACCTCCCCAGCCTAGAAGTAGGACAAAGAAATTATCTTCCATTTCTTAACCAAAAATGCATGCTTTTAAAAAGATTTTTAAAAAGCACAGATATATCTTTAAAATTAAAAAAAATAGCAAAGGTCAACCTTTGAAAGAGAGAAATGCTACTTGCTGACAATGAATCTTGTGCACTGATCTTTTCAAGCCACGTTTCCTTAAAATGTGTAGGGATGCATTTTCCAATCTGTATGGAGACAAAGAACTGGATCACTTCCAAAAGGGAAGGCTTAGGATGATTCTGTCCATGTTTCCTTGAATTCATTGGGACTTAATTCCAAATAAGTTTGCACAGGGTATCAGATAGGGGAAATGCCATTTTGTCTTCTTCTGAATAAGCATTTATTTCTGGGATTTGTATGCCACACTGTGATATAAAAGTTCTCTGGCGGCTTACACCCCAGAATAACATGCAAACCTCGTCCATGTGCATCAAAACAAGTCAACACCTTGGATTTAACTTTCAATACGAGGCCTTGCTTAAGGTATAGTACAAATAAGTTAGTCATAAATGTGGTTAGTTCCTTTGGGATTATATAACACCTACGAATAGCAGAGCAGCTGTACCTATGTGCAAGTCCGTAAGCATCTAAAAGACAAACTCCAAAGAATAGTGAACATCATCATGACCCACCCACTCACAGGAACATATTTTCTATCTAGTGCTACGGTTTGTTTATGCTGATGTCAAGCCTTAATGAACTTTCCTTTTTTGGCACACTTTCCAGTGTTTCAATTTTTCCTTCTAATGTATGGACAGGTTGTTATTATTATTATTATCATCATCTGACGAGACTTAAGGTAGCATACATATAAAAGTAAAAACTGCTAAAAACATGGAAAAATGCTCATTAAAGACCAATTAAACATTGAGAGAATTAAAGCTATGTAAAACTATACACAGTTTTAAAAGAGCTTTGGACAAAGGTCCGGGATCTCCTTCCTTGGAGATTTTTAAACAGGGGTTGGGTGGCCATCTGCCAGAGATGCTTTAGCCATGATTGTTGTATTGCAGGGTGTTGGACTAGAAGACCTTTGGGGTCCCTTCCAACTCTACAGTTCTATACAAAAATGTATAAAAACCACACCAATAATTACAATAAAAAGAGCACGGCATTCGCCCTTCATTAAAAGCAGTCAGTTCCCCAAATCCTGTTGGAAAAAGGACATTTTCCCTTTCAACAAGTAGGAAGCCAGTTGAGTTTTCTGGTGAGGGAATTGCACAGGCCACACCGTTCATCACTTTTGGATACCTGCTCTGAATGCCCAACAACATCCTGTGCCTGTTTTGCTGCAGGCTGGGGGTTTCACCTCTCTGCAGGATCACCCTCATCTTCTTTCTGGGTCAGGATGTACATTCCTCTTTGTAGGTGTGTGACAAGGTTACACAGGCATTCCCCCACCACCACCTGTTTTGTACAGTGGTACCTTGGGTTAAGTACTTAATTCGTTCCGGAAGTCCGTTCTTAACCTGAAGCACCACTTTAGCTAATGGGGCTCCCGCTGCTGCCGCGCCGCCAGAGCACAATTTCTGTTCTTATCCTGAAGCAAAGTTCTTAACCTGAAGCATTATTTCTGGGTTAGCGGAGTTCTTAACCTGAAGCGTATGTAACCTGAGGTACCACTGTACTCATGTGCAGCTGTCCATGCAATGAAGTGGGTGTTTGGGGCTGGATCAGTCTTTCTGATATTGTGGGCATATATGCGCACAGCAGAAATGTTTGAACAACAGAGGTACAAAAGATATCACCAATAAGTGTAATAATAATAATAATTATCTATCTTTTCTTCTTCTTTGGCGATCACTTG
Organism: Darevskia mixta; assembly: GCA_034641385.1. Taxonomy (NCBI): domain Eukaryota; kingdom Metazoa; phylum Chordata; class Lepidosauria; order Squamata; family Lacertidae; genus Darevskia; species Darevskia mixta. The sequence continues at coordinate 13,091,821 of JAWWNH010000173.1, read as the reverse complement.
TAGCCGAGCAAGATTGTCTTACACACACACACACACACACACACACACACACACACCCCACCCTGTGTTTTAGTTATACAATACAGTCATAAACAGATAAATAACACCAGAACCATTTAACACATCCTCATCCGTTAAATTTAGTCCAATTTTTAGCTACAGGACACAATTAGTTAATTGTAACAATGCTACAATTCAGAATTACTGAAAGGACATGTTCATGCCTGCAATTGCAAGTAATAGAGCTAAATAATCGTAATCTTTCTATCACCAGGAGCTTTTGTTGTTGCTTTTCCCTTCAGTGCTGCTAATCCACAGCTTAACACAGAATGTGAGGCAGTGGTCCTTTGGCTGAATTAATGTCTAAACACTGCTGCGCAAGTGTACTAGCCTGGAAGATGCATAATACTGTTCCTTTCGCATCCCCAACCTTGAAAACACAAATGGCTGGTAAGTAAATAAGGTGAAAGGTGAAAGGTAAAAGTAAAGGACCTTCCTGCCGCAGCAGTACCTATATATCTACTCACACTGGCATGCTTCTGAATTGCTAGGTTGGCAGGACCTGGGACAAAGCAACGGGAGCTCACCCTGTCGCCCAGATTCAAACTGCTGACCTTATGAAAAGCAAGCCCAATAGGCTCAGTGGCCACCCATGTCCCTTTCGGTAAGTAAATATATAAAGTGACAAGGTCTACTCACCTAGATAAAAAATATGTCAGTGCTTAACTTTCCAATGTCAACCCCACGGTCTAGAATGACTGCAAAACGGGAGCTTTTCATTTACCACAACTGACCCAACCCAAGTTCCCTAGAACGTGCGTACAGATGCCAGACAATCGCATAAAACGAAAACAAAATAGCAAGAAGGAATGCAGACTTAGAAATGACTAGAAGCTGGGGTTGCCAACTCTCAAAATAAAATGCACTAGTATCTTGGTTTGTCCTGGAGTTCAGGGCAGTCTAGCAGTGGTGATGGAATAGTGCACAGTGCTTTCAAGCTAATCTGCAAAGGTGGTGGCAGCCCAACTCAAAAGTTGCCTATTAGCCTAAGATGTGGAGCTTCAGTAGGTTTTTAATGTCTCAAAGGACATGAGATCTGACAGGCCTTTAAGAATCGTGGTTGTAAGGAAACTGAAATAGAGCACATAGCTTTATTTCAGGGATTGAGACTGGACAGGGATATGTTAGGTGTGGGATTTTTCATTTAAAAATCAAAAGCAAGTGAAATAAAAGTCACTGTCAGCAAAGCAGGCCTACAGCCCTCCAAAAACCACAGCATCTACAGCCAGGAAATTGTCTTATTTGAAGATACAGAAACTCTTTTACCATATCAATTGTTCCATATGCCACAGAGTAACCAAACATAAGGTCTGGGAAGGTGAGAAGATCTGCACCTTCAAAGCTCCTGAGTAAATGGCATTAAAAATGGAGAATAAAGACAGTTTAAATAAAGTAAATACCTTCTCCTTACATATCCTTACAACATAGTTTCGAGGGCACCATTATAGATGAAGGCACACCTACTTGATCAATTTTCACTCCACTCCATTTCAGATTGCCTGTTTTCATTCCTCAGTAGCATGAGTTGAATAATTTTATACAGTAGGTAACTATGGTTAGAAACCATTTTAAAGATATAGTAGTAGTAGTAGTAGTAGTAATTTATTATTTATACCGTGCCCATCTGGCTGGGTTTCCCCAGCCACTCTGGGTGGCTTCCAACAAAATATTAAAATACAATAGTCCGTCAAACATTAAAAGCTTCCCTAAACAGGAAGGTACCCAAGATACCCAAGGGTAAGGTCCACTGAACTTAAAGAGGCTTGCCTCTGTTCAGACATGCATACGAATGCATTATAAATATATTAATTATGGGTGTCATTCAAAGATCCTTATGCAAAAGCGCAACAGATTTGTGCTCATGCAATGGGACTTTCCCTTCTTCTCCTCCCCCTGTAGTTCCCCAGGTCGCTAAAATCCACTGCAGGGGAAAGGAGACCCAACATTGATATTTACCCCATATAATAACTGTGTACACCAAAGGAACAAATACTAACATCCCCCCCCCAAGCGTGACTTTATCCTAGATTGATAGCATTACTATAATTATTGTGTGGTATAAAAAATAACCACAATGAACACTGAACAAAAACAGTGTTGGTTTCCCCCCCTAATTTAATCTTGAATTTATCCAAGAACAGTCCTCAGCACTTGGTGCAATCTTCCTACCCACTAATGAAATCTATTTGCCTATTTTCTCTACGGAAATTGGAATCACGGTGCCCTGCCTAGTTTACTCTAACTTTGTAGAATAACACTTGACATACCTTTTTTTTTAATCTTGGAAAACCTATGGTGATTATAGACCCACAGGAAAATATATTACACAGATGGCTTCCTATTCAGTAAATCATCCTTTTCTGGAGAGGAAATTAACCTTGGATATGTGCTGATGCATTCTACAATTCACATTTTCCTCTTTGCAGCATTGATAAGGCACAATTGATTCTTTTTTAAAGGAATGTTACATTTAACATTGCAAGGGAGAACACTGATGGCCCAAAGAAAGGATGTACATCTAACCAAACAAATGAAAATGCCTGTTAAAGGACAGCTAAAGATCAGACATCATTTGTAAAGAGAGGTAAGAGGTACACCTTCTTTCCCATGTAAGTTTATAGCATTAGCTGTCTAAATTATGGTTTGCATTGCTTCCTATTACTTTTCAGCTTAACTGAAGATAAAACAAAAAGTAATAGCTGGAGTCTTATTTATATTAAACTCAAAGCTTTGGGAAGGCTGTGTGTGGTCAGACACGGGGGGGGGGGGGGAGTGAGTGTTGGGACTCTGGAAGTGACCTGCAGCTGCTTCTTCTAGAAAACCAGTAGTGAGATATGTCAGTGAAAATGACTGTTATTTTTAAGAACTGTGGGAGAAGGATCCCTTCTAAAAATCACGGGCTAAAATATTCACTCCCTCCTCATGGTCTGTGCTTGTAATTCTCCAGACCCAGATGCAAAATCATAGAACATATTTTTATTGCAGCATTTGGTTTCTTGATGGATAATATCAGCAATTGTTTTGGCAGCTTCCAAGTTGCCTCTAGGCAAGATACATGGTTAGGCAAGCAATGGTTTGCTATATAGCTTGCTATGTGGGCTTACGGATTTTATAAGGTATCAGAGACTGCATTCATATCACATCCTAGAACTTTCCCATACCAGTTCCACCCGCAGGGCAAATCATGGCGAGCTTCCATGGTCCCGTGCTTTGGAAGACCTCACACAGACACACTCTCACAAACACACAGTTTAAAATGGTTTTGCCACCGCTAACATGGCAGCGGCAATGGCACTCTCTGCCTTCCTCTGGGCTACCTCACCCAGAATGCCTTGCTCTCATGAGGACAGGTCAAAGGGAAAGACGGGTGGCAGAACAATTTTAAACCAAGAAGGAGGTGAGGAGAAAGATAAGGATCAGGAGTCGAGGTGAAAGCAAGAGTAGTATTCTGGAAAGCCCTGGGACAAATTGGGCAGGTGAGTAACTATTGCAATTTCTACCGGGCCCCATTTGCTCCTACAAACAGCGCAGCCACACATACCTGTATGAAACTATTGTGAAGTTTTGCACTAGAGTGACGATCCAATTCCCCCAGTGCTGGGTATGTGTGTGTTAGGATGTAGTGTGAATTCTATTAGTCAGGACATCACCCTCCTCTGGCAGGAGGGAGCACTGCTGTGGAGGGGGAAGGCTCTGCTATGGTGGGGGCTCATGCTCTGTCCAAGCAGGTACAGCCTGTGGTAGCCAGCCAAAAAAAAAAAGCAGAGGGTGTTTGGTGATCACTGTACCAACCTGAAAATGTTACAGCCCCCCCCCCCAAAAGACAAAAACCAGCAACTGCCCCTCCTTCCCCCCTGGCCAACAGGGCTGCAGATGTGGCAGGGAATCCAAGATTGCTTTGTAAGTTACTCAACAAAAACCAAAGTTGTTTCTCTGTGATTAAATGATATGTTTTGTTTTTATCTGCCTTTTTTCCCTGCTGTGCATTGATTATCCAATTTGTTCCCTGTGTTATAACAACTCATAATTGGGAGTAAGAAAGCTGAAGCATGATAAACACACTGAATTAAAGTGTCATTTAGGGAAGGGAGAGAGTTTGAACAAGTGAACATAGCATCTTAAAAGCAGAATTTGTTTTAGATAAAATGAGAATATTGCTAACTTTCCATCCTTGTCCCAGTAGCCATAATTTCTGTGGCTCTAGTTTCTCAGGTTTTACACCTCTACTCACATTTCAACCTTCTTATCTTGGAATAGATAAAAAGTTAAACAGAGTCACTGAATTCCTGGGTTCTTATAAGAATCTGCAAACTGCTATGGAATAATACTGTTCAAATGCTAAATATTTTAAAAAAACAGACTGCCATTGTGTGACTACAACTGTATTCATGGGCAGACTTTAAAAGTACCGGTAATTCCCACATATATAAGATAGAGCTGTTGAGCTATGATTCCGTGGGAAAACTCCAGCCCTCAGGTCATTTTAGCCAAGTCACGCCCATCTATGACATCAGGTATGGGGCAGGTAAAAAAAACCTGGCTAAACTGCAAGAGGTCTCACTTGATGTCAACTCTCTAGATCAGTCTTGCCCAACCTGGTGTCCCCTAGATGTTTGGGACTACAACTACCATGCCAGCGATCTGGGGTGGAAGTATTCAAAAAATATGGTGGGCGCCATGTTAGAGAATACCTGTTTGATGACATTTGTCCTCAGTTTTGTTCAAGTTGATATATAGTTGGGCAGACACTGGTTAAGAGCCAAGGAATTTCACATGTAATTATCAGTGCTTCAAAATGTTGTTCACTGTTGCACATTCAGAACAAGAGCCCCTATCCCAGCTAAAATGTAACCCGGTGGTGTGGTTGTTCTCCAGATGTGGCTGGACCACAACTTCCATAATCATTGATCGTTGTTCATGCTAGCTAGAGATAAGGGAAATTGCAGTCTGATCCAACAACATCTGGACATCCACAACATCTGGACATCCACAGACTACCTGCTGTAATCAATGGGCTTTGACAGAGGAAACTAATAATGCAATCTGCTTTCTGGTAGTTTATCCTAAAAACTTGAGTAAAAATAAAATAAAATGTTTATTTTTACCTCAGATGCCAAAGTGTATTGAGGCAATTCAGACCAAAGAAATTTCATACGTATGGAGTTCCTTAACTTTTTGAATTGAAGTTCTTGCTAGCAAACTAAGTATTTCACCCACCTTAAATCCTGAAGGCAATTCAAAAGTTGGAGATGTCTCTTAATATGCATATGACATTTGATTTTGGACATTACATACAAGTGGTAATAAGCAGATTAGATAGTTACTGTGTAGGCTTCTAGTTTCATATCTTTCATATTTAAGTAAGGGGACTGTAAATTCTCACTTCATATATTTCATGCATGAATAATAGGATCAGATTTGTTCGTTACCAAACCCCTTATACTGGAGCTACTGCCATACATCCCAGAATGTGGGAAAGATAATTACCCCTAGGTGAAGCATGTGTGCAACTGAGATAGAGAATGCATATCGTAGTTAACAGCTGGTCCACTGTCCCTCAGACCTTGTGGGGGGCCGGACTAAATTTTGAAGGGGGGGGGGGAAATGAACAAATTCCTAAGTCCCACAAATAACCCAGAGATGCATTTTAAATAAAAGGACACATTCTACTCATGTAAAAACATGCTGATTCCCGAACTGTCCGCTGGCCGGATTGAGAAGGCAATTGGGCTGGATCTGGCCCCCGGGCCTTAGTTTGCCTACCCATGTTTAAGATCAACCAATGAGACTCTCCTGGCCAAGGATGAGATCAGCTGAGTGTGGGCCAATAGTAGGACTTTATCTGTGGCACTCCAAAACTTTGGAATGATTCCTCCACTGGAATCCAAAAACTTTGGAATGATTCCACCACTCCATGTCTCAGCATAACACTTTACTTTTTTAGGTGGCGGGTGAAGATAGATGCATTTTTTCAGGGTTTTTGGAAGTAAAGGGGTGCATTCTGCTTGAGTTTAGCTTTGCACTGTACACTCTACTATTTTATGTCGTTCTCTTATTTTAGTTTGAGCCATGTTTATTTTGCATTAATGTTTTACTCGGTTTTAGAATGTGTATTGATATGCTTTAATATGTTGTCCACTGCCCAGTGACTGAATGGTGAAGGGTAGGGCAGAAATTCCTAAATAAATAAAGCTCCACACACTACCAAGCAACAACTATTTTGAGTAAAGATCTTTCTATGCACTTATTCCCAAATCAGCAGGCTGCAGATTGTTGTCTTGGATTATACAGAACGGGGGGTGGGGAGTGGAATTGAGCATATTTATTCTTCAATTCAGTTCTTTTAGACACTGAAGAGTAAGTAGGCGAAAACAAACACTTCCTAACAGTGAACTGCTTACATATTATAATATACTGTAATACAAGTAACCCTTTACAGAGCCATAATGTCTGTAGATATTAAGTCTGATGATAATACCTATATGGATTTTTGCCTGTTAAAGTAATGAAATTGGATTATACGAATCAATTCTTTGACTATACAGCAGAAGCTGATATTGTTTCTGCTATGCTGTGTGGAAATGCCTTCTTCAGATGACATTGGCTGAAAACAACATGGTCTAGAATAAGTGCAGGATCATAGCCATCGCTGGTAGGTTTTTCTTGCTTGATCTGGCAGGACTGATCTACAAAATTCATTTAGTGACAATTCAAGCAAACATACGTCAAGTGAGATAAACTTTTGATCCCATGGGAGGTGGTTTCTTTAAAGAGCAGCCAGACACATTTTATTTTATTGAGCTGAGTTCTACTAGTATAGCACTGAGATGGTGTGGGGGTATGCAACTAAAAATATTCTTGTTAATGAATTAGTCTGTGGTTTCCAAAAAGTAAAATAATAACATTTCTTTTTAAAATCAGTATTTGGAGAATTCTTGTGGAAAAAAATACTTTATGAATTTTTCTAAAAATAATCCTTTACAGACTTAAAAGTAACTACAGTTAAGAGCCATAAAGCTATGACTGCAATCCTATACACATGCACCTGGCAGTAAGTCCCACTGAAACCAGTGGAGCTAACTTCTGAGAAGGCATGTATAGATTTTTTTTCGGGGGGGGGGGTGTTCTACTACTGCCATTATTTTAATTGTATTATGAACACAGGATCTGAGAAGCATGTAAAACAAAAGGTGATTTCAAACTTTGATGTACCGTATATACTCGAGTATAAGCCGACCCGAATATAAGCCGAGGCACCCAATTTTACCACAAAAAACCTGGGAAAGCTTCATAGGAGCCACTGCCTGCCTCACTCGAGTATAAGCCGAGGGCGGCTTTTTCAGCACAAAAAATGTGCTGAAAAATTAGGCTTATACTCGAGTATATAGGGTAATCAAATCTCTTGAGGACAATAATACCCAAAACAAATAATATATTGAAATGTAAATCAAAAGTTAATTTGCATGATGAAACATCAATAAATCTGCAAATCAGCTATCTTAATAGGGAGGACAACAGTTGCATGATTCTATCTATACCTGTGTTCAAAACTTAGTGACTTGGTGCCATGGGTTCAAAACTTAGTGATGGAATATACCAAGTACTAGAGGTTTCTCTACTGCAATACCAACCCACACATTTCCTACATAATTCCATTGCCCATGAATTCCATTACCAAGAACCTGGAGTATTTATACAACAGAGTTTCTAATGATGAAGTCCCAAACCAATGCTTGCTCTCTTCCCCATGGAAAATATCTTCTATAGTGAACAGTGGCTGTGGGATTCAAGAGGAGGGAAAACAGATACCATAAAATATAATTAAAAATTGTGGAGGCTGCATATGACAAGAATAACCATAAAAAACAGATACAAACCAGCTGGCTGTTAACAACTTCTGAGTTATAAAAATCTTAAACCTGCTGTAAAGCACTCGATTCGATTTACATAACCACAGAGCTGACATTCCTTTTAGATTCCTCTGTTGGGGATTATTTTGACATGTTTTAAAGCAGCATAAAAAGCAACTGTGAAAGGAAGACATGTATCATCTTACATAAAAATTCATTTCAGTCTTAAGACTGGGCTTATACACCTTAATCCGAACATCTCAACTGGAACTGGAAAAATATCTTGGATGCTACCAGTACTTCGATTCTATTACATTATTCCTTTGGTGGTCTTATTTTTGATAGAGTCGATAGACAAAGAAAATCTATATAGTCACAGGCACTTATATTTCAGCGCAATTGCAACCAAAAGAAAAAAGAAAAATGACCTGCTCTTCCACAACCAGTTATAGAGTACTATGGCGCACGAGCTCTTAGATGGATTACATTTGTTGTAAGCTTGAGCTCCATCCCCTTGCTAAAAAGCATTTCTTAGGAGCCTAATGATGCAGGCAACATTTTACAGGGCTAACACAGCTCGCTATAGGGAATTAAAATAAACAAAATAAAATAAAATCAATCTTACATTGAGTGAAGTTTTGATGTATAAATGCTGGCAGCTTACATTGCCCTCAGCACAAAATGAGTTTTGCCATTTGATAATTTGCTTGATTCACTGTGCTGCCTCACGCAGGGCATTTTATGCCTGATTTATGTTTAATCGAGTCACCTGCTTAACGTTAAGGAGGGTCACAGCTAGATAGAAGGGTTACAAGCACAGAGAGCTTTCAGCATCTCCCCATTTGACATAAGAAATGGGTGTAGGTGCCAGAGGTCAAGGCTTCTTTATTCTTATTTAATGTTCTCTATGGAATATTGCATAAAACATTTATGTACCATGGAACCAATTTGATTTCTCCATGGAACACAGTAGGCAAACATGCATTAAGGGTCTCAAAACACACAACGAATAAAGTAAAAAAGCAATCTAGCCAAAGAAGTGGTTGTGCTACTGCCAGCTTAATGTAACCGAAACTGTTCGCCTTTTACACACCAAAGCACTGTGGTACTGTAAAGATTTCTTCAGCTGTCACAGTATAGGTAATTTGTTACAGATTAGAAAAGCAAATGAGATATAGCAAATGGAATTACGCATTCATCTTTGTTTCTACAAAATTTACTCAAATCTGCGTGAAGCGGAGCAGGGAGAGAGTTCATTGTACTTTCTCATGTTCTTCTTGAACCACCACTAGTATACTGGCAAAGTAAAATGTATGATTAACAAAGTTGCATTTTCAGAACCTTCTTAGCTTGGAGTGACTTAAAAATATTAATATTCATTGTTTCCCAAATATTATGAAAAACTATTCAATGTCCACTGCTACTGTTGACTAGATTGCTGTCTTGCCATCATTAGTTAATTGAATTTACAATACAGTCCTTGGAGCATAAGTTCCAGACAGGAATTTTGTACTAACAAAGTTCCTGCAGTAACCAATGGGCACAATACAATGCACATGAATAGTGCACACACCATTCTGAAATCCCTTTATTTCACACACATATTGCACACTGCTACAACTGAGATATTCTTACGAAAGAATATAATATATCAGAACTATTATTAAACAATAGGCCCACCACCCAAAAATCAATTTACCTTAAATTCATTACCCACATTGACTCCTGTTAAATTATCTCTCAATCTACTAATTTCCAGTAAGTCTTTCTCTCCCCCAGGATCTCTGCAGACGTACAAATTTTCCCTAGATCATCACCCAAGCACACATGCAGCCATTCTTAACAGCTGAAATAAAGCAACGAAAGATTGATATATTTTAAGTCTGATGTATTTTGAAATACTACTTAGGCCTGAACTCCTGTCACAGGCATCTGAAAACTCCCATGAATTCCAAGTGAAGTAATAATTTGTTTAATTCTGGCTAATTAATCGACCCTTGAATTGAAATACAAGCAGCTTCTGGTTAACTCACCTAGGAATGTCAGAGAACCTGAATCCACAGAACAAACACTATTATCCCCTAAATGCTGGTAACTCCTCAGAAGGAAAAACAAAGTCCAAAGCAGAAAAATCACCAGAATCCTGAGTACCCTCAATGGTATTTCCAGCCTTTACATCAGGCTGAATGCGATAATGCACTCACACTTATTTGGAAGTAAGGCCCACAAACTCAGTGGGACTTGGGTCTGGATAGACACGTATATATAAAATATAAAAATTATAAAGGAGCACAATTCCCTTCTATGAAGGGTGGGGTGTTATACTGTGCGATGAGATTCTTTTGGGGGGGTTTCCCTTTCAACTAAAAGCATCCACAGCTAGGGGGACCTGGTGCTTCCAGCTGCTTCCTGTCCTTTTGCATGCAAACTGAAAGCAGCACCAGCAGCAGCAGTTCAAGAACCTCTGGGATTGGAGGAAGGGAAACAGCGTCAAGCCCATTCTTCCTCCCTGCCTGCCCAGCCAGCCCAAACAGAATCGATTTGAAGAGTGATCTTGGTTGCTGCTCCAAGCATCTCAAGGGCTGGATGCAGGGGCTCTCAATGATGGCAACCCAGTTGCCATTGAAACATTAGCCGTCACCAACATTACAGGGGAAGGGATGAGCTTCTGACTGGGGTCTGCTACTTTTATACTAGGGGGGAACTCCTAAATGCTCCCATGTAGTTGTGGGCCTGTTCCAAGATGGATGCACACAGGACTGCAACCTTTAGGGACTGGAAGACTTGTTCTTAAAGCAGAATTGTGAGATCTAAGAGTTTTATCCGGATGATCTATCGATAAGCAACTGGACTTGCTGAAATCTCAAACTTGCTTATCATTTGAATAGATTAAATTTAGAGATTAAAAAATAATTGTAATTGAAAAAAGATGAGCTGGTATCAACTGTTAGCAGTAAGATGCGCGAAAATTCTTATCCATTAATCCATTTGATGTGCTTTGGATGACTTTGGTTCACTATTGGCTAGTGAACAGGTCTATACAAAAAAATGGATATGAACAGTGTTAGTTTAAATGTTTTTTTAAAGAAAGTAGAAAGGCAAATGCAATCAAATGGAATTTTGATCTTGCTTGACCATATATATATATATATATATATATATATATATATATATATATATATATATATTCTGATCAGTTTGTGACTTCTGACTAGCTGCTATTGTATGGTAATCATTTTAAATTTACACAGTTCTACAGAATTAAAGGAGAATACCAATTTTTAGACCTGCACATTACAAAATATTCCTTTTGAATATGCTTCTTGGCAACAGGTCGCTATGCAGGCAATGAACGAGGCATGAACATGGAGAAACTTAGATGTACCATCATTTGGCAGGTCTGACTAATGCCATGCATTACCAGGGTCAGGTCAACCAATTCTCTTAAGACTCAAAAATATGTTGAAGGCATGAGTATCTTGGTTATTTAGGGAATCTCTGGAGATTAGGTGTCCATGATAGTATGAAGAAGTGGAATATGGAAAAAGTTGTCTCTTCAAACTGGAGCAAACAATTAACCCAAAAGAGATGGAATTAAGGTCATTCTTGCTAACATGACTCAATTTCATCGTGGAACTAAAAACTAAACAGCTTCGGTTGCACATCACACTAAGCCAAACACACTAGCAACAAAACAACAGCTCATGGTTAGTGAGGATAGAGCTTAACCACAAGCCTGATTTCAATGACTTGCGAAGCAGCAGCAGAAAGGACCAGAGAGGTGCAAAGCACCCACAAGCTCCTCTCTGGGGAGTCTGCACATATGTGTGGTGCTGCTAAGCCACAGGTAATTAATTTTGGGAAATCTTACTTTGTTGGAACAAGGAACTGATTTGATGACCTTCTCGAAATGATGCAAGTTGCTGGGCTCAGAGCTCCTGTTAAGTTGTTTGTTGTTATGATCTGATTGTTATTTTCATTTTGAACTATCATGGTTTGACTTGGATTTGCAAACCATTGCAGGGAAGATAAGAGTTAGTAAGGGGGTGAAAAGGCGTGGGGGCAAGTTTTCACCTAGTTTAGAGAATGCTAAGTCTATTGTATATTAGACTGCTAGCTGCATTTATATATGAAGGTGGAGAAGTGGGCAAATCAATGGTTTTCATCAAAAGGTTTGCTGTGGATTTAAGAAGCAACCCTTTTCACCACCATGTTGTCAACAAACACAAACGAAAAGCAGATGAAACATTTCCAAACCATGCCTGAAGTAGAAACAGACATCAACTGTGTAGTGTTCATTAGAATAGGATTATAAAGCAATTTACAATCACAGATACAAGGCAGCAAACAAAAACAAAACACACAAACAAAAAAGAACCTCTGCACTACAAATAAAAATTCTAGTGATTATACTGTAAGCTCTGTTAAAAGGAATCACATTAAGTTACCATAGGAACGACACTGTAAAAGGCTTGTAGAGGTAAGAAATGCATGAGACGTTAGCATTTAGTGACAGAGATGAAATGAAAACCCTTCTATTGGGAATGGGACACAGATGGATCTGTGTTAAGTGAATAAATACAATTAAATCATAAATAACTTCAAAGGAGGCAGTGGAGCAGAATCAAATACAGAGAGCAGTTAGCCAAGAGGACACAAAACCATGAAGAAGAAGGGAAGCGAACTAAAGAAAAGTTTCCAAACAAAGCAGGGGGGAATGGTTCTGCTAACTGAATATCTGATCCCTCTTACTAAAACTGACATTAGATAGATAGACGTTAGAGGGTAGCTATATTCCTGTATTTAATTTCTAGGCGTTTAGACTATAAAGGACATGAATTTGCCTTCAATTTACTTTCAAAAGCTGATCATAAGTATGCATCACAAGGCTTCATAAACAATGCAATGGTATTATGCTAATGTCATGTTTATCTTTTCCATGTATCGTGCCACACCAGATCTTCCTTTTTTGAAATTACCAAGACCCACAAAAATTACAGGAGTATTTAAGACAGATTTTTATCAGAAAGAGAGAGAGATACTCAGAGCTGTTTATCAATTGAACATGGGCAAATAAAGTGAAATAAAACAGAAAAAGAAATTCACAGAAGGAGCTGTGTTAAGTCTGCTGCAGCGAAATCAACGAAGAGTCGTGTGGTGGTACCTTAAAGACTAACAAATTTACTGCAGCATAAGCTTTCATGGACTAAAGCCCATTTCATCATATGCAATAAAAGAAAGATAATTAAAAATGGTCATATTTCAAACTGTACGCTCTACTCTCAGATAGGACTACATTTTAAAAAGGTTGGTTAAGAGTTCTCAGCCAAAGGGAATGAAGGCCTCAGAGAGTAAGAATGAAGGAAAGAAAATAAGGGATGATAGTGGGAGATACCTCCAAGAGGAAATATAACAGCCCCAATTAATTTTCCTTTATGTCTCCAATGGTTTGGATTTATGTTCCGGTTTGTTAAACAAATCCCAAAGGTTAGAAGGGTAATGCATAGAAGTGAGTTCATATGCATATCCCTTCCAAATTTATGACTTAAATAGCAAAACCTGTGTTTGGAACTTATGCTAAGATTAAATAGGTGTAAATCTGGGTCCAATGAAATTTGTAATGATTATTAATGAAAATGTCATAGATATGGATGTCAAAAAATGGATGAATTACACATGTGAGTTAGTGTGCCCATTTGAAGAATGAGGAGAATAGCTGTGATTCACAGACAAGGATGAAATGCCAGGTTGCCCAGGGCAACTTCCTGGAACAGGTTTATTCACGTGGAAGGGGAGTGAATATCTACTGAACTCTAGAAATTTTAAAACATCACGAGCCCCTGTTCCATACTATCAGTCATATAAATGTAATTCACAAAACTAAGTAAATCTATTAGAAACTGGTTGAATTAAATAAACTAGTTGATTTAGAAATATAGCACAAAGCTCTTCTAAAAGCAGACAGACGATGCTGTATCCTCCATAATATGTTGCAAATATCAGCTTATCGGGGGCTTTTCCAGGCTTCAGAATTAAATTTGAGCCACACTTTCACTTATATCCAAAAAGCTTCACTTTCAGACTGTATATGAGTAAGTACTAAGGTAAAAGGTAAAGGACCCCTGGATGGTTAAGACTAGTCAAAGGCGACTATGGGGTGCAGTGTTCATCTCGCTTCAGGCCAAGGGGCCGGCGTTTGTCCACAGACAGCTTTCTGGGTCATGTGGCCAACATGACTAAACTGCTTCTGGCGCAACGGGACACAGTAACGAGTGCCAGAGCGCACGGAGTCCACCTCTTGTGTTTCTGTCCATCATTGCCCTAGGTATGCCTCCTCAGAGCAGCTCAGAAAAGAGCAGGAAATCGTTCAGAGGGCAAGTATTTGTGAATAAACCATTTGCTATTAGTAGCCTAATTATTCGATTTAGGTATCTGTTGCTGCACAGAACACAAATTAAAAAGTACTGTATTGTCCTGCTGCCATGCTACAAATTGTAGAATCTGCATTACTAGCATTGATCCAGAAGCGCCTATTTCTCCACTCACTTCAAGAAAAAAAGGTCTATCAATAACACCATATCAACAAAAATGCACAAAATCCATCAATGCGTACCACGAAGATTCAGAGACAGAAATACTCCAGCTCCCTTATTCGATACCTGCCATCAATATTGCAAGTTTCCAGTGGAAAGTCTTTGTTCTGTGTTGGTGAGATTACCTGCTAGTCACAAAGAACTCTGTAGTTACAAACTGCTGCACTCATCACACGTCAATCATATGCAACTTATGTAAAATGTTTAACAAAAGGCTAGCTTTTTAACCTTCCATTATCCTCATGCTGGTAGCTTAAGGACCTCCTGAGCCAGCTAGACCACAGATCATCCTGAGTTGTTACTGAGAGCAGGCTGGCCGCCAATAGAAGTTGGGAATTTAGTCTCACCAGTCCCACGCTTTGGGGCACTCTTCCAGCAGAAAATCAACAGGCACCCTTATTTTTTTATTTATTTTCAGGTGTCTCTTGATAGGCCTGTGTTTACATTTTTTGATCAGCCAGTTATTGTGTTGATAATGATTTACTATTTTGACGGTGTGTTATATTCTATTGCATATACTACTGCGCACTGCCAAGTTACATTGTATGAATTATCAGGATATAAATACTTTTATAAATAAATAAAAACAAATGGGATTTATGGGATCTGTGACAGCCACTATGCTCTTGCTTAGGAACAGCTGCTTCTGTCTCATTGTATATACTCTGCTTGCTAGGCCAAAGCACCACGGGATCAGAAACGGAATGCAAAGCCATTTAATTTGGCATGGGAGGGCCTTTCTGGCTCCGGGACGTCAGGTAAGGTATCAGATCATAGCCTCACAGGCCAAATTTGACAGCTGGGTGAGACTGTCCACCGGTTAATCACCTGACAACACCATGACATCAGGTAACTTTTTAGTCCTGAAGCTAGGACTTCAAAGCAACACAAGGCGCTTACAAAGAGCCTTTAAGCCACCTGAGACTTTGGTTTTAGAGCCAAAACTTGCTTTCTGCAGAGGCACTCGTAGACAACTGGGAATACACTTTAAGCCTTACGTGTACAACTGGGAATACACTTTAAGCCTTACGATTGTGCATTGGCATCTGCATCTGTAGCTGTCCCAGACCTGATGTCCCAGACAGGGCAGGTGGGCATGCTTTGAGGGGATAGGCTTTGGGGGGCTCTGACAGGCCTGGCCCATGGTCTAGATGTTTCCCACCCCTAAAGTAAACATTTACTCTATCAGGTCAGAATCCAAGTTCACAAAAGAAATATTATTAAGCTTTTCACTTTAGATATTTACTGGAAATAATCTACATACTTTTAAAATTTAGACTTTTTTTGACATGATATTTCTGTTTGGGCTGCCTTGCACATTTCTAAATTCTTAAACTATGTATAATTCTGTCGCATTCATCATCTTAAAAAATTCCTATTACCAAAGCCACAAAAAAGCTGAAATGCAACTGTAGTGAAGTGTTTATTTATTTATATTACTTAGAAACTCCTCCCAAAACAGAGTAAATGCGCTTGCAATAAGAAAACACAAATAAATATTTTTTCGGTTCATTTCCTGCAGCAAAAAATGTGTTTACAGGCCAAAAAATCTTAGGTCACCCAGCAGCCTCCTATTAACTTATGATTCATAGCAGTATAGAATTGTAGAATTGGAAGGGACCATGAGGGTCATCTAGCCCAGTGTTTCCCAACCGGATATTCCAAGGGCCCCCAGGTGAAAATGACATAAATGGGGGCCACAGCACGAGGCTAGGGGGCCACAGAGGGAAGTGAGGGGGGGAATCATTTTTTATATTTAAAAAAATCCTGATTGGCTGGCTATCCGCTTGGCCAATCACAAGCAAATAAGTGAGCAGCCCACCAGGACCCAATGCTGCTTTTTGTCACATATGTTTTCTTCTTTAGCAATCCTGGTTTGTTTCCGGTGGGAGAGGGCAATCACTGAGGCTCCCATTCTGACCAGTGGAGAGTGATCCAGAATCCCCAGGTCAGGTAAGTGTGATGGTGGGGTGGCAATGGGTAGGGCAAGCTGGAGCTGCTGGTTGCTGCTGCCACAATGCTGGGCCCGGTGAAAGCCTGGGCCTGACTCTGCAAGGTGCAGGGTTCAATCCACCCCATGCCTAGCTGATCAGGGCCTTCGGATGTTGCCAAGAGGCGCAGGGCCCATCGGCAGCGTCGGCCGGGCTCTGCAAGGCATGGGGTGAAATCCACCTGAGCGCCTAGCCTAGTGGGGTCGTCTGGTGCTGCTGACTTGCATCTAGTAAATAACTAAGTGTCTACTCAGAAAAAAGCCGCATTGAGTTCAGGCAGCCTTACTCCCAAGTAAGGGTGTGTGGGGCTATAGCGTTTTATCTAGGCAGCCAGGGCTTCTCTGGATGACAAGATATTTTTGCACCAGGTCAGTGAGGACCACTTGCTTTTTAAACTTCTCCCATATATACAGAACTTCATGTGCGCCTTTTGGCCTATATCTGTAGGTTTCCCCCTCTGTGTCAAATAACTGGCGTCAAAAAGTATTGTGTACTTTTTATAATACATGGAAGATGGATCTCCCTCGGGAGGTTCTGGACTCTCCTTGCTTGGAGGTTTCTAAGCAGAGGTTGGATGGCCACCTGTCAGGGATGCTTTAGCTGAGTTTCTTACATTGCAGGAGGTTGCACTAGAAAGATGACCCTTGGGGTCCCTTCAAGCACTAGGGTTCTGTTTTTCTTCTTCAACAATCTTTCATTATGGTCCTATAATTTTATGTAATTGTATTTTGCATAAATTATAAAAATTATTTAAAAACATGTGCTATTTACAAACAAAACATTTAAATAGCTACCTTTATACCGTAGGTAGGATGGGGGGCATGGGCGTATGCAGGATTTTTGTTAGGGTGGCAGAACCTCAGATTTGTATTGGTTTTTTCTTATTGGGGGGCAGCTCCCCCCCCGCCCTTGGCTATGTCCATGGGGGGGGGGGCACAGGAAGGAAACCGGGTCAGAAGGTGGCCACAGTCAGGAAAAGGTTGGGAAACACTGATCTAGTCCAACCCACTCCAATGCAAAATTCTTTTATCCAACAAGGGACTCTAACCCACGATCCTGAGATTAAGTGTCTCATGCTATTGACTGAGCTATGAAAGGTATGATAATCATGTCACCTAAGGGCAATACATTCTATCAACCTCAGCTGGACTCCATTTGGAGGGGGGAGATGTGACCAATGTAATTGACATTATCAATAGGCTTGATTTCTGTATATCCAAAATTAAGTACTGTGCAATCCTCCAGTGGGCAGGGGTACAGTTGGGATAACAGCCCAGGAGAAGCCAAAAGAGCAAAGCCTGCAATCAGATACATTATTATCTAGACTTAAGCACCACTTAACACAGTGGGACTTACTTTTGGTTAAACATTGCGAACAATTGTGCTGCAATGTAGACAATGTCTTCAGAAAAAAAGTTTGCCTTGATATACAAAATGCTATCCTGTTTTCAAGTATTTAAATAAATAAATAAATAAATAAATAAATAATTGTACCCCGCCCATCTGGCTGAGTTTCCCCAGCCACTCTAGGAGGCTCCCAATCGAGTGTTAAAAACAATACAGCATTAAATATTAAAAACTTCCCTAATATAATGGTATTCACTTTGGCTTTGCATTCCAGTGCAACATAAGCAGAGGGTTAGCATGAAAAAACAGTTCTGCCTGCATTTCTTTAGCCTCCTTTATTTTGTGCATCTGTATATTTTGAATTAATCTGGTAAAAATAATGGAAAAGTCCCTGTAAAAAAGGTTTTATTTTAAAGAGAAACCAAGAAGCACTTATTGTGTTCCATCACAGCGGACAACACTTCCAGTTTTAAGAACAGTGCATTCAGGTTGACTAAGCACTTATCCAACAATTAATCATTTATTAAAAGAAGAGTTCCAATGGATAAGAAGATTATCTGACATCAGACACAAAACAGTTGCACTTTTGAAGATGTTCCCTCATCTCTTTCTCTTCCCCCATCCTTTTGTTCTTTGTGTGTGTGTGCTCATTTAAAAGCAAACACCACCACAATGTTTTCAATCAATACAGACAATGCATGAAACCCCAACAAATGCATAGAAGAAAAATGATAGTACTTTCATAAGAAAGCCCCACACCTCTAGCTCTCCTCAAACCCTTGCAAATTACTACAATAAACAACACTAAACCATTAGAAGACAAGGAATGAAGAGGTAAACATAAAGTGAGAGAATAGGAAGGGGGGGAAATTGTGAAAAGAAAAATATCCCGTCTAATACTCCTAGAACCTTGATGTCTGTTGTGCCTGGAATTCATTATATTCTAACATTTCAACTGAGCCTTTGGCTCCACTAGCCCTCATCATTCTCCTGAAATGAAACCTAAGGACTGTATACAAATTTGCATTTGCACAAGTTCATCTCTTCTCATCCTTACTTCTCCTTGATGCATCCTGGTTCCTCCACCTTTTATTCTAGCCTATGTACACCTTCTGTTTTTTCCTGTTTTCTTGTATTAATCTGCATTTTTACCCGTTTATCCTGTCCTCTCTTCAATAAGCTCCTGACCATTCAATACTCACACAACAGTCTTGTAAGGTAGGTGAGGCTAACAGAGAATAACAGGCCAATGCTTCAAACTGCCTAGCGATTTAAACCTTGGTCTCTTTAGTCCAAACCTAGTCAATCTATCTGAGGTGTACACAATTAAAACCATATTGATGGCCTCTTTCATTTTTACTGCCTCAAGGGGGCCATAGCACTATGTTCACCTCAGGGGAAAAAAACATTTTTGTTCCAATTTTAAATCTGTGTTTTGTTTTTAATACATTTTGGCAAACCACCTTTCCTTTTCTGTAACTTATGTCATGCAGATTTTTTTTTCTTTTTCATACTGAATCTGCACAGGTCTCCCCAATGCTGTGGCCAGATGATGGAAGATATAGAGCAGGGGTAGGCAACCTAAGGCCCCTGGGCCGGATCCGGCCCAATCGCTTTCTAAATCCAGCCCGCGGATGGTCCGGGAATCAGCGTGTTTTACACGAGTAGAATGTGTCCTTTTATTTAAAATGCATCTCTGGGTTCAGTGGGGCATAGGAATTCATTCATTATTTTTTTCAAAATATAGTCTGCCCCCCCCCCACATGGTCTGAGGGATGGTGGACCGGCCCACAGCTGAAAAAGGTTGCTGACCCCTGATATAGAGTCCCTCAAGGAATAGAACTGTAGAGCAGAGCCCACAGACCTTGGTGAAAGAGCAGAACGCTGCTGTTTTCCATTATTAAAAAGATCCAGTTGTTCAATGTAACTCCACCCAGTTTTGGCTAACTTCCCTCTTACTCCACCCCACATAATTCAGGAAAGTTCCTGCAATGTCCAGGGGAGACTTTGAGAGAGGAGCAGGAAGAAGGTTGGATGGAAATGTCTCCTCCTATTCACATTTCTCAGGATCGAAGCCAAGAAAAGGAATTCTGGCAACAAGATGCCACCTGGATAGAAGTGGCTAGTAAAAGGCTGGGATGTAGCTGTTACAGCCAAAGCAGCACGGTTGCAACAAAAACAATATAGGCATTGATTTACTGGAAATGAGTTTTATTTCCATTTTGGTATTGTATCATATAAAATTGCATAATGACAGCAGCATATGCATTTTAATTATGAGATACATATGATCCATGCAAAGGGACAACACGCTCCCTTCATAGGCGGTTGAAGGGAAGGAGGAGGTCTCTGCAACATTCTGGGGTACAGAGTTCCTGCTCACATGATCATGCAACATATTACACACCCATTAGCTAATAAAAGTTTTC
Organism: Darevskia mixta; assembly: GCA_034641385.1. Classification (NCBI taxonomy): domain Eukaryota; kingdom Metazoa; phylum Chordata; class Lepidosauria; order Squamata; family Lacertidae; genus Darevskia; species Darevskia mixta. The sequence continues at coordinate 13,071,551 of JAWWNH010000173.1, read as the reverse complement.
ATTCATCAAGAAATTATTGCAGAGCAATACAAAATGATAGTGCATTTTAAAATAATGCTTGGACATCCTATGGAATTAAGGGATGCGGTGACCACACCATAGAGTACGAATTTCCTACCTGTTGGTGGGATGATTCCTGGAGACATAAGACCAGGGACAGAATGTGGCATGATATGTGAATTCTCTGGAGAGGTGACACTTTGAGTCCGCTTAGGAGGCCGACCAGGTCTGGAACTGAAAGGGGGGAAACCAAAGAAAAAAAGAGGAAAAAAAACAACTTTACAATTAAGCTGTTGTCTTACACATCATTTCAAAGTTGTTTCAATTGGTAACATGGACTGTAAATAAATTTGTTTCAAGGACGGTTGCTTTTGCAGTTAGATGTAATAGACTTCCATCACTAATTAGATTACATGCTGAATTCATTTTCCTCATTGAAGATCAGCCGCGCTTGATGCATAATTCATAGCCTGCACCTCGTTACCTGCTTCTTCATATTAATATCTATACACAGTTTGAATTGCCTCGTTTGCATATGCTAAAGTTCTGCATGCAGCCTTCAGCATGAAAATTATGCACTAACTTGTAATAATTATTACAGTCAGCCTGCTATTGATTTATGAGACTTTTAAAAACCAAATATGTGTAGTACTTGTAATGAATGATATTTTAAGGTTCTTCAGGAAATTAAAAGGCAATGGCTGCCTAAGGAAATGTTCTGCTTGTTTGATTTAATACTACAGTTAGCTGGGAGGTGGAATGAAAGAGTGATTCAGACCTATAGCACATTTTTCGATGATATGTTTTATTACTTCGCACTACTACCCTGATATCTAGATGATAAATGACAATACATATCTAATATGTGAAAAGGTCTCGCAATTTCTTTATTTTTTGTCACGTAAAAGATAAGTCAAGTTATCATTTAACCCTTATTCTATTTAAAAGCAAAAGAATCTTGCTTTAAATAAGGCACATTATTCAGAAAAGGCTTTGAATTGTTTGTAAGGCATCCTTGAAAAATTGGCAGTCCTGGCACCTTACATCTGTCCTGTGTGAATACATAGAAGGGATTGTACACATTCCCTAACTCTGAAAGCCTTTAGATTTTGATTTACTAAAATACGGTAATAAATACACAGATCCCACTATTTTGGGACCCCGTTCAGAAGAAATGTTCACCACAGAAAAACGAAGGTGAGGTCACTTTCTGGTGATTGTACAATAGACCCTTCACACAATAATACCAGATTGGAACTGCCAATCTCATGGAAACCTAAAAGCAAGCAGCTATGTGAGAGGTTCCTCCCTGAAGACTACTGCACTAAACTGTGGACAATCCACAAGGAAGGACTAGGAGTGTCCACTATGCCACAGGCAGGATGAGCAGCCTGCTCCTGTCATTGCATGGAATTTCACACAATTTAACAGGCAACAAGGAGAAACATCAAAAGTGGATGTGAAAACCATACTTGAGCGTTCAAGTATAATGGATCTCTGTATGCATAGCAGGGTTGTTCTTTCTACGTGAATTTATGGAGCAGTATTCCGAAGAATGTTCAAAAGCTACCTTCTGGGGCACTTTTGAAGATTAGGGTAGTATAGTCAGTTGTTTGAGCAAGTCAGCAAAAGGGTTTTAATGGGGGTTCTTTAGATTAGATTAAAGTCCCTACATGGGACAAGGAAATTTTACGTGCAAGATACTTTTTTTGCTGCCTACAAGCTCTTTTGATTAAAAAAAAGAGAGAGAATCCCAACAATTAAACAGCAGCAGCTGTTATATTAAAAAAAATCAATTGAACTCAAAATTCTGCTGTTGAATTTATTTATTTAAATTATTGAATTTTCAAATTTTACATTACAAATTAAACTTATTTTTATTATACCATACATTTATCTTACATCACTTCAGTATTTATTATTTATTATACAGTTAAATTTACCTTAATATTGACAGCGTTTTCAACTGTACACAATTTTTTTCAACATAACGTACTCAACAAAAAAAAATTCACTCCTCCTTAAATACCTGTTTTCTGGTTCACTTTTTCTACTTGTTACACCCACTAACTGCATATTCTAACATCGTAAGTTGCCAATCCTCCTTGCTGAAGACCTCCCACACTTTCCATTTTGGGGCCAGCAAGATCTGAGCTGCTGTTGTTGCATACATAAATAATGTTTTCAGACTCCTAGGAATCTCTGTCTGGATAATTCCTAACAAAAATGCCTCTGATTTTTTTTGGAAATGTTGTTTTAAACATTTTTTTATATCATTATATATAATTTCCCAATATTATTTTACATTTTTGCATGCCCACCACACATGAAAAAAGGTTCCTTCTACTTCTTTACATTTCCAACACAAATCAGATTCCGCATTATACATTTGAGCCAATCTACTCTGAGTTGAATACCATCTATGGATCATTTTCATAAAGTTCCACTGTTGAATTTAATATGACACCCTACAGCTTACATTTCTAGGCCTTGTTTTTGCAAAGAAAAATTACACACAACCCCCCCCAAAGGTAATAGTGGTTTGTTAAATAAGCTCCAAATATCAAATATGTTTATATGATGGGCATCATATACACTGTGGGACTTTTCTGCATGGGAGAAGTAAAGGTTAGAGTGCTGGACTTGCATGTGGGAAGCTAAATTTCAAATCCCCATTCAGCTATTCAGTGTTACCACCTCACAAGTAAGATAGAAATAACCTCAAATCCTCCATCCTGTAATTCTGGCAGAGTAAGAATGTGATAGATAAATACATACCATGCAGGCACACATAAACACATACAGGACACACTAAATTCTAATTTGTTGGCTGTGTATGAAATATTACCTCATCCATCTAGTTCTACTTCTTAGAGACTTTTTTTAGGGTTAACTTCAAAGCAGCAAATAATTAGAATGTACACACTGCAGAGCATTCCAAAAGATGATAATACCAGAAACGTCTTATTTATGTCCATTTCTAGATGTAAGACATATGTAACACAATGCCTGCCTTCACTGTGAGCATTAGATCATCTTTGTGTTTTCAGAAACCTACTTTTAAAAAAACTACAATCCATCCCTAATAAACGAATAACGATCAAAGTACAGGGCATTTCCTTGGAGTTTAATGACTCAAGACCTTGGGCCATTAACCTTAACTGGTCATTAATTCCCAAGTTAATGACCTGAATTGAGGTCATTATTAATATAAAGCCACAAGATTTTTGTTTGGTTGGACGTGGGGTGGGGGGTTCTACTCTCTCACACGCAAAAACCACCCTTATTTTCTAAACTTTCTGGGGTGGGGAGCACATGAGAATCAAATTCAGTTTTTTTGTTTTTTTTCTGTAGTTCAAGCACTGTGCTAAATATACTCACTGTTCTTGGGCATGTTCTGTATCACCACAATGAAAATAAATGTACTGGGTTGGATCCGCATACACAATGCACTTTCTTATCCAAGAACAGCTCCTTTACATCCTGCTTTAGAGCATTCTATGAGCAAAACTAAATTATATATGACTGATAAAAATCAATCACACAACAAGCTATTATAAATCAGGTAGTTCCCACTCCAGGCTATGATTAGCATGACTGAAACTCCAGCAAAAGCAGCCAGGGTCCATAACCAGGACACTACAGGGGTCAAGATCCTCTCCTGCATCCTCATCTAACATCCAGCTCTCAAAGGGGGACCCTCAAAACCAGATCTTAACTCTTGGGCAGAACAATATGGTAAAAAGAATGCTCCCTCAAATATCTTGGCCCTAAGCTGGTTGGGCTTTGCAAGTCATTACCAAGACTTTGAAATCAAACAAAAAACATATTGGCAGCCAGTACAGTTCCTCTAGGAATGGTATTACCATATTTTTCTGTGTCTAAGACTAGGTTTTTCCCCTTAAAAATAATGTCAAAAATTAGGGAGCGTCTTATACACGGATACATCCCCCCCCCATTTTCTTAAATTTGAGTCCCGAAAAATAGGGGGCGTCTTATACATGGGGGCATCTTATAGACAGAAAAATACAGTAAATGGTTCCTATTAGATGTATTATTTATATACCTTACATTCTGCAGTAGCTGCAACTAATAATAATAATTTATTTATACCCCGCCCACTCTGGGCAGCTTCCAGCAGAATATTAAAATACAATTAATTCATCAAATATTAAAAGCTTCCCTAAACAGGGCTGCCTTCAGATTTCTTCTAAAAGTCAGATAGTTGTTTATTTCCTTGACATCTGCTGGGAGGGCATTCCACAGGGCAGGTGCCACTACCGAGAAGGCCCTCTGCCTGGTTCCCTGTAACCTCAGTTCTTGCAGGAAGGGAACTGCCAGAAGGCCCTCGGTGCTGGACCTCAGTGTCCGGGCTGAACAATGGGGGTGGAGACGCTCATTCAGGTATACTGGGCCGAGGCCGTTTAGGGCTTTAAAGGTCGTCAACAACAACACTTTGAATTGTGCCTGGAAACGTACTGGGAGCCAAAGTAGGTCTTTCAGGGCCGGCATTATGTTTTGTGCGTTCTTCAAGGGCAGCCCCACACAGAGTGCCCTGAGGTAATCCAAGCATGAAATACTGTGGCCAAGCTTTCCTTATCCAACAACAGTCATAGCTTAGGAGCCAAAAAGAACTTCAAAATCAAGAGGAGCCACTGATTGGCCTCCAGTAAGAAAGATAGATCTAGAGCACTCCCAGACTACACTCATTCTGAGGAAATGCAACCCTGTCTGTGGTAGATTGCCTATCAAATTTCCAGAGAGTGGAATCATCAGGACTCTTGTTGGAAATAAGTCTGCTGGCTTTTATCCAGCCCATTACAGTGTCGCAGCAACAGTCCAGCACCTGCACAACCTCACCTGAAACAGATAACAAAGACAAATAGAGCTGCGTGTCATCAAACCCCTCATGTTCTAACCCAACAGCTTCTTTCTAATCCAGTATCGGAGACAAGATGGAACACTTCAAACTTTACCGAACAATAATTATGGGGCAGAGCAGAAGTATTCCAAAACTATATTCTGCAGCTCGCCTTGTGGGTAGGAGAAAAACTACCACAACCTTGCACCCAACTCTCATCCTGTAGAGGTTGTCCAGTAAGATACCACGGGGTTGTTGACATCAAAAGCTACTGAGAAACCCAGAGAAACTAACACGGTCCTACTGTCCCTATCTGTCTACTAGAACAGTTCTGCCTTCAGAGCAACCAAGGCTGTTTTGGTCCAAAATCCTAAGCTAGTAGACTGGAATGGGTTTACATAATTTGTTTCCTCCAAGAACATTGGAAGCTGACTGGTCACCACACTTTATACAGGAAGGATATATTAGTGATTGGATGGTAGTTCCTGGAAGAAGAAACACTGTGCACCCAAACGTTTTCGCAAGTCACTACTAAGATAACCAGTTATTTATGTCAACAGAGGCACAAATACCATATTTTTAGATAACATAGTTCATAGGAAGGACACTCTTCTTTTTTAAAAAAGAAATGTTTCATTTATATGACCTTCACATTTCTTCCCATATTACATCATTAAACAAAAGCAGTTGCTGTTCAGTGACCTGGCTTGTATTTGACTTTTTTGGCTGACAACATTGGCCAAAAAAACACCCCAAAGCTTGGGGGGGTGTTTCTGATCTTCACCCATTAACTGGGGAAATTGGGCTGGAGGTTTGACCTCTTTTACTTATATTAGCAATATGAAAAACACTTTATTTCATGAAGATCTACAACCATCACATGAGCTGCGTATGTATGTTCAGAACATATTCAATGTGTAGTGACATTTAAAGTACGGGATGGACTGTTCTCTTGGTCCTTGTCCCAGCAGAACTTGGAAAACCAGGTCCTGCTCAGAATGCATTCCTTCTGCTGTATTAGAGAGGCAATGGGCAGCAGCAAGACCTTCACACACACACACACACACACACACACAGAGAGAGAGAGAGAGAGAGAGAGAGAGAGAGAGAGAGAGAGAGCCCACAGCCTCTGGAATGTGACTACTGGAGATAGGTTTCTCTTTTTTGCCCACTTTAAGACTTTTTTAAAAATCCATTTGCATTTTGCTGGTGTGGTGGTATTTTAAACATATTTTTATAAATAACCATCTTTGATAACCATACAAAAGCACTCTAGAAATGTTTTAAATAACGCTGTATAGATTTAGACCAGGCACGTCCAACTCCCAAGAGACTGCGATCTAATCCCAGTATAAAAAAAACTGGCAGTGATCTACCCATTATCATTGGAGGGAGGAGGAACGTGCGTGGGGTGGGTGGATTCCCCAGAGTTCTTGAGCTTTTTTGGGGTAGGATTGTCCAGAGTTCTTCAGCTTTTATTTGTTAACTTTCAATAAACTTTATTTAATCCCACGATCGACAAGGGTCCCACAATCTACCCGGATCACCCGGGGATCTACTGGTAGATCACGATATACTTGTTGGACATGCCTCATTTACAGGGTAAAGCTATGGCAAGATCCACTGGGATGAGCAGCTTTAGGATGCTGCAGATCAACAGTTCAGCCAGCTCATTCCCATCTCAGCTGGGCTCAGCCAGCGTTAACTCCCCAACAACGGGGGCAGGCAAAGGGCTGCCAGGGTATCTTGTTCATCTTGACTGAGCCAAAGCTGGTGTAAGTTCCCAAAAGGGGGTATTCTGAGGTGGGACTGGATGGTGATGGTGTAGGCCAAATCCTAAACCCACTCATGTGACCTGGCAACATGGCACAAAACTCTATATTAAAGGTTTCTTTTTTGCTGTGCAAGGCGTCGGCAGAGCAGCAGCTGCTCAAGGGAGGCTGGATCTAGACACATCAAAGAAGCGTTTCAGTTAAACGCATTGTAAATTTAAACAGGGAAAACAAGTAGAGAAAAACAGGACTCCACATCACCATCTGGTGGCACAATGTTATATCGCATATACAACACATATAAATTGCTTTTTCTTTACCAATCTAGCTGAGTCCAGAGTTTGGATCTGGTGTAAATTTATGCTGACTTAATTTACAGCAGCTTGCTTTATGTCGTTGGGTTCTAGAAGGTCCTCTAATCTTTAATATCAGCTTTTTTAGGGAGCACAGGGGATTGCAAGGAGAATGAGGAAATGGATAAAAATTGCGTTTTCCCCTGCTTCTTTTAGCCGTGTCCCATATTAGCTCTGTGAGAGCTAGTTGTTATTGTTTCATTGAATCCAAACAAAGAAATCCTAAAACAAAGAACTCAGTAGCATTATTTGCTGCCTATGGACAGAAAACTTTTAAGACTTGCATAGGTGAAATGCTCGTGTTTATAAAACAGCGTAAAAATTATACATACAAAATAATTGGACTACTTTGCTTTGATCAGTGCTCACATTAAAAAGGATATTGTGAAAATATGTTGAGCTTTAATTGATTTCAATTATTGCAATGATTCCGTGGTTTTTAAACCACATCTTCACAATTTAAAGTTTGTAGCAACCCAACTACCGGTACCTTAAAGTTCAATGTTTAAATGTTAAGAGATGATGACACCAGTTGCTGAAATGGAACCAGAACGAAACACTGCAATGCTGCCTTTATGTCTCTTGCCAAAATGGAAGCAGGTATCAGTAGGTCATACCTGTTGTAAAACAGACTGTCGCTGAGTGAATTGTTACCATAATGGCCTGATTGTGCTACTTTGACATAAACAACTGTCTTCCATCCTTTCACTTTGTTAATACAAAAATGCAAACAATTTGGGTACTAATCTTAACAGGGAATCTGAAGCACTTTTTTTCACTTGCCAAACCCAAACATATGAAGGTTTTAATTCACTCTGTGCTGCAGTTATATCCTTGTGCATCTTATTCTTGACTGCTACATTTGGACTGGACTCAAGGTGGGTTTGTCAAAGAAGTCCTTACTGGGTGGTCTAAGCAGCCAATGATGGCATTTTGGAAAGGCCAGGAATTTTCAAGATCACTCTGGAAAGGAGTTAAGCAATTCTGCCCACCGAAAACTATTTACGGTAAATGGTTAAATATGCATGATTGCCTATTGGGATTGCATTCGGTATCACTCTATGGGGGTTAAGTGTGCAGTGCCCCTTTACTATTATGCTTTAATTGACACTAACTTAAAACTTGAAGCCCTGATTTCAAGATATGTAGTTTTCACAAAATTCTGCTTTAGCTAAACCTACCATAGATTTGTTGTTCCTAATAAAGAGGTCACATTTTTTAAAAGAATGCTTTGCTTTTAAGATATTAATTGTGCCTTCAGTAAACACAATATTTTCAAAACATTAAATCTCAATTTCTGTGGTTCCTATGAAAGTTTTTTTTACTGACCTAGTAATAGTTTGAATACTAACAGTTTAGTAGATCAAATTAAATGAATATAAACATTTTGCTTAATGACATCAGCAGTCAACACAGAACATCTGTGTTTTACTTTAACAGTGATCAGAGAATATTCTTTTGTTTACACTAAAGATAATCACAAGGTTTATATTTCTGTGTTCAATTGGGGGGGGAGTCCAGATTACCTCCAAAGTCCAAAAAAGCAATATGTTTCAAATGCAGAAATTTTGTTTTGTTTTGTTTTGTAACCATGGCTAAACAATAGAAATGAACTTTCCCTGAACTTTTCTCCTTTAATGGCCTGGGTCCATGTTGACCCTCTATTGCAAGCTGGAACTTGATACTATCAACCCCACTGCTGCTGCTAAAGTAATCAGATTCAACAGAATTATACACACCCCATTGTAATACTAATTTCAGGATCTCATAAAACCTGTGCAAAGGAAAGCTTTTCTAGCTATTTACCCTCTATTGTTCAAAAACAACATGAATACACCCCAACGCTATGTGGCTGTACTAATATGTTTTAGTAATTATAACACGGTTAACAATATATAACCGGAGACAAGATTTCCTCCCCACCCACACAAACCCAAAAGGCTATTGGATGAATCACTACCAACCAGATGGTTTCAGCAAGTCCAGGATCACATGAGCTTGCGTGTGAGTAAGGCATGTAATTAAATTATCAAGTCTTTCTTCTGAACTCTTGAAAGAGCCAGGTATAGTAATTTTACCCCCTACATTAATCTTAATATACAGCAGTGGCTTCTCCTTTCAGAAAGTCCGTAGTGCACTGAAATGCCATTTTAATGGCAAAAAAAAAATGTTTTTAAAAAACGATTCCTTCTTAGTTTTCCACCTTAAGATAGGGGTTGAGACTTAAAACTCTGAAGCTCTGGCAGTGATGTACAAACTGGGCTCACTTCCTGCCTGCCCCTACAGATGAGACTTGTGCTTTGCCATGTGGAGAGAGATTGGATCCTGGACAATACAGGTATGCAGCTGGCAGCTGATATGTTAAATGCCCCATTCCTTCCATCAGGCTGGAAGCAGGGAGCCAGAACAGAGGCAGAGTCAATACAAGACTGGGCTGCATGGGAGACTGGAGACAGGGACAGTCTGGGTTGCTTCATTTACACGAGTGAGAAAAGTAATTAATGGAGCTCTGATTTGTTTTTAAGAACAAAGAAAAAATATCAAACCTAGTTTCACAATATTTTAAGAAATTGCCAGTGTAGGTGCTTTTATATCACACTTAAGAAACTTAAAAGTGTAACACCAAACAGAATTGCTAGAAGCATGTAGGGAACCAGGCAGAGGGCCTTCTCGGTAGTGGCGCCCGCCCTGTGGAACGCCCTCCCACCAGATGTCAAAGAGAAAAACAACTGCCAGACTTTTAGAAGACATCTGAAGACAGCCCTGTTTAGGGAAGCTTTTAATGTTTAATAGACTATTGTATTTTAATATTCTGCTGGAAGCCGCCCAGAGTGGCTGGGGAAACCCAGCCAGATGGGCGGGGTATAAATAATAAATTATTATTATATTATTATTATAAAAAAATAATCCACTGGATATTCATTTTACATATTAAAACACTATACCCAACTTTAGTTGCATGCAGCCATGAGTGCACTTTCTGGGGGTGTACATCAAATGGTTTTTATTTTATTTTATTTATTACGTTTATATTCTGCTCTTCCTCCCAAACTAACCCAGGGTGGAGAACAACAAGTAATAAAAAATAAAAACTTCTTTAAAACATATTAGAAACAATGCCAATTCAGATGCACAGTGGGAAAGAGCTCAACAAGGCTTGTTCAAAGAAAAAGGTCTTTAGCAGGTGGTGACTCAGTCATATCCAGAAGGCCAGGATTAGCATTGCAATGTTAATAAGTGATCCACATTCAGATCCACATCTTAAGTCTTCTAAATAAAAGGTCCATCCTTTTTCAGGAGCTGATGTTTAGCCCATGACTCAAAGATTTCCTTCCTGATTAGTCCTTGTACACATGCAGGGGAAGATGTCTTTTGCCTCAGTGGATGAAAAATTTACATTCAATTATATTAGCATTCGCCATTTTTTTTGCCAATTTATCCAGTTGGGAGCTCTTCAGTCCACTTGGGTATTTAAGCTTCCTGAAACATGGATTGTTCCTTTGTCCTCTGTTCCATTCACAATTACAGTGGACCCTCGGGTTATGTTAGCTTTGGGTAACTTAACTTTCGGGTTGGGTGGGTTTGCTGCTTGCGCATGCACAGAAGTGTTCTGCGGCGCCACGCATGTGCGCAGAAGCAGTCCTCCGGCTACAGAATTTTCAGGATACAGCCGGGACTCCGGAACGGATCCCGTTCGTAACCGGAGGTACCACTGTACATTTGCACAATGACACCAAGGAAGAAAGAAAGTAAGGAAGGACAGTTCACTCCAAAAGAAACTCACTCATTGAGAATAGTCAGTAGTAAGAGTAGTAAGCTGCCCTTTGTGACCTTGCTCAGTCAGTTCTTATCATATAGATACAGTGATAAAAGTAGCATCGATAGTGTAGTGACAGAGGTAGGAATGGAAGAGAAATTTGTTTCGACCAACCTATTTTGCCTCTCCTGGGTAAATATGCAGATTGGAATAGAACTACCATTCAGATTTTGCACTTCTCTGAATATTGCTGAACAGTTCTTAGCTCAAAAAATATACCCAAATGCCTTTAGAAATGTGTGCATGGGTACATTTAGAAATGTGTGCTATGAATTTTTGCAGAGATTTATTTTTAAAAGTAATTCACAGGTCAACGCAGATGGGATGGACTTATCGATACACATGAAACTGACAGATTGGTCCATCTTCCCTAGGCAGAGGTATGTGGTTTAATTCAACTCTCATTTTGCCAGGCAGCAGAGCGTGGTGGGGTGGGGAATGCTATAAGGACAATAATGAAGAAATGCTTGCTGCTGTTCCTTCCCAAAGAGCCAGATTACATGTTTAGCATGAACAGCTGCCCCTGAGTTGTGTACTGTTTGCATTCAAAAGGTAAGTAACTCTAAGGATGTTCCATCATCTCATGGGAAACATGCATCCTATTAAATATACGGAAAATGTTGGAAGCAGATTTGCGCTAATGGGTCCGTGCAAAAAAGTCTACTGAATTCTTTCAGCAAGATCCATTTGATGCCTTATTATCGCTTGATCACTAATGAGAAAGGCAGTACATTACTAGCCAAATGCAAGAGAGTTGGCTTCAGCTATTAGGAGCCTGGGAAGATTGGCTTCATAACTGTGCAAACCAGTGAGAAATCTGGTTTTGTGTGGGTGGGCCCTGAACAGGTCCAAGTCCAGAAAACTGTCCAAAGCTGGTGCAACCCACGAATTGAAACAATGAATAAATATGGGGTAAAATAAACTCTCTCAGTTCTAATTCATGGGCCACCTCTAAACATTCAGCCCAGCTCTAGGTGGCAGTAGCTAAAGAAAAGAAACATGAAAAGTCATCTATTTGATAAGTAAATATTTAAAGAATCGGCTGCTATTTAGACAAAAAGTAAGGAAATAGTTCTAGAATCAGTAAGCAGATTCTGAACAATTTCACTATTGTTGTCCCTTGTTTAGAGTGGAATATTAACCAATTAATATACTTTTCTGTGCCACTAAGCTGTTTTTACTTGTGAGTGCTGAGATGTATCTTACTTTGCAGTTAAAAAGGAAATTGCAGCTCATCTAAAAGGCACTTAGTTGAACCACAATACGAACCTCATTATGTTCCTGGGTAACCACCAATTCCTCAGCCCCAAAGACAAAATAAAAAACTCCCTCCACCTTAATTACTAAACTTTCTTCCACTTAAAAGAGAATTATTGGAGAAAAAATCAGACATTGCTGCAGATGTGGGGACACCTCAGGCATTTAACTTCAAGGCAGAGGCCCAACTTCTTGGTTTGAATGTTACCTCAGAATCGCAAAACATGGAAGTGCTTCCTCACTCCACCTTGGCTGAGGTAATAGTTGATCTGGATAAAGCAAAAACTATTAAGGAGAGGAGAATAATATCTTTCTAGTCTCCAGTAGGCAGACAAATATACATAGAATTAATTCCCAATGTTACAACCAACCATAGGACAACAGGTCTGTACCCGCACCAAATTTTTCACCTTTAAACATTATGAAATATACTGGCTTTTGCTACGCTGCTAACCAAATATGAAATAAAATGTTTTACACCTCTAGTTTCAAGTGACTTTGACCATTTATCCAAGTTAACATTCTGTTTATTTATGTTAACAATCCAAACACGGACAATTACTAATGGTTTGCCAAGACATCTGTTTACTTCCTAAGAATTAAAAGTTCTAAAACTGCATTCCACAATGAGTATTTACATCTTAAGAGAGAGAAAAATGAAATATATTCCAGAGCTTTGTTGCAGAAATAGACATCTTAATTGAAATAACAAAACCACAGTCTAAAACCAAAGGCACCTTTGAACCACTGTTTATTCAGAAAAAAAGTCTATGCTAAGATTTTAATGGCAAAGAACTGCACTTTGAAAAACGAGAGAGAAATTAATTAAAACCCAATGCTAATCCCATTGCAGATATTTTTAGTTTTAGAAAGATATTTCTGGATGCTGTAAAATAACCTAAAATATTAAGTTGTCATTGCCCTTTTAAATCCTTTCAACTTGAATTCCCTAATTGTTCTCTCACTTTATCTCACTGTACCAGTAAGTAAATAAATTAACAAAATAGCTTTTATCGCACAGAATAACCTTTTAACTGAAGGATTATCTCTGGTTTATTTTTCATTTCTTGCACTGCAGATAGCAGTTCATGCCTCATTGATTAGTTTGCTGAGGTGGTGACCAGAAAAGAAAACAAGGTCTCTTAGATATTGCTAGGACCTGTAAATATTTTTGTAAAAATGCTCTATAGCTAATATAATATAATAAGGATTAGGTTGGAACTTTGGCCCAGTTCACCTTACTATCCTCTTAAGGTGATCAACCAGCGATCCTAATTACTGACCCGATCACTACAATTAATTCTTATTTAACAGAGAGAGCCTTAGATGATGTTTAATTTTTTTTAAAAAACCCTTTTGTTTATCTCTCTTTCTTCCCACTTTAGCTAAATTATTACTAGTTAGTACTATACAGCAAACAACCCACAGAAAAAGTAAAATAACATACTAATATCAGTATAACAAGATGGCTGGTTTTCCAATTCAGTAAATTGGATTCTCTTCAGTATCTCTGCTACCAAAATGCCTTTTCTCAATTTTTTAATTTCATCATGTGAAACAGATTTTCCTACCACTAAGTTTGTTTGTGTACGTGCACAAGCAGATTAGATATCCCTGCAAGTTCCCAATCAGGTACCCAAAAAACAGTTTTAAATTGTTTTGAAAAAGTCTAGTATTGTTTTAATGTCCTATTTAAAAATGTTTCCAGCAGTTGCCTTACCTGAGAGTAAGTCACACTGAGCGCAGTGTTGCTTACTTCTGAGAAGGCATGTATAGGATTATACTTTAAGATGAATTGAGGGGGGCATGCTTCCAGTTAATTCTTTTTGAAATGATATGAACAAGGGCTATGAACAAGCTTGGGTAGCTACTGCTGAAAAATTAATTCAAAAATTATGCTGTAATAGAGGACAAACATTCATGGGGCAAAAAACTGCTTTATATATAATGTTGAAGGCTATGTTGAAATGCCTCCAGTGTAATATTTTTTTAAAAAAATGTTTTAAAGAAGAAGAAACAAGGGGATTTGGAAGAGAAGCACTCAGACAAAAACCCACTGCATCACCTTGCTTGATGCAGCAGACAAACCTGGTTTTCCATAAAAAAATATTCCTGCTGTGATAAACATTTTTAGTTGGTTGCGGATGAACACCATTCATTGCAACATTCCTTTTAAGAAATAATCATATTGGATACCAAAGGGCACAGCTCTGCTAAATTTTATATTTTGCCAACTGGATGGTGTCTGCAGCTTAACGAAACGTGAGCCCCCTTTCCTGCTAAATTGTCCTTGATATAAAGATTATGCTCTGTTAACAGTGCATTATACAAATGCCTACATTCACTCATCTTTTAGTATCCACTTAAAAGATCAAGATCAACATAAAGGCAATAAAATGATACATAATAGCAGACACTTATGTTCTCTGTACTTTACTTATCAGTTTTAACTAAGATGACTTTATCAAAAGGTTCATTTTCATACTGAGTTTATATCAATCAGCTATCCTTTACACCTGTCAGAACGTTACTATTCCCAGATAAATGTGACTTATCATATAGTGGTGCAAGATAATGAAAAACTCTTATGAAAACTATTTTTTATTACTATTCCACAGCTGTTTCCTGCTATAAATGCCCTCCATTGTAACAAACACTGCTAATGATATGTAACAAGGGTTGGGGGGAAAGAAACCTTGGGGGGGGGGAGGCGATGAGCTGGAGCAAGGAAAGCCGACCAAGAATTCCAGTTGCAAACATCACATGGTCTCTAGGCTTTTAGGCCACGTGAAATGGGAAATAGTTACGAAGGATCTGTTTCTAAAACATTTCCATGCTAAAATAGAATGTATGAAAGGGAAGTTCTAATCATTTCCTTCATCAGCTGACCGGGCAGCTCAGTTGGTTAGAGCGTGGTGCTGATAATGCCAAGGTTGCAGGTTCGATCCCCATATGAGGACGCATATTCCCGCATTGCAGGGGGTTGGACTGGATGATCCTCAGGCTCCCTCCCAACTATGATTCTATGAAGGAACTGCGAACTGGCTACGGAAATACAGCAGTCTGAGCCCCTTTGCTGCCACCTCCTCTCTTGCTGCTTCCTTCTTCATGGCAAAGTCTCTCTTCCCCCACCGCTCCCTTCTTGCTACTGGGAAAATGGTAGCACAAGTTTTCCATGCATTGCTCTAAGAAATGGGTCCTTCTGCTGCAACCACTTTGTCAACAGAGGGGGGGGGGAGAAGCAGTGGGAGGGAGGGAAGGAAGAGTACCAACAGAGCCAGAGGCACAGCAAGGTCAGGTGGTACCCAGTGCAGAAATTTTTTTTGTCACCCCCCCCCAATTGAAATTATTAAAAGAAGGAAAAATAAGATACTTACAGTTGCAAATGTTATTTTCTGCTTTATTTACTTAACATAAGCACTTAAAAAAAACCTTTCCCCTAACTTTGTTCTCTCCTCCTGTGCGTTCCAGGGTTTGGGTCCCAAGTTGAGGGAGCTTTTGCTTCTCTCCTTCCCTCCCCCCACCGCTTGTTTGCCCGCCTGCCTCCTTCCCGTCCTCTCCCTGCCTGCCTGCCTCCTCCAGCAGCCTGGGAGCAACGCAGCTCCCCCACTTCCCCTGACGGCTCAGGTAGGCTTGGGAGTTGCAGGCGGACCCCCTCAGCGATGACACCCGGAGCAGCCCGCCCCCACCGCATCCCCCCTTCCTACACCTCCGAATAGAGCTCTGATGGAGGTGGAGAGCCTTGCACGAAATGAAGGGGGTGCACAAGCCATCACCCCTATAAACCTGAAGCCCAAGTCACATGACTCCACACGGCTAACGACTGGCACATTTGAGTACATCTCTCTTATTCTGACCTCTGCTCAATATTGCTGAACGCCCAATGGCCACATTTTGTGGGACTTACTTATTTATTTAAACACCCTCATGGCCATATTGCTAGCCTATGTAGAATCTGGTGACAACCATCAGATGTCACTTTATGGCAACAGGAAAAGTGTAAAAATATATGGACAGTGGCTGCATAGGCCCCTGCCTTCAACTAGTCAATGCAGAATGAATTATGCACCATAGTGAAAATGCATATTTTATAGAAACTATTTATTTGCTTCTTTTTTTAAAAAAAAACCAATCACAGAATTAAACTTTTCTACATGCAGGATTTCGGTTACCTTACTGCAGATAAATATATATCACATTAATGTAGAGCACACAAAGTCCTTACTGTATGCTAGGCTTCCAAAACATAGTGCTTGTTCTGTTTCAGGATTTCAGACCCCGTCTGAACTGGCCTGAATGTACAGGCCTCTCCAAAGCAGAAGCCAAAAATCAGTATGCACTACACTGAAGAGAATACTGAAAGTTCATTATGAGTTAAGATTTTGATTGTATTTATTTTGAAGGAACTCAACATTTTCCTTCCACACTAGGCTGCTGGACATGATTATATTCTTAAATATGTTAAGAATGGTTGCTTATTTGACACTGCTACA
Source organism: Darevskia mixta (assembly GCA_034641385.1). Classification (NCBI taxonomy): domain Eukaryota; kingdom Metazoa; phylum Chordata; class Lepidosauria; order Squamata; family Lacertidae; genus Darevskia; species Darevskia mixta. Next base: position 13,054,998 of record JAWWNH010000173.1, on the reverse strand, counting down.
GAAAAACAAACAGAACATGAAGGCAAAATAGGATTATTTCAGAAAATGTATTGTATCATTGATACATCTCTGGAACATGTTACCATATTCCTTCTAACAAATTTTCATCATTCTATCCCTCCCCCATTGACACAGACTAGCTTCTGTATACAGTAGATATGGTAAGAGTTGTTTAAGTGCCAAATTACATGTATAATTACTACATGCTGATTGCACCCATGACTCAACTAATGGTTGAAACCTTTCCTCCTATCACTTATACTTATGATCTGTTTACCCTAATATACTGTAATGTAGTATAAACACTAATATAAGCCCTCAAACTTGGGCAAGCTCCAAAGTAACATTTTTAAAGGAATCACAAACAGGGTAATGGATCTGTTTCCTCTGTGTTTTTTGTTTTTTTTTAATGTTACTCCAGAAGACATCCTTTGTGTGTTTATTCCTCTGCCTGAAGTTGACAGGCATGAATAAAGCAAAATAAACTATGGGAATAAGAACAAAAATAAAATCAAGGTGCCTCGGGTGAACTTTGTCTATCTTCAGAATGCTGAAGCATGATGTATATTCTATAGTGGCCAAATTAGGAGACATGGGCTAATTCAGTTCTGAAAACAGATCGGAACCCAGATTGTAGCGGGTCTAGATAAGCCGTCTCTTCCAAGAATACCCAAAGTTGCTCCACAACCACCCTCTCCACCACCTTTGCCAAGAAAGGGTCTATAGTTCTTTCACCCCATTGGGTCTAGGGTGGGCTTTTTTAGGAGTGGATTCACCACTTCCTCTTTAAAAACCGTGGGCACCACGGCGCCCACGCAAGGATGCGTTTACCACGCCTTTCACCTATTCACGTCACCCCAGATAGCTTTCATAAGCCATGATGGACAAGGATCTAATGAGCAGGTGGTCAGGTGCAACCCTGCAAGTATCCTGTCTACTTCCAAAGGCCGCATCACCTGGAAATGATCCCATAACACCAGGCTCAACGTTTCTTTGGACACAATCACATTTTGAAAATCATTGAAGAGCCGAGCAACATTTTATCCCTTGGCTCCAACAGAAATATTCTGGCACATCTACCCCATCCTTGCTCATCAGGAACCCAGGAGATCTTAAGCTGGTGCAAGCCTTGAAAAGTGGGGGAGGGCATAGCAGGGACGGGACCAGAAACAGATATTAGGCTGGATCCTATGCCTACTTGGCTTGGTCACATGATCTGGCAACCCAGCTTAAGTTTACCTGGCAAAAAGGGTGGTATGCCTCAAACACTATTTTAAAGGCTGGTTTTCCCTTCTCCTCTTCCGCTCCTTCTCTTACATACACACACACACACAGAGACTGCATTTTTACTGCTCCTTCTTCCAATCTCAATTTTTTTCCTGTGGAGACATGATGCATTTGGGATTTCACAGAAGCTCAGCCAAAGAGCATTACTCTAATAATATGTTTGCAGATATTATTAAAGTGCATCATGTTTTACAATCTAATTATTCCATCAGCTCATATGTTTTCTTGTAGCCTGATCTAAATCCACAATTTGCTTGCATTGGCATGTGGCATATAACAAATTTTAGAAGTTGCAGCAATATTTCTGGGGCATGATCCAGCCAAAGTTCAGCACCTTTCTCATTTACTTACATCAAGAACAAAACCTGCTGTCAACACCCCAACAACACTGAAAATAGTCAAATAGTTTTTCCACAACTCCATATTCCAGGTAGTGCATGGGTAGGCAAACTAAGGCCCAGGGGCCAGATCCGGCCCAATCGCCTTCTAAATACAGCCTGCAGACGGTCAGGGAATCAGCGTGTTTTTACATGAGTAGAATGTGTGCTTTTATTTAAAATGCATCTCTGGGTTATTTGTGGGGCATAGGAATTCATTCTTTTTTTTCTTTTCAAAATACAGTCCGCCCCCCCCCCCCAAGGTCTGAGGGACAGTGGACCGGCCCCCTGCTGAAAAAGGGTGGCATAGAAAGTTGTTGTTATTATTATTATTATTATTATTTTTTATTATTATTATTATTATTATTATTATTATTATTATTATTACCAAGATGGAAATCTTTATTATAATGAAACTAAAGGTGGTGATGACACATATGCCCTGATGATCTCCACAAACACTTTCAAACACATGATCAACCCACAATAGTGTGAGGTAAAGGTAAAGGTAAAGGGACCCCTGACCATTAGGTCCAGTCGTGACCGACTCTGGGGTTGTGGCGCTCATCTCACATTATTGGCCTAGGGAGCCGGCGTACAGCTTCCGGGTCATGTGGCCAGCATGACTAAGCCGCTTCTGGCGAACCAGAGCAGCGCACGGAAATGCCGTTTACCTTCCCTCTGCAGCGGTACCTATTGATTTACTTGCACTTTGACGTGCTTTCGAACTGCTAGGTTGGCAGGAGCAGGGACTGAGCAACGGGAGCTCACCCCGTCGCGGGGATTCGAACCGCCAACCTTCTGATCGGCGTGCCCTAGGCTCTGTGGTTTAACCCACAGCGCCACCCGCGTCCCAGTCACTTCCTTAGGAGACCTCAATCTGTAGCTCATCAAATCCTGGCTTGCGTTTGAGTCTAGACATATAGCCAGCTTCCCAGGGACATCAAGTGGGACAGCCTCAGAGCTGGTAGAGGGCTGGCATTGCTAACACCAAGGAAAAAGTAAGGTGTCCTTTCTGCGGTTGCCCCGACGACAGTAAATCACAGCAAAATGATGCGTTTCGTGTAACTGTTTTGTGTCCTACTCATGCAGTTGTGAATTGCGGTAGCTGCATATAGGCTGCTCAGGTAGCATGTGCTAAAATCTCTGTGGGTTTTGGTCATGCTGTTACTAGTAGGTTCACAGTTTATAATTACTGCACTTGTATAGCTGTTAAAATTCTGTTATATTTATTCTAACGTCACAATCTTTTTTTAAAGGAAATAACTGTGTATTGTCAGTGAGACATTACATACTATTTTTGTAGGTTTTTGCACTTTATATCATTGGGTGCAGTGGACTCAAATCTGTAACTATATTGATTTATTGGAAAGCAGAAGGTCTCAATAAATACATTGGGTGTGGGTGTGGGTGTGTTTAAAAAAATTGGAAATATTGTCATGGTCCAAAACTTCCATCAGGAATTATAGTTGTATGGCTTTCTTGAAATACATTCAACTCCAATACGAGATTGGTAAAGTCGTTTTTTCCAGTATCTGACCAGGGGTGGGTTGGTGTTGCTTTCCTGGCTTCCCAACATGGATCTTGCTGCCAGGAAGACAGAGGGAGAGGAGTGAAACAGTGATGACTCAACACAGTGCGAACACAGTGGCAGAGACAATTTCATGACCCTGCCACTGCTCCCATACCATGCTGACCTTCCCACCATCTCACCTCATCCTTCTCCCTCTGCTTACCAGCAGTGTCCCATGTTGAGAAGCAGCACCACACCACCCTCTTCCACCCTGCTAACCGCTACTGAGTTTTTCTGTTGATGGATAATTTATTTCTCCAATCAAGATCAATGCCATTTAAAAGTGTTTGACACTGGCTGAATTGTGCCCCAAATGGTCACGATTTTAGACTGTAGTTTCTTTATCAATACTGACAAAGCATCTTGTGTTTTTACATTTCACATATGGTTATTAATACCACAATCAGAGCTTTCTGGATAATATGATTACATGAAACAGATTTGTGATTAATCTGACCACGGGCCCATTTAGACCAGTACAAGTTGTACTGTACAACTTATTCTAACTGGCAGTGACTCACCAGTATCTTGTGAAAGTATATTTTTTCCAGATTTACTACTTAAGAGTCTTTGCACTGGAGATGGTCAGGGGATTTAACACGGAACCTTCTGCAAGCAAAACACATGCTATGGACCATCTCACGCCTCTCAGACAACCAGAATTTTACCAGGTGACCACAGGGACACATTGTGATACAGAGGGCATGAGACTTACCACGTCATTGTAATGATAAAACCATGTTTGTGCAGCTTTGTGCTTTTACTTAAGTATGATGCCCTTTCAATAGTTTTACAATGTTTTATTCAGCTACACTGACGCAACAACTTTTTGTTGTGCAACATAGCTTCCCTGCTCTCTCCTCTCCTTGTGTGCCCTCACTGCCCCTAAATCTAATCCAGGGGTTCCCACAACCCTCTGGAGAACATCTGGGAGGCATGTGGGGGAAGAAGAGGGCAGGGAATATCACAGCTAAAAATCATTGCGCTAGCATAAAATGTTTAGTTGAAAACTACCCAATATCTGTGTCTTTTAAATATAGTTTAATGTATATCCCGTCTGGTTTCCTCTTGGGTTCCTGAGTGGATCTACTTTAGCTAGCTATTTAAAAGACTAGATTTACTGCTCAAAACTGTTTTTTCTTTTTCTTTTTCTCATTATGCATTCAGGTAAAAAAAGAAATAAAGAGAGAAAAATTGAGAAGCCCTTGCTTTAGGAGGTCTGGATTCAGCATGGAAAATATTGATATAGCCAGATCAGATATTAATAAACTATTTCGTGGTAGTACACTTTTTCCAAAAGTTTTAATAACTTTCCATTTAATTAAAAATAGCTCAAAAATATTAGAAGCCAACAGCAATTAAAGATAATCAAATCTGGCAAAATGTGTAGGAAGTATAAAAAGATCTGTAGATATTTTGGTTAAATGCTTATTATCAACCGAAGAAGTGTTTGCTGTACAAAAACGGTACAATGCTTATCGTTAAAACGTAAAACATTCCTCCAAAGTTCTTATGCCTGATTTTCCGCTTTTATAATATGCAACTGAATGGGGGGAGGGAAAGAGTCTTCAAATAATAATAAAAAAGGCCTAAAAACCCCGACTACTCAGGGTGCCTTTGAGGATATTTAATTAAAATCTAATCCTGCATTCATTAAGGCTCACATAAATTAAGCTGTCATTCATAAGATTTATGGATTCTCATTTGCATATTGCATACAATTCATCAATTACTCAAGTATGAAAGGAGCACATTTCCCTTGGAGCTGCCTGCTACCCTGCCAACATTTGAAATGAGGGGAAAGAGCAAGACTGTCAGGCATTCGCACAAACTTTCTTCCAAATGTCTGCTCCTTGATTAATCTAATTTTCTAGCTATTCCTTACAAGATGCAACAACAGACCTTTTGCAATTTTCTATTATTTCTCCTGTCTTCATCGCAAAATCTTCTTGTCTTTTAATACCACTTGGTGTCTCGGTGATTATTATTTGTTTGCTAATGATATGGCATGATTGCTTGTTCTATATTAAAAAAGAAAGGCTAGAAGGTGCTGAAACCAATTTTCCACACTTTTTGTTAGTCAACTATGGTTTATACCACTTTTTAATTTGTTTATTAGTAATGCTTCTTCTTTACAAGACGAAATAAAGAAAAATATTCTTGCAAAAGGTTAGGAAGCTTTACAAATATTTTAAATGCATGGGGAAACATGACTGATCGAAATGCTTTTAAAATACTATTTTAAGTAAAACAGGACATGTTTCATTCTTATCTATAAGTTTTGCTGAAGTTTTTAAAAAAGCAGCAGTATAGATTAGTTTGTTTTCGTTGTACAAAAAGCAAGCTGTGTTAATTCAACTGTGGTCTCAAAGGAGTTCAATTTAATTTGTGTGGCACAACTAGGAAGTAACGGAGTCCTTGCTAGATCAGTCTCTTGGTACTTTTCAGCATGCATGTGATCAGATGTTGAATTTAATGCAGAACATTCCTTCATATCTGGTAGTCTCAAAATTAAAATAAATGAGTGTATCAGCTATGCATAAAATCATTGCTTAGATTTGTAATATACTGGCTCGCTGTAAATTGTCCATTAAATGGTTGAAAGGTAACATGAAATAAACTACTGACATATTAACTTTCTTGATCATGAGATATTGTCCAAAAAGGGAGGGAAATGTATATATGGGCTACAATCCTGCTTAAATACTATTAAAGTGAATGACATGTAAGCAGGATTGCATCCACAGCTTGCAATAATAAACTTTCCCTACAACTCTTGAGGCATATTTTATCATATTTCACAATTACTACTAAAAACTCACAATCTAAGTTAACAGCGATTTGGATTACCCACCACAACCAAATTATGCTAGGAGGCCTTTGGCTTGGACTGTAGACTGAAACACAAAGCATTCTTACACCATATGGCCTGAGTATTGGAAACAAATGTTCTGATATTAACTTTCTAATAGATTATTACTCATTTCTGCTCAGAAGATAACAAAGCATGGGCTTCCTCTGGCCTGGGCTTCTGCTGAAAAATTGTGGCTGGACTATTGCACAACAATCAATATACTTCCCCCTCCTCCAGTTTTCCTCTTTAAAACATCAGTAAAACAGAAGAGAGCTTTCAATCTAAACATAATTGCTAACATAACCCCAAGTGAATAACTTTAACTAACCCTGGAACAATAAACACATGACTAACTTTAATCAGAGAAATGAAGTCATCACTATGCTTGGTTTGGAAAATAGGATTCCAAATTAAAGCAAACACATCCGAACAACTCTTTATGGTCCTTCTTCCCTTTGCCTGAATACGCTGCTCTATTGTAAACCACTGAGGTCCATCCATGAATTACCACTCTATTTATTGTCTGTCTTTTTTTAACTGCTGCTTTCTTCTAGTTTCAAGTTTCTCAGCATGAGCTGTCTGTTTAACTCTACTCAAGTAACATGTAACAAGAAAAGAATTTCCCTGTCTATAATAATATTGCTTATTTTATTTCCTCAACCCAAACCACCTGTTCAATTTTGCTATATCAAGCTCTGCAAAATGACTGGCTACCTCAATATATTTACTGTGAAATGAAAGGCTGCTAAAATGCAGTTGCTTCTCTTCTTTGCTTATAAACTAAGAACAGCACCACCCAACATACGCTTTCCTGACTCAAGAGGAGTAAAGGGTTTGTACTATGCAACCCAGAGGAAGGAACAAATACAGATATACTTCTTAATTTATGTAAGCATCACTCAAAATGGTCTCCGGGCTGCTTCAGATCTAGTGCTCAATTATCAAAATGAAAACTGCCTTCTGAAATCTCTTTCTTGACCTGGGGACCAACTGTGATTATTTAGTGATGAGGGGAAAGCACCCTGTTAGCATACACAAAAACAACACACATAGGTATTCTCTTATTATTTTACAAAATCCAAGGCTGAGGCCTCTCCCAAGTTCAATAATTATACAGCTCTTAGCTGTACCTAAAGTCTTGCTGACAACAGGGGATTTAAATTAGTTGTGACTCCATTCTTCCATTGATTTCAGTAGGATTAGGGAGGTTTCTGGGATGAGATGTTGAGTCCTAGTTCAAATTAAACCCTTTAAGGCATTCAAGATGAAAAAACATTTTTGACTAAGCAAAATCTTCCAAAATGCAAGTATATGACAACTTATAGAGCCCAATTCTAATGCTTTCTTTATTTTAGGTTAAATTTAAAACAAAAACAAACAAAAACCTGTTGGACAAATTTATGGAAAGATAATGTAACAACTGTTCCTCAAAATACAGTACTACTCCTAGCAATACTAGAATATTCAATGATGCTGGGAGCATTGGGTGCTTCTTTCAAAGATGACCGTATATTATTATTTACATATCTGGTCATTAGACTTTGGGAAAGGAAGAAGAATTATGAGAATGTTTACTCTGTATGTAATATGCATGCATGTGTACCCTCTCTCTCTCTCTCTCTCTCTCTCTCTCTCTCTCTCTCTCTCACACACACACACACACGGAGTAGATGGAGCAAGGTCCCTTCTCAAGTAACAATTTACAGTAAGCCTGCAACTTACATTGGGGTTAAGTTTAGGGAATTGTGCCTAAAGCCCAAAATGCATATAGTCAAAACACATTGGGTGCAACGGCACGTAAGACTGCCAGAGTCTCTCCCCTCCCCGATATCCACCTCCCTTGCTGAATGTGCGCAAGTTAAACCTGTGTAAGTTGTGGGCTTACTGTAGAATAATTATGGAACTAGAAGATAGCTGCAACCTGCTTTTGTCTACAATGTATTTGCTCTGACTAAATTAAGAACTAAAACTTTCCAGCATCACTCAGATTGCCGCAAGATGCAGAAATATATTTTGGAGTGGCCAGACCTTATCATGCCGAAGATTCATCCATAAGTGACAAGCTTCTTGAAACAGACCCATGTGACTCAAGCAAAGGATCTATACTCAGCAGTATGGCGTGGGCATTGCCTCTAAAAGCTCACAACACAAAGTAACCATCAACTAGCATGTCACAGAGAAAAATTCCTTTCCACTCACAAATGTGTCATGATTGATTGGTTGGTTGGTTGACTGATAATCATAAAATAAATAAATATTAGATCCTTTAAAAGGCAAGCCAAAACCATCCATCAATCTAGACAGGAGGAAAGTAATATTAAGACGGAAAAGTAATGTTAAAAGCTCAGAAATTGTAACTTACTTTCTCTATTCACATTCAGGGTCCCCATGTGTACATAAGCATAAATCAGAAACATACCATGCATATTGTGGTCTTCAATAAACATAACCAAAGAAGCTTCTTTTAATAAAATTAATTGGCCCAGAGCTTTTCTTTCATGGGTATTATTACACAATCTGATTGAAAATAGGTATTCGCTAATGAGTTGCAGCAGAATTTATAATGTGGTTGTGTAGTTGGGCTGTGGACTAGTTCTGGCTTCTCAGACTTTGAACAATAGTTGCACCACTGTTTGGGCTGCAAAGAAAACACTAAGGTCTTCTAAAAATGTTTCTGCACAGTGTGTCTGTGCTTACTGGGTTCATACCTGCATGAATGAGACTGCAACAGCAAACTAAAAACAGAAATATATTTCTCCTTTATAACCAGGAGTTCCTTCAATATTTCATGGAAATAGATTTTTGTGTGTGAATCATGTAGTTAGTTTGTCTGGTATTTGTGGGAAGCCCATGTAGTATAATGAAACTTGGACCAGAGAAACTCAGTTAAAATCCTTACTTGCCATAAAGCTCAATGGGTAATCTCAGGCCAGCTTACGTGGTTATTGCAAAGATAAAATGCCTTTCATATGCTTTCAGGAAGTCCTTGGTAGAAGAGCGTCAAACACGAAATAAATAGTGTAACTGGGACCTACAACAAAATGTTGCAATGTATCCTAACCCCCTAACAAGATTTCAGGATTCCAAGCATCCCAACCTTCAAGCATGATATTCCACTCCCGTTATGTTTTTCAACAAACATTCCATATTCTGTGGCTATATTGGGGGGAGGGTGCCTCCTTATTGATAACTTTTGGAAACCTCAGGATTCAAAGTACATTGCTTCCCAGTAAAATATGACACTGTGGGGCTACACTGCTTACCTGACCTCCCTTCAGCTGAGTCACTGCTGCATACTAGGTCAAAGGGGAGAGGGTCAAGTCAGGACAGTGCAAATGCAGAAGTGGAGTCAACCCAGTGTTCCTGCTCGTGTGTTTGCGCCACACCAACTTCACTGTCCCCTTGGACCCTTCCTCTCTTTATCCCAGTATGCAGTAGTGACTTGGCCAGTTGGTGACACTGCACCATCGGCTGCTGCTGTTGCCTCTTCTCTGGCCACATTCTGGCTCTACTTCTGTCAGCGCTTACCACCTGTGATGCCAACAGATACTGCGTTAAAATAAAACGAGAAACAGGAGAAAACAGTCGTGGCAGTTCTTTACATCCTATGCAGTAGCAACCCCTTGAAACTCCAGACATTTGCTAACTAACCGCCTCCTATAGGACTTGAAAATGCCAAAAGACCTGGAATAGGAACAAAGGGGGATATCATATACCGGGTTGTTGGCATCTGTCTTTCTCAAGAGGCAGTGGAGCGCCGCCTCTGGCAGCAAAGTCAGACTGCTGAAGAATCACAGTGCCTGCTGTGGCTGCAGAGACTGGTAACTCATAAATGCTGCCTCTTGTATTGTTTCTGCTGTGTTAGCAGTACTGATGTGATCTCACTCTGGGGTGCAGCCTGGGCAGTGTGTACGGAGAGGCGATCTTTTGTCTAGCACAACATTGGCTACTATGATTAGCAGCAACTCTCTCAAGGTCCCAGGAAGTTACTTCCCATTACCTGCTTCCTGAGCCTTTTCACTGGAGATGCTAAGGATTGGACTTGGGGAACTTCTCTATGCAAAGGATGTGCTTTACCACTGAGCCAGAACAGTAACCCTCCTTAAAGAGGATAGAGAGTACTGGAGAGAGAAGAGAAAGCAGGCCATATGGCTAATTAAAAGTGATTCATCCATCCCACACATTTTGAGGGCTAATATTCAAAATCTGATCCAATACTTGACATTTGTCATATATTTTTATCAGATAACAGCAAATGACAAATGTCAAACACTAAACGTCAGCATCTTTTTATTCAGCATTCATAAGGTTCCTTGAGTGGTTAATTTTTAAAAGTCATTTAGAAGTGTTTTCAGAAGGAATGCCAATGTAAAGTAACAAAGAGAACCTTAAAGACTACGGGAGCAACCTAACCCCATTGAAAAGCCAAGTGAGGGACCTTAGGAAATGATGCAAGCAATGTTGTGCTGGCAAAGGAAGAGGATTGCCAAAGGGAGGATTGTTTACATCACTGGATAAGTAGCTCGACATGTCAGTGCAAAGCTCCCTTGATCCACTAAGGCATAAATGGTCCACTAGCAATAATCTACCATCAGAGCTGGGGAAACAGGGTGTATTGGATACACATTAATGCCAGGCATGGATACCACATACAAATCCCCTTTGCTTTCCCAACATGCCCACATAAATGGAATAACTCTCTACCAGCCTGTAACTGTGTTTAATTCCCTCCCACTGCAATCAATAGTACAGAATTATTATTATTTTTAAAAAAGCTGCTCTCCACACCTCTTGCCCTGTGAAACAGAAGGGTAATGGATGGGGCGATCACTCTGCAGGCGGGTTTCTGGGATCTCTCTCTTCCCCCCCCCCCACCTCAGCATAATGCTGACTTGGGATTGTTCAACCTCACATTTATTATGGCACAAGCTTTTCTGTATTAGAGTCACCGGACACATCTGCTGTAGCGGACTCTAGAACACCAAAATTAGGCCATAATAAACATTATTAATGATGTACAATGTAAGTGTTTCTGCTTGCCAGACCGAACAATCCCCACTTCTCTTCTCCCAAGGTGCTACTCTGGGTTCTCCAGACCCTCCAAAGTGGATTTGGGTAAGGGAAGGGGTGGTCTATATGGAGCTTGACAACCTGCAGGATCTTTATGGAACCTGCTCATGGAATGCTTATGAATGACTAGTGGAAAGAGTTCGGCATGGTGGGACAACAGGTTTTGTGCTCCTGCAATAGAGAGCTAGGTAGATCTATCTATCTAGCATATATACTGTTTGATTGTAACAAAACCACAACACAGCTTACAATAAATTAAAGTTATCAATAGAAACAATTAAAAACAGTAGTTAGAACATTTAAAAGACTATTAAAATCAACAGTAAACTAAAAAGAGATTAAAACACGTCAACATCTACCTGTCTGGATAGGCTTGCGTAATCAAAAATGTTGTAAGCAGGTGGAGGAAAGAATATAACAGGCACCTGCCTTAATGCAATAGGCAGAAAGTTTCAAAGTATTATTAACAGGTATTACATGGCACCTGTAACAGATTTAGTTCTGCAGATTGAAACGGTCAAGTGGGCACTGAGATGATCGCACAACTAAACTGGTCCTAACCTGTTAAGAGAGTTATATACAACAGTAACACACTGAACTTTGCCTGGTAACAAATCTGCAACCAGTGTAGGAGCAGAGGTGTTATTTGCTGGCAGAGTCTCACTTCTGTTAGCAACCACGCTTCAGTGTTCTCCACTAACTGCAGTTTCTGGATCAAGCACAAGGGAAGCCCCAGAAAGAGTGCATTACAGTAATCCAATCCTCAAGTCATCAATGCCTGAACTGTGGTCTCCCAGTTCAGGAACTGTCACAGCTGTCACACCAGGTGCACCAAGGCTATCAGAGCTTCCAAAGCTGGGTCCAGAAGCGCCCCCAGACAGTGTACCTGCTCCTACAGAGGGAGCGCAAACCCACCTAAGGCAGGCCATTGACCAATTTCTCAGACATGGGAACAACTCACCCACAGAGCTCCCCTGAATATCAAAGAGCCACTTGGGATCCACAACATTGGAGAGGATGTTCAGAAGCAATCACATCAACTGCCCATTTCATCTTACCACTCTGTAGTAAGACCAGGACTTCAAAAGCATAAAATCAGCTTTCTCCACTAGGAAGCCCCTCAGACAATTCAAAAACACATCAGCTTCCATCAGTCTCTGAATGGGCCCATCAACCTTACCAGGGGGGAATAGTCGCTACCAGATCCAACCATGACAAGGGAGTGGTTTGCACACTTTCGGACCACCCAACATGTTACTACTACAGGGTGTGCCCTGAAAAATGTATTGGACTGATGACCATTTGAGGCAGCTCCACGATGGTCATGAAGGCCATGAAGTCCTGTGCTGGCCCAATGGCAGCACCTGTGTGGATGCTATTGTTTTGGGGTCCTCCAACACCACACCAGAGACCAGCTCAGTCAGGGATACTGCTGGGCAACAGGGTGGCTGGTCTTACTTGCCCAATACCAGATGTAGACCCTCTAAGCTTATCACAAGATCAACAGGTCTTCTAGTAAAGAAGTCTGTGCTTGTAGGAATAGCAACACCCCCTTCTCCACAGTCTAGCCTAGTGTTGTACCAAGAACACAGCTGACTTAGTCAAGACCACCCAGTTCACTCATTCAGTAATAATGAATGTCTCAGTAATAAATGCCAAGTCAGTGCCTTCAAAGAATCACAAAATCACAGAATCCACAAGCGAGTCATGGATTAGCATGGTCTTATTATGCACTTTCCTGGCATTCAATAACAGCACCTTCAGATCAGAGGGCTCACAGAAAAGCTACCAGTAACATCTGGAGGAATGGAGGGTTGAAATGGGAAACAGGGACAAATATTTAGGCCTGCACACCAGGTGATCAGCCCCTCCACTTGACGATAGCTTCCCCCACCCACCACTGCCAAAATTGGAACAGCATCTACTTACATAGATCTCTTTGTTAAAACCCTATTGATAGCAGTGAAAATGTTGGATCCTATTTTGACAGAAAACAATCTGAAATAATGTTTAGTCTTGGGAGAAACTGAAACAGTAACTGAGTTCATTTAAGTTAATATAGATGCATATCTGCATAGAGTATAAATCCCTATCTGCGTAGAGTAGATCTGTACTGGTCCTCAAAATTAGACCACAAAATGGTGCAATGGACATAGACTTTGAGAATCAGCACTTCAATAAAGGAGAATCAAACCAAATCTTCCTAACATTGACAGGAATATGCAGTGTTGAGGAATTTGCTGCTTTAGCCCAGAAAAACTTCCTACTATCAGCTGACACAGTTGGGTCTTCCAAAATAAGCAAATGATAGTGACGTTGAATATGTAATATGAGTGCTGGATTCCTTTAATGAAAAACCAACTAAGCTGTTTAAGCATCTCTTCCATGATTTATATTATGAATAAACCAATGCTCTGATCCAATTACAGAACATGTAAGTTCCCTTTGACCAGACAGAACAGTTCAACTTTCAGGATACATAAACTGTTTATTTATTTAAAAGGCAGGCAAAGATATTGCAACAACTTTATGAATTTAAACTGAGAAATAAACTCTAGTGCATATGAATTAAAATTATAATTTACAGGAACTACTTTGTTTTAATTCACGGTGGTAGAGGTAGAAATGTTCTTTATCCACATTTGCCAAGGAAGTCAAGGAAGACAATTGCTTTGAGAGAGTATAGAGACCAGCAACAGTTCACAAACTTTAATAGGCTGCCATTTTTAATGTACTCCACCCCCCTCACAGATGGTGACATTGCATATATGTTACCTATGCATGCTTGTTACGTTATTTTGTCCCAGCATTGTCTCTGCTCAAACAGGTTTGCAATAATTTCCCATGCTTTAAAAACCCATGAAACCTGCAGAACAAGTAACAACGGGAGAAAATAAACAAGTTGTAAAGCTGTACTGTCCCATCTTCAACTCTGTTAAAAATGCCATACAGTGATCATGAAAATGATTTTCACCATATTTCTGCTTGTGATGGCTGTTGGGACCTTCTCATTTCCAGACAGGATACACACATACAACTCTATCCAGCAACCACATGTAGGTATTACCATGCCATTTGGAACTATAGCTTGAGGATATCGGGGGGGGGTGAATGTGAAGACTAGACACTGAAAGGAGTCTATGCACAGGTAAAATGTTAAGCAGAACCAATCTCCTCCTTCAAGTGCCCATGGCAGGGGGTGGGGTGAAAGCCCCTGAGCCCTGGTGTTTTGTTGTTGTTCTGCAGAAGGCCTCAGATATCCTGTAACTTTTAAAAAAAAAATTAAAAAAAAAATTAAAAAATAGGGATAGTTGGGTGCATGACAGTGACGTACTTGAGAGTTTTGTTTGTTATGAAAATTAAGTTTAATGTGCATGTGCTCATCCATGTGTACCCTTACCTTTGCCCACTAATGGCATGTAGCTCCTGTCATGTTGCATGCAAGGGAATGTGGCCTTCCCTGCCCAGAAGCAGAGCTAATGTGGCCTCCTGGGCAAGGACTAATCTTGGTGCGCTGCCCCCACCCCCAACAATTTTTTTCTTAATTTCACAATAATTCCTTTTGGCACAGTTGGTGTTTTCTGGATCTTCTCAGTAAAAAAGGTAAAGGGACCCCTGACAATTAGGTCCAGTTGCGGATGACTCTGGGGTTGCGGCGCTCATCTTGCTTTACTGGCCGAGGGAGCCTGTGTTTGTCCGCAGACAGCTTCTGGGTCATGTGGCAAGCATGACTAGGCCGCTTCTGGCAAACCAGAGCAACGCACGGAAACGCCGTTTACCTTCCCGCCAGAGCGGTCCCTATTTATCTACTTGCACTTTGACATGCTTTCGAACTGCTAGGTGGGCAGGAGCTGCGACCGAGCAACGGGAGCTAACCCTGTCATCAGGATTCGAACTGCCAACCTTCCGATCGGCAAGCCCAGGGACTCAGTGGTTTACACCACAGCGCCCCCCCCCCCAACATTTTTTTCTTAATTTCACAGTAATTCCTTTTGGCACAGTTGCTGTTTTCTGGATCTTCTCAGTAGGTACCCATATAAATATAGGTTTATCATCATCATTATTTATTTTGCACCCCCTCAGCTCAGCGCCATGTGAGGGGGAACCACCCGCATCACCCTAAATCGGGTGCTGGCCACAAACCTGATAGATATTACCACACAGAGTAATTGAATTAGAAAAGAATAATTACCGCCTCCCCCCGGAACACAGCTATACCATTAAAGAAACTTCTAGTTGGGCTCTCTGTGTAACAAATCGTGCTACTGCACAGAATTTAGCTAGAGAGCTATAGATGCTCTTTCCAACTTTATGAGCTATTTGCCCAAGGACAAAAGGACTAGACAAGCAGCTACTGTAACCGGTGTAACTTGAGGCAAATTGGCTTTCACACTCAAGATGGATGGACTGGATGATACATGAGGTTCTTTCTCAATTCTACGACTATTTAAAATTTTTGCACTGAATTCTATTGGCTTGTAAATATGTCCCTATAGTTTGAGTGTCTTATAGCTCAGACAAAATTCCTGTCGTTTAATAGTTTTATTGTCTCATAAGCATGTGATGCATCTCCTATGAAGTCATTATGAATGGCTGTCCAAATCAGAACTGCGGCTCCAACACAGTTTTTTGGGGGGAGCATGCTCCAAATTCTGAGAGCCCAATGTCTTGAAGGAGGTTCATAACTACTCCATGTAATTTTGGAAAACAGAACTATTAACGTAAACGAACACAGTGCGTGGTCACAAAATCAACCTATTAATATCCTATTAAACTGGAATAGATTCACTTCAAGAGGAAACATGAATTCATCTGAAGGCTGCACAGGAAGAGTTGGAATATTAGCATTGATTCTTTTTTTAAAAAAATCTTTATTCAATAAAGTTCTAGTGTGAAATATTGCAGGCTTTTCATCTGCCATTTATACTCTTTTCTATCTGATAATTAAGGTAGGTAACTAGTCAATGGAGTCTGGAATTTGCCATTGTAATCAAGTGTTATTGTAAATGGCAATCAGATATTTACAAAATAACTAGAAATGGTTTTTGGAGGGGGAGGGAGAATGGGGAGGGAGGTTACAAACCGGCTTCTTTTGCCTGTTCAAAGTCAAAAATAATGGTGTCTGGTCCCCAAAGGATTCACTGCAAGAAGTGTTTGCATATTCAGTTATTGTTTCTGCTGCCTCAGTC
Organism: Darevskia mixta; assembly: GCA_034641385.1. Taxonomy (NCBI): domain Eukaryota; kingdom Metazoa; phylum Chordata; class Lepidosauria; order Squamata; family Lacertidae; genus Darevskia; species Darevskia mixta. Next base: position 13,038,648 of record JAWWNH010000173.1, on the reverse strand, counting down.
ATCTGCTGAAGTTCACTCTAATGTGGCCCTGATCAATTCTGCCAGCTGTGCTTAAGTGCTGTTTACTATAATAACATCACACTGCATTCTTATTTGGCAACAGCAGCTATGACAGCACCTAAATGCATGGAGAATCTAGGAGAGTTTTTTTATTATTATTATCATGCACAACAGATCAAATTGCAACTGTTTCTGCAGTCCAGTGATGCTCCATTTCTGTCGTTTTGAGTGAATACCAACTGCACAATAACAGCTTTGCCAAAAGCATTATTCTTCTGCCCTTTCTAATAAGTGAAGGTCTTGTTGATTTAAATACTCTATAGGACATGGAAATGATTTCATTATTGCACCCAGCTATGTTTTCTCAGGACAAGATGGAAAACTTAGCAGGTGGGTAGATTAGATAAAGAGAGGTGAGTCTGTACTACTCAAAATGGTGCAAGAAGGAAACATCCATTTTAATGCTCACTCTCCTTTGCCAGAGACTCCCTTCAGAAATGATGCTTAAGGAATTTAATGCTAATGTTAATATTCACTGAGTCCAGATTTTTCTTTAAAAAGTGTAACTAAAGGGAGTACACAGAAACAGGACTAGGTGAAAATTTCAATCAGGTCGTAGCAGAGCCAAGCCCAGATCCCCCTACCTCTTTTTAAATAAAATAAATAACAATCACTTGCTGCCATGGATTCTTTCCTCCTTCCCAGCAAGGTGAAGATTCCCATTATTCATAAATCCCAAAACAAGCCAGCACATAAGTGCTAGCTTGTTTTACTGCCCAGTATGAAAGGAACCTGAAATCTCCAGCTTTCACCATTTCTAGACAGTTTTCTGGCTTTGCCAGGTGCTAACTACAATTATTAATATGTGTGGACCAAGTGAATCTACAAGTTCCTCTCGGAGTGGAGGCTATCATGTGCCTCTCCCGAGACACAGAGCATACCTTGGAGTTTTATTTGTTAAGTATTCAAACTTCTTTAAGAGAATAGGATCTGCTGAAACCAGCTGTTTATGCTATCTTTTCATGCAACCTCAGATTTATCCCTAATGTTCATGACTACCTAATGAACCACATAAATTTGGATTTCTTGAGTAATCCAGAGCTTGCTCTTGATTGTCTCACTCACCCTGTCTGGCCAGCTTGTACACATACGATAGACCAGGCATAGGCAACCTTGGCTCTCCAGATGTTTTGGAACTACAACTCCCATGATCCCTAGCTAACAGGTCCAGTGGTCAGGGATGATGGGAATTGTAGTCCCAAAACATCTGGAGAGCCAAGGTTGCCTATGCCTTCGATAGACTGGTAAACTTAGATGAAAGGGAATCAGAGGGTTCAGTGCAACTGGCAGTGACAAGTGTGGTTAAGGAGCGTACTTCCTTAACACAAATTCCCATAGCTCTGCAGCGGGTTTTGCTCAAAGTTATAGAATAATTGGGACTGGTGGCCACTACTTCTGTGTAAATAGCAAGCTGAACACCCCTCCCTCGATTTTCTGCAAGAGACAAATGGGAGTGCATGCTTGATCATCACAAGATGTTAGATGAATTTCATTAATTCAAGTCAACTTGATTATATACTAAGAAATAAACCAGCTCCTCTAGCAAGAAGCCACATTGCACATGATCAAAGGAACCACAAGACAATACAGTGTGTGGCCACAGTGTAGCTAAAATAAATGTAAATGACCATCCTATTAGGTTTAACAGTAACATCCAAAACCACATCCAAATAGCAGGATTTTACACAGTATTAGAATATGCTTATTCCTATAAATGGATAAACCTCCAAGAATAGAGAGTTCTATAACTGTGGAATAGCCATCAAAATGCCTTCTTCCATGTTGCAATTCAAGTGTAATGCAAAGGTGATACTAAAATATACTCTTCTTTGTTGATTTTTCTAATGAGTAAAAGATGCAAGCAAAAAAAGTTACAAAGCTGTTTAGGGCTTCTATAGGTTTAAATCATCACAGTGAATTCTGTCTAAGCAGCATCTGGAACACCAATAAAATATGTCCCATGGCCTTCCAGGAGGTGAACAACCCTGTTCAATGCTAAACCTCAGACTCTGGACAGTCTTCAAAGTCATCAAGAGCATACATTGCTCATGTAGTGTTCCAATGTTGAGATTATTTCTCACTGTATACAGCAGGGATGGGGAACCTATCGCCTTCCGGATGTTGGACCCCAACTTGCATCATGCCTGGCCATTTTTTAGGCTGGCTGGGGCTGATGGGAGTTGCTATCTAACAACACCAGGAGGGTCATAGTAAAGCACACTTGATGCAAAAGAACACACGTTATTGCTGTGAGGATCAGTGTTAGCCACAAAGTTAAGCTTTTCACAATTGGGAAACACTGGCCTGCGAGCGCTCCAACTGGAGAACAGCCTTTACCAAAGGTGTCATGGGCTTTGAAGACACTTCAACTCAGGACGAAAGGGAGAAACGTGCTAAGAGGAAGGCACACTTGGTAAATCCATACCGTGATCAACTCCTGCCCGGAAACCAATGTCCCCACTGTGGAAGGACGTGTGGATCCAGAATTGGATTCCACAGTCACTTACAGACTCATTGTTAAAAACGTGTTTATGGAAGACAATCTTACTCGGCTACGAGTGATCGCCAAAGAAGAAGAAGAAAATGTGTTAATGAGAAGTGGGGCTTTCACATAACTAGTTTCCCCAACCCATCTCCCTGAGGGACAGCAACGAACGTTCAAGTGTAAAACTTCCCTAGAACTAACCCTTAACAAGTGTCCCAGCACAGCAATGAAGGAGGCAGAGGGGGGTGGTTGTGAGATATAATTAATCTCTTTAAACAGATACAACATAAAGTATTTTGGATGCAAAGACATGCTTCGGCTCTTCTCATTGTCACAGTCCTACACCAGGGTGAAACTTCTGGTCCAAATTAGGGCAAAAATTGTTTGACTTCAGCAAGTACCATACTTCAGAAGTATTAAATCTAGAGACTATATGCAACGCAGGACTTCACTTTTCCTCTTTGGAACAAATGTGTGGCAGCTATTAAGGAATAGGATACACGCAAGGATACTCGCGTAGTAGGGCTAAACACATTAATGGCTCTGCAATGATACACGGTACAAGGAATGGCACAGATAGTAGATCACAAGCAGACTAGCCATAAATTACAGCTCTAGCTTCTGATTCACACATCACTACAGAATATCAATTCAGTTCTTCTGGACAGATACCTCCAATCTTAATCTAAACTTTCTATTGTTTCTAAAAGATTTACTTCCAGGAAATGGGCGAAAGTAAGACTACATTGTGACTACACAATGCAGGATATTGGAGTGGTTGTGGTGGTTTAAAATTTAAAAAACAAAACAAAAACAAAACCATTCATATTTTGGTTACTTCCAACACCAAAAGAACCTTTCAAAAGCTTCTGTCATGCTGTGAACAGAGATAAACACAGTGTGCATCTGTGTCAAAAGGTGTCAGGTTCAGCTTTTGAGAACACCAGTCAAAGGAAACGCAAGTTGAAGGGTTGTGAAAGATGATATTTTGGAAATCCATTGCCAGTCAATATTAGATTAGATAGACCAATGGTCTGACTCAGAACAGTATAATGAAGCTTCATTTCTATAAAACTATATAAATATAATGCAAACCCATATTAAGAAGAAATGCCATTATCACTTTTATAGGAGACTCGCCTAAATTCTGGGGTTATATTGGTTTAAGTAGACAGTGAATGTCTGCTTAAGAGATATTACAGGTATATATTATAATATTTCAATATTCAAATCCTGTATTGAGTATAGGAAATCTCATGGTGTTAAAGGGTTTTCTAGATTTTCACTTCAAACAAGATTATAATAATTATTATTTTTTGCCCATGTATATATAGGAAGGATGAGAAGAAATAAATCTTTCTTATTTTGAGACAGACTATTGGTCTATCTAGTTCAGTATTTTATAAATTGATTGGCTGTGACTCTCCAGAGGTTTCCAACAAGAGTCTTCCCTAGTCCTACCTGCAGATGAACCTTAGATTGAACCTGGGAACATTTGCATTCTTATATTTTGCATGAAAGCATGTACTCTACCAATGAGCTAAGGACCCTTCTGAAGGTTTCACACTTACTTGGGGGTAAGAATCATCCAGCACAGCACAACTTATTTCTGAGTTAGCAGGATGGGTTTGGGAGAAATAGTACAATGCTTCTGTGTCCCAAACTGATTTTCTTTCAGTATTGCACAGTGCAGTATCTAGAAGCTCTAAACTCATTACCAAAAGTTGACACCTCAAAGCATCTGGTTACATCTGCTCGACATTTTGGAGACCCACAAACTTTCTGTTGCTTTTTGTACTTATTGTGGGTTTCAAATTAAGGAAGCCAAACATTTTAATGTGTGTATTTCTAATTTACATTTGGGAGGAATGTTACCGAGTTTGATCTGAAGCAATAAAAATAAAGGGCAGATGCAGGGGACTCCTCAGCCCAACAGAAACCTAACTAGCTGGCACAAGTTACTTATATAATTAAATCCTTCTTTCACACTTGCACAAAACAAAATATTATACCCTTCTAAATTCTCTATCAGGTTGCCATAAAGACTGCAAACAAAAATAATTCATTCAAACTATTTAATCTACTGAGGACAGATTGACAGTATCTCTCTGTGTTTTTGAAAGCTCTGTTAACATTAACTGATACTTTGGTGTGAGAAGAAACTAAAAGCTTTCTACATGTAAAAGTTCATCGCTTACCTTCTCCCAGCTATCAGATAAAAGCATAAGGGCAATGAAGCCACAGCTCTCAGATTTATTACTCCCAGAGGAGAGAACCCAAATGCATCATCATCAGCAAAGGCAGCAGGTGTGAGCACTGACAAAAGAACAATGTTATACAAAGATGCAATACTGAGACTCGTTAAACCAAGCCTATTAAAGGCAGCGCCTGCTAAACGGAAAGGTTTTGTTTGTCATACAAAAGCTGGAATCCGTCTTAACTAGAGAAATACACAAACCAAAATACAGCATGTAATGTTTTAGCAAACTTTCTTATGAATAGATTGCAACACAAAATGACAGAACTCCCTCAATTGCACTTTTCAATAACTCCAAGGCACTAGGGATGTGACAGCATGATGAATACCACAACAGACAGCTCCAATATGGTACCATTTTACCAGATCAATATCTCACTGCAATATAAGAAAAAAGGAGCTGATATTAGTCTACACAGTGTATTACAGATGAGGTACATTTCTTCTTACTGCACTCATGCTGAACCAAAGCAATAATTCATAGATGCCTTTAAAAGGTTTGTACACTAGCACATGCAAAGGAAAGAGAGAGCTAATCTTTGCTTCAACATCTGTTTGAGCATGTAGTGGCTTAAAGCAATAAGATTGTAAGCTTCTGTGTAGATATCTCTTTTTATACCTGAATTACCTGCCAATGTATGCTATGAACACAATGATTAACTCCATTCTGGTATATACATTTGAACATTTGCTGGTCTAAAGTTGTGTAGGGTGTATGTTTCAAATATTTGAGAATCAATCCATACCCCCTTTTTTGTGTAGTAGCAATTTAAAGAACCAAGCTGCAAATAAAAATCTAAGGGAAACTTAAAACCACATCCTCTTGTATGGTCATTACCGGGCAAATAATAAATGTCAAATATTTATTTTCTAACATGTTAATTCTTCTGTCCCTACAGTTTGAGTACAATAACAGCAAACACTTAACGATGCTTAAGGATATACAGTGGACACTCGGGTTGCGAACGCAATCTGTGCGGGAGGCGTGTTCACAAACCGTAGCATCCGTAACCTGCAGCGCCGCGTCTGCGCACGCACGGGTTGCGATTCGGCGCTTCTGCACATGTGCGAAGCAACGAGTAACTCGTTCCAGTACTTCCGGGTTTGGATCGTTTGTATCCTGCAGCAAACGCAATCATGTAGTCATGATTGTGCAAAAATGTATATATATAAGGAAGGCCTAATACTTTATGCACACCAAAACATGACTTCTATTCTTCACTTGCTAGCTTGGGGAATGTGAGTAGAAAGGCTTTTCCCTTCTCCTATTGGAAGACAAATGGAAGGAGGTGGCTGCCCCCCCCCAAAAAAAAATCACTGTGTGTGAGAGAAGAGCTACTGGCCTTGTTTAGTACTTCAATATTAAAGTATTGCCCAAATAAAAGGAAAACATCTGTCCTCTGTTTTCCTTATGTTTTTTTAAACATAAAATAAAAATAGGTTATGCAGCCGCCGCCACCCCCAATCTAGGATTAGTAAAAACCAGTATTTCCTCCCTCTCAGCAGGAGAATTGGTCTTTGGTACACTCTCTGATTGGCATTAGAGTGGTCATAATTTAAGCACCTAGATAGACTACAGAACAAGCAAACACGTATGTCATCTGAGCTGGAGATGAAAGATACGCTAAAGCTTCCCCTACCTTCTGAATCAGCTGGGAATTATGTGGGGAATCCTCTGCTACTAAGACAATGTACACCAATAAGTGTAATAATAATAATAATAATAATAATAATAATAATATCTTTTCTTCTTCTTTGGCGATCACTCGTAGCCGAGCAAGATTGTCTTACACACACACACACACACACACACACACACACACACCCCACCCTGTGTTTTAGTTATACAAGTTCAAAGCTAGAAGCATAGTATTGTTACAGGTTTGCAGGGGGCAAGGTTCTCCTTATAATTTCTGAAATTAGTAAATGTGGTGTTTGATCCATGGATTTTGCAAGACCTAAACCAGGCATTGGCAAACATCATCCCTAGCTAACAGGACCAGTGGTTAGGGATGGTGGGAGTTGTAGTCCCAAAACATCTGGAGGGCCAAGCTTGCCTATGCCTGGCCTAAACAATAAGTCAAGCCAGCTTCCTCAGAGAGGTGCCATCACAAAACAAAGGCAGGTGATATCAGAGTCATGGTTCTGACAAAAGATGACACATTCAGTGTCAAGACAAGAGGGGGGGGTCGACTTCCTCCCCCAGCTGTATGTTAGTTAGCAGAAGACAACAGCAGAGTTGGGAGGGGGGAGTTTCCAGGGTTACAGGGGGCAAAAAAAATGCATTTATTTATTTTTTACATAAGGCTTGAGTTGCATTTGGAGCAGGATTTGGGGGGAAGATGAGGGGAGGGGCTGGAACTCCATGTGGCACTGGCTGGAGGAGGATGCAGGGAGCATGGCTGGCTTCTCTGGACCCAAGCTGGCTGAGACTATAAGAGAAGCAACAAGAGACACTCTTGATGTGCAATGTTCTGCCCCTCCCTACATCAAGGCTAAGGTGTCTGTCTATATGCGTAAATAAATCCATGTATCTCAGCTGTGCCTCATTCCAAAGGAACACAAGCCCTGGTTATGTGCCAAGACCCCTAGAATCTTGCTACTGCTAGGCAGAGATTGGGGTGGCTGGTAACAGTATACTGCTTGGGGGCAATTCTGGCTTTGTCCAAGGTGGAACAGGCTTTCCCAGAAATCAACCAAAATAAATCAAGCTGCTCCTAAGCCTCAGTATTTAAGATCTGGAGAACGCAGTGTTAGATTGTTTGCTTAAAAATAGATAAGATTTCCTCTCCAAGCTCTCCGTACAAGGAAAAACAGAGGGTTAAGTGAGAAAGGGGCCTTAGTTTTCTGCCTCAAAGCTCCAGCTTGCAATCAGGAATAAACTTATCAAGACTCTCCTATTTATATCCAATCACAGAGCTTTGGGGAAGAGTTTTATTTATTTCATAAAATTTATGAAAAGCAGATGTCGAAGGAACAGTTAGTGTCAACTGAGCAAGAAACAAAAACTAAGCCTCAACGTCTTTTTAATTTATCATAATTCTTGAACACCTACTCCTCTTAAATTTCACAAGTTATCAAGGATCATGTCTGCTATTTTCATACAAATTACCCCAAAAGCCATGGAGGAGGGATAGAATCTATCCAAATCTATCCCCCTGACTCAAAACCATTAAGATTCCCCATGGAAGGTCTAATACATCTGGACATTTCATCATGTTCTGCCCAAATGTAAAAGTTTTAGCAGTTGTTCTATTTTACCTATGTAAGTCAATGGGAAGCCTCAGGTTTTCTGAAGTGAGGTTCTGATCTGGACCAGAGGTGAAGTGGGTCATACCCAAAGCAGCCCAAGTCATTTGGAGAACAGTCTTTACCAAAGGCATCATGGGCTTTGAAGACGCTCAGACTCAGGACAAAAGGGAAAGATAGGAGTTTCCAGGCAGGAGTTGATCACAGTGAGGGTTTGCCAAATGTAGACCCTCACTGTGATCAACTCCTGCCCGGAAACCTATCTCTCCACTGTGGAAGGACGTGTGGATCCAGAATTGGCCTCCACAGCCACTTATGGACTCACTGTTACAACCGTGTTCATGAAAGACTATCTTACTCGGCCACGAGTGATCGCCAAGAAGAATAAGCTAGCTGGAGCTGATGAGAATTGTAGTCCAAAACATCTGGAAAGCATAAGATTCGTCAAGACTGGTGTACATTGTTACAAAGTAGGAATATTATCAATAACTATTGCCACATACAAACATGAATGTTACAAAATACCCCAAAAGTACGTCGTTTCATCAGAGAAATTAGATCTCAAACAAGCTCTCTGAATGTTGGAATATTAAGAACAGTCAAAAGGAGATACTTCTTCATAAGAGTGCCCAGTTAAACCATTGATTTCACTACCATAAGACGTAGTGATGGCCACCAACAAGAATGGCTCTAAAAGAGGTTTACACAAATTCATGAATAATAAGGCTATCAATAGCTACTAGCCATAATGGTTATATTCTACCTCCAATGTTGGAAGCATCATACTTCCAAATACCAGTGACTGTGAATCATAAATGAGGCAAGTGCTCTTGCACTTAAGTCTTGCTCTGGGACTTCCTGTAGGTTGGTCACTGTTGTGAACCTGATGCTGGACTGGATAGGCCTTTGAGATGATCCAGCAGGATTGGCCTGGCTAATTTAGAAGCAGAAACCTTTGTGTAAAACTCTTTTAATTCTTATTTGTTACTGCATTTAGAATCTAAATGAAGAGCACACGTATATAATTTTATTTTGAATGTTCTCAGGAAGCATATCTAATTAAGATGCCAAAGTAAAGAACCCATGTGACAGTTACTTTGAAGTTTTACATGTTGCTATTTTAAACTTTTATTACTACTAGACTACAATGTGTAATTGTACATTATTAAACAATTGGGTGACACTCAAGAATATACCCACTGAAATCAACATACTTAAGTCAACTGACCTCAATAGGTCTACTGTGAATATGGGTTTGATATCACCCATTGATTTCATTGATTAATAGGTAGAGGACAATTTTAATAAATGGGGATACAATTATTACAAAGGCACACCTGTTTATTTTTAGCCTAATTTCACTGTGATAGGAACTGAAAAAGAAAATATTAAGACCACCTTTCATTCTAACAAAGAGTTGACTTTTGTTTATTGAAGTCTCACCTAACTCAAACTACTTCAATATGTATCTATCTCAAGGTTTATAAATATGCAGGTTTAGTTAACAGAGTATCATTTACTTATTTATTTTTCTGGGTACTAGCATCTGCATTCTGCCAATGATACTTATTGTGGTCTTACATTAAATTATTTGGTTATTCAGTTCTGAGGGAAATTATTAATCAATTTGAAAAGTTAAAGTAGTGTTTTTATTAACATCCCTTGAATAAAAAGGTTGAAAGGCAACATGTAGGTGTACTAAGTGTGTAAAACAAACACTTAACAGCCCTAATGTGTTATCCAAAGCAAGTCAATCTTTAATTTTTCTTTCCTTAAAAAATGAGCACGCCTAATGATAATAGTATTAAATAAATCAATTTCAAAAGTTTAAATAAGTATTTTATACTGTTTAGCAGCTCAAACCAGTAAACTCCCACCATTGCTTGCTTGTTGCTAGTCTTTGTCTCTTTTTTCCTATAGTTCTGTTTAAATTCTCACCTTGCTCTGCCCTTGTCATCAAGTCATTCAAGCACAAAGCAGGGAGTACGGGAGTGTTTACTCATTTCCCAAGTCCATTATCTTACACATTAATCACTGGTCTGGAACTTTTGGACAATGCTGAATCTGTTACCTCTTTCCCTTCTAACTGCTTTACTCTTGGGTCTCTTAGCTTAGTAGCTCTAAAGCTATAGATACCCAGGAAGATCTTTTCTGTTTAGCTGTTCTCTCCCCACAACACACTAAACTCAATGAAGCCAGATAAAATGCTTTTAATTCCCACAAAAAGCAAAGCAAGGAGAGCACAGATGAGTGAAAATCTATTTAATGTTTTGGTGAAATGAAACACACACACACACACACACACACACACACACACCAAAATTTCCACAGAACATTTTCTCTATCTTGTTTGTTGTTGTCCATGCAATAATAAAACAAGCAAGAGGACCGAAACATTGTCTTCTAAGCAGCAGACTACTAAAGTGAATGGGCAAAATAATGATTCCAGAATATGAAAAGCTTGCTTTTACCGAAATCTACAGGAATCTAAAATAATTCTGAAGGACTGCACAGGGCATCTAACGTTTATTTGTGATCATGACCAAAGACTAAAAGACAGAAAGGGATGCAAAGCTGGAGGCTCTTGAACCATACTTGTTAAAAGATTTGTTTGTGAAACATGCATTTTATTGCCTTGTGTGCATGTTATAATGAGGCATGGACAACTGCAACATTACACTTAATGATTGAATTTCTTGTTTCAACCAGTTTCCTTGTCCTCTTGCAATTAACGTTTTCCCAGATCACCCAAGGCTACTTTGTCAGAAGGGGGAGGGGGGCATCTGAAATTCACATAAATGAGCAATGTCAATAGTTTAGAAAGAGTTTACTTAGAGAACAAAAGGGCCCTTATGAGCCACTAGTGAGAAGAAATGGGGGGAAAATGAATCCTCACAATGTAGGCCTTTTCTAACAGTGACTTGTTATCAAGCAGTTTGCGAGAGTCCCTCAAATCTGCATTAAAATACATTTCATTCCATTCACTCATTTGCATTAATTTCTTCCATTATATCTGAAAATGCTTGAATGTCTACCCAACACAATGCAGCAGCCTATCACAAACAGCCACGGCTGCACCAGGTGCCAATTTACTCCTCTTGGTTCTTTTCATTCTGTTTGCTGATTCTGACAACTGGAGTTTTCTCCCCTCCGGTCGAAGGGACTTTTCAATTGGATTTGCTTGTGGTGACAAAATTGTTGCTCTGCGGAAAGGAGGGAGGGGGGACTCTTTGACTGAGTGTCTATCATGCTGCCATGGGAAAGAGGGAAGCGAATGATTCTCAGTAGCTTCTGATTTCCAGTATTTGTTCAGCATTAGGCCCCACTTATCTCCAGAAGAAAAAGCAACATATATAGAGAGAAAGTGACAGGCAGAAACACACTCGCTCCCTCATTCATTCTAGCAGAGCTCTGTATTCAAACAAGGGGAAGGGGGGGGCACCTATTACACTGAAAGCTCCAAATCAACCTCACTCAATTATCTCAGCTAATCCTTATAGCTCTATAAAGTAAATATTTCATTACAATTTCAAATAAACAGTCACCCAATCTAATGAAGCAAGATCTGAAAAGTGGCAATGTCACAGAACATGTTGCCATTATCTAAAGGAAAGGACAGAGGACTATCTGCTATAGTAATACAAAAATGGGTCCCGGCATCATATGCGGGAAGGTGAGAGTCACGTTGGCCCTCGCCTTCCTCCTCTCTCCAACAGCCATAGAGGGATGGGAAGAGATGGGAGCTGCAGCTTCCTTTGCACTCCTTGGTTTGCAGGAAGTGGTGTGTCTTGTCCCGGTGTGAAAGGAATTGAGGGGAGGGAGAGTGTAAGCAGAAACCGAATGATGGAAACAAGCCTATCAACAACCTAGTATTGAGAAGGTTAAATGCATGTACAAGGCCTAATATGGACACGCATCAAGTGGTCAGGTTTTGGTTTTTTTTGTTTTGGCGTAAGAACACATAACATGAGTTTGACCAAACTGCGTGAGGCAGTGGAAGACAGGAGTGCCTGGCGTGCTCTGGTCCATGGGGTCACGAAGAGTTGGACACAACTAAACGACAAAACAACAACAAGAACACATTTTGGTATATAAAGAAAACTCCTCCTAAATTTTATTTGTAGGCATTTTATAGTAGGAAAGCACTTGATAGGCAGGAACAGCCTATAAAAAAAAATACCACTACTACCACAAAGAAGGATCCAACTGGGTCCAACCAACAGAAGAGATTTCCCGTAGCACAATGAAACTTCCCCTTCTAATCCTATTCCCCACCTTGGGGAGTAAGACTCTTGAAAGAAGATTTGGGGGTGAGAGCTGCATGGGGAGAAGAGGAAGAGAACATCCTTTCGCATGGGTGGAAATTTGCTTGCACAGTATTGGATATCACCTGATAATGCAGAATTCCAAATTGAATCACATAATAGTTTATTATAGTGTGCTGGAGAAGGGACTTTTTAAAGGGGATGACGGTGTTAAAATAAGAAACTAACTATATTTCTGATGTTTGTGGTTTTGTGTGATTATGGGACTTGGGGATGCATGTGCATGATTAAATCTTGATTTAAGGTATAAAATTACACAAAGTCTGGTTACACAGACTTAAAAGCAACACAACAGAACTCTTCCACACTTAAAAACAATGTAATCTTCTTTTTAAGAGTCAGAGATCCCTAAGAGATTTTTTATTGACCTCTGAAACAAAACCACTATCAGTATGAATAAACTTTTATAACCATGGGACATATTAGTCACCTCTTTCCAGGAATTAGTGACAAAATGTAGTAATGAATGGGCCGGGGAGGGGGGACGTCTGCCTCCCACTGCAAGGGAACAAATCAGTAAATAAGTACATTCATCTTTCTTATTGTGTTGTTGGATGAGAATTTTAGGAAATGTTTATCATAAATAATTTTAAATATGGCTTTTAAGAGGGTCATTTTGAGACAGTTCTTTGTGTATGGTGTAACAAATGTAATTAATATTTAATGATTATAATAAGGCAACTCCCTATTTCTACAAAGCCATCAGTATTTCTGTACATTATCACACATTTAATAAACAGGCAAATACCTAATACATGCTTGTAGACCTGCTTACATGAGCATTCGTGACAATAATTAATACTAGAATATCCATACGATGTTCAGTAAACGATATATCAGATAGGTGCCTTTAGGTATAAAAAATGCTTTTTGATGAGACCATGGCCAGATACGAAGGTCTCAAGGAGGACAGAAATATGTCAGCTCTCATTGTTTGTTTTCTAGGCCAACTCCTGTAGTCCTAAACTTCTGGAGGGCATCAGATTGGCTACCCCTGTTCTAGGCATTCAGATGTATTAACTGCCCCTGTGAGGTAGTATGTTGGACTACAATCATATTTGATGTGTATTCAAAAGTAAATTTGCAAATACAAGTCCCACGTTAAGCTTCACAAACACTACATATGTTATGTTCATGAAAAATGCTCAGTGCTATCTGGAACTTAACATTCTTTCCAAATATTACTGCCATACATATGTAAGATGACAGTGCACTTCAAAAGGCATAATACAAATGTCACCATGGCAGTTCCTTGTCACCTATCTTTGTATCTTCAGTTTTCATGGATAGATAATTTTTTGTTTCATGCCCATCCTAATAGCCAAGTTCTATTAGTATTTCACAAAGAATGTGCAGCTTCAGCGACACTACAAAAGACCTGACATATTAACTGTCTCAAGGCATAAAGATGAAGTTCATAACTAATTGATTAATGGGCACTTCAAATTGGCTTGACTGACAATTTGAGGTGCTGAATGCCCCAAACATTTCATGAGTTGAGGACACTTAGAGGTCTGTGACTAAGAAGGAATGAATGAGCTGCTTCATAAAACCACCTCTACTTGGCCCAAAACATGGGAGTGGCAGTCAACTAAGTTTTACTCATAGTATACCCACCGAAATTAATGAATGTGACTATTTTCTGATTCTTCTTGTTTTGGTTTCTTGTTATTCTTTTTCTTCAGACTAGTTTGACCTTTATAGTATTCTATGTTGAAAACTTTAAAAAAAAAAGCTTTTTTAAAAAAAAGAAGATGGGGGGATAGTCCCTATTAAAAACATATGCTTCTATGAAGGAGGTGACCAAGCTATCCCATGGTGATCTTGTCATACTGGAAAGGCTTGGTTGTTTGCATCAGTAAGGAGAACTTGATTGCATATCAGGTACAGCAGTGTGGAAAAAATGTAATATTTAATCACCCAAAGACCATTTCCCCACCATTACAAGTCTTCACCTCTGAGGCATTGTCTACAATGCTGGATGTTTCATGCCCTGCTTGGTGCTTCCCATATGCATCTGGTTGGCCACTGTGAGAACAGGATGCTGGACTGGATGGGCTATTGGCCTGATCCAGCAGGCTCTTCTTATGTTCTTATGTGTTTGAGGGCACACTCTTAAGTTCATGGACATTTTTTAGCAGGCCTGGCCAAAGCTTCATGAAAAACAACTCTACCTCAGAAGATGCTGTTGGTATGCTTTACCTCACAGAGGAGTTCTTCAGAATCAAGTCAATGTGAAAACAGTTCACTAAAAATAAGAAGTTTTCAAATCACTGCTCCATAGTACATACACAGGTCCCTCCCTTCCCCATATTTGGGGGACTTTAGCTATCCCATAGGATCTTTGATGCTACGATTGCATTGTGGTTTTTCCTATATAAGTCAAATACAAGAGGGTCTGAATTATACAGTATAGTTTTATAGCATCTTTTTTGCTGCACAGATAAAGTATTTTGGTTCACAAAAATGAATCTGGTGATGATGAAAATTAAATTTGTTTATTAACACACAAAGTCAAGATGTTTGCCTATATTTGTTAAACGTGAAAACTAAAGTTTTGTTTAATCTTTAAAGCAAATATTATGCAATTATAACAAAAGAGCAGATGCTGAACTAATTACTGCTAAAAAGAAAAAGGGCAACAATGCTATCTACACATATCTGGGAGCAAGTCACAGCAAACTCTATGAAGCTTGCTTCTTAGTAGAAATGCATACGACTGTCCTGTTAAACCATGTTTTCTAAGATGCACTTGCACGTAACAAAATTGGTCTGGTTCTGTCCAACAGAGGGTTCCCAAAAGCCTATTTCCTGACATGTGAAAACACCAAACCTGGGAGAAGATAGGAGTCAATTTACTAGCCTGTCTACTGAAAAATCTAGAATGAATTTCCAAGCATTTCCTCAGCACTTATCCAATAAAGTGTCACCAACAGTCACCAAGTATAGTTGATCTACAGCCAACTTGGTAATGAAAGGACGTACCCCCAAAACAGATTTCTTAATTTCATATGAAATTTCTGCCCTTGATTCCATGCAGAAAACCACAATACTTTTGCATCTTGGGAGAATTTAAAGAAGGAAGAATTGGCGTTAAGAATAGGATCACACATATAGTGTTTAAATTGCAGAAGGCTTTAGGGCAAGATCATACACTTGACCCAAGCTGAAGGTTGAAATCTTAATCCATTTCTGTGACAAAGATCAAGCTCCACAGTTGTTTTTTATCTGCCTCATAATACAAGCAACAGTTGTAAACCTTGCTGTTATAGTTCAAGCAATGCTCCCCCCAAGACTGCAAATTTATTATAGCATTCATCTCCAAGACAAAAGACCTAGGATAGGAAAAAAGCTCTTTTTAGCAAAAAGTATGGTTGTTATTTATAGCTCAGATGCGAAAAATGAGTTTGGGGAATTTATCAGAGATGAAGGTATGAAATGTTTTAGCTTGTTCTTCTTTCTCTAATCCATAAACCATTTTCTCAGCCACCCAAGTGAATTCTAATGGAACAGGAGTGATGAAATAATATTTTCCTAGCTCTTTAACACTTTGTCTACTATGTGCACTGTGCAACTTGTTCAGAGAAAATACAGGGGCTCAGAGTCGCAAATGCTATAAATCAGGAGGAAAAGGATTTTACTGCAGGAGGAAAATCTGTTAAATAGCCTTATGGGAAGTTTCAACATAATCCTTGTGGCTTCGTGAACCACAATGTATTTTCCAAGTGTTTGTATTTATAATTATTAAAGTCACTTCACATCTATACCAATCTGAAAATGAACATGGGCTGTAATTCAATACTTCACCCACATGGTCCAGGCAGGTATGTGCCTCATCCACACCCACATACCCCTTTTGGCTAAAAACTGGTGATAAAAACAAGTTAATTAAATTAATAAGTATTCTAATCTTTGTTGCATGACTAATATAAAGCAAAAATAATGCTCTTGTTGCTGGTTTGAATAACACCTCTACCAGATTTTGCAGTAAAAGCAAATTCACACAGAACTGAACTAAGAATGTGACGGGAAACAAAATTCACCAGAAGCTGATTGGTTAACAGGCGATAACCACAATCTTCATGCCATGAGGGGTTTTCAAAGCCACCTGGTTGGTTACAGATTGGAACAGTGGTGTTGATCAGGGTAGCCCTTTCGTCTGATCCAGCAAGGCACTTCCTAGATTCTCAATAAACTAACATCCTTTTATTTTGGAATGTGAAGAACACATTGTCTGCTGTCACTGTCTCTCAACCCAGTCTTGGGCAGCTGTCAAAACAACACTACTAAAGAACATCTCTTTTTTTGTGACCCGGAGATTTCAGACCTTGGATTCTGCAGTGAGAAGACATCAAGAAGAAAGTATCTGGCAGCTGTTAGCCACTGCTCCTTCCACTCCACCTATTTAACTCTTGTAACTACCTTGAGGTATGCCTTCCTAAAAGAGACAGCTACTGAGAGGCCCACATACTCCACGAGATTGACTTCACTGCATCTATGACTCCCAAAACCTCCATATCTTTCTAGGAAACCTTTTTTTTATTCCTTGGGGGTACTAGTCTACCCAACCCTGCACTATCCCTAAACTTCTCGTGGTTTGCATTCAGCATAATGACATGTACTCACACTCTGCTCCAATCTCATGCCCATTCAATGCATCCCCTCTCCTTTCTCCTCCTCCTCCCAGAGAGCAGTCAACGTCCACCAACCTTTTCTCTCTCAATCCCTTCCCTTGCCCTCAACAAAATCAGGCTCTCTGCCTCCAACACTGCAGTTATTGCTGTTCTCTTAAAAAAAAACCCACTGCGAGCTCAACCTGACATCCTCCCCACCCCACCACTAACAGATTTCTTCTCAAACATCAGTCTCTATTCCCTTCTGCATCTCCCTGGCACCCTCTCAACTTTTGTTTCAGTCCTGAAACATGGTCCACCTTCTCACCATACTCCATGTGCCCATTCATAGAATTGTGGAGTTCAAAGATACCTGGAAGCTCTAGTCCAACTTCCTGCAGAGCAGGAATCTTTTGCCCAACGTGGGGCTTGAACCCACAACTCTGAGATTAAGAGTCTCAGGCTCTACTGACAGAGCTATCCTGAGTTCCTTAAGCATACTTCTTGTAGATTTCAATATTACTGTCAGAGATCTGACCTAGCTGCCTCCTGCTTTCTCTACCTGACCTTCTCTTGACCTTTGCGCCTTAGGTCTAACTTGCCCACCCACTGTGTAGGGTGCATTGAACTGTGGTTCTAACACCCACTTTCATTCTGGTTTGTGTTCCCTACACATGCAACAGTAACAGTCCTCACCAGAATCACCCATTATCTCCACTGGCATCCTTCCTAAAACTCCATGTTGTTTTTTGTAAAACTGACCACTCTCTGCTAATTGACTCCTTTCATGGCCTAGGTTTTCAGCACTCTGTCCTTGGTTCTATTCCTAATAGTAGGAGGTAAATTTCCCTAGGCAAATTTCCCCAGGCTTGATTTGAATCAGGGAATTATGAAGGATACTGGAGGAAGTTTTCTTCCTGAGAATTCTAAATTCGCCTCACTTCCTCCAGCTACCCCAGCTGCTACAGCAGAAGCAACAAGGTGAACATATAGGTGGGAGTGGAAGAGGAGTCAGAGTGGTATAATTTCAGCCATGTCGTCAGGAACATACTGGAAAGATCCAGATTCAAATCCTATTCAGCCACTGTATTGGACAGGTCTACTTCTCTCAGCCTAACTTTCTGCACAAAGTTCTTCCGAGGACAAAATGAGAGGGGATACTATTTATACTGCTCTGAGATACTCAGAGGAAATACAGGACAAAAATGCAATTTACTATTTAGTCTTAGGGGCATTTGGTTTGAACTGAAGTTGGGTCAAGGAAATGCTAACTCTGGTGACATCTCTCACTCAATGTTTTCATAGAGAACATTTTCATCTGCTTTCCTTCTGGATTTTCCTGGCCTAAAAGCTTCCTTTTGAGCTGATTAATGCTTCTGTTCCATTAACTCCATGGATCAGTCCTAGATCTCCCTATCTCAGCTCTTGCACCAGCTCCTGTTCCAACTCTGGCTCTACCCTCTACACCAGGTTTTGATCAAATCACCCCCACGTTAAAAATTATGGTTCACACACTGATCCTGTCTCATCTCTTGACTACTGTAACTTTCTCCTCTCTGTCTTCTTTTGTCACACCTTAGCTCTTAACCTCTTGATTGAGCTCTGCCCTCCTACAGGTTCAAGAGCAGCTTGCCATGCAGTATGGAGAACTGCTCTATGAGAAAAATGACTCTAACCCCCCATGGTCTTAGTTACATGGTTGCTTGGCTCATGGACAGTATGTGCATCTCACCTTATTACATACCTACTTCTTAATCCTCTGAATTGGAGCTTCTGGAACTGATTTATCAGCTGAATAATTCCAACTGCTGTAATTGTACTATCTTGTGGACTGCACACATACAAACTCCTTTCTACATATTTACCACAAGTACCATATTGATGTAGAGCATCCTCTTTCTGCCACCTTATTAGCATTGTATTATGTTGTGATGCATTGTGTGCTATGATGTGTTGTGCATTTCTCATTTCTACTGGATTTTTTAAAAGGACTTTGATGCTTTCCTCCTTCTAGTTTCATTCAAATAATTCCTGAACTACAATTTACATCTGTATTACAGTACTTTACCCTGACACAGAAATGAAAGTTAATTAGTTTCTATGACGACCTGATGCATAAAAGGACCACAGGTTCTTTCACATTTGTAAATACATAGCAACTTAGTATTCAGAGAGCAGAGTGTATCAGCATTAAGTACAAATAGTATGAATTTGTTTTTCTACGGCAGAAAAAAAGAGACTTCAGCCAGACGACATTATTTATTAGAGCATGCATTTGTCAGTGAACAGATGAGTTCATACTTATTTTACTGTATTTCTATGTATTTACAGTACGAAATACTGTTAAGTAACAGTGTTGATACTAATCAGCATTATTTTTAAGCTTCAGGTGCATTTATGTAGCCATGTGCATTGAATTATATATTTACTCCAATGCATCAAAATAATTGACACAAGGCCACTGCATACATTCATCATGAAATCGAGTACATGGAGGTGGAACATCAATGCATGTGAAGGCACTGGCTGAGTAAATAACATAATTGTGGCATGGGATGTATGTGTTTGTGTTACATGCCTAATCTCAGTCATCTGTATACCCACACTGGCATGGGAGAGTGGGACCATGGTGTGGGGGATGGAGTTTTAAGCCTTTGCCTCTACTGCAGTCCTTATGGAATCTTCCTCCTCCTCTCTCGTCCCCACTCCACACCTGCTATTCACAATCAAAGGAAAGCTCCACTGGAATATGATCTGCAGAGATAAATCCCCTCTTCCTCCCATGTCACAGTATGGCTCAGGCTCCCTTGCACCAGTGGTATTCCTTTGGGGAGAAAATCAGCCAGCCAAGGCCAAATCATATAATTCTGGTTTGGTGCCCAGTCTCTAGAATAGAGATTACCAGGCAACTCAGGTATAATGCCAGCAGACCTGCAACCTCCCGAGTCTGTTTGCTTTGGCACTTTTGCCGTATCAGTCTCCTATTGTGCTTAGGGCATGCCTGGTGGTCTTCTCCCTTTGCTTGTACCCCTTCCAGGCAGCACAGATACAGACACGCAGTTAATGGGCTTCTGCAGGGAGATAAAACAAGGAAAACAACTGTATGCATGACATGTTGCATTGAGCAGGATTCGCCTAATGTGCCCCGTCAGCGGAAGCCCGGAAGAAGGACTTCTGCTTCAGCAATGGGGCTTCCCCTCCCTCTCCTCCCCAAAGTCAGTCCAGGAGGGTGGGAGAACAAACACCCAGAACAGGGGGAGGAGAGGTGGGATCAAGTTGCAATGCTTACACAGAGAGAACATTTGTTTGTTCACTTAATTTATATACCGCCCTTATCCAAGGATCACAGGGTGATTTGCAGTATAATCAGTCATAGTGCAACAGTGAACGTGAATTTTGGCTGTGTGTGTGCACCCCAAGTCATTTTATGCATATGAGGAACAGCTAGATTTGTATACTTGCCCATTGTCCCAAAACATCTCAGCTTCAAATGTCCTTAATGTTTACCTAGAATAGTAGAACAAAACAAAGCCTACACTAAGAGTATATTTAGGGCGTAATTCACCATGATGTTTTACATCATCATCATTTACTCAAATTATATACCACCCTATATCCAAAGATCCAAGGGCAGTGTATCACATAATTTACATAACAAAATAATAACAATTAAACAATCTAAGAAAAACTCATAATAACAATCCTCCCACTTCTAAAAGGACATACATGGATTGTTTAATGGCCGAAGACCTAGGTAAAGAGGAATTTTTTCGACTGGTGCCTAAAGATATGCAATGATGGCAGCAGGCAATCCTCTCTGGGAAAAGCATCCCACAAACTGGGAGCCACCACAGAAAAGGACCATTCTTGTGCTGTCACCCTCCGAACCTCTCAGTGAGTTG
The DNA here is from genome assembly GCA_034641385.1 of Darevskia mixta. Taxonomy (NCBI): domain Eukaryota; kingdom Metazoa; phylum Chordata; class Lepidosauria; order Squamata; family Lacertidae; genus Darevskia; species Darevskia mixta. The sequence goes on along the minus strand of JAWWNH010000173.1, from coordinate 13,017,757 downwards.
CAGAGAAGGGCCTCAGATGGGTCCGGGGTGAGTTCATATGGGTAGAGGTGATCCTTTAAAGTAGTGATATCCTGAGCCATTTAAGGCTTTATAGGTTAGCACCAGTACTTTGAATTGAGTCCAGAAACTAATTGACAGCCAATTACTGTACTTGCCTCACTCTGTATATGCGACATAGATGTGTGCTTCCCAAGAGGTATATGCACTCTACCATCACATTTTTCAATAACACTAATGCAAACGTGTCATCTTTCTTGCTTACCATTTTCATGGCCTTATGAAGTGAGTCATAGTGTGTGTGTGCATAATCCTATGCACAGAAATATTCCCAATTTCCTAGTTCTCAGATTCACATTGGAGTGGCTAGGTGTTCAAACACCATGACAATGTGTTTCAAAGGCTGATAAAAAGGAAGGTGGACCTTCAGTGGAGATCGCAGACTAACAACTGTGCACAAATTGTACTTGCAATTGATACCATGTTCTTTCCATACTGTACAATAAAAGTATTTTACGCCATTTGGAAATTAGCTTTGGGGAGGTATTGTTTAACCCAAAGAGAATGGATAACATGCACAAAGACAATCACACACACAACCTGCCTCAGAGATTAACTATTTACGTAACATGGACATTTCTATCTATTAATTTATACCAATTTAGCTATAGCCTCTGAAAGAACCTCCAAAATTATATCTCAGTAAGGGAGTTGGCTTCCCTTACAGAACTGCAGTTTTGATGGCTACATGAGGTGGGGCAGGGCTGGGCTGGGCTGAGGATGGACGTGAATGAGAATTAAAATGTTTTCAATTCTGATACACCCTATGTTAAATCCAAAGATAAATGAAAAGGGGTGGATCATCATCCCAACCCCCAAGGCAACAGCAGAGTGCCTACACTGGTAAAGTCAGGGGTGTTTTTTGTTGTTGGGGTTTTTTTTACAGTCCAGTCAGACTGAGCTCTTTCTCCCAACTCCACTGGAAACTTTAAAAAGCCCTGTCAAATCATACACTTCTTCCTGACTTCACTGGGGCCCCTTCCTACAGCCCAATTCTCTTCTCTTCTTATACTTCTAAACTTCTACTCCTATATTTTGTTGACACTTCCTGCCGGTGATCCTTCGATGAACCAGCAAAAGTTGCACTTCCCAATTGTTACCTCATGGAATTCCTTGCTTAATGTATTCCTGAAATCCTAATTCAGAGCAAAATATAGAATACTGATAAGTTGCACAAATATATACAGTGGTACCTCTGGTTAAGTACTTAATTTGTTCTGGAGGTCCGTTCTTAACCTGAAGCATACTTAACCTGAAGCACCACTTTAGCTAATGGGAACTCCTGCTGCCGCTGCGCCGCCAGAGCACGATTTCTGTTCTTAGTGGAGTTCTTAACCTGAAGCGTACTTAACCTGAAGCGTACTTAAGCCGAGGTACCACTGTACACTACACAACCCTCACCCATCCACCCACCCGGTGTAATACAAATTAGAAAATGCAGAACAAGGAAAGCAAATCTAGCTTTTTCTCGAGGTCCATTATATTTTCCCAACATCAAAATTTAACTTTGCTCAGCTTCACTCTGTACAACATAGTATGACTGCTTCACTTCTAACGAACAATAAAACCCACTTAAATACTAACCACTCATGCCTGACATCCCTATAAAAACAAAAATAATCCATTGTCAGCAGAATGTCCAAGGGCTTCTGTCACTCTACTCCTAGCATGAACCCTTCCTTGGCTAGGAGGGTTTTCGCTGCTCTACTTTCCTCATTAGAATGGAATTTGTGTTAACTTCCATGTTCCATGACTTACTAATAGGATTGCTAGCAATTATTATACTGAAATGAAATCAGCACAAACTATTAGATCTGTTTAAACAAGTTAAAAATAAACCTTGATTAAATGTGCTTTTTAAAGAAACTGCTCATTAGGGCTGCAGGGCCTTCCGATAAATTGGTGTTTCATTAACATCAAAGAATGAATCAAGTTTAAACTCACTTACCCAACAAGTTATGCTTTAAAAAAAACAAGTTTTAAACAGAATAACCTGGATTACAACAATCACAAATGAAAGATTTGAAATAGGCTCTATTTATACTTAAATACAGACGGTACAGTAGCTTCAAATCAGGAGCCGACTACTCATAAACCAAAGCAGACAGAAAACAATCCAAAATTCACAAATGCAGCTTTCAAGTTTATGCCCATTTTAGGTAGTGAGAAAATTTTAAAATATCACATTGAGACTTCAGTCTGAGATATGTTAGACGTACCATAGAAGTATTAAGAAAACAAGCATAGATGATTATGTGTATTCTCCCCCCACATTTCCCTCTGCCTCTAAAGGGGAGGGGAGGGGAAAAGAAATAGGTTCTTGTGAAACACAGACAGAACATGTATTTACATATTTAATTTTTAAAATCCCAGAAGGGTGGGGAGTCAGTACAAAGCCTCTATGCCAGTGATGGCTAACCATGACACTCCAGATGTTTTAGGACTACAACTCCCATCATCCCTGACCACTGGTCCTGTTGGCTAGGGGTGATGGGAGTTGTAGTTCCAAAACATCTGGAGTGTCAAGGTTAGCCATCACTGCTCTATGCTATTCTTTTCCCATTTCTGGAGACTATCTGGAGGTGTGTTCAAACCTGCAACAGAACGCTTTCTTCTATTACAATAAAATGCAATCTAGAGTTTGACCTTCAAATTTCTGTCTATGTTCCTCACAGGCTTACCTGAAACTGATTCATGCATACACTAACAGCATGTCTGCTGCAGCAAGTTGCACCCATCTGATTGAGTCCCCATGCAGTTGCAGTGAGATTTGAAATTGGTTTCCTAGCTGAACGGCGAAAAAGTACAACCAGCAGCAATGGATGTGGCTTTTTCTGATGTAAGCAAACGAGAGGGGATAAGGGGGAGTCACCTCCTCCTCTTGTAATAGCAATGTACAGGAAGGTGTTACAGCAGGTGCAACTCATTATATGGGAGTGAGAAAAGGTGAACCTGCTGAAGTTTTACACAGCTATTAAAAAGACAGAAGCCCACCATCTCAGATCCTTCCATTCCAGATGGGAATCTGATCCAAGGATTCCTGAAGCCTCACATGAAATTGGTATTTGTGGCACAATGGTCAGTATGAATTCTCTGTATTAGCCAGCATAATCTTTCTTTCCAACTTATTACCTGGTTAGGAATTTATCATCATTTTTAACAGTCACCATCCCAGCTGACAAAATTCATCAGGGGAGTAACGTTGCTAGCTTAGTTCATAAAGTATTAGTCATATAGTTCCTCAAGGCAACTTTGTGATGCACTAGCCTGGTTTGTGTGTCATGCCAAGACAACCCATGGCTTAGCGAACACACAAGTGTGTGGGATCCCAAAGAGAGGTTGCAGCTGCTTTACTCTTCCCTTGTTGTTCCGCTTTTCCACTGCAATGAGATAAACCATGGCTTGACTTAGTGTCTCCTCCACATGGTTTAGCTTTCTCCAAATGTACTATGAGCAGTAACCAAGTTGTGTACTATAGTTGACTGTGCATGCTTTGTCCCCGGGAGCTAAATCACAAGCCTGGAATTAGTCGGCACACTGAGCCAGGATATGGCTCGGCACTGCACAGCAGCAACGTGATTGGGAAGAAGCAAAGAGGCTGTAATCTTCTCTCCCGGAGCCCATGCACTCACACATAACCATGGTTTGGCTTAGTGTGACATGTAGAATTGGCTAATATTTTATAGCTGAAGTTGTGAAAGGTCATTCAAAAACAGATTAGTAATAATTTATTAAAACAGATTGATTGCATTATGCTATAAAAGTAGATATATTTGTGGAAAGATTTTCTAGTTGTTCCCACCTATCTCAGTGCTGAACAGAGCACACGGCAATTAGCAATGAAATTTGACATGTTCAAATATGCTGATCCCTGCTATAGTTCACTTGCTACTTTCCCTTCAAGAGAAATATAAAAGTGCTTTCTAAAAGGGACAAACCTTTCCTTTAAGTAATTAATATCCCTTAATTAAATGCGCCAAACCATAGACAATGCAGTCTTCATAAAGCCATGAGTATGGTTAAAGCAACAAAGAAACACTTTTGTTGAAGCATTTTAGTGTGTGTGTTTTGCACAGTTTTTTAAAGTTTAACCTCTGTGGATCAATGTGCTTCCTTAAAAGACTTTAATAAATTAAAGTGCAGAGAGCTTTTTTTCACCAGGCAGAAAAAGCTGATGAGACAGGTTTAGTTTAATCTCAGGCAATAGAAGTCATTAACCATTCTCTCAGGGATTAAAATATAGCTTGCCCTTTTCTTCTCTCACTTATCATTAGCATCACTTTAATCTCCTAGCGTTTCACACTGCTATTTTAATCATTACTTACTGCCTTTTGACAAGTGCAGAACATGCTTTTTTCTCATTGAGGCAATATCCTGGTTTTAGCTGACAAATGTAGGACATAATGTAAAAATATCAAAGTGACATCTCTTAAAACACACCTTCATCATAAAAATCTCTAAAGTTACAATATTCCTTTGTCTGATGCTGCCATTGAAGCCATTCCTTGAAAGGTTTCTCTATTGTATACACGCAAAAAGTTTGCTCTAAATAACACAACAGCTATATTCATGGGAATGATATGCTAAGCACAGATGTTTAATGGATTCCTAATATGCACACAGAGAGAGAGACATACAGAGAGAGAGTTTAATGTTATTCTGCCTGCCCAAAATATATAATAATGAACTTCAAAACATTTACTGTTTGAAGAAATACTCCTCCACTGTAACTTGCAGTAACCAAATATATTGTAATAAACTGTGAACCTGAAGAACGTTTTTCTGCTTTATTACGTTGAATTGCTTACTTAAAAGTAGCCTCAAGTACTAAAGGCAGCACAACAAGCTCTGTTCCTTAACATTTTATGTGTTGGTATACCAGATGAATTCATCAAATAATGCATAATTACGGTATAATGGATATAATTATATGGTGTTCTTTGAGAGAAAGAAGAAATATGTAAAACTCACTCTCACTTTTGTCACTGCATGTTGTTAATTACTGTATTTTCCGGCATATAAGACGACTGGGCGTATAAGACGACCCCCAACTTTTCCAGTTAAAATATAGTGTTTGGGATATACTCGCCGTTTAAGAAATACGACCCGGCGTATAAGACGACCCCCGACTTTTGAGAAGATTTTCCTGGGTTAAAAAGTAGTCTTATACGCAGGAAAATACTGTACTTCACAGTCCAGCCTACCTTGCAGGGTTTGTTGCAAGCATAAGATGATGTGAACCAACCCACACTTCCACTTGAATTCTTTGAGGAAAGCCAGGATGTCAATAAACTAAATTAATCACATCCCAAAGCATACTATTCTTTTCATCCAAAGCACATTTAATACTTCTGTTTTTTCTCTTTGATATTTACAGCTAAATGCACTATTGTGTATGTTGTCAAGTTAAGTACAAACTGAAATGGAATTATATGTGCTTTTAAAAATTCCCAGATGAGCCACTTGCTCACTTATTAGTTTAATTTCTTACAAGAATGCTAAAATATTGACTTTTGAACTTTCATTTTGACTTAAAAAGAAAACAAAAATATTTAGCAATTGCAAATTTTACAAAACTATCTTTTCTTCTTCAACATTTCCTAATGTTTGGCCTCAAGCCCTTTAATCTAGTCCATCTGTAATGATCTCATAGTACTTTCAACCATTATTTAACTGTAAGAAAAAAAATATGTTGCACTATATGTTTCAACAATAAAATCCCTTCTTAAGCTTCACAAAGCAGAACAATTCATTATTTGATCTCTTTCCAGGTTCAAAGTCTGTCTTATTGCAGTACTTCAAAGAAATCTGTAATCAAAGACAAACAGCTGTGAAAACAATCTTTTATTACTTTATTATCATCTAGTATATATCTTTAGGGTAAACCAATGAAAATGTTACACAAATAACACACACAAAAATCTTTCCTTTTTTTCTAAATAGCTATTAACTATAAATAGAGTCTACTATCTTTATCTAGGGCCCCAGCCAAAGGATGGTGCAGCGTCTCAGCGTAGCACCCTAGAGTAATATTTCAGCTCAGTCCATGCAGAATGAATTTTTTTACTCTACAATTGAATGTTATGCACACAGTTTTATACCAATGCCTAATACATTTGACACCAGCAGGTTAGCTCAAATGCATTCAAACTGGTATTTTGGCTGAAACATTAACAGAATCTATAACACCAAGGAAGGTATTGCCATTTTACCAATATGGGGGCGGAGGGGGGGGAGGCCACTAAAGTTCTATTCTTCCAAACAGTCACAATGAAGATGAAATATGCAAACACTGAAATATGGGGAAATGAAAGAATGGATCATTATTTTTCTGAGACTCAGGATTTCGAGCATGGGGAACCTCTGGCACATGGGCCCACTTATACCCAACAGAGTTTTTAATTTGGCCCTGGAAATGCTGTTTTCACCTAGCCACACCTGACAACGTATGACATTATGTGAGAGCTGTACAAAGACTTGGATGCATAGGAAAAATTGGAAGCCTTATAGTGTGCTCCAGATTGCTCCTTGCCAAATGGGGCGTACGTTCACCACTTTTCAAATCTGGCATCAAATGCAAGCCCCGCTGGGATTGGCTACATTCTAGAGTTCCCTATCTGAGCTCCCGAGTAGAGTCAGTCCCTTCTGAAAGTTGCACTTGTAGTCACTGCTCGCTGGTGCAGCTGATTCCTGCCAAAATATGTGTTTGTAATGCTGTCCCATGGTTGAAGCTGGAAATGGAAAAAATGAAGGAATTCTCACAAGCGAATGGAGTATATAAGCGTTCAGGGTGCTCCCAATCAGCATTCAGTACGTTAGCATTCTGCGAAAGGCACTGTCAGTATAGATCATGCACTTGGGCAGGTTCGAAATAGTATGCACTGTTCCTCACCTGCATGGCTCTTCATCAAGAGGAGTCAGGAAACTGGATGATGTTACTGATCTCTGGTGCCTGCAGTCGTCGGAAATGGGCCAGTAATAATAATAATAATAATTTATTATTTGTACCCCGCCCATCTGGCCGGGTCCCCCCAGCCACTCTGGGCGGCTTCCAACAAACACTAAAATACATTAAAATATCACACATTAAAAACTTCCCTAAACAGGGCTGCCTTCAGGTGTTTTCTAAATGTCAGGTAGTTATTTATCTCTTTGACATGGAATGGGAGGGTGTTCCACAGGGCGGGCGCCACTACCGAGAAGCCCCTCTGCCTGGTTCCCTGTAGCTTTGCTTCTCGCAGTAAGGGAACCACCAGAAGGCCCTCGGCGCTAGATCTCAGTGTCCGGGCTGAATGGTGGGGGTGGAGACGCTCCTTCAGGTATACAGGACCGAGGCCGTTTGAATTGTGCTCGGAAACGTACTGGGAGCCAATGTAGATCTCTCAGGACCGGTGTTATGTTTGAAAGGAAATGTTTCAAACTTTGGTAATGCAGTTCATTGAGTAGGAGGGGGGCAGAAATATATATACAGTGGTACCTCTGGTTACATATGTACTTAATTCGTTCCGGAGGTCCGTTCTTAACCTGAAAACGTTCTTAACCTGAAGCACCACTTTAGCTAATGGGGCCTCCCCCTGCCGCTGCGCCACCGCTGCCCGATTTCTGTTCTCATCCTGAAGCAAAGTTCTTAACCCAAGGTATTATTTCTGGGTTAGCAGAGTCTGTAACCTGAAGAGTATGTAACCCGAGGTACCACTGTATATATGTTAGTTTAAAACGTCATTGCTATAATCTAAATAAAGCAACCTTCCCCAACTGTCAAAACAAAATAAAAAATAAAAAAAATCCTTCCAGTAGCACCTTAGAGACCAACTAAGTTTGTTCTGCGCTGCTTGTGGCTAATGAAAGTTTTAGTTCAAAACACATAGACGGCATCCGGCTTGCAAAGCCTACAGCAGAGGGTAAATGCTGGACCCTACTTTAAAAAGTTGCAGTGACTTTTAAATAACAGAATGCCCATGAGAACCATGTGGGTTGTGACGTAACATCATCCGCATGGTCACTGACAAGGCGGAAAAATTGTTGCTGCTGTGTTCCACGAGTGCAGTTGTGACTAAAGGGGCAGCACCTTTCTTCACAAAAGTTCTCCATGGAATGTTGATGGATTACTGTAGGCTCAACACAACTAGAATCTAAAGATAGTATTTACCATGCTGATAACATTAGCCCTTATAAAGTGCTAACTCTTCAAAAGCACGCCAGTCCTCTGCAACTGCACATTTTCTGTTCACAGAGCAAAATGACGTTCCTATCAAAACCAGTTTGTGTTACAAACTAAACTATGGGAAAAGGGCTGCGTGCAATGCAGGTTTCTATACGTCTCTTGCAAGCTAAAGCCCTAATCATTTTTCATTGCCTCATGTCAGAGGTTCTAAGTACAAAAGGGAAAAATACCTGTCACTCCAGATTTTAACCATCACTTACATGTCTTTAATTTACTTCTCAGGGTCTCTGGCAGAGGTTGCCTTTAATGGGGGAAATGTTTTTCTTTACGAGCCTAACCTATACATAGTTCCAAGGAGCTGGTTTAAATTCAGTGTTTATAATGTAACAGACACATTGATTTATACACAACTCTTGTCCATTCCCATTTTCACCCAAAGAAGGCTTAACTTCATGCAGTGTCAAAGCACTTCAGTGATTCTTAAGCGGTAGGGTACAGCCACCACCATCAGCTGTTTGAGTGAATTAGGCTTTAGTGACCAATTCGTGAGCGACAATTCTATATACCAAAGTTTAAACAAGGAAATCCTTTCCTGACCCTATTTCTACGTTTTCCTTTGCCAAGCTCAATGTTTCCCCCAATCCTGGGAAATTGCTGGCTTACCATGAATGATCAGTCCTCGACAAAATATGGTAAACATGGGTGCAAAAAGACCTACTTCTGGAGTAAGCAGGTCTGACCAGTTACATGAGCCTTAGTCACTTGCGGATTAGATTCCTGCAACATATTCTACATTGGGCTTGAAAGGAATTTGGGAACCACAGCTATGGCGAGAATGAATTCTGACATCTGCTTTTCTGACCTTATCACACTATCTTGTTAAATTGCTTGTGATCTGCTTTTGGTCCCAATTCAAGGTGCTGGGTTAAGACTAGATAAGGAGGACAGCCTCCTCCCACAAGAACCTAGCCCCTAGCTTTAACAGAGGCCTTGGTTACAGCTCCTGGTTTGCTTGGAGCGAGACAAAGAGAAGAAGAGTTTGGATTTGGATTTGATATCCCGCTTTATCACTACCCGAAGGAGTCTCAAAGCGGCTAACATTTTCCTTTCCCTTCCTCCCCCACAACAAACACTCTGTGAGGTGAGTGGGGCTGAGAGACTTCAGAGAAGTGTGACTAGCCCAAGGTCACCCAGCAGCTGCATGAGGAGGAGCGGAGCCGCGAACCCGGTTCCCCAGATTACGAGTCTACCGCTCTTAACCACTACACCACACTGGCTCTCACAAGCTTGGGTTTGGATGTAACACTAAACCAAAGCATAACTTGGTTCCTGGTAGCATGGCAGCAGTGGGGAAAGAGCTAAGTGGCCACAATTTTCTCACACCACCAACACCCCTGTTTGTTCATACTAAACCATAGTTTCACATTACATGTAAAACAGGCCACAGAACCATCTCAAATCTGCTGTGATGTGAATGCTACCTACTTGGCAGTCAAAAAACTTAGAGCACTGGTAGGCAATGGTCCTAGCGTTCATTGCTGATAGAAGCCAGATCTCTCGAGTTCATCCATATCTGGGGCGTGCCTGCTGCTGTGTCTATGCTTATCCAGCAGATGATCATGTTTGAGAACGGCAATCTTGTAAACGGAAAAGAAGATATAATCTTAAATAATTGATGTTTTGCTGTTCCTGGTAATAGAAGTTTATAGACTAGGAGTGGCCCTGGACCCATTGTTGTATTCTCAGGCAGCAGAAGTGATAACTAGCAATTTTCATCAATGACACGTGGATCAAAAGCTATAACCCTTTCTAAAGTTAGATTTGATTTCAAACCTTTACAACTTCAATATGACAATAGAATGCATTTCATGACTGGTATGCAAAGACCTACTTTTAAGGGTACCCAATAAGAAACAAAAACAGCACAGGCCTAGCAACCCCAACAACTCTTCCCAGTACGTCTTGGTCCAATGATGGAGTTGCAAGGACCGAAGGTCCCCGCCCTCCCACGCTGCCTAAGTCCCCTCCTCTCCAAGGTTTATTCCAAGCAATCAGAGACTGTGTCTGTGCACTACCAATCTCTCCACTGCTCTTTTCATTTCTCTTCATGTTCTGAGAGAACAGGGAGGAAGGGAGCTGGCCACAGCAGGAGAGGGAGACTCACTGGACTCTTCAGCAGCTGACCTAATTGTCTCCTGGCCCTCCTCTTCTCCGGCCTCTGAATCAGGACCTCTCTGCCCCAGCTGCTGCTTCTCACTAAACCCTGTTGCTTCTTCAGCTTCTGACAAATCCTCCTCCCTTTTCTCCCTCTGACCACTCATCATCATTCCACCACCAGTCCCCTAGCTTCTCCTGGGGGTTCCCTTGAGGGTTCCCCATATTGTGCCTCCTACCAATCCTCTGCATCCAGCCAGTCCATGACATACAATCCTGCCAGGTATCAAAAACTGCTTTCTAAAGGTTCAGCTGGTGTGAAGCTATTTTGGACAGAGAACAAAAGTCCTTTGGATGCACAGAACTAGTGGTGTGGTTCTTTGGAGCAATGGACATACTTGCAGTTGTGTGGTGGTCTTAGGATATATTTTTTTTCATGGTGTGAGAATTATCCTCTAGTTTTATAACTTGTGCCTATGTTTTAGATAGTTACACAGTGTCTTAGCTGACACATTACATTAAACCATAGTTAAAATGAACTATGGTTTAATATGCATGAGCAGTCTGTTCGTGCACACGACTCAAATATCCACATTTTGTTCTTCCCCTTTGGTTTCTGCTTCTGGTTTGTTTGATGTGAAAAACCATGGGCCTAGTTTTTCAGAAAGTATCAAGCCAGATTCTGGTTTTCTTCTTAGTGAATCATGGACTTCTGAACAGCTCACACTAGTTCTTTTATATCAAGTAATAATTTATTTTAACTATGGTTCTGTGTAACATGTGAACCAGGCCCGAGTGTGTGCAGTACAAATCCTGAGTCCCTGCCTCCTACTGCAGCCTTACACACAACTTGAAAAGCCACTTTTAAAATAAGTGACAGGCGAATGGTGTTTAACACAAAGTCTTCTGGGAAACTAATGAACTTCTCTTCATAAGTATTATTTTATTTGTTTATCTGAAATATTGCTGATGTGTCTTTCCACTAAAAAAAATTCAATGTAATTTACAAGTTCAAGAACCAATTGAAACAATATTTATAGGACAATACAAAATAATCACAACTAAAAAGAAAGCTATACAAGATACACAGAGAAGAAAACCCTGAAGATTAAAATATTTGTTAAGCTTGCCAAAAGGGAAAGTCTTTGGGTAGCAGAACAAGACCATTAGAAAACAGGCAAGTCTGGCCCCACTGGGCAGAAAATTAATCAGGATTTAGGAACATGATAAGGCAACTATCAAATTCTCAATTGTTAGTAGAATGCGGATAGGAAGCTCTCTAGAACTATCTCTTTTTGTCCTGAAGGCTTCATTTTCTGTTGGCCTACCCTGCTAGGGCCACGTGCCAGTAAAGGGCATGAACAAGCAAAAGTGGGCATCACCAAGGTTGGAATGGTTGGCATGCATCCGCTGTCTCTTGCATCCACACTGGCAGGCATACAAACATGACGACATGTATATACAGCAACAGAGAGAACATAAGAGCATGCTGGATCAGGCAAATGGCCCATCTAATCTATCATTCTGTTGTCACAGTGGCCAAGCAGAAATATACCCCATGCTCCTCTGCAGGTGTGGGGAGGGCGGTCTCCTCCCCATCACAGCACACTGCTAGAAGGAAAGCTTAATACTCATGACCATAATTTTGAATTGAGTGCAGAAACAGACAGGTCATTATGGCATTTTTCTATCTACTTAGGGTGTACCTATGTTGGGATTAAAAATACAAGAGCACTTTATTATATACCTACCAAGTAGTTTCTACCCAACTCCCTTTGTAGTCTGAGAATTTGACGTTAAATTAAAATTCTAATAAGCACTGGTTTTAGTAACATGGGTGTCCAGAGTTTCAAAAAGGCTGGATGACCTGACTCAGCAGAAGCAACTTCAATGCAATCAGCAAAGATTTTCAAATGTTAATGCTTACAACAAGGAAGGAAACAACAACAAAGAAGGGGGGGGGACTTTTCTAGCCTAAGGATATATGCAGCCCTATGATCTTAGATTTAATATCCAGTCTCTTCTGACTCCCCAATTTTACACATTCCTGTAGTATCAAGAAAAGGGAGGAGGGAACTATCCCAGAATAAAAAACTCGATTTTCAGAAGAAAACCGTATATGTATGACTTCAGATCACAGATCCTATCATTATTTCAAGACTTAACCAAAGTGCTAAGCAGTTAAGCATTTTAAGCACAGCCATGAAAAAGTGCTTAACTCCAGCTGCATTGTACTCAGTAACTTTAGCTTTTAAAATTTGTGTTTATATATGCATGTAAATTACAATAAAGTCCAGCTATTTTAAGTCTGAGAGAAGAGGAAGTGAGTTTTGAATATATCAAAGCAAGAAACAAGGAGAACAAAAAACCATGATGGATATGAATGTTGCTTAAACACAGGAAAAAAGTAATATTTGTTATTTTGCTATTTCAGGTATATCCTATATATTTCCTCCAAAGAGTTCAAGGCATTCTCCTCCCCCACTTTTATTCTAATAACCCTTTGAGGTAGGTGAGTCTGGGGGAAAGGGGAATGTGAGCTAGTGAGCCTAGGTGATGCTAGACTCATTCTTGTAACACTAAACTATGGTTTTACATTACGTCCAAAACAGGCAAGTGAATTTAATAATAAATAAATGATAACTGAACTTAAGGTCACTCAGTGAGCTTTATGGTTGAGTATGGGATTTGAACACACATATATGGGTTGGGGCATATTGGATGATATAGCACTGTCTTTCCTGTATATGAGAGATTAACTTTTCCAGACAAGAATTTAGCAGAATGTTTTATTAAACATTCATGGATTTTTCAATTATCTGTTGATGCCCAAGCACAACCACAGTAATGGAATCAATCCAAATTCTTTCCTCTTCTGTAATGCAGAATCACTATATGGATCTTCCAAGAATAAGGATGTCCTGGTCTTTACCAGGTTTCATGAATTTGTTTAGTGTTACCTCTGAGGCTAAAAATGTAACCATGCAGTTGGGCCTCCTTCCAATTAATAACTTTGAATAGACTATTTATTCTGTCTGAAGTCAGGTGAATGCCAACTTAAACGTCATAATGAAGAATCCAGAATATTTCTTATTCCACTTTTTTCTTAATTTTCCCAGTATTAAGTGAGCAATGTTATAGATCTAAACCAGGGGTAGGCAACCTAAGGCCTATGGGCCACAAGCGGCCCACGGGAGTCGTTTAACCGGCCCACAAGCCACCCCCGAACCGAGCCGCCCACTCGGCAAATCCCCGCACGCTGTGCTAAACCGGCGCGGTGCAGGGACTCGCTTCTGCGCTGCCAAAAATCGTGTATGCACATGCTCAGATGTCGAAAATCGCATCTGCATAGATGTAGACGCCGGAAATTGTGTCTCCACAGACGCAGACGCCGGAAATCGCGGCTGCATGCGCTCACACACGAGCGCGATCCGGCCCACGGAGGGATCTCTGCTGGAGTGAACAGGCCCAGGCAAGGTAAACCTTACCGACCCCTGCTCTAAACCATGAAACTACATATAAATAGGATACTTGCCATTTCTGTATTTTTATGTAGCAGCATAAAGAATGGAATTTGAAGGCCATTCTGAACAGAAACAATAGTAAAATGTATACGTTCTAGATGGCTGGAGTCTGGATGACAAAAAAAAATCCCAATAGACAGTGTGTATCTGTGTCAATTGTGCTCCCTGGCTTGGACTGCCCCTAGCTCCATCTGCTGTTAGTTGCCCTCTGCCCTGTTCCCATCAGCTTCAGTGGGGTATCAACTGACGACTGATGGCCAGGCATATACAGTGCAATATGCACAGATCAAAACAATTATCTTTATTCTCACTTGCAACTACAATGCAAGACTAGAACTGCATGCTACAACAGATAGAAAAAGGAAGGAATCCTGCTGCCGCCACACCAAAGACAACTACAGAGGCCTTTGCCACTTAGGAAAGGGAAGCCTGACATCTGGCTTCATATGTACATATGTATGCTGTGCTGGCATCATGGGAGATGGGGCTTGATGTTGGACTATTTAAGCCTGTACCATGTTATGTGTTTATTGTGGCATCCATCCTCTCACCCTTTATTCAGTACAGGCATTGGCTAGTCACCTTTTTGGGCCCAAGTATGATTTTTTTCTCATGTCAGTTGACAGGCTGGATAGTGTTGATGAGCACCCTTATGGACTTTTAAGGGTGAAGGATACAGTTCTGAGAACTGCCTTCAGGAACCCGCTAGCAGAGCAAGGAGCATCTCTGAGGCCAACCCATAACATCTGCACCGAGTTGTAGAACCCCAGGAGGGAGTGTAACAGCAAGGCCTTCCTACTCCCCTGAAATTGTGGGACTTCAGGAAAAGAATATATGAAAAGCTACTCCTTACTCTTGGAAACACTGGATCATCCAGTTTGCTATGCATAATTAGCATCCTGAATCTTGGTTCTCTTCTACAGATCTGGTATGCTAAAGAAATAAAATGTGACCCAGTTCACCCAACCTTTGTGCCTTGCTCCCTGGTTTGCCTATGCGGTCACAATCATGTCCCAATGTCTTTGAACTTTTTAGCACCTAGGCAGAATGACAACTGTACACCATAGAGGTTGTACTAACCAAATGCATTCCCTTCCAATAGCCACAGCTCAAAGCCCCTCCAATTTTTAAGAGATTCTAAAAATATACCACACAGGCATCATATGAAAGCAACAAATGAACAGAATGAAATGATCAATTTCATGGATTTTTTTTTAGCTACAGCATACACTGGCTTGACTGTAGTCCGCTGCATTCTAAAAAGCTGCATTCTAGACCCAGCACTGCCCTACATAAAACGTCATGCTTCTTTTTATCATAGAACTAACACTGCCTCTCATTTAAGGTTGGGTGGAGGAATAGGACTCAAGAGAAATTTAGCATCCTTCACGAAGTCCCTGCTGGCTGACACCGGACCACTGTTAGGAGTAGTGTGAGAGGTTTAATTTCCCGCCATCACCCATGAGTGAAGATGAATCAGATGGCTCAGTCAGTGCAGCATGAGACTCTTAATATCAGGGTTGAGGGTTCTAGAACCACATTGGGCAGAAGATTCCTGAATTGCAGGCAGTTAAGACTAGATGACCCTTGTGGCCCCTTCCAACCCTACAATTCTATGATTCTGTGATTACACAGAAGGTAGAGCAATGCACAGGTAACCCTAGCATTGTGAGGGAGGCAGGATTTCAGGTTTCCCCCCACACCCAACAGCACCTCAACAGCTAGTTTACTTTGTTTCATAGAGCTCAGTGGGAACTACTGACAACGGACAAAGACTCAAAATGCCTAAATGGGTTTAAGATCCAGCATACAAAGGCTGATGTTAATCTGGCTACTCACTGACCCCAGCTATTATCCCCACCCACTACTAAGTACTATGACACATATGTGCCATGTCGTGAAAGTGTCAGTATTGGCACAGGTGCCAGTTCCAGTGCAAGGGCACTTGCTAATCCTTCCACCCTTGTTCACCTTTAAACCTGGCCTTGTTACGGTATCTCTGGAAGCAACTACAGTGAAAATTATGTACAAGAATTACCATCAGGCTTTGGCTGGAAAGTAGGAATTTGCAAGGGAAATTAATTAATTTTATTGAAACTAGCATTTCT
Source organism: Darevskia mixta (assembly GCA_034641385.1). NCBI lineage: Eukaryota > Metazoa > Chordata > Lepidosauria > Squamata > Lacertidae > Darevskia > Darevskia mixta. The sequence continues at coordinate 13,001,750 of JAWWNH010000173.1, read as the reverse complement.
TGAACAGCTAACCCAGAACTTTAGAAAAGTAAGTATCTTCTCCGATTTTGAACTGTGATCTTAACATTATGAATTATTCATAACTAGTAGACATGAAGCCCGTGAAATTCACGGGTGCTAGAACATATGTCCGTGGGGCAGGAAGTAAATAAAAGCTCCTCATCAGGAGAGTTATTTTCGTTTACAGGGGAGGAGATCCCACTTGCTTTTTTTATCTCTCTACTCCTTTTCTACCTCTGTCCCCTCTACCCTTTTCCTACCTCTATCCTCCCTTATAGCCCTTTCCCTACCCAGAACCCATCACTATTTACCTCTGAGTGTTCGTGCATGTTGTCACTCTTCCCTTTTCCTATCTCCCTCTCCCTTGCGACTCCACCCCCTTTCCCACCTCTCTCCCAGCTCCCTCCCCCACTCTCTACTGCTCCTCTTTGGCCGACCCGCTCTAGGCCCTCTTCCTCTCTCTCCCCCCCACCCTCCGGCTTCCCCCCTCCTCCCTCCCATCGGGCTTTTTTTTTTTTGGTCCGGTCCCTTTTCTCTAAGGGATTGCTTAGCCTGGCCGGAGGAAGAGGAATCGCAGCCGGCTATGGGAGCTGCCTGAAGCCGCCGTGGAGGATCGGGGATTTACTTTGTGCGGGGAAAGAGGAACTAATGGAGAACACCTCCGGCTCCCCTGCAAGGCAGAGTCTCCCGGGGCCGAGCCTGGAGCGCGCCAATTCCCCGGCGCCTCCTTAAGTCCCGGGCCGGCCTCTCGCCGCCTCCCCGCCCCTTGCCCTGACTCGCCTTCCCCGCCAATTCGCCCAAGTCTTAGAATAAAGTTCGGGGCCGGCAGACTTCTTCCTCAGCGCAGGAGCGAAGTGGCCCCGCGGAGGTTTTTCTTCTCGCCGCCGCTCATTCTTCGCCCCGCAACATGGCCTCGGCCGAGCTGGCCCAGAAGCTGCAGCGCCGGCTGCTGCGGACGGCAGCACTTCGGAGGGGCTCTGCGTCCGTGCGAGGCAGCGGTGCTGGCGCAACTGACAACGCGCGTGCACTGTTGCTGCCTCTCAGACACGCCCCCCTCTCCGCCTGCTCCAATCCCTGCGTCCTGTGGGACACGGACATGCGCAGTAGCGCACTTCCGTGACACACAGAAAGTGGACGCAGGGACACAGCAAGATTATTATATAGGATGCTGCTAGATCAGCAGCAAGCATCAACAGTATAGAAATTCAGAAATTTTCCACAATGTATCTAGAAATACTTTCTGCGATATCTTTTAAAATATGTCTTCAAAGTGCCCATCTCCTAATATCTACCATATTTTGGTGCTGACTGAGAGATTCTGAGAGACCATTTAGGGTCAAAACTAAGGAAGTTTTGCTTTAGAAGACCAAAATATACCCAACAAAAGAAAGTAACGCAAGACCAGCTGTACATTAATCCATTCCAAATTGTTAATATATATTTCTGTTTAACAGGTAATGCGTCCTGTTTAACATTATGTTTATTAGCCCAGGAAGTAATCCATGAAATTTAGGATCCTAAATTGAACAGGATGTAAATTTATAGGAAGTTATAAAACTTGTAGAAACATCTAGGAAGAAAGAGGAAGGGTGGGAATTAAGCTAGCCAACTGTTCGTTGCAATTACTGCGAATGGTGAATTGACAATACTTTAAAATCTCTTAAAAATAAAATAATAAACAGACTCTTTAACTTAGACCAAGGAATTTTCACTGCCATAGTGTAATAGAGCTTGAAAACTCCAGCATCAGCAGGGAGGGAAGGCACTCTGCAGCCAGCCTCTGTGTGTGAGAGAGAAATGCAATTAAGGCTCCCACCAGGGATAGAGAACTAAACAAAACCCGCATCTTCACACAAGAGCTTTCTTCTTCCACATGAGGGACAAGGCCTCAAATCTTTTTGGTGAAAAGCTAGCATTTAGGACAACACACTTTCAGATTTTCTCACAGAGGATCAAAGTAAATAATGGAAGGGCAGCAAACAAAAGGGAAAACTTCAGTGCACTTACATTAAAAAGAGATAAAGAGGGCTTAGGAGTGACTGAAGAAATTGCTGGCATTTTCAGAAGCATAAAGAGAAAAGCACTACATACAACTAGCATAAGGACGGGTGCTTCCATTAACTGAGTGCCATGCAAGTCATATATACATGCCCACAAATTATATACAAAATGCAAACATGGGTACACACACAGAGAGAGAAGATTTTATCTCTCTGTTAGCACCAACTTGAAACAGCACACATAGCCTCCTCCCACAAATAAATCTCCCTTGCTTCTTAGTTCTCCCCCAAGGATAGCAATCACTTAGGTGCATAAATAGCTCTTTTAAACAAAACAACACTTTTTACATCAAGCCAATAACTTAAAAAAATACACACACACATATCTTAATATTCACCATTCTACTTATATTGTATTACAGCTCCTGGGATTTAATGGACATCTAGATACAATGCAGATATTTATTTCAATGGCTCTACTCTGAGAATGGTTCATACAATACTGGATATCACCCTATGTTAGAAACAGGAGGCAAGTGAAATTGTGGACCACTTCACTTAGAATGGAAAAGAATGCTTTGGCAGGGAGAGATCTTTCAACCACCATCTCAGATTTATACATTAGATTTATCTTACTCCACGCAAAGAATAACAACCACGCTGTTGTTGTTGTTGTTATACAATAAACATGCCTTGTGTTTAACAGAGGAATGGAAGCAAATGGCAAGTCCGATGCATTAAGGTGCTTACAGTCTAAACTTTGTGGAGGAAACAAGGAACATGAACAAGCGAGACAGAAAGGAGGACAATTTTAATAAAATACAGTCTTTCTCTTTTTTCATCTTATTTCATTTGTTAGAAAGGGCCGGGTCAAAATCTTCACAACAGTAATTTTAGAAGGAATTTCAAGGAAGAGACTATAAGTGTTCTGGAATGAAAAACAAGGTGAAGGAACTGCCTTGAAAAGGGACTGTGAACATGGATCAAGGAAGCATTCAGGACATGTTGTTTTCCTCTCGGGAGGAAACAAAACCTGCTCCAGGAAAGTTAAAAGGCCCAAAGCACACACAGATCTTCCAACATGACCCTCTAGCTTGCTCACTAGTAACTAATAATTTAGAAACTGAGCTAAAATTAAGTGATTTCAATTATTTCAATGATAATGATTTAAGCAGATGGTTACCTGAGTTGTACCTATATTAATGAACTTAGTAGGATCTGTTAAGAATAACAGACTAACAAAACGATGGCAAGGTGGTTGTTTCTAATCCTTAGTTGGATTCAATACTGGCCAATCAATTTGAAATCGGAGTTCCAGTGTGCGACTTGCCGTATACTGATGTGGCCTCCTTTATGTATCTAAGCTAATCTAAAAGTCCTATTTTTGCAATTCTCAAGTGCTAAGAAAACAGGCACATCTAGTTGTCACAGTAAGCCATGACTTATTGCAAGTGCCATCAACTTGGCACCTGAGGGGCACACATATCCCCAACTGAGGTCTTCCCTGGCAGCCAAAGCATTTCCTCCCCGTCCCGTCTTTCCCCACTGCTGAAATTAGATATGTGGCCAATAGGAAGAGCTATGGTGTGTGCTTGGTTGCATTCTGTGTGTAGTTCTCACAACAGTTCCTCCAGTGTGCAAATGAGCCCATGAGCCCAAAATGGTTGGTAACTCCTGGTTTAACGTGAGGAGAATGAGATGCAGCAATCCTTGGACTTACTTGCTAGCCTCCCTTCTCTTCCTCCAGCATGGGCACGGGGTGGAGTTCAGAAGCTTCCTCTTCTGATAAATCACAACTCAGTGTGTCACCTAGACCTGTAACTGTGGTTAATCTTAACAATGGTTCATGGAAGCAAGCCCGTTTCAGTCACTATGTTTTGAAGTTGGCTTGTTTGGAACTAGCAGTAGTCAAAGTTAACTACAGTTTGCCAGACTTGGGTGACATGGAAAGCTATGATTCATTTAAATGGAAGCGAAAGCTTCTATATCTCCTCTTCACAGTCATGCTTGAGAAGAGGAGGAGAGCATGCAAGGCCAAAGCTCAGTGCAGCTCTTTCCATCACGGTGAATCATGGATTACCCTGACATCCTTCCTCATACACTAAAGCACTGGGATGGATTGTACTATAAAGCACAAACTTTGTGTAACTTTATGATACTCAAGCAAAACTTCTCAGACAAGAATTTGTGCATGGCGTACATATGACCAAGAGAAAGCATACATGTATGCACTACCTTGCTGTGGTATCTACTCACCACTGTGTGGATTGGCATGCTGCGGGCAGAAGGAACGGCTCTATTAAACTTAGGGCAAATTATGATTTTAACAGTTATGCCCATTTTGAACTTGTTAAATCAAGGGTGCTCAGTTTTGGATATAATATATGGTACAATCCATCTTGCATGCATACAGGGGAGAGGCGGTGCCATGGGCCAAAATGGAGCCCTGCTGTTCTGAATTTTGTAATGCAGTTCCTCTCCCCCCCAAAAAACAAAAATGCTTATATTTTTAAAAAGCATGCAGAAGAACACTGCTTGCAAAAATGTGTCTATTAAACTAAAGTCCATATGAAGTGTGTATATCAGGAGAAATGCAAAACTAAATGGCTGACAAATTTTCATTAGCAGTTTTGTTAAAAATTGCAAATTGATGTTGTATGTGTGGGAAATGATGTTTCTTAAGAACATCTGGCCTAGGCCACATAGACCTTTACAAGCAAACAAAATCCAAGATGGGATAACTCAGTTAGTAGAACATGAGACTTTTAATCTCAAGGTTGTGGGTTCAAGCATTGCAGGGAGTTGGACTAGCTGATCCTAGTGGTCCCTTCCAACTCATGATTCTATGATGGTATCACAATCTGAGATATTATCAGAGAAATGTCTACTATCTGTCTTGGATGACAAAGCAACCACTGCTAATAGTGATACAACACAGTTGCTTATACTTTACATTTTAACTTGTTTTATTGAGTCTCTTTGTTGCTATACAACAATTTCAGAAGATTTCATAATATTGATTTCAAATATTTCTTTCTCAAATATTTCATTATGGTAAGCTTAAAACTTCACTCATCAAAATACATTTTCACAAATCAATTCAGTGCTGGATACTATGAGTTTGCCTCATTCCTCTCTAATTACTATGCAAGGAAAATAAATATTAGATATAATTTATTGATGTCCTTTGTAGAATGTTTTGTGGTCAGTGAAAAATGACAGAGATAGAAGCACTTCCTGGAGTCACCTGGGGGCAATGGATAGAGATTCAATGGTGACATTAGCTGGCGGGTGGTTTTCAACTTGCTCACTCTGCTACTGAAGTGAGATTATTCTACATAAAAATCTAAATCTCTGGTTAGGAGGGACTAAAAAATGTTCTTAAAATATGCTTCTTTTGGTGCATATACAGCAAAGAACAGGCAACTCATGGATATATACTGTACTCTGCCAAAATATACTGTGCATGGAAGAATGTATAGTGGAATTGTGGATTCTCTAGTCATTTTTGTCAGGTACAGAATTCCATCCCAGGAACTGGACTTTCATAACCCAACCAATCAGGAAGCCACCTTAGAGACTACTTCTAAGCAGCAGTTATATATATAAAATCAAGGTTCTGCAGTCAGTTCAACATAGCTGAAATTTGCTATGTGATGCAGTTACCCAAAAATTTGGTTAATGGAAATGAATAGACCCTTTCCAAACAATGATTTCATAGAGAGATACCAAAAATACACTATATCTTGGAGTAGTTCCTCAGAAAAGTTGCTTCTTAGCAATTTATTAAAAACACATTGACAGTTACTCAATTTTTGCAATTCAGGATTTTATTTTTTATTTTTCTAAAATCCGTCTTAACTGTTACTCTGTTAAGTAGGAGATGGAGAAGAGATTGCAATCAAATGCAAAAGGACCGTGGGGCTATAATATTTTGGGGGATTTAATATTGCAATGAAAATGAGCATGTATTTGCTGCATGTTCTTTTGGTATTAAAAAAAGGTGTTGAAAAAGAAAAAGACCCATTCAACAACACCAGCCAGTACAATGTTGAGACTACAAAGCAAACAAACAAACAAACAAAAAACCACTAGGAAACTTTTCCTCTGAAACCCAACTGAAACGCAGAAAACTGCGGGGGGAAACCCATTCATTTCAATGGCATGTACACAGGATAACCTTTCTGGTGGATTTTCCCTGGCAGCTCGGGCTTATATGACATACTGCATTATACAGAAGGCCAGAAGCGCAAAAATCATTTTCGGTTCAAAAGTGTTATTTTCTTTTAAGTACATATAAAATATGGCTTTAAAGTGCTTCTTAACCATTCCTTCCATTCTTCTTTCGTGACTATCTTTGTGATTGCTTATGCAACCCTGGGAAAAATGTAAATTGTATTTCCTCATGGCAAATTGCAACTGAATTAGTCTACTGGGCGGACAAACAACACAATCAAATTCCCTGGCTTTTTATTGAACCTCTACTTGACTTAGTATACATTTGAAAACAAAACAAAAAAAGATTGTCTCTCTCAGGGTCTCTGACATTGCAGGCCATGAGAGATTCAATGTCACTCCCAGCATACAAATTTATTAGTCTATAAAATTTGACACTCTCTTATTTATTCACAGAAAGGACAAATGAGTTGGGGTTTTTTCATACTTACTAGAAATATCTGGGAGTGTTTATATGCTGCTCCATCTGGAGGATGCAAATAGTGAAGGCCTGCTTTACAATTCAGCAGGCAGAGACCCGCTGAAGGATAACAAATGACTTCATGGTGAAACAGCTATTGAAATTCTTTCAGTACGTGATATTAAAAACAACTGAACAAACAGAGATAAGGGGCAAATAGGATTTGAAACAGACTTTTTTTTTAACTAGAAGAAAAACAAATGAAGCTCCTAGTTGAAGCTTTAACATTGCAGTAATTTTGTAGATAGTTTAGCTTTGGCACATGTGATCCATCACTACATGAAAGGTCACTGGCCAAGGTTCATTAGCCCAAAATTTGATCGGTTACATTAGGTTGTCACCGTGGGGCATGCTTCTAGCTTTGAAGGGGCACTGTTTCTTCTCTAGAACGTATTAGGGATGCTCTTCTTAGTATTAAAATTAGCTAATCTTGGTTAAGTCCCACTAAAAACTTGATAAATCTGCTTTGGATAAATTTATCTCAAAGCACTTACTGCTAAAACAAAATAAAAAAATTCCTTCCAGTAGCACCTCAGAGACCAACTAAGTTTGTTCTTGGTATGAGCTTTCGTGTGCATGCACACTTCTTCAGATACCATACATGCACACGAAAGCTCATACCAAGAACAAACTTAGTTGGTCTCTAAGGTGCTACTGGAAGGAATTTTTTTATTTTGTTTTGACTATGACAGACCAACACGGCTATCTACCTGTAACACTTACTGCTAGGTGATCACAAAACAGTTAGTTGCCCAGGTGGTCACACACTCACTGCTGCATGTTTTTTTTTTTTAAAGAGTATCTGCCAGGTCCTAGTGAGAAGCTATTATGACGTTTATTTTAAATCCTGCAAAAAGTACTTTTAATTGTTATGAAATAAATCCAGAGCCAATACAGGTTTACATCAAGAGATAATTAGCCGGGACCAATTCATGAAAATGAAGAAGAGATAGCTTTAAATGTTCTGTCTCCATGGAAATACGTGTGATGTCATCACTGCACAGCAGTTTGCCAGCAGATGTACGGTAGCCCTTCTTTGGCCTATGGTCACACAGACTATTGCTAGCCAGGAATAGAGTTAATAAGGGAGAATCTCTCTGCTTACAACTATTTACATAGATAATTTTTAGAGTTTGTGAAGAGTGTATTTTACCATAATGTGTGGATAGAGAGATAAAGATATACAGTATAGGCATAGTAGTCAGGTAAGGTAATTTTCAAATATGTTCCATGTTTTAAACAGAACTAGATAAACTCTCATTTGAACACAATTGCAAATGAATGTTGTTTAAGCAGGTGCCAATAGAACTGTCAATGACGATTTAGAAATAGAAAATCAGCATTGGGAAGGTATCCCCCATCCTACCCAAACTCTGATTAATTTCACCGTCCGATCATTTGTCAGTGCTAATTATGAATTGTTGTAACAAGCATCTGGAAATTCACTTCCAACACTGCTTTCGGACCTAAGCTAAGATGGAACACCAGTATGTATGTCATATTAAACCACAGTTAAGACTACATAGTTAAAGAAAATTGGTTTGTAGCAGATTAGGGAGGAAGAAAAAGGAAGTGTTCATTTTCAAAGCTGGTTCCCAATGTGTAGACTACGTACAGACTGCAAAGTACTATTGGTATCTCTACACTGGAGCAGTACAACTACTTACTGGGAGGCAGAGGCAGTGAAAAAGGTTTGGGGTTTTTCCTGCTTAAAGTTAAGCAGGCAGTTTCCATGAGTCTTCTTTACTTGTATCAAGATGTCTAAAACGGTTCAGTACTTAAAGGGTCAAAATGTATTATCATCTCAGTTCATCTAATAAGTAATGTTTTTGCCAAACAAAACCAATTCCCAATAAATTCTCACTGTATTTGTGTGCACCAATTTGATTTAGAGGCCTGTGGGGAGACACCATTTGGTAGCTCAGGAACACAGAGGGGTAGGTGGTGCTGAGGAGAAAGCAAAGCTCATGTGCCAGAAGTGTTATTGTGTCAGGTTGATTTATTGAGTGAGCTTCACTTCACCGAATGTTCCGAGATATTTATTTCCCTAAAGGCTCTGCAAAGATATGAACAGACCTGCATCCACAGATGTCATCATTGCTCATTTTACCGAGTCATGAAATTTCCTCAACTGCAATTTGTCCATCTAAAATTGCTGTAACAGGACAAAGCCAACAGTAGCTTCCCTCTCCTGTCCCTCCCATCTGTAAAGTACTACTTTGCAAACATTACCTTGGAACTTTGTGACTCAGTATCATTTTTCTGAATATTTATGTGGCAACTCCAGTTTAAGAATATTGACTATACTGGAGACAAGTGTAATCTTAAGAACATTACACTTTCCTGATAATTACTACACTACATATTTGAAAAGGGTTATATTCAAAATCTCCAGAATCACCTGTTTTGGCCAAAGTTTGCTCTTATTGTTATGGGATGCATTCAATTAAGTATTACCCACAGCAGACACACTGAAACTTGTTGTTGTTTAGTCATTTAGTCGTGTCCGACTCTTCGTGACCACATGGACCTATCGACCCTAAATTAGTCATGCCTCTTAATTGCAGTGGATCTACTCTGAGTGGAACTTACACTAATGAACTTGTATAGTCTACATGACACCTTGCAGAGTAATATAAGCAATAAAACTACCAGTCACTGCCCCAAGAAGTTTAATCATTGCAACTGCAATGGAAATTAGCTTAATTTCGACTGGACTAAGGAGCACTAAGGTGCCACAGATGTTAATGACCGCATGAGCCCATAAATTTTCTAAACTGATGGTTATAATTTTTCCTGACTCAGTTTGTTTGTTTTTTAACTTGGTGGATTTCTACCATATTGAATCCAGACTAACTAGGGGGTGAGGGTGGAGATGCAGACTGACATCTGGTTTACAACTATGTTGTGTGGATGCTGTAAAAGAACTTGCATGTATGAGGAGCACCAATCCTTGTAAAAAACCTGCCTGGAAGCAGCCTCTGTTGTTTTAGGAATTCTGGGCTTGGAAATGTTCTGATGGTGTTTTCTTTCTTTCATCAGCCATGTTCACTCATCACCATGAATCAGACTTTCTGGCATTGTGATTTACCAGGAACGAGCATGTTGCCTTATCATTCCGAGTTTGTTCCTCCCCCAGCTGGCATGGGCAAGATAAGCAAATTTAGGAAGCCCTTTCTTCACATTACTTTCTAATGTTTCTTCCTAACAAGTTTCAGCAAGCCAACAACAAACCATTGCTTTAAGTTGGCTAGTGACTATGTTATGTTAAGCACAAAGGTGGATCTCTTGCACCAAGCATGAGATGCCATAGCAGGCACGGCAACTATGACATCCAATGGAAGGCAAGAGGCGAGTGGGCAGGATTTTGGCATTGAACATGGCACTGCAGAAATTTGAGACGCCGAGGTCCGCCACTGTGAAGGAGAAACAATCCCTGGTTTGGACATAACATGAAACCAAAGCCTCCTGTTTTGTTTATCCTACTCGCCCAAGGGACAAGCAAAGCAACAGCAACTAGACAATATGAAGTAGTAAATGGAATGTGGTTTCACCATTTCAGATAGAAGGACACAGACGTGTGCACCATAGGAAACAGCTTAAAAAGGAAGGCAACATAAATTTACACAATAATCGTAAATAATTTTGGATGCAATTCTATACCCAGTTTCTATTGAACACAACAGGGTTTACTTTTGAATGAACATATATAGAACTGTACTATAAGAATACCACTACCAAATATAAAAAGTAAGGGAGTCTATAATCTATAAATTATCAGTTTAAGAACTAGAAGACAGGGTGAAAAGACTTCAGACCCTTGGGATTTACTTAGTCCTCTACTAAAATACTGAGGTTTGCCATCCAGAGCTATATGTAAAACAGTGGCTCAGGTGGGCAGAATAAGCTAAGAATTAAGCGACAGGGAGACTCTGAGTACATGCTCAGCCCAGGAATTTGTGACCAGTACCAGAGTCAAGCTCATGAGTCCTTTCACCAACAAATCAATTTCTGGTTTTCTTACAAGCATTCTTTTTCAGCACTCTGCTTGGGGGGGGGGGGGCTTTTCAAATGCTTTTTGCTAGTCAACTGAAAATCTGAAGCCCTTGCCAATGCTCCTGAGTTCTACCTTCTTCCCACCCTTATTTTAAGGGTCCTTTTAAGGGTTTCGAATGGAGTGGCTATTAAAATAAGAAAGTCTTTTTATGTCAATATGTGTAAATTATTAAAATTTTGATTTGAAACAAATGGCTCCAGTTACTAAACAGATTAACAGTCCAAAGTCTTTTTTTTAGAAATAAAAATTTAAGCCCAATAATCTTTGTCATGCAGCAAAAGAGGAAGTTTATTGAGGCAGGCATATTTTTTAAAAACTATGTTAGCATCCTATGACAGAATATGCTGGCTTATTTAAATATGTTAATATTTCTCATTATGCAATTAACAATAACCTTCATCCATTTGTGAAAAACATTTTGCCAAGCATGCACATAAAAAATTAGCAAGTGAAGCAAAATCACCTTAATTTGCTTTGGACCAGCAAATAACCAACTAATTTGCAGAAATCCCTGCCAAGCACTCATATTAAATGCTTCATGCTTATTTTATGACCTCTGCTGCTCTTCTCCTTCCCAGGCCCTGAATCATATGATCATTAACATATTGCAAGGTCTGAAACTTTATTTTTTACATTCTTTAATTAATGCCTGTTTATAGAGGGCCATAGGACTTCAGATCCAGTTAATGAAACTTCTCTCCCCCAGGCCCCTGGAGCCCAATAGAGAGCTTTCTCCTCTGTTGTTTTAGTAGCTTTTTTCCAACTGTTTGTTTATACACACTTAATTGATCTCTTTAGTCCCAGAAGCATTCCAGAGACACAACCTGTTCCAAGGCAAGCTAAAGTCTCTCCCCCCTTTTTTATAAAAGCCCTGATTGCCCAAGGTTATCAGTTTTAATTTGAAAGTTGAAGATTCAGCTTTATTTACACTGTCTAAAAGACAAAATTGATATGGGCCCCGAAGTATTCTGGTTTCGGAGTAGCTACAAACACACACTGTATATAATTATTTTGATGTAGAACTAAGTAATTACTAAATGCTGCTATGTCTTGTTTTATTGCATTTAAGAAACTCACTCTTCATAACAAGTTGAAAATAAGAACAAATCAGACTGCCAATGCATGAAATGTTCATGGCTCTTCAATTTACATTTTACATATTCCCTATGACAAGACTTTCTATTATGCTATTCTCTTTTTTCCTAGCATAATTAAATTAAAAAAGTAATTGGATGGTGCTGCACACTGCTGCAATGTCTTAATCACATAGACAAACAGTTTTACAATAGCTTACACCATTTGCCACATGGGGCAATGGCATCATTGTACCAGGCTATAAACTAGAGAGAGATATCACATACCAGCTACCAAGGCAATGTACTGAATCTCTAGGTGCCTGCTTGTGAAAACAGAAGAGGGAAGTACATTTGCTATCTTGATTGGCAACTTCATGTCTGAAATCTTAATTAACTACAAGTGACCAAGGCTGCCAAGAGAAGAGGGGGAGGAATTTGTGGGTATACAGTTCCATTTAAATAAAAAAAAAACCTAATTTAGTATCCAGCCATAAAAATCCATTCTCAAAAAAGGACAAGAGTTTAGTCAAGAGTTCAAAGCAGCAGCTTAATGTTTTAAAATGGAAACCAGAAATATGAAAAATAGCAAAGAATGCATTGACGCTTCTAACTCATCCCCTCTAGCTCAGACTGGCTGCAGTTTAGATTTTCATCCAAACCCTAAACTATGGATAATCGTAACTACCATTAGTTGAAATAAGTCAGCTTCATAAACTATGCCTTAAAGTTGGTTCATTTCCATTGAGCAGCGTTAAGATCAACCATAGTTTGGATGGGTTTAATAGGACACAGCCAGCTGAGATAAATAAAAAGAAGCAAAATACTGTGAATTCCTTTCTCATGGTCATGCCAGATTAGGAGGGTAAATGCTCACTGACACCACATTAAACCATCCTTTAGCATTATGTCCAAACTGGCTCAAAGAGCACTAATATACAGTGAGAGAGACCTTTCAAGAGAAATAATTCGTGTTTTGCTGCAGCTCCAAGAGCATCCCTTTTTATCTTGTATTCTAACTCCCTCAGCTTTGTTTCTATGCCCCTAGTTCAATTATCTACAGCCCAAGATTGGTAATAAAAAATGTCAGCTTCTTCTAATTCTCCATTATGTTGGAGAGGGAATCTCTCCTCTCTCTCTCTCACTCACTCACTCACACACACACACACATCTTATATCTGCATTGTTTTCTTTCAATCCTAAATGTGAGGGTTGTAACATGGACTCAGTATGGGATACATGCTTACATGCTACCCACACAGAATATGCAATGGTGTGGTTACATTAAGCCAGCTCTAAGACACCTTTGAAGATAATGTCAGCAATGAGCAACCTTTTCCCCTCGGGGCCTCATGCAAGTGATGGGTGTTCTGGAGTAACTAAAAATCCAGAAATAAAAGTGTTTTGGATTAACTAATCCAAAAGAAAGAGTACACTCCTTCAGTTTTCACCATGACAATCTCAGATTAGAATTCCCAGCGGTATTCAGGTCTACTCAGAAGTCATCCCCACTGGGTTTAACAGAGTTCTTCTCAAATGAGTATGCTGCTACTGTTCTGGAAAGAAACTGAAAGCAATTCCTTTCTGACTTTAGTGTAGATGTGCATACATACATTGCAGAAGCCTACCAAATTGTTCTCAGGAAACTGGGATGGGAGAATGCTTTCCCCAAAGTCATACAACCAGAAAACAACGTTGTTTGAAAAAGAATCTATCTATTTTTATCAAATACTGCCCCTCCCCGTTGTTCTGAAACTATATAGTAGGGGAAAACTTTTTTTTTTAAAGCCCTGGAAAAATAAGGAACCTAAGAGAAAGGAAGAAATGGAGGAGTTTGGGGAGACCCGATGGAGATCTACATAAAATTGGGTTAGGGTTGCAGGTTGCTCTCCTTGGTGTGTTCATTTATCTCCTGGACAACTGACAGCCCATGTGGAGTAACACAATAAAAATAAAAGTCCTGTATTCAAATCCTCCACAAACCATGAAATGCACTGAGATTGAGCTGTCATTATCTCTCCACCTAGGTTACCTCACATTCTGTTGCAAGGATAAAATGCTGGGCATGTCCCTCCTTGACTTCCTCTGAGAAAGGCTTTCTCTGCTGCCAGATCTTCCTACAGAGTAGTCTGCTTCCAAAAATGCAGATCATTTCCTGGATGGCTAAAAAAAAACACCCTAAGGTGGTAGTGGTGGTGGTTGCTGCTGCTGTTATTATGTGAACTAGTTTGATACCTAAACTGAGGAGCCATAAATCTGCAGTAGGCCAGGAAACCAGATTCGGAAGCCATTGTTTGAAGTGGATTTGCTAACCATAGCTTGTGGTAAATCTGGCTTGGCATGTGGACTAAATTTACAAACCACGGTTATGGCCTGTACTTGATCTCCTCCAGAGGGCATTCCACCTAAAGACAGTACTACTGAACAGATGGAAGCAGATAAGCAGTTCCAAGCCACAATTGCCCTGTTAGGTTTATACACTCAAACCAGGATTTAACCTGGTGTTTGAACCGAGCCATAGAAAAAAACCTCACATTTGAAGCAGTATTCAGACTAAGCAGAGTGTGAAAAATGAAGGTCGCTTTCTCACAGTTAAAAAGTCAAATCTCAGTGCAAAAGAGGGAGAAAAGACATACTTATCAGTCTCCGATTGAATATGGCATTAACTTTGTCCGGATTATGCTCAAAGGCATCAGAGTCCCAGGTTTATTGGGAAAACTTTTCAAAAGTAAATAAATTGGCAAAATATCCAGAATTAAGATCACAAAAAGTATTAGGGCATAAATAAACAATTTTTAATATTTCTTGCACTGGCCGGACCGGGGGGGGGGGGAGAGTTAGCACATTCTGTACAACCCAAGACAAACAGAAGCTAAAATAAATCTTTACAATATAATTATTCGTTCACTCTAAGTTTATCTTTTAATCTCAGGCATGTACAGCTCAAGGTGACAGACTAATGATTGACAATTTACAATGCCTTCATAGGAAACAAACCAATCAGAGATGTGCCTCCACAGTTCTTGCCTTATTTTCAAATGTATCTGTTTCCAAAGAGTTCTACTGATTAGGGGGAAAGGCACACAGTGAGCAAACATCATTTACACCTCTCTCCATTCCAAACTTGAAAATGCACACACAGGAACCATTTTGGTTTTGCAGCTGTTTAAAAATAGAAGTCACTCGTTTTGGATATATGAAAATCAGGAACAATCATCAGATAGTACTCATAGCGAATTATAGGGGTCTTTCACACAGCTAGAGGGGGGGGGGCAATATTTCCAAAGGTCTGGAATCCTGAAACCTGTAAACAAAATCTGTGGAGCAGATAAAATTTTAAATGGCACAATGCAATTAAAGCTGAATTCAATTTGAGTGCACCCCTGTCCATCTGTCAGGGAAACAAAAGCTGAGAAGCTCCATTATTGCTGAATCCCTGCTCTTGTTAATTTGCTTGCTGAGAGATTTCAATTTCTAGGAAGTGCACAAATTAGTGTTCAGCCAGGGCTAGATCCTCAGTAAGTATAAGCAGATGGTGGAAATCAGCCCTAATCAAGTGGCCAAAGCCTCCCCCCCTCCCCAGTCTGATTAAGGTATTTTAATCCTTTCCTATTGCCCGCTGTAAAACAAATATTCAGAAGGATTTTCCTTTAATATTCAGTGTTCTTAATAACAAAAATGAAACTGAAGTTCTGGGCAGATAAATCTGTACTTACCAGCGCCCATCAAGGATAACATTTTGCACTGCTGAATTATCTTAATTTTAGTTTTTATTTACTAAGTATTTGGGCTTTAGCTATTAAAATCAATGCATTTTATTTGCTGTGTCATAGTC
Organism: Darevskia mixta; assembly: GCA_034641385.1. Lineage (NCBI taxonomy): Eukaryota > Metazoa > Chordata > Lepidosauria > Squamata > Lacertidae > Darevskia > Darevskia mixta. The sequence goes on along the minus strand of JAWWNH010000173.1, from coordinate 12,986,089 downwards.
TTTTTTTTCTTTAAGGACTGTTTTAGAAAAATGTTTTAAACTAGGGAGACCCAAGAACTGAATCATATTTTGCACTAAATACTTTGTTTCCAGAGCAGAAAAGATTTATCACATTAACTCTAATATCAGTAACATAAATATCCCATATATTGAAAAATAGTGTTCATATCATAAACATTCTGACTCTGTGCTGACATTTGCGAAGTACAGGTATTATTGGAAATAATTACTACTCCAAACAGAATATAACCTTGCATCTATTAATATGGCCCAAGTGAAATGATCCAATGGAATGATCTATTTAATGTGTCCAACTGAAAAACTTTGAGTGGTATTACACTACATCTTGCTCAGAGTAGAACCCATGAAATTAATGAAGATGACTAAGTTAACTCCATTAATTTCAATTAGTCTACTCTGAGTAAAACACAGTCAAATACTATTCCTGTTGTTTTCCATTGAAATCAATAGGGCAGTGATGGCTAACCTTGACACTCCAGATGTTTTGGGACTACAACTCCCATCATCCCTGACCACTGGTCCTGTTAGCTAGGGATGATGGGAGTTGTAGTTCCAAAACATCTGGGGTGTCAAGGTTAGCCATCACTGCAATAGGGCCTACAACAAAAACTCGGAAGTACCTAAGTCACACTTAAACTGTGTAGAGGGCCACATCCTTAAAGTTGCTTAGATCTGGTTGGATTCTGCCCATAGTGATGGAAAATAGGAACATTTTGATGTGTGCTCCAAAACAACTATGACCTGAGAAAGGCCTTTTCAGTAGCCAAGCCTTGGTCTTCGAATTCTCTGATCCACCTTCCCCTTCCTTCATGATTTTCCACTGCACTGTGAAGACTTTCTTTTTTATTAAGGCTTTCAGCTGTTAGTGATTTTAGTGAACTTTAACAGACAGGGGTTTTCTTGCTGCTTCTGAGGGTTTCTGGCCTCTCTCTCTTTTTTAAGTAATTGTATTCCACTGTGCTCAACTGCATTTTATTGCAATTTTTATCCCTATCTGTATTGTTTTCCATTTTTTTGTTAGCTGCTTGAACTTTTTGGAAAGGCAGGATACAAATTATCTAAATAAATAGTTGCAGAAATCCTCTTATTCAAGTTAGTTTTGTTGTTGTACATAAACTTCAAAATCAAATATTATTTTCAAAGGGAGCACTAAAGAGCCTGTCTTCTGATTTTTCTCCCATGTGTGAATTCTGTTAATGCAAAACAGACTTCGGAAGAGAAATCAGTTGCACATTCTCAGCGGTTTAATTGCAATGTCTACAATACGCCCAGAGTCATGCATCAGTTTATTTAAGCCTGGCATGTGAAAATACCCAAACATTATGAAAGACAGAAATAAATTATATGAATAGGTATAGTGCAGGAGCTAACAGTGTACATGTGACCCTGATTTTAATATTATCTTAGCAAGGAATCTAGAACTCAAACAGAACTCAACCTGCCACTGTATTGTAAGGGGATGGGGATATTTTATAGAGTTTTAAAGCATTATAAATAGAAATGAATATAGTATTACAGTCTGAAGACTCTCTTGTAATTTCTTTCTCATAATTTCCTATATGAATTGATCCAATATGTCATGGGGGGGACAGAGTGGAACAAAACTACTATATTGGGCTTATAACCAGTGCTTTTTTTCTGGGGGGGGGACGCAGGGGGACGCATGCCCCTAAACATTTTGTGAATCTAAGTCTGGCCTCATTGAGGGGCAGTATTTCAATATGAGTAGGAAAATGGGAGTACCCCTAAACATTTTTCTAGAAAAAAAGCACTGCTTATACCAGAATCAGAAGATTCTCTAATTCAGTGCTTTTGGGGGAAGGAGCAACTTTGCAGCAACAAAATATATGTCCCTAAGTTTAAGGAAGAGGCCAGGATTAGGAGAGGAGTAAGAGAAGGGAGAGCTCCGCTGTGACTGGCAGGCAGGGCTGTCCTGCCCATGAGGCAAGGTGAAGCAGCCACATTGAGAGGTGCAGGACAAAAGGAGCGCCCCTGCCGGCACCCCACTCATCCGACCGCCAGAACCTGTAGAGTGCATGAGATCTCACCAGAATTCACCATTGCCACAATGCAATCTGTTTTGCCCCCGGGACATGCTACACCTCCTGAAAGGTCTAGCTTGTAATCAGAGAGAAATTTATTTGAAAAGCAAATCCCTTTTACTGCTTCCCACCCCAACATCAAAAGTATCTAGCAAAGAGCCCCTGGACCTATTTGAATGATATTCTACAGGTTACTTTCCCAAGAACATCTCCTTGAGGTCTGCAGTTCAGATCAACCGCTCACAAAATGCATGGGGAATTAAATGATTCCTAGTCCACCCTGCAAGAAACCCAATACAGAAATCCTTCTGAGACCTTGCATGATTCATTACTTCACAACGGGATACTGTGCCTTCAAATTTCATCCAATTTCTCCCAAACTTTTAAAAGGTTCGAGCCATTTACTTTTTTAAAAAAGAAAAAAGCCTTAAACGTGTTCAGCACAAAAGCCCTGGGCCTATTGGTACGTAATCGGGTGTGCTTGATCCACTCAGGGATTTCAGGGTTGCCATATGTCCTCTTTTTCCAGGACACATCCTCTTTTTCATGGGTAGAGTCGTCATAGTGATCCATAATTAAAAGTAGAAGTCAGCAAATGTGTCCTCTTCAAAATATGGCAAACCTAGTTAGTATGCCAGCAAATTTCATCCATTTCTGTTAAAAGAGGGGAAAGTTACAGCCATTTTTTATTTACCAGTAATAGACTGGAGAATGAAAACGGAGCAAACTCAGGTGAACCCAGTGCCAAATCAGGTAGCCTACAAAGCACCTCAGACTGAGGCAGGCTTTTTCCCAAAGGTCCAAATAAAGGTCCAAGCTGAATCTTGGGGTTGCTGCGCTAGATGTTACACCTATAACATTTACACCTAGAAGGGTGATTCTAATAGTAGACAGCACTGCAGCATTGTAACAAGGGCCAAGGAAGAGGAAAGAGGAAATGTACTTCACATGCAGATATGAACTAAGTGCATTCCTTTGCTGCATGCTTCTGGTATATATAAAAAATTACTGAACGGAGCAATTGTGATAGATCGTAGAATAATCTGATCAGTGAAGCATTGACTGTACTTCTAAGCACAACAGCTTTTTTTAAGATTCCAATCCTATGCTCATTATCTTAGAAATAAATCCTATTAATTCCAGTGTGACTTATAACAGTTTATAATTCCTTACACTTGTTTGCACAGAAAAAGGCTGATAGGTTAAATGCCATTTGGATCTTCCTAGTGTGTCCACTTTAATGGAGTAGAAATCATCCTTCATTATTCAAAGTAAAAGTTTCATTAATTGTGGCTAAAGTATCATGACCTTCTCAGCTTTGGGAATTGCATCTTAAATCTTTGTGCTCTTTGGATAATAAATTTCAATCCTCCCAGTGGAAAGGGTAAATTTCAATTGCAGAACTTAACATCTAACAATTAAAAGCTGTATAAGAACTAGAGACTAATGCAAACATATACTGGTAAGTAAGGACCCAAAATGGCTTGTAGCTAACCATAAGGAATACAAAATTGCACCTTACGAAGTTATTTAGTGGGAAAAGATATGGAATACTAACCAACAGTTCTGCAATATATTAATGCCTTCTGTCTCACAGTGATCTGTAAATGACTTTGTGATAATCCACATTTGATTAAAATGTAAAGCTATGATTTTTTTTTACAAAAGTAAGCAAGATAATAAAATGGTGGGATTAGAAATGAATTCTAGATATTTTAATTTGTGTTGGAGAAAGGATTATTTCCATTTGTCTATGAAAAAAATTGCCAAATTTCATACTTACAAAGGTGGAGACAAGCACCCTCATTTAAAGTAACCAGGAAAACATTAAATAGAGGCAGGGCAAAGAATGCAAAGTGAAGCTGCATACTTAGGACTGTGTTATTATGCAGACATAATATTCTTGATAGGAAACTGCAACCACGTCACAGACTGACACACTCTCTCCTGACTCCTACTCTATGCAAATTTCCCTCTTTCCACTTTCTGAAACTAACCATGATTGGTCTAAGGCATGCGAGGATTAAAGCCAAAACATCATTGCCAAAAGCTTGCAGCAATGTGCTAGATTTTACTTATAAATGTTGTAAATGTATATTTTGCTGGCTATCCAGTCTTTATGCACTGGGAAATATCTTTTCCCCTCACAAGGTTCTAGAAAGGATAACAATGGTGACAACCAAGACCACACACTGGGCACTAAATAGGTGGCAGTTATTAGCACCAAACTTCCTGTTGTCCACTTGCTGTCATCCTGTATAATAGTTCATTTTCATTCTAAAGGCATATTGCAACTTTAAATAAGTTCATTTATTTCAGAACACTGTGTTCAACAACACTATGACCATTACATCCCAGATTCAAAAGATTAAAATCCCAAAATATTTATCTAGTTGTCTTAAATGTCTTCTGCATCAAACCATCAAACCAAATATTCCTCTCCTACATCAAGGGTTCTGAAGATCTTAAGATCCCTTACAGTGCAATCCTATACATGCCTACTCAGAAGTAAGTCTCATTGGGTTCAATGTAACTTATCCAACAGGTAATTGTGTATACAATTGCAGCCTTAGTTTACTTCAGGCTTTTGGTTCTCCACAGTCAATAATTATGATTGGAGCCAGTAAATTTAGAGAAATTAGGGATCTCAGAATAAGAGCATATCAAAGTTTCCAACATCAGGTGATACAAGGAATGGAAAATTCCCTATGTAAAAAGTCCCAAGATTGTATATATGAGATATTCTCAAGTCTGCACATACCTCAGAATCATGTTATTCAAATGGCCCTATTCACAGTGGCATATGTGGAAAACCCAATATGATGCTCTAAACCACCATGTGAGAACTTAAGAAACAATCCTAACTCCCCCCCGACTCACCTCCCGGCCTAGCGGGGCTTTCCAGAGATGCAGGACAATGGCAGAAGGTGGTGCACCAGCCTAGAACTGCTGCTCAGATTGGACACCCAGATTGGTCCTGATGCTTTCACAGGCCAGCTCGGAATGCAATGGATCCTGGGCCAGCTCACATCTTCAGCAAGTAGAAGAGGGAGCTCCTCTATGGCAGTCAGGAGGAAGACAATGAAGGGTCGTAGGAATGAGTGGAAGGGACCCCCTCCAACTCAGCACAAAGACAGTTGGGATTGCTCTGAAAATGATTTAATGTATTTATTCCACCTTTTAATAATATATATACTGTACATTCAAATGAACCCATTTTGAAGGTACAAAAAATAATGTTACAGGAAAGAGAAGATCACTTAATGCTAGAAATCTCAGATGCGATGCCTCACTTGATGCAAAAGTTGTATGTGCCTTTGTCAGGGCAATAGATACTTCAAGGTCTAAAGCTACACAATTTGCCAGTACGATGATCCACAGCATCAAGAGATCTAAAGATTAGCCTAAATCCAGGAACATTTTTTTTCTACTAATAAATAAGTCTAGAAAAGCAGCAAGGTTTCATTCATCAGTACAACCCAGATTATTGCAAGTGCTTGAGTTCTCCTTTCAGTACAGTGATGCAAACAACATTCTTATATACAACTCCATTCTGCTGTCAAAAAGGTACATACTGAACTTTAGGGTTCTAAGTATCAATTTCAATTATTCAATATTGTTCAGTTCTAATTATCAATTTCAATTATTCAATACTGTTCAGGTATTAAACTTCAGACTATTATAAGCAAGAAAGCCTTAGATACCAATGAAATATTACAAACTGTGTGGAAAACCTCAATGTCTTTGACTTCTACAGAATTACTCCAGTTTATATCCTCCATTAGTGTGAGGTCAGATAAGGCTTGAATATGTATTACACTCTTGCTTCTGTATTTAGCTCACTGGAAATTTTGATGGCTCCAGAAAGAAATTTTAATATAGTGTCTTCCCTATGCTGAAACAAAATTTTAGGAGTAGCCTTAAAAAAATGATATATAGAGTTTACTGTATATATATATTAAAAAACTTGCCAACCTTGCATAGGTGCAAGGTGAAGCTTGCACAACACTGTATTTCAGACACTGTATATGTGTCTGAAAAATTCATTTGTCTTGATGCAAAATATAACTAAAGAGCTACAGCTGTATGCTATATGACTGTACAAGAATTTAGCATTATCTGAACTTCTGTTATGCATTCTATCATAAAAATGTGTTCTCTGCTATGATATTTCAGTAAGCAACGTAAGAACCACAATCCAATATAGAGTTGTGCATCTATAGCTTTCTATGGGCTTGAGTTTGGCTTGTGGTTCATAGCTCTACGGTGAATGTTCTTATAATCCCACATAAACAGACCAAGACACAATTTTCGAATACAGGAAATATTCCAAAGAAGGCTAAGACCTCCCACTGACCATTTTCAAAAATTTACTCACCCTTTATCTAACACAGGGAATGTTGCAGGGAAAGGGTGAGAGGCCAGGGTGCCAAATAAGACTAATTAGCTAAAAGTGAAAATGCAAGACTGAGAAAAGACTCATAAGGAATGTAAACTACATGGGGAGGGAGGTCTGTAGGTGTCAATCAATAACAAAATGCAAACTGTCAAAGCTTGCTTTGCTAACAAACTGTCACATCAACAATATGCAGTTAATGACTACAAATTAACTGTATACCAGATGCTTGACACTTTGTTATGACACTTAGCAAGCTAGTTGACATTTGGGGGGAATCAAAGCTTCATTAATTATACTTTGTATAACATGTACAACCTTTATGCTAATGTCCAAATATTCCTTAAAGTGAGGCTGTACAAGTGGCAAAGGCAGGTTCTGCTGCTTTGAAACACTCTTGCAGGATGTATGCTTTAGGATAAAATCCAAAAGTGGTTATTCAGTGTTATCACCAAGTGTAAAATAATTTCCCCCTTTATTTTAATGCACCGAATTAACAGTGCTCTCCTCCTCAGTTACAGATGCACCATGTGTTAAATAATGCAGTTATTTAGGCTTTAAAAGGGTAAAGGTACCCCTGACCGTTAGGTCCAGTCGTGGATGACTCTGGGGTTGCGTGCTCATCTCGCTCTATAGGCCGAGGGAGCTGGCGTTTGTCTGTGGTCATGTGGCCAGCATGTCTAAGCTGCTTCTGGCGAACCAGAGCAGCGCACGGAAACACCGTTTACCTTCCCGCCAGAGCGGTACCTATTTAGGAAACGCCTAAATATGATACACTTCTAAAGCAAAACTTTTCAGGAAAACAGCACCCTTGGTATGCATAAGTGCAAGTTTCATGAAAGCTCTTGCTTAAACAAAATGCATTCCCCACAAAGGAGACATATAGGTAAGGACAGGTAAGGATAACCACATCAGTAGCACTATCTTCATTAATAGTGATAGTTAACATTAGATAAAGACTCCTAACAATGTGAAATCAACACTTGTTTACACTTTTGGTAGTTAGATGAAAAGCTGGGAATTACCTTCCAAGCTCTGAATACAATTTGCAGGCTCTAGTAAATAACAAATAGATATGCAGGTGAAAACTAATATTTGTCGGTATTAAGTAACCTTAGCCATCAGAATATCATGGAGATGTAACAAATTAACCACAGTTCCCCCCCCCCCATTTAAACATCTAATAATAATGTTTCACATGTAAGTGGAATTTATTGTAGTATTTCTGAGAGATAGCCAAGTATAAATGAGGTGCATTTTCACATTTTTAATTCACATTATTTTAGTATGTAGGCCAAAGTAATTGTTTACTATTACTATTATTGGATTCTTTCATTAGCAGTGCACTCATACTTAGAATTGTTATTTTAAGGATGTGCTATACAACTAACATGTCTATTAGAATTATTATTATTTTTTTGTAAAATATATTACAGCTTATTTAACACCAAGTGTATGAATTAAATGTTCTGTTAATTCTAAACATTTGCCAAGAAAAGTACCGTATACTGTGGAGAAAAATCTAACAATGCTTAGAAATACACAAGTGTGGGGAAAGGGTCCCCCCCCCGATTAGAATTCATTTTCCTAATATACCAATTTCTAAAGACAGCTCTATTTTAGTTCTCTTAAGCATGAAAAAGGCATATGCTCAATCAAATCTGAATCTGAAATTAGCCTGTCACTTTTAGACACCACATTTTAGAGGTGAATAAAAAACAGTTCTTCCTTTTAAAAGTTTTTAGTATTGAAGAAATGGCTAATAGTCTATAAGAAATGTAAAATTTTACAACAATCTTGATATTAACATTCATAAAATTATTTCTACCTAACAAAATAGAAAGAAATCTGGTGAACCATTCCGGGGGGGGGGTACAAATTCCTGCTTTTTGCCCCAATGAATGTTATGCACAAACCACTAATAAGTAAGGAATTTGTGCAGCTTACAGAATTCCCATTATCAACCTGATAGATTCTGGATACAAGATATTAAAGACTAAATGGAACAAACCAATTTAAGTCCATGTACATCCTACAAGTTTATTGTCAGGGAGATCAGCTACTTATCTCTATTAACTGAGCAGGTGGTGACAAATCTGGGTTTGCAATGGCGTAATATCTGAGACGCAGGTGGCGCTGTGGGTTAAACCACAGAGCCTAGGGCTTGCCGATCAGAAGGTCGGCGGTTCGAATCCCTGCGACGGGGTGAGCTCCCGTTGCTCGGTCCCAGCTCCTGCCAACTGTAGATATCCTGCAAGTAGATAAATAGGTACTGCTCCGGTGGGAAGGTAAACAGCGTTTCCGTGCGCTGCTCTGGTTCGCCAGAAGCGGCTTAGTCATGTACGCTGGCTCCCTCGGCCAGTAAAGCAAGATGAGCGCCGGAACCCCAGAGTCGTCCGCGACTGGACCTAATATCTGAGATGGTTCAAGATGGCTACACTTTGACTGATATAACCAAATTATTTGGAGGCTGTCTCATCCCATGTCCTTGAGATTATGAAATATTAATTCATAGTCACTCTTCCTCAGATCTTGGAACTCCTTTTCAACCTTTTTGAGTCCACAGCTCCCTTGACGAGCTCACTGTTCTTATCCCGTGCTTTGCATAGCATCTTGCCCAAGCAAGAATTCTGGAGAATGTGAAACTTGCCACAGTTCTGTGACGTTTTCGTTGGTTCCAATAAAGATTTGGCCCAACTGTAAATTATATGCAAAACAATGCTGAGCATTCTAAAAAACAAAAATCTAATTCGGTAATTTTGGTCTGGGTCTTCTTCTAACACAACTGTTGTCTTCACAGCAAAAACAAACCGTGTGGAACACTGTTCTGTGCACCTTCACGACTTCACAACTGCCTCATTTTCTGCTCCCCACCTGAGTTATAAGTATCATTAGAACAGTATTTTAATTGTTCTTGTTATCCATTTTCTGTTTCTTGACTGTACACCCCAGTGTATCTTCAATTAAAAGCATACACCTGATGTGGTCTGTGTGGTACATTATATAATAGCAAGATGTTGAGGGGGTAGCTTCTTCCTTTTTCTACCACTGGGAAGCAGCTGGTCTGTGGAAAAGGAACCAGCAGCTTGTGGAATGACAGCTGGCAGAGACAGCTCAAACATCTGAACATGTAAAACCAAAGGAGCTAAGAAAATGAACATACACTCTGTCCACTGCCTGAGGCTTCGCAATTAAATCCAGCACTATACTGTTCTCAGGGAATAATAGGCCCAAGATGGCTAACCTACAGAGCTGGTAGCCAACAAGCTTGAGCAGTGCTCATTTGCATCCCGCTTTTCCTTTGCAAAGCTTGGAATAACTTATGTAAGCTTCCAGAAGCCTCCCTGTCGGGGAGTCATCAGGGCCACACCTACCCTGTTTCCCCTATTTTAAGACATAGTCATAAAATAAGCCATAGCAGGATTTTTTGCATTTGCGAAATATAAGCCGTACCCCGAAAATAAGCCATAGTGATAGGAGCAGTTCTGGAGGGTGCCAAGGAAAACGCGGGGCTGGGCTTACGTAATAAAAATAAGACATCCCCTCAAAATAAGCCATAGTGCGTTTTCTTGAGGGAAAAAAATATAAGACGGTGTCTTAAAATAGGGGAAACACGGTACATAGCTTTGACGATCCCAGATAAAACACTTATAGCTTTCAAGAAGTGAATATGAAATTGATTTTTCAACAACAAAGTAACAACTACTAGGGTATCCATGGAGAAAGAAAAAATGTACATGGGGAAATGTATGTAAATGGCTGCTATTTTGCTCTGAGAAATTAAGAAATTTTTGTTGTTGTAGACTAGAGTCCACTTGATCAGATATGTGGACTGTTATTCTTGGTTGGCAGGTATACATACGGTACCTACAGCCTGAGTTACTTTGTTCTGACACTGAAGTTCAGTTACACTGCAACTTCCAAAACCAGAATTACTATGAATAGAGAATAACATGACAATTTACAGTCCTCTTTTCTTAATAAAATATTGATCCTCATGTTGGAATAAGAATATACTGTATAATGGATTCTAAATAATAATTTAATGTTTATTGTAGAGGTAACTATTACTACTTGAATCTAACGTTTCACATTGGCTGGATTCACACTTTCATTTTAGGCTAAGCACATTTACTAGCGAGTAAATCCAACCGAACACAGTACGATTTGCTTCTGGATAAACATGCACAGGATTGTGCTGTGTATGTCTAAGAGTCAGTTTAAGGTGACTCTTACTCGTTTTCCCCCCCATCTTTAAATGAAGCCCCATGCAAATAGCTAAAGTTTAACACATGGCACAAAAAGATTTGGGAAACCTCAGAGAACCATGCAAAGTGGATTATTTTGAATATTATAACGCAATCCTAAAAGCAGCCGAGGAACAGCAGGACAGAGCAGTGTGTTGCACTCATGCCAGCCTTGTGGAAGGGGGAATATTCTTCTTGGAGGGGGAGTTACTGCACAGCTGAGGGGGCTGAGCACTGGACCACTCAGGGAATCTGTAGTCTCTGGCACCCTGCCTCCACCCCATTTTGGAGCTTACCACTAGCGACTGCCAATGACAAAAAGCACCAGTGCTAGCTAGCTATCCACTCTGTAGGACGAAGATGTGGTGCTCCCCTCAGCTGTCAGAAAGAAGCTGGCACACCACCCAACCCCCAGTGAATGGAGAAGAGGATGCAGAGGCTTCTTGGGGACCCAGGGAGACTTTCTGGGCTGCCTTTGTGCCCATCGCCACAAATTGGGAACACCCAATCTAAGTTATTCATATAACTTAATAACTGAATAATAACTGAGTGGCTGGGGGGACCTGGTCAGATGGGCGGGGTACAAATAATAAATTATTATTATTATTATTATTATTATTATTATTATTATTATTAATTTACAAATTGTATTGAGGATAGCTTTGTGATACAGAAAGCTTTGATAGTCTACAGCATGGGTAGGCAAACTAAGGCCCGGGGCCGCAAATCCGACCCGCGGATAGTCCGGGAATCACCGTGTTTTCACATAAGTAGAATGTGTGCTTTTATTAAAAATGCATCTCTGGGTTATTTGTGGGGCATAGGAATTCGTTCATATTTTTTTCTTCCAAAATATAGTCCGGCCCCCCACAAGGTCTGAGGGACAGTGCTGAAAAAGTTTGCTGACCCCTGGTCTACAACTTCAGCCATTGGGGTTATTTGAACTGCAAACTTGATATTTGTACATTTTTTAAAAAACAACGTTTTAGACTTCAATGTCACCCATTAAATACTGGGGGAAGTTTCTTATAGGAAACCTTATGCATTTGTCTCTCCTGAAAAGATACTTTTCTTGCTTTTTCTGTTTTTACCTCAGGTTTATAGAGCATTAAATATGTAGGAGGAAGTTCAATAAGACATAATCATCTTTACGGCAAATTTACAAGCCATATTTAATTTCACAACTTTATCTGCTCTGCTTTGTCTGGTAGTGCATGCTGGTAGAATAGACCCTGACTTCTTGAGATAAACCCTGTCAGACTTGGATGAATCACCAAGTTTGGGTTTTTAAGGAGCAGATGGATCATTGTGCAAAGGAATACAGTGTGGCTGGCTTCTTGCTTCAGTCATAATTTATATTGCATTTCAAACTCTACAAGGTAAATGAATAAAAATGGAAATCTTTGTTGTACCAGCTGTTTTTCATGGGATGGTACAGTTTGAAACTTGCATATGTAGTATTATATTTGCATCCTATGACAGTAGGGATCCATAAAACTAGGCCTTTGGGTTGAACAAGGAAAACTTGTCAAGGTGAGTATTGACTGTTTGCCACAGGGTATTGATGGTGATTGTACTTAACACTTATATTACTTCAGTCACTGCAGTAAAGAAAGCCTTTTGTCCTGTGTGTCATTTATTCCCGTTACCCCCTTAAGCTGTAATATAGGCCACTCTCACCCTGTGCTTAATAGGACTGACAAAAATCTCCTACTGCTGATATCTGTGTCATTCCATTAACTGAAAATGAGACATGATTGATAGTCAGACGAGTTTCATTTCCCAGTGTACTTTGTACATAGCAGGCATTTCCTACGTGACATTCCAGGTCTCCTTTGGTGAAGGGAATAATAGCTTCAGAGTCATTCCCATGCCAATCCAAAATGACCAACATAATAGGGTGCAACACTGCTGAGAACCATGTTGTGCAAGTAGAATGTACAAGTTTAGCAGAAAATATGGCGCAAGGCTGGATTTCCATCTTGGCTTTTTCATTCTGGCGGCTCCAATGATTTGAAGTCATCCAAAACATAACCTGGGACATAATGTTGCCTAAAACCTTCTGGCTTGTTTAGAAGGTTGATTTAAAAGTGTATTTTTGGAGTGAATATGGATCCCTCCAAAAAAGCTGCTTCATGAAAATAAAGGCCTGAGATTTGATGCAAGAAAAAAACACAGCGCATTGATATAAAAGGAATGGCTTCCTCTCAGACAGCAGCACAAACACTTTATTCAGGGCAATGCACACATAAATTTGGTTTATTTGTTGGCGTTTAAAAGGGGTGCATGGAAGTGTCGTTTCATGTACAATGTTTTCTGTGCACATTCTCCACCCCCCCCCTCCCAAAAGCCACAAATGCTGCGGTTCTAGAGATGTGAACAAGATTGGCTAAGGCTGAGGGGGAGGGGGAAATCATTTGATTTATTGCTTGTGACACTGGTATGTGGTATAATGCTCTCCTGGAAACAAAATAGTTACACCTGAGGACAGTGATATAAACTCTACTTTGATTATTTGAAACAAACCATTAGGCTTTGATGAAAGAACTGCAGCAAGAGTAGACCGTGTAGAGAGTGGGCTTTTTAAGATAATGGATGAGCAGCCTTCAGATGGCTTGTGAGGAATTTAAGAGTCACCTGTTTTCTCTGAACTTCATACAGCAAATAGATTTAGAACATGAGTAACGCTAGCTAACACAGATCAAAAAACACTGTTCAAAGTAAACTTTTGGTACATCAACAATACTCTTTACAATTAGGTAAAGGGTAAAGGGACCCCTGACCATTAGGTCCAGTCGCGGACGACTCTGGAGTTGCAGCGCTCATCTCGCTTTATTGTCCGAGGGAGCTGGTGTACAGCTTCCGGGTCATGTGGCCAGCATGACTAAGCCGCTTTGGGCGAACCAGAGCAGCACACAGAAACTATTAGGTGAAGGCGAAGGCAGAGGAAACCTCCATGCATGAAACTCATCAGTGTCAGAATTCACTTTCAAAAGAGCTGCACCTAAGCCATGCCCTCCATAGGTATGGGGTTCATTTTTTTCCAATAAGCAGAGATGGAAAATGGCTGGGGAAAATACTGAAAATAATATAAACTCTGAATTTGTTCCATTTTTACCTTCTTCAAGTGGGTGGGGATGGTTCCAAATAGAAGTAAGTGAGGAAAGTGTGGAAGCTTTTGTCAGCACTCTCATTCTTGAAAGCACTTTGCAATTTTATTTTATTTTTGCAGAGAAGCAATCTGACATTGAACCTTTGGCAAGGATCTGTTTTCTTCAGCAAACATTCAGACACTTGCTTCTCACTTCAACATATTCCCTTTTAAGTTGCTCAATACTACCACCCACTTCAAACATCCAGAAATATGTCGAACACAAACAAATTGGGAACAAGTGTAAATTTTACTCTCAGTAGGAACGAAAATAGTAAAAAAAAGTGTATTGTTTGTTTGTTCTTACATAGCACCACCAGAGTACATAGTACTTTATCTCTTTGTAGAGATGTAAACGCAGTAAGTATCCGCTACAAAAAAAAATACAATATAAATGGGGGGGGGGACTTCTGGTTGTTGTCCACACCACACATTTAGACTTATTATAATAAAGAATGATCACAGACTTAGAACTGAGCCTGCAGAATCACAGAAGGGATCATCACTGTCCTTGCTTTCCTTCACACTTATCTTACAAGTGTCAAATCTTAATTTCTTTAACCATCTATTGTTTCATTTTCAGATAAAGAGAAGATTGGTGGGCAAGGAACTCTGGGGGAATTTCTGGTTGGTTGGTTTTCAATGTGCCAATCAGAGTCACATTTTTCTAAGCTACTTCCTTGGCTAGTGGAACACCCATGAAAAACTTATATGTTGTCACATTTCATCCAGAACCCAGTAAATGTTTTGTTTCTTTCCCAACCATGATCTGGCAAAGGTTGTGAGTTCCTAGTCGGAATGGTGGGTTTAAAAGACTGCAGACAACCTTCAACAACACATTTTGCAGAGACCTTCCTATGAAGAGATAAAGGGGGGGTCATTTAAAGGTCCTTGATAAAGTGTTGTCATTAAGCTTGGACACTTGCTGAAGTAAGGATGCAGTTTGCATTTGAAGCGGTATTAATGAAAATGAGCATTTTGTATATTATTAAAATATTGGAATTTTTATGCTCACTAGAAATGGAAAGAACAGGTTCTGGGCTGGTCATCTGATGATCTAATTAACTAACTAAACAGCATTTTGCAGGGTCACTTCAATCCTCAGCATATTATGTGCATGGTTGTTGTTTTTCAGTTTCTTCATTCATTCCAACATGGGTAGAACAGACCTCAAAATCTATTTTAGCCTAGATTTAGGGTGGGAATTTAGGGCATAAAATTAGCAAATTCTAGCCTCATTGTGGCTGAAGAATTCCTGGTACATACAGTAGATTATAATTTCCGTTAAAATGCTATGAATTTTTTCAGCATTGTCACAGTATATTTGACCCCAACTGTCAACGGAAGTTAATTCTAGACATGTTTGCACTGTTGCCTTAATTTTTTGCTAGGTGCTGCCCTTTCAACATTCAGTTTATACCGCAATATTTTAAAATCTAACTCTTTCACGCATGAACATACATGCTAACATGAATTGAAAGGATTCCCCCACCCGCTAACTCACAAAGAAATAAGCATTTTCTGCTACTTCCCAGCTCACCATGTGGAAGACCAATGCTCAGTCACCGACTGAAGGACTTATATGGCTAACAATCTGTCACTAAATAGTGATTAATTTTCTGCCACCAAACTCATACATGTTAGGATTACTCCCCAATGTTCAGTTTAATTTAAGTACTTTCTGATTCATGAACAAGGGGAATAACATACAGCTATAAAGAGGTAATCCAATCCTAGAATGGCCTTAACCCCTATAATCTGCACTTCAATGGCAAGGGAAACTGTATAGTTTTCAAACTGTAATCAAGATTTTTTTTTCCAGGCACACACTGGAGCTGTCCTTTGCTCCCATCACTTATTAGATTACAATAAAACGACCATGCTCTCTTTATGGTGGGAACAGAGCGACCCTGGGGTGATTTATAATCTTGTGAAACCCTGTCCACACTGCTGACCAGACTTTCTTTCTTTTTTTTAGGTCGCTATCTGTTTCTTCAACTGATGTCTTCCTGCTGTGACAACACTGTTGGATAGCTGTCAGCAGACAAGTATTTCTCAGGCTACGCATTATCTCTGGGCACATTTCTTGTGCGTTTTTTCCCCATTGAAAAGCGTTTATGTGCTTGGTGTTTAGACAGCAAAGGACCATTGTAAACCATTCTCATTAGTTTGGGGACTGACAAAAGAAGCTAAACTAAATAGAAGAAGAATGAATTGGATTGCCTTGCAACAAAAAGAACAAACACATTGTCTTATAAGCATCTGATCAAATCAATGGCTTGCTGCACACCAAGTTTCTATTTTTTTATATAAATATATAGGCCAACATATTGCTGCGGTTATAAACACTCCCAAACTGTGCAGTTACTACAAAACTCTCAAATACTGTTTATCCAATACCTGCCTTTTGAAACATGTAAATTGGAAAACAAATATGTTTATACATATACACAGAGAGTTCTGTCATAATCACCTCTAGGTGTTCTCAAATACTGCAGACATGTGTTTATGTACCCTATTGGCCCAAATAAAGAACACAACACTTTAAATTATTTGAAGGTCATTCACTGATGCCATCCAACTAGGATACTACATTATATAAAGTAAAGAGCTTCTCCATATATTTCCAAGGCAACACCATAGTCTTTCCAGTTCAAATACTAAAGATTATGCTATAGAAAGAAAAAGTGTGTGTGTGTGTGTGTGTGTGTGTGTGTGTGTGTGTGTGTGTGTGACTACACACACATTTCCAGTTCAATCTTTTAGTTGCCCATGATTTCTGGGGCTAGATTTATACATAGAATTACTTCTCTTCTTCTTCTCCTTCTTTTTAATCAACACGACCCTTCTTCCCAAGGTCAGGAATGCACAGAGAAGCCTCAGTGTAAATGTTCTGCGTAGAGATTAAGTCAGCAGCATTTCGCAAGCAACTTTCACGATCGCCAAAGTACTGCTGAGCACAAGGTACCCATGTGCCCCTTGATTCACAGAGCCGAAAGAAACAAGACAAGAGACAGCCCACCTCTTTAAATATCGGTCTGATGGGGCTCGGGGTCCAATTTTAAGAGCAACATAACCCTGTGCAGTCTGTTTCTCTGCAGATGAATTTCCCCAAGGGATTTCATCTGGGACAAAAAGTACCAGGGGGAATAGAATGCATGGAGGTAAGCCACAAGAAGGTGAAAAGTACTTTTTACCTGCACACCCCTTTTGTTCTTAAAACTTGACAACCTGACCCCACCTTATAAATATTTTTGGCTGAGTCACGTTTTGGTATCACTTCTAGTTTAACCTACAGATCTGCAGATAAAAATGCATTACTTTCCTAGCAAGGGTTATAAAGTTGGAAGTATGCTAAACACCTTCAAACCCACCTCCACACAGACAACCCTCTTCTCTTCTGGAGCTATCCAGGGCTCCATCTTCAAGAATGCCGGTGCTAGCTGTAATTAACTTCAAACCAAAGCATGAAACTATGCTTTGAATAGGACCTGAAACTACGGTGAAGGCGTAACAAAGCACCAGGAATGTCAAGATTTGGAAGACTAGGAGCATTATAGGTGTATTCAGCAGCTAAGGTTTCTTGATATAATCCTGCCCCATTAAAAAAAACACCAACATGCAGAAAAAGTAGCCACTGTGTCATTTCTAAGACCATATGTTAGATTGCAAAATATCACAGAATGGTTTTAGCCAGTAGCCCTGGTGATAAGCAAGAGTGGGGGGAAGCCCACTAGCTCTAGCCTTCACCCCCATGACCCTACCCAAGTTGGAGGGTATCTTCTGAACCTGGAAGGCTTTTCTATTCATAAAGGCTCCCCGTGCAATTTAGAATCTCCTACAAGATTCTAAATTGCACTGGGAGCCCACATAAGTAGAGCAGGCTTCCAACTCATGGAAAGCAATGGAGATGGAGCTTTTGTGGGGCAGAGGACAAAACTAGCACCTCATCTCCTCTCTCCAGCATGAGCTTTATACACTCTAACCAACAAGGTAATAAAACCAATAAATTTCAGCCTTTGCAATTTACCCTAAAGAATTTGCATCATGTATTTAGAAATATGGCTGAGAACCGGTTCTGCAACGCACAACAGTTTAGTTGCTTCCTTCTCTGCACCCTTCACAAGTTCGGTAGAAGAAATACGACATTCAAGTTTCCCAAATTTCCATGTAATGTTCAGAACTTAAGTAGGCTATTCTTTACTGTCTTACTCATCATTACAAGCTGTTTTAGAATGGTGTAAAAGTATTTCCTTTCATGAAGAAAAGGGCAATTGATAATCACAGTAAATAAGTCAGACTGTCCTTTGCTCTCAAGGAGTCAACCTACTGCTTTGCTCCTCTAAGGACTTGTTTAATAGGATGAGCAAAATCTCAGGGAAAACTATCAATTAGAGCAGTGAAATCTCCCTGAGGATACTGTTACATCAATCGTTTATACATTTCTTCAGTGACTTCTTCAACCTTTCTGCAACTAACGCATACACTGAGATCAGTTTGGTAAGGAATACATGGCACAGAATCAGAGAAAGTCTGTAAGTACCTTGAATGGGCCCTTCCTGTTTTCTTTTTTTTACAAACTATATAGCATAGATATTGGAATGTATTAGGAACATGAAGGGTGAGGAACAGGTAATAAATCAGGTAATTAATACAGCAAATATGTAGTAAACAGTGGATGGATGGATGAAGAATGATTAAATGGATGACTTCAGAGGAAAAGAAACACTAAGAATGGGCAAAATAGAGATTTCCATGCATAAAATGCAATGTGTAGCTATTTATAAAGACAGATGGAAGACCCAAAAGCCATGGAGTGATCAAGAGCCGAGGTTCCACAGCTTAGTTTGGTCAACAATAGGCACAGCACCCACTGCAGTCACTATCCAATAACATGCACAGTGGTGTGAAACTCTGTGCATGCAGTGCATCTAGCAGGAGCCCACAAATATTTGCTGGTACTCAGTTTCGACCTTTGGCTTGCCAGCAGGATCTTACCTCTCCACATTGGGTGAGGCCTTCCTGTGCCGCACTACAGGACTGATCATGAGATCAGTTATAATCCCCTGCTTCCTTACCCAACTCCAAGCTGGGGTGTAATGGGATCAATTATGTAATCCTGCTGTGCTTCCAAGGTAATTAAAGCACCTCAGAGATGCAGCACAAGAATATTCAGTACCTTCAATGCATGTGAAACCTTCACTGACCTTTAAAGCCCTAAAGGGCCTTGGTCCTGTATACCTGAAGGAGCGTCTCCACCCCCATCGTTCAGCCCGGACACTGAGATCCAGCGCCAAGGGCCTTCTGGCGGTTCCCTCACTGCGAGAAGCAAAGCTACAGGGAACCAGGCAGAGGGCCTTCTAGCACTGGCGTTGCAGGGGGCGGTACGCCCCGGGTTCCACGCGGGGAGGGGGTGACAGTTGGGCTGGCCCTGCCCTGCGTGGGGCCCGCCCGCCGGCGCCGCTCCCGCGGCGCCCTTGCAAGCCGCCGCACCAAAAGCAGCAGTGGCAGGACACACCTCCCCCAGCCGCCGCACGCGATCGGCAGCTGGGGGGGTGCCGCCGCTGCTGCTTTTGGCGCGGCGCTTCCTAAAGGCGCCGCAGGAGCAGCAGTGCCTGTTTGGATGGAGTGCACCGGCACTGCTGCTTCTGCGACTTCCTTGGGAGGCACCGTGCCGAAAGCAGCAGCAGCGGCACCCCCCCAGCCGCCGATCGTGTGCGGCGGCTCAGGGGGTGCCAGCGCTGCTTTTGGCGTGGCGCTTCCCAAGGGCGCCGCGGGAGCAGCAGCGCCCCGGCAACGGAGTGTGCACGCACGACATTTCGCGCATGCACACTCCGTCGTGACATTGCGTCACGACGCCCCGCCCCCTGGGGAAGCCTCCGTTCGCCACCCCGGGTGGTGATGAGGCTTCCTCCGCCCCTGCCTTCTAGGTAGTGGCGCCCGCCCTGTGGAACGCCCTCCCAGCAGAGGTCAAAGAGATAAACAACTATCTGACATTCAGAAAATATCTTAAGGCAGCCCTGTTTAGGGAAGTTTTTAACCTGTGATATTTTAATGTATTTTAATATCTGTTGGAGGCCGCCCAGAGTGGGTGGGGGGACCCAGCCAGATGGGCGGGGTACAAATAATAAATTATTATTATTATTATTATTATTATTATTATTATTATTCACACATTGCTGGCCAATGACAAACGTACCAGAAGGACTAGTTTTGGACAAAGGAAGTCATTTAGGTCAAAGATCTCGAACAGAGGTCCTACATCCCTGCAGCATATGTTTGGATCAAGAACTTGCCTGAAAAGCATTTCCCTCTGCTCTGGCACAGAGTGCTCTGAATTACGCAGGTTGACCTTGGAGAGGTGCTGGTGGGTTGGAAAATTATGGATTTAAAGGGCATTCCCTTCTGTGATGTAGCCATATCTTCAGATGTGATCAGCTTACAGTTAAATATTAAAAGTTTAAATAATAAAAAAAATTGTGTAAGCCTATACACACTGGGCAATAATATTTACAAAATATTCATCCTTGTTCTAGTAAACTCCATAGCTGTGTCTATACCATGATTCAAAAGCGAAATCTCCCCCTGCTTTCAATGGTAAAAGAAGACAGCAATTTAAAGAAAATTATTTTTAAAAGCCAATTTTGACGTATTTCATTTATGTTATTTGTAGCTCTACCATTGCATGCACATTCTTTTTTTAAAAAATCCATATAAATATGTACTATGATAAAAGGCTGCTTATTTGACTTGAATAGAACACATTTAAATGAATGACTCTATGTAAGACACGACAAAAAGGGTAGCACTGCAGGTGCCTTGCCTTTTGTTTTAATTCTTTTCATCAGAACACATGGACAAATTCATCCCCTGCCCATTTTTAACGGCTGCTGAACAAATTTAGATAAAATGAGAGTATTCATTATTTCTTTCCAAAAACATCAAACTAACTTGACTATTCTTAAAGCATTACATATTTGATTCAGTGTAGAAAATGCTCTGGTAGCCTTTGGTCCTTCTGATGCTGATGGACTAAAGCTCCCATCAACCCTGACCACTGGTCATGCTGGTTGGGACTGATAGGAGTTGGGAGTCTAACATCACTGGAGTGCCACAAGTTCCACAAATCTAATGTAAGCCATCGTGATGATGAAAGCACAAGGTCTTGCACATTCTCTTATCCCTACCATATTCTAGTTTCTTCTTCCATTTCCAGCTTTCTTTCAAACATAATTTACCATGACATCGGAATCAGACAACTGTGGATAGCACTACCTCCAAAACATAGTTTGCACACCTACTTCCAACCATGTTTTGGAAATTACTGCTAACTCCATTTTCCCTGATTGGAATGCTACAGTAAAACTAAGGTCAGAAATGGAAGAAAGAAGTTCATTATTTATTTCCAATCCTAAAAACACACACGATAATTTAAAAGATCAGACTATGACATCTGAACCAGCTCTTTCTTGCAACTAATTTTCAAGCACAAGTGAAAACAAGAAAAGTTCTTCAACAATTATTTTTGTGCACCATTTCTAGCTAATATGAGCATGGACAGAAACCAAGTTATAATGAAATTTTCTGTCACATTTTTTAAAAAATGACCTATGTGTGACCCTCTCCCTAAAACTGTAAGCTCCCCATAATGGCTGGGGAAACCCAGTCAGATGGGTGGGGCATTATTATTATTATTATTATTATTATTATTATTATTTCCAACGCTGCTGCACAAGCTGGATTCAGTTGGCACAAGACATTTCCCCATTTCCCCTACATCCCCCCCCATGTGCTCCAGAGGGCCCCCAACCCCCGGAGTTGATTTCGAGGGTGTGCAGGGGCTGGAGGGGCCCGGAGATGAAAAGGAAGTCCCTTTCACCAGCAGAGCTACAGCACTGAATACGTCTCAGTGTATGTGATGGCATGACCTTTAAAAAAAGAGGTCAGGTGGGCAATATCTACACTGTACCTGTGCACAAGTAGAGCACGTATATCCCTATGTATATTTCCAATTATTTGTGCACCATGTTATTAGAAAACTGGACCTCGACAGAACCCTCAACACATACTGAATACATATACAATTTCCCCTTTATCCCTTTTCTCTCTGCATCCTCCAATTCTGTAAGTTTTCTTTTAAAAAGCACGTGTTATACATATAGATAATTAAGTTATTTTATAGTGAAGATAAGAGGCAAATAAGGCTATTTTATTTTTTTAACATCATGTATTAAATACCATTTAATACTCCTACACCCACTTATTTGGGAATACATGTTTCCACATATATGGGTTTAGAACTGGGATGCAAGTTATTGATTCCAATTGCAACCTTCATTACAAAGTGACAGAAAGTCCATTACATTTAATTCATTTCTATTTACCTAATTTTTATCTTTAGCCATTATTTCTATATACTCAAAAAGTGCAGAGGGAAATGACATTGTCAAAGAGAAATGTTTGGCATGGAATTGAAAATGCGTGCTCTTTGATTCTACATAAGACACTGTCCCCTGATTGGTATATTTCTGTTTTGCTCTCATCTTCTAGCACACAGATCTGAACATTAGTAATTGTTTAAGATTTTTCACCTTGCTCCAATCAGATGTCAAGCACCACTTAATGATAAATATCAATGAGCATACTCAGTGTGTAACTAACCACAGATTTGATTATTTTCAAGGTGAAGTAAAAGCAACAACCTTTCATGGAATAGTAATCACCCAGCTGAGCACCTCTTGCAATGCCTTGGACTGGGTATGTTTTCTACAAATTTATTCTACTAATAAGTTGCTGTTGTGTGTTTGATATGCCAGGAGCTCATAAAAAACATGGTCCAATGATGTGACCAGACAGCAACCAAATCACGAGTATGATAACAGATTATTGCTGCCTTTCACCCCTTAAATTGGATTAAATCTATTTTCATGATGGGTGACATTCACATAGGACCTTATTCACTGTATACTTGAAATGGTATAATGAAAGGAGTATCAAACATGATCCTATGGGGTTGTTTGTTTTTTTAAAAAAATGTTTTTAACTGTACTGATACTAAATAAATAGCTTTCCTCTGGATACCTTAAAAAGAATGCAAAGAAAGCTGCATTTATTAAAATACTATCATTCTGATCTAATGGGATGCACATAACCCTGGCTGAGAAACGAACCACGTGTGCAAGTATGTATCGGTTTCGTATTATTTATTTGCTTTTGTTGTTTTGGAAGCTGCTCATAAAAGTTGTGTTATCGGATGACATGCCAATGTCATCAACAAACAAATGAACAACATGGTGCCCTCCAGATGTTGCTGGCTACAACTCCCATCATCCCCAACTTCTGGCCAGGCTGATTTGGGAGTCACAGCCCAACAGAAGCTGGAGGGCACCACACTGGCTAACCCGGGCTTTAGAATACAGACTAGATTTTCCATATGCTCATTAGTTCTCACCCTTCAGCACACCTCAAGCTCCCCTTGGCTCAAATCAGCTTTGCAAAGGATCTGTGCTCTTTCCCAAACTGTTTTGATTTCATTTGACAACTTCAGCTATTGTACAGCTTAACAAGCCACTGTAATACCTCCGCTGATGGCTCAAAGCAAATGTTTTACAAGGTCTGAACTCCCTAATGAAGGGCTCCTTAAGGGGTGGGGAGGGACTTTGCTAAATTTAAGCTGATTGAATGTTAGCCTAGATAGAAGGTTTTGCAAGCAAGAGACACACAGCCTAGGAATCTGAACTGCCATTAAATCAGCTGTCTGGAGGAAGAACTGTGTGACAGGAGCCACCCTCTCTTCCTTACCTGGACACTCTCACTGGCTGTGTTCGGATCTGATATGGGGAAGAATGGTTCGGGGGGGGGGGAATACCCTTTACCAAGGTAAAGACACCCAGAAACTGCCACAGACACCAGCAAGGAACAGCTACTCTTCCGTGACAGCCAGAAGATTATATCCGCAACTGCAAGACTTCCCCTTCCAAATCTGCTCCAGAGGGTCTCCCCAACCCATTCCCTCATGTGTCATGTCTTTTTAGATTAATTTTAATATCACTTTTAAAGGTAAAAATATTCTCAAGAAAGTTTGCAAAACATCACACACACTCACACACATTGCAATTTACTAAAACAACACCTTGAAATATTTCAAATCAAAACAGAAGTGTCTGTAATCATAAAATTATGATTTATAGTACTCAACACTCCAAAATATAGAATATGAAACCAACATCAATTAAAAGCTATAAGAAACATCCATGTCTTTAAGGCCCATTTAATAATAGTCAAGAAAGGAGACAGGCATCCCTCAAATAGAAGGATATTCCATAGGGATATCTACTTAGTTTCCTTGTTTTAACTTTTATTGCAGGTCAACTAATAAATGCAGGACTTGGTCTGTAAAAGTCTGGCCATCACCATTATTTTTACAGGAAAGTAGCAAATTTTGATGCCATAATTCCTGCAGTTCCTCAGTGAGTGTAAATTAAAGAGGCATACCATTTGTTAAGCAGATACTGTACTCAGAAAACTTTCAGTGTCCCAGCAATTTTCCCACATATTTGCAAAGTTTGTTTCTTCCAACTCTCTGATTTTAGTATCAGCCACATGACAGCACTGACAGGCAAAGGAACAAGAATTGTTTTCAAGTTTGCCCAGCAACAGTAGAAACTAAAAACATTGGCTTGACAGGATTATGACATCACCATTCAGCTGTCCCGGCCAATGATGATCAGTCTACAGCTATTCAGTTGTGTTTTTACTCTCTTTTCTGGCTTTAAAATATATATAATTCTGCTATCACCAGGCAGTCACCCAAATCCTACCAGGCTCTTAAGGTCAGCAAATTGAAGTTGTTTTTTTCAAGAGAGCAAGAGATGAAAGGCTCTGCAGTAGTTGGAGATGAAGCATATGCCCTCCACGCAATAAACTTTGAAAAACTGCCCTCACAACTTCAGTAAGTGAGGCTTGCTGATCAGAAGGTCGGCAGTTCAAATCCCTGCGACAGGGTGAGCTCCCGTTGCTCAGCCCCAGCTCCTGCCCACCTAGCAGTTCGAAAGCATGTCAAAGTGCAAGTAGATACCGGTAAATAGGAACCGCTCCGGCGGGAAGGTAAACGGCGTTTCCATGCGCTGCTCTGGTTTGCCAGAAGCGGCTTTGTCATGCTGGCCACATGACCTGGAAGCTGTACGCCGGCTCTCGGCCAATAAAGCGAGATGAGCGCCGCAACTCCAGAGTCGGACACGACCGGACCAAATGGTCAGGGGTCACTTTACCTTTACTAAAGGCAAGATTAGGATGGTTATGCCTGAGTATATAATGTACCATCAATTAATAAAGGAAAATTAAACAATATAATAGACACTGCAGCCAAAGGACAGGGTTATGTACTCTTGGAATACCAGAGAATAAAACAAAATCCTACAGAACATACGTCACATTCATTACCAATCTAATGATTTCAAGTTATTCAATGACTATCCTGGCTTTGAGCAATAGAGATTTATCGAGATCTGCAATTCAAACTAAGTTGATGTAAAGGTTTCAGACTGCAGTCCTATGCACATTTACCTGGAAGTAAGTCCCACAGAACTCAATGACGTTTGCTTCTAGTTGCCTTGAGGAGGCAGTTAGGGAAATCTAGGAAACTCAAAATGCACACCTATGCATTCAAACATAAGTAAGCATTCAGACCTATAATTTCGTTTTTCAACCTATGTGTTTTAATTTTACACAAGATTCAGAAAATATTGTGTAAGCAAAACTGAATGCCTCAACACTGTAGAACTATTACTTTACACTTTCTATGGGAACAATCCAAAAAAGATCTACCCGGAGGAGGGAGGGAGGGTCCAGTAGATCTTCAGCATAGCCAGGAGGTTTCTGGCATAGCTGGGCTTCACCAGCTTAACTCCGTCATCTTTGACTCAGCAAGAGAAACACTGGCTGTATCCCCCATTCTGGTTCAGCCAGGACCCAGCTAGCTGAGCCGAGCTTGGCAGCCCTTATCCTAGCCTAAGTCCTGATAAAGGGCTGTTCTGGGATGCGGATGACTAAGGCTGGATCCTTTGGCCATTCAGCTTGGTCATGTGCCCTGGCAATCCAGCGTAAATTTTATGCTGATTTTTAGAAGACACCTGAAGGCAGCCCTGTTTAGGGAAGCTTTTAACATCTGATGAATCATTGTATTTTAATATTCTGCTGGAAGCTGCCCAGAGTAGCTGGGGAAACCCAGCCAGATGGGTGGGGTATTATTATTATTATTATTATTATTATTATTATTATTATAAATTAAGCTAGCCCAAAGGGTGGTACATAGGAGCCAGCTCCTAGCAGCCGAGGCAGATTTGGGTCCCCTTAATGTATTTTTTTAGGGGGCTGGGGCCCCTCAATTTTCAGAGGGCGTTCGGCTCCACCCCATGGCTCCAGGCGACGTAAACTGCAGAAGGAAGAAATTGCTCCTGCCAGTTTGTCTGAAGGTTTTGCTTGAAGAAGGCTTTTGAAACTAGGATAGGGGCACAGGTTGCCCACCTCTGTAATAAGGGAAACATAATACTTCTGGAGTCTCACAATTGTGAAAATATGAGTCTTCTATTTGTGCTTGTTGGGCATACAAACTGTGTTTACTTCCCCCCCCCCCTTAAAGTGTAGTCTGAGGGCCTTTTCACAAGTTGCACTTTTCAAGTTAACCGAACACATACACTTAAAATGTAAAAAAAATGAGGATTTGCCATTATTAAATGTGTGAATGGGCCCTTAATAAACGGTCCACAGCCAATGACTAAGGATTACGTTAAGAAATGTTTGGATTATTTCTAAATAATCTCTCTCTCTCTCTCTCTCTCTCTCTCTCTATATATATATATTCAACACCCGGGGGGATTTTTTAGGGATATATTTCTATTTCATCTTTTAAAAAACTGAAAAACACATTAAAGAAAATCCAGAGAGACTTTTCGCTCTTTTAAAGAATGGCAGAAATCATATTATTATGAAAACAAATACCAGCTAGAGAGAAGAATGAATGAGAATGAGAATCCATCAAATAATTAAAACAACCTACTAATTTTCACTGTATAACAAAGGAGGAACAGTGAGTGCTACATAATTTACAAAAACGGCAAGACATCATCATAAATCCTGCTGACAAAAGAGGAGCTGCTGTTCTTTGGAATAGGATCCATTATACTGCCAAGACCACAAACAATTCAATAATAAAGGCAACTTGGCATCTCAAATTAAATTCCATTTATTTTTTTAGCCCCATTTTTTTAGTAAGATGTATCTCTATAAACACAAACTCCTTATCTGCAAGAAGGTTGATTAAATAAAATCTCCAATCAATAAATAAATCCCAAAATGTTAAACTCGGCAAGCCAAAAAAAAAAAAAAAAACCAGTTATCTTAGAACAGTAGCATGCTTCTGCCCCTCTGAACCAAATCTCTAAATCTTTCCATGACAGTTGGCTTCAAGCCCATTGTTGAATATCTATCTACATAAATACTAGATTCTATGCATGCACTATAAATACTAGATGAATGTCACTTTCAACAATAGAAAGCACTTTCTTTTCCACAGTGGACATTTAATGGTATATAATATTCTCATCTTAATATAGAAAATTAAGCTGTTAACCAGTGCAGCTGAAAATGCCCCATAAAAATCTACAAACCATTAACACCAAAGATGCACTAAATGAATTAATATTTTAGCAATTCATTAAATATTGAGAATACTCATTCTAACAGGGACCTAAGTTTTCAGAATGTTTAACCTCTTACTTTCTTTAAAATTTAAAATGGTTATTGCTCTCCACCATTAGCAATACTGAGCACAAAAATATTGTATTCTATATAGGACGAGTTGTAAGGTCAACCAAAACCAAAACCATTTTATGAAACATCCTTAATCGGATTGAGGCTGTGTATACATGATGTTTTATTCTAGAAACAATGAAGACTGAGTATTTCTTGTTGTTTTTTCTATGAAGTCCACACACAATCTAAATCTGTTGCATATTTTTTGCAACCAGAAAGCACTTCTTGAGAAACTGGTTTCCAAGAACAAAAGCTCAAAGTACAGGAACACTAAGTTGGGGGGAGTAGCAGGACAAGGTGTGAGGAGAGATTTTGAAAACGAACCACAGTTTTGCTTTTGCTTTTTCACTGTTTGAAAAGTGCATCTCAAAAGGTGGAAGACCGTCTTCATGCCTTCTAAAAGGCCATAATCATTTCCTGTTCTATCAGGAGAGGTTCACACCAAACCCTCTTGGTCTTATGCCAATAAACGCTAACAACAAACACTCTTGGTAGTCTAAAAGAACACAAAATCTTATGGAAAGCTTAAGAAAGGCTAGTTTTATAAGAGACCTGAAGATGTTTTGAATGAGAGAACATTCATTCAAAGACAAAACATTCACCTCACTTTTTTGCCTCTTGGAAACAGGTTGTTGTTGTTTTTGTATTGTTCTAAATTCCGGCAACACCTGTTTGACAGTTGGAGAAGAGTGTGTATACACATGAGGAGACGAAAGAATCTCTCACGTCACTTTCAGCTCTCTTAGAGACTATGTTCAGCCTCAAGACTAATGCACACCAAGTAGCAAAAGAGCAGAAACTAGTCACTTCTTCACCATTTCCTATATAGTGTGTACAAAACCAACAAGATGTAGTTATGTGGTTGGCCCCAGAAAGGGGCGGGAGGTGTTAATCCCTGTTAAAATTCAGAGTTTAACACCTATATGGTAGGTGATAATTGCTACATTCCAATAGGATTAGCACAGTGGTTCCCATAAGGTCTGTACTAGAGGAGCTTCCCAAAACTACTTTCACATGGACAGGGCTAGCTGCCCTCTGGCAAGCCGTTAAAACAGTCTTGCATTCTGCTATTATGTAATACTAATATTTTGGCACCTCATTAAAACAAGAAACTTGATGAAAAGTTGAGCTAGTGCAAAAAAAAATTAAAAAAAAAGATTAAGAAAATGTTATATAGCATTATGAACTGCAATACCACTGAATTTATTAGTAGCCCAGAATTCACACAGAGAGAGACATACAATGATTACTTCCTTTCCCTTGGACTAAACTATTATTTCTTGAAGTTTCTTGAACGAATAATGTTTGTTTGTTTGTTTGTTTGTTTGTTTGTTTGTTTGTTTTCTCCATATAATCTACAGATGAACCCAGAAAGAAGTGTTTAGGTGTCACTGCACACAAAATATTTTCAACTACATCACTAAGTTTGCACTGGGCTACTTTTACACGTTAGGATGCGGGTGGCGCTGTGCTCTAAACCACTGAGCCTTGGGCTTGCCGATCAGAAGGTCGGCGATTCAAATCCCTGCGACGGGGTGAGCTCCCGTTGTTCGGTCCCTGCTCCTGCCAACCTAGCAGTTTGAAAGCATGTCAAAGTGCAAGTAGATAAATGGGTACCGCTCCGGCGGGAAGGTAAACGGCGTTTCCATGCACTGCTCTGGTTCGCCAGAAGCGGCTTAGTCATGCTGGCCACATGACCTGGAAGCTGTTTGCGGACAAACGCTGGCTCCCTCAGCCTATAGAGAGAGATGAGCACCGCAACCCCAGAGTTGTCCGTGACTGGACCTAACAGTCAGGGGTACCTTTACCTTCACCTTTACACATTGCTTTTAACTGTTTACTCATGCTTTTTTATCTTGTGAACCACCCTGAGATCTTGTGATGAAGGGCAGCATAAATCTAATAAATAAATTAAAGAAAAAATAAAAATAAAATGTGAGCCTTTCCAGAATTTCCATTTCTGTGGTAAATATAACATACTCATGCAGTTTAGAATTCCTAGTCACCAATGGTGCCTAACAATCGATCCCTGGCAGACTTCCATACAGAATAGTGAAATGTTACGTCTTATTTTAAGGCCAAATGAAGACAGAACACCTCTTTCTCTACAAAGCATACAGAACTGAAGGAAATGTGGTTTGCACAATAAGGACCTGAGAGGGAGAAAGTCTGGAGAAGATTGGGGGGGAGCATTCAAACTTTTAAATCTTCCATTAATCTTGATTAAAAACATATACTTGGAAGTATCAGCCATGCTGTTTACATTGTGTGTGGCAGTGTGGTCAAATAAGATTACTACTTCAAATATAAGGCCTGGATTTTACCCTGAGTAAGATTTCTGATGTCAGTGACAAAGCTCCAGTTGTCTAAGGATTGCTTTCTTTCACTGTAGGCAGCACAGTTGAACCTCTTTTTAGTTTTATACTTTTTACCTGTAAGAAACTCAAGTTCTTTTTCACAGATATTTCCTCTAAACTAACGCAAGGTCCACCATCCTCACAGCTGGTCTCTTTGGGCCAGATGCAGCACTGCAAATAAAATAAAATAACCCTTTGCAGACATGTCAAAATGATGCCTCTTTTTAAACTTCAGATTTTTAGAAAATTCAAAGTTCCTGTGATCCTTGTATACGGCAAGTAAGCACTCTGAAGCCATGTACCATGAAGGCAACTTTACATCATTAAAAAATTCATTAAAATTAAGATAGCTTGAAACAGTGGAGCAGATTAAAAAGTGAAAAAAAATAAAACTCTCTTCCTGACACACTGCCAGCTCTCCCCTCCCCCCCATGTCCTCAGTTGGTATTTACTCTTCTCTTACTTATGAAGATTGTCACTGCCTAGGTCTTCTATGAAGGAGCAAGAAGGCCATCCTGAGATTTTCAGTCACAGATTAGCACACATGAACATAGCCGGGAAAGCTGAAAAAATGCCACAACCACAAGTGAAGACATATTTAAAGGCAACAGCTGCCCCCCAATAAACAAATAAAAATAAGCTGCACAGTGGATAACAGCAGCATAGATACAAGCAATTGATCCAACTGACTATATATTAGCTCTTCAACCTCACTCCTAAGCTTTGAGTTTTGTCCCCATTTCCTTCACACAAAACACTCAATATCTCCCGATATTTAAGTTTTCCATCCCCACACCATTCAAATACAATAAAAGTGATCAGCAACCAGCTCCGTAACAGCAGACAAGCACTCCACAGGAGGCCAAAGTGGGTCATCAGGCCATTCTTGAAAGCCAGCTGCACTGTAAACTACAATCTAAAATTCTGATTTCGGAATGCAGTTCTCTGTGTTTAGTGGTTAACACACGTAATTAAAAAAATGTCTAACTTCCATATCATCTTTATGCACTTAAATATAAAATCAAAACAACCACTGTACTGTTCAAAAATTATAATGAAGACACTCCAGGCGTGTGTTGCTGGTATATAACAACTGGTGGCTAGAATCTTTCAGCCCCTTAGAGTTCTGAATCACAATACACTCAGGGGCTTAGCAAATCTTCTGATGACACATGTCATGTTCTATTTTATTGCTTTAATACAACACTTGCATTGCACTCCAGCTACATCACCAGTAGCTAAAATGTTCCAATACAGACAGGAGCATAAATGATGACATTACACCCTATGGAATGCATTCACAAAAATATATCCTGGCTTCTTTAAGAAGTGGTGCAGAATTTCATCTTTTACTGTGAAACAAGATAAATATTTAGGTAAGATCCATGAGCATTCAATAATTTTACCTTGTGCAGTTTTGCTTTGAGGGGCCAGCTGCAGTTTGAATTGCTCTTGATGGATTTAAAAAATTGTTTGCCTTTTTAAAAACGGAATTAGCCATCCATGTTTGAAGCTAAACTACACAATTGCATGGTAAGTTATTGCATGAAACACTCCTGGGGACTATCTGGCCAATTGGAAAAGGCAGCGACGGATCGCTAATCACCACTGAAATCATTGATAATGCTGTCTATCCACACTAAGACAGACAAAAGCTGAAATGTATTAAACATAGCAATCCATCATCCTGCAGATGGGCGAACAAAACCTACAGAGTTCAGACAGAGTGACTCCTGCTGCTAATGATGGCTGGAGTACTATCAGCTCACTCATTGCTACACCCTAGCCTTCCCTGATGTGGAGCTTCATAAGAATAACAAAAGCATTTGCAAATAAATACAAGTCACTGTTTAGGATTTCAATATTGTGCATGTTGCCAGAAATCATCTACTATTAAAAAAAAACTACTGACAGTTTTTTGGGGGGTTTTTTGCACAAAGGGGGAAGTTGCAAAATGGAATTGCAAGATGGAATTGCAAGATGACATAGCTAGTCCAAATAATATTTACAATTTGAAGAGGAAAGTCTCTTAAGAAATCAATACTGGAACTGTGGCCATCACTTCCACATTAGAAGCAGTAATGAAATTTAAATATAAGCAAGTAGGAAACACTGGAAAAGCCAACAGAAAGCCTATATTTCTGTAAAGAGCAACAAAATTCTAATATATGTAAACATGTTCCAACATCAGGAGGAGGAAGAGAAAAATAACTAGGACAGAATGCTGTGTTATTTAAAAAATAAAGAGTTATTTGAGAAAGTTGAATTTTCTTTCTGGCTTCTTTCTTTCTTGTAGGACAGATGAGTCACACATTATAGCCAAAGGAAAAACTGCAACTGCTAACACCACATTAGTAAAGTATAAAAGGAAAAGACACTTTCCTCAACATTTCAGCCTTGTCATTTCCAATTTTCTGCTCTTTGGACATGCTTGTATTCAAATTCTGGAACATCTATTCAGCATATCAATCCTAATTAGACAATCTGGGTCTGGAAAGGATGAGAGCTGGGTCATTTGCATAATTTAATCATAAATACTCAGTGATACATATTTCCAAATGCATTTGTACAATTATCTTTTCATCCTTGGGGCAATGGTATTAATATGATTAGGCAATATTTCTGGAAAAAACAGACAAGTATGCACTCTTTTTAACTGCAGCTTAGGGCGATATGAAAAATTAATTAATTTCTGAAGAAAATCAATTTCTGTACGTGACCACATTAGACACTGCTAAACCAAGACACAGAATACTCTCTCAATCAGGACATTTTATCAGCCCTTTTCTAAATTCTGGTTGTCATGTGAATGTTTCAATAATAAAACCGCTAGCTTAAAACCATCTATCCTAATACCCACAAGATGAGGAAGTGACTATATTTTCATTTTACTCAAATAAAAAAATATTCTAATGGAATGCTGTTTGACCATTCATTAAGGAAACCATTGCATTTGAGCTTAGCTTCCTTCTGTGATCTTTTTCAAATGCTAGTAACATTGAAGAACCAATGAGCCAAAGCACCCTAAACCCTAAATATTTTAATTAAAATAGGACTACTTGTTTGTTTTACTATTAAAATAAATACAACATATCTTTAAAAGATTTATGCACATTGCAAAATAATGGGATTGCATGTGGAATACAGTTAAGCATCCAAGTGACTAATCTGGAGGGTATTTCAGAAAGGTACAGCTTTGTATGATAATTGGTACTAAAAATTACATGTTAGAGTCTTAGAGAGGCACCATATCCATTTCTTCTCAATCAACAAAAAAGTAGGAATTACTGCATGCAAATGTTCAATATTCATTTAATTTGCATGAAGGTGCTTGAACAAATTTTTTATTCTAACAAGCTCATTTTTCATGCGTTTTGTCTTTCATCCTAATCTAGCATCTGTCATTCCTTTTTGAAGTTATTATCGGCCCAATTCCCTCTTGGACATGGTTGCTGGGTGACCGGTATCTTAGCACCCACTTTGACAGGAACAGATGTGAATCTGATCAAGAGATTTCCCATGAGTACCTGAAATCACAAACAACTTTTGTCAAAAACAAACAGCCTCACTGTCATGCCCCCTTTAAAACAAAAACAAAAAAACCCACAAACCAACACTCTCTTTCCTCACCACAACTCATCCCTCCCAAAGATGACACAGAATTCATCTTTAACATACAGTAAATTCAATAATCTACAATGGTTCCACAAGTGTCCCGGTATTTACTGTTGACTCAATTGTAGTAGGAAAAACATGGTCTGAGTAATAGCTGCTAACAATACTTGTTTTTTTTTTTTTTTGGTTTTTTTTTTGCATCACTTTTTTGAAAATGAGTATCTGAGACCAGTACAAGCTGTGAGCTGGAGAAACTTGGTGTGCTACATGAAATGAATTAAAGGGCCTGCATGAGGTTAAAGACTCCACCCAGGGAGGAGGGTGTCAGCTACCTCTCTGGATGATTCATTGTTCTGACATTATTTCATTCCAATCACACTCTGCTTGGGTCAGATAATTCGGCTGAAGCTTTGCAACCAAAGTTATTGATCTAACTGCACCCGATGCAGAAATTCCCTGCCACCAGAGGAGGCTTCCTACTGTGTCTCTGTGCTGAGTTTGTTTCCTCCAATCAGGAGGCACTCTAAGAGTAACAACTCATGGAGAAACATAAAGGATGGCGTTCCTCTGAGAGCAAGTACTTCTTACTCAATCAACATTTTGGGTTTTATATGAGTGAAGAATTGTGCTCCCAACTTAATTTCAGGGGTGGCCAAGCATGCATTGTTGTTGGGAGTTTCAACAATTCTATGTTAAGACTATAATTCCAGAAACACAAGTACAACTTATTTTTTAGTTTTACAAGCAATTTAACTAAAGACATGGCTTATGCGAGTTATGTAATCTATTTTTAATTCACATATTCAGCTCTAAAACCATTCCATCATATGACAACCCAATTTTTGCTGCACCAACAAGTGACAGGATGCACCAGCTGTTGTGCCTATGGACAGCAGCTCACTCTGTGAAAAGTTCTACACTATCACCATACTCGTAGTATTAGTATTAGTATTGTTTCAATCCATATACTGTCCTTTTTCAAAAGTGGTGTACAACATTAGAAACACATTACAAAACATCAATGATAAAAATATAATAAAAACATAGTAAAAAGCATACAGACAGCCATCTTAATAGTAGAATAATCATAATAATAGCAGTCCCTCACACTTTTATACCCAATATGTGTGTGACTGCGAACATGCACATCACACCAAACCCAGAAGTGACCCAAAAACATGACAAAAGGGGGCAGAACCGGGCGGGTGTGGCAGGGACAAAACAGGGTGTTTGCGAGCTTGTTCAATGGTGATTCAAATATATGCTATTTCACTTAAACACACGGTACCTCAGAACAAAACCCCTGCGTAAATGAGCAGTTGCCTATACAGTGGTACCTCGGGTTAAGTACTTAATTCGTTCAAGAGGTCCGTTCTTAACCTGAAGCATACTTAACCTGAAGCACCACTTTAGCTAATGGGGCCTCCTGCTGCCACTGCGCCGCCAGAGCACGATTTCTGTTCTTAGCGGGAGTTCTTAACCTGAAGCGTACTTAACCCGAGGTACCACTGTATATACTAACAAGGAATGGTCAACTGATAGCCTGATGCATTCTTTTCCTTGCTGCCCATACCAAATTTTAATCAAAGCAAGGTAAAATGTTTGCCCACAGTTTTGCCCATAACGGAAAGAAAAATA
This sequence comes from Darevskia mixta, assembly GCA_034641385.1. Taxonomy (NCBI): domain Eukaryota; kingdom Metazoa; phylum Chordata; class Lepidosauria; order Squamata; family Lacertidae; genus Darevskia; species Darevskia mixta. The sequence goes on along the minus strand of JAWWNH010000173.1, from coordinate 12,950,810 downwards.
CTAATGTTACATTTCTCTTTTGAAATATGTGTGTACTTCCACAGCTGGACCTGGTTTGGGGTGATTGCAACTCAGCAATGCTATGCATTTTTACTCAGCATGTTTACTCCAATGAAATTTACTCCAAGGTAAATGCAAACAGGAATGCTGCCTAAGCTTGCAATGCTGTTGCGCTCCAACCCAACCTACCGGTAGGAGCAATGCAAGACTCTTGGGGTTTGTGTTTCCTTTTGGAAATGAGGCAGAGCAGAGACTGTAGTGTCTTTATGATAAATGGTCTATTTACACATATACACAACCTGAGCCTGCGATGGAGGCGCTCAAAGCATTGACACCCCAAAAGGGTATTGTTTCTTTCATAGCCAAAGCCTTGGATTAAAGCAGAAACACCGTGCTCTGCTTCTCTGGCTTTTCACCTTGCAGCTTTACTTCTAAGTCACGTTACATACACTTTCAACACACAATTTTTGTCCTTCTCACTACCTGCGAGTTAAGAGTTGCCATCTCACACAAAACCACCTCTCCTTTGTTCTCTTAATGGCCCATCAGTCAAGCGATTACCTGAACACAGGAAGATAGTCTGGCATGATTAGAACTTGCTGACTCCTAGGATTAGGTTCTGACACCCAGTTTAACACACCAAGCCTCAATTAAATTCTAACACTTACTGGGTCCAGGAATTTAGAGTGGTCTGGCACCCACAAACTCATAACTCTACTAAGCACGTTTACGTAAGAGTGTGTCACATTAAATTCTGAGTAAACATGCATAGGATTGTTCTGCAAAAAAAAGGCCTGTCTAACCTACAATATAAGCATAACAGCAGTGAAGAAATATTTAGAAATATAATCTATGCAAGTTTCCAAAAATACCCCATTGACTGAATATTGTAGACAACAGATGTGACATGAGGGACTGATCAAATCCAACCCCAAAGGTCTCCTGTATTTAGGATTAAGTTGTTCATTACATTCCCATGGAGAACCTAACATTTGTATAATTCTATGGTTTTATAAAAGCAGGTTAAGTTTCTATCCCTTGGGATTTTTGGCAGAGTGAAGCAAGTAGTGCAGATCCTGGTGATGTTTCATTCTATATGCATTCTACTCCAGGAAAAAGTAAATTACTATGATGCAACCCATATACACAGCTAAGTAACACTGACGTAAATGGCACTGCAGTTGCTCATTTATGCTGCCCTTCATAACCAAAAACAGGGTTACTTTCAAAGTCCTGCTCATTTGGGGAGGGGGAGATGCAGACAGAAGGAATCAGAATGTCTGCAAACCTCTTAAATACATAAATGAAGTTAAGAGGCTCCTTAGAATGTCTCTCATATGATCCCAGGGTGGCTTGCATTTCAACAGAACAATCAGAACAATTCAAATACAATATATAAAGGTAAAGGGACCCCTGACCATTAGGTCCAGTCGTGTCCGACTCTGGGGTTGCGACGCTCATCTCGCTTTATTAGCCGAGAGCCGGCGTACAGCTTCCGGGTCATGTGGCCAGCATGACAGAGCCGCTTCTGGCGAACCAGAACAGCGCACGGAAACGCCGTTTACCTTCCCGCCAGAGCGGTTCCTATTTATCTACTTGCACTTGACGTGCTTTCGAACTGCTAGGTGGGCAGGAGCTGGGACCGAGCAACGGGAGCTCACCCTGTCACAGGGATTCGAACCACCGACCTTCTGATCAGCAAGCTCTAGGCTCTGTGGTTTAACCCACAGCGCCACCTGGGTCCCTCATATATAAGATCAGGTAAAATACAACATCCTTTAAACCACAAAACCTCAGGTAGCCACCACACAGGTGGTAACAATAATTCTAAAAACTCACAGAAGCCCATGCTTTTAACTGATTCCAAAACAAGTGTTGGTGGCAGGCATATTTCACGGAAGAGGCCATTCCATAAATGGAGGACTACCACTGAAAAGGTCCTGCCCCACGTCATCATGTAATGCACCTCTCCCAGTGGAGGAACAATGAGAAGAGGTATCTAGGGCCACAAGCAGGCTGATACAGGGAGAGATGCTGCTTCAGATATGGAGGTCGCAAGTCATTTAAGAGGATAATGGATGGAAGTTCTCCTCAAGTCCAACCATACCTTTATACATGTCAATGCTGCAGACCATCTTCCCACACTCACCGGTACTTCTCACTTCCAAGCAGAAGACATCAGTAGACAGAAGACTACAATCAGTCTCTGCCTCTCTCCCCAACATCTCTCTTCCTGGACAGCAACGGTGCAATGGGGATGAGGGAAGGTGCACCTCTTTTTTTCCCCAAATGGGAAAGATCGCAACAGGGGATGTTCAAAACACCTGGCACAATCCAGCTGAAGTCATGCACTTTCAAATTCCAGTGGTTTACTTTCAATCACTCAAGCTTTATATATATTATCTACAATTCTCCCTCTACCTGTGTCCATGAACATACACCAATAATGCAGGTACGGTGAAAACAGGGTTTGTAATACTAGAGATATTCCATTAACTTTTTTAATACTTGGTTCCAACAAAACAAATAATCTCTTTGACTACCTTGTTTTCCATAGCACACTTGAAGATGGTGGTATGCTTTGAAGCATAACCTAAAATAGTAAGATGAGAAGACAAATCCTAAACAGATTTGCTCCGCTCATAGCAATGTAACAATAATTGATGACGGGATTATTTGAAACACTGTCCCTCCTAGTCACCACTATTTCATATCAAAGATTCATATTAAAACCCTTGCATCGGTACTGATGTTTTTTCATTCATACATCCAGCAAAGTTTTGGAGATCCAGTCACGCACAGGAAGAATCTTTTTTATATTAAGAAAAACACTCATGCAAAATGTAATGATCCTGAAAGTCTGAATTGAGCCTATCACTAAGCCATGTTTCAATAACACAGTGCTTCCACCCACTGGCTTATGAACAAGCTACCTTCCGTGCCCTGCCCTCCTCGCCTTCCACTAAACATAGTTGTTTGCAATGTCCAATCTATTGCTAGCACCTTGCCTCCAAACTATACTTTGCATGTCGCCTTTAAAACCTGCATTTGTGTTCAGGAGGAAAGGCACTCACCTAAATTTGCCAGTTGAGGCAAAAGGTAAACCACAGTTAGCAAAAGCCATGGAGTACAGACTGAGAGAGAAGAAGAGGGAGATCATGACAGCCTAATGGAGCCATAACAGCGGAACACAGTAAACGCAAACAGGGAAGGAGACTGCAAATCTCACTCATGGGCAAGGCAACAAAACAGCATGCTTAGCTTTTCCATCCATAAATATAGATCATTCTCACTAGAATACATACATTGATAATAATGGTTTGTTGAGAAAATAATTCCCTTTTGAAGAAGATACTAAATCTTGAAATGTATCCAGATTTTCAAGATTTTCAATAAATATTCGCTTGTACCTGTTGTCCTTGTTCTACTAGTGCCTTCTTTTTACACTGCCATACTGCTCCAGGATGCGGGTGGCGCTGTGGTCTAAACCACTGAGCCTAGGGCTTGCCGATCCGAAAGTCGGCGGTTCGAATCCCCGCGACGGGGTGAGCTCCTGTTGTTCGGTCCCAGCTCCTGCCCACCTAGCAGTTCAAAAGCACATCAAAGTGCAAGTAGATAAATAGGTACTGCTCTGGCAGGAAGGTAAACGGCGTTTCCGTGCGCTGCTCTGGTTCGCCAGAAGCTGCTTAGTCATGTTAGCCACATGACCCGGAAAAACTGTCTGTGGACAAACGCCAGCTCCCTCGGCCTATAGAGAGTGATGAGCATGCAACCCCAGAGTTGTCCACTACTGGACTTAACTGCCAGGGGTCCCTTACCTTTACTGCTCCAGTCAATGCAGATGCAGAAAATTCTTCTGTGCATGGTATCACAAAACGCTACATTTCCTTATCAAACTGCCTTTCTTTAGGAATTATTCAGGCATTAGCTATCCCTCACAATGGGATTCTCTTGAGAATTAGAAATATCACACGAGGATAAAGGAGATAGAGCTCAGACAGTTGAGCCTGAAACGGCAGAGCCTTAATCTCAGGGTCGTGGGTTTGAGCCCCATGTTGGGCGAAAGATTCCTACATTGCAGGGGGTTGTGTTAGATGACCCTCATGGTTCCTTCCAGCTCCACAAGTCTATGATTCTATGTTTCTAAAGAGCTTCCCCATAAAGCCAATGGTGAAGCTGACAACATAAAACGGCCAACGCCTATTCATATACAGTGGAACCTCGAGTTGCAGATGTATTCCGTCCCAGAGGCACGTCCGCAACTCGAAGCGTTCGCATCCAGAAGCGCCACATCTAAGCATGCGCACGGTGTGATTTAGCACTTATGCGCATGCATGAGTGGCGAAACCTAGAAGTAACCATTCCGGTACTTACGGGTTGCCGCAGGACGCAACTTGAAAAGACGTAACCTGAAGAGGACGCAACATGAGGTATGACTATAATAACATAATGCATGAAGGACTGTAAGACTAGGAAAATGTTTATTACTCATGTTTTATCTCCTTATTCAGCCCACGAGAGTTCATAAAATATTTATCTCATCAACACAAGTATAAATGGTTGTTGTTGTTGTTGTTGTTGGAATACTAACATAAGAAGAAGATAGTGGCCCCCCACCATCAAATAATACGAGACATCCAGTAAGTCTAATTGTGACTGCATGTGGGCCTTCCTTCAGCATTAGCAAGCAAGACCAAGAGGAGAGTCAAACAAACACACAACCAAAAAATCTGAGCTCTTCTGAAGCCTCCTGCAGCAATGGTGTATGTGCATATAATTAAAATTAATTTATAAAATAAACTGAAAATTAATTTTCCAACTAGTTCTATTGTTTTCTATAAGGTTAAGATAATTAAAAAGTAATAATGCCACCTGCAATGAAGAGGGGAAATACTTGAAAAGCAACAGGTGATGCTTTTCTGCTCTTTGGTACTCTGAAAGACATAACTTTAAACAAGCTCTGTAAAAACCTGGTTTGTTTCCAATCTGAGCAATGGTACTGCACATATGTCAGAGCTGGGTTCTCCTCCAATTATAACGAAGTGTCATAAACAGAATTTGGAACAGACAATATTTGCCATCTTACCCAGCTCCAAGAAAGAAAATATAGGTGAGGGGAAACCTTTCACAAGACCTAAACCATTGATGCTTACGCCATTGACACTGTGGCATGTATACAAAAGTTTTAAAGTTATAAATATCTGAGACAGCAAGGGGGAAAAGCAAGGCAAATAAGCATCAGCTATGTATAAGCAAGGTTATTTTAGCTATTTTGGGCAGATGGTGGTAAAACAAAACAGTGGTATTCTGAATAATATGTAAACACAGTATGCTAAGTAACGCAAAACTATGTATTCCAATAATGGCTCAAGAACCAAATCATGTTTAGGCATTCACTTGAACATGCAATGTTTAAATATGGGGATGGGGGCAGGGCCTGTGCACACTGGCCCCTGTACATGTCAGCTCAGAACTTGAATTAGAGTAAAACCTTGTGCATGATCGGGGCCCTGATACATTCAATTAAGCATGAAAAATCCCCCTACAGAGGATCCCCCTGGTCAACACAGGCAGGTCAGGGACTGAGCAGTAATGACTTCCACTCCCCCATCACACTGGGTGAATGTCATCACATCTAGCAAAAGATTCCTAGTCGTCAAATACTGTATAGACAAAATATTCTGCCTCAGTATGGCAACAATTACACTCAGCAGCATCCTTCTTTTTGCATGAGACCAGGCACCACCGGGCAGAGGGTTTTCTGCATGGCCTTTGACAAGAATGACTGCATCCACACATAACAATAAGCTATTTAACCATGGTTTATTCAACAAACCAATAGCTGTCTCATAGACAAGCAAACAAGCCAAACATTTATTTTGTTTCTAGCTGCTCTTACCTTGTGCTTCTATACCTTGGAGGGGTTGGGGTTGGCAAGCAACCTATGGGTATGTAAGACTGTTATAAAGTATAAACAAACCATGGATTCAACTTTTAAAACAGATTGTAAAAAATATCCCTAGTTGGGTTATGAAACATAGCTCTATAGCAGTAAGAACCACCTTACATCCTGGGAGACCTGCTTCTTGCCTTGCAGGACTTTTTCCACCTGGCCTGGGAAGGAGAAACCCTGACTGACGCCAACTACAAAATCTGAAGCTCCTGAACAGATTCTTGGGCTGGGGTATTGTTTGAGAGGGTTTGTAGTGGGGCACAGGGGTTGCTGCTGTTGTTGATGATGCTTATTTTAGATCTTGTGATTTATGTGGAAATTGTTCGGTTTGGTTATGCATTTTACATGTTTCAATTACTCTTTATGGCTACTTTTGTTATGTTATAGTGATGTGTTTTTTCATGTTGTAAGCCGCCTTGAGCATGGTTTGAACTGGGGAAAGGCGGCTTACAAATAAAATAATGTATGCATGTATGTGTACATATTTTTAAGCTTTCAAATGTGTAAGTAGGCAAAACTATTCTAACAGTATTTTTAAAATCTTCTCAATTACCGGTAGAAGCTAATCAAATATATTAACAAGTAGGAATGATATTTAGCTATACATAATTAGCAGGCCTTTAAATAGTAGCATATCTTTAAAGAAATGTGTAACATTTGTTTTTACAAATGTATAGTTTTAACCAACTATTCTGGCATTCTGTTCAATCATAATTCTGCTTCGGCTTTGACTCTGAGGTATCCAACACTTGCCAGATATGTTAAATTGTTTGCTGCAGTTGCGGTTTCCTCTTTCTCCTAACACATTACTTAGCAAGTTGTTGTGAATACACAAGTGAACCATAACTCTTGGCAAAGGCTAAGCAGCAAGAGATGTACTAAAGCAAAAGAGACTCATTCTTCCAAACTGTTACGCTGGTTTTAGCAGCACCAGCCACACCTGCCCCTAAAGGTGGTGAACTGTCTCCGTGTTTCATGGATACTGCCACAGGCCAAATCAGATTAGCATTTAAAGGTGGAAAGGGGAAATAAGTTATGCAACAGAATAACATCACTTCTCTAAAGGAGATGGGTTTTCTCAACAATGTACAACGCAACAGGGAAATTGCATCCAGCTCCTTCACTGGTAAACACTTTTTGAACCTTTAAAATTATGTTTACCACAACAAAAATTATGTTTCTCTCCATTCTCACTAACTTCAAACTACACCCCACCCAAGGCAGACTTCAGCTGTACTTGGGTGAAACAAACAAGTGATATTATATTCTTATTATTACCGTATTACTATTATTACTACTACTACTATCTATAAAATTTGTATATCACCCTTCATCCAAATATCACAAGGCAGTTGACAATATAAGAACTCAAGAAAGAATACATACCATAACAAGCATAAACAACAACCCCACCCACTGTGTTATTGTTTATTAAATTTCAACTCATAGCAATGAAGTCTGTGATACTCATTTCCATGGAAATGTTTTATGGAGAATCATACAAAGGGCCGTGCTGGAAGGTTTAGCAGAAGCAACAGGGAGTCGCACAGAGAGTAGCTAAACGACAGAATTTGCTGTGCAGTGGTAGCTACCAACTTGGATGCCTTTAAAAGCTAGTGGGCCAAGGATAGCCAACACGGAGCCCTCCAGATGTTGTTGGACAATGACTCCCATCACCCCTGACAACTGGCCATGCTGGCTGGGGCTGATGGGAGTTGTAGCCCCACCACATCTGAAGAGCACCACAGTGGCTACCCCTGCTTTAGACAAGTTCATGGAGGATATAGCTATCCAGGATGGCTCTGTGCTACCTCCAGGGCGAGAGGCTGTCTCCCTCTGTATGCCGGTTACTGAGAAGCACAAGTGAGGAGCCTACTGTTGGGCTCAAACACTTCTTGCAGACTTCCCATAGGCATCTGGTTAGCCACTGTGAGAAGAAAATGCTGGACCAGATGGGCCTTTGGTCTGATCCAGCAGGCTTCTTCTTAAAACTGTGGTCCTTGAAGACTGTGCGTTGAAAAATATTCCACAGACTCCAATGGGATTTAATGTCCCAAATTAGACCAATGAGAACTGTAAAAGAGCAAACAATTATGGGATCCCAAATGACAGGTTCAACCCATGCATGCTAGTCAAGTTTTACTCAGAGAAGACCTACTGATATTAAATGACCCAACTTAGCTGTGTTCATGAATTTCAATGAGTCTACTCTGAGTGAAATCTAGTTGAAGACCACTCCATGTCCCATTGAGTTTGGAACCAAAGATCTGCTTATATTACAGCAAACTCATTTAAAAAAGAATAGTTAATATTAGGTTTGACCAATGCCATTGAAAGGATATCACAGTCCTGCTAACAAACCATTTAAAAACTTTTGAAAATATTAAAGACACACCATCAGATGAAAGTTACACCATCACTGCAGTTCTGCAATGCTTCACACATGCGTAGAAATCTATTGTTAGAAGGGGGGGGGGGACCCAACACCTGTCATTTGTAACAGGGCTGGAAATATGGAGCCTGACTGAACCTAGAAAACACAATTACAGTACAATCCGATACATGTCTATTCAGGAGTTAAGTTCCACTGAGTTCAACGGGACTTACTTCCAGGTACTATACGCATTTATAGCATAGCAGGCTTTTTCACATATTCGCCATTCTTCACAAAATTCATAACAAAGATTACAGCACGGTTGACACAATCTACAGTTAAATAGGAATTAAGTCTAAATTTAACAGGAATGAGTCAGGCTGATGAACAGAAAACGTATGAGTATTAAGATATGAGCATTGATTTTAAAAAAAGAACACTCAAATGAGCATTCATAGGATACAGTCAAGTTCCGTAAACTCACTTTGATAAAACACTGTAGAGATACAGAAGGCAGTGGGTGGGGAGTGAGGGAGGGAGAGAAGCTTACCGGTATTTGTAATAAGCCCTCAAGAAATATCTAGATTTGTTGCCTGGCAGATATTGACTTTTTGTAAATTACTCTTTGTCACATAGGCATGTATTTAGGCAACTTAAAACCTGTCATCAGTTTTTTGTTTTCTCAGCCCACATTATATTGCTGTTTCAGTATGCAAAACTAGAGATTATTTTTGGAGGGTGAGGATCTGTCCATGAACAGGACTTGCCTGCCAAAGATATGCATGGAAGCATTTTAAAATCACGAATACAATGTAAAGCAGATGAAAAAAGTTATATGCTTTAAATAACTAATGACGAACAAAGCCAATTTGAACATAACATTTGTATCAGCCCTGTGGCTTAAAACTGACAGTTGAATGTTTGAGATTTTGGACTGACTTGTTCCTGTTATTTCTAACTCATTTTGTTGTGTGGAATTCAACATTTCCCCTACACCCTCACCTTCAGAGAGAAATATTTGCATTTTTGAAAAAAACAGTCTTGCATGTGTGTTCAAGAACCACACTTACCTGACCTAGCCATTGCTATGGTAAGTTTATAAATCAATACAATAGCTCCAAAGGAAATGCAACCAATCTTAGATGATGCAATTTCTCCACTTCTGTCATACGTTACAAACCATGCATGACACATATGCAACACATTTCAGACAATGAATCAGAGGAATTTTGAGTGATATATTAAAGCACTAACAAAAAAAAGGACAAGCAGTACAAGACCAACATTAAATAGCAGAAAACGAACTTCTGTTGACAGCTGTTTCAGAATATATGCCACACAATTTATCCTCATTGATTATGTAAACATTCAAGTAGTGCAATAATTTACTGCAAAAATTATGCAAGGTAAATTCCACATATCGGAGATCTGAATATTTTGATTTCCCACAATCAAAAAACAGGAATAGAACTAGAAGTGTTATTATTTGCCTCAACATTTTAATGCACAAGATTGTTGCATTGTCATTTGCAGTCTACTGTAATCCATATTTGACCTAAATATCAATGGCCTTCAATATCAATAAATCTACATTCATTAAAAGTCAGTATTATTAAATAAGTTTTAGTAACACACGTAGATATCTTGCCCTGTAAAAATATCATGAGATTTACAAATATGAAGAGCAATGTGGCGTTGAGATTTACATGAGAAGTTAAAGCAATAATTTATAAGTACCAACCAACTGTTTGTCTCTTATTTCTCCTAAATATATTAGGTTGTGGCAGTTTCACATAATTAAATTTGCTTTTTAAAAATAATAACTGTAAATATAAGCAAGCAATAACTCCCATTTGTATAACAAGTTGATGTCATTATTAATAAATATAGCTATTTCTACTTGCAAAATGATGGCTATAAACCATATAATTTAAGCTTATCACCTGAGTGAGTCAAAAAGGAATTTTCAGCCAAGTCTCTCAAACAAATAATATATATTTACATCACTGCAATCTGGTAAGTGCAAACTAGGAAAAGGCTAAATATCAACGTGAAAACCAAATATTTGATTAACATTATAATCACATACACTTCTCTGTATTCTGCACCCCTAAGTGTTGTGCAATATGGGGGGAAATTATATAGCACCTACTGTACTATCAGTTGGATCCAGACTCTCATCATACTGAGAGTAGACCCCTTGAAATCAATGGAACTTAAGTTTGTTGTCTAACATGAAGTATAAGTGAATAAAATAATTTCAATGGATCTACTTTAAACTCAAGTCTGGATCCAAGCGTACAAGTACAGTAAGGAATTGTGATTCTGATGACAGAGCATTTCTATACTCTATATTTTAGAAAGCAAGTGTTTTGAAATCATTATTATCCTTTAAATGCTGCCCTTTAAGGTCTTTGTAAATCTTGAACCACACAGTTTTAAGAAAGTGTGCTGCAGAATAAAATGTCCATTCCGTGAATTATATACATTTGACTCTACTATTTATATAGGGGGGGTCCTAACTTTTAAATAAAAAAAGTGGGAAATTTCACTAAAGTGTGCCATGCAAAAAAGAAATATTATCTAATATTGGCTCCTCTTGCATATTTTTTCCAGAGAAGCTTTGGGGAGACAGACCTATTTGTGTGTGACCTCCTGATATGCTGTACTCCAAAAGCCATTAGTTCTCATTCCTACAAAAAGAACTTGCGAACGTCACTAGCAATTCTTCACTTTTACTTTGCCTGTCGGTGTACCCATTGAATAGCATCTTGTAAGATCAGCAAAAGGTTAGGGAACAAATCCATATTCACACAGGGCCTGATCCAAAAGCTATGCCAACCAAAGGGTTGCTAAAGATGAATGTGATTATGTTTTAGAAGAAAACACCAAGAGTTCTGCAATGAATTAGTAAATCTAGCGGCCAGAGAATTAAGTCTAGCTGCAAAACATTGGCGTTTGTTTCAGTCATCATTCATGAAAGCTGACAGCCAGCCTCAATCCACGAACTAATTAAATCAGAGAATTTGGATTTAGGAACTTAACTTCTACTGGGGACTGATGGTATCCTTAGGACTGCAATTCTAAGCACCCTTGCTTATATAGAGTAAAAGTCCCTTTGAACTCGGTGGAACTTGTTTCCAAGTAAGCCTACTTAGTACTAGGCTGTAAACTGGCTTAAATCTAAGTGCTTTTACCATGTGTGCTCTGCTGACTGATCTGCCCATTAGATTTTTGCCACCTTCTAGTCTGATTTTTTATCAGTTTCCTACCTGCTCCGTTGCTGGTCATTTTTAAGTTCCTGCAAATTTTTAATTGACCAAAGCCAACTCTATTCTGTTCCAATATTATTCAGAATGCACAATATGCATCATCATCATCCCTTGCTTACATAAAAAAGAGAAATTGTTCTGCCCTTAACAACAGCCTCTGACAGAAACCTAATCTACGGAAAACTATCTTTGCACTATTTCTTTGGACTAAACTACTACACAGAATCATACAAGTGGCTAGAGCCAAGGGGCATACACTTCAGAGGCACATTAACACAAGAAACTTAATGCCTAGTTGGCATCATGGAAATATTTTTATAGGAAATTCTGCGATTCGGAAATCTATGTTAAAATGCAATTCTTTTTCTAATCCACATCTGTTAATAATATTCAGAAAATAGCCTTATGTCCTTTCTAAAAGAAAGCAATATATCAGAGCGCAGACAATTCAGGTAAGTACAAGCACTTTGCGTAAATAAGACGTTGTAAATCAGACACTTTCTTTATAAGCCACATGGCTTCTCTTTTAAAAATGATGTCGCTTTTCATACAGATAAGTTGATTTAAGTACTTCACAGCAACTGATGACTAATGAATCAAAACTTATTAAGGGAAACCAAATTGGTTTATTATTCACAACAAATTAATAGCTTTTTTGAAATATCATTTGATTAAACAGTATATTAGCCTTGACTAAATGGTTAGCATCATCAACTCCCTCCAACCACAGCTACCCTAAAAAGATGTTGTCCAAGGTTGTCAACTTGCTGAGATGTGTACATAACAATAATATATTTGCTTTGAAGTTACATTTTATCTCACCCATAAATGCTTTTTTTAAAAAAACACAAAAAAATGCATTTTAGATAACTCAGTGATGACAGACAGCTAGTTTCCAAAAGGAACGTAGATAGGCAGGGATGTTTGTGTGTAAATGAAAAGTAACAAAAAGGAGAATTTAAAAACAAAAAACAGTACCACAAATTGATGAGGCAACCGTTTGCCCTTGATGTATTGAAAAATACTGCTTCGTTTGTACATGTTTACTGAAGGGTTTTTCAATAAACTTATTTGCTTAGCTTACAGAAACGACAGTTTATCAGCTTCACTCTTATTGAAATTAATCCTTCACCATGCTGACTTACAATAAAACAAGCACTCAAAATCACAGAAAGATGTAGTAAGCCACCTCCTTTTTGGCTGCAATCCTCAGAACACCTCACTGGAACTTGGAGAAAACTTACATAGGATTGTGCTGCTTGTTCCAAAATCATGTTGCAGGTATGTGGAAGTCGAGGGACTTGACCCACAAACATAAATAGACTCACAAACAATGTTGCTTACAACTGTTAGGCTACAATCCTATGCACACTTTTCTGGAAGTCTTGGAACCCAATGGAGATTACGGTACTTCTGAGGAGACCTGGACAGGATTGCACTGCTAATGCTGTGCTGATGTTTCACTTATGTCTAGGATATTTGATTTAACCAGCAGAGCATTCTAACCTCTCAATTTTTAGTGTAAAAATTGGGGGGGGGGGTTCTCTACTGTGCTCTTTGCCTCTCCCTTTAAAAAGTGTCTCTACTATTCTAACTTAATTCAGTGAGGGAGAAAACACAGCCATAACGAAGCGCAGTAAAATAACAAGATGAGAAGTCAGAGGAGTTAACTCTAAACATACTGCTGCATCGTAATAACCCCCAATATAGGAAGAAAATATTAAAAGTGCAGAGATTCTACATCTTCAAAGAGGGGAAAGCGTTAACTGGAAACGATTTAGAAAACCTGATCTAAAGTTTCACACGCAGCTGTCTGAAAAAGTCTCAGGATTCTCAGCTGAGAAATCGTCTCCCAACCACACTGCTATTCACATACAACTGTTTCCATATTGTTATTTTTTTTTGTTTTGAACCGTATCAGGAGTCTTCTCCCCAGTTCCAATCCCTGAATCCTAAAACTAACAGAATCAGTGCTAATGCCCTCAGACTTGAACTTTCTGTTCTAAAGGGGTTTGTTATTTTCAACAATAGGAATGTCCGCTTTTGACAGATTTCATCCCCCTTCCTTTGCTCCCTCAGCCCCACCCACTCCCCTCTTGTGCCAACAAATCCTATCCTCTCTTCATTCCTCAGTAGCATAATCTCCAGTGGAGGAAAGGGGTATCTTCTTCACTACCTAATTCCTAAACTCTGACACGAGGTTGGGTACTGGGCTATCTGCAGATGTCTAAAGAACAACTGTGGCATGAAAAGTCTGGTGGCGAGAGAAGAGGTGGTTCACATAAATGTGCACCTCTTGACAAAATTTATATAATTACTTCTCACTTGGAAAACTTTTTCTAGTTTAACAGCACTGGCTCTACACAATCACACACACACACACACACACACACACAAACACATATACACAAGTTCCATAGGAAAAGCTTTAAAAAAAAATCCTAGTAGGTTCATGTTGGGCAAACTTCTGCTCATGACTTTTGAGTCATACAAAGTTTTAACCAACAAAATAATGAGGAAAGAGAACTGTCTCATTTAGTTGCAACTCAAATAATTAGACCAAAAAGTGCACCTCTTGGAAATGGATATTTCCCAATTGTTTTCTTCCACAAGATAACTATAGACTACAGGGATATATTAAACAAAAACAAATCTGATAAGCAGAACTAAAAAGATAAGGCCCATTTTACAATCTACCATCCCAAGCATCTTTCCTTTAAAAGAACCTTTAAATTTCCTTTTTATTCAGAAGAGCTAAAGATGTACCAGGACAAAATGTCCCTACTTTTAACTACATAATTTCAGCATGTTTTAGAGATGTTAAACTTGGAAAGAAGGGTTTGTTGTGTGTGCATACAGGTGACCATTTAACTGTAGAAGGATAACTCATCTGATCACCAACTCAAGAAACCCACAACTGACTCTTATTATTTGATTCAGTTATACTGAAACTAGTTTAAAATTAAAATCTGAATTTAATACAAGTATGCACATTCCAAGTGCACATTCATTATCTTAAAACTGAATCAGGCCAAAAATATGTGCCACTTTTTATATGGCAGAAACTGTGTTTATACTTACTAATATGAAAATTAGGAATATTTAGACTGTGAACTGAACAACATTTTATTTCTATTTCATGGAGAAACCTTTCTGCCCAATGACTACCTGGCTTGTGGAAAGTAGTTGGCACTTAAGTCTCCAAGTACGGTAAAAGGTTTTGCTTAGCATCCTTACATATGTAAAGAGAGACCCCATTATAAATTATAAATAGCATGCTTGCTCCCCATCTATAAATAGATACATATTATGAGAAAGGCATATGAGTTGCATGACCACAGATTGTGGATCATGCTCCCAGGTACTATGCATGCTTAGTGAGGAAATATGTAAATTAGAAAAATAAAGACTTGATTTATATCACACTTTTTTTGCTGATTTTTTAAAAAACCACCTTGGTTTTAACACCATCATGGTATATCTATGAGCATTCTTTTGCCCCCATGTTTTAAATTCAGTTCTTCCACTACAGCTCCCTCTTCAGTCAAATCCACTTTGCTACTACAAAGGTCCTTTCTCTCTTTCCAACTGCCCAGGGTGTCATGTCATCTGCTAGGTTTGCACAAGCAAAGCAACCTGAAAATGGCAATTGTCTGCAGAAAAAATGGTATTCGCTCAGAGCTTCCCATAAACCTATGCATATCTGGTGGGTCTTATTCTGAATAAATAAATCACACATCCTAATAATGATGGTTTGTCCAACGTCACTCAAAATTAAGTCTTCACTCTGCATAAGCATGCATCAAAGCAGTACACAAAGTCCTACTTTTTAAAACCTGACTAGAGAGGGTTATTTATTATGTCTAAGTTACTACTTAACTCATATCAGTCCTTAACTCAAATCAACACCACAGTTAAATGGTTCTCTGTGTTGTGAAACACTGGCATCAGTAAGGCCTGCTTACACTGCCTGGCAGCAGTGCTATTGGTGCTTTTCAAAAGATACATATATTTCTAGGCATAGGCTGGGAAAGTGCATATGGGTGTCCTGAAATGAACAAACCCACCCACCCACCCACCCCTCACTCCTTTCTCCTTGCTTTCTAGGCTAATCTACTTCTTTACTATAAAAATGGGCGAAGATCAGGTTGCAAAAATTGAAGATTTGAGGCTTTTAATAACAGCCTTTAGTCAGAAGATTAGTAATGTCTTACTGATAAGGATGGGATGAAGTTTTGTCACAGCTTTAAAGGACTCAATTCTGAAACTTTTTGTCCGTGTGAAGATTCCCAAGTCCTTTTGTGTGCATTATTTGGAGTGCGCCTTCCTCAACACCTGCAAACTGGATTGAAAAGGTGCCCTTGTGCAGGTGTCTTACTTCCCCACCCAGTGGCAACACTTGTGCAATATCTGGGGGCAAGTAACTTGGACTTCCATGCATCTGCTGGAACCCTGGGCATCTGCCAACTAAACACTGGGCCTGTGCGCTCACCTCTATATAAAAAGTGTGTCATCCTTCCTTTTCCCCTTCCAAAGGAGATTCACAGAGGGGGGCGGGAGACTTCAAAGTGGCAACAGAAAAGGGTCAGGTTTCCATTTCATTTTAGTAAGGTTCCAATCCTGAGCTTGCTTCCAAGGGAGCAGAACTGCACTTCTGCGCACACTTACCTGGGAGCAAGCCCAAGCAAACTTAGTAGAGGGTCACTTCCTCATAAACCAGACCGGTCTGTAAGTCCCGCTGAACTTTTGAGCCAAACATGTTCAGGGCCGAGCTGCACGTGTTTACATTCAGCAGCAGCGGAGGCAGAGATCGCCCTAGAGGCGCTCTGAGCAAGAGTGTGTGTGTACTGTATATATTTATTAGAGAGATGAACTCGGCGGGGTGTTTTTAGAAGCTGCGCAAAGCGCACCAGAGGGGCGCGCGCTATTTCCCACCCACCCCCCTTTCCTTTCTCTTCCCCGTCTTTTCCTTTTTTGCTTTTATTTCGCCTTTCCTGCACGCGCTTACCTTGCGTTGGTGCAGTCGTTGTAGAGGGTCTCGAAATCCTTCCTGGAGATGAGCTTGCAGCGGTTGACGCCGGGCTGGATGGCGCCCAGGCCCCTGAGGATCCGGACCTGCTCCACGTTGCAGACGACGGGCGTGATCTCCAGGCGCTTGAGCTTGGTGTAGACGGTGTGCAGGCCGCCCACCAGGTGCTTGAGGAAGAGGTCGAACGCCTGAGGCAGGCAGATCAGCTCGCAGCCCTCCACCGTGAACGAGGCCACCTTGGCGCCCCGGAGGTCCACCATCTTGCACTCGTTGTTCTGAGGCGTGTTCTCCACCGGCGAAGGGGTCGAGTACACCGGCTTGCCCGGCACGCCGACGCCGGCAGAGGTGCCCGCGCTGGGGGCAGGCGGGGGGCCGCCGCCGCCCCCTGCTCCGCCGCCGCCGCCGCCCCCTGCGCTGGAGGCTCCTCCGCTGGAAGCGCTGCCGGTGCCCAAGCTGGCGCTGCCATTGCTCTCCCCGCCTCCGTTGCTGGAGGCGGCTGTGGCGGACGCCGCCGCCGAGGACACCGCGACGGGCTCCGTCCGGAACAGGCTGGCCGCCCCCGACGAGGCTGCTGCCGCCGCCGCTACCGCCGAGGCCGCGGCGGCCGGCGGGGAGGCGGCCGACGAGGTGCTGGTGCTGGTGGTGGCGGTGCAGGCGGCCGACGTGGAGATGGGCGGCTGAGGGGGCACCAGCTGCGCCGGCGGGATCAGGGGAGCCGGGGCGGCCATGGCCGCATGAGGCGGCGAGGCGGGAGCAGCAGAAGCCTCAGCCCGCCGGGGCCGGCGACCCCCACCCCACCCCCTTCACGGAAAAGTGGGTGGGTGGGTGGGTGCCGGGTGGGGGGGGGCAAAATAAACGGAAAGGAGAAAGAGGCGGGAGGCGGCAGTTGTGTTTGTTTATGAGGGGAGGGGGGAAAGGGAGGAAAGTTGGCTCCCTCGCGCGCACCGTGGAGAGGGTTTAAAAAGCCATGTTTGGGGGCGAGGGGGGAGGCGGGAAAAGTGCGCGTGGGGGGCGCAGAAAGAGAGAGAGAAGAGGCTGGGGGGGGAAGCGTCCCGGCAGCAACTGTGAGGAGAAGGAACGAGAAGTCCGCTTTGGAAAAGTGGTGGCGCAGGAGGAGCGCGCGCCAGGGGAGAAGGAGCAGGAGAGGGGCGAGCTCGGTTTGTGGCGCGTCTCTTCTCTCGCTGCTGCTGCTGCTGGTTCTTCTTCTTCTCCGCCCCCCTCCCCCTCTTCCTCACTAGCACCTAGTTAAAAAGAGGAAGGAGGCGGGCTGCTGGTGCAGGGCTTGAGCTGTGAGCTCGCTCTCGCCAGGACACGGAGCCAAAGGAGGAGAAACGTGGAGGTGCGCGCGGGAGGCTGGAGCGAAGCGCCGGCTGCTGCTGCTGCTGCTACCGCGGCTGCCAGCCTCTTCTCCTCGCTTCTCTGGACGTGGACGAGTTGTTGTTGTCACACGGTACAGGGAAAGGGGCGGAGCTCCGGCAACTTGAAATGCCCCTTTGAAGTGAGCCCCAGCCTCTCCCACACCCGCTCGGCGGCGGGCATTAACCTAAATTATCCAACCAGGAAGCCAAGAGCCAAAGGGAGAGGGGAAACGAGATGCACGGGGAGGTATCTCCTCCTCCTCCTCCTCTCCAGAAACCGTTAGATTGCACGTTTCACGTTTCATCCCACCAGAGGTGAGCTGTGTAATTTTCCAATTCCCACTCCCCCCTCTTTCTCCCGCCCCTCCCCCAACGGTAAGCGGGGGGGGGGGGAGAAAGAGAAGCAACACGCTTGTCAACACGAGTTTGATGGAGAACAAGCTCTAAAATTGACCCAGGGACAAGCGGTTGGTGCAAGACACGAAGGGCCCAAAAGATAATTATTGTTTTTTTTAAGTAAGGAAAAAGTAGCGCGCGAAGCAACAGCGCTCCTGTTTCCCTAAGTGTTACTTCTTACTTGCTTGCAAAAACAAAACAAAACCCCGTTTCAAAATCGAGGTGGAAGGATCGGAGTGGGGGGATAACATGCTTTCATTTGTACACTCCAGTCCTTTGAAGATAGTAAACAATTGCAGAGAGCAAGTGGCGAGGGGGGGGGGAGACTCTGCAAGTTGCATATTTGTTTATTAACGCTGCTCGGAGTGGGAAGGGAAGCGTCATAATTACCGCTCCTTAGAGCGCTTTGTTGTGCGAAGTGCTGGGATGAAACGCGAAGCGCACGGAGAAGAAAGAAGGGGATATAACTACAGATATATATAGCATTTCCGGAAAATAATAGGCATTTATGGATCAAAGAGCCCAAGGTACTTACATTTAATGCAGTTGAGAAATAACATCTGTTGTGGGAAGGGATTCTCAAAGCAAAAAAGCTGGCGGGGTAGACATATAGAAGGGGGCAGATGTTCGCCAATAAACTGCTGCAGCAAGTCCCCCCCCCCCCGATATCCCACCCTCTTCCTTTACACCGAGGCGTTTTCAGAAGTACAAAACCTCCGATTTTAATGTGTGTCTGTATTTTGACGGCTTCTCTGTTTGTCTTGTGTCCCTATTATTGCCGCGGGGGGTGGGAGAGAAAGGAGTTAACGAGCGCTGCTTTGAACTAGGGGTGAAGTAACTCTGCAAACGTTTCCTAAGCGGAGCGAAGTCTATGCAGACGGCGCTGTGCCATCAACAGGTGGCACCGCCGCGTGATCCAGCCTGAGATCTCTGGAAGGAGCGGCGCCGTGTTTACTTGGGAGTCAACCTGCGCAGAATCGGACTAGAAGGAAGCCTGCGTGTTTTATATTACTCTGGCCCTTGCGCTGCCAGGCTCAAACGGGGGTGAACGATCTGGCGTACGATGCGCTCAAAACTTAAGGGTCTGGCGGGTGAGCCCTTGCTGGTGTTCAGTGGAAGGCTGCGCACGTGCTTAACATCTCACTCGCCGCATTGATGCGATGGGGATGGCAAGGTGCCTTGCGCTTCGCCTGGATCGCGCGCCCTGTCTCCTGGAGACGCCAAAAGCAACAGGACTCTCAAACAGCTCTGGCAGAAGCGCGCTGCTGCTTTTGCGCCCTACCTGCAGCCGATGAATGACTGGGGCCCTTGGCGTGCGCTCTTCAGCTTACTGGAGTCCGCTGGAGTTTTGCCACGCGGCTGGCAAAGCCAATAAGGGCAGAGAAGTAGGGATGAAACCGCTCAGAGCGGTGCCAACCAAGCCCAAAGCCTTCTCTTTCACAAGTCTGAAAGGAGAATCAATACTTCCCTTAGGGCCCAATTGTTTATGGCTGTTAAAAGCGCCACAAGCAGGCTGCGTAGTAAAGAGCTTGCTCTCTCTGCTAAACAGTTTTGGGACCTACTGAGAGGGAGACTAGGGTTTTTTTAAAAAAAGAATTTTCCTGAAGCTAGATGACACATTTTAAAAAGCAAAATGTGTGGCTGATATGAATTTGTAAAGTTTTGTTTTTTTAAAAACTTCCAGCTCTAGGAAACAATTACTGATTAGGAAAATAAGGCCAGAAGCCACTCCTCAGGCTTCTCATTTTCAGCTAAAATTGAAATCATTGAGAGATGCTTAAAAGGGTTGTTTTTCCTTATTGGCATAATACGGTGTGGGTGCAATGTCTTGGCTGGAGGCTGGTTCACTTCACCTGAAAGCATGTATATTGCATGCTTTCTCATATTGAGAACTCAGGCTCATACCAGATGTTCTAGTACCGGTATGTCCGATACCACAAGAATGTCACCATGGGTGATTTCAGACTCATGTATAAACTTCATGCATAGGTGTATGTAAAACTTTCCCAATATTTGAGATCTCCCCCCCCCCCTTTGTGGAGTAGAAAATATATCAAGTATTGAGTTCTACCATGTGTCATTTGAAAATGCACTGATTCCAACTTATTCCTAAAGTTTGGGCCTGCTTCCCATCATACAAAATATGTTACAACGGGGCTGAATGAATAACCATGGTGACCCGTATGCATTTATTCAGAAGTAAACTCTATTGTGTTGAATGGGACTTACTCCCAGGTAAGTGAGTTTAGGATCACAGCCTAAACCACCCCTATGTGACTCCTGGCTGAATATCTTGCGAACTGATTCAATTGAAAAGCACTGCATTTGAGATGATATGAAAGATCTGCCTGTGTTGCTTGATATGTGAAGACTCATTCACACATGCAAAGCACCACTTGAGGCTGCCTGCAATTATTTTGTGAGGAATATGCAAGTATGAACGAGGCCTGTGTGCCTGGTTCATACCTGCATTTTCCCCAGTCTGCCTATGTCTGCTTTGCTGCATGGGTTGTGCACACATTTGAGATTCTGTGGCTAACTACAGCTTCCCTGCATGATAAATTTCTGTTAGCACAGATGAAAAGTGCACATACATTTGCATATGGCTTTTCCTACATGGAAGTCATACATGTATAGGAAATAGTCATGTGTTCTTTATACTAAGTTGTATTGAAATCAATGTGTCATGCTGATAAATTGGCTTAGGAGTACAAAAGATCTTAAGCAGCAACTGCAGTCTGATTACAGAACCATTTTCTATGTGTATTATTTTGTATGTGTATTCCATAATCTTCACTTAAGGACAAATAATTGATTAAAATATCTTGGAGAGGAGAACAGTGGTCCTTTTAAAGTACGTGAGTACCAATAGCAATAAAGTATTTTAATCCTTGGGTGTTATGTAGGCGTTAAATTATTTTGGCTGCTTTCTTTACACCTTTGCATGACAGTAAGTCCAGTGGAATTGAGAACCTGCAATCAGTTTGTAATAAGCCTCACTGATTTCAGTATGGGAGGTCTACAGCAGGCATCCCCAAACTGCAACCCTCCAGATGTTTTGGCCTACAACTCCCATGATCCCTAGCTAACAGCACCGGTGGTCAGGGATGATGGGAATTGTAGTCCAGAACATCTGGAGGGCCGAAGTTTGGGGATGCCTGGTCTACAGTGTTGAAACAATCATTCTTACCTACCTTACAGGGTTGCTGTAAAAGTTAATGGCACACAGCTCAGTCATATATATGTTTACTCTAAGCCCTCCTGTGTTCAGTGGGACTTACTTCTGAGTCACAGCCACAGATTGCAGCCATAGGATGTGAAATGTTGTGAAGGCTGTCCAAGTTCTACACAAGTACTTGTCCTACACAATACTGAAAATCAGTGGCAGTTAAAATTTACATCCTGGTCTGTTCAATTAATGGAAACACCAGTGTTTGTAACAAGCTTTAGAAAGGAATATTAAATAACAAATATTTAAACATGTGACAGGTGTCTCAAGACAGACACATAGTGTGAAGTGGGCACCTTCGCTTTTCAGGTTAATTAATAAAATGTGTGTTCTTAAAACATGGCCTGCTGTTTCTAAGGCACCTCTTTTAAAACTTTCTTTAAACTGAAGAAATGGGCCATAATTTCAAGGCTGGAATCTTGGGTATCAAAAGCACAAGAAAAAGCCAAACAAGCTTTTGCAATGACAAGACTGTGAACTATAATAGCCGAGCCTGCCTTCATAAAATTAAGACTCTGTATTTGCCTCTTTCTGATTCCAGTGCAACAATGGGGGGGGGAGATGCATTTACCTTAAAGAGTCCACCTAAACAAACAAATAAATGCTAAATTATGACAGTCTAAAGACGTGGATTTTTGTTGATTGTGGTTGCACATATGTTGTTGAACACCTATGAGGTGTGACTCATTCCCAAATATGTATGTAAATAGGATTGCCGGGTGCAATCCTGAGCATCGTTCTTTGCAAATAAGTGCCGCAGAAATAAACGGATCTTAAAGTATCCTGCAGCTGGTGTAAAGGCTTCTCTCGCGGGTAACCTCCACTGGTGCTTTTTTAATCTGCGCAAAATGGACACACATGAATTGCGAGTCCCGAGCACAGTAACCCTTTCCCTTCCAGGGGCGACTTCTCTTCTCGCTTCATCTTCCTGTTCTCGGAGTGAGTCGAGTAACTTTGTTCTCCAGAGTCCTGAAGCTGCCAAGGGAACACGACCAAGAAATGGATGAAGAGCCCCAACAAAGCTCTCTTGAAGCTTCATGCGTGGAGTCTGCACTCCTCAGCAAACTACTGGATGGGGGGGGGGGTTGGCCTTGGCTACACAGGACCTAAACGCCATTCCCACGACCTTTTTTTTCCACGGACTTCCGAAACTGGTCCAGTCTCGACGCAAGTGTGCGCGTTTAGGACTAAGAGGCTTACGCAGCGCCAAACCCAACCAATAACATTGCTATGCGGCGCCTCTTAAAACATGGCGAGGCTCATTTATTATGATCATTAGCCTACAATTATTGTCACCCATCGGCACCTTCAAAATAGGGTTCCCCTTCCCTGCTCCCTCCCCTAGAGCCTCTCCCTCCGCAGAAGGCGCATCCCTCGCCCGTCCGCCTTACTCCCAAGTAGCCTAAGTGAGAAGGGAACTTTCTCCGTGTGTGTCAAGTAGGAGACTTATGGTGTTGAAATCAATAAGACTGTTTAAAATTCAAAGACCTGCAAATCGTTCTGTTTGTCCTTTGATAGGGCCTCTGCTGATTAAAATGCGACCAAGAAAGCTTAATTGCTGCACTAATTAAGAAGTCTTTAATTTCTTTCCTGGAATATTGTTTGAAGCAGGGTTTCTCTTCTATTCCTCGCAGCTTGTTCAGGGCAGAGTCTCTCCCTCCCTCCCTCTCTCCCCCCCCCCTCCATCACTCCCTCTGACCCTTTCGATGAATAAACAATGCGCACTGGAAACAGTCAGATGAATAGATAGTGATCCTAATTTATTACTTTCGAAAACACCTGCTCCAGAGTGCGCTGCTTTACGAAGCCCGGGGCCGCGGAGCAACGCGTAAGATGCGCTTTAGACGACGCGTGTTAAGTGCTCTAACCGCACCTGAGTGGCAGCAGATAAACGGGGGCACAATTTCCTCCTGTCTCTCTCTTCCCCCACCCCCACCCCTCCTCACGCCTCTCCAACTTACTCCTTTCTTTCCTCCTCTGTCCTTAGCGGGAAATAAATATTTAAGCTCATCAGACGGACGAAAAAATCCTTAGCTTCGGAGGAAGACCGAAGCAAGTGGTGGGGGAGACGGGTCCCCATCTTAAATTCATTACCATATACTTTCTCCTCCTGTTTATTTCGACTCCCCTCCCCACCCCTGCTTTCCTGAGAAATACAATGACCCCATTATGCTTCGCCCCCTTCCTCCTGCCTATTGACCGATCTTTAGCCAGCCATTTCTCAAAACTGGGGGAACGGACTCATGAATCTTGCCCTGTGATCAATAGCCCTTAAAAAGAGAGCGGATGTGTTTATTCTGCGTTCCCAGCGTGCGCCTGCGTGAGTCAGAGAGTGCGGGGTTAGGAAGGAAAGAGGCGATGCAACGCGAACCACCGTTTACTCCAGAGTAGCCTCAGTAACGTAGACTCCCTGCACCGGGGGAAAGACCGAACCAAGTTGGCATGCAAGTTTCCGGGTTGTCCCACAAGTGGGCACGATCCAGCCAAAGCAACTTGCCTTTCCCACATGCTGATTCTCTGTATTATCAGGCTGTAAAAGGGATTCTGCTGGATCGTGTCCCATGTTGGGAAATGGGAGTGTCTGGTTGGGCGGTTTAAACGACTTAACGAGGTACTCTGTGGATTGTGAAGTAATTGTAGTATTTTCTAAATTATAATTTAAAAAGATAGGCGCACGTTGTTGTTGTTTTATTTTCTTTGCTTCTAATATGTTGAATTCCTGCCTTGCAGGGGGTTGGACTAGATGACCACCGGAGTCCCCTCCAACTGTACAATTCCATCGTTCTGCGCGCTGCATTTGGAGAGCCTGACTCCAAGGAGGCGGCAGCCGCTGGGCTTCGAACTTCTAACACGGCGGTGGTGAACCAAGCCCCGCCTTCCCCTTCTATAAATACACCGAGGCTTCTCGTCGCTGACAGGACGACTAGATAACACGCTTAATACAAATACAAAAGGGCTGGTTGCCATTCAAGGCACGGCGGCTCTCTAATTATGTTTATTCTAATTGAAAGCAAAAAGGTTTGATTTTGCAGGGCGGGGGGCGGGGGCTGGCGGAGGAGAGATGCCAGGGGAAGAATCTGAAACGACTTTTAGGCTGCTTTGGATTTATTTTTAGTAAGGGCAGCGGGCCCAATGTGGTTCGCAAGCGTCTCCATCAATCTCCTGCTGAAGGAGTAAATAAATATATATTATTTAAAAAAGAGAGAGCTCTTGGGGAGGAAAACTCACATATCTAACGGAGGCCGGATATAATGCCCCCAGGGGTGAAGGAGAGAGGGGGGGCAGTAACACTGGAGTTTCCAGACTTCACGCAAATCAATTGAAGCCCACTCCTTATGGCCAGGCTGCCAGATTGTTATGACTGCGAATTCAGTCGATCAAACAGTGCATTAGCACCCCCGCCACAAACAGGCTGGACACAAACAGCATCCGCTTTGGAACAATCGGCGTTATAGATAATGTGAAGCAAACACAAACACACACGAGCAAGCCCGGAGGCCCCAGTGCAAATGTGGATCCTTTGCTCAAACGAAAAGTGGTGCCAAATAAATGCGCAGCGCAATCCTAAACACCATGTTTAATCTGAAGGGGATCTCGGTGGGGTTCAATGTCTGCTTAGGATTGCAGTCTTAGACATGGTTTGAAGGGCGGAAAAGCCTCCAGGAGCTGTAGCAGACACGTCGTATTAAAGTTCCGGCAGGCCGGAAGCGCCTTGAAGTGGATCATGTAAACTGCGAATTGGACGTGGCAGAGGGGAGTTCAGTCTTTTCAGCGCCTTCGGTAGCAGGAAGCCTAGAGCCCCGGCCCTTTGAATGCTCGCAGCTCTTGCTTGCCGAGGAGCAAGTTCCTTTGAACTCGGTTGGGCTTCCTCGCGAGTAAGCTTTCCTTGGGCGCGAAGCGGGTTGCTGAGTGGACGAATTTGGGGAAGCCCAATTCAGAAACGACCCTTCCCTTCCTCACGTCGAGGCGGTGGTTCCGAGCTCATACAGACGAGCAAACGATTCCGCGGGGTTCATCCTCGCCCGGGATTTAGCGAGGGTCATTTGTGTCAACTTACAAAGCCGTCAGAAGTCTTTCAGCCACGCATCAATGGCCAGCGCGTGTTGGAAGTGCTCGTCTGAATGAGCTCACCTTTGGCTCTGGTCCTTTAAAATTTTTGCGCTTCGTGTTTAGGAAATCTCCATGCTGCAAGGAATTTGCCTTAAACTCCCGGCTATCCACTCAGCAGCCGCCCCCCCCCCCAGCCCAGCAGCTCTCTCCAATCCGTTTCTCTTTGCAGGATTCTGCGGTCCATTCCTCCCCAACCCCGAACTTCTTTCTCGAGCGAACCTTAGATGCTGCGCTTTATGTCAGGGAACTTTATTATACGCGCGGGAAGTAGCCCGGAGATATTGATCTCCAAGATAACCTACTCGGTGCGCACCATGCAGCTGCTTCTTGCAGCGTCTGCGCCATTCCTGCGGTGCAGGACATGCCCGGGACCATCTCTATATGCGACCATCCACGCAGGGAAGCGGTGGGGCTGGGAGACTAGGCGGCGAGCGAGCTTTCCCTCTCCGGGGCGCGCAAGGGTTGCTGCTCGCCGCTGACCAGAGAGGTCCCTGACGCCGCTCCTTTACAGCCGAGAGGGGATTTTTAAACATGCCTTTTTATAAGGGACATCCCTCGACTCCACAGCGCACACGTTCGGGCAGATGGCATGAGTTCAGGCTGAGCGGAGAGGGCAGAGATGCGAGGCTTGCATCGCTCTGCGTCTCTTCCGCGATGGCCACGGGCTCAAGGATGCCAAACAGGGATGCCATGAGGGGCAGGCAGGTTCCGGCTCCCGCGAGGACAGGAGATGGAGCAGGAAAGATGGCACGGGGGAGCGGGCAAGGGCGGCGTTTCTGCCTCCCTCCCTGCGCTTCGCGCGGCGCTCGGAGGCTGAGAAGTTTGCCGCGGCTCCAGTGCGAGGAAATCCGGACTGGTCCGTGGTTTCTTTCGCCACAGGGGCGGCAGACCCTTGGCCTCGACGCGCCCGCTTCTAATCCACTTATCCTACTAGTTAATGCCCGACATCCGGATCACACCTCGTTTGGAACGAGGCTCACTTGAAGTCCGTCGGATTTGTGCCCAGTTGCGTTTCAATCTGGGAAGGAACTCGCCTAACCTTACCCATGGGAATCTTTCAAACGCAAAGCTTTTCCTCATTTTTTTTGCGCCCCCGTCCCCTTATTAAAGGATGTCTCGTTTGCCCCCCAGTGCAGCGCCAGATTCTTGAGACGCGCACATGCACACCTCCGCCTTCTTTTTAAATCCAGAGTAACTCCCACTCATTGTAAAGAGTGGAAGCGCGTAATCGCTCCAAACAAAAGACCCCGGGGAGAAACCCTCATTTTCATGCACATGGAGCAGATCTAGAACGTGTGGTTTGGAGTAACTAATTCATGTTTATTGATCTTAGTAAGATTTATCTCTTGCAAAGCACCCTAATACGTTTGAAACTAAAAGGTGGGAAGTTAGGATAAGAAATAGTTTTTTTGGGGGGAGGTGTTAAAGTTAGGGCTCCTTTGGGTTCCGACGGCGCGCAGGTGCATTTGCGCAAGTTCAGTTTCATTTGCTTTCCAAGAAAGTGTATTTAGGATCGCAGTCCAGGCCTCTCTTTCTCCTCTGCTGCCTCTTTTGTTTTCCTCATTCCTGACGACGAGGATCTCCCTCTCCCCGCCCCCTTGAATGAACCTCAAAGTCTTTTTTAGGAAACAAAACCCCCACCGCTTTGCAGATCAATCAACTTCCACGGCTCGCCCCCTCCCCCTCCCCCTCCCCCCCCAAATGACGCAACAGTTTGCGGTGTCTTAATCTGCGGGAAGAAACGTGCTATGGAACTCCAGAGGTAAACCAGATTTCTGCCGGGGAAGAATGGCTGACAGTCAAACGACTGAACTGCTCCGAAGCTAATTGTTTCCCTTCTAAAAACGCGCACAGGGGAGGCTTTTCACCAGGGCTTGCAAAACGCCGCTGCTTCCACATGACAAACGGGAGGAAGGTGGCTTTCAGCTGATGATGCCCAACATTAACTCAACGTTTTATTTAATAAAAGAGTGCTTCTCCTCGCCGCCACTTCTCCTTCTACTCCTCCCCCCCCCTTTTAAAACCTCTTTGGAGAAGTTTCAGACCTGGATAGAGATTTATATTATGAGAGACTTATATAAACCCTTTGCAAAAAAACAAAAACAAAAAAAGCAAAGCGTGGCGGGGGTGGGGGTGGGAGGGTGATGAGAGGTATTGTAATGGAAGTGCTGACACCATCTTAACCATAGCGTTGTAAACGGCTATGCTATAATATCCATTAAGCAGAAAGAAAAATAAGATGGTTGATCAATAATTTATACCCAGAGTACCAACTGCAGACATAATAACTGTAATGTTTGCAAAGCGATCTCTCGCTCTCCAGGCTTTAACAGTAAACTCAAACTAGCCACGCTGTTAATTTCCAATCTCTCTCTCTCTCCCCCCCCCCACCTCTTTCCCAGCTCCTCTTTTTTTCCAGACGAGAATACAAACAAATTACTTAAAAATTCTATTTTGCTCCTCATTTAGCATGCCTCACATGGGATCCGGGAGCAGGAATTTAATTATGATGTAACTCGGAGTGATTGCAGGGTGAGGCAGAGCTGGGAAGAGGTGGCAGAGCAAGCTAAGGAACTACCGGTAGGTTGGTGAGGATGGGCACGTTTTTAGTTTTTAGGGTTTTTTTAAAGGAGTTTTTAGCAACCACGGCCGGGGGAACCAATGCTCTC
This sequence comes from Darevskia mixta, assembly GCA_034641385.1. Lineage (NCBI taxonomy): Eukaryota > Metazoa > Chordata > Lepidosauria > Squamata > Lacertidae > Darevskia > Darevskia mixta. Next base: position 12,922,420 of record JAWWNH010000173.1, on the reverse strand, counting down.
CCCGCTCCTGGAGCACCCCGCCCGGCGAGGGAGAATCAAATGAAGTAAAACCGGCTGGGCTTTGGGTCATCTCGATTCTTTGCAGTTATTCACACATGAAAATGGAGTGACACAGCTCAACTTCAAAGCAAGTCCCTGCGCTGGGCTGTGTTTTTCTTTTTTTAAAGAGCCACTGTGGAAACACAATACCCCATGGGACGATAAGAATCAGTTTCACAAAACAATAGCCCTTGCAGTTGAAAGAGAGAGACAGAGAGAGAAAAGGAAAATCAAGCCCTTTTGCTGCTAAGTGGGGGTGGGTGGCGAACTCCCAGCACCCATGCAGAGACTTGATCCTAAGCACACTTCCTCGCAAGGAAGTCCGGTGGAGTCCAAAGGACACCACGTAGTGTGTTTAGCATTGTACCCTTGTGGTCTGAGCCGCAACCCAAGGAACACTGACAAGGGAATGAGTCCCATTGAGGTCAGTGTGGTTACTTCCCAGAATAGGAGTGTGACATGTTCACCTCAACATTGTTTCTTGTCATTTGCAGAGAAGCTTAACCAGCCATTTCCGCCCAGTTGTAATGGTGCATCCAAGGCAAAGCTATTTGCTTGGAACAAGCTCTGTTGAAATCGCCCGAACTCATGCACTTAAGGAACAGCCAGATCTCAAAACGCGGGGAATTCTCTTTTACACACAAGAAATTTCCATAGGCTTAATCTGATACGTGGAATTGGCCTGTTGTTGGCTGAATATCCATTTCATGGATAAATTTCATGTGTATTACTCCCCAAGCACACATGCCGGCCATACTTAAAAATAATGGGTAGGCCTATTGAAATGAATGGACCCAATGTAGTCATCTTCGTGACTGTCAATGGGGTCTACTCGGGGACGACGACGACAACGACCTTAACTGGGCTGTATGCAGCACCACTCAAAGCAGACCCATTGAAATTAATGGACCTAAGTTAGTTGTTTTGATTAATTTTTGTGGGTCTGCAGTAAGTAAAATAGATACAGCCCATTTACTTGGAAGCAAGAGGGGTTTATACACCCAAGTTAGCTGTAAATAAATTCCACTGGAATCCATGGTACTTACTGTCCCATAAAAGCTCTCCTTCATAAGACAAGAGGCGTAGGTAGCAAATATCAGATACGGGAATAAAAAGTGTGTTTGAGCTTCCGTCTCAATTTAGGCTGCATGTAAATAGGGTTTAAAAGCAGAACAGTACGTGGAAGAAGAATTGTGTGTGCATTCTAACCAATCTAGATTCACCCACCACATTGAAGTCTGATTGGAGCCCAACCTGATTTAAGGCACACACAAGAAAGCTCCCTTTAAAAACTAATGGCTTTGGACTGTGGCTTCAGTTGCAGCTCATTGTTCAAGGACCGGCCTTTAAACTCATTTGAAATCAATGGGATTTGTGCACATGTAATTGGGCTCTTGATTGAAAGTTTCTTTCTTACATGTCAAAGAATGGATTTGTCATCTGGGATGGCTGAAAAAAGCAAGCTCTGCCAGAATAAACTCTGCAAAACAAACTTGAAATCATTTGGTGATGATGGGTTCAAAAACTTCAAAAGTTATTGCAGCTTGTCTCTCCATAAAGCCTCTTACTGTTTTGTCTTACTCTTTTTACTCATTTCCTGAGCACTCTTTTTTTTTAAGCAATGGAATGCAATGACTTTGCTACCCTGAACCTCAAATTGTAAAATGGTATATTATTCTTTGAACAGTTGCACTTGGAAAGGAACCAGTAATTTATATGAGAAGTGTTTGATTGCTTGCTTATCCAGTGACCCATAACAGCTCAGCTTCTTCCAGAAATGGCAGAAAACAAAAGGCAGCTTAACAGTGGGTATATATACGGAGGCTGCGATCCAAAGCACACGTACTTGGAAGTAGGTGCTACTGAAATAAATGGTACTCATTCTCAAGTTAGCGTCAAGGGGCCAGACTCAAGCAGTGCAAGTGAACATGATGAAGAGTGCTGCATCTTGTCAGTAATGTAGCTCAGTTGCCTAAAGGAAATAAAAGGTAATTGAGGGAGAGTCTAGCAAACATTTCCAGCACAATTCTATAGACATGTTTCCTCCAAAGAAAGCTCAGTGGGGCTTACACTCAATGGGGCATAGGAATGCACTGTGAATCTCTTCACTGAAATGCATTGTATTTGAAAATGCTTCATTTTTGGCTGGTGTGTGCTAAATTTCACCAAAAGGTGCAATGCTCTTAACAGTCCATTTGTCAGAATTCCCTCGAGTTTAAGTGAGGAAGGTTGTGATCCCATTTACCTGGGAGTAAGACCCATTGACCTCAATAAGCAATGTATAGGATGGCATTAGGTAAAAGGTAAAGGACCCCTGGATGGTTAAGTCCAGTCCAAGGTGACTATGGGGTGTGGCGCTCATCTCACTTCAGGCCGAGTGAGCCAGCATTTGTCCACAGACATTATAACATTGCAATCCTATACATATTGACTTTTGAACCAATCAGTTATTCCATATCCAGTTCTAACTGTAGCTTCTTGTCCCACATAGAGATTTCTCAGGAGACGGATGAGGGGATCAGGCACTCCCATTTCTTTAAGAACTTGCCATAGTTTGCTGTGGTCGACACAGTCAAACGCTTTTGCATAGTAAGTGAAGCAGAAGTAGATGTTTTTCTGGAACTCTCTAGCTTTCTCCATAATCCAAAGCTAAAATTAGCTAGATCAGATCTTCATTGCTAAAAACTGGATGGCAATGGGTTTGTCCATCCAATTACACAAGGGCTCCTTCCATTTGTGAAGTGGAATGTGAAGGATTTTCCCAGAGGAAGAGGCAATGTTTGCTGGCACCCAGTTCCCCCTCCTCCATCTCCGTCTGCCACCCATCACACAAAGTTTTGGGAGGTACAGAGGATTGCAGGGCAGAAGATGAATTAACAAACCTCACATCCCGCTCTTCCTCCTGTGGAGTCAAGCCATGAAATGAAGCACCACCAAGAGGCAGATTGGTAGTGGTTTTTTACATTTCTAGAAAGAAAGTAACTTTTATCAGCTTAATTTTAACACTTATATACCATCTTCATTATACATAAGTGTTAAAAATAAGCTGATAATATACCATCTTCATTTGGGATGCGGGTGGCACTGTGGGTTAAACCTTAGAGCATAGGGTTTGCCGATCAGAAGGTCGGCGGTTTGAATCCCCGCGACGGATTGAGCTCCTGTTGCTTGGTCCCTGCTACTGCCCACCTAGCAGTTCGAAAGCACGTCAAAGTGCAAGTAGATAAATAGGTACCGCTGCAGTGGGAAGGTAAACGGTGTTTCCGTGTGCTGCTCTGGTTCGCCAGAAGCGGCTTAGTCATGCTGGCCACATGACCTGGAAGCTGTACGCCGGCTCCCTTGGCCAATAATGCGAGATGAGCGCTGCAACCCCAGAGTCGGTTACGACTGGACCTAATGGTCAGGGTCCCTTTACCTTTACCATCTTCATTTGTTTATTTCTTTAAAAAGACAGTTCACATCAGCATAATTCAATAATACAAATATGAGACCAATGTAACCCCCAATTTCTTACTCCTACCCCTAAATTTCTCTGTGTGGCTTCCTCCTCCCTTCCTCATAGTCAACACAATTCTGACATATCTTCAAGGCCATCACCTGCCCAGAAGATTCTGAGGCCATCAGCTGTTAGCTTTTTGCTTCTATAACACAATTTCTGCTTTCTAGTCATTCTCACTAAGCCCCCAAAGGCTATGCCAAGTTTCTTGCAGATTTATGCTTAATGATTGGTTATTTCAGACAAGGCATTAAATAATGTGAAAGCACAGTTTATTAGAAAAAGAGACTGAATGCTAAGTTTCAGGCCAAAGGAAAGTAATAGACTCTGAAAACAATTGATTGGGAACTGTGGAAGGAAGTGGCATAATCTCAGACATGGTGACTGACAATAAAACAGCTTAATTGGTCTGTAGTATCTTGGGCATTTGAATACATTAACATAAGCAGTATTCTTATTCTGTTACTGAGGCACATTTTAACACTGGAAATCCACAAAAAGGTATATCCTGTATGCCTCTGTTATAAACAGTTCTGAATGGCTTCAGGAAAATTTGTCACATCTGTTAAGATCATATGCATTTGACTGAGGACTGATGTTTGGAGTCTTTGTTAGTAAATAGCAAATTTCTTCTTTTTAAGTATTTTTCTTCTGGTCATCTTCAGATATCCAACAGAAAAGAGGCAAAAATCTGAAGTGAAGGTCAAACTCCTAACTTAATTCTGATATGTCCTTGCAAATGTGTTACAGCCAGTAATGAAGACTCACAGAAATGCTAGCAGCATCATAACTATGTTTAATAAGAGCCTAGGGCTTGCTGATCAGAAGGTTGGCGGTTCGAATCCCCGCGATGGGGTGAGCTCCCGTTGCTCAGTCCCTGCTCCTGCCAACCTAGCAGTTCGAAAGCATGTCAAAGTGCAAGTAGATAAACAGGTACCGCTCCAGCGGGAAGGTAAACGGCGTTTCCATGCGCTGCTCTGATTCGCCAGAAGCGGCTTAGTCATGCTGGCCACATGACCCGGAAGCTGTACGCTGGATCCCTCGGCCAGTAAAGTGAGATGAGCACCGCAACCCCAGAGTCATTCGCGACTGGACCTAATGGTTAGGGGTCCCTTTACCTTTACCTTTAATCCCCTATTGCTTTAATTTAAACTTGCTTCCAAGTGAATATGCTTGGGTATGAGAGCATTACTTATATGTTTTGTATGATCTAGGACTCTGATATCTCTAAGTGGTGTGCAAAAAGCGAAGCAACTTCAGACAACTTAAGCAAAGTATTACAAAAATACACAGTTACATAAAAAAAAGTCACATTAATACAAAGTTACTAATAAAGATAAACCAATATATAAATTCATTTTCACACCCTTCATCTCAGCCTCTGGGTTCTCTCCCAGAGGCCAAACAAACGCTCCGCCCACCCACAAAAGTCTCACAACGAGAAGAGTTCCTAGAAAGAGCGGACACCACCCTAGTCCCTCACTCTAGACTTGCTTTTTATGGGCACCCGAAGGCGAATGGGACTTCCTCAGGCTGCCCAAAGCTGTGCGTCATTCAGCTGCACTCTGCATAATGTGTAGGGCAATGTTGGAGGTATACTATATGTTCACCTGGATTTCTCATTCTTTTCAGCATGCAGTTCAGGAACAAGTTCAATTCAATTCATCTCATTGAAATTGTTCAAAGATTTACTACTCTGCTACAGGTTTTTCAAGCACCCACCATTTCCACCATTTGTATTTTTTCACTGAAAACTTTCAGACATCTTTATTTGTTGCCCCAAACATAGTTTATATAAATAAATTCTTCAATTTTTAAAAATTTAATTAACCCTCTGTCTCTGAACCACATTTGCAATTGTCTATCTATGCCTTTGCTACATTTCTGGACAGTTAAATAAGTACTAATAATAATCTGACATAACACAGGGCCTTAAATTGCCATTGGTTCCTATTAGAAAGACAATAATTCTTCCATATATTTAAAATAAGTAAAGTTATGTAGTCGCAATATTTCTAGGAAACTACTGCAGAGAGGATTCAGATATTTGTCTGATTAAAAAGATCAATTCACTGCCCATCAGTTCTGATGAGCTAAAGGCGCCCTCTGTAGGGCTGCGGATGTAAATGTTCCCAGGTAGCAGCTATTCCTACCTTGGTTTTAAGTATTTGGTTTATGCAAAACCAAACAGACAGGAAAAGTTTATATTTGAATATCTCTTAGACATTTAAGGATGGCTGTCAACTGCTCAAAGACCAATGATTTTTCTACCTGTGAGAAAGCAACCTTGAGCACAAAGAAGTGCTTAATGAAATTAGATTTGACATGTTGTCAAGCCAAAAAAACAAAGCCCCAAAGTTCTGTACTTTTCCTAGAGAGCCCCTTGTTGCTGATTTCAGAAGCAGCAAATGGATTAGAAGCCCTGAGAGAATTATGAACATTAGCAAAATAATTTCTGCGGGGAAAATTCAAAAAGCTACGTGTTTCAAAAAGTCAGTTCTCAGCCTGTGCACTTGAAAAGTTTACCACAATGTGGATTTATTATCAGTCCCACTGGGCAGACGTATTGCTCACTAAGAAATTGCTTTTGTTTGTATGCCCACAGAAGAAGACTAGCTAATTCGCAAGGTCTCTAGGGATGTTGCTAATTATTTTGGGAATTCTCCACTTTTAATTTATAATGCTAGCTATTAACGAGCCTAGGGGAAAAAGTGGGTAGCCTTTCAAAGTACAACTCTCTGTGATCTGTATGATTTAATTCAGGGCTTCAACCTATAACCTGCTTAACTGGTAGGTTAATCAACTAATGCTTTTGTTGATTGATTGGTACAGGTCATTTTTAATTGGTGGAACTAAGAGTTGAGCGTACTGTTCTAATTCTGCTTAGTTACTGTAACAAGGGATAACAAAAATATTAAAGATGGCGTTTGCGTCTAACAAATTTTTAGTAAATTATATGTTACCTTACATATCAAAAAAAGAATATATTGATGTTTTGGAAATACGTAAATATATTTAAAGCTGACCATTTAATAGATTAATATATTAAAAGGCAGGTTATTCATCAACAAAAATTTTTTAAAATCAGTTGACACAATTTCATTACATCAGCATAAACACACAGCTGATATATTTTGCAAGATAGGGCTCTCTGCGTATGATGGAGTTAAGTAACTTCAAAAGTATTAATGCACATGGTCCACTGAGAAATATAAAATGCTATTTCACCCATTTGTGAACTGTAAATTTATTAAACCTCTTGCCTAGCCACATAGTCTCACTCTTCCAAATGAAATGCCAGGGTACTGTTGATCCGTCCTTACTGTTACTCCATTATCAACAACCCGGCCGAGAATGCATTTCAAGGGCCAAATAATGAGAAATAGTAACTAGAATGGTGGATTGTTCACACAGATGAACCACCCTGGCCCAGGTTCATTCAGCTGCAGTCTCCACACCCATTTCCAGATGCAGCAGGTTTGTTGAGTTTCCCAGGCAGTCCAAAGGATGGCTAAATGTGAAAGGGTGGAGATATATAAGGCTCAGATTTTCAAGACTCGGATGTTGCACACTTAAAAGATCCCCATGTCAAAATTTGTGACATTTAACAAGTAGCTCTTTACCAAAACAACAGGCACGTCTGCATCTATCTCCAGCATCCCGTTTGCAACCATCTAATATAATTGACTTCATGTTGTGACATGATGACCTTCTATGTTTTCCCACCCCTCCCGCTGGCAGTAAAAGATACGGGAACAAACACAGGGTACCATTGCCCTATGATATAGATCTGTTCTCCTAGATCTTGTGGACTGGGAGAACAATGAAGGCACAGCTTTAATAGCAGCTGTGTGATTCAAGTCAATGTTTGGCTCCTGATTTCTTTTGAAGAAGAAAAAAACCGGTTTCAATCTTTATCTTTATTTTTCCCCCATGCACACACTTTTTATGACAACTGAAAGATTGTGCCAGTACCTCATGCAGCACCTTGGAGGGCGTAATTGATTCTAAAGAGCCAACCTGTAAATGTGTCTAATGCTGACTTTCACATTCTTGATTACATTAAAAAAATCTATTTCAGATTATATGACCTCTGTTTGCAATCCAATAGCTAAGAAAAGTATGTTATGAATTTCCAATACAAGATAAATTGTAGTTTATCAGCCATAGAGCACAAGAGCTGGAACTGAATTTTAAATATACGGGTGTGAGTTTGTATAATGATGAAAAGTGCCTTGACTTGCTCAGATTTAGTTTTTGATTAACTGTTAGCGTGACATACATCTATACTATATATGCAGGCTGGGAGAAGGAAGATCATATTTATTCTTAATTCATTTCCTGTTAGGATGGAGACACTTCCAAGTTTTCCTGAACGCAGTGCCACCTTTCCTTGAGTTGCCACATTGTTTGTTGAGGCATCTACACAATTGTCTGCAGAACTGAATAACTCTGACAATGCAAATCCATCTGTTCTACTAATGAAAGATCTGAGAAATTCATGCAGATTGACCCACGAAAGAAGGATTCAAACGTCACTGGAGGTTCTTAAACAGAAGTTGGATAGCTGTCCATCAGGGATCCTTTAGTAGTGATTTCTGCTTTGCAGGGGGGGCTGGACTAGATGACACTTGGGGTGCCTTCCAGCTTTACAGTTCTATGGAATCCACCACTGATGCACTATTATTGTGTCAATAACACATTGCAGAAGGTACCCACCAGTTTATTGATTTTCAAACTTGCTGCTTTGCAGGGAACTATTTCAACATGGCTTTGCCTGCCTTGGTATTGCAGTGGATGAAGTTTAGAATCCATTCTCAGTTTGCATGACATGTTAGTCAGGACTGCCTGATGGGCCTATGTCCCACTGATGCCTGAGACTGCATCCAATGCTTACACAATGATGCTTATTACAGTCTCTGTTGGCAGATAAACTGCCTTTAAGCATAATGTGATCTCTGAGAAGCTACTAAGAAATCTTGAGATTCCTAGGTATACAAGTTGAAATGTACTGGAATAAATTATTATATGTTTTTTCCACAAACTACACTGTCCTGAGTTGATTGGTGATGGTGATGATGACGAAACCATTTGCTTTGTGCGGGGAAACATTTATTCAAGGTAGGGGTCCCAGAATGACCTCCTGGGTGGTTCAAAATCAATTTGAGTATGCAGGGATGAGTTTGTGATGCTGACAACTCTTTCCTTCCCTTCCTGATTCACAGCAGGATGAAACACTGTAAAGCAACCCAGAGCTGATCCTGCCATTAGACAGAGTAAAGTGGCCCCACAATACAGCTCATTTTGGGTGCCATGAAAAGGCATCAAACCATTAGTTATTTAATGTAGTATCATCACTTGTGGGACCTTCTGCCTCAGCTGCTGAATTAAGTTAGCTAGCCTTAGTCTACACCAGGCATGTCCAAAGTCCATTTTGGGGGCCTAATTTGGCCCTCCGGTTGATTTAATCCAGCCCCCGAGGAAGTTTATTTCCTGGGCAAAATTCTAAAAATTCTCCACAACTTCAATCCTAAAAAAAAGCTAAACAACTTTGGGGTTAAATTAAAAAAAAGCTCAACAACTTTGGTCGGCTCTCATGCATGTTCACTTCATCAAATCTGGCTCTCTTTGAAAAAAGTTTGGGCACCCCTGGTACACCTTGACTTAGGGAGGGGTGCATAGGAGCTAACTTTTTGGGGGGACTTCATTCCTCGCACTATGAGCTGAATAAAGAGCATGAAATCCACACTTGACTCCGAGTATATTTCAGCAACCCTAAGCATTCTTATGACATACGTGCTGCTAAACTTGAAAGAGGGTTGCTTCTGAGTAAACATGCTTCGGATCCTGTTGCGCTTCTGAAGTTCAGCCCTGTGTTCAGGTGTTTGGATGTGTTAAACAGAGAAGCAAACAAAACACCTCGCGGTTGTTGATGAACTGTGAATATTGCTCTCTATAGTGTGCAGAATAACTGAAGGTGAGGAGCAGGGAGATTGGGGGGGGGGGAAGGGGAAGAGAAGGCATTTCCCAGCCACTGACAGTAAAAGGTGGGCGTATATTTTCTCCATGAGAAAGTACTCTTTCGGCTGCCTTTCCCAGCCCAAAAAGAGCCTCGTGTGTTTCATCTCCAAAGTGCACTTCATCCAGGTACGTCTCAACAAAGCCCCGGTCTTGATGAAGCTGTGGAGAAGCTGCCAGACAAACACTTCATCATCATCATATTCACACATGGCTTGAAGGGGTTATAAATTTAAACTGCTTTGCATTCTTAACTACATCTGATGCCGCAAAAAGGCAGCTATTATTTATTACAACCCTTGGTGGTAACATGCACTTCAGGTTGACTCATGATCACATGGCCTAAAACCTTCTGCATGATGGCCTTGCTAAATGAATGGCTGAGGTTAATACCCTTTTCCTGCTTTCAAAATGAGTCATCAAAGTGTGTGTGTGTTGGGGGGGAAGAGAAATTACTCCTTTGCTTAAAGGAAAGATGACTATGCAAAGGTATGGGCACAAAGCTGCCTCTCATTCAGCGGGAGAGTAAAGCAGATAGTTCAATCGCACCCCCCCCATCTCCAATTAATCAGTGGGGCTGAAAAGTGCTCGGTGGTGCCCTGGATGGAGCCCTGAATTTGCATACCATATTCAAATTGGCCCTATTTGGGTCTTGTGCACAAATTGTACCCCAGATTCCTAAACATCTGTTGAAGCAGACAGCCCTAATGTGGATACAGCTGTTATAAAACCCCTTTCTTGGACATTTCGCTGACATAGCCACAGCAATGGCACATAGCTGATGAATACTGAAGGGAACATGGAAGAAGAAGAAGAAGAGTTTGGATTTGATATCCCGCTTTATCACTACCCGAAGGAGTCTCAAAGCGGCTCACATTCTCCTTTCCCTTCCTCCCCCACAACAAACACTCTGTGAGGTGAGTGGGGCTGAGAGACGTCAGAGAAGTGTGACTAGCCCAAGGTCACCCAGCAGCTGCATGTGGAGGAGCGGAGACGCGAACCCGGTTCCCCAGATTACAAGTCTACCGCTCTGAACCACTACACCACACTGGAAAAGAGGAAGAGTCTTCAGTTAAGAATTCAGATGAGGTTGAAGACAGACACAAGTATACTACGCAAGTATACACATGGAGTGAGGAAGCTAGGGAGAAAAGGAAAGGAAGAAGGAAGGAAGGAAGGAAGGAAGGAAGGAAGGAAGGAAGGAAGGAAGGGGAAGGAAGGTGGGGGAAAGCCAGCTGGCCAGGAAAATGTCACTGGGCAATACATCCTAACTCTAAGCAGCTGTGTGACATACCTGCAGAATGACTGCCTGCTGATACCATAAGACCATCTATTTCCCTTACTGCTGTTCCAATGGGGAACAGGGCCTCTCTCTCTCTTTCTTTCTCTCTCTCTCTCTCTCTCTCTCTCTCTCACAGGTAAAAGATCATGTGGTCCCCCAAACACAGTAGATTGCTTCCCATCCCTTCCCAGCTTCCTGATCATTCCCTTTCTGTGCGAGTAAAACAGTCCAGGAAGAGCAAAACAGATGCATCTTCAACATTATTTTAGAAGGGCCTGCAGTAATAGACACTCCCTTAGCTGCCACTGCAAATCCTGCCCCACAAATGGGTTTTGTTAGAGGATGATGATAAGAAGCTGCATGTCTGTGTGGATTGTTCGTTTTGTTTTTGGGTTTTTCTTAGTCACGTTCCATGCTGCCACTGGAATCCTCACTTCCTATTATTGGTTATGCTCACAAAAGCTCATTCTGGTCCCCATTATCCTCCTCCTGCAGTCTGATCAGTCTGCTTAATGACAGAACTTTCTACATCTAATTAAGAATGATAAATAAACGTCTTGCATTCTACAACATGTCCCAGAGTTCAGGGGTGGGCTTTGGTCTTTCAAATTTCAGATGGCTGCGGTGTGGGCTGTCAAAAAGGTACTATCTATCAGTTCTTTCTCCCCACCAATTTCTGATTATTCTATTTGTGTTTCATGCAAACAAATACAACACACACACACACACACACACACACACACACACACACACACACACTTTTAAGAATCATTGAGGTTTGTAAGACATCCCAAGGTTGAATGCACATTTTATTTAATATGAAATATTGTATTTGGAGCTGTTTGATTTTAGAAATAATGAGCAAAAATGCTTAAATTTATAATGGTAATTAGTTTTCAACCCAGAAAGTCTGAATATCTCTGTATTTACTACTTTGTAAAGGTCTATCACAACAAGCCCTGAAGCATTATTTGAAAATTAATAAGCTAAAGAAGGAGTACATTCTTCTACTTTTACATAGCAACACTGCCTGCATTAAGCTTTTTGATTGCAAAATCCAGCTTTTCAATTATAGGTTTGCCAAACTGTGAAGCTTGAAAAACTATAAAAGGCAATTATCAGTGTTTCTTAATACCACAAATGAGTAATGCAATGTAGGCTTTATTACAGCTAGAAAACAAAGAATTGTTTTGTCAGGAGGACCGTGCTCACTGAGTCAGGCTGGAATAAAGATTGACTCACAGTATTTCAGGTTGGCTCCAAGAAAAACATAAGCCTCTCTGATAGATTTTTAAAAAAGCAAATTAGCTAACAATTCCACTGCGTTATATCACAGAGTAATATCACAGTGGTTTTCTTCAGTTTTTCTCATGCAGTTTGAAAACTGCCTGGATTATGAAACACGTGAGTATTTAAATTATGTGGGTAGGAAGGAGGGGGGCCCTTAATGAAACCCCGTGAGGTCCCACAACTGAGGCTCCCTCCCCACATCTTAGCCAAATCACCCCCTTCTGTTAGCTTAGGCGGCAATCACAAAAAGTACTGCAAGCGCCGAAATGACTGAAGGACAGAGACAAAGATCAAATGAAATCTATGGCTAACCAGTGGGGTCTGGTGACCTATCATACCCCAGGAGGTGGACCTCATATCGAAGGGGCTGGGCCAGTTGGTTCTGAAGATGGTTCTCCCAGACAAAGACCAGTGGCAGGACTTTGATCAGCAGTTCGGGGCAGGAGATGAAGTAGACTGGGCCAAGAGGAAGACACATGAAGGGGACCCCCAGTGTGTCAGTGAGGAGACAAGTTTGATCCTGGAATTGTGCCTTGAAAAACAGCTGCAGGAACTGTTTTGGGATTGGGGTGTGAGTTTGGAGCTCTGAAGCAGTTGCTAATTTACTTGAACTGAGAACTCTGTGAAAATCCCAAGATAAGGACTTGATGCTTTTGAATTATGGTGCTGGAGGAGACTCTTGAGAGTCCCATGGACTGCAAGAAGATCAAACCTATCCATTCTGAAGGAAATCAGCCCTGAGTGCTCACTGGAAGGACAGATCCTGAAGCTGAGGCTCCAATACTTTGGCCACCTCATGAGAAGAGAAGACTCCCTGGAAAAGACCCTGATGTTGGGGAAGATGGAGGGCACAAGGAGAAGGGGACGACAGAGGACAAGATGGTTGGACAGTGTTCTCGAAGCTACCAACATGAGTCTGACCAAACTGCGGGAGGCAGCGGAAGACAGGAGTGCCTGGCATGCTCTGGTCCATGGGGTCACGAAGAGTCGGACATGACTAAATGACTAAACAACAACAACAACAAGGACTATGTAGGCAGTTGCCTGGTGGGGTGGGTGTTTATGTCTTCTGGGACTGTGTACTGATCTAGTGTAAGGATCCTTCTCGGAAGTTTTGTCATTTGTATGCCATTGTTCTGTGTTGTTGGTGTTTTTGCATGCTTTTAGTGATGCTGTCAGGTTCTCTTATCGGTTGTTCAATAGTAACACCAAACCATCTTGTCTTTAAGTCTCTTTATTCCAGTGCAAAGCTATTTACAGTGCAGAGTTCAGTTTATCATGTCTGCTCAGTCACTAGCAGAATCCGGAAGTGCCTCCCTTCTGTTTTGGCGCCAACACCAAAACCTTGGCATCCTAAATTGTCGCCTTCTCCTCCTACGTGAGATATGCGCCGGAACTTACGCCTCCCCCTCCGAGCGAGTCTGCTGGGTGGTGCCAGGTCTCCCAGCAACTCCCTGGACACCTGGCCCTCCTTGGCTCCCAGCCAGTAACTGCTCCTCCCCTGAACAGGGGCTGCCAGATTCACTCGAAGATGAATCTGTTGTTAATAGAGGCTGCGGCTCCCTGTAAGCACTCAGAGCTGGACTGGCAGGGGTGGGCAGATCCCTAACATCCAGGAACTCTTTTAATGATGCCTGGGAATTACTCTGAAAGTTTTGTGTGTGTTTCTAAAAACTGCTTTGTGCTACAGGAACAAAAGGGGGAGGGGGAGCAAGGCCTTTGGATAATGCACCTCTGGTACCAGGGCTTGCATCCTGGCTTAAACATGTCAGAAACTCGTAACTGGGTAAGCTGTTTTGGAGTGCAGAATGCAAGCAGAAGAGGGAGTCTTCAGCGACTGGAAATTATTAAAAAGGAATAAACTGATATTGTGTTGAGTTGGGCTAATTTTATTATGCTGTGAGTTCTTTACTAACTTTGCTGTTATGTCTTTTTACAGGAGAGCTGTATTTGTTTTGTTTTTCTTCTTTCTGTTATTGGCCGTCTGTGGTCAGATGTCTGTTTATAAGAGCGGGGTGATGTTATGAGTTGGGGGGGGGGCAGACCCGCCTAAATTCTTGGGTCTAATAAAAGTTAAAATTAATAAATGCTTGAAGGGTTGACCTGAAAGTTAGACTTTAAATAGTTGGACTCAGTTTTCCCTGTCCAGGAAACCACCTGGGAAAGGAACCATCAGGAGGTAATCACCGGAATGGCTGAGTCATTGACCTAACAAAAGACAGAGGAAGTCACTACCGTACCAGCAAGACTAAGATTTTGTGTCTTGCTCTGGGTAGTTAACAAAAGGCAATGCCAGGGTGGAGAGGGGGAAGTTCCAGGTTCACAGCTTGGATGGGGAAAGTGAACAGGAAAAAAAAGTGTCAGTTTTGCAAGCTGGAGAGAGGAATGGCTATCCTACTCTTTGCAGGCCTAGGAGCCTTAGGAAAGTAAGTTCCAATTGACAGTGAGTGAGAGTTGAGCCCCTCACATTTGTAATTAGTTAAGAAAAGACAATATATGTAGCTGCCTGGTTTGTATTAAGTAGCCGTGTAATTTGGCCTTACATTTCTGTTCCTACTCTCTTCCATTTCAGAGCCAAAGTAGTAGTGCCGAAGCATCTTCTGGGCACTTTGGGTATTAAACTATCTCGGTAAGTGACCTCGGAGCATGTGGTCACACACCCCAGAGCTTGCATCAGAGATGGGAGGGAACTTGGGTGTAAAGCACCCAACAAAAGGCCTGCCTTTTAACTGGCAAGCAGTATCAAACATCTGGATGATTCTATGAGCTTGGCCCTCAGCCTTTGTCTAGTAGTTAATGGAGCAGTGTCTTTTGCCAGCTATGGGCTGAAAAATGTACCTAAGGTCAAGATTCACCTAGCCAATGGTGTGCCTCCTGTCTTGATTGCTGTGTTTTTATTATGTTTGAAGCCTCCCAGAGTGGCCGGGGCACCCAGTCAGATGGGTGGGGTATAAATAATAAAATGATGATATATACTCCCACAATGCCTCCATGATGCATCTCAGTAATATGCACAGTTTATAGAGGATGGGGAAACTCAAGGAGGCAGATGAAGTGATTATTACTCCCCTTAATTAGCAGAGAGGTCACTGAGATATTTCAAACAGGTCATTGGTATTTTTATAGGTAAAGGTAAAGGGAGCCCTGACCATTAGGTCCAGTTGCGGACGACTCTGGGGTTGCGGCGCTCATCTCGCTTTACAGGCCGAGGGAGCCGGCGTACAGCTTCCGGGTCATGTGGCCAGCATGACTATGCTGCTTCTGGCGAACCAGAGCAGCGCACAGAAATGCCGTTTACCTATTTATCTACTTGCACTTTGACGTGCTTTCGAACTGGTAGGTGGGCAGGAGCAGGGACCAAGCAACGGGAGCTCACCCCGTCGCGGGGATTCAAACCGCCGACCTTCTGATCGGCAAGCCCTAGGCTCTGTGGTTTAAACCACAGCACTTCCCACATCCCTGGTGTGTGTGTGTGTGTGTGTGTGTGTGTGTGTGTGTGTGTGTGTGTGTGTAATCAGACTTCCCCAGCAGAGGGCAAATCTGGGTTAAATGGGTGAGGATGACATGGGCTGGCAATTTTATGCCACCAATGTTGTGTGGACTCTGTAAACAAACAAACAAACAAACAAACAAACAAACAACTTGCACTTATGAGGAGCACTGATCCTACAAGAAAGACTTGGATTAGAGCCCTCAAGGTTAAGAGGAGCAATTTGCACATAACGCTGCTTCTTCTTTGCTGCATTGCTGGCAAGAGCCCTGGAACAGAGTGGAGCATTTTCAATATATATAGCTGATGACAATTCATCAGGAGAGACTTCTAGGTTGTGTCCAATGTTCATTGAGTCTCAGAGTAGTTCTCACTATTATTGTTGCCATTGCTATTATTATTACTTTCTGAGTATCCCTCAACATGTTTTGCAATTCTGTGAAAGACAGGAAACTGCTCAGTGCTCAGGTTTGCTTGCTCACCAGGTTAGCGCAACAATGGCTCCAGCACTGATAAGTAGACTGATAAATAGCACTTATGATGCCCTTCCTGTTTCCCTTACCTACCCCGGTGGTTGAAATTTAGATCAGGGAAAGGGGGTGGGAGAAAAAAGGTTGGCACCACTTCCCTACTTCCCCAAACCCAAACTCACAGAAGATCCTAATCGTGGATCTCTGGCGCCATATCTACTGTAGTTCAAAAAAGAGCTGGATGAGACAAAAAAGCTTAATACTTAAAAAAACAAACCCACACCTTTCTCAAAATAAGATATGATATGGCATGTGGGGAATTTGTAACCCTTCTCAGCCACAATCACAATGAAAATTTCAGTCTCTTGTGTTGCAACTCGCAAAATTCACTCTGTGGGTGCTACAGCCCCTAAGGAAATGGGGGGGGGATTGGCCCTTGCCAGTACAGTCATACCTCGGGTTATGGCCGCTTGCGGCTGCGTGATTTCGGGTTGTGCACCGCGCTGAACCCGGAAGTAACGGAACAGGTTACTGCCGGGTTTTGGCGCTTGCGCATGCGCAGAAGCGCCGAATTGCATCACACGCCTGTGCAGACGCAGCGGCGCGGGTTGCGAACGCTGCAGGTTCCGAATGCGCCTCCCGCACGGATCACATTCGCAACCCGAGCGTCCACTGTACTCTCAAATAAACAAAAAAATGTGGTGCCAATTCAATTTTTTTTAAAAAGCTTTAAAAATATTATAGAGAAATTGCCAGCTGTCCAGGGTATTCTAGCTCATTTTTTCTTCCTAGAACATGTTTCTGAAACATTAGCAGTATATTTTATGCAACATTTGAAATTTAGATCAAAGTGGAGATTAGCAAGAAGTGGTAAAGGTTGACCCCCCCCTTTAAATCCATGCACTGCTAGACTCTTAGCAACTGCAGGCAAGCTGTTTACAAAGTTCAGCGCAATTCAGAGTTTTGCTGTATTGAAAAGACTGGGCACCAGCCCAAGAGAGAATGGATTAAAAAAAAAAACACCAACCCACAACATTTAGATTTCTCCTTGCAATACTTTGCTAATCAGTGATTGAGCTCAGTGAGAGAAATTTCATATCAGGACAGGCAAAAAAAGTATTTCTTCACACAACGTATAGTTAAACTATGGCATCTTCTCCCTATAGATGCAATAATGACCGCTCACTTGGATAACTAAAAATTAGAAAAATTAACGGAGGAATTGATCTGATTCAGCAGCACTTTTCTTATGTTAGAATGTACACAGACTACAGCAATATGATGTATTAACTTTCCCCAATTGAATCTTTCAGTAGACCTATCTACTAATTTACACACAAAACACTATCTATATGTTATATCAGGGCCAAACTAGATATAGCGTTTGTTGTGTCAGTTCAATTAGCATACACATTTTTTGTTGTGAAAGTGGCAGCCCCAGAAAAACCTGAGCAGCCTTACGGTATGAAGGTGGGGTCAACTCTTCCCGCCTCCCCATTTCAGCCTCTCTCCCCACCCCCCACATGCTTGTTTAATCAATAGGAGGACTGAGCACCAGCAAATTATGAGCATCCTCACAAAAGAAATAGATTAAAAAAAAAACACAACAACAAAGAATTTGACGTTTGATATTTCAAAGAAAAAGTATCATGGGGGGAAAAACCCCCACAACTTCCTTACACTCTACTCCACAATTTCATTGCACAGTTTAGTATTATTTTTATTTTGAATTACATATGGGAGGCCCCATAATCCTGTCAGTGTTTTGGGCTTCTAGAGGTCTTAATCTGGCCCTGCTACCCCACCCCCTGCCCTGGGCTGCCAAATTGCATCTCTTAAACTGCCATGTGCATCCTAAGGAAAATTCTCCTTGGCACCAGTGGAGGTTTCAATTGAAATAGCAGTTTCAGAGGTTTGATTTGTGTTGGGACTGTGGCAGGGAGAGAAAGCGTTAAATGGCCCCTTCCAGTTGTGGATGGTTCTCTGCAGCTACTATCCATATAAGAAAAAAGTTCCCACTCATTACATTTATGCAGTTAACACATGGGTAGGCAAACTAAGGCCCAGGGGCTGGATCCGGCCCAATCACCTTCTCAATCCGGCCCACAGATGGTCCGGGAATCAGTGTGTTTTTACATGAGGAGAATGTGTCCTTTTATTTAAAATGCATCTCTGGGTTATTTGTGGGGCATAGGAATTCGTTCATGCAAACACCATGGATCGAATCTCGTAAAGATGAGGATATGAAGAACACCACATTGCAAAAGAAGAGAAGAGAATGTCATACGGCATTGATTGACTCTTGGGTTTGGAAATTTGTGAGGGGTGGGGTGGGATAAAGAGGATATAAAGGTAAAGGTAAAGGGAACCCTGACCATTAGGTCCAGTCGTGTCCGACTCTGGGGTTGCGGCGCTCATCTCGCTTTATTGGCCGAGAGCCGGCGTACAGCTTCCAGGTCATGTGGCCAGCATGACAAAGCCGCTTCTGGCTAACCAGAGCAGCGCACGGAAACGCCGTTTACCTTCCCGCCAGAGCGGTACCTATTTATCTACTTGCACTTTGATGTGCTTTCGAACTGCTAGGTGGGCAGGAGCTGGGACCGAGCAACGGGAGCTCACCCCGTCGCAGGGATTCGAACTGCCGACCTTCTGATCAGCAAGCCCTAGGCTCTGTGGTTTAACCCACAGCGCCACCTGGGTCCTAAAGAGGATATACTTGGATTTTTTTTCCTTTCTAAGTGGTTAAGATGTTTGGACCTGGATACTGGCGTTAATGAATGTTAAAAAATTAGGAGGATAGAGGTGGAAAAAATAGCTTAAAATTTTAAGACCGGAGGGAGGTAAGGGTGTAAAAAGAAGAAATTTAGGAGTTTTAAATTAGGTTGGAGTAAAGGAATTTGATAAGGCTTGAGGAAAGTATCAGAAGTAATGAGGTTCCGAGGTATAGAAAAAAGGAGTTACTTTAAGTAAAATGATTTTGATATCTTATGTTATTGTGAAAAAGGATAGGAAATAATTTGGAAAACTGATAAAGAGGATAGATAATGAATTCAACAGAGGGGGACTTGAGGAAGTCAACCGAAATAAGAAATTGAGGAAAGGAGGAATATCTGGCCCACAGGAATGGGCCAGGCCTAAGCAATGATATTTAATATGTCAACTACGTTAAATGTCCAATGTTTATTGTCTTTCCCGTTGAGAGAGGGGAATGGAAATTTGCTTCCCTCAGTGAGAGGGGAAAATTTAACGGTATTGTTAAGTGCTTAAAATGGTTAAAATCAATAAAAAATGAATTCGTTCTTTTTTTCTTTTTCAAAATATAGTCCGGCCCCCCACAAGGTCTGAGGGACAGTGGATCGGCCCCCTGCTGAAAAAGTTTGCTGACCCCTGAGTAAACATACTGTTTTGTTTGGCCCTTAGCAATCCTAGCAATTCTGGAGGACAGGGCAGTCCGAGACGAGGGCTAGGGATGAAAGCTTGTACCTTTCCTCAGGCCAGCTAATCAGGTCAAGTCTGAGCTGAAATTTGAACCTACTTCCTGGCACAGAGCTCATTCTCATCACCATCACCCTACTAGGGTTGCCATATTCTGAAGAGCAAAAAAGAGGACACTATGATGACTCTCATTTTAAATACCCCTCCTATATTTAGGCTATAAAAGCTGTGATATATTGGTGAGGGGGGCAGGAGAAGAGAAGAGGAAAGCGAGTCTTCAGTCACCAGCTATGTCTATGTCTCATCCAGAAATTATAGCCAGGGACATTTTGGCAAATTTAAAAAATCCACCCGGACAGAAATTTTACCCCTGAAAAAGAGGACGTGTCCTGGAAAAAGAGGACACATGGCCACACTACAGTTGCTCTAGCTAGCTTGCATATAATTGTCATTGTATCTTTAGGTTTTATACTGAGAGCCAACAGACGCTAATATTTTTACATGGTGACGTTTATAGGCATGCCAAGGATAGCAAAGGAAGCTTAGAATGAAGTATTTGCCTTGCAATATTCATGGTGGTGGTATTCTAACTAGAGAACAGTGAGAAACAGTGTATCCTAGCCAAACCTTTAAATCTTAAGGGAAGCTTTAATAACTATAAATTTGATAAAACATTATTTACAGCAATTACATATATAGTTAAATTTTATGTATGTGTTTCAGTATGAATGTCTGCAAACTGTAAAACAGAATCCGCTACCAGAGCATAACAGATTTCTCTCCAAGGATATCTGCCTCATGTATTTCGGATTCAAAGAAAAATAGACAATTCTGGGTAGCTATAAAGGTATAAAAATGCTATAATTTATTTTTATGCAGAAATTAAGCCAGTGCAGCTCCATTTTTACCTGTAATTTAACAGTGATCTCGTACAATTTACTCTACAAGAGTAGTTTCCACACTTCCCTCTAGGGAACCAGAGGGATCCTCAGAAGCTTTTCAGAGGTTCCTCAATGAGAAGATCGGCAAAACTTTGTCAAAGGAGCGGTTGGCGCTCTCTCATGCAGCAGAGGAGTGCTGGGTATGTCCTAGGCCAGTGTTTCCCAACCTTGGGTCTCCAGCTGTTTTTGGACTACAATTCCCATCATCCCTGATCACTAGGCAGAGGTGGTTTTAGGGAGGCACAACAATGCTGTAGAATGGAGCGTGAGGGGGTGCCACTGAAATTTGAGAGCCCAAAGTCCTCCACTAGTCCTAGGGTGCTTTCTCAGCTCATGCAGGGCAAAGGTCACCACTTTTTGCTGGCGTTTTCTTTTCTTCTTATTTAAATCTAAAGCAGCTACCCAAGCACGGGCATGTCAGGGCGGGGGGCGGGGGGAGAAGAAGGCATCTCTTCCAGTTTTCCAGCTGTAAATTACCCCCCCCTACCCATGGTGTTTTCCAAGCATGGAAGAAAAGAAAAGAAAACAGGAAGCAAGTTCAGAGGGTGCTTTGGAGGAGAAATACTTTATACTTTACTTTACTTTATACTTTATTGCCACTTGTACAACTTGTATACAGTGAGATTACACAAGCACCCCCACTCAGCTCTCTTAGTCTTAATTCCCCTCGTTTACTGATGCACACCCACCCATAGCTGTCAACCCTCCCTTTTTTTGCGGGAAACTCCCTTATTCCAATGCTGTTTCCCACTGCTATCCCCCAATGCTGTTTTTTTTTTTTCTAGAGGAGAAAATGGGATTATCTAGAAAACTGCTGGGTAAATAGATAAATGATGAAACAAAATAAAAAAATTCCTTCCAGTAGCACCTTAGAGACCAACTAAGTTTGTTCTTGGTATGAGCTTTCGTGTGCATGCACACTTCTTCAGATACCTTCAGATACTTCTTCAGATACTGGAAGGATTTTTTTTATTTTGTTTTGACTATGACAGACCAACACGGCTATCTACCTGTAACTAGATAAATGATGGCCAATGAATGCTGCAACGGGCAGAAACAATTAAAATAAGAACAAGTTAGTTCCCAATTGAAGATTCCCCCTTCGTCTTGATTCTACAGAGCAAGTAAGATGTGAATTCTCACTCCATATAAATGTTACTTGAATAGGTCATGTTGGCTGGCTCAGCCAATAGAACATGGACTCAGTTTCCATACTTTAAGTATGTAACTATTACAATTATTTACATAATATTGGTATGAGGTGGGTAAATATTTTCTGAGCTAAAGGGATCTTGCAACACTGGGACATCAGGAATCCAGTTTAGAGTCTTTAATAAATGAAAGCAAACATATGCAAGTACAATAAAGCCAATCAAAAGTTTGTTTTGGAAATGCCAGCATTAGGTTACAGCAAAGTTATTTAGACTGAGGCCAGAATGAGATGTTATTGAAGATGTGTTGATAGTGCTGAAAACAGCAACCTCACATCTTGGCTCACCTTCTCCTGGGTAATGTTTAGGAATACAGCATGCATGACTTGACATGATTGGGCTCTGGTATTCTCTACATTGGCATTGGCAATGCACAGTCAATGGAGTGGAAGCAGGGAAACATGGAGCATGATGACATCACCATGTGCGTTTTCGGTTACTGTACTTAAAAGTTACAAGAATGAGATGATACAATGTGCAGCTGTGACATATGTAATGCTTAGTCTCAGCCTCAACTGATAACAAATGAAAATTGGAAGAAAGGGATCAAGCTGAGAACTTTGTATTTTTTTAAAAATGAAAAAATAGAGGGCCCAATTCGCCCAGTTGCTCTCTTGCTTTAAAAAAACAAACAAACCCAAAAAAAAAAAAAAAAAAATTGCACCACATACAGGAGAAGCTCCTTATGGAGTCTGCCCTTTCGCTTGTAATTCTTCCCTGGGCTCAGTGTCACTTCATGTCTGAAGGGGACTTTTCCAGCAAGTAGTAAGAGCACTGGGGGAGGCCCAGTCTCCTGGCACAACCAGCAGACCATCCTAGAATAAGTGATTGAGCTGAGCACCACTTTGTCTTCTCTCACCTGCATGAAAAAATGCTCTTGGCACTCAGCATGACCTCCGTATGGCATAACAGCACTAATAGCACCAGTAGTTAGCATTCAGGTAACTGTCATTTTTGAGGGAGAGAAAGAGAGAGTTAACTGTGCTTCTCATGTAATCTGGGAGAGCAGCGCAGCCTGAGGATATTGTGGCTAAGACCATTGACTGAACCCATGGATGACATGACACTTGTAGGAAGGGCTTCCTGGGTCACAGTTGAGTCTATACTATCAGAGGCAGTTTTAGGGGAGCACAACCGGTTCGGTTGCATTGGGAACCACGCTGCAGGGGGCGATACACCTATGCTGTAGAACGGAGCATGAAAGGCACCCCTCCAAATTTTTTAGCATTGCACAGGCCGCCTCTGAAATTTGAGAGCCCCAAATCTGCCACTGATACTATTCTATCTCTACCACACTGCCTCTTAAGGTGGCCTCTTACCAGAGAGGGATTTTTGGCTTGTCAGAGGAGAAACAGGATCTGTATGAGGTGGCTTTGTTTTGCCTCGGTGAACCAGCTATCAAAAAGATGCTGCAGAGAAGTATCTGCTGAAAAAGAAAATAATGTCATAGAATTGGAATGGACCCTGAGGATTATCTAGCCCAGGCATGGCCAGACTTGGCCCTCTAGCTGTTTTGGGACTACAATTCCCATAATTCCTGACCACTGGTCCTGTTAGCTAGGGATGATGGGATTTGTAGTCCCAAAACAGCTGGAGGGCCGAGTTTGGCCATGTCTAATCTAGCCCGATCCCCCTGCAATGCAGGGATTATGCAACTGTCGCATTGGGGGATGAACCTGCAACATTGGCGTTATCAGCACCATGCTCTAATCAGCTCTAACGTTATCGAAATAATGTTATAATGCCAAAGTGGGGTGATGGAGGAGGGGAGAGCAAATATCAGAGTGAGGAAAGTGTCGAGGGAGATCTCTGTTGTGACTGACAGGACACACTTGCAATCAGTGAGAATGACATTACCTGGGAAGCAAATCTTTTTTAGTTTTTCCTACCCCTAAATCAATTTTAAAGGTAACTATCAGAAGAGCTCATGGACCTAATTGTCTGCAACATGGCAGATTCCTTGCCCAGGGGCACTTCTCTCATGCCTGCAATTTTCAGACAAATTGACCACAAAATACTAGAGGAGTTTGATTCCGTTTTTATCTACCCTAAAATTTCAACCATCCTTCTGAAATTTGGCAGGATTCATGCCACTAGAGCAGTGTTGGCCAGA
Organism: Darevskia mixta; assembly: GCA_034641385.1. Lineage (NCBI taxonomy): Eukaryota > Metazoa > Chordata > Lepidosauria > Squamata > Lacertidae > Darevskia > Darevskia mixta. Next base: position 12,898,635 of record JAWWNH010000173.1, on the reverse strand, counting down.
CTTGGCCCTCCAGCTGTTTTGGGACTACAATTCCCATCATCCCTGACCACTGGTCCTGTTAGCTAGGGATGGTGGGAGTTGTAGTCCCAAAACAGCTGGAGGGCCAAGTTTGGCCAACACTGCACTAGAGGATTGGCCTTGTCTGTAAATTTCATTCAATTCTACCCCCAAATAAAAATGTTTTATATAAAGTAATTACATACAGCAATATCAGGGAGGAGGGAGGTACAGCTGGTGGGAGGAGCAAAACACCATCATAATCAGGGAGATTGATCCCATGGACAAAGCAAGTCAGTGCTCAGGATAAGTAAGAATTTATAGGCCCAGAATATATGTGACCAAATTTCTACTGTAGTTTATACACGCAGAGAGAGAAGGGCACCTAACTATTTTGTCTGTCATGTGTGACCTTACAGGACAAATAGGTTTTGGAGAGATAATTCACGGTTTTGCAATGGAAAGCGCCAGAAAAATAAAAAAGTTTAAAGTGAGTTGCTCTGCTTGTAAAATGTTTGCAGCTGTGTTGGTCTCACAGCAAGGCAGTGCCATTATTAGAACAAGTCAAAAAGTTACTAAGTAGTCAGCAGCAGGTTTCCCCCCCAGCTAGAACTCAGTTCTGGCTTCTCTCCGGTGGGCGTCATTGTTATTGCAAGAGAACAAGGGAGGCGTTCGTGGTGAGTTCCAGCACCTCTTTTTCTATAAAAATAGTAGGGGTGTAAGGAGGAAGTTGCAGCAATGGGGTAGTCAAAGGAAAAAATGATTAAATGTCAGTGCATAATCCGTGGCAAGGACTGGATAACAACAATAATAATAATATTTTATTATTTATACCCCGCCCATCTGGCTGGGTTTCCCCAGCCACTCTGGGCGGCTTCCAACAGAACATTAAATTACAATAATCTATAAAACATTAAAAGCCTCCCTAAACAGGGCTGCCTTCAGATGTCTTCTAAAGGTCTGGTAGTTGTTGTTCTCTTTGACATCTGAAGGGAGGGCGTTCCACAGGGCGGGTGCCACTACCGAGAAGGCCCTCTGCCTGGTTCCCTGTAACTTGGCTTCTCGTAGTGAGGGAACCGCCAGAAGGCCCTCGGCACTGGACCTCAGTGTCCGGGCAGAATGATGGGTGTGGAGACGCTCCTTCAGGTATACTGGACCAAAGCCATTTAGGGCTTTAAAGATATGGCCTTGTGAAATGCTCTCCTGGCATAAACTGCTGTAATACTAGGCCTGCACAACCTGTGAGTTACCAAACCAAACAGAGCTCAGTATGATAGATAGCTCACTAGGAATGCAGTATACCTTCTGTTTTTGCTTTCTGCTTGGGACTGCAAAACATGGAACGGGTCTGTCAAGCCCTTGGGAGCCCCCCCAACATGGCGGTGGGCTGTGTTCTCCTCGGTTGCCCAAGCTGTGCAGGTCTGCATATGCTTTCTCCAGGGTTAGGAAATTATTCTCTTCTGAAGACAGTTTGTTAAAGATGAGAACACTGAGAACTTGTGATTAACAATATATACAGCTTTTAAAAGAAGTGCCAGAATAATGTTACAGAGACACTTACCTCAGATGAGGAGATTGCAATGAAATGAGACAATGCATGGATCTGTTCCTCTAAGTGTCTGCAGTTATCATTTTGAGGTAAATGAAGCAATAATAAATGCCAAGTATTTGGGAAGGAGATAATTTGTATCCTCCAGAGCGTTTTAATAAATACTAAACACAAAAATCAATGCAGACACATTGCTGTTATCACCTTTCTGCAGTTCTTTTAATGCTACCTGCTATTTTCATTTTTTTAAAAAAAAATATCTAAGTTTGTAGCTTATGGCTCCTTGATTTAGCTTCTTTATTTTGCATTCAAAACCGTGGCAAGACTTGTTCCAAGCAATCACAGAGTATTGTCGTGAAATAAAATGTATAGTCATTTCTCTTGTTCAAGGTTGGCCCTAGCATTAGCCAGAGTGAGGTAACTGCCTCAGGCAGCAGATAGTGTGGATCAGAGAGTGGATAGAGCTGTACCAGCCACATGGCCTACCCTGAGGAGCAGCTGAGGAGTGCACCTCCTCAAAGCCTAGTAAGCGCTGGCCTGGTTTCAGGAAGGTGGTGTGAAGTTGGCTCTGACAGGGTCCTAGAGAGCCAGTGTGATGTAGTGGTTAAGAGCAGTGGACTCGTAATCTGGTGAACTGGGTTTGCGTCCCTGCTCCTCCACATTCAGCTGCTGGGTGACCTTGGGCTAGTCACACTTCTCTGAAGTCTCTCAGCCTCACTCACCTCACAGAGTGTTTGTTGTGGGGAAGGAAGGGAAAGAAGATTGTTAGCCGCTTTGGGACTCCTTAGGGTAGTGATAAAGTGGGATATCAAATCCAAACTCCTCCTCTCCTCCTCCTCCTCCTCCTCCTCCTTCCTAGACTCCAAAGTTAGGCAAGTGCTTACTGGGTTTTGGGAAGGATGTAGCAGGGCTCTAGGACCCTGTCAGAGCCTTGCGCCCCCCTCCCAAAGCCTGGCTTAAGCCAGCGCCATTAGGGCTAGGGAGAGGGCATCAAATGGCCTCACACAGGGTGGCATATTACCAAGGTCTGCCCCTGCCTCAGTTGTGAGGGAGGATCTTGTCCCATTGCCAGTGCTGAAGTAGTCAACTGCATGCCTTGTTAACTTGTGTACATTGATTGGGGAAATTCAATCTGCCTTTCACCTCAGGCAGCAAAATGGGGCAGCCCTTCATCTATTGGATAGTGCCTGTGACATCATCATAACTGAGTCTCATGCTCCCTGGGCCCATGCTTTGGTTGTTGTTTTTTCTATGGCCTGTATTTGGAATTGCCATGGCATTCCTGAAGGCCTTCCTTGGCACCCTGGGCACCATGGTGATTGGAGCACCAGGCTGGCAAACATTGTCTAAAAATAAAAATGAACAAATGGCAGAACTTTCTAGAGTTGCCCCTTCTGGTTGGTTCTGAAGGGTATTTGTGGGGGAAAGTGGCAGAAATGGCTTCCCAACTTGCCTTGTGGCCAATCCTAAACTTGCTTATTGCCCACCAGCTGGGTATGGGCATTTGATAGCCATTGCTCATGGTGAAGAACATTTGTCCTTTTTGGGGAGCTACTAGCTCTTTTTCTTTTTCCTGCACATCTACTCATGGTGTGCTTTCATTTAAGCCTGGAATGAAATCTGTGTGACCCAAGTGAGCCTTTGTACATCCCATGCCTTTAAAGCTCATTCAAAGCACATTATTTCTGTAAAAAAAATCTTGTTAAGGGTTGCTGGGAATTCTAATTCTGCAAAGGGGGAACTACAGTGTCCAGAAGTCCCAGCTCCTGCCAACGTAGCAGCTTGAATGCACACCAAGTAGATAAATAGGTACCACTGCGGCGGGAAGGTAAATGGCATTTCCATGCGCTCTGGTTTCCACCACAATGTTCTGTTGCACCAGAAGCAGTTTAGTTCTGCTGGCCACGTGACCCAGAAAGCTGTCTGTGGACAAACTCCGGCTCCCTCAGCCTGAAGTGAGATGAGCGCCGCACCCCATAGTCGGCTTTGACTTGACTTAACTGTCCAGGGGTCCTTTACCTTTTTAACTTAAATGTATAGTGTGTACACAGCCTAAGTGTCGCAACATGTTTCTATACACAGCGTGGCAGTTTGGCATTTCTATACTTAACTAAACTAAAGAACACCGGGTGAGATTAGCCAGGAGTATATTATTTAAAAAACGAAGAGGAAAGAAGTGTTTGAAGTTAACATGTGGAACTCTACAATATGAGAAATTAGACAATGCACTGATACCTTGCTTTTTTAAAAAAAAAATCATGATGGAAAGGTCATCTGTCTCTCAATACCAAATTGATGATGGAATGTAATCCCATCTTTTATTTCTAAAGTCTGATATCATGACTGAATGACAAGAGATGGATCCGTGTCATTAAGTCATGTGGCTTTTCGTCCTGTGGTTGAAATGTGAAAAGACCCTGCGGCTTTTGACTTCCTCTGTAGCATCTGGTGCTGGCCAGTATTGCAGTTTATCCAGCTAGTTAGGTTATTTGTCTGACCCCATGTAGTTATTATCAACTTTTCATCTCCATTGATAGTAGCTCAACAAAAGAAGCAGGCAGATGGTAAGCTTAACCCCATTAATATCACATATCCAGGGTTCACTGCTGACTATCGCTTCACGTTATGTCATGTAAAGTCTTCAAATGCCATGTCCTGTGTTGCCCATTTTTAGTGACAACCAACCGTCTTAAGCCTTTTGGCATTTTGTCAGCTTAGCAGATCCAGAGCCATCCATCACTGCTGTTAGGGCTGTCACAGACATTTAACTTCAGCATCAGCCAACAGCCTGCAGTCTTGATTACTGATCAGAATCATTGCAGCTGTCAGTTGAGAAACAAAAGTCTGTTTCAGAATTTGGATAGTCTGACTATTTTAATAAGAGGGTTTGCAGTCTTGAGTTTATGTCTGCATCCTTGTTTTTATGTGATGTTACAGCTAGGAATATTTAGGAAGCTTTTTTCAAATTCATTTGTACATCTGCAAATGTCTCCATTACCTCTGCAACCTTCCAGTGATTGGCATACAAAGATGTTTTACTTCTGCTTCAGAAGAACAGGCACTTTAGGATGACCAAACAGTCAAACATTCAAGAAGAATCAGCGCTATGTATGAGAGTGTGTGTGAAGAATGCATGGCTGTTTCTGTCCTGTGTCCCTCCTCCACTTGTCCATGGTAACAAACATGTATGATATGACATCATCACGCTCTGTTTTCTGGCCTCCACCAATGAGGTGGAGCTAGCTTGTGGGAGCTCCCAAGAGTGATGATGTCCTATCCTACGTCCTTTTTCAATTACACGTCACCAAGAGAACTTGGGGAGGATTCGTGGGATAGTATCAGCCATATGTTTGTTGTAACGTGTAGTTAAAACAAAGTATATCAATTCAGGCATAAGGGATGCTGTTTCTTTTAATTTGGATTAGGGTGGCCTTTGGTTTTTAGCAGTAGTGGGCAGCAGGGAGGGGTGGTGCTGTGTGGCTGACCCCCTGGCAGAAGAGTCTCTGCCACTTACTGGGAGGGAGAGGAGGAGAGGGGAAGCAATGAGGATGTAGGTGCTGTGCAGGCACACCAGTGGGTCCAATCGGACACTCTCCATGGTGCACTTGCACAGTGTTGTTGACCCCACAGCCTTGCATGTTAAATGGTGGTGACTCCACTGCTGGGAGGTCAGGTGCACAGCACTGCCCCATTCCCTATGACCACTATTGTGTGTTTTTATTTTCTTTTAAACCAGTTATGTTTATATCATAACAAACTCAGACTGAATTGTTTGGCTTCTTAAGATCTAGTCACACGACCACGTTCAGCCACGTTCATCCTCCTTGAATTTGAATAACACCACATGTATCTGAAGAAGTGTGCATGCACACGAAAGCTCATACCAAGAACAAACTTAGTTGATCTCTAAGGTGCTACTGGAAGGATTTTTTTTTTCATTTTATTTCGACTACGGCAGACCAACATGGCTACCTACCTGTAACTGGAACCACATGTTGTGGCAGTGAATTCCATAGTTTAACTGTGCAGCATATAAGGAAGCATTTATCCTGGATTCCCCACAATGTAGCTTCATTGGGTTACCCTGTGTTCTAGTCTTGTGAGGCTCTCCTTGATTTCCAATTCAGCTGTTTCCGGAATGTTCCATGTGCAGAGCCAACTAGAGAGGGAGAGCGGAGAAGTTTCAATCTCTGGATAGAACAGTGGTGTCAGGAGGAAGAGTTTAGATTTGTTAGCCTCTGTGGAATGCTTTGAGACAAGCTGGGTTTGTACAAGCTGGGCTTGAGCCAAAATCGAACCAGATTGCTGGCGTTCAACATCAAAAAGGTGACAGAGAAACATCTATACCGGTTGAACCATCTCTAGAGATTGAAAATATATCTGATCATTCAACTGGGGATGTGGTAGAACTTAGCAATAAGAATACCTGGGGAGTAAACTCTATTGAACATAGACAGACTTATTGCATTCTGATTGATTGATTAGGATACAGCAGTATGTGGAGACTACCACAAGCTCAGCCCCGCTCTCTTCTACATATGTGGGAGCCCAGGATGTTAGGGTAAATAGGAAGTCTATCAATGCTTCCTGTATCTCTGCCAAGCACTTCTTCTCACTTTAATACAGCTTAGAGACTATTGTAATTAAGCAGTATATAAATGATTGAAATAAATAAATGAACAAGTTGTTTTCTGGAGCATGAGGGGAAGAGTGGATGGGAAAATGTGAGTATCCCATTCATCCCAATGGCACCTTACACAAACTCCTCAGTGGCGGAGGAACCCTCTCCGGCACCCGGGGTGGTGCAGTCTGTACGGACTGCGCATGTGCTGCATCCCACACGTGGGCACTCCGTACGGAATGCAGCACATGCACACTCCGTACGGGCTGCTGCACGCGTGTGGTGGCCGTACAGGGTGCCATTTGCACAGCGGCCGGATGGGCTGCAGATGTGCGGCGACTGTACGGGATGCTGCACATGCGCAGTCCATACAGGCTGCCACTTGCGCGCGGTGGCCGTAGGGCTGCTGCTCACGAGAGCGGCAGCGTGTACGGATGCCGCGTGTGCGCACGCCCTCGGCCGCTCTACAGCTGGGGGGAGACAGGGGCCATCTTGTCACCCCTCCCAGAGTGGAACCCGGGGTGGCCCACCCCCTCCGCCCCGCCCTTCCTATGCCCCTGCTCCATGTGCATCCATCCATCCATGTACATGGGCAAAGGAGTGGGGAAATAAGAGTTCTGTTGAGCCTACAGGAAACCTTGGCACACAGACACTGATTGAAGAGGATGTTGCCCTTGAAAAGTTAAGGGATTTTCAGGTAAGTCAAATTAGTGGTAAGCCCTCTAGAGCAGGGGTCAGCAAACTTTTTCAGCAGGGGGCCGGTCCACGGTCCCTCAGACCTTGTGGGGGGGCCGGACTATATTTTGAAAAAAAATATGAACGAATTCCTATGCCCCACAAATAACCCAGAGATGCATTTTAAATAAAAGGACACATTCTACTCATGTAAAAACATGCTGATTCCCGGACCATCCGCGGGCCGCATTTAGAAGGCAATTGGGCCGCATCCGGCCCCCAGGCCTTAGTTTGGGGACTCCTGCTCTAGAGTCAGTGCTATGTTTTGTCCATAACTAGGGAAAAGGAAATATATTAATGAAAACTAAGTGGAAAGAGCCCGCCCCACAAATCCAACCTCATTTTGCAGGGTATCCGTCGTTCTGAGCCATATTTTTACAAAAATAGATAATGTTGAATTAGTTAATCATCATATTGCAGTGAAATGACTATGGATGCACAAATTATATGGATATTAATACTGCATTAGTTCATCATGATTAATCTTATAACAATTAATAAGCGAGTGAACAAATGATTGGCCATTTATTAGCAAAAGAAATATGTGCCATTATATTCATTCCCTATTAAACAATTGGAGTTTAAATTTAAAAAGAAATTAACATAAGGATGATAGGAAAAATATAATGCACTGGATATATTTTCAATTTGTGGTCATGTAAGACCAGACTAGTATTGACACAACTGGAAACGTTAAACCAATTATCATGCATTTTGTTAACTAGACAGCATGGACATTTGGATGGATTCAGAGTTTTCCCATTCAGTAAAAACCATATTGCGTTTTCCAGATAGACCATATTTGAGGACTACTGTAGAGCAAATTGCAATGGTCCAAGCAGCAGGCTACCAGTGTGATCACTGGGATCGGGCTTTCATTTTTTTCAAGAATGGACATAGAGAGTAAAGCAGCTGCAGCTGGAATAAAAGGCACTCCTTGACACTAAGGCCACATGGGCTTCCAGAGACAGAGTAAAATCTCAGAGTACCCAAAGATCCATGCACATGATCATTTGAGAAGGCAACCTCAACCAGAACAGGTTGCCTTCCTAATTTCCAGACCCAGAAATCAACAACACACAGCAGTACCTCCATCTTGTCAGGATTCAGCTTCGCTTTATTCGCTTTATTAGTCCTGATGCATCCCGCTAGACAGCATCTTAAAAAGCAGAGACATCACCTTGCCGACAAAGGTCTGTATAGTTAAAGCTATGGTTTTCCCAGTAGTAATGTACGGAAGTGAGAGCTGGACCATAAAGAAGGCTGATCGTCAAAGAATTGATGCTTTTGAATTATGGTGCTGGAGGAGACTCTTGAGAGTCCCATGGACTGCAAGAAGATCAAACCTATCAATTCTTAAGGAAATCAGCCCGGAGTGCTCACTGGAAGGACTGAAGCTGAGGCTGCAATACTTTGGCCACTTCATGAGAAGAGAAGACTCCCTGGAAAAGACCCGGATGTTGGGAAAGATGGAGGGCACAAGGAGAAGGGGACGACAGAGGACAAGATGGTTGGACAGTGTTCTCAAAACTACCAACATGAGTCTGACCAAACTGCGGGAGGCAGTGGAAGACAGGAGTGCCTGGCGTGCTCTGGTCCATGGGGTCACGAAGAGTCGGACACGACTAAACGACTAAACAACAACAAAACAAACATCCCGTTATTGCTCCCAGACACTGATAAAGCACCAGCATTGCTTCACCTGACTCAGATGGTATGGAGAAACAGAGCTAAGGGTCATTCACATACTGATGACACCTTGCTCCAGATTAGCCCCTCCTCTCTGTGCCTGGCCTCACTGCCCCCAACATGTTTGGTCTTGTGTAGGCTCCCCACACAAACCTGAACCCTGCACAATGAGGGATATCCGTGTGTCAGGAGCAGGTGAGCAATAAATCATACGGCATCAGTGAAGTTAACTTTTTATTTAGTGAAACAAGGTTGACTCAGGAGGCCAGGCCTAGTGAGCACAGCAACTCGTCCTGGTAGATCTTGCCCCTATGAAGCAGTTGTAGGGACCATAGGTCCCCACCTTTCCATAGGTGTCCAAGTCTCCTCCTCTCCTGGGTTCTTCCCAAACAATCTGAGACTGTCTCAGATTGCCTGCCTTTGCTCCTCCCACTTCATGCCTCTCTGGGTTCTGGGAGACCAGGTGGAAGGGAAGCTTATTGCAGAAGGAGGGGGAGACCCATTGGCTTCATCACCAGCCTCACTCATCTCTGCCTGTTGCCCCATCTCCTCTCCAGCCTCCACTTCTGCCTCTGGTTCTCTGCCTCTGGACTTCTCTCTGCCATGGACTCTCCCCGCTCACCAAGCCCTGTTACCTCTTCAGTTTCTGACACCTTCTCCTCCCAGTCTTCTCCCTCTGACCACTCATCGTCCCACCACCAATCCCCAGGCTCTGAGCTTTCTTCCCTTGGGGGATCCCTGGGGGTTTCCCTGCTGGCACCCCCCGCCACTCCTCAGCATCCAGCCAGTCTGTGGCTGCTGCTATTCTGCTATTTTCTTTATTTCTTTTTTTTAAAGCATGGGATACATAATCATTTGGCAAATATATAACTAATCCCAGGTATCAGGCAGCTTCACCAAAGCCAAGCAACAGAAAATATTTTTTCTTGTAATTGACACTATTATTATTATTATTATTATTATTATTATTATTCCAACATAATAAAACTGCAGCAAAATATCAAACATTAAACTGTCCCGATACAGGGCTGCCTGGATTATTTTATTAAAATTCTATACCACCTTTCCTCTGAAGATCACAGGGCAGTGTGCAATATAAAAGCACAAAATACACAACATAGTAACAAACAAAAGCAATAACCACCCTCACATTTTGAAAGGCCATAGATTGTTCTTCTCCCAGGCCTTTGTGATTAAACAATGTTTTTGTGTGGACCCAGGTGGCGCTGTGGGTTAAACCACGGAGCCTAGGGCTTGCACAAGGTCAGCGGTTCGAATCCCCATGACAGGGTGAGCTCCCATTGCTCGGTCCCTGCTCCTGCCAACCTAGCAGTTCGAAAGCACGTCAAAGTGCAAGTAGATAAATAGGTACCACTCCGGTGGGAAGGTAAATGGCTTTCCGTGCGCTGCTCTGGTTCGCCAGAAGCGGCTTTGTCATGCTGGCCACATGACCCGGAAGCTGTACACCGGCTCCCTCGGCCAGTAACGTGAGATGAGTCGTCCGTGACTGGACCTAACGGTCAGGGGTCCCTTTACCTTTAAAGATATGTAATGAAGGTTCCAGGTGAGCCTCCACTGCACAAAAGGCCCGTTCCTGTGTTGCTCTTGGCCTCTTGCAGAGTAGGCACATCAAGAAGGGCCTCAGATGATGATTGCAGGGTCCCGATTGGTTAACATGGGGCCAGGTGGTCTACAAGGACTTGATAGGTATGCCTAATATCTGTTCCATTTCCCTGATTAATAAAATCACTTTTCTGTAGCAGAAAAGTTGTAACGTTAAATCAGCTAAAATAAGGGCATTAAACTGACTTTGCCCATTCCATATCTGAAACCTACCTTGGATTTTTAATTTGACTTCACAGATTGTCTTCTGATGTGTCCCTGTGGCTTATGTGCAATTGGACTAACATGCTAATTGTGTGACATTAGCGGAGAGTTCTATGCCTGCCTGGCTGCGACGATGATTGTTGACTTCATCAACTTCCCCCTAGGAAACTCATCTTAGCGTCTAACCCCCTTTTCTGCTAAGACAATAAGAAAAGTCGTTGATCTTTTAAAAAATGCAACACGCTCCTAAGAGCTTTGAAAACTTTGATATGATCCTTTGAATTCAGTGACGTTAAGTTTGGAAAAGGGTCACTAAAATTAGAGCTGTAAAAGCTAGAGATATTTGTTATTTTTCTATTTATTCAAATAGAAAGGACCAAGCTTCATTTGATACATGCTAGAGATCCATGATTGGAGATTCCAGTCTCTCCCTTTCTCTTTTTTAAATGAAAAACACCCATGCTGGCAATTTTATCTGGGGGATGGCACTGTCTTTCTGCCACTTTGTTTTCCTGGTCGAAGCTTTCTCTCAAAGCTATTATTATCTCCGCCGGGGTGGGGGGCAGGGGCGGGAAAGGCACATGCAACACTATGATAAATTTCCACTTGGTGAATTACCTTATGATCAGTGACTATAACTAAGAACCTAGCAAGCTGCCTTATATTGTTTCAGACTATTTGTCAAAAATTGACTGACAGCAGCTGTCTAGGGTTAGAGGGTGTGGTCTTTCACACCACTTGTTATTGGACCTGGTCCCTGATCCTTTTTTAACTGGGGCTACCAAGAATTGAACGGGACGTGGGTGGCACTGTGTCTAAACCACAGAGCCTAGGGCTTGACGATTGGAAGGTCGGTGGTTCGAATCCCTGCGACGGGGTGAGCTCCTGTTGCTCGGTCGCAGCTCCTGCCAACCTAGCAGTTCGAAAGCACGTCAAAGTGCAAGTAGATAAATAGGTACCGCTCCAGGCAGGAAGGTAAATGACGTTTCCGTGCGCTGCTCTGGTTCGCCAGAAGCGGCTTAGTCATGCTGGCCACATGACCTGGAAAAACTGTCTGCAGACAAACGCCGGCTCCCTTGGCCAGTAAAGCGAGATGAGCGCCGCAACCCCAGAGTCGTTCGTGACTGGACTTAACTGTCAGGGGTCCTTTACCTTTACCTTTTTACCAAGAAGTGAACCTGGGACCTTCTGCGTACACTGGCAGGTGCTTTACCACTGAGCTATGGTCCCTCCCTAAGTTGAGTTCGCCATTTCATGAATGTATGATGAAAGGCGCTACCACATTCCTAAGCATAGCTACTTGGAAATAAGTTCCATAACAAAACAATTAGCCTTTCCTTTCCTTTCCTTTCCTTTCCTCTTTCCTCTTTCCTTTTTCCTTTTTCCTTTTTCCTTTTTCCTTTTTCCTTTCCTTTCCTTGATTATATTCTGATTTAAATTCTCTTGCTGAGATGGAGAGCTTGGAAGCCTTGGCTGAGTTCTTGCTAAGCTTAACTTCAATGCCTACAACTGGCTGGAAGCTGCTCCATTTGGGTTGTTGCCCCACCAGGCTCTGTCTGCCCTCACCTGCCTACCTCCTTTCTTACAACCAACCCAGGAAGTGGCTCTGTCTGGAAGTGGCTCTAGCTCCACCTACTGTTGGTCTTCCTGCCTTCCGCCCTACCAGTCCTGATGAGTACCCGCCACAGCCTTCCGCCCTACCAGTCCTGATGAGTACCGCCACAGCCAACAACACAATTTTAGAAACTTGAGAGAAGTAATAAATACTTTATTTTAGCTTTTAAATAATAATGACCAGAGCAAAACAGCAAAAGCAGCAACAAGAATAATAATGCCATAGATGAGATTTAGAAGTTTTGGAAGAGCAGAGCAGTCCTCTTATGGGTAGTTTGTCACGAAAAGGTAGATCTGATGGTTGGGAGTGCTTTGTGAGACAGGCAACAAAATTGTGATAATTCTTCCCACCCTCCTTTCCTTCAGATAGAAACAGTTTGATATTTTATTCATTTCCTAAACCTTGCAAGATGCTGTGCGATGTGTTTTTCAACTTTTTGAAAGCTACATTAATCCTAAATAAATATATCTCGGATCCGACGTTCTCTTTCAAAGATAACTTCTAGAAATACAAGGAGCAAAATTCTCTACTGATATAGCTAAGCGGAATTCAAATATAGCTGTAGGCTGATAAAACAAAAAAACAAAAAACACACCTCACACTGTTTTTGAAGATCAAAGAGCAGAGTTTCGCGTTATTGAGTATCAGGTGGGGTGTCCAGGGCTTGCAACTAAAAAATGCATTTGTAATTGTCTTTTGTCTTTATTTTCCAATTCGTTTTTAGGGGCTTTAAAGATCTGTTGTAACAGGACTCTTGTTACATTTAATAAGTGCCATGTTGATTGGCGTCCTCTAAGTAGGCTTTTCAGTTTGCCTGTGGGGAAATTTAATATAAAAACATTCAACATTCTTTTATTAGTGTTTTTTACTATTCCCAGTCCCATCAGACCTTTGGTGCAAGCAGTGTATTATTGAAAAGCTTATCTGTAAGAAGTGAGCCAAGGGGAAATTCAGGCTTTATTAATATTGACATCATGTTCCTGTACAATGGCTGTCTAAAGAAACTTTTCAATTGGATTTCAGCCTGCTTTGATGCCGCACAAATGGAAACAACCAAATGCATGATTTAACATAGTAGAACAGTAGTCGGTATGCTACATGCTCACTTTTAAAGTAGGCGCTCACAGGATGTATATGAGGAATATATACAACAAGATTTCTAGTTCAGTTTCAGGGAACAAAATGTAGAGATCATTTAGAGATTCTTAAAAATTGATAATATTTAAGAATAAATTTGATCATTTTATCAGAGAAGTGATTCATTTGTTAATTTATGAAGCTGTTTCATTTGCTCTCCTTCAGTTGTGGCCTAGGAAACAAAAATGGTTGTGAGCTTTGACACTGATAATATGATCTTGGGCCTGACATAAAAAGTGGTTAAAATGGCCTGTTACAATACACATATTGAACTATGAATGGTTCTCTAGGAAGTTTGACTGTGCCCCCTAGGAGATTTTCGGTGGTATTCAACTACATCTTGCATCAGAGTAGACCCGCTGAAATTAATGAACCTAGCTTTGCTGCATTCATTCACTTCAGTGGGTCTACTGTGATGAAAACTGGGTTGAATACCACCTATTATTCTTAGTGACTTTCTAGCCTCAGTCGAAATCCTGTTTCCTGGTCTATAACACTGGCTTAATTTTATTTGCACTTTCATCCCAATAGCCCTTTACTGCAGGATAACCGGATGACTTTGTTGGCTTAGTTGTCTTAAAACCGTCCTTGGTGAGAATGTACATGGTAAATAATTTGCCTTGGAATGTAAAATGTTCAAACAAACAAATATTACTGTCAGGTCTGGGATAACACGATCTGGAACACAAGTTGTATTAAAAAGATTTATTTTATTTTATTATAAAAACTATCGCAGTCTATTATGTTCATGAGTCTCCAGCCAGTGTAATGAAAGCTTAATGGAAGGTCTAAGAGGAGCAACAAACAAAAAGAAGAGGGCAGCAAGAAATAACACTAAAAAATTATTAGTTCAGTTTCAAGCTGGCCTTGAGAAGTCACAAGGTCTTTGTTGACAGATCTCCTTTATGCTAGACAGTGCAATATGCTGGGTGTGGAAACTGTCATGGGGAAGCTTCAGTCAGTAGAGATGAGAGAGGTGGAGGCAGCTCTAATGATAACACTAGCAGGGAGCTTTTAAGAGTAGGCAAAGTCAGCACTCTTGAGTGGCAAACCCAACCGTATTATTACTTGAGCAGGGCATCGCTAAACACCTACCAGATTTCTCTCCTTACCCTTTTGCGCCATTGTGGCAAAACAAACGATGCTTCTGATGAGAGTCAGGAAGCATAAATTCCACAACGTACATATATCATGTTGATATTTTGCAAATTCCCTTGGGCCGTGATCTCAATTTCAGCAGATGACACACCATTCCAAAGAGTTTCCCCGCTGCTCTAGGCCACCTTTTGTCTATACGTGCATCATGTAGGAGATTGCTGCCCACCATGGATGCCCATTTAAGATGCCATTTATACACTCACGTTTTGCTTACACTAGTGTCCATTAAAGTGCTTTACACTCAAGACCATTCCAGGAATGCTGACCAGTATTAAATGCACTATAAGCGATATGAAACTCCCTTCCTTCCTTTTACTCATAGCTGTCAACTTTCAGATTTGAAAATAAGGGATTTTTTCAAACTTTCGGATTTGAAAATAAGGGATGCTGCGAGGGCGGTGCAATGGCACCAAGTAGCCTCGCCACCCTGCGCTCCAGAGGCTGCGAGCGAACGGGTAAGCGAAAGAGCGAGCACGTAGACGGCAGGCAGGCTGTCTGTCTGGTTGGGCGTGAGGGTCTGGCTGCACAAGGCATGAAAGCTCCACCCCCAGTTGGTCTCAGACTCCTTATTGGCAGCCGAGCAACGCAGCTGAGGAGCCTCCCTGGCCGGCAGGGAGGGAGAGGAGCTGCTTCCTTTGAAATCCGGGAAATTTAAGGGATATCAACAATCCGGGATAGCAGCAGGAAACGGCATTGGAATAAGGGAGTTTCCCGCAAAAAAGGGAGGGTTGACTGCTATGCTTTTACTGCCCTTGAGTGAATAAACATAATGAATTTTTGCTTCCATGGTGTGGATTTAGTGGGGAAGCCCTTCAAGTAAACCCAACATTCAGTGAAGCCTTGTTTACATATTTCTCTGCAAGGTTTTCATATACATCTGAAGCTGCCTTGGGCTAACTTGGGCCATGCTAACTTGGGCCATGACGTTTCATAAAGTTCTTATGATACTTCATTGTTGCAATGGCAACAGAGGTCACTGACTGTGCATCAAATTTATTGTCACTTTCCAACAGAAAACAGATGTTCTTTGCTGGATTCACTAACGCTCACTAACTGTCCAGACTGTATTCTAGTGGGTAATGAAGAAGCTCCTCAATTTCACTAGAGCCACAAATACCAGCCGAGTCTTAACATCTGGTTTTGCAGTATCTCCCCTCTAGAAAGTCCACAGTCACTGTCTGAAATCTCAGCTATGCACGCTCTTCTCTGCACACTGTTCCTCATGCCTACCAAGTATTCCCCCCCCCTGCACAAGAATGACTTTTAAAAGCTGCATTTAGCCACAATGGAAAACCTGGAAGGTCTTATTATCGCCTGATTAGGTAGGGCCAGTCATGGAGTGAAATCTTGAGCAATGTACTGGGGAAAGCACTTAGAAGAGCTGGATGGAAGTTATGTCTTAGTCATGTACTCAGCTCCAGCGCCCATGTTCTAAGGCTTCAGCTCTAATAGAACCTGGCAACAGACTTCCTAATGTGGAATGCGTAGGTGTCCTTCTAAGCGTATCATCTCAAAGTGCATTCAAAGCCAAAGATCCCGTCTTCAAGATGCTGCCTTCTTTGTACAAATGCTTTAAATAGACTGCACATCTGAAACACTCCCTCTTCCAAATGCTGTCTGGGAATAAGATCTTGATTATTCCACCCAAGTTTAACAGCGAAGGTTAGGGCCCCTCCAGATATCCTTTTTATTTGTGCCTATGATGCTATGGGGGCAGTCATATGCATTTTTCATCTGCAAAAGTCATAACTTGAAATAGAAGAACATGGATATGTGATAGAGCAGGTTTACTTCTCTCTTTTTGCATCTTTCTCCTCAAAACTTAGAATGGGTCTTTGTAAGTCCTCCATGATTGGGGCCTCATCCATTTAGATTTGACAACCGCATCGAGGGCTCCCATACAATTCACCAGATCAGCTGACTCCTTTTTGCTTCCATCCTGGCTGGTCATTAGAAGAATTTGTTACTAAAATCTGGCCCATAAGCATGATTATTTCCTCCTTCCTCCAAATCTATTATCCTTTTTTGTCATTTCCATTTCCCTTGTAAGCCTGAAAGCAGGGGTGTCTTGTTTCTATTGACCTGGCAGGCCCAATCCATTTTGCTGTCTGAGGCAAACTGCACCCCACTACAGCACTGCATATATGCAAGCTGACTTACTTCAACAGTAGTGAGGGGATACTGTCCTCCTCTGGACCTGAGGCAGAAGGCTAGTTTGGGGGCCCCAGGCCATGCCATGTGGCCTACATAGCTCCGTCTTCCAACAGCAGAATGGCCAAACGCTCAGGAAGGGCTGAAGCTGCCACCCTACAGAGAGCCAGTGTGGTGTAGTGGTTAAGAGTGGTAGACTCGTAATCTGGTGAACTGGGTTCGCTTCCCCGCTCCTCCACATGCAGCTGCTGGGTGACCTTGGGCTAGTCACACTTCTTTGAAGTCTCTCAGTCTCACTCACCTCACAGTGTTTGTTGTGGGGGAGGAAGGGAAAGGAGAATGTGAGCCGCTTTGAGACTCCTTCGGGTAGTGATAAAGCGGAATATCAAATCCAAACTCCTCCTCCTCTTCATCATCATCATCATCATCTGCTGCCTGAAGCAATTGCCTCACTCTGCCTAATTGTAGGACTGTCAGTAAACCACACAGAGCCTTTTCTCTATCAGGGTAGGGGGGGGGGAAACTTTCAATAATTAAATGTACGGCAAGTATTTTTGCTGAGACTTGATTCCCCCTCCTGCCTAGTAATGCATCTACAACTTTAGCTTAACGCTGTTTCGTGCTGCTTTGCTCCCTGCACTTGCCTGGACAGCACCGCTCCTGCGGCCTGCTGTCAGCAAATGTTAAAAGCTTGCGTTACCACATATCAGGCTACGTCGTATTGCCGTGTCCACACAAGGTACAAGTGGACTTCAGCTGTTCCTTTTGATAGGACAGCAGGCCTGGAGGCTCCCTACTGCTTGTAATTATGAGCTGATAGGAGTCCTGTTGCTCAGTAATTCTAACTTCTGAAAAGCTGCCTCCTTTACTTTCGCCATTTAGTCTTCTCGCCTGCATTCCTTCTTTCATGAATCAAATGATTCTTTTTTTTTAATAAAAAAAAATTGTGCCCATGCATGCACAAACTGCGATGAACAACGTAGCACACACCAATGACCTCAAGTCATTGCCGTTGCTCTGTTTGATATTTGCATAGGTGTAGTCAGAGTATTTGCACAGGTGTATTTAGCAAACAATGAAAATGGGACTTTTGGTGCTTGAGCAGGAATGAAAACGGACTAAAGGAAAGAGGTGGGGAAGATGCCTACTGAATATACAGTGATGCTTGAGCAAAGATAAATCATGTCATGGTCCAGAATAGTATAGAAGATGTCCAACCACTTTTGATTGATGGAATCTGTGTGGAGAGGGTAACAATGTTCAGATTTCTGGGCATTGAATTACAGGAGGATCTGTCCTAGAGTGCAAACATAAGGGGGCTTGTGAAGAAGGCGCAGCAGAGACTGTACTTCCTGAGAGTTCTAAGGAAAAACCATCTTCCACAAAAGCTGCTGCTTGCCTTCTATCACTGTGCCATTGAGAGCGTGCTCACTTATGGCTTATGTGTGTGGTACGGAAGCTGTACTACCAAGGACAGGATGGGGTTGGACAGAGTTGTTAAGGCAGCAGAGAGCATTGTTGGCTGCTCGCTCTCCACCTTAGAGCAGATTTATGCCACGAGGTGCCACAGAAAGGCACTGGACATAGTGGAAGATCCATCGCATCCTGGTCCCCGTCTCTTTGAACTTTTGCCATCGGGACGGAGATACAGGACGATGACAACAAGAACAAGCCGTCTTAGAAACAGCTTCTTTTCCAGAGCGATCGCGGCCTTAAATGGGAAGCCTGGACTTTGAAGTCATCTAATCTTACCTGTTATGTTTATCATTGTATGGTTTTAATCAGTGTGTATGGTTTTAATCAGTGTTTTTGTAGTTGTTTTGTTTTTGCGTGGAGTGCCCTATCTGGGTGGATGGAGCAGCCAAGTAATTTCGTTGTCCCCGAAGGGGACAATGACAATAAAATATATTCTATTCTATTCTATTCTATTCTATTCTATTCTATTCTAGTCTAGTCTAGTCTATTCTATTCTATTCTTTTGTGGCATTTCCCCTTTGTCATAATTTCTACAATTCCATAGTAAATCAGTTGGGTCTTCGTAAGTCAAAGGATCTCTGGTATGGGCTGACGTAAGGCTTTAGCAGAAGGTGTGGATAAAACCAGTGAAACATAGGAAGCTCCCTTGTCAGACTATTGGTCTATCTAGCTCTGTATCGCCTGCACTAACTGGCAGTGTCTCGCTAAGATTTCAGACAAGGTTCTCTCCCAGTCCTACCGGTACCTAGAGATGCTGGGGACTGAACATGGAACCTTTTTCTTGAAAGGTAGATGCTCTCCCACTTTGCTACAACCCTTCTCCAAGTGGCAGGGCAGGTGAAGGTAGGAAAACAGAATACATAAATGGTTTTGTCCCAATACTTGATGCAGTAGTGGGACCATATTCACTTATAGGTCTTCCATGGTCCAATTCACCCATTCTCTCTAGCAGCTTGTGCCCATCTGGTGTCACCCAATCAGGATGCAGACCTGAGCCTTCCTGGCAACCTGTCTGTGACCAGTTTTGGTGAAGATCATTGCTTGCCATACTCTATAAGCCAAATATTCACCTCATCCATTCTTAAGGACAAATGCATGAGTTCTAGGGAATGTAGCTATGAATAGCAGCATTCAGAATCTAGCTCCGTTATACAGGCCCTTCATTTTAGCATGACCACTAGCATTCAGTGTAATAAAGTATGCTATTGGGAATTGCACAGAACATTTAAATATAAAAACCCTACTGGGAATCATTAGAGTCTTTCACCCTTTTTTGTTTTACAAATTTTATTTGACTATTTTTGCATCTTTTACAATAGGGCAAGAAAAAAGGGGGATTTATAAGTGAAAGGAAAAGGAATACACTAGACTTAAGACAGCAAACTAGAACAGGGTGATATTATATATAAAAAAAAGTAATTAAATGGTTGGGATCCCTTCTATGCTGCAGAAGAGCCAGTGTGGTGTAGTGGTTAAGAGCGGTAGACTCGTAATCTGGTGAACCGGGTTCGTGTCTCCGCTCCTCCACATGCAGCTGCTGGGTGACCTTGGGCTAGTCACACTTCTCTGAAGTCTCTCAGCCCCACTCACCTCACAGAGTGTTTGTTGTGAGGGAGGAAGGGAAAGGAGAATGTGAGCCGCTTTGAGACTCCTTTGGGTAGTGATAAAGCGGGATATCAAATCCAAACTCTTCCTCTTCAGAACTGCATGGTTTTGAATCCAGTCGCTAAATAATGTGGAGCGTTTTGCATGAAGTCAACAAAGCAGCAACACAAAGTGTAGCGACAGCAAACTAATGGCAAAGTGGGATATGGAAAAGTAGGGCAGACTGGGAAATGAAACCTGAAAACAAACTTACTAACTTCTAAACAACCCCCTACATAAGTGCATGCTTTCACTGAAAGACTATGCGATTCAGTAGACTTGTCAAGTTACTCCATACACCACTGGGCTTCTCTACAGTGTTCTGGGTTTCTGTAGCAGATGCTCAGGGGGAAGTTCAGCAGACCAACCACCACAGAAAGGGTTCCCTAAAGGCAGGAAGTTTGAAACCCACTGTTCTAGAAAAAAACAAATCTTAATTTCCATTTAGGCTGTGCCGAATATGATATTAATGTGAAAGGCGACATTTCCCCTCTCAATCTAAATTAATTAATTTGCTACCTCCAAATGCCAAATTTCCTCTAAGGAGTACAATGTTGCAACTTGCTATTAAAAGATTTTATTTGATTCTCCAAAGCAGGATGATGATCTGTCAAAACGGATCTTAAACCAGGGGTGGGGAACCAAGACCCTCTAATTGTCAGAGATTGACAATCCTGCATCTGACACCCTCTTCAAACCGAGGACCACTTTGTGAGCACCAATTGCTTTAAAAGCAAAATGGATGCTTGTTTTTTTGGTCAAGGTAAAGGTAAAGGGACCCCTGACCATTAGGTCCAGTCGTGACCGACTCTGGGGTTGCGGCGCTCATCTCGCATTATTGGCCGAGGGAACCGGCGTACAGCTTCCGGGTCATGTGGCCAGCATGACTAAGCCACTTCTAGCGAACCAGAGCAGCGCACGGAAACACTGTTTACCTTCCCGCCGGAGCGGTACCTATTTATCTACTTGTACTTTGATGTGCTTTTGAACTGCTAGGTTGGCAGGAGCAGGGACCGAGCAACGGGAGCTCACCCCATCGCGGGGATTCGAACCGCCAACCTTCTGATCAGCAAGCCCTAGGCTCTGTGGTTTAACCCACAGTGCCACCCGCGTCCCCTTGTTTTTTTGGTCAAAGATGTACTCAAAACACCAACCCACAATTGTTGCCAATCTCGCGGGGTCTGTGGGCACACCTGTAAATTGGAGAAACTCTTGTGAGGACCAAATACAAGTACTGTAGCCAAAGGCCCATAAGGCCTGGTGCCCAAGTGTCTGAAGGACCACATGCCCTGTTACCTATCAGCCAATAAAAAGTATCACATCGCTCTAAATGAAAAGGTCCCCCATGTCAAAAAACTGTCTATCATACACATGCAGTACAACATTCAATATTTTTCTCTGAATTTTTGTATAGTATATGTTCATGTATTGATGCAAAGCGGAGAAAAACGTGTGAAACTCACAGTTAATAGGATCATAAGAGTGTTATGATTTTTGTCCAAGCTGAGCGGCAACAGCTGCAGCGAGGCCGATCTGACTATTGCCTGTCTCACTAAACCGTGAGAAAGCTGCCTTATCTTTTCCTACATGGAATGTTTATATTTTACTGTACTATTGTAATCCTAGCCTTTGTGCTCACTCTTCTGGCTAGACCTCGATGCCGGACAGACAGCTTTATGGCAGCTCTGTCTTATTGGACTGGCAGCAGAGATTCTCTCTGCACTATTCCTACAATAAATAGTTTAGTTTTAATAATGGCTTGTGTGTATTGTTCTTCCTGCTGGGAACAATCACATATTACTGCGCCACCGGACTCTCTGTAGCTGGGGATGTGCGCACACGGTTATGCTCTGGCTTTGGGGCAGTCTCATAAACTGCCCCAGGTGGGGTATTTCCTAACAAAGAGTTGAAGGTACCACAAAAGTCATCTAGTCCAACCCTCTGCAATGCAGGAATCTTTCGCCCAACATGGGGCTCGAACCCACAACTCTGTGATTAAGGGTCTCATGCTGTACCAACATTTTCATCCCTGACAGCTGAGGTAGATTTTTTTGGCACTGACCACTGAAAATTAAATGGCTGAGAAATTGTTAGGAATTCATTTCTGATTTCTGATTGCTTTTGCTAGCAATGGGACCATTTATTCTGGTGCAGATACAGGACGATGAGTTGGGGGAAACCAAGATTTCAATAAAACAGAAAAATAACTGCTGAGGGTATTTATAAACATCAGCCACAGCTGTAGTAATATTGGCAAGAAGGCATGCCAAAAAATTGAAACATTTGCTGCTACAAACTGTTCATTTCACCCTTTATCCAGCAACAGCTGGTAAAATGGTATTTAAAAGCAGTTTTGATTTAATCTAATGAGAAACTATGCTGCAATGTACTGTACTGCGCAAAGATAATAATTGAACAAACATTGATTTTTATGGCAACATAACAGTTTCATTTTTGACAAATAGGAATTTATGTGCGGTTATTTGCTATCAGTTCTGTTTGCATAGAGAGAGCAGATCTGCTGCTAATTTTTAAAAGGCTTCTTGAAAGTACGTGCTGGCATCCTGGAAGAGGATAAAAGGTAGTGTGCTCTAATGGCTAGAATGCTGCACTTGGATCAGGAAGACCAGGGTTCAAATCCATACTTACCCATGAAGCTTTTGAGCAGGCTCAGGCAAAGCATTCCCTCTCAGCCCATCTCATGGGTATCAATGCTAGGCCACAATCTAGCCCAGTGTTCAGTGAGCTAAGGCCCCACAGATTTCACAGGAGAGTTAATAGCAACTTGTGGGGTGCTTCCAGATGGAAACTTAATTATGTATCTCTCAGATATCACAAATGGCTTGTTGCCAACACTTAGGAACACAGGAAGCTGCCTTTTACTGAACTCACACTCCTGGGTGAGTGTCTGGAGGCGGTTGGAGGATGGATGGCGGCTAGCAGATTGAGGTTGAATCCTCACAAGACAGAAGTACTGCTTTTTGGAGACAGGGGATGGGCAGGTGTGGCGGACTCCCTGGTCCTGAATGGGGCAACTGCGCCCCTGAAGGACCAGGTGTGCAGCCTGGGAGTCATTTTGGACTCACAGCTGTCCATGGAGGCACAGGTCAATTCTGTGTCCAGGGCAGCTGTCTACCAGCTCCATCTGGTACGCAGGCTGAGACCCTACCTGCCCGCAGACTGTCTCACCAGAGTGGTGCATACTCTAGTTATCTCCTGCTTGAACTACTGCAATGCGCTCTACATAAGGCTACCTTTAAAGGTGACGCGGAAACTACAATTAATCCAGAATGCGGCAACTAGACTGGTGACTGGGAGCGGCTGCTGAGACCATATAACACCGGTCCTGAAAGACCTACACTGGCTCCCAGTGCGTTTCCGAGCACAATTCAAAGTGTTGGTGCTGACCTTTAAAGTCCTAAAATGCTTTGGCCCAGTATACCCCTATTGTTCACTGAGGTCCAGCACCGAGGGCCTTCTGACGGTGCCCTCACTGCAAGAAGTGAGGTTGCAGCAAACCAGGCAGAGGGCTTTCTTGGTGGTGGCGCCCACCCTGTGGAATGCCCTCCCATCAGATGTCAAGGAAATAAAGAACTATCTGACTTTTAGAAGACATCTGAAGGCAACCCTGTTTAAGGAAGTTTATAATGTTTGATGTTTTATCGTGTTTTTAATATTCTGTTGGGAGCCGCCCAGGGTGGTTGGGGAAACCCAGCCAGATGGGCGGGGTATACATAATCTATTATTATTATTATTATTATTATTATTATTATTATTATTATTTTTTTATAACCAGACCATTGGCCCACCTAGCTCAGAACCGTTTACACTGAATGACAGTGGATCTCCAGGGTTTCAGACAGGGAGTCTCCCCCAATCCTCTACCTGGTGATGATAAGGTGTGCACATTCAGAGCAAACTCAGATTAAATTGGGGGGAAAGTACAGGGTGACATTTTCATGACATCCACATCATGTGGATGTTGTGAGGGGGAAAAAAGATCATGCTTGAGAAGCACCCATCTCACAATGAACACCCATCTAGAAGCACCCTTAGTCAGACTGTAGCTCCAGACCATGCTGGATTTTATGATGTCTTCCATCTTGAATGAAGGGTCTCATTGAGACATTACTATCTTCCAAGTCTGTCACTCAAAATCTCTATTGCAGTTGACCTGATTCCAGAACTACAGGCTCAACCAAAGCTTCTCACCATCTTTAGTACAGTAGAAACTGGTTATTTTTTTTGCCGCCCCCCACCCCCACTATATGAGTAAGAAGATCCATTGTGGTGAGAGAGGATATCTTTTCTACAGCTTAATGAGTTATCCCAATGCACAGTTCCTAATGAAGCTTTCTTATTTTATTTTATGTATCACCTTTCAGTTCTACTTTTTCCGCGAAGGAGCTCAAGATCCACCCCCATTTAATCCCCACAACCACCCTGTGAGGTAAGTTAGGAAGAGCAGCAGTGACAGGCCCAAGGTCTCCCAGTGAGCTTCATGGCCAAGTGGGGATTTGAACCCTGGTCTCCCAGGTCCTAGTCTACCATGGAAACCACTATACCACACTGGATAACAACAAGCACCCTAGAGAACACCTGAAGCTTCTGTTGACTCGGGTCACTGGTCTCTCTGGGCCTTCCCTAATTCGCATTTCCAAAACAATATGCAAACTTAAGCATGACCACCCTTTGAAAGTCACACTTCTCTGAATTTTGACATGCACTTCTCCTACCAAGCAATGTGCACAAAAATGTGTATACTAGGGTAAAATGTGCATATAAATGCCTTTATATAAGGTGTTTATATAAATGCTGTCATGTGTTTTGTTGTTCCCATATTGGGCCATTCCATTGTCACGGGTGGGACACTTGGACCATGTTTTTTGGTATTCACACATGTGTAACAATGTAAATATACATAAAAATTAACAACCAAAATTTAAACTATGTTCTTAATAAGATACTGAACATTTTACTAATTTTAATTTTAATTTTTATGGATATTTTTGACAATTTTATTAAATGTTAAAGTATTGTCACGGGTGGGACAAAAAAAGGACATGGAGCTTGAGATAAGTTTGATTTATGGAAAAACTCTGTGAGTTGGGAGGTGAATCAATGATAAACTCAGCATATCTGTTTAAATCAATGTTTATTGGTTACAACTATGCAATCAGAAATTAAGTTTAAGAAATTTAACGATACAAAATTAAGGAAAAAATGCTGTCATGGGTGGGACAATCATCAGAAAACTTTTAACTTGAACACTTCTGTGAAGGCTACGTGGGTGGAGTTTTGAAAAGAAGGTCCATAAACTAAACTCCTTTTGTCTTTAGCTTTAAAAAAATGGTTAGACTGCACATTTGGAATCTGTTTAGGTAATGAAACTATAAGTAAAAGAAGTATATTTTAAAAATTATTTTTTTTCTTATCAGGCTCATTTTTCATGGAATGGCCCTATTTTGCAATCCCAGGTAAGCAGCAAAGACAGGTTTATTGAACTGCAAAGGAGGCCTCTGTACTTAGCTGCTGAGTGCTATATGATTTGGTGAACTGAAAGTTGTATAGCCTCATGTTTTTCCTGCCATGGGATACCTTATTTGGATTGATTCCAGCTATGGTTTGTAGCTGGTAGTCTTCATGACCATCTCATGGGTCCCCTCTTATTACTCCTTTATTTTTCGTTGCATTAAACCGAGGAGGGGGAAAGCAAAGGGGTAGCTTCCTTCTCTGAATCCAGTGGCAACCTCCCCGCCACTTGTCCCTTTTCTCCTCTGTCCTTGGTTGTTGCTCCTTTCACTGCTTTGTGCTCCGTGTTCGAATCAGAGAGCAGCACTCGATGGAAGAAAGACAAAGAGATCAGATTTGCAAGCTGCCTCTGTGGGTTTTTTTTGCCGTGATGTTTTCTCTGCTGCTCACAACCCTTTCAAGTTATGTCTTCCTCTCCAGCCCCCCAGTCTTCTCATTAGTCTTTGTGCAGGATTTCTTTTAGAACTTTTGAGTGCTAATCCATTATGGAATCAGATTCACTGAAAGCCCGAATGGTGGTTGACATTATTAATCTGGGAAGTCACAATGAGACCTCAAGAGTTGGGTGCGTCTTGGTTGTTTACAAACACATTTCTAAATGTACTTATGTGTTCCTGTAATGAGACTGAACTGAGAATGCATTCTCTCCTTCTCCCCCTTTCTGGGAGTTTATCATATTTTGTTTACTATTACTGTGATCTTCTCTGAGATGTTATTCCACAGATATTTAGACAAGTGAAAGTTGCATGGCACTATTATTTCTCGCGCTGCACATTAGTCAAATGCACTGCATTGTGAGCCTAGTTAGTTATTTCGGATGAAGCGTGTGATTCTATCCTCTACGTTTAGTTTGAAAGCTGAGACATCTGTTTATCTGGTGCATACAGAATAACTCTCATGTCTCTTTCGTTCTAAAAATTTCAAAGGCTTTCATGCTGCTTAAAACCCTTTGAAGAAGTGGTAATCAAAGACAAAAATTATCAGAGGTACATTTTTGTTTTCCAAACAATGAAAATAACAGCGCTCGTTCGAGTCCAATTTCAAGCACCTGCAACGCAACTTCAAAACTGAAGATATGCCACATGAATCAAAAAGTAATATTGGGAGTAGCAAACTCCAGAGTGCAGGCTGTATTACAAGCAATTTGGGTATTTCCCCTGTACTTCAGCTCCTCATAGAAATTCTAACAAGACATTTAAATAATAAAGACCAGGAAGGCAATGCAAGACATCAAAAAAAGAAAGCACAAAACTTATCCCATCACAGCTTGACATGGCATCAAAGTTTTTTTTTGTTTTTTGTTTGTTTTGTTTTCTTCTTTCTTTGTTCATCTAAAGAACAGTAAGAATGGCATGGAAGCTTCTTTGCGGAAGGAATGTGTTCTGAAACGAGAACATCCTGCAAACAGCCAAGCTGACCTCTCCTTTTGACAAAGCCCCATTAACGATGGTAGATGTTAGAATGGAGTTATGCACTATTAAAAGGAATTAATTCCAGGATGAGCAAAATTGGCTGGCTTAAATATATATTATTTTAGAAATGGAAAGGAAAAGATGATTGGGTGAGAGACAAAGAACACCACATCAGACACTCAGCCCCATCAGGGCTTTATTGTAAGGGCAGAGCATAGTATCATTTCTTTATTTTTAATTTCTACATATCTGCACCATTCAAATAGCACATGACCAGCCCTTTTTATCTTTGGTTAAGAGCTTGCTGATCAGAAGGTCGGCGGTTCGAATCCCTGTGACGGGGTGAGCTCCCGTTGCTTGGTTCCAGCTCCTGCCCACCTAGCAGTTCGAAAGCACGTCAAAGTGCAAGTAGATAAATAGGTACCGCTCTGGCGGGAAGGTAAATGGCATTTCCGTGTGCTGCTCTGGTTCGCCAGAAACGGCTTTGTCATGCTGGCCACATGACCCGGAATCTGTACGCCGGCTCTCGGCCAATAAAGCGAGATGAGCACCGCAACCCCAGAGTCGGACACGACTGGACCTAATGGTCAGGGGTCCCTTTACCTAATCTCAGAGTCTGAATTCAAACCGAGTTAAATCGTTGCTAAACTAGCAAAGGCAGCTTGCTCTGGGTCAACCTTCATTGTCAAGCAGGAAAGGAATTTATCATGGGATGGTGATGAAATCTCTGGAAATGACTGGCCAACTTCTCCACCTAGAGGCTCTGGGTGGATTTATAGTTTCCCAACCGCTGTTGGTTGAGCTACCGGTACTTGGCCATTGCTTTGATTCATGAGAGATAAAGTCCTATTTCAGGGCCAGTGCTTGGAAAGTTCATTTTAAGAAGGAGTTATTTCATGCTCATCCTGTCCAAAAAGGAGCTAGTTCCAGTTCTAGAATGTCCTTTTATAAAACAACCTAGCTCAGTTCAAGTTCATCCAAATTAACTTTTTCATTCATAAAAAGTCCATCCTCAACATCCCCCCCCTCAAGGATATTACAAGCTGCTGTGCTGAAGTATAGGATGTATTTTTTAAAAAATTCTGGACACCTGTCTTGGTCTGGTACATGTATATATACCACCCTTCATTCGTAGAACTCAGAGCTGTTCACGGCATAAAAATACAAGATAAAAAC
Organism: Darevskia mixta; assembly: GCA_034641385.1. Lineage (NCBI taxonomy): Eukaryota > Metazoa > Chordata > Lepidosauria > Squamata > Lacertidae > Darevskia > Darevskia mixta. The sequence goes on along the minus strand of JAWWNH010000173.1, from coordinate 12,870,916 downwards.
ACAAAATACGTAACAAAAACAAGAGCAAAACAAAACAGACCAATAACCCCCCCCCCACAAACATTTATAGCAGGTTATAGCAGGGGTCGGCAACCTACGGCCCATGGGCTGGATGTGACCCATGAAGACTGTTTTACCGGCCCACGAGCCGCCCGCAAACTGAGCCGCCTGCTCAGCAAGTCTTCCGCACACTGCGCTTAACCAGCGTCTGCGCATGCCCAGACGCCGAAAAGTGCTTCTGCGCAGGAGCGATTTTCGACGTCTGTGCATGCGCAGAAGCAATTTCCGGTGCCACGGACATGTGCAGACGCAATTTCCGGCATCACGCTGTGCATGTCCGGCCCACGGACGAGCTCTGTGGAAGTGATCCGGCCCACGGCTGGTAAGTCTTGCCGGCCCCTGGGCTATAGGATGTTAGTCAGCCAAAGGTCTGGTTGCAGAGAAACACTTTTGCCTAGTGCCTAAGATAGGGCTGCCATATGTCTAGACAATACTGGGATTTCAAAGGCGGAATTGTCATCCGGGGGCAATTTCCAGAAAGTGGCGCTTTGTCCTGGATTTTAAGCAAGTCATTCGAAAAATCACGGGTTTTTTGGTGTTTTTGTAAAGAAAAGCTCAACAATTTGGGGGGGGGGTTCCTAAAAAAAACCTTTTGTGGTGTCCTGGTTTTTACTTTTTGAAATATGGCAAAATATGAATGTGCCAGGTGAACATCCCTGGGGAGAGCATTCTGCGCATAGGGAGCCATTGCAGAAAAGGCCCATTATTGTGTTGCCTCTCACAGAAGAGGCACACAAAGAAGGGTCTCTTACCAGCAGAATATCAATAGGTGAAGCTTTCCTTATAATCATCTTTGGCAAATGACTGCACTGTACAGGCAAGCTGTAATGAAAGCTTTTGATGGGCCCAAATCTGTACCTTCTATTAGCTTTGCATTGCTGCTGTTGTATGCCGTGCTACACCTGGGCATTATTAAGGACCATTTTTTGGCAACAAGTCTTGTTTTCCACAGCATGTAACATTTTGATGTTTGGTTGGAGCCGCTGATTCTGCCTGACTGATGGTTTTATATTTAGTTGGTTTTTTATGACATTGTAGCTTCAAATGCTGTAAGTCTCCCTGAGTGGTGCTTTTGCACCAGAACATTGGTGTACGAATGTTTAAAATAAATAAATAAAGCAATGAACTTTGTGCATGCAGCAGCGCCCACCCCCCCAATCTCCTCCTAGCAGGGTTGAAAAAAGGCACTGTTTACTGTCCTGCCCTGTATTTGCTGCACACAGCGCTATTTCCCTTCTGCTGCAGTTCACTTTTCACTGAAAATGACACTATCCGCCTCACTGTCTGCTGCTGTGAAATTATGCAATTTACAATGTAGTTAGTTACTTAAATTATGTCGTCATTAAAGGTAAAGGGACCCCTGACCATTAGGTCCAGTCGTGATCAACTCTGGGGTTGCGGCGCTCATCTCGCATTATTGGCCGAGGGAGCCGGCGTACAACTTCCGGGTCATGTGGCCAGCATAAGATAAGATAAGATAGATAATTTATTTATTGTCATTGCACAAGTACAAGCACAAGCACAACGCTATACAAGTGCAACGAAATTGCATGCCATCCCGTAAAAACCAGAAAGAAAAAGAAAAAAACAGCACAAAACACACACACACCAAAAAAAGCCACACATGCACACCCACCCACCCACCCACCCATCACAGCTCTCCAAGGTCATATTATCTGGTTACAGCATTTAAGATGGTTATAGCTCTTGGGTAGAAACTGTTCTTCAATCTATTTGTTCTTGATCTAATTGTTCTATATCTTCTACCCGAAGGCAGTGGTGCAAAGAGACTATGAGATGGATCGTTTAAAATATTGTTTACCTTTTTAAGGCAACGGGAACTGTATAGTTCTTCCAGAGATGGGAGAGGATGACCAATAATATTTTGGGCTGTGGTTATGACCTTCTGAAGTACCTTCTTCTCCCTGGCTGTGCAGCTGGAGAACCAAGCATGACTAAGCTGCTTCTGGCGAACCAGAACAGCGCATGGAAACGCCGTTTACCTTCCCTCCGGAGTGGTACCTATTTATCTACTTGCACTTTGACGTGCTTTTGAACTGCTAGGTGGGCAGAAGCTGGGAACAAGCAACGGGAGCTCACCCTGTCGCAGGGATTCGAACCGCCAACCTTCTGATCGGCAAGCCCTAGGCTCTGTGGTTTAACCCACAGTGCTACCCACGTCATTACCGGTATGTTATTCTACCCCATTCATTTCAGGGCAAAGGGCAAAGGGATATGCAATGAAAATGGAGGAGGGGGTCAGTAACCAATCTTTTATCATTTGCAGACTGAAAGCAACGGCGACAGCAAATTCTGATAATAGCTGCTGCATTGATTCCCATTCCTGACATGGGACAAATAAGCGAAGACCAGCAACTTCTGCTTCTGTTTTCGTTGGAATTCTCCGCCATCCCTGCCTCCTAGGCAATTCATTCACATTACCAGTGCAAGTGCCACAGGTTGTAGCTTTGCACTTGGTACATCAGCCATGCTCCGCCCTTCCTACTTATTTTCCAGCAGAGCAGCTGACAGGAGGAAGATGTTAGAAAACTATTCATGTTTGTCAGTCAGTATCTTCTTTGTTGCTTTTGTGTCTCCCCAGTTGCGTCTTTTCTTTATTTCTGAACGTCCACATGGCAGCCTTCCAATTGTATTTATCCACTCTAGCTAATTGAGTCACATAAATGCAAGTAATTTGAAGCATTATTGTGAGAGATTTCTGTTTGCTTCTTTAATTAAGCAGTTGTTCACAGGTGCATACAGTTACAACAAAATTAATTGATAGCTTTTATTATTATTATTACGGTTGGAGTCTGCTGCTATTTGCTGCATGCAAACAAGTTCCATTTGGTACCAGAGCCTTTTATTTTGCACCCAAGAAGCATTTCTGATTTTCCTGAGGAGTGGATTTGAGTTTAAGAGAACTTGACCTATCCACTGGAAAATCTATCGATGCAGAAAAGATAATTTTGCTAAGAAGCAAAGAGAAAAGACCGTTATTTAAGGTATAGTTTATTACCCATGAGAAAAAAGACAGCAGTGTGTAGAATTTTCAGTAGTGTAGCTATGTTAATCAGTTGCAACAAAACCCAAGAGCCTTGTGGCACCCTAAAGACCAACATATTTATGATGGCAACAGTTCTTATGAGCCAGAGACCACTTCATAAGATTCACGAAGTGCAATCTTCACTTGGTAGGTGTATATAAAAAGGTAAAGGGACCCCTGACCATTAGGTCCAGTCGCTGACGACTCTGGGGTTGCGGTGCTCATCTCGCATTATTGGCCGAGGGAGCCGGCGTACAGCTTCCGGGTCATGTGGCCAGCATGACAAAGCCGCTTCTGGCGAACCAGAGCAGTGCACGGAAATGCCGTTTACCTTCCCGCCGGAGCGGTACCTATTTATCTACTTGCACTTTGACGTGCTTTCCAACTGCTAGGTGGGCAGGAGCTGGGACCGAGCAACGGGAGCTCACCCCGTTGCAGGGATTCGAACCGCCGACCTTCTGATCGGCAAGCCCTAGGTTTAACCCACAGCGCCACCTGGGTCCCTTGGTAGGTGTATATACATGGATGTAAAAGAAAAATAATGTAGGAGTTGGGGTTAAATGGCAGTTTAATTAGCACTTAAATGTATGCATTGTAAACACAGTGACCCTTAGCAACAGATGATAGTACCATTGTCTTAGCAATGCTACCAGTTAACCTCTGTAGAGGGATAGGGAACCAGTGTCTCAATTCAGACCCAAATGAATAGAACAAAATGTCTTGATAAATTATCTGCAAACCGTAGCCTCCCTCCAAATTTTCTTTGGAAGTGGCAATAAGTAGCATTCTGTAACTTTGTCTTCAAAGTGTGTCCTGGAGTAAATTATTTCAGGATACCAGTCTGGGCTTGTTGTCTGTGTTACTACAGCAAGTAGATTGAACAGGAGTGGTGGACTGCCTTAGAGGCAGCCTCCCAGCAGCAGCGTGGCTGGTTGGACTCCACTGGTGCCCCATGCTTGCCAATGCTGAGATTGAAGATCAAGAATTATTGAAACCGTAAACGAATAATTTCCTTTGAGAGCATGTTATTTACTGTGGTTCAGAAAATGCATTGTTTCCATGAGCACAGTGACAGCCACAATCAAAAGTGGAGTTAAATCCTTAAATCCACTGTTTTCAGTGGGATTAAGCACACTTCACTCTGTGCAGGATTTTGGCCTTAGGATTTATCCTAGATGGCCAGACAAACAAATAAAACACTTCTCATTCCCCTTCAAGGAATCCTAATCCATTTAATAACCACACACAGAGAGAGCTAATCCGTGATGTAATTTTGTTCTACAGATCTTACTGGTCTTAAGGTAAATGATAATGTATTTAGTCCAATATAAAGTTGTTTGTTTATTTAAAATATGAATGTATTGTCTCATTAAAATTATACCAAGGCAGTGTGCAATAAAACAATTATCTATAAAACAATTCAATATACAATATATATATATATATATATATATATATATATATATATATAAGTAAAAGGTAAAGGACCCATGGATGGTTAAGTCCAGTCAAAGGCGACTATGGGGTTGCGGCACTCATCTTGCTTTCAGGCCAAGGGAGCCGGCGTTTGTCCACAGACAGCTTTCTGGGTCATGTGGCCAGCAGGACTAAACTGCTTCTGGTGCAACGGAACACTGTGATGGAAACCAGAGCTTGCGGAAATGCCATTTATCTTCCCGCCACAACAGTACCTATTTATCTACTTGGACTGGTGTGCTTTTGAACTGCTACATTTACGGAAGCTGGGACAGAGCAAAGGGAGCTCACCATGTCACACAGATTCAAACCGCCCATCTTCCGATCGGCAAGCCCAAGAGGCTCAGTGGTTTAGACCACAGCGCCACCCGCTCCCCAATATAAAACAAACATTACAGTTCCATTACAAACAAATCATTCAACTGATATCAGAGGCCAGGAAAAAAGTTAAGTAAACAGATGTCTTTTAACAGTTGGTGGAAGCTCACCAAAATTGGTGCCTTCTGGATCTCAGTAGGAAGCTCATTCCACGTGCTGGAGAAGGCCCTCTTCTGAATTGCAGCAAGATGATCCCTCGCAGGCTTTGACATAACTAATAGGTCCTGCTCTGAAGATCTCAGTGAAATTGATTGGCACTTTACACCAGTTAAATTCAGTTTTATTCACAATTATCTATCCCCATTTGGGGTGTGTGTATGTATGGGGTGTTAGGGAAAGGTTAGTAGTACCTCTGGCAGGGAGCACATCATGCTTGTTCTGGGTAGTTTGTCCATCATTGGTTCCTACCCTGCACACAGCATTTACCTGTGGCTCCTAGAAGCTGTCAGCATGTGACAGTGGCCACACCCAGGCTTTGACTGGCTGGCTAAACCAGGTGAGTCTCAAACCTTAGTGAGTTAGGGACTTACCCTGCATGTGAAGACAAGCTCCGGAAGATTGAGCGGATGAGGCCAATGTCAAGAAGGCTGCTACTGCAGGTGCTGTAGAGGGAAGTAAGGAGCATCAACCTGGGAAGGGAGCTCATCTAGGAGATGAAAAACTCTGATCCCAAACCTCCACTGCCTTGTAGGATATATTCAGGATAAGAAAAGGCTAAGCAGTAAACCCTACACAAATCTGGAGTGCAGTCCCCAAGGACTAGCCTTGCATGAAAAGTTGACTTAGGTGAGGAGAAGGACATGGCAGCGATAGGGGGTGGGAGACCAAAACCAATGAATGAAATGAAATGACCATAAAAATATATTTAAAACATACACATCACACATGGGTGGCCTTGCCATTGCTGGTGAGGCAAGTTATGGGTCTTTTTTTATCCTCCTCTGCAGCAGGCCTCATCTGTGAGGACACAGGGGAACAATGCCAACATTCTCATTGTTGTTTAGAAAAACCAGATCAACACGGGAAAGCTCAACTATATCTAAACCTTGGTGTGAGTGCTTGGATGAAACTAATCTCTGCTATTTGCTATAAGCATGTGGTAAACAAAGAGCTACGTATATTCCCTTGCCAGTGGCTCCGGGAGTCATTTGTTTGCCACATATACTTCCTTTGTTCCATTCAATTGCCTTTGAGGATACTTTTGCACTTCCCATGCCAGTAATTCAAATGTAAAACCTGCATTGACTAGAACATAAATCTGATTTGAAAATTACTCTCTTCCACTTTCAATCTTGTATTAACAACACTCATTCCAGATGAAAGGGGCACCTCACACAAGACAAATGTTCTAAACTAGGGATCTTGCCTCCGCTTCCCTTGCGAATATTCAACGTATCTGATATGTGGACCATCACATGTGATGAAGGTTTAAGTGTGTGTTCCCTCTGCACCCAGTTGATAGGGCGTTACTGTGGTAAATAAAACAAACTAGGCAAGTATGTGTTCATCATGTGGTACATAGTGTATAGACATACACAGACTTTCCTACCATTCTATTCTTCTTTGGGCACACAAAGTTGGGCCAACAACTGCTCATTTGGGACCCAGGTACAGATGTAGGACAGAGCTTTGTTTTGGTGGAAAGGCAAGAGCGAAATGCTCCGAGGGGAGCTTCTTCCTACTGGTGGCTGCCTGCTTTACCTGTTGGTGATCCCTTTACGTGACAATTATGTTGTGCCAAAGGACAGGGTTTGGCCTTGTCTGTTGCATCGTGGGAGACCTTCACTGGATCTGTGACTGGCTCCAGGGGTGGATGTTGTATGGTCTGAACTTTTGGAGAGATGGTGCTGGCAAGGGGAGACTTCTCCCAAGAAGATTGATATTAGGAGGGATGTCTTTTTGTTGTTGTTTAGTTGTTTAGTCATGTCTGACTCTTTGTGACCCCATGGACCAGAGCACGCCAGGCACTCCTGTCTTCCACTGCCTCCCGCAGTTTGGTCAGACTCACGTTGGTAGCTTTGAGAACACTGTCCAACCATCTTATCCTCTCTTGTCCCCTTCTCCTTGTGCCCTCCCGCTGAAAGCTGCCCACCTGTGTGTTGTCGTTCTGCAGCAGCAGGAATATGTTGACAGTATTTTCTGGACAGGCTGTTGGGCACCCACTGCTCTTCATATCAAGTTCCTGTGTCCTGTTGAACCCTGTCTCCCAATACGAATAGTCTTCATTGTAGGGACCCTGCGTGTAGGACCACACTTGTGCTATTCTTCCTTCAAACATGGCTGCATGTGTGGCTGAATCATGCCTTAAGTAAGCTTGAAGCTGATCAGTGCACCCCACATGGAATGATTTTGAGCCATTGAAGAGAAAATCACTCTGTAGGGATATTTCCTGATAATAATATGAGTGGCTTCAGATTTAGCCAATAAAAGTCATAAAAAATTAAATATTTAAAAATATTTACTATACACAGGGATTTACGCTGTTGCCCATCTCTGGGGAGACATTCAAGGAAAAGAGTGCAAGATGGGTATTAGTCTGCTTTGAAGAGAGTTTTACAATGTGGTTTAAAGAATATAAAATATTATGTTGTCCCTCTAGATAACACTAGATTAAGGTTAATATTGTTGAAAATACCTACATTTGCTTCCCTCATCCCCTCCCTGTGATGTTTATCGCCTAATAAAAATGCTAAAGTTTCCAAGGAAAGATGCTTAATTTGCTCTTGTTGCTCAGCTGCATGCTGCATTCTATTTTGTAGTAAATGCCATAATATCCCAAGTGGACTGCCACACTGTCAGATACATTATTTATACATAACATTACGGGGTAATCAATGAAAAGAAAATGCAAGGAGCCTCTTTTTCCTGTTCTGCTTTAAAGCTACAGGAAGGATAATCCGGAGGAAAGTTTTAGCAATAGATCTAAGGATTACTTTGAACCTGTTCATTACGGCGGCCACTTCTGCATTGCCCCAAAACGCAACTAAAGGGGCCTCAATCCACAAACAAACTGCATGAGCAAACGTATCGGTGCAAATTTAGAAATAATAACTATAATTGAAATTGGAAATGCTGTACATCTTACCAAAGTGGGGAAGAATTTGGCTAGCTAGCCTGTGTGCTTGCCGAGTCTGCAGTCCAGGTGTGTTCTTATGGACGGATCTTCAAATAGAGGACTGTCCTCTGACCGTCCTTAAAAAAGAGAATTGTCATGTGGTCACCCTGCTCTTCATGCCACACTTTTTCATTCTGAATTCAGAGATGCTCCACACTTCTAACAGCACTAGGAGCACACTGCTGTGCTCAGAGATAGCTACAGAAAGCCACGTTACTGGGGCGCCCGCCGCCCTTTCGGGCTTGGCGAGGTGCCCCACGGCGACCTGTGACCGCGGAGGGGCCTTGCGTCCCCTCCCCAGCGCTGCTGCCTAAACAAAAGGCCACCATGCAGCCTATAACCAGGGCGCCCGCCACCCTTTCGGGCCTGGCGAAGTGCCCCATGGCAAGCGGCGGCCACGGAGGGACCTTACGCCCCCTCCCTAGTGCTGCTGCTGCTGAAAACAATAAAAAGGGTGGCAAGCAGACTGTAAACACAAGAGACTTACCTCAACCTGGTTGCTCACCGGAACACGTCCTGCAAAGTGAGGTTTGGCCGAAGAAGGCGTTGGCCTCCTTCCCCTGGCCGTCACCCTGCCCCCCGTTGGCTGTCCATTGTTCTCCCAGGCCGGGGGTGGGATGATAGCCACCCTAACCCAGATGGGAGGCACCGGACCAGGTAAGCCTGCCCGGTGTCACAAACTCCGCCCACCTGCTGGGAAGGGAGGGCGGAAATTTCTGTAGACATGTTATTTCTGAAGAGTAGATATATGTGTCCAAACTCTCAATTCAATCTCCCAATCTCACTCTATACAAGATCTCAAAGTAGCTGTCTTATTGCAAAGGAATTTCAGAAATAGACTGGAAAGAGAAGTTGCTGAATTGCAACTCATTACCAAGCTTAAAACCATGGAGAGACCTGGTCTGAACAAAGACATTGGATTCTTATCTCATTATACACGACAAAGCTATTTTTAACCTTCTCACCACTTGCTTTTTTCTGTAAGACTAATTGCAGTCATTAACAGTCATCAACAGGTTTACCACAGCTATCAGCCTATCACCCATTCCCACCACCCTTCTGAGTAATACCCCTCCCCACCCTCTCACTATATATAAGGGTCTGGTGACTTCTGTTTCAGTGTATCTGAAGAAGTGTGCATGCACACGAAAGCTCATACCAAGAACAAACTTAGTTGGTCTCTAAGGTGCTACTGGAAGGAATTTTTTTATTTTTTATTTTGTTTTGACTATGACAGACCAACACGGCTACCTACCTGTAACTCAAACTCTCAAGATAGTCATGTACCAGTAGACAAAGATTTGCTTCACCTTGCCATGTGTGTCTTATCCATATTTGTGGCTATGCCTCCTTCCCATCACAATTTATTTGTTTACTACAGCAAAACAGTGGTGAAATACTGGCATATTTGCACAGCCCCTAAAAAGCATAATATAACCCAAAGAAGAAAGTTCAGTCATAGGTATCTAGAGTACATCTAATTTCTTCTTGTCCACTTCTGAAATATTTTGCAGAAGAGACGGTTGCTCAATTCTGACATAATGCCAAACCTTAGCAATGGTTTGGTGTGATGTCTGAATTGACACGCCATTATTTGCAATTAACTGCCAAACCAGAATAAGAAACTATGTTTTGAAGTGAGTTTGCAAGCCATGGATTACTAACTTATTTGGGCATGTTACCTGAATTAACAAAATATAGTCCCAGCCATCAGCACCTCCAGAGGTTGCTGCACCATGCAGATTAATGTTCCTGAGGAAAGAGAGGCAAGCAGCTTTAAGCCATTGTATATTTGTACCTGTAGTACCTTTGGAAGCTCAACCTGTGGTTTTGGTTCCAAATTATGCTTAGCTCAAACCATGGTCTAGTGCAGTGATGGCTAACCTTGACACTCCAGATGTTTTGGAACTACAACTCCCATCATTCCTAGCTAACAGGACCAGTGGTCAGGGATGATGGGAGTTGTAGTCCCAAAACATCTGGAGTGTCAAGGTTAGCCATCACTGGTCTAGTGAGATGTGTTAGCTGAGCCAGGGTTCTAATATGATTACGGTGCTGTCTGTGTTTCTTACAGCAGCAACATGTATGTTGCTCCCATTGCTTGGACTTTAGGAAATAGTTTTAATACAATTAAATTTCATTTTAATAATGCAAGGCATAAAGAGAAGGAGCATATCTATCATAGGAAAGCTTCAGATTTAGGCCACAGGATCATGCATGGCACGGACCTACAATGAAGACCCCAGTGTGTAATTTACTCAGCTTAGTCCAGCCCTGGGTTGCTCCATTTACGGCATTTTCAGTAGCCAACAACAAAAAACTCCTATTCTCCACGATGTTTTATGAATGAAATAAGCAGGTTGGAGACTATCCAGGTAACAGAGACCATTTTACTATTCATTCTGAAACAGCCTGAAGATACAAATTCAAGCAGAACAGAGGAAACGAATATTATATTAAAATAAGGGAAAAGCAGAAGGATGGACAGGAGAATTATGATGTTTTTTCTGCTTCTGCTGAGCTCATTTTGTTTTATTTTCTTAATAGAAGCTTCAGATCAATACAAAAATATTCTGCTTTGTTCCAGTGATTGACTATGAATACATTACGTGCATGCAGAAAATAGTGATAATCTATGTTGATACAATAGTTCATTTTGCATTAGTGTCCTAGATAGAACAATGTTAAGAAGCAATTTAAATGAAATTCATTTAAATGTCAGCTCTCATGCTTGCGATTTTTCTATAATTGGTTATTTAATTAAAATAATTCTCATAGTCATTAATTTAGACTAAAACTTGCTGTGCACTGACATGTTTTAATTACATGGTATTAACAAAATTGATATGCTTTAAAAAAGCATGGTTAAATTTTAAACAAGAATAAATTAGGAATCTCATAGATCATCCTACTTAGAGTATTTATGAGAGAAAATATCAGTCTTTTAAAGTGTTTATTATAAACAAAGTCACAATATTATTGCTTATGCCTCATAGTTTGGTCCTGTAATTTTTTTTTATGTGAGGATTTTATTTCATCATGGTCCCCTGTTCTCTGAATTCCTTTAACCAACACACTATAAACAAGGTAATGAACTTGAATTAAATATTAATTGGAAAAACAAATGAACCACAGAGACCACAACAGACAAACAGAGAGTCAATGCCTGAATGATGCTATAACTTTGATTTCATTAGTACAACATTTTAATGATGTTTTCAGGATTTGAATCCTTATCATTTCTTGAAAACAGAAAGGTACATATGGACACTATGAACACACATTTTATTTGGGAATGATCAGCTAGCAACAAATGACCACGACTAACTTGATGGCCACAGTAATGTTGGGGGACTGCCTTCCATGTTATCAGCCAATCTCTTACATGAGCTGGAATAACATGCTGCGAGTTTTCCATTTAAGAGGAAGGAGTGATTGATCTCAGGTGAGCTTTGAAGGTCTCTGTAGCCATCTGGCCATCAGAATGGACTATAAAACTCTGCTAATTCTTTCTTTATAAGGTGAAGAGTAAATGAACTGATTTAATGCAACATATCTTAGGACAGAGGCCAGGGCTTTTTTTCCAGCCAGAACTCACTGGAACTCAGGTAGATGCCATTGCCATTATAAGAGGACAAGGGAGACATTCGTGGTGAGTTCCAGCACCTCTTTTTCTAGAAAAATAGCACCGGTAGAACCCATGTGGATTTTTTGTTTTCATACAGTGCTCACTGATTTTTGGGGAAAAAAGAAAAGAAACACTTTGGAGGGGAAATGGGGGGGGCGGGAATGGTTTAAAAAGCTCTTGAGGATGTGCTTGGGCAAACAGAGGAACTACTCTGGGTTTTTCTTCCAATGTTCTTCTGCTAATTTGGAAACAGCACATCTGTGAACGGAAAGCTTTTGTACTGGAACATGCTTTTGTATAGCATGTCTGTAGACTTTTGTAGATAGATGAAGGGGCTGTTCTCTGCGGGAATTTGTGGCAAGCTCCACCTGCCTCAATGAAGGAAGCAAATGGTTTTATCCAAACGTTATTTGTTACTTATTTATTTCATATATTTATATCTTGCCTTTCAGCTCTTCGGGGGCCCCTACAAGTATTAAAACTAGTAATCATAATAGCAAGAAAAAAGTAATAAAAAAGGACCCAGTCTCTTCTATGTGCAGATCGCACCACCCCTTCATATTATTTACAAATTATTATCAACCTGTGCATATTGTAGGGTGTAAACAGCTGTTCAAAATACCAAAATTGAGCTATCCTTTTCAAGAAGATTGTACATAAGAGGTGTTTGTACGCAGTATTAATCGGCTAGTTGTGCTCTTTTTCACTGAGAAGAAAACAGATGCAGGGAGATATCCCAAACTGATGTGCAGTGCAATGCTGTACATGGCTACTCAGAGGTAAGCTCCATTGAGTTCAATGGAACTTATTCAGATCTGGGTTACAAGCCAGATTTCTCATGGATAGGGAGCAGCCATTGCGTCCTTATCCCAGAATGTTAGGTGGATAACCTGATACCTGGAGTCTACAAGATGACTTACAAGTTGGTTGCAGCATCAGACAACCACTGTTTTTCACTTCTTTGTTTATTATTATTTTTCTCTCAAGCCAACCGCCCAACCCCTCTGCAGCTTTGTGTAACATCTTGCCTGGTGAAGAGTTCTGGAGAACCAGAAAGCTTGCCATACTTTTGCGACACTTAAGCTTGGAGTCAGCCACCACCTGCCAGCCTGACCTAGTGAGCATAAGACTGAAGCCTGAGAACATGTAAGCAGATAAAATTTCCAGAGATTTTGTACTCATTCTGAAACATTGCTCAGTAAACAAAGTGCATGAAGAAAAAATTATACAAGAGTTGTGATGTTATAGATTTATTTTTAGCTTAGATTTTTAAGTTCAGGTGAAATTCATGGGCCATTAGTTACATGAACAATGCAGGTTCTTAGCTCTTAATTTGAATATCAAGACTACTGTTTATCACCTATAATGTTTTATAGTTGATTGATATAGAGATTGTCCAGTAGAATTTGAGCTGTTTGCAAATTCAGTGGGCATGCTTGAAAATACCGTGGTAAACACAGTGAAGGCAAGCTTTGATGCCACAGGCCCAAGGATCAAATGATGCTTTCTACACCTCTCTGCCTGGTGCTTGTGATTCTTCCTAGACTTGTTGTTGTTTAGTAGTTTAGTCATGTCCGACTCTTCATGACCCCATGGACCAGAGCCCGCCAGGCACTCCTGTCTTCCACTGCCTCCCACAGTTTGGTCAGACTCATGTTGGTAGCTTCGAGAACACTGTCCAACCATCTCGTCCTCTGTCGTCCCCTTCTCCTTGTGCCCTCAATCTTTCCCAACATCAGGGTCTTTTCCAGGGAGTCTTCTCTTCTCATGAGGTGGCCAAAGTATTGGAGCCTCAGCTTCTGGATCTGTCCTTCCAGTGAGCACTCCTAGACTACCCCTTCTCAATCACACACAGATTGATGGCCTCCGTCTGCCTTGAGAGACAATACAAGACTGAGTGTGTCACCAGGAGTAAAGTAAAATCGTTGGCAAGTTTACAGTGCCTGCTGTGCTGTAGAGACCAATGCAGGAAAGATATGTTTCATTGCAGGTGGGGCAGAGGAAGGCGTCTGGTTTTGCTGCTACGGGTGCACTATGGAATGTGTCCTTGAATTATGAGAATGCTTCCCTGGATCAGGGAATGCAATTTTTTCTTTTGTTCAGTAGATTATTTTTCCACAACATGACACATTCCACAACCTGGGATGTGTCAGGTTGTGGAAAAATAGTCTACTGAACAAAAGAAAAAATTGCATTCATTGTTCTGCCCAAGTTTGCCTCTGGCCTTGCGCACCAGAAGGCCTGTGGCCCAGGTTATCCAGAAGGTAAGGCGGCCTTTGATTTGAAAAAAAATTATCCCAACCCTACTGGAAGGCACTGTTGTCACCTATTTCCATCCCTACTTGTCAAAAATCATAATAAGCCTTTGTTCCCCCCACCCCCATACACATAGACGTGGTACCAAGTTCCAAAATTTGGCTCACAGTCTATAAAAATGTTGGCTGCTGCTGTGTCTTGCCACAGTCTCAGTGATCTGCTTCTTCTCCGCCAACACTCGGGTCTCTAGGTTGTAGACATGATGCTCATTCTGGTGTTTGGGGGGAAACATGAAGGCATTTTAGATAACACCCACATAGCTTCTAATTTGGTTCCAATTACTTGATGAGCTGCCAAGAAATCTATTTTTATTTCCCGCACAGGCTGTGTTGATTTCTCTATAAGTTGGTTTGCCACGATGCCAAACCTGGTGCAGACCCGAGGGTAAGATTGCAGAGAAGATACTGCAAAGATTCCAGCCTTCGCACCGGCAGCGTTTAGCGAGTTATTTGAAAAAGCTGTGGATTGTCATTAAGTGACGAACCTGCTGCTGCCAACTTCTTGTAAGAATTGTATTTGTTGTCTCATGCCAAACAGCCTCTTTAAATGCTAATGAACAAAGTATGGCACACATTCTGCTCTTGATGGATTATGCTGATGCCTTCTGTGGTCAACAGAAGGGGAATTCTAGGCCCATATGATTTCCATTCTGGCATCCTCAGCTCGTCTCTGCTTACAAGCCAGTAGGCACTCAAACAGATTAGTCTATCTTATTTTTAAATTGCACAGAGATTCCTCTCAGTAACGTGCACATGGAAAATCAGAACTTTCTATGCCAAGCTCCTTAGTTCATGCAGGGTCCCCTCCCCCCCAAAAAACCCTTAAAAAACCCTAAACACATGATCCTAATATCAATAATGTTCTCTGCGTATTGATATACTTGGGAAATTCAATCATAAAATTTTAATAAATAGTTAATTAGACATTTGTCTTTAACTCTTTGGAGACAGCAACTTAGTGATTTTCATTTTTAAAAAATTGTCTTGTGGTAATTATAATCTCCAGCTGGTGAAAAACAACGTTTTATCTCTAATTCCCCCCCCCCTCAGAATATGGAGTGGCTTTTTTTGTTCTTTATTTTTTCTTTGCTACATGCACAGAAGGGCACAATCAACTCTGCTTCCCAGTTTGACAAATGTGGTGTCTACTTAGCCCCTGAGCCATCAGAAGATACGTCAAGCAGAGATGAGACATCACGCTATGTACAGGCATGTGTGGGGCCAGCCCTAAGCCATATGCACAGATAAGACTCCCTGGTAATAGTTATCTTTGGTCTGTGTAATTCATAGCTGGCCTTCATGTATCCAGCCTCTGAAGTCTAATTGCATTTATTTAAAAGTCCTTGTATTTAATTTCCCCCCTCAATATCTCTCTGTATGTATGTGTGTGTATACATCTCTCTCTCTGTGTGTGTGTGATTTGAAACTAACACTTCATGCATCTGATGAAAAGTCCACGAAAGCTCATGCCAGAACAAAATACTAAACATGCTTGATCAGAAGTAAATCCTATTATGTGCAATGGGTCTTCCTCCCAAGTAAGCCTGCGCTGGAATGCAGCCTTCATTTTTTAACGTGCCACAGGACTTTGTCGCTCCTTTCTCACAAATAACCATGAAGAAATAGTTTTTTCCTCCTGCTTATATATGAGTTTGATAGTGGTGATGACAACTATTCCTAAATTCTATATGTCTTTTGCAGTGGCATAAAAATGTGGCAGATTCACATAGTAATTTCTAAAACTCAAAAGATCATCA
This sequence comes from Darevskia mixta, assembly GCA_034641385.1. Taxonomy (NCBI): domain Eukaryota; kingdom Metazoa; phylum Chordata; class Lepidosauria; order Squamata; family Lacertidae; genus Darevskia; species Darevskia mixta. The sequence goes on along the minus strand of JAWWNH010000173.1, from coordinate 12,855,141 downwards.
CCCCCATCCTCAAGTGGGCAATTGTGTTATTGCATCATTTTCTAATCTATCCTGATCAAACTTTGCACTGGAGTGAAGGACAACTTCAGTGGCTAAAAATGGGGAAAATAATCTGATTTCCCCAAACTAGGTGTGATGACTTCAAATCTGGTGATATTGCTGTTTCAGTGGATTTTCTTCAACATTTGCATTGCAAGGTTTTCAACTTTCCAGATCCCCAGAACTTTGAAAAGTAGTATTTTTTTTTAATCTTATAGCAGCAACTACTAACATTTCCACTTGGGGAATTTATCAGTCATGCTTCTGAATAACCACACATAATTTATTTATTACATTTACATCCTGCCCTTCCTCCAAGGAGCTTAGGCTGGTATACCTAGTTCTCTTCCTCTCTCCATCTTTTCATCAGACGAATCCTGTAAGGCATAGCTGTCAACCTTCCCTTTTCTCGTGAGGAATCCTATTCAGAATAAGGGAATTTCCCGCAAAAAAAGGGAAAAGTTGACAGCTATGCGTAAGGTGGCTTAGGCAAAGACAAAATGACTCCTAGCCAGGGTCTGAGCTTCATTTGAACCTGGATCTCCCCAGTTCTAGTCCATAGGTGGAATCTAGACACCTATTTAAAAAACGCTGTGAAAATGCTTTAAAAAAAATGTTTTGAAAAGTATGTTGAATTTGCCATAAGGTCACCATCGCCATCTAGTGTCACATTTGTACAATGCACTTAAAACACACTTAAAACTATATTTGCTGTATAGCTGCATAGCTGATTCCATGATAACCACTACATAGTACCCTAGCCATAATAACAATATCTTACTGGAAAGCTTTATCTCAGCTTTCTTGAGGTGAAATGTAAATGGCCAATTATATTACACCCCTTCTCAGTCCTTAGGTTGGCCCATTGGGACTGGTGGGGTGGAAGGCAGGGGGCCCAAACAGTAGGTGGATACATAGGCAATGATATATAGGTGACTGATTGCAGTTTTGTCCCCATTCTCTTCTCTACTGACTCCTACAAGAGCAATTCTGAAACGGTGCTGTGCTACTCTTCTGGACTGGCTGCAAGTCAGAAGGCAGGCTGGGGCTGACTGAGGGCAGACTGGGGTTGGTGTGTCAGTGCCCCAGGTGCCCTCAAAAGAAGCCTCCCCTGTCTCTACCACCCTGGAAGACATTTCAGAGGCAGTGGATTTCTAGATTCACTTCTCATGGGAATAAGATGTGCTACACAGTTATGACTGGGATGCGGGTGGCGCTGTGGTCTAAACCACTGAGCCTTGAGCTTGCTGATCAGAAGGTCAGTGGTTCGAATCCCTGCGATGGGGTGAGCTCCCGTTGCTCGGTCCCAGCTCCTGCCCACCTAGCAGTTCGAAAGCACGCCAAAAAGTGCAAGTAGATTAATAGGTACCGCTCCAGCGGGAAGGTAAACGGTGTTTCCATGCACTGCTCCCGTGTCGGTGTTCCATTGCGCCAGAAGCGGCTTAGTCATGCTGGCCACATGACCCAGAAAAACTGTCTGCGGAGCGGACAAACGCTGGCTCTCTCGCCCTGTAAAAGGAGATGAGTGCCGCAACCCCAGAGTTGTTCACGACTGGACTTAACTGTCAGTGGTCCCTTTACCTTTACCTTTTACACAGTTATGACTAGTGCTAATATCCTGGGGTATCAACACTCAAATATGGCTCCACACCAGGCCAATGCCATTTTTCTAGAAAAGGAGGTGCCAGAATGTCTTCCTTGTTCTCTTATAATGGTAATGGCGCCCACTAGAGAGGTGCTAGGACTGAGTTTCAGTGAGTTCTGACTGAAAGAAAAGATGTGGGCTACACATTATTATTATTATTATTATTATTATTATTATTATTATTATTATTATTAACAATAATAATAACACCCCACCCATCTGGCTGGGTTTCCCCAGCCACTGAAATGCCATTTCAGTGAATAAAGAGTTGATTGCACTGGTGAGTTTTTAAGAAACCTTGTTTACTTTGAACAGTAGACTGTGGTAATGTACTATATCATCACAAACTGCTCTGGAAAGTGCCCTTTGTTTTGACATTTGTTAGTCCTATGGTGAAGGGGACTGCACTCCAAGACACACAGAGCCATCATGGGCACACAGAACTGGATTTTTTGGATCTTGACATCGGGTCTTTTCTTATCAGATTAGGTGTTTTTTTGTTTTGTTTTTAAGAATAACTTGGGCTTTGCTACCAAACTCCATAAACCGAAATCTACTAAAAATGGAACAATTGTGTCTGCTGCACTAGTGGATCAGCAACCTAAATCTTTTCCACATATAAACATTGAATTTAATTTGCAGACCGTGTCAACTGTCTATAGGATAGACGGCTATGTTCTATGTGTTAGAAAGAAAGAAGAATGTGAAATGGAATTGAATCCCAGGAGCCTTGTTTTTATAACTGAGGATTGATTTTTCTAGATTGTAAGAATATGCTGGCAGGACTTTGCACCCATTAAAATGGAGGGTGTTCAGAATTTGAGAAAAATATACTCTGACATTCAAACACATGAATGGTGGCTGGTTAGTAGTCCTACAATCTGCAGTGCTAGAAATAAGTAGGGATTTGGTCTAACATTGTGCTTTGGCTGTACAATGTGTGTTACAACAACTTATAGTTACAGGTAGGTAGCCGTGTTGGTCTGTCATAGTCAAAAAATAAATAAATTCCTTCCAGTAGCACCTTAGAGACCAACTAAGTTTGTTCTTGGTATGAGCTTTCATGTGCATGCACACTTCTTCAGATACACTGAAACAGAAGTCACCAGACCCTTATATATAGTGAGAGGGTGGGAGGGGTATTACTCAGAAGGGTGGTGGGAATGGGTGATAGGCTGATAGCTGTGGTAAACCTGTTGACGACTGTTAACGACTGCAATTGGTCTTACAGGAAAAAGCAAGGGGTGAGAAGGTTAAAAATAGCTTAGTCATGTATAATGAGATAAGAATCCAATGTCTTTATTCAGACCAGGTAATGAGTTTGGTAATGAGTTGCAATTCAGCAACTTCTCTTTCCTGACTATTTCTGAAATTCCTTTGCAATAAGACAGCTACTTTGAGATCTTGTATAGAGTGTCCTGGGAGATTGAAGTGTTCTCTTACTGGTTTCTTTGTCCTGTGATTCCTGATGTCAGATTTATGTCCATTTATCCTTTGGCGTAGGGTTTGGCCTGTTTGTCCAATATAGAGAGCTGAAGGGCACTGTTGGCATTTGATGGCATACACAATGTTAGAAGATGAGCAATTAAATAGTCCTGAGATGGTATGTTTGATGTTATTGGGGCCAGTAATGGTGTTGTCCAGGTGTATGTGGCAGCAAAGTTGGCATCTGGGTTTATTGCAGGCTCTGGTGCCAGTGTCCGTGTTAAGTCTGGTATTACAACTTATAGGTCCCCCATAGATACCATGCATACACTTGCCCTCATTATATTATTTGGACCAGTTTCCTTTCCGTGCAAATGCAAACAATATGTGACATAACTATGACTAGAAGAATGACAGAGTTGTTTACAAATATTAACCTTCTGTAAACCGAGGTGTGCATTTAAACACCTGTTCATGAATGTGGTCTGGATCACGTTGTAGTTCCTCTTTGATATACATGTTTTCAAATGTTGCTGCTATTTATGGTAAGACCTTTAAAGGTCCAGACTAATTAATAAATGAGATCAATTTCAGGGTTTTTTAAAAATTACCAGGGGCCACTTAAGTATTCCATTTGGGGAGCTTTTTAAAGGCCATGTCTAAAAGAGATTTGTACCCATCTCCCTGATGTGAATTTTTCATTCACTGCAGTGTGGCAAACTGTTCTGCACAATAACCTTTTCTCTGTTTTGAACAGGGATTAGAATAATATATTTGACCCTTTGGAGTTGCCTGAGAGAGATGCTGGCCCCCTTGTTCAATAAAGTGAAATATGCCACTGGTGTCCAAGGGTTAAGGCCACAGCACTAAAACTATTTAACGCCAAGCACCCTGCTGATTCGGCTCATTCCTTCCGTGCAGAGGGCTCCTTTTTATAATTCAGCTGAATTATATAAGCTTAATCACAAGACTTTCTCATCCACAATACAATTAAGGGAAATATTTAGCTTTGCAAACAAAGCAAGTTAACCTGGTCACATTGTGCATTATAGGAAAATTTATTATTGCATAAAGAGCAGTGTAAACCTACAGAAGGCCTGGTAATTATAGTACCATTGATGGTCTTTGTTGCTTTAATTCCGAGGCAGCCAGAATGATTAAAGTGAATCTTAATCGACTTCTCCATTAAAAATGCTGGCAGAGGAGCTCCTTTAACCTTTCCCATTGATTGAACACAACAATCACCATTCAATTATAATGCAAAAGGACATTTGTTATATTGTACAAAAGATGCATGAGCCATTTCCTTTTACTCGAGACAATCAATGAGATGACTTCTACCTCAGAGAAAGTCAGTTCACCATACCTGCAGAACGATTGTACAAAGCTGACTACAAAAATAGCATATTTGGGTGGTTTTCTTCCCCACCCTCTGAGAGTTCTGTATATATTGTAGATCACAATGCATGTATCAGAAGAAAAAACCTTTCTTAAGATAGCAGGAAGAAAAACACTGAGAGTCCGATCCTATGCATATTTACTCTGAAATAAGCCTTAAAGGTAATGGTACCCCTGACTGTTAGGTTCAGTCATGGATGACTCTGGGGTTGCGCGCTCATCTTGCTCTATAGGCCGAGGGAGCTGGCGTTTGTCCGCAGACAGCTTTCAGGTCATGTGGCCAGCATGACTAAGCAGCTTCTGGCGAACCAGAGCAGGGAACAGAAATGCTGTTTACCTTCCCGCTGGAGCGGTACCTATTTATCTACTTGCACTTTGACGAAATGTGCATAGATAGGGTTGCCATATTTTGAAGAGCAAAAAAGAGTACGCTATGACGACTCTCGTTTCAAATACCCCTACTGAGGGGGGCAGGAGGAGAGAAGAGGAAAGCAAGTCTTCAGCCATCAGTTATGTCTATGCCTCATCCAGAAAGTATAGCCAGAGACATTTTGGAAAATTTTAAAAATCTGTCCGGACAGAAATTCTGCCCCTAAAAAAAGAGGACGTGTCCTGGAAAAAGAGGACACATGGCAATCCTGGCATAGGATGGCAGCCTTGAAAAAATGAGGTACAATGTGATATATGTGTATCTGAAGAAGTGTGTATGCACACAAAAGCTCATACCAAGAACAAACTTAGTTGGTCTCTAAGGTGCTACTGGAAGGAATTTATTTATTTATTTTTTATTTTGTTTTGAATGTGATATAGGTTTATTTGGAAGCAAGTGCCACTGTCTTCGGTGAGACTTACTAGCCTATTAGAGCAGGCATCCCCAAACTGCGGCCCTCCAGATGTTTTGGCCTACAGCTCCCATGATCCCTAGCTAACAGGACCAGTGGTCAGGGATGATGGGAATTGTAGTCCAAAACATCTGGAGGGCCGAAGTTTGGGGATGCCTGTATTAGAGTTTGAGAGTGTCAACAATCATACAGATAGAGTTGATCCAGTTGACATTGTGTACTTAGACTTTGAAAAATGGTTTTCACAGAGTACTTCACCAAAGGCTCCTGAGTAAGCTTATCAGTCATGGAGTAAGTGGAGAGGTCCTCTTGTGAATCAGTAACTGGTAAAAGTAGCAGGAAGCAGAGAGTAGGAATAAATGGACAGTCCTCCAGATGAAAAGAAGTAGAATGTGAAGTCCCCCAAGGATCTGTATTGCGGCCTGTGCTTTTTCACTAATTCATAAATTGTTTAGAATTAAGGCTGAGCTGCACAAGTGTGCTGGTGATACTGACTTGTTCAGGGTGATTAGAACAGAAAGAGATTGGGAAGATCTCCGAAAGGATCTCTCCAAACTGAGTGAACAGGGAGAAAAAATGGAAAAAGTGTAAAGTGATGCAAATTGCAGTGGAAAAAAATCTTAATACATTTGTCAGGTCTGAACTGGCAGTCACTGAACTGGAATGATCACTTGGATTTGCAGTGGTTAACTCCATGAAGATGTTGACTCAGTGTGCAGCAGCTGTGAAAAAGGCAAGTTCCATGCTTGGGATCATTAGGAAAGGAAAGGAAAATACAAGTGTCAATATCATAATGCTGTTATGCAAATCTGTGGTGCGGCTGCACTTGAAAGGCAGTTCTAGTCCCCACACCTCAAAAAGGATTATGTAGAGCTGGGAAGAGTTCGGTACAGGGCAGTTCAAGGGGATGGAGCTGGTGGACCTATAAAAGAGTAAAAGAGTATTGGGAAATAATCCATAATGAATTGGAAAAAAAAGAAAAAAAGGTTAACAGTACTTTTCCAAAAGAAAGAGAGTCCCTTTCGTTGGGGATAATTCAGACCGAAATTCCAAGGTGTCAAAAAAGGTTCTTTATATATGCCACTACTGCAGCCCATGTTTTGTCAGCCCAAAAATCGGAAAACGAACAAGATCCCAACTAAAGAAGAATGGCAACTTAAGCTGACTGAATACGCACAGCTTGCAGACTTAACATATAGAATAAGAGAACAAGAACAACATACGTTTAGAAAAGATTGGAAAACGTTTATTGTATATATGAGGGGAAATTGTGTATACTTGAAAACGTTGCCAGCATTAAGCTAAATTCAACAGTTTTGATGGATGCAATAATGGAATACTGAATGGTTTAGTTCTTGTAAAATATGCAGGGATTTATGATATGCAAAATGAACCATGGAAAGAGAAGAAGGGAAGTCGTTGATATTTTAAGGATGTTTAAATGAGTATTCTAAATTGTAAAACAGAAAATTTAACAAAAATTATATATATAAACAAGGGGATGGAACAACTCTTCTATAAGGAAAAGGTACAACATTTGGGGCTTTTTGGTTTAGAGAAGGCGAGATAGGGAGATGTGGTAAAGATAAAGGGACCTCTGACCGTTAGGTCCAGTCGCGGACGACTCTGGGGTTGCGCGCTCATCTCGCTTTGTGATAAATACTAGGTCTACAAGCACTGTGCATAAGAGTAGGCACTGCTTACTCCATGCAACATCTAGTTCAGGATCCAGAGAGAGCATCTGCTAGTTTGATTTGTCCAGTTCTACACTGCTGACAACTTGCATGCATTAATTTTTCAACAGAGTCAGATGTGTCAGACAGCAAACAGCTAGCGATTCACACATCAACGGTACTTCTTGACAATGAGTAAGGCTCTGAGCCAACAAGTTTAATTAAAAAGAGAGGCGAGCAGCTCAGAAAATCTTAAACACGAGCAAATCGGATTTTACTTTAAAAAATAGCTTCAACTTTTTTATTATTCATGAGATACATATCTACAGCTCATACGAACACAAATGAACATCTAAAATGGATACATCTTTTCATTACATAGGCTGCTCAATTTCTATATGTACTGTATGTTTAGTTTCATGATAGTCAACTGGGCCAATACTTGCATAGCATATCACTTGATTTTTCATCATTTTGAGTATTCATCACTGGAAAGCGTTTGTTTTTGATAGAAAAGTACTGTTGGTGGTGATTAATTGGTGGAAGCTCGTTTTAATTCAGGAGTTATCATGTGATGCAACAAGGAGCATTCACACAACACTTCTGCAGTTTATTGAATGTATGGCAGGGAAATGTGGCAGTGGCGATGTGCAGCCTGGCCATGCCTGCCCGGTTCCTGAAAGTTCAGGACCAGGGTGAAGGGGCCTCTGTGCATGTACAGATGCATGTAAGAGTTCCTTCTCATGAATGGGAACTCTCATGAATCAGGGTCCCTGTGGACAACCACAGAGATGGAGCACAAATAAAGAGGGTGGGAATACTGGAAAAATATGCTTTGATCTTGCAGCCTGCCACATATGTGCACTGTTCAGTTTGTCAGGCATCATTGCATGTAATGTAGGACATTTGAGTTGTCTGAGAATGGTAAACTGAAAGTTTGAAAGGTGGGGAGTAGGGCAATGTAGAAAGAATGACACAAGGCAGTTGGTGGGTGGAGGACAACACTATTGGAAGACTTCTGGTGACTTCTGTTTCAGTGTATCTGAAGAAGTGTGCATGCACACGAAAGCTCATACCAAGAACAAACTTAGTTGGTCTCTAAGGTGCTACTGGAAGGAATTTTTTTATTTTTTATTTTGTTTTTATTTTGTTTTGACTATTGGAAGATGCTACTAATTTGGGGCCTGGAAGATAGGACTTGGTTGTGGTGATAGCTGCTGTAGTGGAGTACAGCTTTCTAAGATTAAAGGAGAGAAGACTGAGCAGGTGTCAAGCTAGAAGCCTGCAGCTGTGACCTAGAACTGGTGAGTTGTGGAACATCCGAAAGGAATTCAACCTGTGCTCTGCCATGCAGCTCAGGTCAAAGGAGAGATCTACAAGGATTCAGCTTTCACCAATAGGCCAAAGTGGGTCAGGTGACAGTCCCTGTCCCCTCATAAAAGTTTCCAGGTGACCTGTTCTCGCTGGCTACAGATTACTGTCACCTTCCATTGAACAGCCGCTTGGCCTGACAGCAGCAGAATAAGTCATGAAAGCGTTTTGTGGAGAGCATTGCTATGTGACAGGCTAGAGTGTGATGTGTACACTGTCCTGAAATAGACGGAGAAAACAAATATTTTAAGAACTGCTTAGCAAGAGTTGTCTTGGAGGCATTTCAGCAAATGTTTTATGGATCGATGGTAAGATTAAAATAGGCCAAGATCAAAGATAGCATATCAAATTCATGTACATTTTTATATACAATCCATCTGTAGAAGTACTGATTGATACAGATATCAGGAAGATGGATGCACTTAGAATTGCTACATACAATCCTATACTTATTCAAATATTTATCTGCAGCTATCCACAATTGTACTAGATTGTTAAAGCGGTTGGGGGGGGACACACCCTCACTACTGACATAAAAGTCTTGAGGGCTTTGCTGTGCTTTCTGTCTCCTTTCCTGGGAGCTTTCTTCTCTATAACAAGCCAGTTGTTTTCATTAAGTGCTAATTACTTTTCGTAAGCATGAGGTCTGTGTGACACAGCCGCTCACATTATGTGGGTAAAATGTCTTGCTAATAATAGATAAATATACAGTATGGAAGAATCAAATAGGGCAATGTACAATTTCATCTCAGTTAAGCAAATTGAAACCTCACTTTTAGAGGTCAAATACTGGATAATATTTAACTAGGCAAATTTGAACGAAGTAGAATGCTTCCTTTTTCAAAAAAATGTCAAGCAATTCTTAATAACGGGTTCCACATGTAAAGGTGGCATTGGATGAGAAATTTAGGGTAAAAGGAAAATTGTTACCTCAGGGAGGAAAATATGTCTAGGAAACGGAAACAACATCCCTTTTTGAAGCACTATGCAAGCTACACTGAGCTCTTTCTCTCTGTGTGATATAAGTGAAAATGGAGTCATATAAACCAAAGCCACTGCTTAGTTCTTGTAGATGATAGTGATACTTTGTTATTTAGTGCATTTCAAATATTCAGTTCTTACAACAACCTTGCAGGTAGGGGAGGGGGAGAAATCTGGCTCAGTTTGCACCTTAAGTTGAATCTACCTAAATTATATTTCTGAAACAAGATTATGGTCATTCTTCACAATCCACCCTTCTCTGACTTTTGCTATGCAATTCTCCAACAGTTGCTACTGGTGACTGCAGTAGATATTTTAGTGAACCTAACATACAAAATGCACTTTATTGGGAAAATGGCTTGTAGAAGTGAGCGTGCTAGGCAAAATTGCATAGAAAAATGCATATTTTTGGAGAATGCGGATGAATTTTCATGAGTTTATTTGTTTTTTTTAATTGCAAACTGATGTGGAAACATGGAAAACTGGAAAAATGAGAAGCCAAAAGAAAGCAAAATTGACAGATTTGGCAAACCCTGCTAGCAGGGTAGGTTAACATAGGCTTGTTTTATTATTCTGCATATTGTTGTGGGGAGGGAGAGGGGGACTTAAACTGAAATTATATAGTGGCTTTTATATCAACTAGTAACTTCATGGAAGAGCAAGATTGTAACCAAGGATATTCACTACTCTATTACTTTTCATGTCAAGCAACACTAGGGCCAGAAAGCTTTTAGCCACATATATAGTACTTTGGCTCTGCACATTCATCACCCATACAATTGGGATTAATGAGAGGGCTCCCAGATCAGAGTGTGCTACTTGCATGGAGGCTGCAATACTAGGCATTTCGGTTTTAGAAGGACATTCTCAATATAGTAAATCCATGGAACTGAAAAGTAAGATACACTCAGATGTCATGTAGATAATACATAAGTACTCCATACCTGAATTGCTGAAATCACTCTTCCTCAGTGAGCTGGAAGCGGAATTGGGAAGGTGGTTTATATCATTGGTCCAATTTGGGGCCGGCTGGTCTATGAGGCGGACTGAGGCAGCTGCCTTGGATGGTGGAACCCCTGAGGGAAAAATGAGGTGAAGCGGCCGTGACTTCCAGGAATCCACGGCGCAGTTTGCAACCCCAGTTGCGTGTCGAGGTCCCCAAGCCACCTCCAGAATAAATTCACACTTCAGACATAATTTTTGTTTGGGTTTTTGGCATAATTTAGGCCACAACTTTATTAAAATACAAATCATGTGAGTGGTTGCGTAGGCATTGGTTCAGACTAGCTGTCCGACGGGACAGAGCTGACCACGTGTCAGCAAAGGGAAATCCCATCTGGGGAGAGATATGGAGGCTAGGAGCAGAGCCCTCCCTCTCCCCAGGGGTTCCCAGGGGTTCTTGCGTGGCCCTGTCCCCCGACCGGGGGTTCGGACAAAAGCATGTCGAGCCCCTGGATTCCTTTAACGGAATTCCCATCACACCATCATCACTTTGGAGGGCGACCGCCCTTGCAGCAACCAACATAACCAATGCCTAACCGCCAACCTTACAAGTTGTGAGTAGTTGCTATGTAGTAGGCGAAAACCAAACCACCAGCCAATCCGCCAGATGGAAAAATTCCTACTAGGCCCCTGCCCAACAGCAGACGACCCCATGACAGGCAATAGCAAGATCAATACAGAGGCCTAATAAAACAGGGAGGGAGGGAGGGTGATCCGAAGCACGCAGCCAAGAGGAAGGTCGCACCATGTGCTGACCAATATATAGGACGCTGGGCTGTCCATCACAAATTGCAACATATAAATCTCCCCAGCAACACCACCAGGTCCAATCCAAGCTGTGGCCATCTACCAACTCACCCCAGCTACAGGGGAGGTGGCTTGCTAGCCCCCACCGCAACACGTGCTCTCTGATAGGGAGAACACGCTTAAGCAACGCTTCATTGGGGTGGGACAGTGGGGGGGGCAGGTGCACAGCAGCACTTTACCATTTTGCCTCAGGTGGCATAATGCTCACTGGCAGCAGTTCGCCAGGTTTCAGATGGGGGGGGGGCAGTCCCAGCCTTATTCGGAGATGCCAGGATAGGATCAGGGACACCACACATTTGAATATCTGCCACTGAACTATGACCACACAGCATTTAACAAAGCATTACGTTAACTAGCCGTGCCTGTGCCAATGGTCAAGATCAGGGGTCAGCAAACTTTTTCAGCAGGGGGCCGGTCCACTGTTCCTCAGACAGGGAGGTGGGGGGTGGGGCGGACTATATTTTGGGAAGAAAAAAAAAAGAACTAATTCCTATGCCCCACAAATAACCCAGAGATGCATTTTAAATAAAATGACACATTCTTCTCATGTAAAAACACACTGATTCCAGGACTGTCCGCGGGCCAGATTTAGAAGGCGATTGGGCCGGATCTGGCCCCCGGGCCTTAGGTTGCCTACCCATGATCAAGATCCTTCAACTCACAGATAAGTTCCATTCAGCAAAGGCCTCCAGCAACTTCAAATAAATGTTTATTGCTTCCTAGTTCAGCCAGTTTTATGTATCCTATTGATCCCAGTTGTGGGAATAGCGAGTGATTTCCCTTCAACAGCCTTTTTTTTTAATTGTCCTATGCTAGTTTCCAGAGGGAGTCCTTACTGATTTCCACCCATTATATTTTGATTTTGTCTTTAAAATCACAATATTTACATTGGTATTTTGCCGTATAAAACAACTGACAAGAAATTACTAATAGGGCATTGTCTGTATGCTCTGCAAACAGTGAGTGAACAAAGGCAATTTCAGAGAAAAGGGATAATGCAGAGGCAACCAAAGGCTTATTCCCTATGGAATTTGGGTAAAACAAGACATTAGTAGCTTCTCTATGACACATGGATGAGAAAAAATGGCTTTAGCACAAAAGGGAAGCCAATTGAATAAATTTGATCTGTCTGCAGGCCCCAACTGCACAATGCCTGGCAACTAATACCACCACATTTCCTCTGGAACAAACTTCATTTAAATCCATATTTATTCCCCAGTTTGTTATCATTAGATGCAGCAGATTTATTATTATTATTATTCCTTCCCTTCTGTAATCTCTGATACAACTTATCCATGCAGTCGCCATTGCTATTTTGTGGGGTTGGGTAAAACACAACCTATAATGAAGCGAGGGCATTGCATAGGGGGCCTTTTTAATGTGGAGCTGTCATTTTTCAGAAGCAGTCCTATATCTGAATCAGAATTTTTTTATAGTGTTAGGCAGGCTTCCTCAACCTCGGCCCTCCAGATGTTTTGGGACTACAATTCCCATCATCCCTGACCACTGGTCCTGCTAGCTAGGGATCATGGGAGTTGTAGGCCAAAAACATCTGGAGGGCCAAGGTTGAGGAGGCCTGGTGTTAGGTCTCATCTGCACAATATCATTAAATTGTTGTGCGCTACCCTCAATATTTGCCAAGCGGTAGCAAAATTCCAGGGGGGTTCCAGGTGCTTGTTTTTCCATTAGGGATTCAGGCACATCAGAGACTGTAGTGTTTTAAGATATATGGTTTATTTTACACCTGGGTCTAGGCGGAGGACGAGAATTCACAGGATTACATCTCAGGAGGGGCTTGTTCCCCACAACAGTGCAGCATTGGAATGCAATGAATCCAATGAATGCAAACCATTCCCTTGCCTCTGTCCTAGCCTGCCAAGATGGTTCTTCCCCACATGGCGTCTGGCCATAGCTGCCAACTTTCGGATTTGAAAATAAGGGATTTTTTCAAACTTTCGGATTTGAAAATAAGGGATTTTTTCAAACTTTCGGATTTGAAAATAAGGGATGCTGCGAGGGCGGTGCAATGGCACCAAGTAGCCTTGCCACCCTGCGCTCCAGAGGCTGTGCGCGAACGGGAGAGCAAAAGAGCGAGCGCATAGATGGCAGGCAGGCTGTCTGTCTGGTTGGGCGTGAGGGTCTGGCTGCACAAGGCATGCAAGCTCCGCCCCCAGTCGGTCTCAGACTCCTTATTGGCAGCCGAGCAACGCAGCTGAGGAGCCTCCCTGGCCGGCAGGGAGGGAGAGGAGCTGCTTCCTTTGAAATCTGGGAAATTTAAGGGATATCAACAATCCAGGATAGCAGCGGGAAACGGCATTGGAATAAGGGAGTTTCCCGCAAAAAAAGGGAGGGTTGACAGCTATGCGTCTGGCTCCAGTTTGGGCACCTCCTTTCTCCTTCCCAAGAACCTGTGTGTGGCATTCGTACAGAGCCCCCGGTCGTTTCACGGACTATTGACCTGTACCCCCCTGCTTTATTCTTCCACCAACCAGGTTTCTTCTGGTGAAATACTGAGTCTCAGTCAGGTTGTAAAGTCAACAACGAAGATTAAAGTTTATTGAAGAACAAACAAGTTTTAAATATGTTCAGAACGGTTTCTCAAATGCACGCCCTTAACTAGATGTGGCACTATCTCACCCTGTCACACTCCTGTCTCTCACTCTAACTGTCACAACCGCTATGTTCGTCTTACTGGCTTTGTCTGACTCTGACTCCTCTATCTCCCCATCGTAAACCCCTGGGCTGAGCTTCAAAACCAGGTAGGCTCCGCCTCTGAGCTTTCTCATTGGTCAATCTACATTAACCATTTCCATCCCCCTGTACAAACATAATCACACGGAATGGGCAAACACCACAGTGTGCTAAGCAAACTGGGAACAGAAGTTAGTTAAGGGTGCTGTGAGTGGCTGGGAACCCCTAGCCCCTTAACAATGCTATAGTTCCCAGTGTAATTCCCTCAGGAAACTGTGGTAATTGTAACTCCTAACAACTCAGCACCCTTAACAAACTACCATTCCCAGAATTCTTTGGGGGAAGCCATAACTGTTTAATGTGGCATGATACTGTTCTATCTGGGGCTATCTATCATGGCAATTATTACCAACATTAGAACTAACTTGTTGATAGGTGGCTTGATAGGAGCATGAGTCTAACAGGACAAAACAACTAGGCAGTTAATTAATATGTAATATTATGTAAACTGGCTGTGTATATGGAGCCCTGAATCTTAATTTTTATTCTGTTATATTTAATATAGTCAATTTTCCTCACACTCAACTAGATTTGTCTTGGTTATTTCAAAAGACCAGCTAATTTCAGTGGAAATACTCTTTAATGGGATTGGAGTGGAGCCTTTAAATATTACACAAATGTTCTAATTATAACAATGAGTGTGGTTGTTAAACTGCCGAGTAATGTTTTGGGATAAATTAGATCCTTGGTTTCTGCTTTTCAACTTCATGACTTACTACACTCGTCTGTTTTCCTAAGTTGTGCAATATTGTCCTACCCAAATCTGCTAGAGGGTATTCTTACAAAAAACAAAACTTGAAACATGATTAAGCAAGCAGGAAAGTTTGAGTGATACCAGTTTGACTAATAATTCACTGAAAAGCAAGTTCAGCCTGGTTCATTTTTGCACTTTTGACTTTTCACTATATTGACCTTCCAAAAGCATAAGTGCGTTTTGTAAAATTCTGATGGTCTTTTTGAAACGAAACAACGTTTTCATTGGAGAAATACAATACCAACGTTTATTTATTTAAAATAGCCTTGCTCTTTCCTTCTCCATAAATCAAGGCAGCTTCCAGTTATTTTAATAATTTGCCTGTCTAGCCCTTCTATGAGGCTATTGTTTTATATGCCTGTTGTTGAGTCAGGATCTCATACTGTAGAATAATGTAAAGGTAATGCATGATAGACAAGCAGGGTCCTGCAACAAAGTTGCTGCAGCATGAAGCACTTTCTGGTTTCCAGTCATTCAATTTCTTTTGACCTCCTGGTATCCCATTCTTCCCCTGTAGGGCATGCTCAGTCCTCATTGACTTGCTTTCTTCATCCTTCCACCCTCCACCCCAACCCTCATTTTTATTTTTGGGTGCCTAGGGTGGACGCACTTGTGTCCAGTCCACCTACAACAAAATATTGGGTTTCTCCATTGATTTTTATGGGTAGCTCTCCTGTCCTGTCCTTGGGGACATTTTAAAATAGCTTCTTTTAAGTGATGAGGAAATGGCCTCTCTATCCAGACAAGGTGGTGATTCTGTCTGTACAGTCGTACCTCGTGTTGCGTTCGCTGCGGGTTGCGAACAACACGGGTTACGAAAGCGGCAAACCCGGAAGTGTTTACATCCGGGTTTTGCTGCACGCTCAGAAGCACTCCGCGCAGGTTGCACATGCGGAGAAGCGCGATATCATGCTTCGGCACATGCGCGATATCGCCGCTCTGGTTGCGTACTTTTCGGGGTGTGAACGGTGCCCCGGAACGGATCAGGTACGTAACCAGAGGTACCACTGTATACCGTATTGTCTGAATTTAGGCCACACTATCTTTCCATATCTGACTTGTATAAAACCTGAGAGCAGCCTATAATCACACTCTTAGAGGTAGAGATGCTGTGACTGAAGAGATCTCATTTTAGGGGTGTGGCTTATGTTCAGACCAATGTGGTAGACTTATCAGTGTGTGTCTCCTCTCCTTTTACAGCCACTCCCTTCCATTTTCCCCATGGGTTTACTCTATGCTAATGTGCATGGGTGGCACAGGTTTGGCTATGGATCCATCAACTCAGGAAGACTCAAATCACAGAGGAAATGACTTCCTTCAACAATGAAATGATTACTGTATCGGAGTAATTATTTCTGGCATTCTAATAGTTCATCATTTTTTGCCATGGTTGCGCAACTCTGGATGCAAAGTCTGATTTGACACCTGACGTACGGTATATTTTTTATGGCTGGTTTTGAATCGCCAGAGAGTTTCTCCTGCCCGTCTCCTTTCCCCCCGCAAGACAATGGCAAGAGCAGAATTCTGTAAACTACTAAGCTCGGCATCTGACTACAGCCAAGAAACAAAGTTGGATCAATAGCTACAGCTTTACATCAATATCTCAATTTCTGTCAGGGCATCAGCAACAAGAAGCTTATTGTGCAAGGCAGTGAAAATATGCTTTCCAAATGCACTATTGACAAAAAAGCAAGACATAATAAGAAATTAAATGAAGCTGAATAAACACCCACACAGAAAGGCAGACATTAGCTTGAAACAATGAGCAAAAAGAAACAAGGACATTTCAACACAAGACCTTTGTGCTTCTGGGATGCACTATTATTTGGGGCACTTAGTACACACTGTGGCATGAAAAACAAGGACGTAATGTCTGGACAAGGCTTTGAAGGAGTGTGATTTCTCTACAGAAGTTAGCATTGCGCAGTGAGACTCCCAAAAATGCTGAACCAAGGCTGAACGATTAAACATTCATTTTCTGGAGTAATCTATGACGGAAAAACATACCGTAACTGCTTGTCCTCAGCTGATTGGAACGGGACATAATTAAAGAACCGCAACTCACTAACTGTGCCACCCACTAACTGTGCCAGTCAACCAAGCAAATACTGGCAGGGATCTGATTCTTGTACAATGGTACCTCTGGTTACGAACTTAATTCGTTCCAGAAGTCCATTCTTTAATAATAATAATAATAATAATAATAATAATAATAATAATAATTATTATTATTTATTATTTGTACCCCGCCCATCTGGCCGGGTCTCCCCAGCCACTCTGGGCGGCTTCCAACAAATATAAAAATACATTAAAATATCACAGATTAAAAACCTCCCTAAACAGGGCTGCCTTCAGGTGTTTTCTAAAGGTCATGTGGTTGTTTATCGCTTTGACCTCTGCTGGGAGGGCGTTCCACAGGGCGGGCGCCACCACCGAGAAGGCCCTCTGCCTGGTTCCCTGTAGCTTTGCTTCTCGCAGTGAGGGAACTGCCAGAAGGCCCTCGGCGCTGGATCTCAGTGTCCGGGCTGGACGGTGGGGGTGGAGACGCTCCTTCAGGTATACAGGACCGAGGCCGTTTAAACTGGAACTGTTCTTAACCTGAGGTACCACTTTAGCTAATGGGGCCTCCTGCTGCCGCCGTTCCGCCAGCGAGCGATTTCTGTTCTCATCCTGAGGTAAAGTTCTTAACCTGAGGTACTACTTCCGGGTTAGCGGAGTCTGTAACCTGAAGTGTTTGTAACACGAGGTGTTTGTAACCCGAGGTACCACTGTATGTGCTTTTTCCATAGGCAAAGCTGAGCACAGGAAGTGCCCCCAAACCATGGCCACATTCTGTGTTGAACCAGGGGCTTCAGGATTAAGGTAGAAGTTCAAAGCACACATTTGCCTTCAGGAAGGACAGAGAATGAGAGCCACACATGAGGTTTCCCCTGGAAGTACAGCAATGTAGGCAGCCTACACTCCCTCTCTGCCACCTGCCACTTTAAAAGGCTGATTTCCTAATTACAAGTATATGCTTCATGTCAACTGTGGAAGGAAGTAATGGTGCATCACCACCGCTTTCACCAGGTGAGTCCACCCTGTGCAGGTACTACCAGTTGCTAGGAAGGGCATAAGAAGAAAACTGAGAATAAAGAAGAGAAAGGGAGAAGGACAAAACAGAAAATGGCAGAATAGAATCCTTTTTTTTATTTAAGTGCTAAATCACCACATGCATAGAATTGTGATACCATTGATGTCAGTTGGGCTCAATAATCTAAATCATGAACAAAATCAGGCTAAATTGATGTTCAGAGTAATATCTTTTGAATTATTCCTCCATGACTATTACATGTGTTATTCTTATTTCACTTGTTCAGATTTAGCATCAGTGGAGTAAATGTAATTCATACGTTAAATAATATTTCTGCATGTGGATCTGTTGTTTTGGGTGTTGAGAAGCTTGCTGCTTTTGGAAGGAAGACATCTACAAGTGACCCTGTAACAGCTGTGCCTGCATAATCGCATAGATGGCTTACTACTTCATGGCGGTCCTTCCTTGACAACCTGTTCAATATTGTTCACTGCTAATTCATTAATCAGCATACAACCTGCATTGCTACTGTGGTTCTCTGAGTCAGTATTCTATCCTGTGGAAAATTAATGGCTTATTTAAAAAAAAATTGTAGAAAAATGTGAAGAGTTGCTTCTTTTTCTTTGTCTTCTAGGTATAACTGCTGTATAAACGATTGCATTCTGACTGTGGCATTTGAGGTGGGGGTTGGAATATTTTGAGTTCAGTCTTAGCGCCTGATAAAATAAGTGTACAAACTTTGATCTGGAAGAAAATTGTGGTATTTTTACAGTATGTGAACCCAGCCATCTGATTTATAGTTCAATCTGTTAATGCACTCTGCTATTAGGCCACCTGGCAGTTTTATGCATTGTGAATTTAAAGAGGAGCTCAACGTAACATAAGCTTTACAAGCTGGGGAAATATTATTGAAATGAAACATGAACGAGAACCATTTAAACAATAAAATAATGTGTGCAGACAATATATTCTTTCATTTTAGTATAAATACAAGGGCCAGAGTTTTATATGCTGAAGTTAGATGAGGTTCTTGGAAGACTCCGAAGGATGAAACTTAGTTTTATAAGCCCAGTAATCCTGCAGGTTTTGAAGTTCCCCTTGGGAAAATTGAAAACTCAGGCATGAATGATGTCTGAGATAGCTATGGTGTCAACATTCTGTGTATCAAAGTACATTAGATTCAGGCTTGGCCTATGATGACAAGGGACAAGTCTCCAGTCTGGAACCAGAGATGTGCATCTGAGGTGTCCCGTAGTGCCCACAGACCTCACCCTCAGCAACCTAGGAGCATCCAGTGTTCAGATCTGAGGTGCCTTCAACAATCAAAAGAAACAGCACAAAAATCTAACAAATCCCAACCACAGCCAAATCACCCAGGGGTAGCCATGGGGTAGTGCTGGATCAGGCTTGAGCCATCAGCCATCTAGTCCAGTTCTAAGAGAGGGCAACCTGCCAATGGAGGAGGAACCCTCTCCTGTACCCAGGGCGGGACGCCGAGGGGCGGGGTGAACCGCCCAGTGACGCACACGTGATGTCCGTATGGAGTGAGCATGTGCGGAATTCAGTATGGAGTGCGCACGCGTGGCAGCCCGTATGGTCGCCATGCGAGAGGCAGCCCGTACGGACGGAGCACGAGAGCTGCAGCCCGTACGGACGGCGTGCGCCCTCGGCCACTCTGCACCTGGGGGGGAGGCAGGGCCCCTCTTGTCACCCCCCCCCAGAGTGGCACCCGGGGCGGACAGCCCCCTCCGCCCCCCACTTCGTATGCCTCTGCAACCTGCAAGCTTATGGGAAGCCCACAAGTGGGAGCTGAGTAGAGCAGCACTCTCCCCATTCATGTTCCCCAGCAACTGGTATTCAAAGGCATGCCTCTTCCAATGCTGGTACTTTGATAGTATCCTTCAAAGGTAATATTTTAAATAGCTACCTAGAATAAATACTGGATGTAGGACACAAGCATCATGATTAGTAACCATGGAAAGCTTTATTCCCCAGGAATTTGTCTAATCCCCATTTAAAGTTCTCAAAGTTGTTTGCCATTACTACAACTTGTTCTATAGTTGATAGGATCATAGAATGGTAGAGTTGGAAGGGACCCCGAGGGTCATCTAGTCCAACCCCCTGCAATGCAGGAATTTCAACTAAAGCATAAGGCTTGGTTTTCAGCACCTTGATCATCTTGGTTGCTCCCCTCTGCACACGTTCCAGCTTGTCAATATCCTTTTTAAACCCATTTTTTTTCTAAAGTAAAAATTCCCCAAATGTAATCTTGATTCATATGGCAACCATTCTAGCTTCTCAATCATTTTGGTTGATCTTTTTCTGTACCCTTTCTAGCTGTTCAATATCCTTTTTGAGGTGCAGTGACCAGAACCGTAAATAGTATTTCCATTGTGCTCACACCATAGATTTGTATAGCAGCAGCATGATATTGGCAGCTTTATTTTCAATCCCATTCCTAATGATCCCTAACATTGAATTAGCTTTATCCACAGCTGACGCACGCTGTGTCAACGTTTTCCTCATGTTATCCACGATGACCCCAAGATCTCTGTCCTGGTCACTCACTGCCAGTTCAGACTCCATTAGCATATATGGGAAGTTAGGATTTTTTTGCCCGAACATGCATGACTTTACACTTGAAGCACATTCTACATTTTAATACCCATTCACTCAGTCTGGAGTGTTTCTTTTGGAGATCCTCACAATCACTTTTTGTTTTTACTACCCTGAACAACTTGGTGCCATCGGAAAACCTGGCCGACTCACTGCTCACCTGTAGTTCCAGTTCACTTCTGAATAAGTTAAAAGCAGAGGGCCTAGCACCGAGTCCTCAGGACCTCTCTTCTTACGCCACTCCATTGTGAGTTCATCAGTTTATTCCTACTATTTGCTGCCCAGCCTTTCATCAGTTACCGATCCATAACTACAGACCTGCCTGCTCCTTCTGGGGGAGTAAAATCCCATCCAGGGCAGGCCATCTCCTCGCCTCTCGGACAAGAGAACTCCGGATGCATAACGCCTCTGTCTTTTCAGGAGTCAGCTTCAGCTTATTGGCCCACATCCAACCAGAGCCATAGCTAAGTGATCTTGCGCCCCTGGCAGAACCGTCTAGATTGCGCCCCCTAGCCACAGACAAATTGGCTCTTCTTTCCACCTCTCCTCCACCCCACCCCACCCCCACTTCACCCATTCAATTCACCCTCTATTTAAAACCTTTTCTTATGAGGCAATAATTGATATTTTTTATTTACAGACATATTTATGGATATATTTTAAGCCGATTTTGCATCCCCCCCATCTGCGCCCCTGGCGGGGGCCCACTTCACCACCCTCTAGCTACCTGAAGGAGCGTCTCCACCCCCATAGTCCAGCCCAGACACTGAGGTCCAGTGCCGAGGGCCTTCTGGCGGTTCCCTCGCTGTGAGAAGCAAAGCTACAGGGAACCAGGCCGAGGGCCTTCTCGGTAGTGGCGCCCGCCCTGTGGAACGCCCTCCCACCAGATGTCAAAGAGAAAAACAATTACCAGACTTTTAGAAGACATCAGAAGGCAGCCCTGTTTAGGGAAGCTTTTAATGTTGTATTTTAATATTCTGTTGGAAGCCGCCCAGAGTGGCTGCGGAAACCCAGCCAGATGGGTGGGGTATAAATAATAAATTATTATTATTATTATAGCTACTGCCCTGCATGCAACCCATGATGGCCCCCAAGCACTGTGCAAGACTTCAAGTGGTTCTCCTGGTTTGGTTTAAGCATAAATATAGTTGGGTGTTATATAGAAACACCTGAAAGAGCTATCCCCATGCACATGTTCGTAACTCTGACCTCTGGGTATAGGGCGGTATATAAATTCTAATTCTAATCATCATCATCATCATCATCATCATCTCAAAATCCACTTTAAAAAATGTTGAACCCAAACAGCAGCTATACTGATATTAATGGTAAGCACAGAAAAGTCATTGGTGTTGACAATGTTGAGTTGGATGGATCAATGGTCTGACTCAGTATAAGGCTGCTTCCTGAGTCCCTTGTTGGTTTACAGTTAGATTTTACTGAAAATGGAGAAAAATACAACTGTCTGTTAAATTTTCAGCCAAGTCATCATTTCTCCAGGAGTTGAGGACATGATTGATCCAAAGGTGAGCATATTTCTATGCCAGGGTGCATGCCTGTATTTATATATCTATTCCGAAGTATGTGCTGTGAAAAGGTGAATTCACTGAGATATGTAGAAACGATGGAGCATTGCCTGTCACTGCAAGCTTGAAGCCATTGAAAGCCTGATCAGTCTGGCTTGGTGTTTCCCTGCAGAGCTCTGCCCACAGACCCCAGGTTGACCTTTTGATTACTTCCTGTTCCAGGCAGTGGCCTCCCATCAGCAGAGGTTATGAGTTAGCGGTGTGTATGATAATAAATTACCGTGCTCTTACCTTCAAAAATATTACAATATTATGCTCTGCTTAATGCTAATATTCTTCCTGCTATTCCATGTTTGCGGGCCACTCATCTTGAGCTCTCAGAGGTGTGACATTCTGCCAGGATCCTGAGTAATCTGTAGCAAATCAACAATTTCCATATCATTGGCAAGGGAAAGCATTTCAGACTTGTTGAACCCTAGTTATTATAGGCTTGAACAACTCCTGATATAGAAGAAAGATATGCATGATTATGCAGGCAAGTGCAAGTGAGGCTGACTCCCGCAGACTGCAAATCTAATTGACAATTTTTGTTGCCCTTCTCCGGCTATTTAGGAGAAGTGGCGAGGTCAGTGGTAATGACGCATCTCATGGTCAGAAGGAAGAAAGCAGCCCACCTTCTTGGTGGCTGGCCTTAACTTTCTCAAGTAAAATGAGATGAGAAATCTTTTTTTATTGAATAATAAAAGGTAAAAAATGGCGCTTGTAAAAAGAAACAGACTATTGTGCAGATGTGAATCACAGTAGGCAGAGGATGAGTTCTGCTTTCTGTGCAGGTGGCTCTGTGTGGGTGACTGATCCAGATCACATTCCTTTCTGTTATGTACTGCCATCATTATCACTATCAAAATCAAAGAGCAGAAACGTCCATCTTATTCCCATTGTTTCTCTCTGCACTGCATCTGCACTGAAAAGAATTATACTTTTTTTTTCAGAACCTGTCCGCCTCCTGTTTTTTTTAATTTTTATTTTATAAATCATTTTATTAATAGTACTTAATTCATAAAATACAACAAATTTATACAATAGTTAGATACAAATACAAAAAAAGATCAATACAAAACACTAAGAAAAAAACCCAAAACATTACTTTTGTCGTCAATTACTCTTATGTTCATCAAATAATATCTTTTCTTTCTTTTTTTATACTTTTCTTAAGTAAAGGTAAACAAGGACACATGCTACATACAGTCCAACATTTCTCTGATGAAAATAAAGGTAAAGGGACCCCTGACCGTTAGCTCCAGTCGCGGACGACTCTGGGGTTGCGGCGCTCAACTCGCTTTATTGGCCGAGGGAGCCGGCGTACAGCTTCCGGTTCATGTGGCCAGCATGACTAAGCCACTTCTAGCGAACCAGAGCAGTGCACGGAAATGCCGTTTACCTTCCCGCCGGAGCGGTACCTATTTATCTTCTTGCACTTTTTGGCGTGCTTTTGAACTGCTAGGTTGGCAGGAGCTGGGACCAAGCAATGGGAGCTCACCCTGTTGCGGGGATTCGAACCGCCGACCTTCTGATCGGCAAGCCCTAGGCTCTGTGGTTTAACCCACAGTGTCACCCGCGTCCCTTCTGATGAAAATAGGGGTGTCCCATTCCATAATAATAACAATAATACTCATCATATTTTTTACTATTTATACCCTGCCCATCTGACTGGGTTGCCCTTTTTGTTGGCTCCATACAAAAGCTCATTCAACCATACATTTGCATCTGATACTAAGTAAAATTGTGCTTAGACAGAAGCTTAATTAAGTGGTTACACACTAGAGTTTAAATCATATTTCGTCACGTTTCAATTTTATTTATTTTTTGGCAAAACTCCACCTTCAAATTTACTCACAAAATTTTAAATGGACTGTTTTTATTAGATCAATTAATTAATATAAACTTTACACAGTTGACTTATCAACTGTTATCAGACATTGGCTGCTTCACATGTAATACTAAGCTAAACCATGGCTAAGTGTGAGTGCATGAGTATGCAGGGACCCACAGAAAAAGACATACAGCTGGTTTATCCCTGCTGTTGCCATGCTACCTAAAGCTAAGCCATGGTTTGGCTGAGTATTATATCTGAACCTGAGCTTGTGGTTTGATAACATCATCAAATAATGAAAATTCAAGTCATGCGCATGCATGTGCGAAGCAGCAATCATTATTCTTTTTCTGGTGTACAGATTGCTTGCGGAATGGCTGTAGGTCAGTGGTAGAGCATCTGTTTTGCTTGTGAAAGGTCCCAGGTTCAATCTTCAGCATCTGAAGGTAAGGCTGGGCAGGGCTTCTCTATGAAACTCTGGAGAGATGTTGCCCAAGTGTGTGCCTGGATGAGACTCACATGTGTGCAGCCAGAACTCATGTATGTTCATATACACACTACTGAGAGGTTTAGGAACCTTTGCTGGAGTATGATGTGCACTTGTTGTGGATGTGTGTTAACCCTTAACCTCATGCCTACAATAGTCTCTCACACAGAGGAATAAAGAAATTTTGGCTTACTCTATGAAATAGGAGCGACGGAACAGAATGCACTTTTATTGATACCACTGAAGTATGTCCCTGCCACTGAGCATCCCAGAATCTGTGTCTCAACTTCACCCCACTCACTACAATCCTTGGAGTACTAAGCGAGCCCTTCACCTGTATAATTGTAACGTCGTTCCATTTCTTGGTCACATTATCCTGACCCTCAGAACTGGGTTCGCATATTGTGCATCATCTCATTGCACTGATCCTGTCAATGTGATTTCTTAAGTTAAAGTTTTACAAGAAGAAATGGGAACCATTCAAGGAGCTTTGAGAAACAATTTGCCCTTAATCTGTACGTAAAGCAGACAGTTAAGTCTAAGGGAGGAAAATATGAATATAACTGATGACAGATTTCATTTCAGCCTGCTAGTGCTTATTAAGATGTCTACAAACAAAAAAGGCATTATCTGAGTACATCTCTTTTGGCAAACAAAGGAAACTTTTAATTGCTTTAATCAGCATTTGCTTTGTCTTTGCAGTGACATAGAAAAACAAGTTGGGTCTAATCACCAAATGTCTTCCAGGGGAAGTCTTTCACAAAGAATTTTACGTGAGAACAATGCTCCTTGTGTCACAAAGATGAAATATAAAAATCATTCAAGTGCTCAATGCTATAAATGCAACATTATTCAGCTACTCTATAATTCACAGCTTACAAGGGGAACAAAATTGTGCACCTTCTTTGTTCTCTGTAAAGAAATTTTTCCTTACCCCCACAAAGTTGTTTGCTAGACAAAAAGAAAAAGTTCACTCCCATGCACAACGATTCAAAGCCATCTTTTCTTGAAATTTTCAGTTCAGTGAATCATGGTCTAGATCATATAGTCAAAACATTGAGTCAGATGGGCCCAATGGTAGGGGAACAAGAAGATTATTAAGCTTATGGGGATCCAGGTTTGGGGGAGAATAAGATCCCATTTATTAATAACTTCCATATAGATAAAACAAAATAAAAAAAATTCCTTCCAGCAGCACCTTAGAGAACAGCTAAGTTTGTTATTGGTATGAGCTTTTGTGTGCATGCACACTTCTTCAGATACAAAAGCCCATACCAATAACAAACTTAGTTGGTCTCTAAGGTGCTACTGGAAAGAATTTTTTTTATTTTGTTTCGACTATGGCAGACCAACACAGCTACCTACCTGTAACTTCCATATATTCAAGCATTCTATTTTCAGCCAAGATGACATGTGATATAGGAAACCTTTTGTGATAGATTTCACAAATGTAGGTGATGATCCTTGACCAATATTAACGTGACATATTGTGCTAGTTCAGAAGTGGGCAATCTGTGTCTTCCAGGTATTGCGCAACACACATCATCCATGTTGATTGTCAGCTAGCCATGGTGACTGGGTCTGATGAGAGCTGGACTCCAAGAACAACTGGATGGCACCACTTACGCTCCCGTGCTATCACTTTCAATCCACATTCAACTTCTTTCAGCACAGGAGTAGTTTGCTACGTGCCTTTGAAATGTCAATGAGGGTTAATTGTGTCTCTGTAGGCAAGGGGACATGGAGCAAGGCTTCTACTGATGACTATAAAGGGAGGGCAAACTCATGTAGGAGAAGATGGTCCTCCAGATAAACTGTCTATCCTTAAACCATTTAATGCTTAATAGGTAATTAGCAGGACCTTAAATTATACCAGAAGCCATTGCAGCTCAAATAACAGAGTAATAAGCTCTGCGAAGTGGATTTCAGATAGCATTCTCATTGCATTTTGCATTAGCTAAAGTTTCTGAATTCTTTTTAAAGGGCTGGTCCATGTAGATTAGGCTGCAGTAACCCAATCTGGAATTGACCAAGATCTTCATTTTTTCTTCAGGAAAGGGCACAGCTAGTGCACAAGCCAAAGTTGTGCAGATGCACTGCCAGCCAGCCTCACTATCAGCCTAAGCATTCAGGGGGACAGATGAATCAGACTCCAGAGTTGATCCTAAGGGGAATGCAACTCCATTCAGACTAGGGTGTATTCCTAATCCCAGATTATATTTTCTATTGAATAGCAGCATGACCAGATTAAGCCTCGTTTTATTTTCCCATGTCTAATCCATAACTACGTTAAAGTAACCTTAGTAGATCCCCAGCTAACCAGCCTCCTTGAAATTTGTTGAAAAGAACAAATACAGGTGAACCCAGGCTCTATACAGAGTCTGAGTCCATCTCACTCTATGGTAACTGGCAGTAGTTCTCTAGGGCAAGGGTGGTGAATGCGGCCCTCTAGGCATCTCTGTCTGGCCCTCAGCATTTTCCCCAGGCCATACCCCTCACCAGCCCTCCTCTGTGCCCTCTTCAGATACTTCTGCAGTCTTTGATGTGTAATAATGCCTCTTGTTAACCGGCATGGAGGTTTGTGCAGAAAGCTCTGACTTTTCTGTGGCTGGAACGTCGTCTACTGTTCAAAGGTAAGAGTCACACCATTGATGCAGCTGCTTTTGCTTCTGATCTCGCCCACTACTGGCATATGGGCTGTCAGACGAAATACCCCATGACGAAATACAGCTCTCAGGCTGAAAGTGGTTCCCCTCCGCTGCTCTATGGTCTCAAACAGGGGTCTTTTCCAGCAGTACCTGGAGACACCAGGTGAAACCTCTTGCATGCAAAACATATGCTTGGCCAATGAGCTACAGAGAGCTTACCTGCATCTTAATAGCACCCAGGCCTATATCATTGGACAGCCTCTCCCAAGGGTTTCATGAAGATGCGAAACAGCATGGAAGGCAATAGAAAACCACGCAGGCTCCCACAGGCCAATGCTACTATTTGTGTGTGTGCTCAGTAATCAAAACAACAACATTAAAATGCATCCTCAGTGTTTGCCAAAAAGGAAAGTGATTTCCAAGGATAGATACTTGAGAGTAGGGGTTGTCCCTGGCAAATATGAATGGTTTCAGCATATGCTTTATGTTCCTCTTAACATCATTTGTGACAGGCAGTGTTCACAATAGCAGGTTTCATATGGCTTCCTATTGCTAGCATCACATCGTGGTGAAAACGGGGGTCATTTGACTCTACCCCAAAGCAATGGAGGACATAAATTCATGTGATAAAATTAGGATTAGAAATAAGGTCTAAACATAACCACATCCACCCCAGTATCCCCCAGTCAATTATTTGTGCAACTCAGCTGCATTAATGATTTCTTTTGCGACCAACAGCCTGCTTATGTGAACGATATTTTATGGTAACAACAGGTGGCACCAGTCCAAGGATTTGACCCTCCTTGCTAGCATCCGATTGTAATTAAGCCGCTTTCTTTATCTACTCAAACGTCTCGATGTTTGGAGACTATTCACAAGACAGACTAAGCTGTGCCATAATCCCCAAAGCTTTTTATTTCATACCTCATTCACAAAACGAGCCTTTCACATGGTAAGAGATGGGCAGATTCATACAGACAATAGCACTTTAAGGATAAACACTCTTTAAAAAGCCACAGAAGAACCCGAAGGGGACCTTAATCATCAGCACAGACTGGCAGGTCATTTCCTGACACTTGCGGCGCAATGTTTGAAAATCAGCCAGAAATGACAGGTGTGAAGATTCTGCACTTCTGCCACACACATGATAATTCCAGGCTGAATACATTACGGAGCCTGATTATATTTAGAGTTATTCTGGAAAGATGCAGTAGTAATCCAATAATGAGAGAGAAAGCACTACATTACTGTATCTGGTGCTGATCTAAATACAACATGTTTTTTCATTCAAGAGCACCTGGCTGCTAGTAGCCCAAATTCTGCACAAGGAAATGCAGGATTCAGTGACCTGCATAAATATGCAAAGCATCAGGATTTTTAAAATTTTGAACAATTTATAGGGGTGTGTGAATGAGGAAGGACAATGAAGACGGATGCTCCGCCTCCAATCCTTGGAAAACGTACAGTGCTCTGCTCTGTGTTCATTTCAGCAGGCTGTTGGTCACACATTTTAACACATATAGTTGCAGGACTAGAACTCTGTTTCAGGAAAAAAAATGATTTCCGAGATGCTGAATTCTGCACTTAGACTTTGCTCACACAGAACTGAAGAATGTACATAGCCAACGGGAAAGAATCTAACCTTCTTCTCTATTGTTGTGAATTTTGTGGCAGATTGCTCTAATCTTGGTTGGAGATGGCTATTGTGGAAAAATCAGACGTCAGATGTTAAAAACTCTTGTGCAGGAAGCAACAGAGGAAAAACATTGCTTGACTTTCTGATGAAACTCCTTGATTAAAATAATCTCAATAAGCAAAGGTGCATCCTATGATTATAAACCACATCTTAGTTACAGGAAACCATAATAAATAATGTGCGTGTGAGAGTCGGGGAGAGAATAAATATTGCATTTGAAATCCTGTATCACTGGTGGAAGAATAAATAGTAGTTTAGTTTAGTTTTTTTTTAGGTGTTATTATTTCCAACAAATATCATTTATAACTATAAAAGACTGACATTCTTGAAACTGAGCCTAAGAAAATAAATTTTAAAAAGAAAAAAATAATGCTGCTCTTTATCGGTACCATTCATCATGAGACACATACAATTACTAGAACAGAAATATTCTAAAAGTTGAAAGGAACAGCTGCAAGCTAACAAGCTACTACATGTTGAACATGTGCCCCAGCACCTTTTATATTTTCAATCCAAGCTGCTTCAGGAGAGGAAATTTAGGAAAGAGCCATAACAAGAGAAAGAGGAGATGTTTAACCCTTAACTCTGATCCCTGCGCCATATTCCCTCGCTTCAAACCGACCCAAACAGCTTCCGCCCATTGGGTTTCCGATTCAGGCCTTTTCTCATGACTGCGGAACCATTTACATTGTGGAATTTTCTTTTCTTTTCTTTTCTTTTCTTTTTTTAATAAATTTTGATTAGTTTTAAAAACAGATTACATATACATACATCCCAAAAGAAAAGACAAACGACAAAAACAAACAAAACAACAGCATGAAACGACTAACAAACAAAGAAGAAATCATACCACAATTGTACAATATTTGGTTTGTGTAATTATCTAGGCATCAATTCCTTTTTTCCCTGTACTGTACTATCTCAACTATAATAAACAAATATAAGTAAACAAACATCAATAAAACGACTTCCAATTTTCCACATTGTATTTGTATTGTCTTATTTGGAATCAGTTTAGCACACAATCTGCTCAACCTTTACTCCTTTACCTTCTGATCTTTTATTTAATTTCCTGTTCCTTTTTCTTTTTCAAGTCTCAATTCAGGTCCGTTAAAAGGTGGTTGTTTGGATAATATGTATCTAAATATGATTTGAATATATTCCATTCCTTATAAATTTTTTGATTTGTAAATCCTCTCATCTTCCCTGACATCTTTGCCAGTTCCAAATATTCGATCATTAAGATCTGCCACTCGGCTATTGATGGGGCTGTATCACCTTTCCAATTCCTGGCTATTAAGATCCTGGCTGCTGCTATACCATACATGAACAGTGGTCTTATCTCCGTTTTTATTTCTCCTGACATTATTCCTAGAAGGAAAATCTCCGGTTTTTTCTTAAATGTGAATTTAAATAATTTTTTTAGTTCATTATATAATTTGTCCCAGAAATCCCTGATTATTATGCAGTTCCACCACATGTGGAATTTTCAGATAGATTGTAACTGTCGAGGGGTAAGAAAACAAACACACCCAATGCAAACTTGCATTTTAATACTACGATGATGAGG
This sequence comes from Darevskia mixta, assembly GCA_034641385.1. Lineage (NCBI taxonomy): Eukaryota > Metazoa > Chordata > Lepidosauria > Squamata > Lacertidae > Darevskia > Darevskia mixta. The sequence goes on along the minus strand of JAWWNH010000173.1, from coordinate 12,824,964 downwards.
AATGATGCATGTGCCTATTCTGAACAACAGCAATCCCAGGGAAAGACAAAAAAGCAGCGCATTTGCTACAGACCTGCAAAGGTCTGCCCTGCCTGCTATTGGGGGGTGGATCTGGCTTGCCATTTGGGTGGATGCTTTTGGCGGAGCTTGAGGCAGAGTGAAGCAATTGCCTCAGACGACAGGATCTGGCCTCCAAGGAATGCATCACCACTGCAGGTGCCACGGTGGGAGCAACAGCTGCGTTGTGATGCTTGGAGGCCAGATATTCCCCCATAATGCTGCCTCTACAGTGGCCTCCCACACCCTTAAGTAGATCTGGGGGGAGCACGGGGGGCTGAAGGGGAGAGGAGAGATGGGGAAAGTTCCATTGAGCAAGTGGAAATCGGTTGCACTAGCAGATAGAAGCCCAAGTTTATTTGTCCCATTGGTATAGCACTGTTCCTTCAAATAACTGGCGTGTAGCTTCCATTTCATCATCACAACATCCTTGTGGGGTAAAGGGTAAAGGTACCCCTGACCATTAGGTCCTGTCGCGGACGACTCTGGGGTTGCAGCGCTCATCTCGCTCTATAGGCCGAGGGAGCCGGCGTTTGTCCGCAGACAGCTTTCAGGTCATGTGGCCAGCATGACTAAGCCACTTCTGGCGAACCAGAGCAGTGCACGGAAACGCCGTTTACCTTCCCGCCGGAGCGGTACCTATTTATCTACTTGCATTGCTAGGTGGGCAGGAGCTGGGACCGAACAACGGGAGCTCACCCCGTCGCGGGGATTCGAACTGCCGACCTTCCAATCAGCAAGCCCTAGGCTCTGTGGTTTAGACCACAGCGCCACCCACATCCCACCTTGTGGGGTAGGTTAGACAAAAAGAGGATAACTTGCCCAGACAGTGAAAATCCTTAGTAGGCATCTGAGCCATCTCCAATCCAAATCTAATACTCTATAGCGGTTTCCTCCAGTTGTTGGACTCCCAACTCCCATAAGTCAGCCAACGTGGCAAGGTGGGTGTGGCTTGTAATCCAGTAACATCTGGAAGCCACCATGTTTGAGAATCCTGCTCTGCAAACCATCCACTGCACCTCACTGACTGCATTCCTAGTTCTGCCTTGCTTGGTGGATACAGAGCAGAATTATTTTCTACAATGTGCTAGTTGAGTCAAAGCTAGCGTTGGCTTTACTATTTTACAAAAGCTGCCCTTTTTCTAGCTGGCCTGTGAGATAGATAAAAATAGGATTCTTTTAAAAATCCAATTGACTCCTCAGGGGACTTTGCTGACACAGAGGATTACTCTTGCTCCACCTTTCTGAGAAGGCTTCCAAAATAAAGAAAACTAGAAAAGAAAATGAATGTGGACCACATAGAGGGAATAATATTTATGACTGACAGTGTTGGAAAGCTGTCTAACCTTTTAAAGGTATGCACTTTTTAATGTTAAATGTGGTTCAGAAGATTAGAGTCTTCGTTTCAGGCGAAGAAAGGAAATAAAGCTTCCTGTCCCATTCGCAGAGCGAAGTGAACAACTGTTCCTGCACAATTAGAATTGTTAATTGATTTGAAAACACAGGGCTTTGAAGGTGGAAAACTGCTGACATTATTTCAATGGGGAAATGCACTCCTGAGAGTGAACACTGCAGTCCAATTTCTTTCCTTGTTTTGTTGAATATACATCTATAAAAACACTGTGAATCATGCAGTAAAAAACTGCTGTGCTGATATCATAAATCTCGGATAATAAAAATTTCATTGTTGAAACAATAAAATAGACTTTTATTATAACACAGAGTATCCACCTAAACATTGTCCTTTTAGCTTCTTCGAGTTAAATGTATGCACAGTTTTACAGTCTATAAACAGATCTGGAATAAAAGTTAATAAATGTCAAAATTTGCATTTCAAAAAATTCTTGCTGCATTTTAGGGAAGATCAATCTATGAACCTTTCAACATTATGTCAAATGAAATGCTAATTGTACCTTTAGGAATTTCAGAGACAGTGACAAGAAACTAAATGCTTAGTTCCTTTGCATCAGCAAGTCGGGTATAATTGTATATCTACTCTTGTGAACTTCTAAAGGGGAAAAAAAGAAAAAAGAAAAAATGCGCTGGAAAAAAATGATTTTCTATTCTTTAAATCAGGAGGGTAAACTCCTTCAAGCACCCTTCATCAATCTACCTTCAAATAAAGTGTGTTAACATGTTGACAATGGACAAATCACACAGAGCTACATTTATTCATTTTATAATAGGTTTGTCAAATGAGCTACATCTAGAGATTTCAGAGTAAAAATATTTGCAACTGGGACCAACTTATTCTCCTCAAGTTGCTAGAGTGGCATTGGGAAAGGACGCTGGCTTAGAGCTTGTTTATGTGATCCTGAGATAGCAACTCCCTATATATCTTTGATGATCAAGTGGATAATGCCACCCTTACTTTAAAGTGGGAAATATGCCCCTGGTTAATCAGGGCCTCTTCCATCAATTCTGTTGTCACCTCTGAGCAGCTGACTGCATCAAATAATATCCATGAAAGGAGGAACGAGTTTCTCAACTGAGGTATCTGTTTTGCTCGCTGAGAGAGAGTGACCAAGGTAGCGAGTGAAGTTCTGTGTTGAAACCTCCACGGGGCTCTCTGCCATGTCGACAGATATTGTTGCGTGGGGTGAATTATGTGTCTGAAACAACCTCTGATGTCTCTGATTGTCCAAGAATTGGTTTGCATGTTCCAGGAAGAACTGGCAAGGTGCTTCATGTATTCAATGTAACATGCAAGCAAAATGAATTTTACCGCCACAGGAGATATCTGTGAGCTCAGCTTCAATGAACGCTTACAAGCTCTACCTCTCTTTCAAATCAGAACCAGTGAAGGCGGTGAAGGTCCTGTGTGAGTGTCTGGAGGCGGTTGGAGGATGGATGGCGGCTAACAGATTGGGGTTGAATCCTGACAAGACAGAAGTACTGTTTTTGGGGGACAGGGAGAGGGTGGGTGTGGGGGACTCCCTGGTCCTGAACGGGGTAATTGTGCCCCTGAAGGGCCAGGTGCGCAGCCTGGGAGTCATTTTGGACTCACAGCTGTCCATGGAGGCGCAGGTTAATTCTGTGTCCAGGGCGGCTGTCTACCAGCTCCATCTGGTATGCAGGCTGAGACCCTACTTGCCCGCAGACTGTCTCGTCAGAGTAGTGCATGCTCTAGTTATCTCCCGCTTGGACTACTGCAATGCGCTTTACGTGGGGCTACCTTTGAAGGTGACCCGGAAACTGCAATTAATCCAGAATGCGGCAGCTAGACTGGTGATTGGGAGTGGCCGCCGGAACCACATAACACCGGTCCTGAGAGATCTACATTGGCTCCCAGTACGTTTCCGAGCACAATTCAAAGTGTTGGTGCTGACCTTTAAAGCCCTAAATGGCCTCGGTCCTGAAGGAGCGTCTCCACCCCCACCGTTCAGCCCGGACACTGAGATCCAGCGCCGAGGGCCTTCTGGCGGTTCCCTCATTGCGAGAAGCAAAGCTACAGAGAACCAGGCAGAGGGCCTTCTCGGTAGTGGCGCCCGCCCTGTGGAACGCCCTCCCATCAGAGGGCAAAGCGTTTTTAATCTGTCACAGTTTTTAATCTGTAACATTTTAATGTATTTTGACATTTGTTGGAAGCCACCCAGAGTGGCTGGGGAGACCTGGCCAGATGGGCAGGGTACAAATAATAAATTATAATAATAATAATATTAATATTACAAGGATGCATGTCAGTCATGCCCCCACTTTTCACCACTTACTGAAAAGCCTGAAGTTGATCCAAGTACAGTGGGCTTGAAATGTATAGCAGTGGCTTAGGCGATTGAAAAGCAAATGAACGAAACTATACAAGTACCATCCCGTGACCCTCAGTGCAACAGATGTAATGTTGGGAGATCCTGTGCCTCTGGGTTGTTTTCGAATAGTCTTCATAAGAGAGCTGTTTCCAGAGGAAGAACTGTGAGGGGGGGGGAGAAACTTTGTGCTGGCCATCAGGCCATGGCTTTTCCCACCTGCCTTGCCCCACCTTTCAGCCCTAGGAGCTTTTCCCAGACCATGACTTTGAGAACTGCTTGCCAGATGGGCGGGGTATAAATAATAAATTATATATATATATATATTGTTGTGTCTATATATATATATGTTGTGTCCTTGTTTCCCAATTTGATCCTTTTACATGGTTTTGTATGTTTTGTGGTATTTATGTATTGTGACTTGCCGTTATTTTTATTGATTATAGCTTAAAGGTAAAGGGACCCCTGACCATTAGGTCCAGTCACGGATGACACTGGGGTTGCGGCACTCATCTCGCTTCCGGGTCATGTGGCCAGCATGACTAAGCCGCTTCTGGCGAACCAGAGCAGCGCACGGAAATGCCGTTTACCTTCCCGCCGGAGCAGTACCTATTTATCTACTTGCACTTTGACGTGCTTTTGAACTGCTAAGTTGGCAGGAGCAGGGACCGAGCAACGGGAGCTCACCCCATTGCGGGGATTCGAACTGCCGACCTTCCAATCGGCAAACCCTAGGCTCTGTGGTTTAACCCACAGCGCCACCCATGTCCCTGATTATAGCTTAGAACTTCTTTATTGTAAACTTTACTGTAAACTGTTTAATTATTATTTGCTGATATTTAATTCTACTATAATAATAACAATAATTTATTATTTGTACCCCACCCATCTGGCTGGGTCTCCCCAGCCACTACTGTTTACTATTACATTCTAATGGATTTTTGAATAGTGCTTTATTTTATATAAGTTGTTTATTTTAAAGTTATGTTTCTATTATGACTTTTTTGTATTGGATCAGATTGTTATTAGGTATTGTCTATTGTATTATTTAACATTACTTTTAATATATTAGTGGCCCCATGGTGCTTTTAGCTTATACATTTTATTGTCTAATGTTTCAATTTGTATATTAAGGAGTTTCTATAGCTTTGTGCAGATTAGGTCATGTTTTGATAATGTCAATGTTTTAAGTTTTTGTATCAAACTGGTATATATTTTATTGAATGACATTGTATACATTGCAGCAGCCTTTGGCTATAAGCAATAAACTTGACTGACTGATTAGGTATGTGATCTTTGCTGTCTACCTTGTTGCTTCTTCAGCTTGTAAACTGCCTTGTGTATAGCAATAGAGAATGGTTGTATACAAATTAAAAGTGAAATGAAAATGAAATGAAATAGGCATTGAGAGGTGTGAAGTCTATAAATTCTCCTATACACTTTTTCTGACTTAAAACCACTACCAAACTTTCCATTGTATATAGCCAGGCCCTACGTTACAGTTGCATCTGTTCCAACTCTAAAGACAGAGACTCTCACCTAAGAGATCTACAGCAAACCTTTTTATAACTAAAATACCCACCGGATGAAGTTAAACAACAGATCAACAGAGCCAGACTGACACCCAGAGAGAACTTGCTGCAAGATAGACCCAAAATAGAAAATAGCAGAACACCACTAGTAATCACATACAGCTCCCAAGTTAAAACAGTACAACGCATCATCAGAGATCTACAACCTCTCCTAGACAATGACAGTTCTCTTTCTCAAGCTCTGGGAGGAAGACCTTTCATCGCCTACAGACAGCCACCGAATCTTAAACAACTCCTCACCCACAATAATACAACACCCAGACTTAACATGGACACTGGCCTGCAATAAACCCAGCTGCTACATACACCCGGACAAAACCATTACTGGCCCCAACAACATCAAACATACCATCTCAGGACTATTAAATTGCTCATCGTCTGACATTGTGTATGCCATCAAATGCCAACAGTGCCCTTCAGCTCTCTATATTGGACAAACAGGCCAAACCCTACGCCAAAGGATAAATGGGCATAAATCTACATCAGGAATCAGAAGACAGAGAAACCTGTAGGAGAACACTTCAATCTCCCAGGACACTCTATACAAGATCTCAAAGTAGCTGTCTTATCGCAAAGGAATTTCAGAAATAGACTGGAAAGAGAAGTTGCTGAATTGCAACTCATTACCAAACTTAAAACCATGGAGAGACCTGGTCTGAATAAAGACATTGGATTCTTATCTCATTATACATGACAAAGCTATTTTTAACCTTCTCACCCCTTGCTTTTTCCTGTCAGACTAATTGCAGTCCTTAACGGTCGTCAACAGGTTTACCACAGTCATCAGCCTATCACAAATTCCCACCACCCCTCTGAGTAATACCCCTCCCACCCTCTCACTATATAGAAGGGTCTGGTGACTTCTGTTTCAGTGTATCTGAAGAAGTGTGCATGCACACAAAAGCTCATACCTAGAACAAACTTAGTTGGTCTCTAAGGTGCTACTGGAAGGAATCTTTTTATTTTTTATTTTGTTTCCACTACCAAACTTTTTCCTGTACTGTGTTCAGGTTTTTGTGAACTACTTTGAGGGCTGCTGCTTTTACAACCAAGCACTATATATAATTTTTTAATAAGTCAAATAAAATGTTTTGAGTCAAATCTGCGTTGCAAAATTAGAAGTATGTAGTTCAATTGATAGATGCTCTTTAAAATGTAGACCACGTGGATTTCTTCTCCATCCCTACTGCAAAGGAACTGTGTGTTGCAGGAAATTTTAAGATGAAAAAGCAATTCACCCACAGCACTGGATTTTTCATTGATGCGCTGCATGAAGTGAAGCTACATCCCTGTACACATCTCCAGCAGATCAATGGAAGATTGATAGTGGTAGTCAAGATGTCTTACACAGAAAGCTCTTTTCCATTACTGATCTCATTGAGGAACCCTTGTTAAGCTTCCAAAGAACCTCTCAAGGCTTCCAAGAAATCAGTTTGACACCTCTGATGTCACATGACATCTTATGCAGGAAAATTGCTCATTTATAATCCAGACCTTCATGCATTCCATCATTAAACAGCAATAGATTGAAAGTTCATCTTTCCTTGTTTTCGGTCTTCATTCAGTTCAAAGTTGTACTCAAAGCAAAATGGATAGAAGATAACTAAACAAATGTTCTTCTTTTTCTTTTTCTTTTTTGTTAAGAGTTAAAAATGGATGGCTAATAAAGACCATTTAAAATAAAAGGGACCATTACTCCTCAGTTTTATATGAGCTTACATGCTTTCATTGTGCAAAGTGTGTTATTAATTTAACATGCCAGATTCATAGGTTTCTGCAATATCAGGTTTGATGTATTCATTATCGGCACTCAGTACATTAATTCACGCTGAAGTCCGGTAAATCAAAATTATACCATCTGGCTTCCTGTTCTTAATGATGAATTTGATGTAGGGGTGATTAAGATTGTTAGGCTTTTGAATTTTAATGTAAAAATTAGGGGATTAAAAAGGCATTTAGAAATGACCAATAGTTAGAATAAACTTACTGACAGGATCTAATTTGTGTACTTGCTAGTAAAGCTCCATTTTAATTAGCAGCCAGAGTCTTTCCGCACAGGCTCAAAGAGACAGAAGTTTAGTGATTAAGAAGATGAAGCTGTTAAATTGATAAATTGACCTTGAAATACTTGTAACTGTGGGGGATGGCTTAGGCATTGTATGGTTAGTGTGTCACCATGAACATGTGGATAGGGTGAGCATGAAGACTAACTGCCCCCCCCACACATTTCCCCCTCCAACTGGTCCAGATAGGCTTCTAAAATCATAATTAAGATATCATACTTTTGGAAAGCAAGAGGGCAAAGAAGGAGGTATCATTCAGTGTAAGATCTGCTGTCACTCCCAAAGCTAAGCCCCTAACTGCCCAGAATCTATAAATGGAGCTGCTTCTCTAGGAGGAAAAGGGGAGGCACTACTAAATATCAACGGTAAATAAACTGGAGTTCTTGTTATTAGTTATACTGAAAGGAAATACCCACCAAGAGCTCTGGCCAGAAATTTCAATACTAGGAATAAATCCTACTCGTGAGTTATAGTTAAATAAAAGTATGTATTCTGGTAAGAATTACAGTTTGTGATATGGGCAGACTTCAATTGTTGAAGATGATCTTTAAAGACTGTAATGTCCAGAAAATTGACTGATGTGTCATGAATCATTCCAGATAGACGTATATTTGGATCTTGGCCATTGATCCATTGTAAGAACTGTGTTGCTGTGTCTTGGTCCTGCATAACAAAAAATAAATCATCTTTCAATTTTACTATTGCATTGTAAACTCCCATGGGGTTTGGGGAGGAGGTGGAAAGTGGCATATAAGTGTTTTAAAAAATAAATTCTATGCCAACCAAGTAACTGTAGGACAACCAGCCTCATATAACCAACATGCTTAAGTTTAATTAATGCATGAAGGGGTTAATATCATAGAGTAAGCTGTCCTGCCAGGCTTAGCCTAGGCATGTTCCCTTAATCTTGGGAGGAAATAGGTAAGCAAACCTATTGTTCCCCTCCAGTCTACCTGAGAAGCTCAGTATGTGAAGAGGGCGCTTCAGCTCATCTGCATGGTTCTCATTAGCCACTCTTGTGCTTCTATACCAATAATTTTGGAGCTTTCACTACTTTTATTGTAATTTTATTGTTGTTAGCCACCCTGAGCCTGGTTTTGGCTGGGAAGGGCGGGGTATAAATAAAAAATTTTATTATTATTATTATTATTATTATTATTATTATTATTATTTGTAAATAAGTTTTACTGCCTGTGCAACTTTTCTGAAGCACATGAACCTGACCTTTGAAGAGTTTGTGAGTAAACCATTTTTTAAAAAAACTTACCAAATGTGTGGTCTTTTCCTGTCCTTGAGGAAGAGGTAAATTTTGGAACTCATTTTGAAGGGCATATTTTAAAGGTCTAACAGTCTGTATTTCCACGCTTTCTTTTGCTGCATGTTTTGTGACTTTACACCTCTGCTGGGGCTCTTTCACCCAAAGTACACTTGCTCCAAACTTGGATCTTGGCATGCAGGAATATATATATGTTACTGCTGGTGCAATATATATATAGATATATTGCACCAGCAGTAACAACAGTTACTGCAACATACTATTGTAGCAAGGAACAGGTAGGCCAGCATCATTAGCCTCATATTGCAGGCCTGAGGCCTGAGAGAGATTAGCTTCCCAAAAACCATCTTGTGAGTTCATGTAGAAGCAAAACTTGAACAAAAAGCTTTCTGATTTGTGGTTTAGTCTCTTGGCCACTCTACTCTGCTACTATTTGCATATTATCATACACAAAAGAGTTGCCTTTTAACGCTGAAGGAAACTTGAGATGCCTTATGATTTAATAATAAAGAAGCCCTTACCATTCATTGTTGGAAGGGAAGATCATCTTTAATATTTTTCTCTTCATGTCATTACATCAAAATAGCCCCAACAGTGAACAAGTGTGCTTTTAACTCACAGCATCACCATTTAACAGATTAAAATTGGCTTCTACTGATTAACCAACTTTACTTGATCAATCTACTAACTAAATCACTTCACTTCAAGGGTTTTTCTTTTTGATTAAAAAAAGTTTCAGCAGGTTGTAGTAGTAGTAGTAGTAATAGTTATATACTCTGGATCACATATGCTATGGTAACATTCTACAATTCACCAGAATCCATCTTTCTAAGTATTGCATCTTTTATTCCAAAAAGGTTTGTTGTTCTTACAGTAGCAAATAAAAAAAGCTAAAAGCTAAAGGACCCCTGACCGTTAAGTCCAGTTGCAGACGACTCTGGGATTCCGGCGCTCATCTCGCTTTACAGACCGACGGAACCAGCATTTGTCTGTAGACAGTTTTTCCAGGTCATGTGGCCAGCATGACTAAGCCACTTCTGGCGCAACGGAACACCGAAACCAGAGCAGCACACGGAAACACCGTTTACCTTCCCGCTGCAGCAGTACCTATTTATCTACTTGCACTTTTTTTGGGGCGTGCTTTCGAACTGCTAGGTTGGCAGGCACTGGGACCGAGCAACAGGAGCTCACCCCATTGCGGGGATTCAAACCGCCGACCTTCTGATCGGCAAAGCCAAGAGGCTCAGTGGTTTAGACCACAGCGCCATCTGCATCCACAGTAGCAAATATATGAGTGCAAATATGTGAGCAATGGCTGGTGAAATCTCAGAAGTAGAGTCCACATCAAATACCATTTCCCCAATTTTGTTTCCTTTTAACAACATTGGTAATACAGTGGAACCTCGACTTACGAATTTAATGCATTCCAAAAGCACACTCGTAAGTCGAAAATTTCGTAAGTCGAAAAACGGCATTCCCATAGGAATGCATTGGAAACGTAAGTCGAAAAATTCGTAAGAAAACCCTATGTAAACCTTCGTAAGTCGAGTAAACCCCATCTAAAACTTCGTAAGTCGAGTAAACCGCATCTAAAATCCAAGCGGATTTCCTTTCGGAAGTCAAAAAATTCATAGGCGCGCGGCCGCTTTTTCCCTTTCGTAAGTCGAAAAATACGTAAGTCGAGTACTTCGTAAGTCGAGGTTCCACTGTAGTTTCTTTTGCTTTTGTTCTTTTACTATCAAAGAAGCTTGTGGTACCTGTGACTTTTTATTAGTTTATCTGGGTTGCGTGCATCATGTTGCAATGGAGTAGAGGTTAAAATTGTGGATATGATGAGCAAGCTTTAGTTGCAACTTAGTCCCATTGAGAACAATGGAATAGGAGTTATGACTAATTTAAGTTCCAACGTTTTCAACTATTCTCAACTAATTTTCACTGGATTGTGCTCTGTATGTATAAACTGGAAGAAAGCCAATAGATAGTTAAGAAATGATAGCAGCTCTTTTTGTGATAGCCTGGTTATTTGCCAGCTATAAAAAAACTGGTATTATCCTTCACAACATGAAGCTGATATAAATCATGATTGCTGACTGCCATTGACGGCTACCAATATTCTGTTTAGTGTAAGTAACTGTTTAAACTGCAAACACATTTTGTGTAAGCACAATCTACTGCAGTTGGATTTTGCTCCATGGCAGGGCTGCCCCAACACATTTTGGTACCTGAGATGGACCCCAAAATGGTTCTCCCCCCTCCCCTCCTGGGAAGGTGAGGGAAGATCTACATCAGGAACAAAGGTGGAAGACAGACTGACATTGGGATCTGTTGCCCGATAGATCCTGCTGCCTGAGGTGATTGCCTCACCTTGCCTCATGGGTGAGCAAGCCCTGCATCATGGCAAGAATTAAGTGGGCAAGCAAAATGGTTTATAGAAATCTGAAGAATGGCACAAAAAGAATATAGGCAATAAGCCAATTAATTTTGCCATAAATCTCTTGTTAATTGTGATAGTCATCTAATTGCTATCAGTCTCTGCCTAAGACAAAGGGATTTATGCAGTTGTGTTGAGCACTGAATTCATAGGTAATAAATGTAATTACTGGAGGAAAATAGAAGGATGAAAATCATTTAAGTTATATAAGGTTTTCATCACATCCTTTTTGATATTTTAGTAGAACCAATGAGAGAGAAAAAAAGTTTTTTAAAAATATATATAATTAAAAATCAGGACTAGGGAACCCCCCCCCCCCCCACTATTTCAATGTTTTGGCTGAACACCAAATTCTGAATATGTGGTAATATGTTACATTATCATTTCTCGTGTGGAATTTGCAAAGAGTCACTTAGACAGTGTATACCATAGAGGGGCTAACTTAATGGCATAAAACAAGAGCATTTGTATATATCAATAACATGAAGGATTTTTATTCCTTGTCAAGTCAGGGAATACTTTTAAAGCCTTATATTTTAGAGGAAATCGAATCTTGACTAACCTCTGCAATTTATGTCATTTTAAATAAGATATATTTGAATAAGTATATTTTTCATGCCCTAAAAAGACTGATGTCTTCTTTTATAAGCTCATCCTGTGACACACTTGAGTAGGTAGGTATATTGATTTTTTTTTCTTTTTCTGATGGCAATGAAGTGTAAATGGAAAATATCAGACTTGGCAATCACTTAAACCATGTGAAAATTTCAGAGTGAAGGCTATTAGAGTCACTTTGTGATCTCCCTAGATGACCAAGGGGGGGGGGGGAAACATTTCTACATTTCTTCAGATCCTTTGTGTGACAGCTAAGGAGAATAACATTTTTTCTAATATGCCAGTTTTAGTCTCTAGTTGAGAATAACCTCAGTGCTTTCTTATGTCACTAGCTGAGAGAAGATGAAAGACCCAGCCTTGTGTAAATGGCTTTGTCTAACCATCAGTCTTTAGCTCTGCGTGGCAGCTGTACTATTGACATTAGCTTGTGCACTGGGTGAAATTGAAGTGAGTTAAATGTGACCTTGGCTTAGTTGTTGAAGTAGAAATGAACTCTACTGGGAATGTAAAAAGAAAAAAGGAAAGAGAGAGAGACACACACACACACAGAGAGAAAGAGAGGCCAGTTTCTTTAACTTCATTTCTTCTTTAATGAGTTTAACTGTACTCTTAGGATTTGAGATGCACCCACCCACACATTCCTAAGAATGCTGTTAAATGTATTATCTGTCTATTGATAGACAGATACATAAACAGATAGGGAGATAGAGAATATAGAGTTTATCTGACTTAACAGTACAATCCTAATACTGTATCTACAAAACAGCCAGTCCTATTGAATTCAGTGGGGCTTAATCCCATAAAAGTAGGGTTAGGATTGCAGCCTAAGATTGAAATCAATGAACAAGTAATTCCTAATTTAAGTCCATCTATTGCAGTGGCTGTATTCTCAGTATGACATACTCACGATACAATCCAATATATATTATATGAATATAATTTTTAGCCCTTTCTTCATCAAGCAATTGCAGCGTAGATCACATACAGATCACATAAACATATCAAGAATGAAACATTAAACAAGTATAAAATTCATGAGTATTACATCTACTCCTTCTCTCTAATACGATATGTCATTTTGCTTTCTGTTATATTTTCAGTAATCACCAGAGTGGGGTAATTTTGCCATTTTTGCTCTAAAAATTGTGATTTAACATGTTTCAGGCCCAATTTGTGCAAAAAGCTGATGTCTCCAACAGATATCCTTTGTAACATTTTGCAGTTGCTGTTAGCTCTCTCTGCATTAACTGTGACTGAAGCATTACAAATACTGGAAAACAGTCAGCACTTCTAATGACATTGCATTGTCCATTAGATAACATTGAAATTTCCCTGCACTGCCTGCTGGTAATCATCTGCCTCAGAAATGCAGTAGATGACATGCCGGTAGCCAGGAATCTTTGGAAGCAAGCCAAGATTTTAAAATCCCCCAGATATAATCCAAGGGAATGAGAATTAAATGAACATTACATATGTTAGGATAGATGGAGAGGTCAAGTCATCTATATTTAACCTCCCCTACCTCCCACACTCTGTGTGACACCATCAATATTGTTATTTATATTTTTCTAGATCCAACTTGGGCCTCTACAACTTGCAACCAACCAAGTCAAATGTAGTTCATCAACCATGTTTTGTAGCTTGCTTGAATACTGGCCAACCTTCCCTGCTTTTTTGAGCCCGCATTCCCAGGCAGACTGTAAAAAGGAGGAGATCTAAGGGCAATCCACAAGCCTGAATTGGCTGGATGAATCGCAAGCTGTGCATGTCTGTGTACACGAAGCTTTACATAATAACATAAGAAAAAATCAAGTCGTAGTGGTAGTAGTACTGCTACACCTCTGCTCCTTCCCAACGAAGCTTCCTATGTAAGAATCTATTATCATGATTTACGGCCATCATCAAAGTCACAGTAAAGCATTTATGAAAACTTCTTATGTTGATTATTACTATGTAAAGGCAAGAGCTAAAATAAATATTCAATGAGATCCAATTGATTGGCTTTGCTGCTTCCAGCACTCAAGGGATCACAGCTCAATCCTAACCACATTTTATTGGAATTTGGAAGCAAATATCATTGATTTGAATGGTCAGGACTACTCCTCTCAACACGATTTGCGTGTATGCTAACAAATAAATACCCATCTATACATATTTCCTTATTCTCTCTCTCTCTCTCTCTCTCTCTCTCTCTCTCTCTCTCTCTCTCTCTCTTTCTCTCTCTCCTCTTCCACCTAAGAGCTCAGAGAAGGTTACATGTGATTCCTGGTGGCCTCCCATTTAGGGCATATTATCCTTCAACGATCAGCCCTAATACAACAAGTGTAACTATGACGGGATTGAATGGAATCTTATCTCAGGTACAACCACAGACCGTGCAGAAAGATTAAACTCTTGCTAGTTTGAGGTCCAGTCCAACTTCCTCTCACTAGTGATTTTATCTTCATCATAACTCCTTGCATATCTTAGAAATACCCAGACGTGTCTCATTATTTTCTGTTATTTCCATATTTACTGGAGTTTGTTTTCTCTGTTTCTCTCTTCTCATGTTCCCTCCAGCATGCCTGTTCTCTGTTTTACTGTTTGTTATTATTGCCTCTCTATCTTCCCATCTGTTCCGTTAGTTGCCTCTTCCTTCAGTTACTGGCAGCACCAGTATACATTTTTTCTCCATATGGTCTCTCCTTTAAAACCATAAGACCCCCCTCCCACATCTTTCTGATTATTCTCTTAGCAGCCAATGAATCACTGATAATTTAGGGGGGCACTGCCACATGGAGAAATCTGTTCCCACTTCCACTCCTGGATTAGGGCGTTTCGGAGTATGATTCCCCAAAATTCTCCCAAAAATTAACACATGAAATGAGATACCACACAATAAATCTCGCGGTGTCTTAAAGACTAAAACAAGTTATTGTGGCATAAGCTTTTGTGGACTACAAAAACTACTCTGAACCTTTAGAATGTTACAACTTTCTGCAAAGCACAAAAAGCACTGCGCTAACCTTGATAAATAAAAATTAAAATGCTGTTGAGCACGCACAGTTTCATATTCAAAACTCACTGTCAAGGTGATTTCAGTTAAAAGAAATAAAGTGATACAGGAAAAAATGAAAATTGAGCGGGAGAAAAACAACAACAAAGAGAAAATATGCAAATAAAATAAACGATATTCCTATACATTCTTGTATAAATTGGTATACAGTGGTACCTCTGGTTACGTACTTAATTCGTTCCGGAGGTCCGTTCTTAACCTGAAAACGTTCTTAACCTGAAGCACCACTTTAGCTAATGGGGCCTCCCGCCGCCGCTGCCCGATTTCTGTTCTCATCCTGAAGCAAAGTTCTTAACCCGGGGTAATATTTCTGGGTTAGCAGAGTCTGTAACCTGAAGCATATGTAACCTGAAGCGTATGTAACCTGAGGTACCACTGTAGTGTTATTGTCCTAGTGCTTATGTAAATGTTAATAGCCTACTACATTTTGCATAAACTCATTCTGAATGTTATTGTATTTATTCATACAGAGTCTGCGCCTGTAAGCAGTCTATTCATAAATTGCTAGTGATGTCATATCATCAGTCCATTAACTGAAGGGTATCATATATTTATTTTTCCAATTCCTCAATATCAATCTCTTAGCCACCATTAGGGCATGGAAAATCCATTTCCGTTGTCCGGTTGATAATTTCCACACTGCAGGTATATAGTTCAATAAAATATTATCCGCTGAAAGATTTAACTTTTTCTGCACAGTCATAGTTACACAGTCGAGCACTTTCTCCCAAAACTTGTTAAGTAAAGAACACTGTTCAAACATGTGTTTCAGAAAGGCGTCATCCTTGCCACATCTCCAACACTGAGCTAACCATTTTTTTATACAACCGTAAATGGGCCCAATAAACTCTGAATATTATTTTCTGTTGTATTAGTCCTTATTTTAAATCTAATGACACCTTAGGTATTGAAGCTAATACATTCTCCCACTGTCTGGGTAATCATGAAAGTTCCAATTCTTTATTCCAATCATCTCTTACAGTCTGCACATTGAACTTGTGTATTGTTAATAAATATCTATAAAAAGTAATTGCTCCCTTTTTATTTTTGAATGATTGCTCCAATTGCTCCAATATCTCAGGTATCTCGGAAGCTGAAAGGGCTGACGGCCCAAACACACTTGTTAGGAAATCTTGTAATTGAAGATATTGCCATTGGGCTGCATCTGATAGATTATATTTTTGTCTTAAAATAGCAAAAGTATAAAATTCATCTTTCCCATCTATCAGTTAGTCCAATGTTAAAATGATTTGATTCGATACCATTATCTTATAAACTACCTTTAAATATAATGGATCGCCGATTCTTAAGCTTTGCCCCTCACCCGAAGCTTTCTTCCTCACCCGAAAGCCGAGGCTGTAGTCCTGCTACTTTAAACAAAAAAGAGATTTACTTCTGAGTAGGTATGCCTAGAGCCTGAACCAAATGTAAAGCCAAGTGTTAATTTATATTATTCCATGGATTATGCTGCATTTGTGTTGACAATGTTTATATTCTTCAGACTATACAAATTCAATCACTGAACCTTCCAAATGCGATTACTATGGAGCAGTTGGTTACTTCATGCCTTCTGGACTTCTCATATATGAATTTATTGGAATTGTTCCATGAAGGGCTGTGCCACCCAAACAACTTGATGATGATGAAGAAGAAGAGTCTGGATTTGATATCCCGCTTTATCACTACCCGGAGGAGTCTCAAAGCGGCTCACATTCTCCTTTCCCTTCCTACCCCACAACAAACACTCTGTGAGGTGAGTGGGGCTGAGAGACTTCAGAGAAGTGTGACTAGCCCAAGGTCACCCAGCAGCTGCATGTGGAGGAGTGGAGACGCGAACCCGGTTCCCCAGATTACGAGTCTACCGCTCTTAACCACTACACCACACTGGCTTGGGTTATCTCCCATTCTTATAGGAACCAGTTTTACACAGTGGCCATGTTGGGCCATACTAAGAGCTTAAAAACATCCCTGCAAGATCAGGCCAAAGGTCCAGCAATCTCTTCTCACACTGGCCAACCAACAAGACGGAGCATAACTTGTGATTCCCAGCAACTGGCATTCAGAGGTCTTCAGCCTTCATCAGTCAAGGTTAGAACATAGACATCACGACTAGTAGCCACCGATATCCTTTTCCTCCACTGCAGCAACCTTAGGCCCCACTGAATGTGTAGTTGTAACTTTCCCAATGTAACGTTTCTAAATTGCAAGTGACAGGCAGCCTATTAGAACACAATTGTTCCATAGGGCTGCACAGGATTTGCTGCCACTATGGGGGTGAAAGCCATCCATGGAACAAGGCAGGGCATTCTTGGTGACACCCTCCCAGGTGACATCTTGTTGGTCCCCACTTTAGAGACATTTGGGTGACAGTTCAATTTCTACAGACTTTTGGGTCGTAGCTGAAGTTGATTATGTGAGTGGTATTATAGGTGTATGTTGCTGCTGATTAGATTATATGAATTAGGACTTTATTGTTGTGTACTCTGTACTCCTGGTTAGAGGAAGAGCAGAATATAAAAAAATAAACAAACAAACAATGTCTGAAGACAGTAAATGATATGAAGAACCTACTGCTAAAGGATATGGGACACGGGTGGCGCTGTGGGTTAAACCACAGAGCCTAGGGCTTGCCGATCAGAAGGTCGGCGGTTTGAATCCCTGCAACGGGGTGAGCTCCCGTTGCTCGGTCCCTGCTCCTGCTCACCTAGCAGTTCGAAAGCACGTCAAAGTGCAAGTAGATAAATAGGTACTGCTCCAGCGGGAAGGTAAACGGCGTTTCCGTGTGCTGCTCTGGTTCGCCAGAAGCGGCTTAGTCATGCTGGCCACATGACCTGGAAGCTGTACGTCAGCTCCCTCGGCCAGTAAAGCGAGATGAGCGCCACAACCCCAGAGTCGTCCGCGACTGGACCTAATGGTCAGGGGTCCCCTTTACCTTTACCTTACTGCTAAAGGATAAGATTGGTATTTTGTATCTTATTTAGTTGCCTTGAGAGCAAGACTTGGTGTGATATTTATTTCCAATAAAGTAACCCGGACTAAAAGTCTGCCGTCTTGACACTTTCCTTAAAATGACAGTATAAACAGTATAATGAGAACGATTGGAAGGTTTGTATCTATAATTTTTATTTAACTGTTATTTGAGAAGATGTAGATTCTTTTTGTATACAGTTTTTTCTTTCTTTTCTTCTTCTTTTCTTTCTTTTCTTTTCCTTTTTGTTTCTGCTGTAAATGATCTTTTATGCTTATGTCTGCATTTTAAACCAATAAAGATTACTTTAAAAAGAAAAAATGATCAGCATGAAAACCTGAGCGAAGTGAAGTTGCCTCCCCTTGAAATGTTCATGCAGCTCAACCTTGTATTGCAGAATCTCCTGTGTGTTTCTCCTTCCTGCCAATAACTGCTTGCTCTATTATATATTATTAGATTTGAGACTAAACCTGTGTGGAATTTTCCATCAGGCTATAGCTGCTGTCTGTGGAACAGCATTAAGGTGAGAGAAGCAGCCTAATGCAACTGCCCTTGAACGAAACAACTATCAGAGCACCAAGGAGACAAACTTTAGCCTTCAGCTCTGCTGCAAAAAGAAAGGGGAGTTGTTAACACACCCATTTGTTGTACTTATGAGTTGGGTTTACTGAAAAACCCTTGTGCCCAAGTAAGGGCACGTTAGCTGCATGTTCGGGGTGTGTGTGTGTTGCTGGAACAGCTATAGTTTAGTAGCGGAGTGCATGTCTTGCTTGCATTAGGCTCTGGGTTCAGTCCCTGACCTCTTCAAAGGACTTCAGGTAGCCAGGAAAACTACAGCTATTACTAAGCAACATTGAGCTAAAGAGATCGGTGGTCTGACTTGGGAAAGCCGGCTTCATTTGGTAATGGAGCCTACTGCTTCTCTGGGTAGTGAGACCTATAGGGGCAGCACTTAATGGGCTTCGTTCCTTTTGACAAGTGATCCCTGGAGACTCAAGGTTTTCCTTTCTGCAACATCTATTCATTTAGAAATATACAAATAGAGCACTTAAGGAACTTGATGTGGGGATTGTGCAGTCTGCCTCAGGATTATGTTTTGCTTCCAAAGAGAGCAGTTCTATACTGAGGTGTGCATCTCCAGCTGATGTATAGTTTTCTCCACTCCTTTGGTGGTATAGTACCCGAGGTACTATTTCTGGGTTAGTGGAGTCTGTAACCTGAAGCGTCTGTAACCCGAGGTACCACTGTATACAGGTAGAATAAAACAGTTCAAAATAATCATTAAAATGACTGGCTTCTCTTAAGAGACTTTAAACAACTGAATAGGCCTATCGGCATAAAAAAAAAAGTCTTCAAGAGACATCCGAAAGTTAGCAGCAAGGATTCCTGCTGACCCCCTGATAAATTGTATTCTGCAGCATGGGACCAGTGACTCTAAGGGTGGATCTATATGCAGGAAAAAACACGCTATAAACAAGTCAGAAATTAAATTGTTATAACAAAAGAAAAAAACACTATGGAAAATCACAAATAATTTTTTTTTTGCTCTCTAACACCACCTGGTGCTGCATGTTTATAAAGCATTCAAAGCGCTGTTTTTTGACTAATGTAGCTGAGTCCTTGGTGTTTGGCCAGGCTATTGCTATACAAAGCAACTAGCAGTGCTCCCTATATGATCTTGGTGATTGATTTGGGATACAAGAGCTCAGGACCCAAGTTGTTCCAGGCTTTGTATTTTAATAAAAGAACCTTGAACCTGCCCCGGAGGCCTTTGGGTGGCCAGTGCAGATATTTTAGCAGAGGTGCCACATACTGTCATCCATCTAGCCACTGCATTCTGCACCAGCTGGAACTTAGAGGGTGTAAAAGGCACAAGTTACATACTTGCTCCTTCAGAGGGAGCGCAGACTCATCCAGAACAGGCAATTGCCTTATCTTCAGGACAAAGGAGCCACCTATCGACAGAGCTTCTGTCTTCCCAGGAATCAAACTCAGTTTATTGGCCCTCATTGAATCCGCTACTGAATTCAGGCACTGGTCCAAGACTTGCGCAGCTGTGTGTCTTCAGTGTAGGAATGGCACAGTGCTCCAATGGCTGTTCTGAGCTAGGAATTCAAGGTCTTCATCTGGCAGCAAGAGCCAGGGTAGGTTCGCCTTTGAATGTGAACTTAATTTGTCCCACATCCCTACAGTCCAGTCAAGGAAGATGCTAACTTATTTTTACAGAACTACCCCTACAGTTCAGCAGAGGCCTAAGACAGGCCAGGACTTAGCACTGCTTGCTATTAGTCAACTGTTTTATTATATTCAGCATTTATTCGGTAGTAAATAGGAGAATGCCACATGGCTAGTAAAGCATGTGAAGTATGTGAAGCAATATGTACATTTATATCTTTCTTTGATTTGTATATTTCCTTATTTTATTTTTAGGTTTAAAGATTCTGAACAGGAGTCCATAAATGGCAACTATGTGCTGTTCTCTACCAAGACGCTATACTGCATGCTATCCTTTAATATGCTTTAAAGGATAGGTCCAGTCATGGACGACTCTGGGATTGCGGTGCTCATCTCGCTCTATAGGCCAAGGGAGCCGGCATTTGTCTGCAGACAGCTTCCGGGCCATGTGGCCAGCATGACAAAGCCGCTTCTGGCGAACCAGAGCAGCACACGGAAACACCATTTACCTTCCTGGTGCAGTGGTACCTATTTATCTACTTGCACTTTGACGTGCTTTCGAACTGCTAGGTGGGCAGGAGCTGGGACCGAGCAACGGGAGCTCACCCTGTCGCGCGAATTTGAACTGCCGACCTTCTGATCGGCAAGCCCTAGGCCACCTGCGTCCCTTAAACAGCTTAGAGAAATACTACAGTGGTACCTCTGGTTATGAATGGGATCCGTTCTGGAGCCTCGTTCGTAACCTGATAGGTGCATGTGCGCGACGTGATTCAGCGCTTCTGTGCATGCACATGACATCACTGTGTGCGTCTGCGCATGCGCAAACTGCAAAACCCGGAAGTAACCTGTTCCGGTACCTCCGGGTTCGGCGCATTCATATCCTGTGACAAACGCAACATGAAGCATTCGTAACACAAGGTACGACTGTATTTTAATTAGCTGCGTTGGGATGTGACTGCAAGCTTATACAGAGTGACTGTGTTGTTGTTTTAAAAAAGGAGCACACCAGCCTCCATCCTGACTTTAATTTGCTTCAGTGATTGTAAAGAAATGTCTGAGATCTGAATGCTTTGATTAAGGGAACTACTTGATGTGTGTATGTGTCTCTCTTGCTGTATCTTTGACAAGTGACTTAGAAACAGCCAACTCAAGCCTTTGCCCCAGCCCCACCTCCCAGTGAGGATGCTATATATGAAATCGGACTTGCCACATCTTACAGAAAATTTTCTGCATCATGACCTTTTGCCAAAACAAATTGTCTCAAGTTGCTGGCGTTTGCAGGTGCTTGGCAGTTCGCTGTCCAAAACACGCACGAGAAACCCAATGAGCGATGACAGTGATATTTTTAAAAGTATACGTAGAAATAACCTAATCGACATAAAGCTATTATGACACAGTGTTCCAAGAATTACACATTCAGCTCAGCACCTGACTTTATAGTTAAACACCTCCATTTGATCAGAACACCAAACAAGCATTTTTATACTTGAATGTGCGATCCTACTGCCTCTGCGACAACCAGCTTCAAACTAGAAGTGAGCTTGCTGCCTTTGGAGCCTTATTTTATCTAGTCCCTTGAGATTTAATAAGCTTCTTCACAAATGTTTTAGATGAACTTGGTAGGCAATGTATGCTGTTTGCAGTGGCAGAGGAGGACACAACAGTTTCAATAGATGCATATAGATTAATAAAATTAGAGCAAAATCCCAGTAAGCCTGCTCAGGAGACAAGCAATTGCGTGTCGAGGTCCCCAGATCACCCCTCAAATAATTCACACAACAGACAGTCAATTTTTGTTTAAGGTTTTTGGCATAATTTTGGCCACAACGTTATTAAATACAAACTATGTGAGTGGTTGCATAGGCATTGGTTTAGACTATCTGCCCCACAGGGGACAGAACTGACGACCGTCAGTATTGGGAAAACACTTTGGGGAGAGGATAGGAGCCGGGGGTCTGACCCAACGACTCTCCCCAAATGCTCCCAGGAACTCTTGCGTGGCCCTGGCCCCCGACCGGGGGATATGGACAAAAGCATGGCGAGCCCCTGGATTCCTTTAACGGAATTCCCTGCGCAGCAGCAGCATTGGAGGGGCAGACACAGCCACACTTTTGCCCCTCCAGTAATGAACACACACAAACCAATGCCTAACCGCCAACCTTACAAGTTGTGACTATTTGCTACGCAGTAGGCGAAAACCAGAAGGCACCAGCCAATCAGCCAACTGGGAAAATTCCTACCAGGCCCCTGCCCCAAAAGCAGACGACCCCATGACAGGCATAGCAATGTCAACGCAGAGGCCTAAATGAAAAAAGGGAGGGAAAGAGCGGGAGATCCGTTGCACGCAGCAAGAGGAATAACACAGGGCATGCCCAGTCATTTATACCCCTTGGGCTGTCCATCAATAAATTGCAACATAGCAATCTCCCCAACAACACGCTGGGCCCAATCGTAGCTGTGGCCATCTAAGCGATCCCGCCCAACTCAGGAGGGATGACCTGCCGGCCCCCACTGCAACACGTGCTCTCCTCTTTCACAAACAGCCAGCATAAGGTGGTGGCTGTGAGATTTGGATCAGGACCCTGCTGTGGGGCGTAGAGGGGCTTTTACCATTCATCTTCAAATGCAGTCTTAGTCCAGGTTGGGCCCTTTGTTATTGTATGGGGGCGGCGGTTCCCCTTAACGTCAAGGGTGGGTGAAGTTTGAAGCATTACTACCACTTTGCATGCCTTGGGTTTCTTTTAACCAGCGTTGTCTCTGTCCTTGAATCAAACTTTCACAGAATTGTAAGTTTGCAAGGGACCACAAGAGTCATCTAGTCCAACCCCCTGTAATGCAGGAATCTTTTGCCCAAAGTGGGGCTCAAACCCATGACCCTGAGATTAGGAGTCTCTTGCTGAGAGCTAGTCATTCTTTAAATGGAAGCTACCATGTTAACAAATTAAGAAACACACCACCAAGCCCTCCTTCTCTAGGTGGGACAGTGTACCTGGATACAGCTGTGAGTGAACAGCAGAAAATTTTAAATTCCTGCACTAGTTAAAATAAATAACTTATCTTGCCACACCAGTCTAAAACCAGGTCCCTGCAGGTTTGATTTGTGGGTGTATTTTGCAACATGGCATTTGTTAGTGGTGGATTTACTCTTGACAGTCCACACAAAAAATTGTGATAAAGAAAGTTACAGGATTTCAATATGAAATTACAGGGCACACACTGAGTGAAAACAATGCAGTATGTCTGACCCGAAACTTTTGCAGGCACAGACAGTATTGAGAGTTGGATTGCAGATAACCCTCCGCAATACCATCATGAGCACAAATAATCATAGGTGGCATTCAACTAGGTTTTACTCAGAGTAGATCCACTGAAATGAATGGACATGACTAACTTTGCTCCATTAATTTCGTTAGGTCTACCCTGAGTAAACCTTAGTTGCACCCCATCCCATCAGCACAGGGAAATAGTAACTGCTTTGCACAAAGAATAATGACACTTCCAAATAGATATATATCCCCCTTTTTCATTTTCAGGACCATAACTAGCATGGCTGGAGATTATGACATCTGGAGGTGCCCCATTCTAGAAACATATGCCATTTCAAACTGCGATTTCTACTTTCAAACTAATAAAGTTTGAACCTGAATGGAATACCAGCTCGAATATTAGATATACTTCCATGAAGTGTGTGTGTGTGTGTGTGGATGATCCCAGCGTTGTCTTAAGCTGAAGACAGACACAAACTTTAAACAGAAGTAACGGCAAATTCTTCACCAATGGTGTGAGTTCCACTCCTTGTGGCTTCACAATTTACATAATTTAACATAGGTTTCTGGTTTTGTTATCAGTTTTGATCCTTCTTTAATGCTTCAGGAGGGCTGCTCTCCTTTTGATTTTTTTTTAAAGTGCCACTTGCACATCTGTTAATTTGTACATCTGCCCACCACCTTATTTTATAATCCACCACAGGCTGTGTTGCTGCACAGCTTAGCTTGGGAGCCATGAAACTACATTGAACCAATGCCACTTCAAACCTAATCCATGTTACAGCTGTTATCCTTCCTCCGCACTTCTGAAAACAAAAAGACTAAAGTCTTAATGTCAAGGAAATACTGGTATGTAGAATTGGTAGCACTCAGTAGCCAGTTGATTGCAGTGGGCTGTTTCCTGGAGATATTTCAGGAGATACTGTATCGATCCTCTGTCAGCTTTCCTAATTTGAAGGTAATTGTTTGTCTTTAGTGGGACATCAGGCACTCTTTGAGTTCAACAGAAAATGCTCACTCTCTCAACATGCACACTCTTGTACAACAGCAACTTATATTAATCATGAAGAGACTTGCATAAAGTTAGAAGTAACTGGTTCTTTAAAAATGGATAGAAAGTACATTTCCCGGGAGTCCTGCCTGGTTAACTTTACTGTCATACCTCATGTTACGTTTGCTTCATGTCACGTTTTTTCAGGTTGAGTCCCACGGCGACCCGGAAGTACCGGAAAGGGTTACTTCCGGGTTTTGCC
Source organism: Darevskia mixta (assembly GCA_034641385.1). Taxonomy (NCBI): domain Eukaryota; kingdom Metazoa; phylum Chordata; class Lepidosauria; order Squamata; family Lacertidae; genus Darevskia; species Darevskia mixta. The sequence goes on along the minus strand of JAWWNH010000173.1, from coordinate 12,800,470 downwards.
GCTCTTGCATGCACAGTAGCGCTAAATCGCGCTTCGCGCAGGCGCAGAAGCGCCAAATCGCGCCGCGCACCTGTGCAGATACAGCTCTTCAGGTTGCGGGCTTTTCATGTTGTGAACGGGCCTCCGGAACGGATCCCATTCACAACCAGAGGTACCACTGTACTTTTACAGCAGACACATGAAGGCTGTCATTAACAGAACAGCTCTCGATTTTTCAGCCTCCTTGAATCTGGATCTCTTCACAGGCCACAGGTGGCCAGCCTGTGACACACATCTCACAACTAACACAGGCAGTCCAGGCTTGCAGACCACCTAGATAAGGCCATGAGGGTTTGAGGGCCCGCTGTGGCATAGAACCAAGGCCTGCCTTTCTACTTGCCACTCCAGTGCCGAAATTCTGCACACATACTGCATTGCCATGCACACACTGAAATGTCACCATGTTACACACCCTGAACACTTGACAGGCACATGTACTCATATAGATGCAGCAATCTCTCTCTCTCTCTCTCTCTCTCTCTCTCTCTCTCTCTCTCTCTCTCTCAACACATACTCATACAAACACTATCACACACATACAGACACACAACTATCAACATTTTCTTTTTTTTAAAATAATTTTTATTGGGTTTTTCAAATTTTGTCCGGCCCCGATTCGAGCCGGATCACATACAATTTAAACAATATCCAATGACTTCCCCACGCCCCCCCACATTGCATTTATTTATCTAAATATTCATTCTTACCAGGTTCCTATTTCCACATCATTAACATTTCAATAATCTCCTAAATCACAAATCGTTTACCATCCACTCACATCTTTTGCATACTTATCTTTTACCTCAATAACATCCCTCTTCCCCCCCCCCAGTCCCCGGTGCAGACTACTTCATTATAAAAATTACTTATCATTCATAGTATATATCAATCTTATATCATTATTTTCCAGAAAACATATTATAATCAATTCCTGCCGTGTCCGAATTCAAAAACCAGTAGGCCACAAAACAGTTGCATCATATTAATGATCATCCTATTCCTTCAGGATCCAACTTCGAAACCCATTGTCTTTGCTGCAGGGTATCATCCAGAACAGTATCCACCAAATTCTTTAGCCATCCATTCCATTTTTGGTCCGCATTGTCTCGGCATCCTCTTCGCTGCTTGTCTTTGGGCTGTAGTTTGCTGGCCTTCCTCCTGATGGTTCTCTTTTTTCTAAAAGTGACAGCAGCTCTTTTTGACTTGCATTTGAAAAGTCTTTTGCAGCTGGATATCCTCAAAGCAAACTTTCGCTGTTTAGTCTCAGCAGATGCACTGTTCACAGGGTTTGGTTGTAAATCCTGGCCAGTCAGACCATTATTTATACTTTGCTTTATCTCAGTCACAAAGCTGCTCCCAGCAGCACACAGTTCTGCTCTCAGTGCTTTCACTTCAGCATTGTACTCCATTCTAAACTCTTTTAGCTTTTCCAACAATATTGTCAGATCCACATCCTGTTTCACCGCCATTTTAATACGCAGTTCTTTTAAAACTTTTCCAAAGTTTATCAACTTTTCAAAGTCTCCAAAACTCCAAAATAATCCTCATGCTCATAAAAATTTAATTTAGCTTCATCTGCCCCCTAGGACCGGGGGAGGCGCAAGGGTTAAGTCTCAAAAACAAAGTGTCAAATTCCAATCAAAACTTTTCAAGGCTGTGCAACAATGCCCTGTCGTTGTTACACAATGGCAAGGGACGGACCTCCGTTTTTACATCCACAAGCCAGTCCAAATTGCTTCCAAATTGAAGCTCTTTCAAGCTCTTTTTTGCAAAATTACTCACAGTTCCAAATTGAAGTTCTTAGAGGAATCGGCGCGCTCGGGGGTGGCGGTCTCACAGCTTCGCCAGGCGGGGCTCCGCCGCCCGATCGCTCCCGGGAGCCCTGCTGAGAGCTCCCTGGGATCGGGACCGGCGTCCGAGCTCCTGCAGGTCCTGCGGTCCCCGGGACGCCCTTCCCGGGGGTTTTGGGGGTCGCGGCGCTGGCGCGAACTCCCCTTTGCCTGGCCTGACGGGGGAATGTCAGGAGCGACATGTCCCCCCGACCGCCATCTCCGGCACACCAACCGGAAGTCCACAACTATCAACATTTTCAGTCCTCCCCACTCCAGCACTAAGTAAAAATGCTGCCTTCGACTTTGTACAGATCGCCTCAGTCTTAATGGAATGTTCTTATTCCTGAACACGACCTTGCTAGAAAATATAACAGATATTATTTATTCAGAACTCTTGGGTTCTTCAGAACAGATTGTAATTCTACAGTCTAGATAGTTTTGAAATGTCATCAGAACCTCACTTGCATTACATTATTTTCAACACCCAGTGCTAGCAGAAAGGGCTGGCCCAATATATTTTGCTGTCTGAGATTGAACAGCAAAGGGTATATACCCCTCCCCAAGGCAAAGTGCACGGAGTACCTGAGGTTGGCCAAGTTATTTTGGCACCCATTCTGTCTGGCAGCAATAATGCAATAATATATTTAAAGTAACAAACCACTGTCCTTTCATGAACCTCTTCCCTAACCAGCCACCTGTCAGGAATGCTTTGATGGTGTTTCCTGCTTGGCAGGGGGTTGGAGTGGATGGCCCTTGTGGTCTCTTCCAACTCTATGATTCTATGAAGAAACACCAGCGCCCCTGTTTTAGTATATCCATATGAAAAAGCTTCATCTGCTCAGAGCTGTTCTACACATCATGTGAAATAAGGTGGCAAACCAATGTCAGAGAATCCCAGGCTCTAACACTTCCATTTGCAGGGGGGTCCTATTTCTTTTTTCCATGCTATCGCCACGTGAAGCCAGGAGTCGTGAGTTTCCACTATGTGAAAAGCTTCTTATATGTTGTTGTTGTTGTTGTTTAGTCGTTTAGTCGTGTCCGACTCTTCATGACCCCATGGACCAGAGCACGCCAGGCACTCCTGTCTTCCACTGCCTCCCGCAGTTTGGTCAGACTCATGTTGGTAGCTTCAAGAACACTGTCCAACCATCTCGTCCTCTGTCGTCCCCTTCTCAGGGTCTTTTCCAGGGAGTCTTCTCTTCTCATGAGGTGGCCAAAGTATTGGAGCCTCAGCTTCAGGATCTGTCCTTCCAGTGAACACTCCGGGCTGATTTCCTTAAGAATTGAACCTTTACCTATATGTTGTACACTAGAACATCACAGAGAGGGCTATGCTTAAATCCTTCACTTTACTCTACTTTACTATAATCTGCTCTACTTTACTATAATCTGCTCTACTTTACTATAATCTGGGGGTGTATTTGGTTGCTTAACATGGCAGGGATTTATTTTTTTACCACCACTACATGCAGTCAGAAATGGTACAGTCTGGAAGTTTACCAGCTCAACCTCTCACTTCATTCTTCAAAATGCGTAGCTTGGCTAGCTGCTGATATAGATATGTAGAAGAGGGCAAACTTTATTCATTTATTGCTAAAAATATTTATTTGCCGCTGAATCATAAATGCATATCACAGCGGTTTACAGCAATATAAAAACATAAAACCAAACATTATTTTTTACCTCACAGATCTCCAGGCCCTGATTGAGCCACAGCACCTTATTGAGAGGACAACAACCACAGTGTTGAATTTATTTTTAAAAATAACCTAGCAGCAGCAAGCACACATATTTGTTTATTTCTAATGAGTCTTAACATTATATTCAGAGGTAGATCCCACTAGAAAACCCAAAATACAAACTGGTGTGGAAATATGAAGAACTGAATTTAACATTGGAAAACTGAGCAATAGAGAAACCCATCCCTAGCTCTAGTCTACGTTGTTTCTGTGGGATAACCAGCCTCATATAAGCAACATGCTTAAGTCCAATTAATGCATGAAGGAGTTAATACCATTGAGTAAGCTGTCCTGCCAGGCTTAGCTATGTCTCTTCTCCTCACCTTGGTAGGAAATAGGTAATCAAACCGTATTGCTTCCTCCCAGTCTGCCTGAGAAGCTCAGCATGTGAAAAGATTTATGCTGGTTGCTCCAAGTCAACCACATGGCATTCACCAGCCACTCTTGAGTTCCTATACCAACAATCTAGGAACTTTTACCACTTTGTAACTAAGCTACATTTTACTGCCTGTGCAACTTTCCTGACTGATGTATGGAAAAGCACATGAGTTTGTAAGTAAACCAGTTATCAGCTTACCAAACATGTGGCCTTTACCTACGCTGAGGGAAGAGGGAAATACTGGAACTGACTTAGAATGACATATTTTAAAGCTCTAGCCACTTATATTTCCACACATTACTTTGCTGCATATTTTGTGGCTTTAAATCTCTGCCGGGGTTCTGTCACCCAAGAGCACTTGGATTAGGCATCCAGGAATTCTTATTGCATCAACAGTTTCATCCACAAAGCAGATGACTCTGCTACTCCAGGGATGGGGAAATGTGAGGTCTTGCCAATGTTGATGGACTACAACTCCCATCATCTCAGATCAATCTCCATCCTGTCTGAGGCTGATGGGAGTTGGAGTGCAACACCATTCCCATCCCTACACTACACCCAGCAACCACAAGGCACGGTTGCATAAGTTACAGCCCACAAGCTAATTTCCTACTACCAGCCACAATTACAATTATGTTCTGTTAAAAAAGCTCATTTGCATTTTACTGTAGACAAAACAAATGCCAAATTAAAAAGAAAACAACACACAATTAAACCCACCCTCAACAACTGGTAGCTTGCGCTGCCAGCACAGAACTATTGCTTTTCTTAGAAGCACCGACCCTCGTCTGCGGTTATCCATGCTAAACAATTATAAGTCTAGTCTTTTGAAAAGTAGGTTCTGAAGAGTAACAAAAACTCATAGTTTATTCGACCTGAATATAAAACCATTGAAGTATAATACATTTATCATATTAAAAATGCATCATTAAAGTTTAAACGCAGGTGCAGTTACTCAATAAGCTAATGGTATAGTCTGAAGACTCTACTCAAGACTGTATTGTTAAATTCCCAGTGGGATAAAAGAAGTGCGGGGGGGGGGAGAGAGAGAGGAACTAGGGAGGGAGGGAGAGTGACCTTGCACCAAGGTGCTATTGCTGTGAGTGGAATTTTTTGGTAGGCTGTGGTTGAGCTCCACTCTGAGGATCTGAGAAGCACTGCATTCCTCAGTGATCTGAACAAACAAGAACAGGAATCCTCCAGGATCATGAAAGCATAAGAATGTGAAGGTGTGTGAGAGAGAAAGGGCAAAAGGGGGAAAGAGGGAGGGAGAAAGAAGGCAAATTTCATTTTTGTTTTTACAAATCCAGAAGAAGCTCTTTAAAGAATAAATGGCCACTAAAAAAAGATGCAAGAAAGAAAATAATACCCATTGCTCAATATTCACTCCTCATTGTGTGCTCTACATTGCAGGCACTCATCACAGCATGGATTGGCACTGGGGGCAGAGGGGATGACTCTACTAAACTTATGGCAAAATCATGCTTTTAACAGTTATGTGCATTTTGAACTTGTTACATCCAGAACGGATTGACCCTGATTTAACAGATGGTACAGTCCATCTTAGGGACCCAGGTGGCGCTGTGGGTTAAACCACAGAGCCTAGGGCTTGCTGATTGGAAGGTTGGCGGTTCGAATCCCCGTGACGGAGTGAGCTCCTGTTGTTCGGTCCCAGCTCCTGCCCACCTAGCAGTTCGAAAGCACGTCAAAGTGCAAGTAGATAAATAGGTACAACTCCGGCGGGAAGGTAAACGGCGTTTCCGTGCGCTGCTCTGGTTTGCCAGAAGCGGCTTAGTCATGCTGGCCACATGACCCGGAAGCTATCTGCGGACAAATGCCGGCTCCCTCGTCCTATAGAGCGAGATGAGCGCCACAACCCCAGAGTCGTCAGCGACTGGACCTAACGGTCAGGGGTACCTTTACCTTTACCTTTACAATCCATCTTGCATGCATACAGGGAAGAGGCGGTGCTATGGGCCAAAATGGAGCTCTGCTCTTCTGAATTTTGTCATGCAGCCCCCCCCCACATAAATGCATATATTAATAAAAACAGCATACAGAAATACATTATATTAGAGGACATTGCTTGCAAAAATGTTTCTATGCAGCAAAGGTTCGTGTTAAGTGTGTATATTAGGAGAAATGTGCCCTAAACAGCTGACCAGTTTTTATTATGCAGAATGATGCTATATGTGTGGGTCTCTTAAGAGTCTCTGGCACAGGCCCCATAGCCCTTTACAAATGAACAAGCTGGGATAGCTCAGTTGGTAGAGCATGAGGCTCTTAATCTCAGGGTTGTGGATTCAAGACTCACGTTGGGCAAAAGGTTCCTACATTGCAGGAGGTTGGACTAGATGACCTGAAGGAGTGTCTCCACCCCCTTCGTTCAGCCCGGACACTGAGGTCCAGCTCCGAGGGCCTTCTGGTGGTTCCCTCCTTGCAAGAAGTGAGGTTACAGGGAACCAGGCAAAGGGCCTTCTCAGTAGTGGCACCCACCCTGTGGAATGCCCTCCCACCAGATGTCAAGGAAATAAACAACTATCTGACTTTTAGAAGACATCTGAAGGCAGTCCGGTTTAGGGAAGTTTTTAATGTTTGAAGTTTTATTCTGTTTTTAATACTCTGTTGGGAGCTGCCCAGAGTGGCTGGGGAAACCCAGCAGGATGGGTGGGATAGAAATAATAAATTATTATATTATTATTATATGACCCCCCCCCCCCGTGGTCCCTTCCAACTCTACAATTCTATGATTCTATGAAAAAGAAAACCACTCCCTACCCAGGGCAGGCAAGTTTGGTGTTCCAAATTGGACTTGATATCCAATCAGTGCCCAGACTAAGCCAAAGCTGAAAAGGAGAATAATAATAATGATGATGATAATAATAATAATAATAATAATAATAATAATAATAATGATAATAATAATAATATTTTTTGTACCCCGCTCATCTGGCCGGGTCCCCCCAGCCACTCTGGGCGGCTTCCAACAAATATTAAAATACATCAAAATCACAAGTTAAAAACTTCCCTAAACAGGGCTGCCTTCAGGTATTTTCTGAATGTAGGATAATTGTTTATCACTTTAACCTCTGCTGGGAGGGCGTTCCACAGGGCGGGCGCCACTACCGAGAAGGCCCTCTGCCTCGTTCCCTGTATCTTTGCTTCTCGCAGTGAGGGAACTGCCAGAAGGCCCTCGGCGCTGGACCTCAGTGTCCGGGCTAAATGGTGGGGGTGGAGACGCTCCTTCAGGTATACAGGACCGAGGCCATTTGGGGCTTTAAAGGTCAGCACCAAAACTTTGAATTGTGCTCGGAAACATACTGGGAGCCACAAGGCATGAAGCAGTAGCTTGCTTTACATTGTGATGCATCTGACCTACAAACCACCACAAGCAGCATCCGAAATAATCTTGAAACAGGAGCAGTTTTAATGGCACTTATTTATAAACTGGGGGTCTCATTCTTGCATCCTCTAGACAGAGGTAATTTTCAGTCCCGTTTCCAGTTTCTACTTCTGCCGCTATGCTTATTTTATACATGCAATTTATTAGTTGCTTAATGCAAAAGAAGCAGAGTCCCCGACTTACAGAAAATTGAAAGGCGAAGGCACAGCATGAAACCAAACAATAATGCATTACAATTCAACTATTACAAAACAGACCTAGCAACAGCAGAAAATTCCCGCTGTGGGGAACATTGAATCAATAACAACAGAACACCATCCATCAAACACCTGGGAGAAGAGGTAGGTAGGTTACTTGGTGCTGAAGAGATGTTAATAACGACGCCAGGTGGATCTTATTGGGAAGAGAGTTCTCCAAGTGGGGAGCCACACTTGAAAAGGCCCCCCTTCCCCACCCACCAAGACTCCCTCAGAGAGGAGCCTCAGGTAATACCAAAGGTCCCGAGTAGGTTCATATCGAAAGAGATGCTCCCAAAGACATTAGGGTCCCGAACGGTTCAGGATGTTACAGTTCAAAACTATCAGTCAAAACCAGCACTTTGGATTGGGACCAGTGCAGTTGTGCAACGTTTGGTGCTGTGTGATCAAGCTGTCTCAAGCCTATCACCAATTGCACGGCTGCATACTGCGCCAGCTACAGTTTCTAAACCATCTTCAAAGGCAACCCCACATAAAGTACATTATAGTAATCCGATTTTGAAATTGCCAGAGCATTTACTGCAGCAGTGTGGAGAGCCAGTGTGGTGTAGTGGTTAAGAGCGGTAGACTCGTAATCTGGTGAACCGGGTTTGCGTCTCCGCTCCTCCACATGCAGCTGCTGGGTGACCTTGGGCTAGTCACACTTCTTTAAAGTCTCTCAGCCCCACTCAACTCACAGAGTGTTTGTTGTGGGGGAGGAAGGGAAAGGAGAATGTGAGCCGCTTTGGGACTCCTTCGGGTAGTGTGAAAGCGGGATATCAAATCCAAACTCTTCTTCTTCTTCTTCTTCTTCTTCTTCTTCTTCTTCTTCTTCTTCTTCTTCTTCTTCTTCTTCTTCTTCTGTAGCATAGATCACCACTGTCCAGATACCATTGCAGTTGGGCAGTGTTCAACTGTTGCGGCAAAACCAACAAAGAGTCTTGTGACATCTTAAAGATGAATACATTTTATCATGGCATAAGCTTCCATGGAGTAGACTCCATTTCATCAGATGCATTAAGTTTTAGATGTTGGCAGACACAAACATATGCGAGTGTAAAGGAATTAAATGATAATGAAATGCCAACTTTACCCCCCCACACACACACCTCTGCTTCAGTAAGCAGCAGCAGCACGGGCAATTGGGGGGGGGGTCAGGTGAGTGCCATTGCGCTGCCCACCAATACTGGCACCAGACAGAGCAGGGAATTTGCATCTACCGCTCAAACCACTGGGATAGGAAATACTGTAAATCTCAATTAAGCAGTCATTTTAACCATAATTCACCGGGATGTCTTCTTCCACAACCCTGAATGAAATAAATGGTATCTGAATAAGTGTGCATGCACACGAAAGCTCATACCAAGAACAAACTTAGTTGGTCTCTAAGGTGCTACTGGAAGGAATTTTTTGTTTGTTTTGAAATAAATGGGAATGTGCTATTTTTCTTTGGCAGGTCCCTTTTATTCCAATGGGATTGCGTAGGAAAAACCTCTAGGTGGGATGCTATCTTCCTACTGCAGAACAAGTAAGTTCAGAAATAAGTGCTTCTTCATTGGTAGAATGCCATTTTTATTTTCTATAGGAACAACCTGTCCTACATTAAATCATGAAACTAGATCCAAAGCTATGTAAAATAAAATTAATTAAATGGAGAATTAATTGGGGCATGCTGCTTTTTAAAAAAAAAATAGCATGAGCTATATTTTAGAATTATATTTTGTTACATGTTCAGAGGCCCCTGGGCATGGGTGGCCTATAAAAACAAATAATAAAGGGTGAGGAGAATTATTTCAATGTTGTTTCTTGTATACTGGGAGAAAATACAATTTGAAGAACCTAGCAATGTGGATCATGGAACATCCAGAAAGTTTGTGTGTTGAGGGGAGTGTTTTCATAGTTGTTGTTTTTTTAATGAACTGTTACAGACAAAAGGAAACATAAAAACACAAAACCCTCACACACACACCCCAAAAAATTGAACAGTGATCCAAAGACGGCAGCAAGAGCAGCAAAAAAGAGTAAATAATATGAGTAGGGATTCAAGTATAGAAACAGAGTTTGTAGTAGTGGATTCAAGGCTTTGTTCTTCCTAAGGTTGTAATGACAATGTGTAAACAATATAAAGAAGGCAAAAAGAGAGGAAAATGCTTTATGAATTGCAGATAGAGGCAGACAGAGATCAGAGATGGAGGAATGATGTTATTCTCCTTTATGTATGCATAAGATGTAAAAACAAAGCAGGTTTTAATAAATTTATCAGTCTTGGAAAAATCTTTAATAACCCTCTTTTTGAGTAGGAGTTTCTCTGTGTGTGCTATGTACCACACCTTTAGATACCAATAGGGAATCAAAACCTTGCAGGTTTTTCCAGTGCTTAGCAAATGTGAGATGTGCACCCATAAGCAGATAATATGCTATGCATTTATTGCCACCATCAGGGCCCTTGTTTTGATTCATGAAAAGATTCATCATGGCTAATTGTGGGGTCCTGTCCAGCGGCTGGTTGTTGATTTTCTGAATTTCATCAAAAGTAACATTCCAAAAAGCCTGAGCCCATGAACAGGACCACCACATGTGATAGTATGTACCATAAGGAACTTTTCCAGCAATGAGGCGACAAATCCAGCAATGAGGCGACAAATCAAGATCTGTTTTAGACATAATCTTTCAAGTGGTGTGCCATCTGTAAATGAGTTTGAGCCTACATTCCTTAATTTGATTTGATGCTGAAACCGGTAGTGAGTTGGACCACACTGCTGCCCAGTCCTGATCCTCTCAACACCTGACCCCAATCCCTCTCCCAGACCTGTTGGACATCTACTTTGTTCCCCCACTTTTCATCAACCAGCATTGGTTTGATTGATTTTGGAGACCAGATCTTTCATTCTGTCCTTGGCAGCCATTATGATGGACTCAAATATTGTAAATGGTTGAAGGGCTCACTCCTTAATTACAGGCCTATGGCGAAATATCCGCTGCAATAAAATGCAAGTGAGTGGTAAATTGCCCAATCTCTTTCTCACTTCTGCTTCTGCGAAGGGCCTTTCTTGTTTATAAAAGTCCCTTTTCAGTGTACTTGCATATATTTACTATAAAAGTCCCATGAAAACATAGCAGCACTAGAGCGTGTGCAATGCCAGCACTTTTAACATACACAAAGTGAAGGGATTTGCCACCATCTCTTTTCAAGGACTTGCTCAAGCAATGACAAAAAAATAAAATATTTAGTGGTATGTCTAGGACAGTGATGGCTAACCTTGACACCCCAGATGTTTTGGAACTACAACTCCCATCATCCCTAGCTAACAGGATCAGTGGTCAGGGATGATGGGAGTTGTAGTCCCAAAACATCTGGAGTGTCAAGGTTAGCCATCACTGGTCTAGGATATGGCTGTTTTCCAGTTGTACCCAACGATTCACACTACCATCTAAGCAAAAAAATCCCCACCAATAAGTCACATAGTTAGTTTGTCTCAAAGTAAGGCTTTAGTCGGGACGGGGGTATTTTAATGAGGAAAAAGAAACACGATTTCTGTATCTTTTTTTCATTCTCCTACACAATCTCCACGCAGATCTTTCATCTCTGTCTTTCCCCAGCACCTATGGCACCAACTGTCTCAGACACCCTTTCATCTTTTTTGATGGGTTTCCTTCAGGACATGATCCTAAACAACTCCTCCTTCAAGTCTACCTTCCTCTCAGGTCTCGAAACAGCTTATGTCTTTTTTGCTTAGCCTAACTCCCTCTGTAAATTGCACACTGGACCCATAGAGAACAATCAAGGTCTACTTAAATATTACCAATTACTCTTGTTTTCTCAGGAACAGAGTATACATTTTGTTGCTTGAGTCATCAGTCTGAAAACACACCTTGCCTTCCTTAAAAAAAATCAGCTTGACTACCTGTTTTTGATGTAAAAATCCATTGTGACATTTTGACAGCCAATGATTAAAAGACTTTTCTAGTATTTTACAAGCAAATAAGAATTTTAACCAGATAAGTAAACGTACAGAAATGAAATATTCTATTGTTGTTGAGCGTTAAAGTAGCTGTCAAGGCTGAAATGCTTGCAGTTAGTATAGCACAATGAAGGAAATGTTAAGAAGAAACAGGTGAAGCATGACTTGTGAGGTCTGCTCAACTAATGAATGCAACCTACGAAACGTGGACTGTGACCTGCTTAGTGCTTGGCAAGTAGTTGCAATCCCAAGCAGGCAGCAAAAACAAATGTATAGACAACAAGAGGTAGGGAACCTGTGGCCCTCCAGATGTTGTTGGACTACAATTCCCATCACCCCTGGCCATTGGCCATGGTGGCTGGGTCTGATGGCAGTTGGAGTCCAACAACACCTGGAGGGCAAAGGTTCTCCACCCCGATTTATAGGCTGGTGGGCTGTATTGACTTGATGAGTCATATGTTCTAAGAGCCCAATTAGTGACTTTGAACTTTTAGTCTTGCTCACTGTGCTGGTCCTGTGGGTTACCCGAAAGGCGAGGTCCAAGTCCGGTCCGTGGTCAGAGGTGCAACATAAAGGCAGTCCGTAGTCACTGAAGCTGGGTGCAGGGCAGGGAGTCAGGCAAAGTCAGGAACAGGTAGGCAAGCAGGGAACCAGGGCGGGTCAGGAGCTCAGGCAGGAAAGCAGGACAGGTTTCAAGCAGGAACTGGTATCCAACAATGTTGTTCCTGCAACTTGAGGCTGAGGCTGGCCGGCTTTTATCTGCCCCAAGGCATAGGGTGGCCCCGATCCTCTGGGGACTCACCTCTCCTGGCTTGGAGGCGAGCACTCCTCTTGCGGGAACTCAGTTCCCTTCGCCTCTGCAGCTCAGGAGAGGCTGGAGGGTTACCGGACCCAGAGGCAACCTCAGTTTCCCCTGACAGGGCTGGGAGTGGAGCACCTGCAGGCAATGGGTCCTCCATCCCATCAGGAGCCAGAGCAGACTCAGCAGATGCCTGCACCTGAGGATCCAGCACAGGTGAGGACCCTTCAGCCTCAGGCCCTAGCCTGAGAACTCTGCTGGTTCTGAAGGCGGGGAATCCTGTGCAGGCTGGGATCCCTCAGGTTCAGCATCTGAGTCTGAATCCCAGGCCATCACACTTAATGATATTGCCAATGACATCACAGTTTTGTCCTTTGGATTCATAACACCAGATGTTGTTGGGTTCCAATTCCTATCACCCTGAGCATTGGCAAGGGTGGTTGAGGTCCTGGGTGTCGAAACCCAACAACACCTGGAAGGCACTCACTACCTTGTGAAAACTAACTCACCATGCAATTAATCCAGCCCATAGTTCATGGATTTGAGCCATTTGGGTTCAAGCCAACTTAAATCTAAGTTGTCTGATTAATGGGGTCCAACGATAGAATGGTGATGAGTGGCACAGAAAAGAGAGGGTTATGAATGAATAAGGAAAACCTAGGGAGTCGTAGAATCATTGAATCGTTGAGTCGGAAGGGACACAAGGGTCATCTAGTCCAACCCCCTGCAATGCAGGAATCTCAGCTAATAGAATCATAGTCATCAGCTGTATTTAGATGTAATACTGTGTGTACTACATGAACAAGTTGTATCATGGGTCAACAGTTAACCATGGTTTCAGATCATGGTCTGTTGGGGAAAACAAAAACAAATCTTAGTTAAGATGTTAAGTCATGGTTTCGTTTTTAAGCCATGACAGCATTATCTGTAAACCAGATGATCCTATAGATCGTCTTAAGTCTCCAGACTTGTTTTATTTCCATGAGTTAGAATTTGGCATTTATTTGTTTGTTTCTCATGTACACCCCCATGTAATATATATGAGAACTATTACAATCTGCATCATCTATTATACTAGCTGCTTTAGCTTCACCAGAAATGTCTTGTCTGCTGTTTTATCTGTTCTAATTCATTCTATCTACTTTATCTATTATAATAAGTTTGTCCCAGTACAAGATGGAACCATTAATCTCAAGAACTGGGCTGGGGCCTTATTTGTAATAAGGGATAGCTCTGAACTGATTAATTGGTACTGCATACTCAAGCGCTGTGACGAATGATGCTTGCTACCTGATTGTGTCTGGAAAGATATTGTGTGTTGGTGGCACAAGACAGGACAACCAGCTGTTTCATATTCAATTTTTTTCTCAATTAACCTTTGCATTTTCTGCAAGTATCGGAATCTGCATTTTTTGTTACGTATTTTTGATAGTTATTGTCACTTGGTGTGATTCAAAAATAAATCTTTTTTGCTTTTAAAGTTGACCTGATGAGGCAATATCCACTAAAGATTTCTCAGTATTATTATTATTATTATTATTATTATTATTATTATTATTAGTCTTATCACTGTCATCATTAGCCTAAATCTCTGCTCCCAGATTGTGCCCATGATCCTCGTCTGTGTCTTCAAAGCTCTCCATCCCTTGCCTTCCTTTTCTCTCTACTCTTATACCCCAAATACATGCCTGTTTGTACCCTTCTCTAGTTCAACTCCACTAACATAAACTATCCAACAGTTTCCTGCTTCCTCAAAAGATACCACCTTTCTCACTCACTGTCCCACTTCTCTTACTTCTTTCAAATCCCTCCTCAAGACCCACCTTTCCCCCAAGGCCTTTGGCTCAACCCCCCAAGTCCCTGTGCTCAGCTACAATTAAGTCTGAAACCAAGCTGAAGTATGTGTATCTGAAAAACCACTTACCCTTTCCTTCTGTATGTTGGCTTGCACTTCCTTCCTATTTTTGTTTATTTAATTTATTCTGATTAAGATTTCTTACCTACCCTTCAGCACAAAGTCCTAGTTAAAACAAATTACAATCAAGGATATAGGATGGGACTATATATTGATCTATCTCAGGTGACATAATGAAGATGCTAGGTGCATCTCTTTGGGGAGGGAATTTCACAGTTTGGGGACAGCCAGAAAGAATGTCTTCTTCTGAAGTTGGATGGTGGACCAACTAACTGGCAGCATCTGCAAAGCTCTGTGCACTGTGCTTTGCAAGAGTCAACCACCAGCTGATCACCAGCGATTGCATGGTGCTGCGTGATCGACTTTGCACGTTTCAACTACCACCTGATTGTTGTGGCACACAAAACACAGTGCCCTTGCCCACACAGTTTGGTTTCAAACTGCACAGCCAAAACAGGTCACCTGATGCCATTGTGATGTCAGGTGACTGGCACATGGGAAGCCCCACGTACCTCTCAAATTGGCCCATGGTGGGTAGGAAAGATAAGGATCCAGTTTGCCAGACAAATCCCATTTCCCACCTCTGCTTTCTTGTCACTTTGACCACCACTGAATTGTAGCACTTAGAGTGTTGGGCTTTGGTTTGTTCATGAGAAGTCATGTGTACTGTGGCAAAGTATCATCCTCCCTTGTCCCCGAATTCCACTACCTATCAGTAGGGCCGCAGAGTCCTCAATCTTTTTCTAGTACCACATGTTTCCAGCTCATTGTGACTGACAAACCTCACCCTCTGTAGTTATGGCAGTCTGTAGTTATGGCAGTCAACATCCAGTCTGGCTCTGAGGGGGTGGCAACAGGAAGAGGAAAGAGGGAATCAGGAAGGAGAAGACACAAAACTACCCTCCCAAATGAAGATGCTCTGTTTTCTTCAGCACCACTAAAAGCCCAGCCAGGAAAGAACAGCAATAAGTTGACACAAGAAATGGAAAGCAACCACCCGATGCCTTTCCAGCCCAAAGCTCCAGCCACTCTGCTAAACGGACCATGTATGAAGCTGAGAAGGTAGGATGTGACAAGATCAACATGTGTAGTTGGAAGAAAAGCACATTGGTACATGGGTCAGGACCTCCATTTCCTTCTCCTCAATGGATGCTGCCATTTTGTTTACACATGGCAGCCATTCTTAAAAAAAAAAAAAGAACACGCCAGCTCATGAACATCTGCATCTAGAACACAGTAACAGTGACATCAATGGGCAGTGTATTGATAAGAAAAGTGGCAGTTGAAGGTTTATGACAGTAATCTTAATCAGCTTTGGGGTTTCATGCCTTTGTTGAGGACAAGTTCAGATCTGAGGCCTGAAGAAACTCTAGAAAGATCACCACAACTGAAAACCCTCTTTCAAGTAGCATTTGTTTGACCATTCCGCTAGTCATCCTTTCTTATGCTAGCAAATCTGCAAAAATGAACGTAGGATCTATTCAACAGGGTGAACCTAATCAGCAAATATACAGAAGTCCGTATCTAGGAACAACATAATAAATTCAATAAAAGTTTTCCCAACAACAATAACAACAAAAATGCTGATAAAACATAACTACACTTTCACATTCATAAGGATGAAATATTATAATTTGGATGTCTGTTCTTTCTCTGGAAAGTTAGCTCCTTCTGGAATATATTAATGAATAATAAAACTGACTTGATATTTCCCACTGCAGTCAACTTTGCTGTCATGCTATTAATGATTCATAATGACTGTATGCCTAATAGTTTTATGCCAGATAAAAAGCAATCCAACAAAAGAAAGTAGCCAGTATCTTTTCCATATGATTGCTCTCCAGATATTTTCAGCAATATTGCTAAACACAATCACTAAACATAAAAATGCAGAACAGGAGAGTTACAATGGGAGAGTGGCTTTAAATCATTCAACAACAGAGCTGAAGTCATATGAAATACTTCATTGCATTACCTCTGCTGGAGCGGAGAGAGAGTTGTGTGTGGGGTGGGGGTGGGGGTGGGGAGAGACAGAACCCTGAATATTGTTAGAAAGAAAACGTATTTTATTTTCCTATTCAAAAGCCACTGTTCTTCCCCATATAAGCCAGGAATTGGAAAACCTAACCAGACAATCTTAAAATGAGAACATATTTACACTTAGAATGTCTTCGCAGAGTAACACTCAGATTAATTGTGCCCATAGTAATGATATACACAGGGATTTCTTGAAAGCTGTCGGAGTTTATCAGCTGCCTATGTAATTTTCGCCCCTTCCTTTGAAGAAAGTCTTTGCAGCTACAATGTCCTTTTAAAAAGTCTAAAGACAAACGAAAGTGCACGCACACACAAATGGCATTGTTATTCTGGCACTTATTAATAGAACAACGGGCTCGACAACAATTAGATATGAATATTGCAAACGGAATTCAATATAAGACTGCCTTTGAAATGCCACTTTGCAGCGGGTTTTCAAATGCTTAAAGCACAGCAGGAGGTTAACTCTATCTTCAAATATTAAATCAAAACCTGTTTTTAAACCAGTAATTTTTATGGGGGGGAAGAAAACCCACATGCCTTTCCATACTTGTTATGGTATCAGGAGGGGGAAAAATGCAACCTACCCAAGTTGTTCTTGGTACATTGTCTGCATCTGTAATGAGCAGAGGTTATGATGGGAGAACTTGCAATGTTTCAGCATAGAACTTGGTATGTGCACTTTTCTCTCTCTCCAAATAACAATGCTTTTAAACAGATACCTTTTGGTGCTGCTGTTGAGGAGATTTTTAGGTAATTGCTCAGATGGGTGCTTGACTCTTTCTTTCAGGCGTGAGACATCTCCTTTCCCCTAAAGGTTGGATAGTAAATCTATTTTATATATATATATAAATATATATATATATATATATACGGGGGGTTTCACCCGTGTTAAGTATAACATTGAGGCAAAACAAAGCAGAACAGGGACAGAGAATAGAGCTTTGCGCTAAAAGGATGAAGGCATCTGTGGATGCTGGGCAGCAGATCTAGGAGTGCTGTGCTGTCTGCTTCCATCTATGCTCAACTTGTATATTTATGAATTAATCCAAATATGACAAAAATGGCACAAATCTCCAGGGATGTTTCCTTCCAGAGTGACCCAAGCTTAAGGAAGCAGTGCCCGTGATAATTGTCCCAACTCAAGAAATGGAGAGCATGTAAACGATATCTTAGGCTCAAACTATGTGTAAGGACATAAGTAGAGACTGCTGGATCAGGGTAGTGGCTCATTTACTCCAGCATCCAATTCTCATAGTGGTCAACCAGATGCCTATGGGAAGCCCACGTGTCTTTTAAAACCCTTGGGTGGTTTCAGCTAAGTCAGTAAAGGTAAAGGTACCCCTGATTGTTAGGTCCAGTCGTGGACAACTCTGGGGTTACGGCACTCATCTTGCTTTATTGGCCGAGGGAGCCGGCGTACAGCTTCCAGGTCATGTGGCCAGCATGACTAAGCCGCTTCTGGCGAAACCAGAGCAGCACACGGAAATGCCGTTTAGCTCCCTGCCGGAGTGGTACCTATTTATCTACTTGCACTTTGACGTGCTTTCAAACTGCTACGAGCTGGGACCAAGCAATGGGAGCTCACCCCGTTGCAGGGATTCGAACCGCCGACCTTCTGATCGGCAAGCCCTAGGCTCTGTGGTTTAGACCACAGTGCCACCAGCATCCTGAGAACTAAGTCAGTAGAACCACTGAAATCATTGTTAGGTTCAATTGTGGGGTCTGTTGCTGCCATATTCATCACTGATGCTCAGAAGGAACCTGGTGATTGCTCTTTTTTTATCGCTAGGCTCTGCTGAAGAATGCAGAGTATCTGTTTTCAGAAGAGCTGTGTCTATAATCAACCATCCCTGATAGCAGGTCCGTTCTGAACCTGAACCTGTTCTTAACCTGAGGTACCACTTTAGCTAATGGGGCCTCCCACTGCCGCCGCACCGCTGGAGCACGATTTCTGTTCTCATCCTGAAGCAAAGTTCTTAACCTGAGGTACTATTTCTGGGTTAGTGGAGTCTGTAACCTGAAGCGTCTGTAACCCGAGGTACCACTGTAGTATATACCAAAGATGCATAACAATGAGATAAAAAAGAAAGAAAAACCACTCACTCAGTACTTGACAATTGTGTGAACTGTTAACATTACAAAACATTGTGCGGGAGGCAAAATGTAGTGAGACAAAAGTGACGATTGACTGACACGCACATGCAAGTTATAATTTGATACTGCAAGCGTTCCTTGATGCTGCAGTCATTGAACAGCAAGCATGCATTTGTGGGCTGGCTCTTAGCTTTACCACAAAGTTGAAGTTTTGTTTCTCTGAGTGGTGTGAGTTTGAGTATCTTTCTTTTCTTTTTCTTTTTCACTTTCTTCTGATGGGTTTGGGAATGGAACAATTCCAACCGTGTACAAAAATGGAGGTGTTTTCAAGAACTCAGCTGGGAGGTATGTAGACATTTATTTTAGGTTGGTGATTCTCAAGGAAGAACGTCAGCCATCCATTTGGAATGCGTATCCAAGCCCCGAGCAAACATTTCACTGATGTATTCGAGTGACATCCAGAAATTCAAAGGAGCGAGCGCAATACAGTGGACTGGAGAAATATCCTTACCTCAGCAGCATTTGTTTATAACTTAGGCATAATGTATGATGCAGTTTTTTGAGCTGTGTGATTTATCCAAACATCTAAAAAAGAAAGACATAACATTGCCAGAAGCTTATTCCGGGGTGTCAAAGCACATTCAGGTTTTTTGCATCAATGGCTGACAATCCAAGCTCTTTTGCTGAAGAGGCTGTCAGAGCTGTTCAGAACATGTACTTAAAAAAAAGAAAAAAAAAGATCTGCACTAGGGGAAATGTCTTAAAAGCAGTTACGGAGAATTTTCCAGGAGCCTTAGAAAGAACAGGGAAAGGAAAAAAACCATAGGTAGCAAAATGCTGTTCACAGGAGCATTGAAAATGAGCCTTGCGCTTTGTAGTGTTTTTGGCAGAGAATCATCTGGGATGATTGCACATTTCTTGATCGGGGGTGTCAGACCTGGCCAAGTTCCAGAATGTATAATAGCTTTGTGCTAACCTAAATTCCCCCCTGCAGCTTTAACAGAGGAAGTTCTTATACTTCTTCACTTCATGCAACAATCTTTTTCCTTGAACAGCTTTATGTTGTTGCACACCATAGCTGTCAACTTTCGGATTTGAAAATAAGGGATTTTTTCAAACTTTCGGATTTGAAAAGAAGGGATGCCGCGAGGGCGGTGCAATGGCACCAAGTAGCCTCGCCACCCTGCGCTTCAGAGGCTGCGCATGAACGGGTGAGCGGAAGAGCGAGCGGGTAGACGGCAGACAGGCTGGCTGGCTGGTTGGGCGTGAGGGTCTGGCTGCACAAGGCATGCAAGCTCCGCCCCCAGTCGGTCTCAGACTCCTTATTGGCAGCCGAGCAACGCAGCTGAGGAGCCTCCCTGGCCGGCAGGGAGGGAGAGGAGCTGCTTCCTTTGAAATCTGGGAAATTTAAGGGATATCAACAATCCGGGATAGCAGCGGGAAACGGCATTGGAATAAGGGAGTTTCCCGCAAAAAAAGGGAGGGTTGACAGCTATGTTGCACACTCACACCCGCAGGAAGTTGCAGTAATGCTTGAATATTGTGTGTGTGTGTGTGTGTGTGTGTGTGTGTGTGTGTCGGTAACAGGTTCTTCATTTCCTTTTCTTTTTATAAGCCTTGATGTACAGATTATTTGCCATTTTCAATGGTGTCTGAAGCCTCACTTGCTCATTCTGGACAATACATGAAATTACAGCGCAAGAAATTATGGTTTTAGCACGCTGTCTACATCTTATGGTTATAGTTGTATACCGCAAACCTCTATTTATTTAAGAAGATTTATAAACCTCTTAATCAAAGAGCTTTCTAAGCCCTGTACATAATAAAACATAGCTAAAAGCCCCCAAAAGGAATATACATAAAAATAATGATCATTAAAACACAGTGAAACTTTAAAAGCAAACATAGGTATTAAATTATAAGCAGGTATAGGTTTGTAGCCACAGTGTGTGACCCTTATCACATTTAAGACAACCCTCATTAAGGTTGCAAGATGAACCATTCCACAGAATGACTTCCTCTTATAGAGTAGTTGGAGAGGGATGGGGCAGGAGATCATACTTGGTTCATTCAACTAGTGGAAGATGGGATTACCGGAGAGAAATGGCATTCCACAATACATGTTTCATTGGCTATATATATATATATATATATGACTTGTGAAATCCCAAGCTGTCCAAACCAATTCTAAAGGTAAATGTGTTTGTTATTTATTTAAAACATCTATACCCCACCGTGTACAGTAAAATACTCGGAAGGCAATAAATGTGTTGGATCCAGACTTAGGGAGCAATCCTGTGCCCAAGAAGCTGCTGTAAAGCAAGCCAGTATAAGCTAAATTGGCTTAAAGTTACACCAGATCCAAACCCCTTTTAGCAGCAGGGCTGTTGCTGTTCTTCCTAAGCCTGGAAGAGGCTATGCGAGTGGACCCTTTGAAATAGCATTTGTAGCCTGATGCTGCCATAGGATGAAAGTGTATTCAGCTCAGAAGCCAACAAACTGTGTGCCAAGTTAGCCCTTCCCTGCTACTGAATGGGGTTTCTGTTGTGCTACCAGGAGCTGCATGACTTGGAGGCAGCGCTAAACGCATGACCCACACTCCCCATCTCTATCTCACAGTGTTGGTTTACTACCTGTCAATCTAAACACACCCATCACTTTAAATGTTCCCTATGAGCTTCTATTTCATTCTGTGATTCTGTTCTCTGAATACTGAAAGGCTTTTAGTTATGAAGATATGATTTTAGTCTGTAAATACAATGTACCTTAAATATTCACGGTCCATTTTTTTGTGTGGGAATGGAAACCATCTCTTCCGTGCTAAACATCACACTAAACATCTGAATTTTACTCATAAATTCATCTTATCAGTGTTCAAATAGTGCACAGATTTCTTTACCATAGTTATGGGTTTCACTAGCAACTAAGTGAAACATTACTTGTTGTGCATACTTATCTTGAAGCCCAAGTTAAAATTACATTTCTTCTGTTAAAAAGACTGAAGTGAATATCAGCATTATCTCAAAATTATGTTGATTGGCGTATGCCAATTTACTTGTCAATCATAAGCACCACTGGAGTACAAAGGGGGTGATCATCCTTGCAAGTCTATTTTTAACATGCAGCAAATGTTTGATTGATTATTACTTAGTCAAATGTTTCATTTTATTGTAGAAACAAACAAATATTTTCACTTCCAAGACAAGGAATTCAAATTGGATAGATGACTTGAAATGGCTTCAGAGTTAGCCAATATGGAAATGCAGCAAGTGTCTTTATTTGCCATTTTGTATTCTTCACTATAGTCAATGAAAGAAATAAGGATTCTGTGCTTTGTGGACAGGTCCTCATCTTTCTAAAGTCATTATATACTTAGTAATTTCTGGGATTAATAAATAGTGTTTTCTAGAAGAATTAAACTAGCACACATGATCAACACGACTGAAGGATAGGCGTGCCTGGTGTGCTCTGGTCCATGGGGTCACGAAGAGTCGGACACGACTGAACGACTGAACAACAACAACAACAAAAATGGAATTATGCAGGCCCAAATCTAAAGGTCTCTCAGGTATGTGATGATCCATCCCAATCATTCCCTACATATAGAAATCACATGGAGAAAGGTATGGTGTAAAATGTTAATCCACAGATTAGGGATGGATAAATCTGTCAGTTTTGATTCTCCAGATTTCTCATTTTTCAATCTTAAATTCAGTTCTTCATATTTCTGCAACGATTTGTGATTAAAAAAAAAAAATCTTCATGAAAATTTGCCAGTGTTTTAGTAAAAATGTCTCCTACACATTTTTGCAAGCATTTCCCCTAATATAGTGCATTCCTATTTTTTATTAGATTATATA
Organism: Darevskia mixta; assembly: GCA_034641385.1. Taxonomy (NCBI): domain Eukaryota; kingdom Metazoa; phylum Chordata; class Lepidosauria; order Squamata; family Lacertidae; genus Darevskia; species Darevskia mixta. Next base: position 12,778,172 of record JAWWNH010000173.1, on the reverse strand, counting down.
TCACCCTTCATCAAAAGATCTCAAGGCTGTCCACAAGATAAAAATGCATGATAAAAGCATTTGTTACGTTCAGTAATACATGCATTTTATGTTGTACTTTGCATTTTTGCACACAGTATTTTGCTGGAAAGATGCATTGCAAAATTCAAGAAGTGCCAATCTCAAAGGATAGCTGGCGTTTCAGTTCACATATTGTTTGAAAAGTGTGGATTTGGTAGGTTTGCCTTTAAATGTTGACTGAATTGAATTTATTCCCCCATCCCAACCACAGATACACTTCCATGATTTCAGTACTTTGGGGGGCCACAGTGGTTTTTAAAATCATGGTGGTGCGGGTGCCCTTGGAATTCCAGTTGCAATCCCTCTACCAAGTGAGAGGATTATATCATAATGGCTAGTTTAATGTGTGAGTCAGCCCTAAGTGCTCTATCACTTCTTATGTCTGGCCATGTGTGCTCCATTCCTGACTGTTTGGATTTAATATGATGAAAGACTTATGTATTTTGGCTGTTCTGGATTAAAGAATATGAAACTACATCTTCTGTAACCTGAAGTGAAGTCTAGGCAGCTCTATCTGAATGGAGAAGCCACTTTCCAATATTCAAGAAAGAGTTTCCACCTCCCTTCTGAAGAGCTGTGAGCATTCATCTTTTTGACTTGTTCTTCACTTCACCTAAACCATTTGGATCAAATATTGTCAAAACAACCTGATTAGCTGATAATTTTACCTCACCCCTTAGATGTCTTGTAGTAATGGCCAGCCAGTCAAAATGCAAAATATTAAACAAGGTCACAGTAGTATCTCATCCCACTATAATTCACAGATTACAAAAGGCATTAAAATTCTGATACCCCATTCATAAGGAAAAGATTGTAATGAGAATAGAAAATGGCACAACATTAATTCATTTTGTGACAAAAAATATAATGAGAATGGGAAATAGTACAAACATAACTCATTCTTGCTACAGCTATAAGATTGTAATGTCATGGTTCATATCACATACTCAGAAAGAAAGGTAGGGCCTCAGAAGTATTGCAGTGCAAGCCAGTGCTGAATTTAGATGTCATTATTATACCTTCAGTATTATAAATGCTATTTTAGCTGTTATATTAAAATTCCTAATTTTCTATTTCAACATGTTTGCAATTTTCAAAAAACAGTTTTATTGCATGTCTATCGGTTGTTTTAAAACTATTCATTTTGACCATATGGTTCCCTTAAGCAGAGTGCAGCAATTTTAGATTTATTTACAATTCCTTGTTTTGGAACCACAAGCATTGAGTGATGGCTGACATACACGGTAGAAGGTGTGCATTGGATTCAGATGGATCATAAGTTGAAATGGAATGGCTCGAAGGTATTTTGGACTTGCCAGAGGTGAAGCAGGATCTCTATGAGGTCCAAGTAGGAACCTGTGAAGTGATCTGAGGTACCTTGGCGATCCAGATATCAAAATAAATAAATAAATGCTGTAGGCTCGGCAGGTCTAGCTTGCATTCAGAGGCATTATTTTATCAGCACTCTCTAATCCTGGCATTTTATTGGAAGAATCACCTTTGCAACTTATGCTTCTGAACTAAACCTCAAGATGGAAGGAAGGGAAACAGGAAATGTGTGGAGAGACAGCTTCATTTGTGACCAACAGGTCAAACCTGTTACCAAAGGGAACAATTTTACCCAGAAAGTGAAACCTTAGTTCTTCCCACCCAGAAATCAACTTCAAAGGTGCCTAGCATCAAAGCCCCTGGACCTATCTGCCTGCAGTCTGACAGATTTCTTATTCAGAATTTCCCTTCTCATGTCTGCAGTTTTCCCACAAAACATTCAGGGAGATCAAGTGGTTCTTATACAGAAACTGTAACGACTGCCCTTGTGGGAGAACTACTACAATTATCGTTCTGAAATGTGGGAGGATTCTTACTTTTGGAAGGGGCTAGCTTGCCTGCAAATTTCACTTCAAAATGAAAAAAAAAGTTAAAGATATTTTATTTTACTTTTTAAATAAAATAAATCCAGAATTTTTTACTGAAAATTGTCAAGTCAGCATAGCATCAAACTGTCAATTCTACCTTAATCAAACATTATATATATATATATATATATATATATATATATATATATACACACACACACACACACACACACACACACAGTATACACACACACACACACACACACACACACACAGAGTAATACACACACACACACACACACACACACAGTGTATCTATCTATCATCTATCTATATCTATCTATCATCTATCTATCTATCTATCTATCATCTATCTATCTATCTATATCTATATCTATCTATCTATCATCTATCTATATACAGTATATATATACAGTGTATGTGTGTATGTATGTGTATGTATACACACACACACACACACACACACACACACACCGGGGGGGAATATTCCCTGCAGCTCTGGGGTGTTGTCTGTTCTTAAAATGCCTCAACAATATGTTAAATAAAAGGTTTTATGCATACACATACTTGTCTTGCTGAAGCCTGAGGTCCCAGGAACAACCTTTCTCCCACGAAAGCCCGCGATCAAAACAAGCAGGCCTACCTCAACACACACAGTAGGTCTGAAAATGGTTCAATAATTTGTATGGAACAGATCTGTGGACCACATACTGAAAGCCCCCCGAAGAGTTTGGCATGGCCCCGGGCCTTATGTTTGGCATTGCTGATTTAGAAAGAGAGCTCCGGAGTTTGCATCCTCCGATGCTGTCATTCTGAGGGTTGATTCAAACTTCTACCAGTCATTCCACATGGAGCGCCCAGGCATGCAGCCATGTGGAGAAGGGTAACACCTGACTGGGCACATTCGTGGTGCAGCTGCTGCTTCCCAGCTGTTTCAGCCTCCCCAGGTGCAACAAAGACAAAACAAGTTTCCCACAGGTAGGGATTTAGGGAAGTTAAATATTTCATTTTGTTCTATTTTAACGTAGCATTTGATGAATAGGAAATCGAGATAGGCTTACCTCCTGACCCAGGCATGGCACAGCATGGAAGACTTGAGCAGGAAACTCAAATTTCCACAGGTGTGTGCTTATAACTGTCTGTCGGACTACTTGCTCTCTCAGCCCTTGCCAATCTTGGCTTGTTTGTGCAAGTTGAGGGGGTGAACAGGTGCCCCTACATCTCTGACAGGGAGCCCCCCACCACTGTGAAAGATAAAACCCTCCTTTAAAAAAATAATAATTATGATTTTCAGATTTATACATTTCAATATTTTTACAGTCATTTTAACATTTCAAAACTTGACTTCCTTGCCCCTCTTTCTGAGGCTCCTTAAATTTATTTTTAATATTTTCTGCATATCCAAGTTAACTTAATTTGTTCATTTATTCATCTACTTTAAATATATATGTTGTGTATTGATTCAGAGTGTTATCATATCTGTATTACTATTGTCTGTAATCACATTAGGGTAAAGTAACTGCCTTCCTGTCCCAGAAGGAACAGTTACTATTGGTGCATTCAAGTTGCAGCATTTGGATCCTCTGTCTTATTGGTTCCCACAAAAAAGCAGCTGTGTGATTGCTTGAGATTGTTCCCTTCAAAATGTATCTTTTCCTAGTCAGTCTTCTGTCCCTATAAATGTAGCTTCCCTACCCTCAGTTCCCCCAGTCTTGTTTGCCTGAATAAAGAGTTGTTACATGAAGAAGCTGTCTCCTGCCTACTATGTCAGAGAGCTGAAATCACTTGCTGAAATCATTAACCCACGCTACAACAATATACTCTTATGAAACTGCAGGTTATTACAATAATCCTGCCAATGCTCTTATCTGTTTACAATTTGTCTGTAAATATTCAATAAACCATGTGGGGCACAGTGCCATCGGTGTGCAAGTGACACACAGCTCTATTTCTCTGTTACATCTGAGTCAGAAAAGGCCTTCACAAGCTGAACCAATGTGTGGAGATGCCGGGATGGGCTAGATAAGGACCAATAAACAAGCTGAATCCTGCTAAATCAGAGACATTGTAGGTGAGTGGTTCCTAGTCCTGAGAACTGTGAGGTTTTTAAGCAGAGGTTGGATGGCTACCTGTCATGTATGATTAGCTGAAATTCCTGTGTGGCAGGGGGTTGGACTAGATGACTCTCAGAGTCCCTTCGAACCCTGCAATTCTATGAGGATCTGTGCTTAGGCCCCGGTTCACAAACCCCTTTCCTAAATTGCTGAAAAGGTATGCACTTTCAGAGAAATGGAAACATTTGTAATATCAACCCTCTGTATATTCTTAACACTAGTTAAAATTAATCCCCTAAGAAGGGTCATGCATAAGCCCCACCCATCAGCCAAGAAAGTGACAGTAAATATGTAACCAACAAAAAATGATCCTTTAAAAATAGAAACAGATACTACCTTCTGACCTTAGCTAGATATATATTGACTAAAAAAAGTGGATCCCTGCACAGAAAAGCTTAATGCTGTTTTTTTCCTTATCTAATGATTAATCCATACATATTTCACTGAAAAGCTAGACTCAGAAAAAAGCTTGATAAAATTGCCTTGCATTGATTACACGACTGCTGTTCAGTTGTCCTGAAATCCTCCTTCTGACTGGTATAACATATATTTTAGATATGTCAGCAAGGCCAGGCCAGCTCTAATAGCAAAGCAAGAATTTTTTAAAAACATGAAGGTTCCACGCGCTTTGTACAATCTACATGTCCATACTTATGTCACATAAAATGTTTCAGAAGGTGAGAGGATATGTTTTTTAAAGGCTTTTCACTTAGTGCAATAACCGCTTGCACAAATGACTCCTCCCTCTTTCAGGCAAGCAACAAATGGGAAATATAGGTTCTATGTGCTTTGTTTTGGGCTAGTAACCCTTTGTGAACTTATTTGCAAGGTTGATTTAGGGTTCCCCTCCAGAATCCAGTGCATTATTAAAACATGGTAGCATACCCTCCAACATTTCTCTGATGAAAATAGGGACTTCCCATTCCATAATGACAATTTTACTATTTATACCCCACACATCTTACTGGGTTGCCCCAGCCACTCTGGGCCGCTTCCAACATATATAAAAACATAATAAAACATTAAACATTAAAAAAAACCCTTTCCTATACCGGATTGCCTTCAGATGGCTTGGGGGGTCGGATAACTCCCTACCCTCCAACATTTCTCCAATGGAAATAGGGACATCCTACAGAAAAGTGGGACATTCTGGGATCAAATCAGAAACCGGGATGGCATCTCTAAATCAGGGATGTCCCTGGAAATTAGGGACACTTGGAATGTCTATGAGAGAGGGGAGGCCAGTGTACTTTGTGTACTGGGTAAAAAAACATCTGATTGCACAAGGGAATGTTATGACTGCACTATGTGCATAAATGCATCCATCCATATGTAACAGAAGCAATTGTGCATCTGTTACATATATTTATGTATCTTTGCTTGCTCTTTTAGAGATCTTTAAGATTTATGATTGTGGAGTCCTTTTGCTTAAACACCATTAAAGGAGGAAGATGTAACATGGGTACAATAGGGGGTGAGGTGAGCCGAGTGTTAAAGTAGGGAATGCTGAAACTGCTGTAGAGTGTGAGTTAATTAGAAACATTTGTCAAGGTTGGGGGGAAACCTCTCTCTCCGTAAACTCATTTGTTTGGAAAACAGTGTTCATGTACTGTTTATAATGGGGTTGACTTTCCAGGAGGAGCAAACAAGGTCAATAGGTAGTGCCAATACTGAGCCCTTTTATTTGGCTCAGTCTTTTTGACTCTGAACATCTGCTTGACTCATCCTCACTTTCACGCTTGTTTCTAGCATGGTCAGTCATTCAGACTATTTAGCAAGATGCCTGGGAATGCTTCACATGTGATTGGAGGCCTCAAGAAGCCTTCGGAGGTCAGAACTCTGGTGACCTGGGGTGGGTGACTTTGCTGTCTATCCAAGTCCTGTTTCCCAAGTTGTTCCTGGTATTTTGAATGCCTCTCTGCTCGTTTCTGGAATCCTGTGTGTCTGAATCACCCCACTGTAATGTGAAATACCGCATTTCATGTGGAAACTCCCAGAACATATAGCTAAAGAAGAATACATGGGAAGTATTTACATTCACATGTTTATCCAAGAATGGGCTTCATTTTTCTTAGCTGAAGACCACAGCTTCTTCCTTAAACATTCAAACAAACGGTGTCCTTCTCTCTTTCATTTATTCTCCTAAGCCTTTGACAGTAAACGAGTTATCGGCAGGTGCCAAAATGCTATTAATGTGGGCCACAAGCTGGTTGTGGGACCTTTGATGTGACAGCACAGCCACAAATGGCTTCAGGTCAGCTCTGGGGGTCTGGCAACCCAAGCAGTTATATAGCTGGCAACTCCTATGATGGCCTTTGGAAGCATGTGGTGCCACAAAAAGGCTCCTAGCCCAGCTTGGATCACATTTAGGTGGCTGTTGTATGAACCAAGGACCCAGGTGGCGCTGTGGGTTAAACCACAGAGCCTAGGGCTTGCTGATCAGAAGGCCGGCAGTTCGAATCCCTGCGACGGGGTGAGCTCCCATTGCTCGGTCCCAGCTCCTGCCCACCTAGCAGTTCGAAAGCACGTCAAAGTACAAGTAGATAAATAGGAACCGCTCCGGCGGGAAGGTAAACGGCGTTTCCGTGCACTGCTCTGGTTCACCAGAAGCGGCTTTGTCATGCTGGCCACATGACCTGGAAGCTGTACGCCGGCTCTCGGCCAATAAAGCGAGATGAGCGCCGCAACCCCAGAGTCGGACACGACTGGACCTAATGGTCAGGGGTCCCTTTATCTTTACCTGTATGAACCAATGCCTACGTGTGTGTATGCGTGTGTGTGTGTGTGTGTGTGTGTGTGTGTGTGTTCAGGATGAGACTGCTGCTTTCTGCATAATATTTGAGCTGCTGTGACAGCACAGATTGCAGGAAATGCATGAACTCTCTCCACATAGAGGCACCAGCCTTTCATTGCATCTTCACACAGTCCCCAAGGCCATCATGTTTGGGCTCGTTCACTGCATGATTTGGCTTATGCTATAAAAACCTGAAGTCTAGGCAATCGCATGGTACTGATTAGGAAACGGGGTGCTTAACCCACACATTGTCTCTTTGTAGCAGTGCACTCAGCTTTGCTGCAAACATCTTAGCTCCAAAATGAGCCTGAGAGTTTACAGTTTCCCCACGAATATTGGCCCCACTGGAGACAAAAAACTTTCATCGGGATTCAGTGCCAAAAACCTGTTATTTAATGCCAGTGGACGCAGAACACCAAAGTGGAATGCATTTGAATAGATATCTGCAGAGTGAAAGGGCAGCTGAGTACTTCTGAGCATGTGCAGAGTGGCTCTCCTTTACCACTGAGCAATTATATCCGTACACACACTCTTGCATTTAGAGGTTCAGGTGAATTACTTTTGGGTAATGTGGGCTCATTTAAAAGTCATTGCAGGGATGCCCTTAGCCTGTTCTGCATCAGTTCCCCTTATCAGTCATATCTAATCTCCCTATCATGGGAGCCACTGACTTCGGCAATATTTGCAGACACAGAAACACTCTGGAATGAGAATCTGTACATCTTCCCCCTCTTGTAGGCTCCCTTGTCCTCGAAGGAGGGATTCAAATGTCAATCTCTTTTTCTTAAAAACACACACACACACACACAAACTTTGATTTTATGGAGGACCATCATAAAAATGGGTAACCAATCCAATTGTAAATTGCTTGATGAATCTTCTTTGAAAAGCTGCCAATAATGCTAATCATCAAATGGTTGAATCCAGCTCTGGAGAAATGCATTTGTGAGGAACGGCAGTGTCTGTGACTTTGACAAAGGAATTGCTGACTTGCATCACTGTTTGTCTTTTGATGTGAAAGAGCAAATCGATTTATAGAGCTTTTGCTTGCAGATGTAGGATATGATTAGTATGCAGAAAGACCTTTCCACAGTGTCATTTGTTTATTTAGCTGTCTCTGCACTTAGCCCTGAATGTGTATACTTAATTAACACGCACAAAGCGAACAGAAATAAAAACCCAGATCTACGACCAAAGAATTCTCTGTGCACTGTGTTATTTGTCACCCCTCCATACCCAAATAAACTATTTCAAAGCCTGCATGTAAAAATAGGCGCTCATGCAACTTTCACAGAATTCAAAATCAAGGTGTCAGTTGGTTCCATTCAAATGACCCGGGTGTGTGTGTGTGTGTGTGTGTGTGTGTGTGTGTCAAAAGAACATGTCCCATACATATGTGAACACATTCTGAACAGGGTTCAGCTAAACATCTGAGGACCGGAACTGAGAACTCTTACTGTAAAAAGCAACTTATATTATAGGCCGCCTTTTGGGGGGCAAATCCCATTCAAGACAGCTTCTGCAGCATAAATACACAGTACAAAAAGACTTACAAATAGCAGCAGTATTAACTATCATTTAAAAACATAGGCCAGTTAAAACAAATAAAGCCTTGTAAAAGTCCCATAAAAATAGAGAGCTATTTTGGGTTGTCTTTCTTGGGCAATTGCTTTTGAAATTCAAAACTGGATTAATTTTCCAATCATTTTCTTAACAAAGAAAACATTACTTCAGTACTTTATCTTTCTTGCCGGTAGACAAAAACCCCCACTTGTTCTCTCTGTTTGCACACTGAGACATGTGCTTGCCAGACCTTTTATAAATTTATTCCCTTCACATTGTATTTGGTGAAGAGACTCCCCCCTCCTTTGTTATTGTTGCAGGGTGCAATCTCCTTTTCATTTTTATGCCATTCAAATGAAACATTTCCATGCTTTCTTTCCCTCCCTCTACCCCTAACTACCAGTTGTCTTTAAATTTTCATTTAAAACAGTTGTTGAGCCTTTATAAAAATGTCCCTCAGATGTTTTCCTGAGGTCAATGTACTTTGTAAAACATCCTATGAGACCTGAATCATTCTGTTATTCAAGGCCTTACTGGTCTTTCGCTTGGAAATTTTAGCTGAGAAAGAGCTTAGAGAGAAAAGCAAAGACGCCGGAGACCTTCATGTCAATAATGAATGATCAATAGAGGTCGTGTGCTAGAAAATTGACATTCAGTCAGCAATTCTGCATGTATTCATGTACTTTTTACAGGTTTCTCTGGAGACGGGGTGTTCAAAACCAAAAAGTTACCTAAATATAAACTAAGGATAACCAGGTAATGCCCTGAGATATCTGGCATCAATGGACTTCTAATTCTTACTATTTTTATGCACCCTCTGTAAACAAACAATTCAACCATTTGACTTCTAACCAAACATGAGGAAAAAGTGGGTTTCTTGGGCAAATAAAAAGAGAGGAAAATAAAATATAGAGAGCAAGAATTTCAGGGTAACAGACACAGAGTAGGGCAGGTGTAGTCATTGTGGTACTTTCCAGATGTCGTAGGTTACAAGTCCTATCACCCTTGTACATTGGCCATTCTAACTGGGACGGACAATAGTTTGAGTCCAACAACATCAAGAAGCTATTAATGCTCAGTCAGGAAGTGGTGGACTGGTCTGGATTTAATCCCTTTCTGCCCCTTCCTCTCTGTCCTCTTTGTGTAACACCATCTGTCCCACCCTTGTGCTACTTGTCTTTTTGAAGGGTTGAGTATTGGGGTGGGGTGGGGTGCGGTTTGAGCCATCATTGGTAGGTGGGACTCCTTCAGACTGCAGGGCCCAAGAAAGACATCTCAAAATAGCTCTCTATTTTTATGGGACTTTTACAAGGCTTTGTTTTAACTGGCCTATGTTTTTAAATGATAGTTCTTGATTTGCCTGTTTGGGTCTACTTGATAGGCTGTAGAGGCTGGTGAAGAAAATTAAGATAATTGTGAAAACGAGGCGTTTTTGGATTGGGGGTACCTGGGAGATATTCACCCAAAGATATTCACTCTGGGGTGGGTGGGTGCTGCTGAGTGCCCTCAGGGACGGGTATTCATGGCTGGGTAAACACTGTCTGGGGCCTGGGAGATAGCTCTTGCCAGGGCTGGCTCAGCACCTTTTGGTGCCTGAGGCAAGATGTGCCCCCCCCCCAATCTCAGCCCATACCTTTAGACACCAGACAAAAACATTCTCCTTCTCCCAGGCCTTTAGCTACAGTAATTCAACAATCTATGTCCTTTTAAATGTGTTTATTGGAAGGATGGTTATTGGGGTGTTTTGTTATGCATGCTGTGTTCTCATTTTTTATTTTTATGTAATCCCCCCCCAATGATCTTTGGATGAAGAGTGGTAAGCAACAACAACAACAAATGGAATTGCACAAGGGAGAAGCCAGGAAAATGGCTAGTATTTTTGATGCCTGCCAATCTTATAATCATAATGCGCTTCTTTTTCAGGAAAAGTGAAGAGAATTCTCTCCATTGCAAGTAAGGGAAAAGGTCTCACATGTTATACTTGCTGTTCTTCTTCTACATCATCTGAACAATCCAAGTAAAATACGTTCCTGTTAGGTCCCATCTGAAAGCAATGGAATGAGACCCAGCTGGAGTGTGCCTTATTAATAGTCTGACGGTAAGATTCCATATCTAATAATAACATTTTATTCATTTTTTGAATATGTAAAACACCTTTTTCACAAGCTCACAAACTATGTTCAAAGCATTAAAAACACACCAACAAACCAAATCATAACCATAATAAAAAAATCAGAATAAAACTCATTTAAAAAACAACAGCAGTTGTTGTTGTTGTTGTTGTTGTTGTTGTTGTTGTTGTTGTTACAATAAATAAATTATATACCACTTACTGCCAAAACAGGCTTCTTAAGAGGTTCACAGAGTATTAAAATCACTTACATTTATAATGCTAAACATCTTCAAAAGCCTGACAGAGCAAGCAAGGTCCCCCCCCCCCCCATTACGGATTCAAGGTTTCCTTGTTTAAATAGAAACCTATTGATAAAGGGACATGGGTGGCGCTGTGGGTTAAACCACAGAGCCTAGGGCTTGCTGATCAGAAGGTCGGCGGTTCGAACCCCCGCCACGGGGTGAGCTCCCGTTGCTCGGTCCCAGCTCCTGCCAACCCAGCAGTTCGAAAGCACATCTAAGTGCAAGTAGATAAATAGGTACCACTCCGGCGGGAAGGTAAACGGTGTTTCCGTGCGCTGCTCTGGTTCGCCAGAAGCAGCTTTGTCATGCTGGCCACATGACCCAGAAGCTGTACACCGGCTCCCTCAGCCTATAAAGCGAGATGAGCGCCGCAACCCCAGAGTTGTCCGTGACTGGACCTAATGGTCAGGGGTCCCCTTTACCTTTTTATTGATGAAGGAGATATGTTAGCACTTCCAGTTTTTCAATTTCTTTCTGTTTCCAATAATGCACTGGCAGTTTTGGGAATTAACCTGCCTCCATTACATGTGAGTAGCTATAAAAAAAATATCAAACCATCTTCGGTGGGGGAGGGGGATTGTCTTTAGTTTAAAGACATTAGAGCATCCTTTCTCCATCTTGGGTCCCCAGATGTTGTTGGATTACAACTCCCACCACCCCGACTAGCTGGGGATAATGGGAGGTGTAGTTCAACAACACCAGGGGACGCAAGGCTGAAAGAGGCTGAAACCTGACAATTCACAATTACGGCAAAAAGATTCCCAAGAAATCTCCATTGACTCAAATACATATACAACATGTTTAGCCTGTCATTCTCTCTAACTAGCAAACTCAGATGTTTGGAAGGAAAATGGAGCCTTCCAAAAATACCTATTTGAGAAATGCCCTAGGTATGCAAAAGTTCGTTAGTTTGTGAACCAGAACACAATTACATTTCGGGGAAAACAACTGCCGGAGAGGAAACTGTGAGCTTACAGACTGTTGATGGTGGTTGAGCCAAGAAAAAGGAAGAGATGATTATTAAACCCAAAGGTCAGTCAGACAGCTTGAGTGTCCCAATCAAATCTATGGCTGAGACACAGAATATGCCTGTATCACAGAGTTAAAAAATACTAAGGATTATAGCTAGCAGCCCTCTAGCACAGGAGTGGGGAAACGTTGTGACCTGGTGGGCCACATCCTTGTGTCCCCATCCTGCCTAGTGGGCCAACTTTGAGAAGTGGGCAGCATCACTCATACTTCTGTCATTTGTATCCCCCTTTTACTTCAGAAATTTTAACTGGGAGGCTGAGACATTGGATTAGAGATGAAACTGATTTACTCCTCAAAATTCCCCCATGCAAATGTTCACGATAATTATTCTCAAAAATTTAATATTTGTGTTAGACTCCCGTTATTTTCTTCCCAGTACTGGCTATCTGGCAATTGATATATTGTAGTATTGGGTAGCTGTCATGCAATATTATTTGACCTTCGAGATTTCTGATAGCTGATGCTCAATATTTTATAACTGAGTGCATACTTGGCTAAAAAAAAAATTTGAAAGAGAAAACAAGAACAAAAACAAGGGGGAGAGAGGTCAAGAAAGCAGGTCCTTATAGTAAAGAAAAAGAAGTTTATGACTGGGTATTATCCTGAAATTTACTGCTCCAATGCATAAATATAAAGTCCATTGTTTCACGAACTTGTTTGCCTGTTGCTCATAGTTATATTCCATATTTTCTAGTAACATTCAAAAATCAACTGAGCTCCAGTTTTGGGTACCAGGTTTGAAAATGCATGGAAATCTCAATGAGTACAGAAGACTTCTCCACTACAGATAGGCATCCCAGAGAACATGGAGACTGGTGGTGACTGAAAGATGGAAGTGTAGCTAGAGTACTCATGCACACTCTTCCCTCCTTGTGTATTTATTTAACCCCAGTTACGGATGCTAGAATAGTGCCAGTGTTGAGAAGTACTGATAGGTCAACCACTGGATCAGATGAGCTACAATGAGCTTAAGAGAATGTTTAAGATATCATTTATAAAAAAAACTCCAGAGGCCTTCCTTTTGGGAATAGTAGGCCATGACATTCCAAAAAATATGAGGGAATTATTTTTGTATGATACTGTGGCTGTGAGAATATTGATAGCTATGAACTGGAAGAGTGATAAAGTACCGACAAAATTGGATTGGCAAAATAAATTGTTGGAGTATGCAGAATTGGCTAAATTAACAGAAAAATTGAGAGACCGCATGGAACAAACTTTTATTTTAAAAATGGAGAGTGTGTATAAAAATTATCTTAAGGATTATTGTAACAGTATGAAGTCTGTGGCAGCTCTAGAATAGCTCCTGTGATACATTGGAAGAGTACCAGAAAAGAGAGTATATAGGAATATAATGAATAATAAGACTGAAATAAATTGTGTGATGGGTTAAATAACGTTTATAAACATGAGGGGTTGGCAGGAAGTCAATGGATGTGTGAGAAGAATACGATGTTAAGTAATAAGTACAATTTTTTTCTTTATTATGTATAATTTCATTATATGTTGTTTTCTTTATTTTTGTATATAATTTCAATAAAGCATTTTAAAAGCAAAAAAAAAAAAAAAGAGTGGGAAGGGTTACTGACACATACTTACATCTTTCTCATTAAGATCACTTGGACTTAAGAGTGCTAAGCTCAGCATGAATTGCATGCAGTGTATTGCGTGTCGAGGTCCCCAAACCACCCCTCAAATAATTCACACATCAGTCAGAATTTTAGTTTTGGTTTTTGGCATGATTTTGGCCACAACTTTATTAAAATACAAACAATGTGAGTGGTTGCTTAGGCATTGGTTAAGACTATCTGTCCCACAGGGGACAGAAGTGACGACCGTCAGTAAGGGGAAAACCCTCTGGAGAGATAAAGGGAGCCGGGTGGTCTGACCCTCCCCTCTCCCCACAGGCTCTCAGGGCTCCTGCACGGCCCTAGCCCCCGACGGGGGGTTCAGACAAAAAGCATCGAGCCCCTGGATTCCTTTAACGGAATTCCCCTAACACCAGCAACAATTGGAGGGGCAGACGCAATCAATCATAACCCCTCCTCCAACCAACATAATAACCAATGCCTAACCGCCAACCTTACAAGTTGTGACTATTTGCTACGCAGTAGGCGAAAACCAGATGGCGCCAGCCAATCAGCCAAATGGAAAATTCCTACCAGGCCCCTGGCCCAACAGCAGATGACCCCATGACAGGCATAGCAAGGTCAACACAGGGGCCTAAAATATAGGGATGGAGGGAGGGTGATCCGAAGCATGCAGCCAAGAGGGGGATCATGTTGCAAACCCACCAATATATATTCGCTGGGCTGTCCATCAATAAATTGCAACATACAATTCTCCCCAACGACACCCATGACCCAATCACAGCAATGGCCATCCATATGATCCCGCCCAGCACCAGAGGGGTGACTTGCTGGCCCCCACCGCAACACGTGCTCTCCATGAAGGAGAACATGCTTTTTAAGATGCTTCCAACAGACTGTGTTGCTGAATCCATGTTTTGGCTTGACCGTTTGTTGGGAGCTGTCATACAGGTGGCCCTTCTGATGAGTAATTCACATATGGTCTGAAACACAGTGGAGCTGGTTTGGGCAAGGGAGAACAGGCTTGCCCAAACTGCCCTGCTCTCCTGCAGCAGGAATCAGTCAAATCGAACGCAAACATTCCCTGACTGCCTGCATTTGCCAGTTGGACCTTGCAAATGTATTCTAATGTGTATGTTCAGAGGGAATGTCAAAGTGAAGTATTATCATGTGTATGTTCAGAGGGAATGTCAAATAATTATTAATGGAGTCGATTTCATTGTTTCTGTGAAGCTCTTTTTTGCAGCCCATGTGAAAATCCTGGTTTTTATTGAAAGACCATAATTGAAACAGAAAAAACAATCGACAATTCCTAACCAGAACTCCCTGGGTTGAGGGAGAAAGAGAGTTAGAAGTGACAATTAATAGCCAAGTACTGGAAAACGCAAGATATTCCTACGATAAATGACTGGCAAATGAAAATGCTTGAATATATGGAACTGGCCGAGATGACGGGAAGGATCCGCGACCAGAAAGAGGAGAAAGTAGAAGAAGATTGGAAGAAATTTAAAGAGTATTTGAAGAAATATTGCAACATATAGAATACCCTTATGGAAGTACAGTTAGGTTATCGGCAATTTATATAGTTTGATGTTTTGCAAAGTATTGATTTTATTATTATTTACAATTTATATGTTTAGGGGGGAAAACCTGCTACAGGAGAGAAATGGACAATGAAGCTCAGAGGAGGGGTTTGGGGGAAGTCATCATACAATGGAAAATTTCAATGTAAGGGTTTGTGAAATGTATGTGTTTTGTTTGTATGTCTTGTTTTTCTTTTTGATGTTCTGTTGTTTTATAAAAAATATATGCAATGAAAATTATTTTTTTAAAAAAGAGAGAGTTAGAAGTGAGAAGCTAGAAACTCGTGAAACACGATCAGTTACAAACACGCTATGTTATCCTCTTTTAGAAGCATCAGGCTAAAGGTATAGAAAAGTTAGAGGGATTTTTTTTATTGACAGTATTACCGGTGATAAGACATCTAGCCGAATCGGGCCACACCACACCCTCATTTTGATAATTTGAGTCATAGTGAGTTGGGAACATCTTGTATGCTTCTCCCAGAGCTTAGTATTTAGAGTAATAGGGTTTGCATTAAACTGAGTACTTCTTATAACAGACCCATCAAAATTAATGAACCTATGCTAATCATGTCCATTAAGTTCAATAGGTTTACTTTGAGTATGGCTAACATTGGATACAATCCATACTGTTCCATTTAGCTATTCATGTCTAATAGCGGATAGACCCGGACTCTGAGGGCTCTTTCTCTTTTTAAAGGGCACAGAAACCCAACAGCTGCTTCCTGTGCCCAAACGCTAGAAGAGACACAACAGTAGCAACATAACAATTCACGGTTGACAATAAATTTAAAGGATCTGTTATAAAAGGAGAACGCTGACCTCCCTCTTAGCCTGTATTACAGTTGGTTTCTTCTTCTAAGGGCAAATAATTGCATTTTAAGATGTCTCTCCAAACGTTTTTGTGTACGTGTGATGATCCCATTTTAATAAAGCATTGAGAAACAAAACAAAACAAAATCTGAATAAAATGTTTTTCCTGAAAGGCTCAGTCAAAGGCTAGCTACATGGAAGGGTGAAGAAACAAAACACAAGCTTTTTACAGTCCCTTCTTTTCAACAATGTAACTGCACTTTCAAATGTGCTTTGTTGTTTTCTTTTAATTCACTAAAATTAATCTTATAGATGTAGATGCCAGATTTGCATTAATTAAAACTCCACTGTAGAAGCCAGGCTTAATTGCAATCAAATTTGCTTAATTATGCATGGCGAGAGATTCCCAAATGAGAAAGGTTTTAGTAAGGATTTTTGTTTTTTATACTGACAAAATAAATTGAAATTGTCATTTTTTTGTGTTTTATGTAACACTTGTAAATAATTTGTGGAGCACCTTAAGTCTTCTATGTAAAGCAATGTTATTGCTTAAGTAATTATAACAATCTGCATTTTTCATTGTTAATTGTCGGTGTCAGCCTCATTAATTTTAATTTACAGCCTGTAATGAAATTAAGAAAATTTTATGCTGATCTGTTGAAACTTGTATCATAGTAAGTTACTTAAGGAAACTAAAGTTTTTTGAAAGAGTGGAAATTATATTTTATGCATTGCTGCTAACAGCACCTAAGTCTTATCTTTTCTTGACAAAAGAGGGATGTGCAAAAAACTATTTCCTACATATTGTTTGGATGTAATCATGCCAGCTTATAGCTACATATAATAGCAGCAAAAAAAGAAAAGGGATTCTGTGGCTTTTTCAGATTTTTGGCGGCCTGTACAGAGTTGCCTAACGGGATGCGGGTGGCGCTGTGGGTTAAACCACATAGCCTAGGGCTTGCTGATCAGAAGGTCGGCGGTTCGAATCCCTGCGACGGGGTGAGCTCCCGTTGCTCGGCCCCAGTTCCTGCCCACCTAGCAGTTTGAAAGCACGTGAAAGTGCAAGTAGATTAATAGGAACCACTCTGGCAGGAAGGTAAACAGCCTTTCCGTGCGCTGCTCTGGCTCGCCAGAAGCGGCTTTGCCATGCTGGCCACATGACCCGGAGGCTGTACGCCGGCTCTCGGCCAATAAATCGAGATGAGCGCCGCAACCCCAGAGTCGGACACGACTGGACCTAATGGTCAGGGGTCCCTTTACCTTTATACATATTTCAGAATAGTTTCCACATCTTGTTTCTGTATTTACAATTTCTAGAACTGCTGCATATATGTTATTCAAGAAGAAAGCCCCCTCCCAATTTGTTTTGGGTGATTAAAGTGTATTAAAAGTAAAGGTAAAGGGACCCCTGACCATTAGGTCCAGTCGCGGACGACTCTGGGGTTGCGGCGCTCATCTCGCTTGACTGGCCGAGGGAGCTGGCGTACAGCTTCCAGGTCATGTGGCCAGCATGACTAAACCGCTTCTGGCGAACCAGAGCAGCACACGGAAACATGTTTACCTTCCCACTGGAGAGGTACCTATTTATCTACTTGCACTTTGATGTGCTTTCGAACTGCTAGGTTGGCAGGAGCCATCCTGAAATAATTGACAAGAGGTGGAGGCAATGCTATCACATTAAAGGAACAGTTACAGGTAGGTAGCCGTGTTGGTCTGCCATAGTCAAAACAAAAAATAAAAATAAAAAAATTCCTTCCAGTAGCACCTTAGAGACCAACTAAGTTTGTTCTTGGTATGAGCTTTCGTTAGGGTTGGTATCTGAAGAAGTGTGCATGCACATGAAACTCATACCAAGAACAAACTTAGTTGGTCTCTAAGGTGCTACTGGAAGGAATTTTTTTATTTTTTATTTTGTTTTGATTAAAGGAACAGTTTAGCAAGGTAAGGGAGAAATGATAAGGATAAAATTTGATTGCATTTCACTGAACTCATACAAATAAAAAAACAAAATACCTTTGATATGTTTTGAATTACCATAGGGAAATATTTACAAAGCAGGGTTTCGAAAATAGAATATTGACAAATTGATAATGCAAAACTTACTCTGATTCTGGATGACCAGACATGAGAGTTTTCAAGTGCCATAAACTGCGGCATCAAACTTCATCCATCATTTTGGGAAATGCTTGGTGAAGTTACTCAGATTGGAGGTCTTCAAATCTTCAAATGCCGTATATCATGCGAGGGCTCAGAATCAAATAAAGTAGTTAATAGTGGGGATACTGACAAGGGCATGTAGTTAGGTCCAAAATGAATTGCAGCGCTTCCCAGACAAAGGAAATTAACTTGTCTGGCACCGATTGTTTACAAGGCATTTTGCTGGTTTTTAGAAATTGTGGGCAGTTCCAGAGAAAACAGAGTGCAAAGCAAAGCCCAAGTTTTATATTGTTATTCTCAAGGCGTGTGTTACAAGACTAGATCCAATCAGCATGTTACAGCATCTGCCCAGGTTACCTGCTCAAGGTAGGCGCTTGCAAGGGACACTGCCTCTCTCTAGGGCACTGCAACTTCTGAAACTGTTAATGGAACAGCAGAAGATGGTGAGCCTTTGGATATGACTTACTCACATCTTTTAAAATGCTTTAGGAATGGAGCCTCATAAACGAAGATTAAAGCCCATAAATTCTTGCAGAGCAAGAGTCGGAGTCAGACCATGGATTAAAATATAAGCAGCCAACAGATGTAGCATCAAAATAATGAGATATTAAAAGCAGGGTGATGACGGGTCATCTCTATGAACAAATTTATATAGTGACTCATGATCTAGAAATTGGACAGAATGCAGCTGGATCTCTCCTACCCTCCCCCCCACTCCGTTCTCAAGGATTTGTATTTGGAATAACTCCAGTGTGATGGCTAACATGACCTTAATATCAGCTCCACCTTTATCATTTTGGCTGAAGGGCAATCCTGGCATAATATGTTGCTTGCCTCAGTCAACTGTATTGCATTAACTTGTTTTAGCTATAATCGTAACCCTGGTGAAAATAATGAAGAACGGCGAGGGGACTCAGTTCTTCTCCATGGAACTAAAATGCATCATTTAATTCCCTTGTTTAATGAAACTGTTGCTGTTTTTGTTGACTTTCCAACATGATTATCTTGCACTTATTTATTATTTTAATTATTTCTAAACTTATATCCATTTTTGACAGTACTCCTACAGTGGTCCATTGCAATCGTAAAAACAAAAATGCAGAACCACCGCCTTGCCGACGTGGGGATTCAGGGCACAGTCCGACAATGGCTGCGCTCCTTTATCTCAGGTAGGGGACAGAGAGTGGCGCTAGGGAAGGAGTTGTCGCCGCGGCACTCCTTGGTGTGTGGAGTTCCGCAGGGCGCAATCCTTTCCCCAATGCTTTTTAACATCTTTATGCGCCCTCTTGCCCAGATTGTCCGGAGTTTTGGGCTGGGTTGTCATCAACATGCTGATGACACCCAGCTTTATCTGTTGATGGACGGCCGTCCTGACTCGGTCCCAGACACACTGACCAGGTGTTTGGAAGCTGTGGCTGGATGGATGCGTGGGAGCCGGTTGAAGCTAAATCCTTCGAAGACAGAGGTCCTCTGGCTCAGTCGGGGCGACATGGGGTTGGGGGGCCAACTCCCATCTCTTGCGGGGGCCCAATTAGTGCCAGCGCCTTCTGTCAAGAGTTTGGGTGTAACCTTCGACGCCTCCCTTTCCATGGAGGCGCAGGTTGCAGCCACAGCAAAGGTGGCATTTTTCCATCTTCGACGTATCAAGCAGTTGGTCCCTTACCTTTCTCGCCCGGACCTGGCCACAGTGATCCATGCGACGGTCACCTCCAGGCTTGATTATTGTAACTCGCTCTACGCGGGGCTGCCCTCGAAGCTGACCCAGAAACTCCAGCGGGTGCAGAATGCCGCGGCGAGGCTCCTTAGCCAGAGTTTCTGATGACAGATTTAAAATTTACCTGACTTCATGCAATTAAGTGAGCTTCTATGATCAGAGGGCAATTACATAACAGGGATATAATCTTTTAACCCTTTCTTCCTCAGCTCTCTAATTAACTTGAATGATTTTGTTGGGCTTTGTGTGTTTATTTTATAATAAGTTGTTTCCAGGGTCAGGAATCTATTAAAGAAGGTTAATAGGGGATACCATTTGTTTCTCGTTGCTGCTAATGGGTGGTTTTAACTAGTTTTTTTTCTTCCCCAGTGCATTTGCCCAGAATTTACAGCCCCAGTTACACTGAGCTAGCAGGAATAGAAGATCTCCAAGGCGGATCCCTTTTGGATCTCACATCCAAAGCTGTTTTCAAGACAGATTTTGAAAAAGGCAAAGCCCCCTGGATCTGCTTGCAGAAAAGCAAGCTCTAAGACTTAAGGTGGCAAGTTGCCATTCTTGAGAAAATGTGCAGAACTCATGACTTGTATGCGTATGCTAATTTCCACAGATCTCCTGTGTTTCAGGTTACAAGTGCACCTCAGGAGCAAGTGCATCTTTGGCCAGCTCTTTGGTTCTCCGCACTAAACATATATTGTTAAGTAGAGGATGGCAAGAGCACTGAATTAGCTCTGCTCTGCTCTGCACTGCACTGACTTTGGCGCCACATTGTCCCTCCCTCTCTACCTCCTGTAAGCAGCAATGATGCGACCAGCCAGAATAAATAGGCCTGCTTAATATACCTGTATAGCGTGTTCTCCTTCATGGAGAGCACATGTTGCGGTGAGGGCCAGCAAGTCACCCCTCTGGTGCTGGGCGGGATCGTATGGATCGCCACTGTTATGATTGGACCCTGGGTGTTGTTGGGGAGAATTGTATGTTGCAATTTATTGATGGACAGCCCAGCAGATATATATTGGTGGGTTTGCAACGTGATCCTCCTCTTGGCTGCGTGCTTCTGATCACCCGCCCTCCGTCCCTATATTTTAGGCCTCTGCGTTGACATTGCTATGCCTGTCATGGGGTCGTCTGCTGTTGGGGCAGGGGCCTGGTAGGAATTTTTCCATTTGGCTGATTGGCTGGTGCCATCTGGTTTTGATGGTACTCGATTTTGACGTAGCAAAATAGTCACAAATTGTAGCAAATAGTCACAAATTGTAAGGTTGGCGGTTAGGCATTGGTTAATATGTTGGTTGGAGGAGGAGTTAAGATTGAGTGCATCTGCCCCTCCAATTGTTGATGGTGTTAGGGGAATTCCGTTAAAGGAATCCAGGGGCTCGATGCTTTTTGTCTGAACCCCCGGTCGGGGGCTAGGGCCTTGCAAGAGCCCTGGGAGCCTGAGGGGAGAGGGGAGGGTCAGATCACCCGGCCCCCTTTATCTCTCCAGAAGGTTTCCCCCTTACTGACAGCTGTCAGTTCTGTCCCCTGTGGGACAGATAGTCTTAACCAATGCCTAAGCAACCACTCACATTGTTTGTATTTTAATAAAGTTGTGGCCAAAATCATGCCAAAAACCAAAACTAAAATTCTGACTGATGTGTGAATTATTTGAGGGGTGGTTTGGGGACCTCGACACGCAAATGCACGTCAAAGAACAATAGAATAAGATAGCTATAATTATTATGAGGTACTTAAGAAATGCACAACAAATATTCTTAAACTACAACAACAAACATTTAAAATGGAATCCTATATACACTTCCCTTGGAGCAGGGGCGGAGGAAGCTTCCGCGGTACCCGGGGCGGCGCGGCTGGAGGCACCCCTGGGGGCGGGGCTTCGTGACGTCACGACGTGACGTCACTGCGGCCCCGCCCCCCGCGGGGGGAAGCCCTTTAAAAAAAAGCAAAGCGCTTTCCCCCCCTTTTTTTTAAAGGGCTTTCCCCCCGCTGCCGGGGTGGCGAACGAGGAGGCAGAGCGGAGGAATGTCAGCCTTGTGCTGCCCGCCCCTCCCCTTGCCCCTGCGGCTCCGCCTGGCAGCGGAGAGAAAAGCGCTTTAAAAAAAGGAAAGCCTTGGCTTTTCCTTTTTTTTAAGCGCTTTCCTCTCGCTGCCGGGCGGAGCCGCCTGTAGGAGCGAGGGGAGGGGCGGGCAGCGATGGGATGACACCCCTCCGCTCCGCCTCCTCCTCGCTCGCCGCCCCGGCACACAAGGGCGCCGGAGAAGCAGCAGTGCCAGTTTGGATGGAATGCGCACGCGCGACTTCACGCGTGCGCACTCCATCCAACCCGGCGCTGCTGCTTCTGCGCCCAAAGCAGCGGCGGGGCACGCCTTCTAGCTGCCGATCGCGTGCGGCGGTTGGGGGGGTGTGCCGCCGCTGCTGCTTTTGGCACGCTGCTTCCCAAGGGCGCCGCAGAAGCAGCAGCGGCGGCACCCCCCAGCCGCCGCACGGGATCGGCGGCTGGAGGGGGGTGCCCTGCTGCTGCTTTGGGTGCAGAAGCAGCAGTTCCGTGCGCACTCCATCCAAACCGGCACCGCTGCTTCTGCGGCGCCCTTCTGAGGCGCCGCGCCAAAAGCAGCGGCGGTGGCACCCCCCCAGCCACCGATCGTGTGCGGCAGCTGGGGGGGTGCCCCGCCGCTGCTGCTTTTGGCGTGGCGGCTTGCAAGGGTGCCGCGGGAGCAGTAGCGGCGCGGGCGGGCGGGCCCCGCGCAGGGCGGGGCCAGCCCAACTGTCACCCCTGCCCAAGTGGCACCCGGGGCGGACCGCCCCCCTCGCCCCCCCTTGCTACGCCCCTGCCTTGGAGTAAAGGTAAAGGTACCCCTGACATTTAAGTCCAGTCGCGAATGACTCTGGGGTTGTGGCGCTCTTCTCGCTTTACTGGCCAAGGGAGCCGGTGTACAGCTTCCGGGTCATGTGGCCAGCATGACTAAGCCGCTTCTGGCGAACCAGAGCAGCGCACGGAAACGCCATTTACCTTCCCGCCTGAGCGGTACCTATTTATCTACTTGTACTTTGACGTGCTTTCGAACTGCTAGGTTGGCAGGAGCAGGGACCGAGCAACGGGAGCTCACCCCGTCATGGGGTAGGTCCTGCTAAACTCAGTGGGGCTTACTGCTGACAATACGTATGTAGGATTCTACTGTTAATCTTGAGTACATTTCAAAATTTTGCTCTGCCTTTCAATGCTGGTATATAGGAGTGCCACCTCGGCCCTACGACCGTGGGTGCCAGGGGACTTAGGTGCCATGCAGCATGCATGGCCCTGGCTGGCACCGAAATTTGTGAGTGCCCGGCCACTTCATGGGGAATTTTGTGGGTGCTTAGGCACCCAGGGCCCCAGAGAATTGGCACCTATGCTGGTATACATCTTTCCTCATCTGTTCCTACGATGGTATGGTGATTGTTGGCATCCATCTTTCTCGGGAGACAATGGAGTGGGCCTCTGGAGGTGAAGTTAAATATCTAGAGAATCACAGTGCTTGCTGTGGCTGCGGAGACTGGTAACTGGTAACCGCTGCTTGCAGCAGTGTTTTTGCTGTGTTAGCAGCGCTGAAGAGAAATCTCTGAGACGCAAGCCTGGGCAGTGTGTATGGAGGTCCTGGGTTGCCCAAACAAGAAGACCCCCCTCTCGTCTTTACTGATGTGGCCCAAAGGAAAGCAGAGCTATATGTTGGCACCAGCTTGGCTGCAGGAGTTGCAGGAAGGAGGCATACAAGACGTCATCCAACTATCTTATGATAGGGATAAAATGTCACTTCATACAGAATTACTAAGGCCATTTTCATTCACACGTATGTACAACAAAGGGCAAAAGGTTACTTTTTTTAAAAAAAATGTGAACCTTAACTAAGCATGTGAACTTCAGTAGGCAAGCATAACTAAATTTCTGATTTTCAAGCACTCTATTCTGTTGATGTACCGTAGGTAATGGTCTAGCAGAGTTTAGCGAGTTG
Source organism: Darevskia mixta (assembly GCA_034641385.1). Lineage (NCBI taxonomy): Eukaryota > Metazoa > Chordata > Lepidosauria > Squamata > Lacertidae > Darevskia > Darevskia mixta. Next base: position 12,754,475 of record JAWWNH010000173.1, on the reverse strand, counting down.
TAATCTCTACGGATATACCTATTAGTCAACTTCATGCAGGTGATGTTGGACTGCAATTTCCGTCAGCCCCAACTGACCAGAGATAACCAGAGCTTCAGGCAATTTCGCCATATTAAATGAATTTTTGTATATTATTTCTACCAGTGCTTCTTTTCTGGGGGGACGCAGGGGTATGCATACCCCTAAACATTTTGTGAATCTTTGTACTTTTGTCCATTTACAGTATTTATTTTTCCCAATTTGAACTATAAAATGGTGATTTTCTTGAGTCAAAATTAGAGTACCCATAAACATTTTTTTTTAGGAAAAGAAACACTGATTTCTACCCATATAAGCATTCTTTCGTGATTTTTTTCTTTGAATACATACCTGTACTTTTTTTTTGCAAACAGTTTTTGGTTGGGTAGCACAATTTGGAGAAGGTCCCATTTTGGAAAGGTAGCTCAGTTTTCGGTAGTTACTGGTTTGGAAACTACAAATTAGGTAGGTTTGCTTTAAAATACAAACTAAATTAAGTTCTCTCCCCTCCCTATTTATGAGTAAATTTGCATAAGGCTGTGCTACACAAAATCAGTTCTTGTCCTTACAGTACCTTAAAAAAATGAATGAATCCAAGGATTTCAATATTAGAAATTTTATTTGTTTTTATTCTGTAAGGCACGAGGGGGAAAGTTGTTCCTTTGGTAGTTGTGCTGGCTGAGACTTACAATATACTGCAGCCCAAACAAACATTATAATTACAAATATCAAGGGAAATTTAGGCTAAACAGCAAAATAAAAAAGGGGGGATGTGACTGTGGAAAATTAAATTAATAAAACATTAAGGCCTTAACAAAGAAATCTGCTTTCAATTATGACTAAATTGCTTGCATAGCTGGAAAGAAATAAACATTTTCAATGTTTGCATTTATCAGTGTTCCATGGCAGTCGGAACATGGCTGTGAAATTAGGAAATGAAGAATCTGACTACTTCCAACACCTGTAAGATTCTAAGGAGTTTTATTCCATTGCACACACCCACACACCCAAGAACCAATGGCTTCTTCTCCATGCTAGTTTTGTCATGCCTCTTTATGTACATGCAGGTATAAATTGACATGGGTGAGCTCCAAGTATTCAATCACAATGCTGCAGCCCCATTGACAAGCCTCAGGCTGATGCATGTAACATTCAATGGTTATCTTTGCTGGGATAGTTATATAATAATAATAATAATAATAATAATAATAATAATAATAATAATAATAATAATAATAATTTATTATTTGTACCCCACCCATCTGGCTGGGTCCCCCCAGTCACTCTGGACGGCCTCCAACAGATATTAAAATACATTAAAATATCACAGGTTAAAAACTTCCCTAAACAGGGCTGCCTTGAGGTATTTTCTGAATGTCAGATAGTTGTTTATCTCTTTGACCTCTGATGGGAGGGCGTTCCACAGGGCGGGTGCCACTACCGAGAAGGCCCTCTGCCTGGTTCCCTGTAGCTTTGCTTCTCGCAGTGAGGGAACCGCCAGAAGGCCCTCGGCGCTGGATCTCAGTGTCCGGGCTGAACGATGGGGGTGGAGACGCTCCTTCAGGTATACAGGACCAAGGCCGTTTAGGGCTTTAAAGGTCAGCACCAACACTTTGAATTGTGATCGGAAACGTACTGGGAGCCAATGTAGTTCTCTCAGGACCGGTGTTATGTGGTCCCGGCGTTACTCAAGTCAAAATCGAGTACCATCAAAACGCATTGGGTGCAATAGCGGGTGGGATTGCTAGAATTTTCCTCCAGGTGCCCACTCCCTTTTTATTATTATATAGCGTGTTCTCCTTCATGGAGAGCACGTGTTGCGGTGGGGGCCAGCAAATCACCCCTCTGGTGCTGGGCGGGTTAGGATAGATGGCCACAGCTCCAACTGGGTCCTGGGTTGTTGTTGGGGAGATTTAATTCTTGCAATTTGTGATGGACAGCTCAGCGGGCATATAACCCTTGGCACGCCCTGTGATGTTCCTCTTTGCTGCGTGCAACGGATCTCCCGCCCTTCTTCCCCCTTTTATTAGGCCTCGGTGTTGACCTTGCTATGCCTGTCATGGGGTCGTCTGCTGTTGGGGCAGGGGCCTGGTAGGAATTTTCCCAGTTGGCTGATTGGCTGGTGCCATCTGGTTTTCGCCTACTGCGCAGCAATTAGTCACAACTTGTAAGGTTGGCGGTTAGGCATTGGTTTTTGTGTTCGTTGGTGGAGGGGTAAAGATTGGCTGTGGCTGCCCCTCCATTGCTGCTGCTGCGCGGGGAATTCCATTAAAGGAATCCAGGGGCTCGCCATGCTTTTGTCCATATCCCCCGGTCGGGGGCCAGGGCCACGCAAGAGACTCTGGGAGCATTTGGGGAGAGACGTTGGGTCTGACCCCGACCTCTCTTTCTTCTCTCCCCTAAGTGTTTCCCCTTTACTGACGGTCGTCAGTTCTGTCCTCAGTGGGACAGATAGTCTAAACCAATGCCTATGCAACCACTCACATATCATGTATGGCGGCTAACAGATTGAGGTTGAATCCTGACAAGACAGAAGTACAGTTTTTGGGGGACAGGGTGTGAGCGGGTGGGGGGGATTCCCTGGTCCTGAATGGGGTAACTGTGCCCCTGAAGGACCAGGTGCGCAGCCTGGGAGTCATTTTGGACTCACAGCTGTCCATGGAGGCGCAGGTCAATTCTGTATCCAGGGCAGCTGTCTACCAACTCCATCTGGTGCGCAGGCTAAGACCCTACCTGCCCGCAGACTGTCTCACCAGAGTGGTGCATGCTCTATTTATCTCCCGCTTGGACTACTGCAATGCGCTCTACGTGGGGCTACCTTTGAAGGTGACCCGGAAACTGCAATTAATCCAGAATGCGGCAGCTAGACTGGTGAGTGGGAGTGGCCGCCGGGACCACATAACACCGGTCCTGAGAGAACTACATTGGCTCCCAGTACGTTTCTGAGCACAATTCAAAGTGTTGGTGCTGACCTTTAAAGCCTTAAACGGCCTCGGTCCTGTATACCTGAAGGAGCGTCTCCACCCCCATCGTTCAGCCCGGACACTGAGATCCAGCGCTGAGGGCCTTCTGGCGGTTCCCTCACTGCGAGAAGCAAAGCTACAGGGAACCAGGCAGAGGGCCTTCTCGGTAGTGGCGCCCGCCCTGTGGAACGCCCTCCCATCAGAGGTCAAAGCAATCAACAACTACATAACATTTAGGTAATACCTGAAGGCAGCCCTGTTTAGGGAAGTTTTTAATCTGTAACATGTTAATGTATTTTTTAATATTTGCTGGAAGCCGCCCAGAGTGGCTGGGGAGACCCAGCCAGATGGGCGGGGTACAAATAATAAATTATTATTATTATTATTATTATTATTATTATTATTATTATGTATTTCAATAAAGTTGTGGCCAAAATTATGCCAAAAACCAAAACCTAAATTACTGTCTGAGGTGTGAGTTATTTGAGGGGTGGTTTGGGGACCTCGACACGCAAATATTTTTGCCAATTGTGGAAAGCTGAACGCACGCAAGTTAAATACACTTAAGTTGCAGCTCTGCTGTGAATCCAAGGGTGGGCCTTTAAAGCATTCCTTCTCCCACTCATTTTGTTTTGTTGCCCTCTCACTGAAATCCAAAATGTGGCTTTGTATGAACCAATGTAGCTTATCATCATCATCATCATCATCATGGAAGAGATTGTAGGAGGAAAGACCAAAAAGCATGGTGTGCGTAAACCAGACAAATTCATTCTCTGCTTCAGCACGCACAAACACACACCTCACATATACAAAAATGTATCAAACAGCCTTTGGGTATTACCCATTTTGTTTTCATCTGTTTATTGATTTTTCTTTAAAGCAAGATTCCACCTCCCCCTTCCTTTCTGCCCAGGGCATTGCTTTAAAATTCCATTGACTAAATAAAGTGTTAACTTTAAAGTAATTCATATGTTTGGTTCTCTTTTAATCTTTAGGCAAACACAACATGTCAAGGACATTATTTTCGTTCTGTAAAAATGCTGAGGACCACCTACAACAGCCATGACAGCTGTACTAATCGAAAAAGCAAACGAGGCCACAAAGGACTGTTCTTTGACCATATAATCAATTTTCCACTCAATGCATTGTTCATTCGTGGAGACTTTAATGCTAGAATTGATTTTAACAGCCATTACAGAAATACTTAAGTCAAAGGGCTTGCGACCTTTTTTTTTTTTCATTCTTTCTCTTTTTCTTGTAGCAGGTCCAACAGAAAAAAAGCGCATGATTATGTGGATAAATCAATGGGAGTGATTCATAGTTCTTATTAAGAATATTCTGGGAATCATATTCTGCTTATGTTGTAGTGAGCCAAGGGTGTAACAAGACTGCAGCTTGGGAGCACACAAGATTATCAACTTGCAAATAGGGGTATCAGATGCTGGTCATTATATCATAAAACTCAGGTAAGGAAAGCTTATGAGAAGTCATTACTGTAAGATGTAGCTGTGGAAAATACAATTTCCACCTAACTTCAGGTCTAGCAGAAAATCTGGTATGGGCTCATCTAAATTATTATACACATTCAGAGTACTCTTGAGAGCCAGTGGGGTGTAGTGGTTAAGAGTGGTAGACTCGTAATCTGGTGAACCGGGTTCGCGTCTCCGCTCCTCTACATGCAGCTGCTGGGTGACCAAAGAAGTCACACTTCTTTGAAGTCTTTCAGCCCCACTCACCTCACAGAGTGTTTGTTGTGGGGGAGGAAGGGAAAGGAGAATGTGAGCCGCTTTGAGACTCCTTCGGGTAATGATAAAGCGGGAGATCAAATCCAAACTCCTTCTCTTCTTCTTCTTGCATAGTAACAAATTGTGTCCTCCCTCAAAGAACTCCCTTGTGTTGCGGTGAGACCTGGAGACTGATCCCCTGTGTTGTGGGTGGGTATGATTGCTCAGCCACAACACCTGATTGGTAGGTCCCTCGTTGCTGGGTGCAATCTGGCCAATGGGGTGCAGACTACTGTAAATGTATCGAGGGACCTATATATACCCATGCACATGACCCAGAACTTCCTCTTTTGGTGCGTGCATTCGGAACACCCGCCCACCTCTCCCTACTTTTAGGGCTTTTGTGCTTGACCTTGCTATGCCGTCATGTGTCGTCTGTCGTTTGGACAGGGGCACGGCAGGAATTTCCCCCACTTGGCTGATTGGCTGTTGTCATTTGGGTTTTGCCTGCTGTGTAGCAAATCGTCACAATTTGTAAGGTTGTGGATAGGCACTGGTTCAGGTGATAGGGATGGGAGAACGGTCTCGCCATCCCTATGTGAAGGGTATTCCGTTAAAGGAATCCAGGGACTCAAATGGTTTGGTCAACCCCTGAGAGGGGGTTGTGCCCGTGCCTGAGTCCAGGGGGACATTTGGGTGGCATACATAGTCTGTTCCCAGCTTTCCGCCTATCCAGGTGTTCACCCTTGGTTGACCTATGCTGGTGCCCTGGGTCAGCGCTACCTGCAAGGGTGCAGGGAGCTAGTTGAACCAGAGCCTATGCAACCACTCACTTTCCGTAATCAATAAGGTTGTGGCCTAAATTCTGCCAAAAACCAAACTAAATTTTGAGTCAAGTGTGAATTTATTTAGGGGGGAGGTCTCTGGGTCTGAACACGCAAAAACAGGCCCACCAAAAACGGCACAAAGCAAGCTGAAATCATCTTATCAGCAATGTATTGTGGCCTGAGAGTTGGTGGATAACACTCCTTGTTCTTTCTGTCACTTTCTGAAGTCAGACAGCAGGCTGTGTGGCGCACTGTTGCGCATTCAACCACTGCATGCCAGCATGATGCTGGTTTTGCTTCCCCCTTTCAATGATTCTCCATAAAACTAGTGCCTGTAACATCATGGAGTCACCTCTGCCATGGCTGTTGCTCATTGGCAACAGCCATCACACCACCTCACCAGCCACTGGTTTAGTGGATCACAAGTTGTACAGGCCTGGATCAGAACCCAACCATTTCTCTCCTCAGTCCTTGTCCCCACTGACAAAAATGAATGCAAAAAATATATTCATTGTAGAAAGAGATTAACACGGTGTCCACCATCACTGTCTCTTAACAAATACTAAAAAGAAAAGCTGGCCAAGATTGCAACCACGCCCTTCTCCTGGCTAGCTACAGAGAGTGTGGTTTGAGTTTTTTGGAGGTGTGGTCTTCAAGGAAATGGTTCTGAGCATGCCCAGAAGGCAGGAAGGACTGCTTTTCAAGCAGCCCTACTTGGCCTTGACAGAGATAGGAATTGCCCTCATAACAACAGGAGGGAGGGGAAACCTTTACAACAGGGACTGAAAAGTCGGCAGTCCTAATACTCCATTTTTCACATGGTTTCTTCTGCCCAGCAGCTTTTTTGCCAGAGCTATGTTTTTGGATTAGAATTGGCTGAATGATGTAGAGACCTGACTGGTTAGTGAACAGCTACAGATTGACAGAAATTTCTGCTGAGCTTCTTTGAGTTCAAATAGATGCGTGGGACAAGAAAAAGTATGTGGTTTTGAACGAAGTGATACCCACGATAGAAGAATGGCAAATGAAAATGATGGACTTCATGGAGCTTGCCGAACTGACTGGGAGGATACATGACCAGAAGGAGGAGACGGTGGAAGAAGATTGGAAGAATTTTAGAATATATCTAAAGAAGTACTGTAAAATTAAAAAAAAAAATTAGGAATGTATTGGAAGTGTTAAATAAGCTCAGAATAGATAGAGATGTTTAGTAGAATAGAAACTTTTATAATTAAGTGTGGTATAAGAAGTATGTGGAATGATTTTACTGTAAGGACCTACATTTTGTGAGTGGAGGAAGGACATAGGGTTTGAAATAGAGGAGGAGGTTATTAAAATATGAAATTGGAAACTGCTAAAGAGGAATAATAGTGAACTTTAGATAGGGAGGCCCAGAGGAGGTCAATTGGATGTACAAACAGATAGGTTTGAAGAAATATAATTGTATTGGATATTGTGTGTTTGTTTTGTAGGGTGTTGTATTCTGTATTGTTTATTTTTGTTTTCTATGTGTGATTTTAAGCGTTGTTAAAAAAAATGTGGAAAACCAATTAAATTTTTTTTAAAAAAAAAGAAAAGAAAAAGTATGTGGTTTTAGGATTATGGGGATATATTTTTTAAGAATTCCTAGATATTCTCCTTGGTAAACCTCATTGGAAAGGCTGTGCCCCAGTAGCTCAAGTCAAACAGCCATCACTGGGTATGTTTCCCTTCACCATAAGTAAGCTAGTAGTCCTGATTTAGGAGAGTTAACATATTGGTGGCAGTGAGTTACAAAATTTACTCAATGCTCCTCCTTGCAAGGAAGTTGGGAGCATGTTTATGCTTACTTAAAGCCACACAGAGAAATTAAGCATCAGAGGATTTTCCTGGTGCAGATAATAAGCCATGACTTGTATTAGGCATGTTTTGTATACCCAAATCTGGATACATTGCCAGAAGATCAGACTATTATTCCTAGATTTGCATTTAGGGCTATAAAGATGCTTAGTATATGGATTGTGTTCTAAATAATATTAAATGCAAATCTGATAAAATAGCTGCAGATTTACCGTGCAACAAATTTAGCTTTTTTTCTGGCTTGTTTGTTTAGCTCTGTTCTCTGTAACATTGCAGTTCTTCTGCAGAAGAAATGTTGAAATAGTGCACAGGGAAGCAGCATAATTCAGTGTTTGGCTGTGGTGTGTGATGAGACCGTAATTCACAGGTGATAGATAACAGAAGGTAATTTTATGGTTACTAAGAACGAGTTTGCATTTGTTGGGATAGTTACTATATAAATTTATAGATCCATTTGGTATGTACAGCATTTTAAATTTTAGTGGCAGTACATGAAATGGTGGTGGCGCAACACACATACAACAGCTACAGCATCCCTTTTTAGCAGCCACTCGCAGAGGTGTACCGTAACTCAACATGAAATAGGGGCAGACTGTTTTCGCAAACTCATTGTAAATCATGTTCCTAGGCAAGGAAGGTGTTATTAAGGTGTGTGTATGTTTGTATATATATATATATACACACTCTTGGCCTTCTTTCATCATTTTATTCGGGCAAAATGTTTCAGAAATGTAATGCTTTCCCTCTGCAGTCCTAAATTACTATGTGCCTTTTCCCTACACATTACATTAAGCACTAAATGCTTGTTCAGGATTTAAAACCATTGTGTGGGTTTGGCTGACAGGTCACCTTGCCCTCTGGTTATCTATGTGAATCTTGATGCTGTGAGGAGAAAGCAAATGAAGTTAAAATATCATGGGGGCGGGGGGAGATTTAGGAATCACAAACGTTACCATATTGTGATAAAAATGTCATGGCTAGCTTGAAAGAATCGACATCTTAATGACTCGCTGGTTCTGGCAAAGTTGGTAAGGGGACTGATGAGATGCCATTTTGAGTATCATTTATTTATTTGTTCCAATTTTCAGGTGTTGTACCTCAGATAAAGTCCCAGGGCAGTTCACAATATTTTTCTGATTAAAACAAATAAACCTCCAACAATTCTAAACTTGAGCCACACCAGGCATGGAAGACCTCTGGCAACTAGGAACTTATGAGAAAATTCTGTTCCATGAATACCATAATATAAAAAGTCAAGCTTCCAAGAGTGCATATTTTTAAGCAATCTTCTGAGTAATCCCAACATCCAGGAGAAATAAGAGATACAAAGCAGGGATGGAAACTTCTCCAACTTGATGGTTGTTTATTTGGAACCCAACACAGCACTGCCATTCATTTATCCTATCCCTTATCTGAACATGTGAGCCTGAACACTGTATAACATGCAAAAAAAAAAATGAACATCAGAAATGAAGATGCTGTAACTGTATCTTCAGAGGCATCCAGAAAGGTGCAGTTTGGAACAGTTAGGTCAGCCATCTTGATTCAAAACACTGTCTGACAGTATCCAAATGTAGACCAAAACTCACTCTTTCTCTTGAAAACCATCATGCCAAATTGCATTATCAGAGATGTCCAAATCATTGCAGATTGGACCCATCACACCAAATTGGATGAAGCAATGGTATCTCCAGAGATCAAAATCAGCAGGTTTGGAACCATCACCCCAAATTGGGTGAAGTCATACCCAATTAGGTGATGGCATCTTCAGAGGGATTTGAATCCATGCAATTTGGAAAAGCTTGGTCTGCCATCTGGATTCCTACAGAATCCAGACATAAACCAAAGCATATTCCGCACTCTCAGGTACAGTCAACACCAAGTTGGGCACCAATGCCATCAGTCATGTCGAAATCAGCATAGTTTGGACCCATCACACCAGATTGCCAAATTCACTGACAATATCTTCAGAGTTATCCAAAGCAGTGCAGTTTGGAACTGTCAAGGCAACTTGAGTAAAGTCATGTCAAACTGAGTGATGGTTTCATCAGAGGGATCTAAATCAACATTTTGGAACTGTCATCAAATTGGACAAAGTAGTGTAGTGGTTAAGAGCGGTAGACTCGTAATCTGGGGAACCGGGTTCGCGTCTCCGCTCCTCCACATGCAGCTGCTGGGTGACCTTGGGCTAGTCACACTTCTCTGAAGTCTCTCAGCCCCACTCACCTCACAGAGTGTTTGTTGTAGGGGAGGAAGGGAAAGGAGAATGTGAGCCGCTTTCAGACTCCTTCGGGTAGTGATAAAGCGGGATATCAAATCCAAACTCTTCTTCTTCTTCATGCCAAAGTCACATTTCATTCCATCACCTTGAGGGGTCTGCAGGCTTTGTGCTGTTTTTTCTGCAATGGACTGAAATGGATATTTTACTGCATTGTTCTTTTTTTGCTGTAAACTGCCTAGAATATTTATTGATTAGCATGATTGGGCTGTGGGAGGGTGTAAGGTCTCCATCAGACTTGCAACCACCCCAGGATCAAATGTTTGGAACGCCTGCACCCAATACAATCACATAAATGGCAGCAGACACAGAAGCACTCCCATCCCAATGAAGACTCACAATCCCAGCCTAGTTATGAGGCAGATCTAGATGACTGTATATGGGATCTTCCAGTGGTGAACATCTGAACAAATCCAAAGCCTACACAGAAAGCAACACAAACTTCTACATTTTTAATCTATAACCTTTCTGCGAAAAGAACAGGCCAGCCAAGGAAAACTTCAAATAAGATCAAGTGAGCCAACGGTGCAGAAAATCCACAGCAAACAGGAAACAGACTGTGTTCCATACACACCGAATTTCACCCTCTGCTTCCCTCCAGCATTTAATCAACCACAAGGGTTGTTTATTGCCTTGTATACCCCAATGCCGGCACCATTATTGCTTAATTAAATTGTTTCATTCTTTTGCTATTTCCAACTGACATCTCTTTAACTCCTTGTATTATTAAGGAGTGAGTTTGTTCTTAACATCACAAGAATGGGATATTAAATTGACCTGGCAACTGCTTTGACACAAGTTCAAATCAATAATACAGGTATGCCATCCCAGGACTAAATTTACACTGAATGTTTTCACTTTGCAGTTGTTCTGCATCATTGACAAGTCCCCCCTTGCAAAATGACCTATGATTTATGTCTGATTCTGTAGGTGGAAAACAACAACAACATAAAGAGCGCCCCCTCATGAGCAATGAGAAAAAACAATGGCCAATGAAACTGTGTTCTCACAAAAATAGAGAGAGTGAAAGCAATGAATCACAGTGTTTAAAATGCTAATAAGTCAAGTCTAATAAGCAAGAGCAAACTTATATGCAATACAAAGGCATCATCTTCTAACTATGAAGGTGTGTTCAATTTACTGTACACAATCTGTACACAAAATTATCTAACTCTGCAAATGCCACTGCTCTGTCCTGGGCCAGTTTCAAATGGCCTTAACAAGCAAATAAAATACACCAGCATTTCCCAACCTAAAACATTTGGGGTGCACCAGGTTGGGCAAGCCTGCTATTCACACTTACTGAATTCTTAGCCTGCCATTGCATACCTGGGAGGAAGTGCCACTAAATACAGTGGCCCTTAGTCTTGAGTAAACACACATAGGATTGCACTGCACTTTGTGAATATGAAAGTCAATAATTAATAATTTAATAATTTGATGTTTTCCAGTTGTAGAAATTTTGATTTTGATTTCCTGGACACCGGAAGACATCTGGTCTTCCTAACATAGCATCAAAGAAATGTAGAGTTGGGAGGAATGCAGGAATCTCAACTAAAGCAACCACGACAGATGACCAATGAAGGAGAGTCCACAAATAGGATTAGGACTGTATCTCTAGCTAGCTCTTGTGATAAGAGGCCATATTCGTAGGCACTGATCCAACACAGCATGCAGCCAGTCTTTGCATACAGTGGCCACTAATGTAGTGTTACCAGATGTCCCCAGATTTGCAAATCTGTCCCTGGGAAATGTGGCAGCCTCAGCAGCCCGGAGCCAGCCTGGTAGCGCACTTGGCTCTGGCTGGCTTCAGGAGCTGCTCGCTGCCGCCGCCACTGCCAAAGGGGAACTGGGGATGTCCGGCGGTACAGATCTCCTGCCCCCTTTGTTTTGACAGATCGGGGGAGGCTCGGGAATTGTGGGCGGGCAGCCATTGCCCAGCAGGGGTGCAAGGCGCACAGTTTCTCTGCCAGGCAAGGTGCAAAGCACTTCTTTTGCACCCTATGAAACATAAATGTGCAGAGCATAACTGTCAACCCTCCCTTTTTTTGCGGGAAACTCCCTTATTCCAATGCCGTTTCCCGCTGCTATCCCAGATTGTTGATATCCCTTAAATTTCCCGGATTTCAAAGGAAGCAGCTCCTCTCCCTCCCTGCCGGCCAGGGAGGCTCCTCAGCTGCGTTGCTCGGCTGCCAATAAGGAGTCTGAGGGTGGCATCCCTTATTTTCTGGGGGTGGAGCTTGCATGCCTTGTGCAGCCAGACCCTCACGCCCAACCAGACAGCCAGACAGCCTACCTGCCGTCTATGCGCTCGCTCTTTCGCTCACCCGTTCGCGCGCAGCCTCTGGAGCGCAGGGTGGCGAGGCTACTTGGTGCCATTGCACCGCCCTCATGGCATCCCTTATTTTCAAATCCGAAAGTTTGGAAAAATCCCTTATTTTCAAATCCGAAAGTTGACAGCTATGGTGCAGAGTTTTTTTAAAAAACTGGGCAACTGCCTCCTGCCTGCGACTCCTGAGCTTCCCCCGATCAGTCAAAACAAAGGGGGAAGGAGATCAGGGGTGGCTTGGGAGTCATGGGCAGGTGGTGTGCCATTGCCATTTTTTAAAAACTCTGTGCATTTATGTTTCACAGGGTGTGAAAGAAGGGCTTTGCACCTCTTTACAATATGCATGTGTGCTTGGTTCCAGGGTCTTTTGCCTCACCATCCCCACTACTGACTCCCTGTTGCTACTCAGCTTCCCAAAAAAAAGTGTCCCTGGAATCATTGAAAAAAATCTGGTAACCATACACTAATGAGGTTGGGTGCTACAAATCATCTTTTGGGGAGGGAAATAAGAGTAGAGGGAACTAAATCCATCCATCCATCCATCCATCCCATTCCTCCATTCTAATTGTAAGTTGGTAGAATAACTGATCTGTTAACTAGGCTACATTCATGCAGCTACAAAAGTTGAAGTTGAAGCACTCAGGTGAAGCTCTTTGGCTCTTAAATGACAGTATGTCATTACAAGTTGATGTTATAGTAACCTCTTCTGCCCTAAGAAATCATGTAGTTACCATTGTGTCAATGGAGTGGACTGCTTTCAATGGACCATTGAAAACAAGTGCTTAGAGTGAAGGAAAAATAAACAGAATCATTGGACTTAAGATTCATGAAACATGAATAGATGTCTGCCTTCCCCCCATGATCTTGTACCTGTGAGCTTGTACTTGTTAAGGACAGAAAATAACTTTTACTGTGACTCCTCCAGGGCATTGGTGTATAGGATTTGACTCCTGGAAATCATTCTTTACTAGTTTTGAAGTCCAATTTTATGAACATCTTCAAGGTTATTCCAAACATTTCAAGATGTGTCAAGCTATCAGGTTCTCATTTACGCAACCATAAATCATTGACTATGTTACTGAGAAGATATTTTATTGTTTAATCTGCACAGTGAACATTATTATAGAAATAACGTTATCAAATGCCTGCATATCCAAATTATATTAATAGGTGTGCAAAAGGAAAAGTAGAGCTGCAGTCGTGAAAACAAGTCATCATACAGCTAGTCATAGAGCAGAGTGGTAAGCAAATGAGCTACAATCCCAGATATTACTAATACTGTACAAATCTCATCTCAGTTTAAAAAACCCCACTGTCTGGCCTTAGACAGTATGTTTTCTTTGTTTGTTAGACAGTATGTTTAAACCTCACCCACCCATTCTGAGTTGCAATATGAGGAGAATGATGCTACCCTACTGTACAAGGTTGTTGTAGTGTAATTACTGAGGTAATTTATGCAAAGCTTGGAACACAGAAAGCCTTACATAAATAGTATCATCAGTTTTATTAGTTCATCCACTGCCAGTTGTCAAACTATAATTTAACACATTTTTATTGAAAATTCTTTTTTAAAAAAATTCTTCAGACAGGCCAGAAGAAACTTATGCGTGAAGGAGATTGCTGAGTTTTTAAGCAACCAATAAATCAATATTAAAAACAAAAAAAATGATGGACAACATTATCAATTGATGGGGTGGAGTATGACAGCATATTGATGTCAGAAAACAGATGAGTTGTGCTAGATATTAGGGAGGGTAAAGTTCTGGCATCAGCCTTGCATTTCTTGTAATGTTGACGTCCACCTGAGTTCATGCAGAACTTCACAAAGTAGTATTTCTTTCTTCTGTATGGCATGTCTCATCATGGAATGCATACAGGACACATCAGTCAAGAATCTAGACAAGAATGTTATTGTCTCTCCCAAACAAGAATAGAACAGCAACAGGAAGCTCTTTACTCAAGCCAGACACAACTAAGCCCAGTGCCAATTAGTGACTAAACTATATAAGAACATTGTCCACCTAAGACTAGAAAGCTTTGAATTTGCTACATCTGAGACAGAGCTGTTCCTGGAACTCTCATGAAGGGGAAGTAGGGAGATGATGATGACAATCATGACAATGATAATTCAGCCCAATTATTTAAACAATTCCACCAATTACCTGTTTTTTAATTATATCAATTAAAAGTGCATGGTTCTGCCCTGTTTCGGTCTTCTTTTCTGCATATCAAGTGATTAACATCAAGTGGAGGCGGAGTCTGTCGCCAGAGAGAAGCCTACCAAGATCTCATTTTGCTCTTTATATTTAAAGACGTGTCATACAATGTTAAGCAGTCTTGGCTTCCCCTAAATAATCCTGGGAACTGTAGTTTGTTAACGGTTCTGAGAGCTGCTTAGAGACCCGTCTTCCTTCACAGAGTGAAAATACTCAGCATTTCCTAGGAAGAGGGGCTGATTGTTAAACCATTCTGGGAGCTGTAGCTCTTTGAGGGGAATAAGAGTCTCCTAGCAGCTCTCAGCATCTTTAACAAACTACAGTTACCATGGTTCTTTGTACAGTGCAGCTGGGGTCAATATGAGTGCAGGCTGTCCCATGAGCTGGACTCTTGTTCAATCATGGTTCCAGCTTGCACCAACAGCTTACATAAGTACATCTGGCAGCCTTCGTCCCTGTAGGTATGCCTCCAACCGATAAGAGAGCTTGGGACAGAGCCAGCAAGAGATGGCGCCAGTGGATGTTTCCCCACTTATTCTCCCCCATGTGCGGATAGACAAATGCTCAAGCAGGGATAAAATAGCTATCATGTTTGAAAGTTACCACGGAAATCCCTGTGATGTGTTTGAGAATTGCATTAAGCGTAAGATTTGAGCTATGTTCAATTTTATTCTAAACTCAAGCCAGGCTTCCATCCAAAGAACAGTTCTGTGCAGATCCTCTTTGGGACCCCTGGTTGGCACGACACATTCATCAGATGTTACACTATGCTATTACCTGAGGCTGATCACTCTTTGATAGTTGAAGTGATAGCTTTTTACAGGAAAATGAGACAAATTACTGGAGTGCTCTTTTGGTGATTCGCCATTATAAATGCGTCCCCAAGTGGAGAAGTTGTGCGAAGTTCTTTGGTTGATAAATAACAGTGAGTCATTGCTACTCTGTAGTAACCCTCAGCCAAGTAATCATGTGGCTAGGGTTGTGTCAATGAACTGGACCAAGTCTACTTTCAATGGTCCATTAAAAAAAATAATACATAGACCGAAAGAAAAATAAATGGAACCATTGACTTAAGACCCCATGAAGCATGTATACATGTCTGCCTTATTTCCATGATTTCCCAACTTGTGCTTGTAAGGAAGGAAAATAACCTTTACTGTATTGGAGGAATGAAAGGAACTAGATGATTCATCTCTGCGAATCTGCTTGTTGAATTTGATGGATCATTCTTAAAAGCGACGTTGCTAATCTTCAGGTTTTCTTTTTTAGGTTATTCACAGATCAGTGGGTTTTCTGGCTAATACAGGTCCTGATGCTCTTCTGTCTTCACACATGGTATTCATCATATCTTGACAAGAAAAGACCTTCAGTCTACAAATAACCTTCACTGAAATAAGACATGTAAGTGGGTTTCTTTATGAAAGATAGATTTTATGGCTGAATCAAAAATAATAATAAAAAGCCCCACTGTGGCAAGGTGGATCATTGCCTTGCCGAATATATAGGAAATCCTTCTCAAAGGGACATCACTGTTTTGTGGTTTGGGGGAAAGGAATAACAATAGCAGTATTACATGCTTTATCATCAACCACTAATTCAACAGGAAAGAAAGATGAGGGGAGTATTTTATCATTCTGAAACGTGCTGCCTTTAAAATATTTAAGTATTCACATTAGTACTTGTCAATCTGGTGCAACGTGATGCATAATGTGACCTATGCATGAGAGTGGAACAAGATAAGATGCTACAGTTGGGATGAATTTTGCTATTTGCTGCCGCAATGCTTTTGCTTCCAGATATCCAACAATTATTTAGTGAAAAATAGTAAGAATAGGGAATAAATACACCATCACGTTGTGTTAAAAACAGAGAGAGGACAATTCACTTGCCATTATTGCAGCTTTGGGAAGGGAAAGCCAGAGGGCTCCACAGGGGCTCTCACCTTCCCTTTCTTTTTGTCCGGATCACAGAGAATCAGCCGTGATTAACAATAGGAATAACTCCCAGGCTCTAGGGAGGAGACACACACATGGATCACTCGTATGGGAGCACATACTGTCCTCCTGTTGTGAATAATGAGTGATGCTCTGTAATTTGAGGAAGGGAGGAAGAGGATCCAAGCAATCCTCTCCTTGTGTGCCAGGACCATCATGGCAATATTGTATGTGGAAATTGTCATGCATGCATGTAAACCTTAGTTTTATTAAGACCATTAAGAACTGTGTTGGCAGATCAGATCATTGTAAACACAAACAGCATAAAGTATCACTGTGGTGATAATATGAACCATAAACAACCAAAACCACCACACAATGGCTGAAAATGTAATAAAAGATTTACTGGAATACTCTTCTGAAAAACTAATAGTCCTTCAATTAAGCCACAAGATTAACAAAGCCATATATAAGTGATATAACAGAATGTATAATGTTCACGTGACTGAACCATTCAGCAACAGGTAATGGGTATAGCAACAAAATCATGGTGCCAACAAAATGTTCCCAATTAGTGGATGGTGAATAGATAGTAGAGTTCTTCAACGGTTAAAAGCAAAAATCTCATGGATGTAATAGTAGATGAAGAATATTTATATGAGTCTTGCAACATCACCATCCAGCCGAAATCAACACAAGTGGCACATGAGAAGGACGAAGAAGACCTGTCCTCCGGATTACTCACAGGTTTTGCTATATAGCTTCATCAGTTCTGTACAATATAAACAATACCCAGATCAGATCATTGTCCATTTAGCTCAGGGCTTAGGAACCTTTCGCGCCCGTGCCCAGATGTTGCCAAACTACAACTCCCATCAGCCTGCAGTTAGCATGGTCAGTGGCCAGGGATGATGGAAGTAGTAGTTCAGCAACATCTGGAGGGCCAAAGGTTTTCCATACCTGATTTAGGCCAGCCTTCTGTTCCCAACAGCAATCATCCAGATAACCTCTAGAATCTTACAACCAGCACATGATGGCCAAACCTCTTCATTTGCCCCCAGGACCCATTCCTCAAATGCAAAGTGAAGACAGGCAGATGTTCTGAAGTATGGCGGGAATCATTCGAACAGAGATCTGTTGCATTTTGAGCCAACTGTTTTCAGGGCAGAGAGTGTATGTTCAAACCACTTAGAATGTCTGCTTGTTTCTGAACATGGAGATTCCATTTAGCTATCCTAGTTAACAGCCACTGATGGGGCCTGCGCTTTGTGAATTTCTCTTATCTTTTTAAAAGCACCAGAACATCTTGCAGTCAAGAATTCTAAACCTTAATAATGCATTGTGTGAAAAAGCACTTCTTTTGTCTATCCTGAACTATTCAATTTCACAGGGAAATCCCAAGTCCTGTTGCAAGGCGTTTGAGAGGAAATTTTTTCAAACAGCTTTCACCACACCATTCATAGTTGCGGAAATCTCTGTCATGTCACTCTCTTCATTGACGTTTCCAGCCCTAAACAAAGAAATCCTGAAATTCTTTAACCTTTCCTCGTGGGAAAAGTTTTCCAACCCCTGCATCGTATGAGTTACCCTTTTCTGTAAATTTCCAACCTCTACAGTATATTTTAGGAAAGAGGAGGATGAGAACTACACAAATTATTCTATACCCTCCAACATTTCTCCAATGAAAATAGAGACGTCCCATTCCATAATTATAATGTTACTATTTATACCCCACACATCTTACTGGATTGCCCCAGACAATCTGGGCAGCTTCCAACATATATAAAAAGATAATAAAACATTAAACATTAAACAAACTTCCCTGTACAGGATTGCCTTCAGCTGGCACAGGGGTTGGATAACTCCATACCCTCCAACATTTATCCAATGAAAATAGGGACACCTGGAAGGTAGCCCTGTTTAGGGAAGCTTTTAATGTTTAACAGACTGTTGTATTTTAATATTTTGTTGGAAGCCGCCCAGAGTGGCTGGGGAAACCCAGCCAGATGGGCAGGGTATAAATAATAAATAATAAATTATTATTATTATTATTATTATTATTATTATTATTATTATTATCTGTCAGGTTCTCTTATCTGTTGTTCAATAGAAATTCCTTCCAGTAGCACCTTAGAGACCAACTAAGTTTGTTCTTGGTATCTAAAGAAGTGTGCATGCACACGAAAGCTCATACCAAGAACAAACTTAGTTGGTCTCTAAGGTGCTACTGGAAGGAATTTTTTTTTATTATTATTTTGTTTTGATAATCGGACATTATCTTCTTGAAAGGTTCTCTTCCCTCCCTTCTCCCACTGACTGTTAGATTAAGGACAAATCATAGACCAAGCGAGACTCCCTCAGTGAGAGTGATCTGCGACTCGCGGTGTGATTCAGTGTGGCATGGATGCTCTGTGTGTCTCATGTGATCGATCCACCATTGTCTGGAGCCAGCAAACTGGGAAGTGCTCCAGCTCAGTGGTAGAACGTCTGCTTTGCATGCAGAAGGTCCCTGATTCAATCCGAAGCATCTCTAGGTAGGACTGGGAATATTTCCTGACTTGAAACCCTGGAGAGCAGCTGCTACTCAGTGTAGATACTGAGCTGGATAGCGTGAAGGCCTGACTAGATATAAAATGACTTTCTATGTTCATATGCCTCTACCTCCATGTGGAATGCCACGTAATAGGTATGCAGTGGAACAGGAAGAAGAATGCCTGGATTACCACTTAGTAAGCCTCTGAATAGGGCCTTGTTGCCTAGTTCCATGCCAAAAAATTAGTTTGGAATTACTCTAAAACCCAAGTGTCCTTTTCCACACTGCAACAAAAGCCCACCAAATGCCATTGAAATGCTATTATAGAAAAAAGCCATGCGTTATTTCCATCTGGCTTTGAGCACACAAGATGTTCTATAAACTGCTAGAAGAGCTCTATTTCACTGTAATTAAAATTTAGTGTTGCACTTTAGCAATAAGGCAACTCCATGAGATGTGATTATCATGAGATAATGACCTTGGGGTGTTGCGAGATGTGCAGGAAGCCAAATGCCTCTAATTCTCCAGGGGGGTATGATTATTTCTCAGAAACCACTCCCCCTTTGCCGTAGCCTGATTAGTATTACTTGGATGGAAGATGCAAATGCGGTTCTGTGGGGAGACCGTATGGTGGTGTGGTCTGGTATTGGTTAAAAGACAGCAAGGCAAAATACTGGACCCTCCATTTGTAGAGTCTAGTGTTGTTTTAAAGATTGCAGAATTCTCTAGACAAATCTGGAAAAGTTAGGGATATCATCCCTCTGTAAGGAATCTTCCATAAATGCACCCCGCTGATCTCTCTTCCCCTCCCCATTTTTGGATCCATAATTGGGATCTTGTAATAAGCAATAAAGGCATGACGAACAAAGCATACTTCAAGCGCATCTTCCACTTTTCAAGTGATGGAAGGCACACAACCTTTAGCCTTGCGCTTTTCGAGGTATCCGAGTCAGAAAATAAATTCTTCAGAAATGCGCTGCCTGTCACATCTTATTGCTTAATTACTATGTACTTATTGAGCAGTTTGCTCTTTAAATGCGTGCAGAAACTGCTACAATTACTGCACACATGCACACGAACAGTGTAACAGTCGTGAAGCATTAAGCGCTATCTGCCGAGAACGACCTAAAGTTAGAAACACAGACTATGGGAGTATAAATATGGAAAGGTTTTTAGGGTCGCTAGGAAGTGACCTTCTTACTGAGAGCTATGTTTAAAAGAGAAACGGAAGCAAATAGAATGCAACCTTCCGGTTAGAATCTTTAGACTGGAGAAGTATACGTCGGGACTTTCTTAGATTGGAAGCTATCCAAACCCAATTTCTTAGAGCCATCCTCAGGATCCCCCCTTCTGTAGCAGGTGCGGTCATGAGACTAGAGGTGGGTTGGCAGTCTTTTCAGTATGTGGCCTTGAAGACAAAACTCTGGCTATGGCTCAAGTTATGTTTTAACCCGGTGGGCTCGGCCCCCCTGATATTGAGGGATGATTTTCAATCATCGTGGGAAAAGGAGATTATAAATGAAGTGCAGACCTGCGGATTGTCGCATCTCTTCCTGGAGTCTATGACATTTAGCCAAGCTAAAGTTGTGATCTCTCAAAGACTGAGGGATATCGCTAGGCAAGAGGACATTGCTCTTGTGAAACCTGGGATGTATTTGGGGGAACAGATATCTCAGATTTCACCAGCGCCTTATCTGGCAGAAATCCACTATGTGGAATACCGTAGGCTCCTTACAGCTGCTAGGTTAAACGTTCTGGAATCGGCGGTTTTGTGGGGAAGGTTCAGGGGAGTCCCATACGCCCAGAGACTTTGCCCCTGTGCTCTGGGAGTGGTTGAGTCAACTGAACATATTCTTTTGACCTGCCCATTCTATGCAGATCTTAGACAAAAACTTATAGCTCCACTCCTATGCCAACATAGCCCAGTAGACAGAGAAAGACTGGTTTTGTATGTGCTGAACAAGTTCACTGGAACAACAACCTTCTCGGTGGCCAAATTTCTTTTTTTGGCCTTTAAGCGCCGTAAGGCTAAAATTGACTGTATTGACATGGGTCTAAATGTATAATATACCCGTATATTCCGGCGTATAAGATGACTGGGCGTATAAGACGACCCCCAACTTTTCCAGTTAAAATATAGAGTTTGGGATATACTCGCCGTATAAGAAATATGACCCGGTGTATAAGACAACCCCCGACTTTTGAGAAGATTTTCCTGGGTTAAAAAGTAGTCTTATACGCAGGAATATACAGTACTTTTCGCTGTTTCTAAGTGTCACGCTTTTCCAGATGTTTAGACGGGAAAAGGATAAAAGTTCAGATCAAATGTTATCACGTATTCATCAAGTAGCTCATTATATCAAGTGTTTCCACTAAACTAACACATATCATGGTCACAATTCAAACATAACTTATTGATATTGATATTTGTTTTTAAAATGTGACTTCAAAACATTAGTTTCTAGTGAACCTTGTTAGATACGGACTGACCAAAAGCATTTCCCTGGTTTCCAGGTCTCCGTGGACGCACTTGCCATTTTGTGTTGGAATGAGAAATTTCAGTAGGACGTTGCATGGAACCTATAGATTTTCAGCATCAGAGATAACTGGCAATGCAGAATTTGAGTCCAAGGCAAATTGTAGCATGAAAGAGGAGAGGGAAGAGGGTCGTGGGAGGGTAGATGGGATTAGCTGGTTGGGAATGGGGTTAGGAGATTAATTGTTCTGGTTACATTCATCTCAGGCTTCAGTTTACTGTTGCCCACTAGGTAAAATCCACGCTTGAAATGTTTGAACACATGCCCTGAAACCTAGACATGCCCAGTGTTGTTAACGCAGTAAGATTATGACATTGTTTAGATATGCTAGTTTGTAATTGTATTGGCTTGGTTTTTTAAAATGCACTTTGTTTCCCATCTAAATGAGAAAAATCACAGCAAAAACCACATTGTCATCCTTAGGATTTCTAGGGAAATGTCATCCTCCTTGGATGCTCTCAACATTAGAGACTGTCAGTGGCATGAAGCCTGTTTAGAGTCATGTCCAAAACTAGGAGATACTTGTGCCATCATTTAGTCCTCTTGTGATGTTCATGTTTTAGATCAGTAGAAAGCTGGGCATATTAAGGTTTGGAATGTCTATAGGTCAATAAAATTTATGCTTCACAGACAGACCTTGCTAGATGTTATTGCCTCTCTGAAAATGCCAGGTGGAATCCCCAAGGAGAATACGCAGTACATGGTTTATGACATGGATCAATTGGCTGTATTTTTAAAGGGGGGGGGGAATGCACACAGGAAAATCAAGCTTGATATAAGTTGTTTCCTCAGTTCCCTCTGCAAGAATGTCTGGAGTGTTAGAATGGATTCCAAATTTTGAACATCAGACACTTCTGAAATTAGCCATGTTTACTTTCAATTCCATATTTTAAATACTTTTTAAAGTATCAGTACGAAAAATGCATATCATCAGCCACCAGATATTTAAAATATTTTACCTGAAATGGGGAGCAACGGCAATACCAGTCAAAAAATGAGGAGGGAACCCCTAAATATAGCTTCCTATTTATATAAAATAATATACAAAGGGGGGACCCTACTCTTTCTTTTCTTTAGATCCAAAATTTTAGCTATTTTAAATTATTGCTACCATATTCACATAATAGCCTGCTCATTTCTCCACTACATCTATAGCCTGCTTTTATATTTCCCATGGAACCTTTAAGGCATCTCACAGGAAAAAATGTTATTTGAAAAATAACGCTGTATATACATACTTACATACATGTGTGTGGTAGAGTGATTAGACAGGCAGAGTGCTTGGTTGATTCTGGGTTTGTACTCATTCTTAGGTCTGAACTAGATGTGATGCTAATCGTATGAATGGAACTGAACAGCAGATATTAAATATATTAAAAAGCTGGAATTTGAAGGGTGGGGTGTGTATGACAACAGAACTGTGGGGAGTGGAGAGGTAGAGTTTAAACTTGTCTCTCACAAGCTGCAAATAGCAACTTCAGAGGGGTGATTTTCATTGGTAGGGGAAAGAGTTAAACTCTCCGTCTGTACTGTCTATGGTCACTTTCTCTGCAGCTGCTACTTTGTTTTTATTTTTAAAAATCTCACAGTAAATGCCATGCCTAGTTTGATCCTTAGTTTATTTGGCTTATATGTAGTTTTCTTTAGCTGCTCTGACTTCCCCTCACATATTTTTTTTATTGTACTGGATGAACGGTCCTAACTTTAAGTCACAAAAGACCACTTACCAGCAGAAACTGATCGAGACTTAGGACTATGGGATGCTGCTTTATTCTAGTCATGCCATCGGTCCATCTAGCTCAATATTGTCTACATTGACTGACAGTGGCTATATAGGGTTTTAGGTAGGGAACATTCCCAGCCCTACCCAGCAATATTTGATATTGTATCTGGAGCCTTTTCAATCCAAATCAGATGTGAGCCATCCTTACGTGTGTGTGTGTGTGTGTGACCCTAAAAATGTGACAGGATGTTCAGAGGGGAGAGGGGAATGTTGGCACCAGGCTGTTCTAAGGAGAGAATGAGAGCTCCATGTTGGTTGTTAAATGCACCATAGAAAGGTCTGTCTTCCCTGAAAAGATTTGAAGAGCAACACCAGCGAAGTGCTGTCTCAGGAGAACTTTAGGACAAGGGTTTTGTTCTACAGGACTGGCATTCTGAAAAGTGCTCATGGGGCTCAGCTCAGACAACCTTTAATTTTCTTGAGATAATGATGTAAAAATATGTATACACAAAACTGAATAAATCATGTGACTTTGTGAGCAAAGAGCAAGCTCTGAAACATTCCTGTGAGAGAAAACTGCACCTTCAACATCTCACTGGAAATATACCACACAGTTTTGGTTATTACCTTGTATGCCAACTGAGCAGGTTCTCTCTCTCTCTCTCTCTCTCTCTCTCTCTCTCTCTCTCAACAACAATCTAACAAAGCATTTGTGTGTCTCTGTGTGTGTCTGTGTGTCCCATTTACCATTCAATTTGTTAAATGTCACTGAAGAAAAATAAAATGAAAAAGACATCAGTTAATAATGTACTCTTTTATGTTTCACCATCCCATGAGCCTCTGTTTCACCATGTTGACCTAATTGGCCATGACAGGAACATGGGCCTCGTTTCAGAATATTCCAGATGTAGAAACGGCTACGTCTTTGTGGGAACGAATTTTCCACTATCTTAGCAAGCACAATCAGGTGGCCATTATAGTAATTTTTCACATGAACCACAAAGATATGTTTTTAAATACACTTTGGAAAAGGAATAAAAACAGGCTTTGGGATGTAGAATGCTTGATAACAACTCCGTATTGATGAAGAGAGATGTGTGTTCGGTTTAGTTCAAGTTTACTTGTTACATCAGATTGCCTTTGCAAAATCCATAGAAGGGCTGCCTAAATCTCTTTCGTTCTTTCCCCATAACATATAGGATCATTCACCCTGGGAGAGGAGCATTTATCAAAGAGAGTTCAGGCACTGATTCCTGTGCATTAAAATAATGCATAAGGGATGCATGATGTATGCAGCTGCCATGTTCCCTTCATCCCCACATGAAGAAGCACATCTCTATGTGCGCAGAACCTCTTCACCTGTCAACCAAATGTGTGGCCAGAGGAGGCATGACTACTATGTGTGTTGGTTGTGGGGGTGAGAGAACCCACACAGCTTCCCTCACTTGTTCTTTCAACATGGGAAGGGGGAGTGTCTGAATACCCCCCTCAAGTTTTCATGCCCCCGGGAGTGACAGCCAATGCACTAGCACAGAAGTATGGCAAATGCACAACAGGATGAAGTCATGTTTGTTTTGTTTAGTTGTTTAGTCGTTTAGTCGTGTCCGACTCTTCGTGACCCCATGGACCAGAGCACGCCAGGCCCTCCTGTCTTCCACTGCCTCCTGCAGTCAGACTCATGTTGGTAGCTTCAAGAACACTGTCCAACCATCTCGTCCTCTGTCGTCCCCTTCTCCTTGTGCCCTCCATCTTTCCCAGCATCAGGGTCTTTTCCAGGGAGTCTTCTCTTCTCATGAGGTGGCCAAAGTATTGGAGCCTCAGCTTCAGGATCTGTCCTTCCAGTGAGCACTCAGGGCTGATTTCCTTAAGAATGGATAGGTTTGATCTTCTTGCAGTCCGTGGGACTCTCAAGAGTCTCCTCCAGCACCATAATTCAAAAGCATCAATTTTTTGGCGATCAGCCTTCTTTATTGTTCAGCTCTCACTTCCATATATCACTACTGGGAAAACCATTGCTTTAACTATACGGACCTTTGTTGGCAAGGTGATGTCTCTGCTTTTTAAGATGCTTTCTAGGTTTAAAAGACGCTTTTCTCCCAAGAAGCAGGCGTCTTTTAATTTTGTGACTGCTGTCACCATCTGCAGTGATCATGGAACCCAAGAAAGTAAAATCTCTCATTGCCTCCATTTCTTCCCCTTCCATTTGCCAGGAGGTGATGGGACCAGTGGCCATGATCTTAGGTTTGTTTGTTTTTTGATGTTGAGCTTCAGGCCATATTTTGCACTCTTCTCTTTCACCCTCATTAAGAGGTTCTTTAATTCCTCCTCACTTTCTGCCATCCAGGTTGTGTCATCTGCATATCTGAGGTTGTTGATATTTCTTCTGGCAATCTTAATTCCGGCTTGGGATTCATCCAGTCCAGCCTATCGCATGATGAATTCTGCATATAAGTTAAATAAGCAGGGAGACAATATACAGCCTTGTCGTACTCCTTTCCCAATTTTGAACCAATCAGTTATTCCATATCCAGTTCTAAATGTAGCTTCTTGTCCCACATGGAGATTTATCGGGAGACAGATGAGGTGATCAGGCACTCCCATTTCTTTAAGAACTTGCCATAGTTTGCTGTGGTCGACACAGTCAAATGCTTTTGCGTAGTCAATGAAGCAGAAGAGCAGATAATAATAATAATAATAATAATAATAATAATAATTTATTATTTGTACCCTGCCCATCTGGCCAGGTCCCCTCAGCCACTCTGGGCGGCTCCCAACAAACATTAAAATACATCAAAATGTCACAGATTGAAAACTTCCCTAAACAGGGCTGCCTTCAGGTATTTTCTAAATGTCATGTAGTTGTTTATCTCTTTGACCTCTGATGGGAGGGCATTCCACAGGGCGGGCTCCACTACCGAGAAGGCCCTCTGCCTGGTTCCCTGTAGCTTTGCTTCTTGCAGTGAGGGAACCGCCAGAAGGCCCTCGGCACTGGACCTCAGTGTCCGGGCTGAACAGTGGGGGTGGAGATGCTCCTTCAGGTATACAGGACTGAGGCCATTTAGGGCTTTAAAGGTCAGCACCAACACTTTGAATTGTGCTTGGAAATGTAGCTGGAACTCTCTATCATATGATGAAGTCATATCAGAGATTAATTGTTCCTACAAGATAAAGAGAAGAACCCAACATGAAGATGCTGTTTTCAGCAGCAATGCCATGGTAGATACCTTACATAGTTGTGGCCAATGGGTATTACTACTGCTGATGTTCCCCAATGCTTTGTTGGCATCCATCTGTCTCAGGAGTCAATGGAAGAATGCACTTTTGGGGGTAAAGTCAAACTTAAAGTTAGAGAATTATAGTGTATGCTGTGGCTGTAGAGACAGATTTGGAAGAGAGATGTTTTATTGCAGGTGGAGCGGATAAAGGTGTCCTGTTTTGCTGCTACAGGTGCACCATGGCATTTTTCCTCTCTGAGCATTCACTGCAGTGGTTACACAACTTGACTGGTATCATTGCCAAAGGTAGGAGTGGAACCACACTAAATGCCACAATGCCCCCAAAAGCAACATAACACCAAAAGCACATTGATCTTGGTTTCAGTTTCATAAATGTGCAGCACCATGATGACCAATCACACATTAACAAAATATCCAACGTAAGATGTGTTTTGAACCATCTGGTTCAGAAAGACCCCATAAAGGACAATTCTATGTGTTATCATGAGAGTGTCTTATGTTTCATTTTCTGGCATGCCTGGCAGAATTTGACAATCCAGGTATGTCTGTCGGTTCTCTGTATTAGATGCATCCCAGAAGCGCAATAGATTGTGCATGCAATGTAGTTTATTTTGAGAGCTTGATCTCAACTCAATAATGGGTTATATGATGTTCCTTCGTATTTTGTATGATCCTGCTGGGACCATATGAGTCAGGATGGGGGAGAATTTCAGTTCAAATTACAAATAAGGGCAAATCTACCTACTTTCTGAAGCAATATGTGAATTGAAACACAGTGTTCTTTGAAATTCACACTTCTCTGAATGTTGCATGCTGAATAATAATAATAATAATAATAATAATAATAATAATAATAATAATAATAAAATTTTATTTATACTCCGCCCTTCCTAGCCGAAACCGGGCTCAGGGCGGCTAACACAGATAAAAATTGCAATAAAATATAAAAGAAAGAAAAAACGTTAATTAAAATACAATTTGAAAATTTAAAATTTAAATGCAGCTTCAATTATCGTCCAAAATCAAAACCATAAGGGGAGGAATAATAATAATAATAATAATTATTATTATTATTATTATTATTATTATTATTATTATTATTATTTTGTACCCCACTGGGCGGGGTACAAAACATCAGACTGAGTCCAACCCGAAGGCCAGGCAGAACAGCACTGTCTTGCAGGCCCTGCGGAAAGATGTCAAATCCCGCAGGGCCCTGGTCTCTTGTGACAGAGTGTTCCACCAAGTTGGGGCCAGTACTGAAAAGGCCCTGGTCCTAGTTGAGACCAGTCTAACAACCTTGTGGCTCGGGACCTCCAAAATGTTGTTATTTGTGGACCTTAAGGTCCTCTGCGGGGCATACCAGGAGAGGCAGTCCCGTAGGTACGAGGGTCCTAGGCCGCATAGGGCTTTAAAGGTCAAAACCAGCACCTTAAACCTGATCCTGTACTCCACCGGGAGCCAGTGCAGCTGGTAAAGCACTGGATGAATGTGTAACAAAATTCATATACTAGTTGAACGGGGTAGGGGGAGAGAATATTGGAGTAAATAACATATAAAATGGACTAGACATGGGGAAATTGGTTTGTAAATAAGTGTGTATATTAAAAGAAATTCACACAAAAGTGCTAACGAATTTCCAACAAAAATATATAAACTGTTGCAGAAATGTAGAGAAGTGAAGTCTGGAAAAATGAAAAATGGAGAGAAGCCAAAGTAGACAGAGTCATCCATCTTTACATGTGAGTTGGCTGAATCACGAGAGATCCCTTTCCTCCCTAGAATGGAACTTCTGTCACTTGTAAAAGACAGCTATGCACAATATGCAAAATGTACTCCTGTCTACATCACATATGTAGTATCTTTTTCTGCATGAACTCAGGCTGCAAAGGTAACATCAACAACATTTCCAGCAAGGGTGTTCCTTGTTGGCAAAACAAAGGGTTAACTCAGCTTCCTTCTTACAAGACAGCATCTCCTTAGAAAGCCTTTATTATGGTAATTTTCAAATTTATTGCAGTAAACTACAGGTAACCAAAAGGGCTGTTTGGTTGAAATGAACAGCCCTTTTTGATGTGAGCCTAAGGAAATGTGTTTGGAATATTTAGGTCTCAAGTGAGACTCAAAGGTTATTCATTCACAAGTGAGATAAATTCATACCTGTCAAGTCAACTGAATCTTTTGTGTGATCACCAGGCCTTTGAATTATTTATTCCCCTGTTCCTTCCCACAATCCCACCCCAGTGAAACACACACACACACACACACACACACACACACACACACACCACAGATGAAGAGTCAAGAACATTCACCTGTTCCACTTTCTGCACTTCCTGTTTTCAGAAGGTGATTAATTCATTTTTGTTGAATTTCTTTTTCTTTTCTTTTTTGAATTTCATTTTTTCTCCCCTGTCCTCCCCTGTCCTTTGGGGACCAGAATTTAAATTGATGACTGACACCCAATTTTACATGTGGGAAACCACATCTGTGAAATGTGCATTTGGATACGAATTCTCAGCATGAGAATCCAAAGATGAGCAACAGAGTAGATAGCCAAAGCTAAGCTTGCGTCTGGCCTGCCCTCTGCGAGTCTTAATAAAGGGAAAGTGTATTAAGGCTCGTACGTGGAAATTTCATGCTCCCACAGGTGGGGAGATCACGTGCATGGATGATCCTCCATACAAAAACAGAAAACTTAATAGAAAACTGTAGCATGTCACACCTGTCCTTGACATCTAGATTTCTATGTGCAGAAAAATATACTTATTTGTCTGTGTGGAAGACTGGAATATTCAGTTCAATCTCTTTGTTGGAGTCAATGCCCAGTATGTGTCCTCCACTTGCAACCTGAAGTGGTAGAGTGTAGACAGAGGTTTAGCCCCTCATTCACAAATAGCAATCAGTGTAAAAAAGGATGTTCAAGAAGCAATAACAGCAGAGAGTGTATCCCATGTTGTGTGTAGTCCGCTTTGTAGATGGTGACATCTGTTCTGCCCCAGGTCTGCTTGTACACAGGGCAGACAACTTAGGAATCAGTGAAGGGTCAGCAAGTGCTACAGGGATTATAGTTATTTTTGATGTGCAAAACATGGAAACCCTACCTTTAAAGGCTTGGTATTTCTTCCTGGCTACCTGTGTCATTTCACCTCTCTCCCTTCAAATCTTAGTTCACAACCCACTTTTTCCGAGAAGACTTTGGCCTTGCCCTTTAGACCTCATCACCGTCTGATCCTGCCCGTGGTCTCTTAGATCAGTAGCTCCTTCTGAAGTGCCACAATTTGGTCATCGTTCCTCGACATATATCTCAGTGACCTGAATGCAAATCAAGTTGTTCACAAAAGAGTCAGAGAATGACAGCTACTTTCATTCTTAGAAGCATCCAGCCCCCTTGGAAATTATAAAAATGAAGAATAACAAAAACAAAACAAAAACCCAAATAAAATGAAGAATAACAAGTGCAAGTAGGGTAAGATCATTTATCTTGATGGATGTCACCTTAGAGCACATATTATCCCGTTCTCTCAAAGTGTTTTTTCCCCCTTATTTCATCTCTGACATTCATTGTAAATTTAATGATCCACATACGATTTGCTGGTGTCTCAGCCTAGTGTTTTGAATCATGAAACTAGTGCTAAATTTATGGCACTGCAGTACCACTTAGTGAATCATTAAGCAGTACAGTGATTTTAATGATTTGGATCATACCGGACCTCATCACTATATAATGAGGTTCCATTTAGTGTAAATTTTATGTAAAAATTCAATTTGCAAACCAACAACATGAAACTACAACATTTTGTCACAGTTGACATTGTATTTATTTATCATGGTTTCCAAGTCAGGATTACATAGAAGGAGAATAGGATATTGTTACAACTACAGCATTCCCTAACTGCTGAAAAACTACAGTCTCTCCGCACCCCTAATTCCTACGCTAAAGATCTTGACACTAAATGTAAACCCCCCACTGGCTCCAGGAAAGCAGGGGAGGCTAATCTGTGCCCTCCAAATGTGGCTGGACTCCAATACCATTCAGCCCCAGCCAGCATGGTAAATTGTCATGGATGATGGGAGATGTCCCCAACATCTTGGGGACCCTTACATCAACCATTCTTGCAGAAAAGGCTTAAGATGCCCCCATTGCCGAACACGGATGAACACAATCGTGGTGCATATTGGAAATTTTTCATAAGAACTTAAGAAGAGTGGCTGTCCAGGGTTCATGACCAGACTTTGCCTGTCATGGACTGACTGGTCAGAGGCACCAGCTGGGGAACCTCCAGGGGAAGAAGCCTCAGAGCCAGGGAATTAGTGGTGGGACGATGATGAGTGGACAGAGGGAGAAGGAGCAGACTGGGAGGAGGTGTTGGAGCAGATGAGACAACAGGGTTTAGTGAGCAGGAAGAGGCTGTGACAGAGAGCAGTGCAGACTCAGAGGTTGAGTGTAGGCAGACTGTGGAAGAAGACAGGGAGTCTTCCCCTCCTGCTACGACCGCTGCCTTCCACTCTGGTTTCCCAGAACATGCAGAGAAATAAAGAGAGCAGAGCAAGGAGAGGCAAGAAGGAACCAGGGGAAGGAACCAGGTTGGAGCCTTCAGTCCTCGCAAATGCTTCTTTGGGGCAAGACCTCCTGGAAAGAGTTGCTGAGACCACTAGGCCTGACTCCAACCCTGACATTCCCTCTCTGCCTGGGGATGGTGGGGACTGGCCTTGTGGCCTTGTGCATGTGCAGCATGTGCTCTACCTCTGAGCTGCCATTCTGTCACCCCACGTCCCCATCCCCTCCTCCCACACTGGGAGCCAGTGTGGTGTAGTGGTTAAGAGCAGTGGACTCGTAATCTGGTGAACCGGGTTCGCGTCTCCGCTTCTCCACATGCAGCTGCTGGGTGACCTTGGGCTAGTCACACTTCTCTGAAGTCTCTCAGCCCCACTCACCTCCCAGAGTGTTTGTTGTGGGGGAGGAAGGGAAAGAAGGATTTTAGCCGCTTTGAGATTCTTTAGGGTAGTGATAAAGTGGGATATCAAATCCAAACTCCTCCTCCTCTCAGTTTTGTAAGGTAAACTTTTCTTCCTTGTATTATTTCATTAATGTGCCCATTAGGAATGCAAAGAAGCACATGTAGATAAATGCAGAGTCAACTCCTTTCTCCCTGACCTGTACAGAACTCAGATGCATTTTATAGGTTTTTAAACTTTACATTTTAAAAATGTCATTATTTACGTATCTCATCTTTCCTTAGAAAGTTCCAAGCAGCTAGCATGGGGCTCCCACTGGTTTGGCATTCAGATACTGATCAGGTGCACACCTGTTTAGTTGCAACAATTCTTGAGCATCCTAGACCACTCACTTCCTTAGATTTGTTAAATGGCTTCGTTAACTGGATAATAAGTACATAGCAGATGTTTGAAGAGGTTTGAGGCAGAACTTGCTCAAATTTGAGCATGGGATTGCATGCATGTACCCCACATCTACTATTGGCATCTTTCCCAGATTTGTGAAAGCTCATCTATAAACATTTAATTGTAATTATTACAGTACTTTTTCCCATTGTAAATAGTCCATGGTCTGTCAATATTTACACTGAAGCTAGTGCTCAGGAATGGGACCACACTTCCTGTGTGATGGTGACACTTTGGGGGTTCTCCTGTACCTGCCAGCTTTTACTTGGGCACTTCTTCTCTGAGGATAACTGTAACCTGAATGAAAACCAACCTGGCACAGTGGCCAGCATGTCAGACTAGAACTGAGGAGACCTGGGTTCAAATTCTGGTTTGGCCATGAAGCTTATTTGGGCCAGTCATGGTCTCTCAAGTTGAACTAGCTTGTGAACTGATGGGGTTCACGCCGGCATGTTGGCAATCTATAAACATTTATTAAAAACTGAATTATTAGACCATGCACCCCGTCTTGAGCTCCTTGGAGGGATGATGGATATAAATGCAAATGCAATCAGGATGATATCCACTCCCTTTATATGAGCAGACAGACGGGGCAATCAGTTCTGCATGGGGCCTACCATGGTGGCACAAGGTAAACTTCAATTTTGCCTGGATGCACAGTTTGGGAATGTAATTTGCTTTGTGTGACACCCAGATTCAGACTGATGAGCAGGCTTCCACATCTGTTTATCACTTGCTGAATCAGGAGCTGCCAACGTAAAGAGCATGAACAACCTGTTTTTCATTCTAATACCAATCTCTAGCCATGTTTCATTCTTTTTTTCAATGGGAGGTGCAACTAGACCCACCCACGCAGCTCATGGCCTAACTGGTCCCTGCTAACTATGCTTCTCTAAAGTTAGGAACTGGGGTAAGAAACATTTGGACAGGCCTAGCCCACTACAAGGTTCTAATAAATAAATTAATATATGACAGAAGGCACAAAAGTTGATCTCAAAATCCTTCTCTCCCCCCCCCCGCCTCAGTCAACCATGCATATTTGAAAGATCAGCATTCAAGTAAGATGAGTGTTGTTTGATTACAGCCTTGAACTTATCTAACCATAACAGAATTTTCCAAACCTGTACATTTCATAGGTGGTCTATTGTTGATCTTTTCATTAGCTTTCTTTTTTGGGGGTGGGGGGGAGGTTCTGATCAGAGATTGTGTACGCTTCAATACTTTTAATTTTGCAGGCCACTGGGTCTTAATGTGAACGAAGACTATTTGGAGGGGGTGGGGGATGCAATGTGGCTTTTGTTGTTGTTTAAAATAACAAGGGTATGAGCATGCAGAGGAATTGCTGACATTTTGTAAAGTTCATGGTGTGATTCAGTATAATGCAAGGGTCTCTGTCAGGGCACAAGAAAGCGCTTTAAAGGGAGGGAGGCAACCTGATACGTTAAGCTGACCGTAGACTTGACATCTCCCTCTTTAATGCAACAACTGATAGGAGACCTGTAACGAAATTTCACTAAACATCAACCTTAGTAGGCAGGATTGCTGAATGATGCTGCTGTGTTCAGAGGCAGAGTAACTCTGGGTCTCTGTAGTGCTTCTGGGTCCAAAAGCAGAAACAACAGGAAAATGCCTGTATAGCTCAGTTGGTTAAGAGTGTGGTGCTGATAATGCCAAGGTTGCTGGTTCAATCCCTATATGGGACAGATTCCTGCATTGCAGGGGGTTGGACCAGATGATCCACAGGATCCCTTCCAACTCTACAATTCTATTACTCTAACAAAATTTGCGGTGTTGGCTGTAGGAATGGACAGCCTATTTCTGCTCTGTGTCAGTTGTGCATGTTTTCCATCATAACTTTGTTCTGCCCCAAGTCTGCATTGTTTGTGATTTTTTTTTTTTTTTTAAACAAACTGTACAAAAAATGCATTTTTTAAAATTTCCCCTAAAATGTGCACTTTGGAATATGTATATTCTTAGACCAATAATTGCATTGCTTAATTTGAAGACATGTGCAAACTGAAGGATGGCTGCAGATAAATACATGTGTTAGCCTGGAAAGTACAAATCAGGATGGTTCACTTCAAAATGCAAGTTGAATGAAATCCTTGAAGCTCTCTAGGTGGTTGTAACATATCCAGGTTTCAAATAATCTTCTTAACTTGTACCTTCTGTTTTTATTAGGGATGTGGCCCTTTTTCATTGCAACAAGCAAAATATCCAAGAAATGTCTGCCCTCCTCATCCAACTACTCTGACAGCATGTGATGTTTCAGGACTCATTAATAGCTACACCAGGACTTCCACTTCCGCAATGGGGCTTCCTCCCCTCTTATTCCCACCATATGCCTCTCATGCCCTCTGAAATTGGTTTTGGGGCAGTTGGGAGAAGCACCAGAACAGCACATGGCAGGAAGAGAGGAGGAGAAGAAGAAGAAGAAGAGTTTGGATTTGATATCCCGCTTTATCACTACCCAAAGGAGTCTCAAAGCGACTCACATTCTCCTCTCCCTTCCTCCCCCACAACAAACACTCTGTGAGGTGAGTGGGGCTGAGAGACTTCAGAGAAGTGTGACTAGCCCAAGGTCACCCAGCAGCTGCATGTGGAGGAGCGGAGACGCGAACCCGGTTCACCAGATTACTAGTCCACTGCTCTTTGATTCCCCGCTCCTCCACATGCAGCTGCTGGGTGACCTTGGGCTAGTCACACTTCTTTGAAGTCTCTCAGCCCCACTCACCTCACAGAGTGTTTGTTGTGGGGGAGGAAGGGAAAGGAGAATGTTAGTCGCTTTGAGACTCCTTCGGGTAGTGATAAAGCGGGATATCAAATCCAAACTCTTCTTCTTCAGATGAGGTTTTTGTTGTGCCCGCACCCTGCCATATTTGCTGATTTTTTAAGAGGGTCCCGTTCTGAAATTGCTCTCGTTCTTAAAACAAGCTGCCGTTCTTTAAAGGGAGGCTGCCATTGTCTCAATTTAAGAGGCAATTTTAAAATAATCCAGCTCTAGGGATGGTAGTGTAATCATTTGTCCAGCTCTGGCTACAGGGATGTCTCCATCCCTGATATACAGCAGGGATGTTTCAAACATTTCTGGCATCTAAAGAAATGGTGACAAAATAACCCCTCTCCCTTAATCAATGCTAGTAAATTCATACTTTTGTTTGAAACGCACCATATGTCTTCTAATACCTATGCACAATAGGGTGCAAGTTTAATGGCTTTCTTGTTGTGCCCCTGTTGTAATTAAGCTTTAAAGGACATATGGCACATTGAAGTCTTAGCAGTGATTTTCCTTATTCAGACTGTTTTCTCTTGCATGCTTAACAATGCAGTTTCTAGCTAAAGGGGTGGGTTTTTGTGTGTGCATCAACCTCTTTAAAGAAACATCAGGTTCTTCATATATATTATATATTATATATATATATATATATATATATATATATATATATATATATAATTATATATTATATACATATACATATATATTTTATATATATATATATATATATATATATATATATATATATATATATATAATATAATATTATATATATATATATAATATAATATTATATATATATATATATATATATATATATATATAATTTCTCTCTCTCCTTTTCTTTTCTCTCTTTTTTCTTTTCATAAATTGTATTGTTATGTGTATTGTGAGGTACACAAGGTATTTTTGCTTCAGTTGCCATCATTTTCTTTTTTGTTACAAACAAAAACAGAGAGTGTTGCATAAATGTTGTGTAAATGTATATTTTTAAAAATAATAAAGATCAACATGGGAAAAATAAAAATAAAGAAACATCAGGTGAACATCCTGGCTCCACAGTTATGAAAAGCGGAACTCCATTTAATATTAAGAGTCAGAGTTTTATCCACAGATTCTCTTCAGTATTAAGGGATAAGCAAACAATTAAAAAAAAACCACCCCTCACTGCAACATAAAGGATGGTATCAATGTTAGCCTACAGAAAAAGCATGAAAAAGCATACTGTGTCTCAATCTGTGCCTATAAATATCAAATGCAGTAAATCACAACAAAAATGATTTTGAACATAGAGGTTACTGAGGGGGAAAGTCACTAAACAACAACGTTTTGTATCTTAATCAAGTAGTTTACTGTGGGGTATGATTTGTGCATGGAAAGTATGGTTCATCCAAGGAAATGCAGATGCCTCTGTACCATTTTGACGACCATAGGCCCAGACCTATTTTCCAGGGACATCCCGGATTTTCTTTCCCCCCCTTTTTTTGATTTTAAAAAGCCTTTATTTAACATTCAAACAATAAAAACAACTAACACAACAATTCACTATTCGCTACATCCCACCACCCTTAATAATACATAGCATTTACAAAACATCACAACGATTGGATCAACATTCCATATATTTTTAAACCTTATCTATTTTACATCTATTTCTTAAGAAGAAAGAAAGAGAGAAAAGAAGAAAAGAAAAGAAAGAGAGAGAGAAAAGGATAAAGGAGAGAAGGCATAAAAAATAAAAAATGGGAAATAAATTTGACTTCCGATTAGACTCATTGCATTGTTGTTCCTATTATTGTTTTACACACAGTTTCAAATTACCATTTATTTTCTTTGTTCTTATCAAAAAAGGAGTTGTTATCTATACTTTTTATTTTACAAGAATCATTCGAGTTCTGCCAGGAGATTATTGGTATTACAATAATTTTTCAAATACTCTTTTAAAAATTTCCATTCTTTCTGAACTTTCTGTATTGGATACCCTCTAACTCTCGCTGTCATCATAGCCAACTGCAAATACTCTATAATTTGGACCTGTCACTCATTTATCGTAGATGTTTTCTCACAGTAGCACCCGAATTTTAGGAAGAAGAGGAGGAGGAGGAGGAGTTTGGATTTGATATCCCGCTTTATCACTACCCGAAGGAGTCTCAAAGCAGCTAACACTCTCCTTTCCCTTCCTCCCCCACAACAAACACTCTGTGAGGTGAGTGGGGCTGAGAGACTTCAAAGAAGTGTGACTAGCCCAAGGTCACCCAGCAGCTGCATGTGGAGGAGCGGGGAAGCGAACCCGGTTCACCAGATTACGAGTACCACTCTTAACCACTACACCTCTCTCTCTCTATGTGTGTGTGTGTGTGTGTGTGTGTGTGTGTGTGTGACTTCCAGATAGTTCTTGCCATAAACAGAAGATTTTTCAACTTCAACTATTTTTTTAAAAAAGAACCATTTTTAGAAAATTATAGCAAGAAACTTGTAACAAAGAAACATAAATGATTTCACAAGTTCAACACAGGAAAATAGAATACATAGGTACATACGCTTCTCCTGTCTTCTCGCAAAGCTGTCCAGCTCCAGATTTTATAAGCTTGTCAGGGCAAGGATGATGAAAAATACAAAAGGAGAATGCAAAATGCATAATAAAACAAAAACAAAAAACCCCAGACCAATAAACTGCCCTACCACAAACACATTTTAAAAAAACCTTGAACACCTGGTTGAAGAGAAATGTTTTTGCCTGGCGCCTATGACATGAAGGTGCCAGGAGAGTCTCCTTAGGGAGAGCATTCCACAAGCAGAGAGACTGTTCTCATGTTGCCAACTTCCGGACCACTCACAGAGGAGACACACAAAGAAGGGGCTCAGATGATTATCTCAGGTTTGGCATTTCTAGGCAACTAGTAAGAGCCTTTCTGGTTCTAGCTACCCCGCCTTCTGTCCGCCTGCCTGCCTTTCTCTGTAATAGACTCCTACATATATTACTACAACCCTGCAGAAGTTGTTTTCTTGTAGCTTCCGGTCGGCGATGCCGGAGGAGACGGTCGGGGGGACATGTCGCTCCTGACATTCCCCCGTCCGACTGGGAAAAGGGGACATCGCGCCAGCGCCGCGATCCCCAAAACCCCCGGGAAGGGCGTCCCGGGGTCTACAGGACCTGCACAGGCTCGGACGCCGGACCTGCTCCCCGGGAGACCGCAGCAAGGGCTCCCGAGTGCGAGCGGGCGGCGGAGCCACAGGGTCCGCTAACTCCCCGTCGGGCGAAGCTGCGTGACCGACTCCTCGGAGCGCGCTGATTTCTCCAAGACCTGCAAATTGGAATCGTGAGTAAAATGCAACAAAAAGGAAATTCGGACTAAATTTGGACTGGATTGGAACGAAAACACGGAGGTCCGTTCCTTTCCATTGATACAGTGAAACAGGAAATGGTTACAGTTGCACTGAAAAGGATTGTATTGACTCTTTTGTTATATGGCTTTAAATTAACCCTTGAACCTCCCCTGGTCCTGGGGGAAGCAGAAGGAACTGTGATAGATCTGTGGATTATTTTAAGTTGAAAAGTTTGTGAAGGTCTATAAGAGGAAAAAGTTGGGAAAAGTTTTTAAAGTTTTTAAAAGCATAAGAACTGTGATCAAAGAAAATGGCGATGAAACCGGATATTACTTGGCAAACTGTGCTGGAGAAGATGCAGGAGTATATCGCGGAACTGAGAGAGAGGAATGCGATGGGAAAGTCTGAGGATGAGATAAGGCAAAACCCAAACACTGTGCCGGCTGAACCAGATGTACAAAAAACCAAGGAAGTGACAGGATCCGCCAAGGCTGGACAACGAAAGACTATTTTGGCAAGCATCAGCTGCAGAAAGAGACTTTACAACCGAAAAAGAAAATGTGCTGTCACCTCAAGAAGTAAGAGAAGAATCATAAGAATCATAAGAAAAAACAGCACATTGATACCGACTGACAAGCAGCGGAAGGGAAGCCGAGACGAACTGATTACGAATTGGGAAGGCTGGTCACGGTTTTTGGAAAAGGCCTTTTTGGAGGATACAATGCAGGACTCCCTCTGGTTCTGGGTTTCACAACCAGCAGGCATAGGTTAAGAACTGTTAAAGTCACGGCTTGATTTGTGGACTTATGGTTTTTGATTTATGGACACGCCAGGGATTGTAAAAAAAAATATAAAAAAAAATTATGAAATATAAGTGAAGGATAAGTATTTTTTTTTACTTTAAATATGATAAACATGATAAGTAGTTAATATTGCAAATAACAGCTGTGTACCCGGGGACCGGGGGAGGCAAGAGGGATGTAGATGAAGATACATAAGTGATTTAATTGATTTAAGATATGATAAGTTTGAAGATTGAAGATTGATATTAGGAAAATAATTATTGGATTATGAATTTAGGAACCTGTTAAAAAATTGTTATATGCAAATAGTTGGAAAACAATGGAGTGGACGAGAGGAAGCATGACATTGATTGTAACATAAGTGAGCTGGCCTGAATCGGGGCCAGACAAATATTGTAAAATTAATAAAAATTAATTTAAAAAAAGAAGAAGTTGTTTTCTTGTAGCTTTTCCCCATGCTGCTTCCTGTGGCGGACTTTGAGCTCTCAAATTTCAGTGGCACCCCATGCAACGCTAAAATCCGGCACCTCCAGCTCTTGCGCACAGCATTATTGTGGTGCCGCCTGCTGCACAGCTCCCAGCGCCACTGGTTGCGCTACCCTAGAAGCACCTCTGCTGCTGTGGCAACAAGTGCACTTCACAGATACTACAGCAGCTATTAGCACCTGCTCTCCCGGCATAGCTGTCAACCTTCCCTTTTTTGGCGGGAAATCCCCTTATTCCAGCGCCGGTTTTCGCTGTTTCCCTTTTTTGGTGGGAAATTCCCTTATTCCAGTGCCGTTTCCCGCTGCTATCTCGGATTGTTAGATATCCCGTAAATATCCCGGATTTCAAAGGAAGCAGCTCCTCTCCCTCCCTGCCGGCCAGGGAGGCTCCTCAGCTGCGTTGCTCGGCTGCGTTGCTCACCAATAGTTACAGAGAATAGGATGTCATTAGACAACAGCACTGTTTGTGCTTTGCTTTGCTTTGCCCAGCCCACAAATACACTCCTTCCAAAAGAGTGTTAAAGGATGCAAAGCCTGCAACACGTTTGTATAATAAGTCATTAATGGATGCCAGAGAGCCAAAAGAGTGAACCTGATCAATCCCCCCATGAAGAATTGACGCTTTTGAATTGTGGTGCTGGAGTCCCGTGGACTGCAAGAAGATCAAACCGATCCTTTCTGAAGGACATTGGCCCTGGTTGCTCACCGGAAGGACAGATCCTGAAGCATCGCATGAGAAGAGAAGACTCCCTGGAAAAGAGACCCTGAGGTGGGGAAAGATGATGGTGTGTAGCCTGGTGTAAATTAATTTTTAGCCTGGGGGGATTACTGTGGCGTGGACTGTCACCGAGAACCGTAGATTGTCCCCGGGACAGGTGAGGCTGCTGATCCCTTATTTTCAAATCTGAAAGTTGACAGCTATGTCTCCTGGTAGGATTCCAATTGAATGGAAAGGTTGGCTGAGTAGTTCACCCATATGGTTCTCTCACATTTCCCAATAGCATGGAATTGCATGGTTGAAAAGCAACTCCCATGGCATGCCACTCTGTGCAAAAGAGGACATAGAATATCAAATTCTGTGGGCAGCACCAGTTAAATGTGTCCTTCCCACTAATTAAACAATAATAAGGTGGGAAGACCTTCTGAAACTGGTCCCATTCAAAGCGTCTATTTGCTCCAGTGCTGACTTTGAGAGAAGTTCAAAATCTGAATCATAAATAGTTTGAAGAGAGCAGAAAGTTGCAGTGTTTGTAAAATGTCTACCGAGTCTACCGTTAGAGACTAATGCTAATTGTCTTCCTTCCTGGCTTTTATTTGTTTTAGATCTCTGCAAATGAACTTGCGGATCTGAATGTAGTTCTTAGTGTCTGTATCACAAAAGCCGCAGGAGGTTCTAATTACGATCGTGGTTGGAAATCTCAGCATGATCAACTGTCACTGTCCTTTCAAAGTCCAGGGAAAAGCCAATCAAGGCACAACAGAGAAAACTTATATTGCCCTGGGAAGAAATAATGTGAACTTCAAGTTGCCAACAATCTGGTGTTTCTCTGCAAGTGATAAATTCACTAAAAATTACGTGGGCAACAAATTAGAACCTTTGCAATGTTTTCAGCATGGAGCATTTGTTTGTTATATAAAGAAACATGAAAGCCAAAGAAACTTCAGTAGCTATGATACAGCAGCAAGTTATAGCTATCTCTCCTGGTTTGTTTTTATGTCCTGCTGAGGCTTGCATCTGTGCTGAAATTAACAGATCCATGTTAACTAGCTGTGTGTGCAACATTTGAACAATCTGAGTTTACCTGCAGCATAGGCAGAAACAAAGGAATTTAATACAGTCTTAAACCATTATTATTATTATGCTTTCATTAGACACATCTGCAAAACGCACGCTATGGAGTAACACTGACCTATTCAGTTTGATGCTTGCTCACCATGGGCACTTTTATAACTATTTCTCAAATCTTTTGAAATGTCCTGTTTCCTGTGCCTTAAAGAAAAATGCTACCAAGCCTTTCAAAAACTGTATATTGATTTTGAAATGACTGGTTTGCACGTGGCAGGTGATTCGCATCTTTCTATATTCCATTTCATGTATACTAAGCCTGGTGTATACTAAACTGTATACTAAACTGGTGAAAATAATTCAGTTTATGCATTGCAATAGTATTTTGAAATCATTTATTCGATGGGCCATTCTAGACATAATACAGATTGAGGGAAGAGTTTCTAAAGTCAGCATGCTACAACAGAATGACCCTCCCTCACCACCCTTCTCACTTCAGATGGCACAGAGACTTAGTTTGGATCAGTGGTTAGAGCGGACTAGGATCTCGGAGACCAGGGTTCAATCCCCTCTCAACCTTGAATTTCGCTGGGTAACCCTGGGGCAACCACCATGAACCTTTCAGCAGTTACCATTTTGGGTGGTATAGTTGTTTGTGTATTTTTGGAAATCTGCCATAAAACACCATCCTTATTTGGCTAGTATTCCAGAATATATATATATATAATCGTTCAAGTTGGATGTTTGTTAACAATCGCCTTTCTCCGTAACCCCTTGATTGATTCCGTTCAAATTTGGACACAACGTTCCATGCCCATATGGGAGTGATCATATGTGCTTACATTGCACAAATACCACACCTTTCCCAGGTAAAAATGTGATTTTGTGCAAAAAATATAGCGCCCTCCAGTGGGCGTTAAACAGCACAGCACAACACACCTGTTTCTGACCCCTCCTCCTCCTTTCCCAATGTCACTACCACCATCCAATCGACAGACAGGCCGCCCACAAACACTACTGCTGGCTCCGCTGGTGGGTATAGAGCCACGCCGGGAGGAATAGTAGTAATAAACAGTTGTAGAAACGAAGACAAAAACGGGAGGGACAAACGGAGAACACATAGACTGAACATCAATGAGAT
Source organism: Darevskia mixta (assembly GCA_034641385.1). Classification (NCBI taxonomy): domain Eukaryota; kingdom Metazoa; phylum Chordata; class Lepidosauria; order Squamata; family Lacertidae; genus Darevskia; species Darevskia mixta. The sequence goes on along the minus strand of JAWWNH010000173.1, from coordinate 12,712,597 downwards.
AAGGTGTAAGTAAACATACGCTTTCTCTTTCATACTGTATCTTACTTTTGCATTTCACCAAATCAGCCACAGCAAGGCGTGGCCGGGTCAGCTAGTAATGTACTAAAAAAAAAATGCTTTCCCCTCAATTGCAAAAAAATCTGACTTTTGGGATCTGGTATAGATACTCAGTTATTTTCATTTGTGTGGCATTTGTACAAGCATTGTCCTGGTTTCTGTGTGGAGGCAGTGAGGGTTGGGTATGTGGTTTAGGAGATGTCTGTTTTATGCCACTTCCCTCTGCCTAGTGCAAGCTGTCAATTTACGAGCTTAGTTCAGAGAAGAGATGTGGAAGACAAGAGATTGTGGCACTGACTCAAAGTACTGCCCATGACAGCAGTCATTAGCTGCAGACAAATTTCATCACAGTAACCGGGTTCGCCGTAGCTCAGGCAGAAACGCAATTCCTCTTCTAATCTCCTCTTGCTATGTTTGTAATTATGTAAGTATTTTCTTGTTGTGAGCCTTCTTGAGCATGGTTTTAGCTATGGAAAGGTGGCATACAAATAAAATGATAATGATTCTGGAATACTAGGCATTAAATAAAAAAGCCACGAAAGACCTGTTGCAGTGGGCATGCTCATAACTCTAACATTTACTGGCTGGAGGAATATGATGGTGTTTAAGGAGTGTGACTACAGCCTGAGGTCGGCTCACCCACAAGGCAAGCTAAGTTGACTGCCTCAGGTGGCAGGGTCCATAGAGGCAGCAGGTCTTGATTTCAATCCTTCTTTCCCCCCTTGTTCCTGATGTAGATCTTCCCAAACACCTTCATTCATGGTGGTGAGCAGGTGCCATTTTGGAGTTTGCCTCAGGTGCTCAAATGTCTTGGACTGGCTCTGCTACAGCCGCAGAACTCTTCTCTATCTGGCCATTAGCGTGGAAGGAAAAACCTGGCACTTTGCAGCTAATGACAGCAACATGTCGCCAAAGTTTCAGACAATCAGCTGCAAATTCACTCTTGAAAACATCAGATCAAACAGCAACTATACCACCATAAATGGTAGGTGCAGAAAGGATCCATCTCTCAGCCTAACCCAATATGGTGTCCTTAAGATCAATGCTATTTTTCTAGAAACAGAGGTGCCAGAACAGTTCCCTCGTTCTCTTAGAATGGCAATGATGCCCATCTGAGAGGTGCCAGAACTGAGTTCCTGTGAGCTCCCCCTGAAAAAAAGCCCTGTTTAAGATGTTGTTGGCCTACAACTCCCATCATCCATGGGATTGTCAGGAAAGCAATTACTGCATAAAGAGACACAAAGTAGACTTCTTAATAAATGAATGTGTTTAAGGAACGTGTTTGGTCAAAAACAGCTCTTTGAATTGTTCCCAGTAATGACCCAGCAACCACTACAGATGTTTCAAAATGGACATAATGTGCTACACACTGTATATAAAGGTAAAGGGACCCCTGACCATTAGGTCCAGTCGTGTCCGACTCTGGGGTTGTGGCGCTCATCTCGCATTATTGGCCGAGGGAGCCGGCGTACAGCTTCCAGGTCATGTGGCCAGCATGACAAAGCCGCTTCTGGTGAACCAGAGCAGCGCACAGAAACGCCATTTACCTTCCCTACCTATTTATCTACTTGCACTTTGACGTGCTTTCGAACTGCTAGGTTGGCAGGAGCAGGGACCAAGCAACGGGAGTCGCAGGGATTTGAACCGCCGACCTTCTGATTGGCAAGCCCTAGGCTCTGTGGTTTAACCCACAGCGCCACCCACGTCCCACACACTGTATATCCAACAGCAATTAGTAGCCATGTGGCTGTATTTTGCACTAATGCGATTTCCGAACTATTTCTAAAAACATCACTGCAACTATAGAGCAGTACTTGCATAGTTCCCATTCATTTGTGGACTTCTCATGTGCCTTACTATTTTTTTGATCTAATTATTTCTGCTGAAATTCTATTTAAGAAAGGTACTCCTTTTATATTTTTTAAAAAAGAACTTACACATGCATGCACACAAACATCAAGCAGAGGGACACTATATTCAGAATGTCATGGTACAGCTATTAATGATACTCAGAGGACTGAAAATTACCATTTCGGATGTGTCCGAAGCAGCAAACTGGTAAACAAGCCTGCAGTTAGTGCTATGGATGATTTGAATCAACAAGGGTGAAAAGATTTGGTTACTCTGTGTATTAGCGCTAATAGGAATAGATTATAGAGGAATATTTGTGATGTGACCTTCTGTGCACTAATTGAAATAGTATTCAGAGTCAGCAGTGGAGTAATCAAGTTAAACACTGAATCATAAATCATCATGAAAAGTGCTGTCACAACTGAGCCATTAATGCCCTGTATCGCTGGGCAGCCTCACGAAAATATCTGCTATGCCGATCTTTAGGTTAATAGGAACAGAAATGGCATTTAAAGACTATTTGGATCAAATCTGCTCTAAGGTTGAAAGTGTTACTCTGTTAATTTACTGGTAATTTGAAGTGATGTAGTTAGGGTTAGCAGCCACACAGCTGAGCCCCAGAGAGCTAAACAAAAGGCAGCGGGAGTTTCTTCCAATATTTATTTAACTGCTATAGGGTGCTGCAACAGCAACAAAAAAGCTTCCATTTAAATGTGCAAGCGGTGATTCCTTTGTTTTCAGAGCATGTTTAAAAGGGAAGATTTTACCTTCATAAACAGAGCTACATGCCCAACACAGTCTGTGGCTCTGATCCAGCCGAGAGAGCCCAGGCCAGCCAATGCTGCTGCCAACTTTAAAAAAAAAAAAGTTGAAATCCCAACAATCTGCTGTAGATCAGAGAGGGAAGAGATGATCAAATGCAGACCCCTCTCAGGATTCACCTTCCAAGCAGGTGATCAACAGCATTTCAGGGTGGAATGGCATAACAGCAGCCATTCGTGTGCACGATTCCAGCCAAGGATGCCCATAAGTAAAATGATTGCGCAGGTTTAGTCCCTATCTATGCTGAACTGTCTGTTTCAGAAGTGGAAGAATAATTATTTATGGCTGGTAACAAAGATCACTTCTGATCAAAATAACAAGCATATTGTACACTTCTCATAAGAAAGGCTGGTTTCTTTCAGTGCTGAGAAAACATGCCCCAATTTGACTAGTTTCCCAGCATATGATATACCATAATTTGAAACGAATAAGATAAAATTCCATTAACAGAGCAGTTGTGGAATATGGGAAAGGAATAATTTAAAAACAGGAAGGAAAGAAAGAAAGAAAGAAAGAAAGAAAGAAAGAAAGAAAGAAAGAAAGAAAGAAAGAAAGGCTTTTAATGAACCATCTCAGTTCCTGTAGATGATTATTTAAACTGGTATGACAAAAACAAATGAAATGCTGCACTCATTTTTATTCTGTCAACAGCATGAAACTAGAGACAAACATTTGGCTTTTAAAATAATCCTTTGAATTTGGCTATTCAAGAAATGAATTATTTGAACATGAATGCTTTCATTTATTACTAATTGCAAAATCACTTATTTTCTAGAAGTCTTTCTGATCCATGTTTTGGCTGGAAGTCTGTCTTATGAAGAAGATTGCTTTATTCAGGTACTGCTAGACTGGTTTCATATCCAATCTGCAGTCAAAGAACTGATGTGAACCTGCTGGGGAGAAGGATTTCAGCCTATGCTTTAATCCTGGCCAACATTGTTTATAATGTGTTATAGTTTTGGCAGTGTTTGACAGCTGACATGCAATGGTATTCATCAACTAATTGTATTTGATAGATGACATGCAGTGGTATATAGTGTTTAACAGCATATGATAGTGTATAGCTTTCCATGTTTGGTGCCTGCTAAACCACAAACAATCCAGGGATGTCATCGAGTCCATACATGCCTTTGGCATGCACAGCCAGTACAGAGGGCCATCTCAATTGTTTTAAGCAGTGTGCAGAAGAACCAGTGAGTTGGCCATAAAGGAAAGTAGTTTTGAGGAAGGATAATGGTCATCGGATACTTGTGCTTCTAATTCCTCACAATTAATGTAACGTTTGACAGGGGACTCATGGCTCTCATTTGAAGCCCCTCTTCAAACGTTACTTTAATTGCAGAGAATTAGAAGGATGATGTTTCTGCAAGCTGAGCAATTAGAGTAATATGAAAAGGCTCTTAGCATGGCTCCCTGTTTGACAGCATCTCTGACACAATCCTTAAATCAATGACAGGCTTCCAAAAGGCAGGAGAATATTTCACGTGGTAGAACAATTGTCTGGGAAATGTTGTAGAAAAACTATCAACTGCACGAACCACCAACGTGGAGAGGAAATTATTAGTGCATAACAGTGAATTTGCAAAAGCAGCAACTTTCGACATTTACATTTTTCTAAATATGCTGATTCTTGACTGTCATGGGCCAGTTCACACTTGATGACAGCCCCATCCAAGCACTTCAGAAGCATGTGGCGTCACACTCAGGGTGGCAACATTTGTGTGAATTGGTGCCTCCACTTGGCAGGGGCTTGATGCAGGCGCTGCAATGTTCAAGCAACTTTGATCACACAAATTGCTGCCTACGTTGCCCCCACATGGAGCTCACCTGAGCAGCACTCCCCAGCCTAAAAAAAAATCAACGGGAAGGAGCTATTTTTAAAATTCACATTTATAGAATGGTTTTCTGCTTAAGAAGTTCTAAGTGTTTTACAAAAGAGAACAAGTACAAAGAGAGCACATCGACGCCTCTCAAATAAAATATAAGCAGCACAGCTCATAACTGGGAGCAGTGGCAGCAAAATCACACAAGTTCAAAAGTCCAATAGAATAAATCTGGTCCCATCTACACCATACACAGCTTCTCCCAAAGAAACCTGGGAACGGTAGTTTAACTCACATACAGCTACAGTCCCCAGCACCCATAACTATCTACAGTTCCCAGGGGTCTTTGGGGGAAGCCATGTGCTTTAAATGTGTTTTATGTGTATGGTTCAGAAGTGATCACCATCTCTGCTCAATCAAAGGTGATGTCGGCACCCTACAAACCTCCAAAGGCAAGGAGTTCCACTGGGTGCCACTACTGAAAAAGCCCCCCAGAGATTGGGGGGGGAAGCAAGACCTCAGTTGGTTATCTCAATAAGTGGGCAAGTTCAGATGGAAGACTGTGACCCACTGATGAGGGGAGAAGGCTGGCCTCAATAAAGGAGAGATGAAGATGCCATGGTGAAACTAACCGCTTAGATTTTGAGCATGCTGATCAAAGAGGTATGGTGTCCTGCGCTTTCATTTCATGTAGGGAAGAAACCTACATTTAGAATGTCAGAGAAAGGTATTCAAAGGTAAAATATCAAATGGATAGCAGGCATGTTGGCCTGTGGCTCTTCAGATGTCGTTGGGCTAGAGCTGTGGTGATAATATGAACCATAAACAACCAAAACCACCACACAATAGCTGAAAATGTACCGGTAATAAAAGATTTACTGGAATGCTCTTCTGAAAAACTAATAGTCCTTCAATTAAGCCACATGATTACCAAAGCCATATATAAGTGATATAACAGAATGTATAATGTTCACGTAACTGAACCATTCAGCAACAGGTTGGGTATAGCAACAAAATATTGGTGCCAACAAAATGTTCACAATTAGTGGATGGTGAATAGATAGTAGAGTTCTTCAACGGTTAAAAGCAAAAATCTCATGGATGTAATAGTAGATGAAGAATATTTATATGAGTCTTGCAACATCATGCGAAAGCTGTGCCTGTGGATCAGCATGTTGTGCTGATCAGAATGTTTTACCTGAACTGATGAAGCTATATAGCGAAACCTGTGAGTAATTCAGAGGACAGGTCTTCTTCGTCCTTCTCATGTGCCACTTGTGTTGATTTCGGCTGGATGGTGATGTTGCAAGACTCCCTGTGCTAAATGATAAGTTGCAGTAGACCGTTTTTGGGAAAGGAGAATCTGAGAACGGTCACTGGGAGTATATCAGGAGGTATTTGGGGAATCTGACTGCAATTTTAGTAGTCATTCAGAGAGAAAAGAAAACAGATGCACATCCCTTCGATTACGAGGTTCCCTCCAGTATCGATTTGGAAAAAGTGTACAGCAAAGGCAGAAATGACTGTGTCTGTGAACTGAGTGCCATAGGCAGCCATGTAATTGCTGGGGGTACAGGAAGGCAGTGCATGTATTTATGTTTGTTTGTCCCAAACTGGGTGGTGATTTTGACCAGTGTGCAGGAAGAGGGAAAACAGAGGCTGCTCAGTTTCTGGGGCAAAAACAGAGGGGTTTTGCTTGTCGAAACTTATCCTTTTTGCCCCTCCTGCTTTCTTCTATCTGGGCAAAGGGCAAGAATGAAAGGAAGCAATGAGGAAGAAAAGCTTAAAGTCGATTTCAAGATATTGTGTGTGAAAATGCCCAGGGATTTGAATACTGGTTGGGAGAGAACTTTGCAGAATTTCCTTTATTGTGTTGTGTGTGGTTTTTAAATGAAAATCCTTGTTTTAGTTCTACTATATATTTATTTGTTTAAACAAATGGGGTAGTATTCAATGCTAATCCTACAAAGATTAGACCCGTACATGAACAACTCCCATTCATTAATTTTGAATGGGTTTACTCTGAGTAGTACTTAGTTCCATACAACTCATAGCGCATCAGTTTGTTTCTAAGAATAAGAAACTGTGATGAACATCTATAACTATCTATTTCTATAATTAAAACTGAAAATATGCAGTTAGAAATGTGGATTTACCTGTTTAAGACCTTAGATTAACACTTGAAAAAAAATGTTGCTGTATGGCCCAGCATCTAAATACCCAAACAGTTTTTTTTCTATAACCCAATGAAAACTGAAAGTTTGGATTTTAGCCATTTCAATCCAGTCATACTCACTTAGCTTTAATCAATGAGATCCATCTAAAATGAGTTATGGACTAAGCTGCATGTGGGCATTCTTTTTAAAAAGCTGACCCATATTTTCCTTTGTCTTAAGAGATGGAGCCTGAACTGAAGCCCTTTAATAAAAAGAAACAATCATATTTCAGTGCTATCTTGAAGCAGACTTTAAGGGTTGTACCCGCTGAGTAGAACCATTGAACTTAATGAACATGACTAACTTGGGCCCATTATTTTGAACGGGTTTACTCTGAGTAGGACTTGGCTGGCTACATTAAATTTTATCCTTAAATGGTTTCACATTAATTATCATTCACTAGCATTAGGAATCATACTCTGTTTTCAATACATTGTTTAGGTATTTATCTTATTTTGCATGATATAAGATAAATACATTTAAATTATAATGCTTGCAATCAAGGGAAAAGTGAAGCTTTGAACTCTCACTGATTTTGACTGGAACAATTAAAGTATGCGCTGTTAAAATTAAGCAGTTGCTTAAGACAGCTGCATACAGGGGTGCCAACTTGAATAAAATATTGGGGGGGTAAGCCCCACCCTGCATAATCGATCACATGATGCAGTACAGGCACAACATTTGAATGGCCATGCCCATCAACTTTGGTTGGGCCCAGCCCCCTCAAATATTTTATTGTGGGGAACAAAGCTCCCACAGCCCCTAGGAGTTGACTCCTATGGCTACATATTCCTGCATTGCAGGGGGTTGAATTAGATTATCTCCATGGTACCTGCCAGCTCTACAATTCTGATTCTGATTCTATGAATTAAAATCAAATGGGAATTCAGCGAGCTTAATGTTACCTAGGTGGTGCCCAAAGGGCACAGTCCAGTAGTCCTTTGTACCTTTCTGATCCTTGATGCCAACTCTGTGTTATCTCACAGGATAGCGGGGCAAACATCTTGGACTAAATTACGGGCCAAGTGGATTGGGCCTTAAAGTGCTCTCCTTTACAGTCTTACAGTGCCACATTTACGGCGGTGCACCAGTGTGGTGTAGTGGTTAAGAGCGGTAGACTCATAATCTGGTGAACTGGGTTCGCTTCCCCGCTCCTCCACATGCAGCTGCTGGGTGACCTTGGGCTAGTCACACTTCTCTGAAGTCTCTCAGCCTCACTCACCTCACAGAGTGTTTGTTGTGGGGGAGGAAGGGAAAGGAGAATGTTAGCCGCTTTGAGACTCCTTAGGGTAGTGATAAAGCGGGGTATCAAATCCAAACTCTTCTTCTTCTTCCCCCACACAGTGTGTCAAGCTGAGGGGGTTCAAAATTGAGAAGATCCACAATTGAGAAGATCCACTTGAGGGCGCCAAATTTTGGCCTCACACAAGGCACCATATTACAAAAGATTACCAAAGTCTGACCCTGACCTGAGTGCCAGTTTCACTAAATTCAATGGGACTTACTTCAGAATAAGAGACGCATCAGATTCCATTTATTATTATATGATGGCAATTGTATGACTTCACTCTGTGTATGTTTAAACTGATTTCAAACTGAACATTTTTTTGATGCTGAAATCTTAAAAGGCAAGGGGAAAGAAGGTGTAATAAACAGAAATCAGAAAGCAAAATATATTTTGGCTAATAGCACAACATGTCACAATACATAAAAGGCAGAAGAACAGGAAAGAGGAGAGCTACGTTGCAACTGCTGCTAAATAAACTGATACGGTTTATTTTGCATAATGCCTATGTTGCTTGCAATTTAATATAGGTCTAAAGTATTATATGGATGCTTAACGTATTTAAATTTATTTATTTTTTCATCATTTGTTATATTAGGAGACTGGGGACATGGAGACATAATTATTACAACTCTTGTGATATCGAATAGCCACAATATAAAAGTATATATACTGCTGATCTTGTCTTGGACACCCCTATTCCTTTAAACTTCTAAGTCACTCAATGATAAGAGGCTGATCTAAACGCTTCCACTGCATTAATCAAATACCAGGTCTAATTAAAACTGCCGTGCACAAAGCTTTTTCAAAATGTTGCTCAGGTATTGCAATAATTTCTGATCACCCAAGCCTGGAAGACAAATAATTAGGAGCTGCCAGAGCATTCTGATGAGTGATGTCAGCATCTCCAAGTGACCTTCCCTCCACTAATTAATTTTCATCTTAAGAAAAGAGACCCTGTTGTTGCACATTATTAATTGAGTTCACTAAAAGATGCGCCTGATTAATTTTTGTTGATAATACTTGTCATTCCAGGCAGCGGCTGTAATCATTCTATTGGGTTTTATTTTTTTAAAGTTGATCTAGGTCTTTTGCAATGCGACTGATATAATAACCCTGAAACAGAAAATGTAGAGAAAGGGCATAATCCATAAGGGGACTACATAGGTTTCATTGTTTATTGTTGCTCGCTTGGGGCAAATGGAGCTGTGATTTCTGGCTTGCTAACTTATTCTCATCAGAGCAAAACAAACTTTGACTTTAAATTCCTTCCAGAGCTTAAATTATATTTTCAGTTTTCAGAAAATTGGTGGTGGTTTGTCTTGAATACTTCAGAACATATATCATTCCTTTATTACATCTATCCTATAATAGGCTAATATTCTTATAAAGCTGTGTCTTTAGTATTTGAACAAATTGTGCAGTAGTACCTCAGTTTGCAAATTTAATCCATTCCGGAAAGCCGTTCTTAAACCAAATCCGTTCTTAAACCGAGGCTCGCTTTCCCTAATGTGACCTCCCGCCACCAGTGCCCTTCCACCATTCAGCTTCTGTTTGTAGACCGAGGTAAAGTTCACAAACCGGAATACAGTACTACTTCCGGTTTTGCAGAGTTAATAAACTGAATAGTTCGTAAACAGGACTGTTCATAAACCGAGGTACCACTGTATTTGCTTTGATCATAAAAAATGTTATAGACATGTCTTTTAATAAATGAATTATTAAAATAAATAATAAATTTATTTTATTAATAAATAATAAATAAATTTATTTTATTAATAAATAATAAATAAATGTCGCTCTTTAGGTGTTGTTGGATTCCAACGTCCATCTGCCCCAGAGAGCAAGTCCAGTGGTTAGGAATTATGGAAACTGGAGTTCAATAAACCGGCTGTGCTCTTGCATAAATAAAATATACTATTCACTGTATCATATCAACTTACAGTGTCCAACAGAAATAACTCATAAAGTTCAATGGAGAAAGCAGACGACCCAGTAGACCAGTTCATTCTCAAAACAGTTCATTCATGAGGTCCATACATGTATTAGTGTCTATTTCACGTGTGTCTGTTCATGAAGTCCAAACAATCCACATGGAGGGTTGTTACAGTTTCACAGGATCCTTTCACAGACACAGGTGGAATAGACACTAATACATGTATGGACCTCATGAATGAACTGATTTGAGAATGAACTGATCTACTGGGTCGTCTGCTTTCTCCGTTGAACTTTATGGGTTATTTCTGTTGAACTCTATAAGTTGATATGATACAGTGAATAGTATATTTTATTTATGCAGGAGCACAGCCGGTTACGTCTCGTGTGTTTATTGAGTATGTTTTACGTAACCACAGGTTTGATGTTGTTTTGGAAACTGGAGTTCAACGACATTGGTAGGGAAAATGTCCTCTGTAATAAAACATAAGAGGGAAACATTAGCAACTCTGCTTTGCGGAGGGCTGAGGTGCACCACTTCTGAGACTATCAGCTCTCAAATGGATTCTCATGTGGCCATGATACACAGTGACCTATTAAAAAACAAACAATCTTGCATACGGAGAAAGCCACACATTGACTCATGAGGCCACTAATGGCGGTTACGAATGCTGGTGAGCTACTTCACCTGTAGAGAACAGCATTCAGAGACTGGCTACGAAAGACCTGTGACTGAAACATGTTGGTCATGCCTGCTGAGAGTGTCCTCTATGCTAACAAAACTCAGACTGTAACTTGGGTAAGGGACTTGGGTAAGACCAGGTCAAAACATTTTGGACACAAACCGCTGGAATTTCACCGTTGAATTCTCCATTGGTTGGACTAAAATACACACCACATGTGCACATACCAGTGATATGTATCATTATTTGATTTGTAATATTTGGTTAAAATGCAACTGCTTATTGTTCATCTCTTAAGTAGGAGGGATTGTGGGAATGATTCAGAATCTTTCAGAATGATTCAGAATCCCACCCCCCTTGCCCAAATGTGCTACATATTTGGAAAGAATAAATTTAGCTTTATCCCAAGTCACTACTAAATTGGCTATAAAAACAAAGCTGGTATGTAGATGAATTGATACCATTAGAAGCCGAGTGACAGCAGGGGATTGAAAAATCTCTTCTGCTCTCCTGTGCCATAATTTAAGGAATCCTTCAAGGAATATGTAAAGCTAGTGCCATATAGTATTTTGCAGGAAGGTATAATTAAGGGTGAAGAGGGACTTTCTTTCTTTCTTTTTAATTCACAGCAGATTCTGCATCTTTGGTGTGAACCCAACTTTCCCCCAAATTCTCAATTTGCATGAAAGATGTACATTTTTATCAAACTGAACGCTGTCAGCTGTCAGTCTTGCTTCTTCCTCATTTTTCAGGTGACTTCTTTAAAAAAGTAACCGCTGTATGTATGCTTCTCTGTGTGTACATTTACCTTTGACTTACTTTTTTTAAAAAAAGCAAAAACATTTCAAAGGCAAATGGGAAACGATTCAGGAGATAGGAGAAGTGTTTTGGTGATGTCTATCGTGATTAGTGTTGGCCATAGCCTGCTTTTGCAAACTTGCAGAACCATTTCCCCCTCTTGTGCTGAGCCAAAAGTTTAGTTAGGTGGCGCTGTGGGTTAAACCACAGAGCCTAGGGTTTGCTGATCAGAAGGTCGGCGGTTCGAATCCCTGCGACGGGGTGAGCTCCCGTTGCTCAGTCCCTGCTCCTGCCCACCTAGCAGTTCGAAAGCACGTCAAAGTACAAGTAGATAAATAGGAACCGCTCTGGCAGGAAGGTAAACAGCATTTCCATGCGCTGCTCTGGTTCGCCAGAAGCGGCTTTGTCATGCTGGCCACATGACCCGGAAGCTGTATGCCGGCTCTCGGCCAATAAAGCGAGATGAGCGCCGCAACCCCAGAGTCAGACACGACTGGACCTAATGGTCAGGGGGTACCTTTACCTTTTGTTTCAGTAAAAATCGAGGCAGTTGTGCATAGGTAAAGGGAATAGGGATAGGTAGAAGAAGAAGAAACCCCAGTAATGTTAAAGCAAAAGAATTTGATTAATGTGGGGAAGGCTTACGCAAAAAAGTGTTGACACACTATGATGTGACACACCTTGCTGCTACTCCTTCCCCCTTCAACATAGTTTTCTGGGACACTATCCCCCTAAAATGCCCCAGGAATTATATTATATCAGGATTAGAAAGGGGGGAGAAATTTGATTCCGTTCACATTTAAAGACAAACCTACCAAACTCACACTTTCCAAAACAGAACACAGCCGTTCTTTGAAATTCACACGTCTTCCGATTTTGCAGGGTCGTTTCCTAGCCAGGAAATGTGTACAGAAATTCATATGCTGGGATAAAGTGTCCATTAAAATGGATATGTTGGTGAAAATAACATACAAAAATTGCATTATTTTAGAGGAAGTCACTTGGCAAGAAGTTTTGTATTAGGCAAAAATTTATACATTCAGGTGCATATTAGGATGAATTTTCATGGGGAGTTTTTCTTTCCTTTTTAAAAAATCGCCAGCAGATGTGAAGAATGAAATTTAAGATTGGAAAAGTGAAAAATTGGGAGAAAGTGAAACTGACATATTCTCGATTTAGGATATAGCACTGATCCAAGTGAGACATTGTTGGGGAATAAGAACTTGATACTTTCAATGGCAGAAAAACTACCGGTATATTTAAAAGTGAGGGCACTCTTGCTGTTAAACCTTCAAAAATATAGTTAAGATAGCCCCCAAATTCAACAGGTGATGAACTGTAGCTGCCAGTTAGAGCTTACTTTCTTTCAGAGACTGGTGCTGGTGGTAGCAAGGTACATTTGTGTTGAGGAGGGCACTTTAAAACTTGCACAACTACTCTAAAAATGAAAGATTACCTGTTTGTTCACCTTATGCACACCTAGCGCATGAATCCATATCCCACTGGAGTTAGCTGGAAGACAAGCAATTATTTCAATGTGTTTATATCCAGAACACTAATAGCTGAGGAATCTAATCAAGTGTTAATTCTGTGCTTTGAATGAAATGTAAGCCATGGAATAGACAACGGATCTTGCAATTACGGTGAAACTAACCGGCCACCTCTGTCAACAATGCCCTGATAAAGATTTTAAGTCCCCGAAACATGTGGGCATTTTTAATGCTGAAGTGTATTTTAATCACAGTTTAATCAGCATTAACAGTGATTACCTATTTATCAAATATCAATTTCGCTACAAAGCTTGCGGAAATTCTCCCTACACTGGTGATTCACAACTGTGCTCGGATTGCAGTGATAAAAATTAATCACATATCTTTATTTTTCATGCGTGCTGAGGAATCAACATAAAACAAATGAATATCAATTTAAGCTCATGTCATGGAGGTGCATTATGTTCCGTAATGTGCAGGAAATTGTTTTAAAACAGTTATAAAACATGTTATTATTTTATTTATCCACTAGCTGCCATAGCTACATTAGTAAGAATGGAAGAAAATGTTACTCTGTGAAAATGTTACTCCATTAAGGGTATATTGAGGATATGGAGTATCTTGCCCCCCCCCCATACTTGCTAATGTGATGTCAGGGACTGGCTGGGCAACGAGGAGTGGTGGGAAGCACCAGCCTGGGAACCCCCAAGAGAGATCCCAGAGGAAGAAGGTTCAGAGCCCAAGGATTGGTGGTGGGACACAGGGGAGAGGTCAGAGGGGGGAGACTGGGAGGAGGTGCTGAAGGGACAACAGGGTTTAGTGAGCAGGAGGAACCTGTTGCAGGGAGCAGTTCAGACTCTGAGGCTGAAGCAGAGGAGGGGAGGGTCAAGAGACTGCTGAAGCATCCTGGGAGTTTCTCTCTCCTGCTGTGAGAAACTCCCCTCCCCTCTGGTCTCCAAGAATGTGCAGGATAATGAGGAGGGCAGAACAGAGGCCAGAGGTGCATGGATGCAGTCTGATGCAGGAGGAGCCTTCAGAGGAGTGGAAGGCAGGGACCTTCAATCCTGGCAACTGCTGTATAGGGGCAAGACCTGCTGGGAAGATTTGCTGAGTTGTATGCTGTTTCCTTCAATTGAGTTAACATCACTGAAAACTGACTCTCCTTCTTTGTGCTGACCTGCATCTGGACATGTGAGTATAGTAGCCCCTTTCACTTCTGTAGCATTTAAACAATGTGTGCTGGTGACCATCCATTGTAACCAGCTGAGTCCACTGAACATTTGTTAATGTTGCAGCTCAAGTGTAAAATCTGCACACCTGCAGAGATAAGCATGTTGAGCACCACCCTCACATACCCATAACCACCAGCCTATAACTTGTGGGAGATGACGATGGGAAACCTCTCCTTGTGGAGGATCCACACACGATTTAGCACTCCCCGCCATGCGAGGGAGCCTTCATAAGTAAAGGAAGCTTCATGCTGTCAAACTCCATGACTTGGCAACGAGAGGGGGGAACTTTAGCATGTGCATTCCCCATCATTCTGCTGACGAGTCGACTTTGTGTACAAATAGCACATTCAGATAGGGCTTCACAAATATCAGCCCAGGCTTGGTTGCTTGGCATCCGTCTGCCTCAGGAGACAATGGAAAAGTGTGCCTTCAGATCAAACTGTTGGAGAATGAATAATAGACTTAGAGCAGAATCCTATGGTTCCTGGGAAGTATCCCAAGGGCCACAGGATATTGTGACCCTCCTTCTCCACAGGTAGAGTGCAACCACAGGAATCTCTAGGGTCGTACCTTTTCCACTGTCAGTGCTGTGATGTCGGGGGGGAAGGGGAGCCTGCTGGGGGCATATGCATTTTCCTTCCACCCAAACGCTTACTACCCTGGCCAGTGCAAACTGAACATGGCATAAGGAGCCACTCAACTCCACCCACCAAGGCTACATACAATCCTGTGCACATTTAACTGGGATTGATCTGGTTTGTCTCTGGATAGACATGCATGTAAGTGCGCTGTTCATAATGTTATCAGTTATTTATATATTTTAAAAAAATTATAAACCACTTTCCCCTCTAACAAGTCTCTGAAACCGAAATTAAAAATATCAATACAGCCAGTAGTCTTTAAACAACAACAAAAAATAAAATAGAAATTGTCATAAAAATCAAATCAGCAGCACAAATCAGGAGGAGAGCTAAAAGGTAAAGGGACCCCTGACCATTTGGTCCAGTCGTGTCCGACTCTGGGGTTGCGGCGCTCATCTCGCTTTATTGGCCGAGAGCCGGCGTACAGCTTCCGGGTCATGTGGCCAGCATGACAAAGCCGCTTCTGGTGAACCAGAGCAGCGCATGGAAACGCCGTTTACCTTCCCATCGGAGCGGTACCTATTTATCTACTTGCACTTTGACATGCTTTCGAACTGCTAGGTGGGCAGGAGCTGGGACTGAGCAACGGGAGCTCACCCCGTCGCGGGGATTCGAACCGCCAACCTTCTGATCAGCAAGCCCTAGGCTCTGTGGTTTAACCCACAGCGCCACCTGGGTCCTAGGAGAGCTAGTCCACAACAAAGGTGCAGTTCAGCAGTACAATCTTTGCAACACAAATGTTAGCACAGAGGCAGGCAAAATGAACCTCCAGGATAGAGAGTGCCTGCCTGGATCTTGGTACCATGATTTGTAACTGATTACAAATCCTCTGAGGCTTTAACACATCATTTCCCCAAAATGCAAATGTCAGCAGTAGCAACGCGAGACTTCTAGCCTAGTATTAGATTCAGATTCAAGACTCTCTTGGGGTCTCCCACTGTGCTTACCTTCAAGGGAGCTGCAGGTATATATTCGGTGAACTGCACACACATCCCCAATGACAAGAAGATAAGCCAATAATTACCAAATGTATTTTCATCAATGACCTTCTGTAAAGTGTCAGTGTCATTGGGTTAAATGTCAGTGCTTCAGTATCCATCCAGACTTAAGAATAGCTTCCTTTCCATGAAGAACACGTTAGAATGATTGTTCTGCTTTCTATAAGATTTGTATAGTCATTCAGATAACTTTTATCAGATAACATTGATAATATCTCCATTTACCACCTAACTAAATGGCGGAAGTTGAGATTTTGCCTCTGCTACATCTTAGGGTTTGTGGGTCAGCATGAACTTCTCAGAGCAGGTAAGGCTCCAAATCAGCATTTATTTACCAAAGAAGAGGAAAATAACCAAGTCAAGCATCTCCATTGCATGTTGTAGCCAGTAGGAAGAACTAGTTCAAAAAAACACCGTAAGGTTGAGGAAAACCTCAACTGAAAATGTAATAGTAATTTATATTCATTTTTAATTTTTATTTGGGGATTTCTATCCCACTTCTTTGGGGACGCAGGTGGCACTGTGGTCTAAACCACAGAGCCTAGGGCTTGCCGATCAGAAAGTCAGAAGGTCGGCGGTTCAAATCCCCACAACGGGGTGAGTTCCCATGCTCCCTGCTCCTGCCCACCTAGCAGTTCGAAAGCACGTCAAAGTGCAAGTAGATAAATAGGTACCCCTCCGGCAGGAAGGTAAACAGTGTTTCCGTGCACTGCTCTGGTTCGCCAGAAATGGCTTAGTCATGCTGGCCACATGACCCGGAGGCTGTCTGCAGACAAACGCCGGCTCCCTCAGCCTACAGAGCGAGATGAGCACCACAACCCCAGAGTCATTCGCAACTGGATTAACGGTCAAGGGTACCTTTACCTTTACCTTTACCCGACTTCTTTAAGACTTTCAAGGCAGCAAACCATAAAAGTCAATTTAAAAAAGAAAAAAATCAGAAATGGGAAGCATTAAATGAATTGAATGAACTGGTAGCCAATAAAACCAAGCATAAAAGTAGGAGGAACAGGTATTCTGAACAACATATTAAAAACTGGAGCGAATAGGGCAGACTTCACCTTACACCTAAAAGACACACACATTTAGGGAAAGGACTAACACATTTGGCACCACCAATGGGAAGGCCTTTCCCCCAGTAGTTACCCACTTGACCTCAGAAAGTAGGAAGACCAGAGGACTACAGCTCCCATCATCCCTAGCTAGCAAGACCCAGTGGTCAGGGATGATGGGAATTGTAGAATTGTAGTCCGAAAACAGCAGGAAACCCAAGTTTGAGAAACACTGGTGTAGAAGTATTGGCAGAAAATAACTTCTAGGGAATGCCTGATCTCAGATGAACCTACCACATGATAGCTGCATCCAGGCTGCTAAGAAGAAACGAAAGGTGAACTACAGAGATTCCAAGTACTAGAAAATAAGTCAGAAGCTGGAAAAGGAGAGGGCAAACAGCAGCTATTTAGGACACCAAGGTTTCTTATTGCCTGGTGCCCAAACACCTCACTCATCAATCACAGCTCTGACTTCATTCTTTGGCTAAATACATTGAAAGGCGGGAATAGCCAGGCTGGCTCACCTTACAAAAATCACTAGAAGAGTACCTGCACATTTTGCTTTGTAACTTTCTTTCTAGGAGGGCTAGAGACTCACATTTATTTCAAGAAAAAGCTCAGAGTCTGTGGCTTCTGCTGGCGGTGGGCCTGCTACCCCCTGTGCCCACCTCTCATTGCCCCTGGCCTCAGCTCCCTCGCCTTTCATTTAAATAATTCCTTACATATGTAATATATATCCCAGATCATTAATCTCATGTTTGTGGATCTAAAAATCTGTGCTTTAATTACTCATGGAAATATTGGTGCTGTGAGCAAAAATAATGCAGGGCATGTCCATTAATGTCCTCTCAGCCTTCTACTGTTCGTAACTATATTATCCTGCAGGAAATACTCCTATAAAAGTTTGACCAGCTTTGACGCTCAGGGGGAATAAAACAGAAACACAATTCTCTTGAACTAAATTAAGTCACAGAAAGTTTCAAAGGCAGGATATAATGATTTCTCCTCATCCCACAGTGCATAATGCTCCATTAATTAGTATTTTCAGCCCACCATCTATCGCCATGCTATAAATTTTACAGAATGGAATAACTCCCTTGCATCAGTACTACTAATACTGTCTTGACAGCTTTTCTTCCAAAGCCCTTGGGTTTTCAAAGTATCAGCTCGTAATACGGCTTTTTAGAGTTTAGGAGTTCATATTAATGTGTTTAGAAAGAATTAATATAAATGCCTAAACTCTACAGCATAGTATTATTCCTATTATTAATTCTGAATTTAATTATTTTAATTAAATATCTATAGCCACCCATCAATACAATTCTCTAGGTAGCTTACAAAACAGAATACAAAAATTGAAACAAAAATCAATAAAAGTAACAATATAAAACTTTCCCAGCAGAGACAAAATAAAGCAATTTTGCAGCTCAGCTAAAAATCACACTTGGGGAGAAATCCTATAGCAATATCTGCCAGGGTGAGCAGATTAGGATCCAGAGGATCCCGGCTGAGCCAGGAGATTCCCAGTATAGCCAGGCTATGTGGGCTTAACTCCCTCATCCACAGTTTAGCTGGAGATAATGCCAGCTTACCTCCCCCATCCTGGCTCAGTCAGGACCCAGCTTGCTAAACTGAACCTAGTGTTTCTTGCACCAATGCAGACCTGAAAAGGGAATGTTCTTGGGGTTTGGTGGGGCATGACCAAAGAGGCGGGACTGAGGCTGGATCCTAAGCCCATTCAGCTTGGTCACATGACCCGACAACCAGGCATAAATTAAGCTGGCAAAAATAGGGTTGCCATATTTCAAAAAGTGAAAAGTTGTTGAGCTGTTTTTGCAAAATCTCAAAGGAGGAGGAAGAAGTTTTTGAGGTAGTTTTAGGGATATTCTGCAAAATCTAGACTTCCGACATTGGTTGCCATACGTCCAGATTTTCCCATTCAAGCGATTTCTGCCTGGACACTGCTTCCGACTGCAGTATTCCAGCTATATCCAGGAAATTCTGGACGTATGGCAACCCTAGGCAAGAAGGATGGTCTAACTCAAGCACTATTTGAAAGTTTTGCTTCCCCTCTACAGGCCAGCACAACCAACAGCACTGTTCCTGAATGGATCTTCACACCAGCTTAATTTACACATACTCGCGAGGCACTGCTGAAGCTTTCCCAGGTCTCACGAGGCTGGGGGTGCATGTGATATCATGATGTCACATCGCAATGTGACGTCATGATGTTACGTGCACTGGGCACCCATAACCTGGGGCCCAAGTCAGCTTCCCTGCCCTCCTCCATCATGACCACTCATGTGCCATGTGTGATACAAACATCTGTATATGACTTATTTGGTGAGAGATACAGCTATGGGTTTAGCAGTGACAACCACACCATAAAGTTGATGTATTTCACCATATACTGCTTCACATATGTCTCAGGGTCAAACTAGACATTATGTTAATCAAATCATCATCAATGTCATTTGTTTTTCCTTTTTAAATACCAGATGTGGAGGAGGGGGATCCCCATTGGGACCGTGGCACAGTGGGGGGAGAGGATTCACTCTGTGCTATTTTCCAGCGAGAAATTCCTCCCCAAGCTGCTCTTTGCCCCCAAAGGCGCCATTTGGTCAGGATTAGTCTGGTTGAAAAGCAAAAGATTTATACGATCTGAAGAGAAACCAGAGGGCTTGTCCAGTGATATATTCTTTTTGGTTTGAAGTTGTTATCTACATCAGTTTTGTGCAGTGCAGGCAAAATCCTTGATATTTGCAGATGTCCATGTACTTGAAAATTATATTACTATAGTATGAGAATTAACAGCAGGACAACAAGAGTGGACTTTGTGAGACCTTGTGGTTGCTTGGAGACCTATGCTATGAGCCTGAAAGGATAGATGTTCACTCACTGCACAATGACCTCATAGCCCTGGCTCTATTTGAACAAAAATGTTGTGTAAATACCCATGTGGACATATGGAACCCTTCTTTTATTTTATATGTTTAACTTAAGATGCGTGTGCTGATTGTTGTTGCATTCAGATTGCGAATGGATAGGTTTGATCTTCTTGCAGTCCATGGGACTCTCAAGAGTTTCCTCCAGCACCATAATTCAAAAGCATCAATTCTTCGGCGATCAGCCTTCTTTATGGTCCAGCTCTCACTTCCGTACATTACTACTGGGAAAACCATAGCTTTAACTATACGGACCTTTGTTGGCAAGGTGATTTCTTTGCTTTTTAAGATGCTATCTAGGCTTGTCATTGCTTTTCTCCCAAGAAGCAGGTGTCTTCTAATTTCGTGACTGCTGTCACCATCTGAAGTAATCATGGAACCCAAGAAAGTGAAATCTCTCACTGCCTCCATTTCATCCCCTTCTATTTGCCAGGAGGTGATGGGACCAGTGGCCATGATCTTAGTTTTTTTGCTGTTGAGCTTCAGACCATATTTTGCGCTCTCCTCTTTCACCCTCATTAAAAGGTTCTTTAATTCTTCCTCACTTTCTACCATCAAGGTTGTATCATCAGCATATCTGAGGTTGTTGATATTTCTTCTGGCAATCTTAATTCCGGTTTGGGATTCATCCAGTCCAGCCTTTCGCATGATGAATTCTGCATATAAGTTAAATAAGCAGGGAGACAGGTACACCCAAACTACGCCATAAAATGGAATATAGCCTATGGGAGATTTACTTATGAAGGGAGAGATTTACTCAGGGGCACTTCTCTTCTCCAATTTGTTGCTGCTTTTCTACAAAGCAGTAGTTCGAGAAAGACTTGTGTAGGCAGCACAGCTTATGTTATTCTGCTGCTGTTCCCATAGGCTGATTCATGCATTATCCATGTTCATCATTGGATGGCTGCAACAAATGTCGACTTGCGTGTGTGAATGAGCAGTCATAGACAGACAGCTTGTGCCCCCTAAAAACAATGCTTTTCAATGGAGTCAGCTCACAAGTCCTGCTGTCAGTTATCACATGCAGAGTCATTAAGTGAGGGGAGATTAGTACAGACTGAATGAGCAAATAAGAAAACCCCTTCTTTGGAACAGACCAAAGGCCCACCTAGTCCAGCAGCCTGTTCTTGTTGGAGATTCATTCCCCGTGTCTGCGGTCATGGGATTGTTATCTATCACATGACGGTGTATGTTTTCATTCCACAGAGTGGGAAGTGACGGAGACAGGATGTTTGTGTTACTGTGTTCCGTGAAGTGGGACTATTGTCCTTTGTTCTTTCTCTTTGCTGTTTGATGCTAGAGAGAGAGGGAGACATGTTGCAGTGCTCCGTGTGTGTTTATATGTAAATAAAGTAGATTAGCCACAATGCTGAGTTGCTGAGGTCTGTTACGCAAGCTGAGAAGACTCTGCGGATCCCTAAGTAAGGCTGATGCTTTTTGGCATTAGTCGCTGTGATGTTCGGGCAGAAGAAAGCTTTTGAAGCTCCCGAACGACCGGCCAGGAGGGAGAGAACATGCCAGCTGGGCATGTGTCTCTGCCAGGGTCCTACACGAGAGTAGGACGCTCCTGCCAACAGTTCTCACAGTGTCCAACCAGGTGCCTCTGGGGAGCCTGCAACCACAACACCACAGCAGCACTATTTCCACTTGCGAATCCCAGAAGCTGGAACCTGGAGGCTGTATCCAATCATCATGGCTAGTAGCCATTAATTGCCTTAGTCTCCATTAATTTGCCTGAACCTCTTTGGGTATTACATCGGGCCAGCACCTTCCATCTTACTTCT
The DNA here is from genome assembly GCA_034641385.1 of Darevskia mixta. Classification (NCBI taxonomy): domain Eukaryota; kingdom Metazoa; phylum Chordata; class Lepidosauria; order Squamata; family Lacertidae; genus Darevskia; species Darevskia mixta. The sequence continues at coordinate 12,690,985 of JAWWNH010000173.1, read as the reverse complement.
CATCCCTTATTACTGCAAAGCACCGTTTTGCGTTTATTAGGGCAAGGTTTAATGCCTTTCCCTCAGGGGTCCTGTCACATAGATTCTCTAGGGGAAGTGTATCAGATTTATGTTCATGTGATGAGCGGTCGAGGGAATCCCTACTGCACATTGTTTTTATTTGCCCTTTATACAGCAATGCAAGGAGAAATTTGTTGACCCCATTGGTCCAAAAAATTTCTGGATTGCCAGTGGAGAGGCAGCTTACCTTTTTATTCCAGGATTCCAACCCTACGGTAACCTTGCAAGTGGCAAGGTATCTGACTTCGGTTCTGAACCACAAGAGGAGAAATGGTCTATTACACGAATCTCAATAATTTATTTTCACCCTTTCCAGGTCAATAGCTCTGATGACATCATAGGCTGATGTCATTTTTATTTCCATTGACTGATTGTATATATTTTATTTCATCAGTCCTATGTAAATTTAATTTATTTAGATTTTTGTTGTTGTTGTTGTTGCTTGTTTGGTTGTTTTTTATGGTTTGTAAGAGAGGCTTGATTTGTGTGTCTATTTATGTATATATGTTTGAGCTTATAGCTGCAATAAAGTTATCTATCTATCTCTTTTAAAACCATTCGAGCTGGTGGCAAACCCCACATGTTTATGCATTGTGTGAATATTTTGTCTGCCCTGAATCTTCGCCAAATAACTTCTTTCGAATCACTTTCTCCACACAATGCAGGGCTTTCAGGTCCCTAATTTCCCATCTGATATCAAATCCCCAGTCACATCCTCTCCAGAACATAAGGCAACCTTGGTAAAGTGAATCCATTGTGGGTCTTTTACATGCCTGGATGAGAGACTTCCCATAAGCCCCACATGTTCTGCATGGATTTCCATGATGGAAGAGAAATGGGGAGCCTCAGTTCAGGCTGAGGGTGCTATGGCTTATGTAGCCAAAGTGATAGCCCAGTGAGGACTGAGCATGGTCAGTGGCTACACAACAATGACAAACCTTTGGGTGCAAATGGGGGGGAGGGGACAGATGGAAGGAGGAACAGAATGGCAGTTCAGGGAGATACTAAAACCCTGAAAAGAATCACAGCTCACTCCGATATAACAATATAAACTCAAACTTGCACTCAGTGTGTATTTTCTACTGAAGCAGCAATAATCCCTCATATCAACTTGGATAAAATATGTGGGATACCTTTTTTTTTAAGCCATGAAAAGCATTTCTGCCAACATTGTACAAAATACTGAACATCTGCTATATCTGGTACCCTGGGAGTTGTAATTATCATTTTTGAAATCTGCACACAAGAGTTATAAATATTAGAACTCTAGCCTATGTGGAAAGCTATGAAATATTTAAGTTGTTTGGCAGGCTTAAGAAAAACTCATAAACTTAATTTAAGCAACCAAACACTGTTGTTGTTTTTACAGAGTTTCCATCTTTCATGTCATTAGTCAGATAAATTAAAGCAAACCATGGCACAGCACAGAAATTGCAGATGGCAAACTCCCTAGATAAAAAGAGGCCTGTTTTGAGATTTTAAAATATCATTTTGCCAATATTTCATTTTCCTCCTTTTAGATTATTTTATCTCATATTTTGTACTGTGTGTCATATATTCTGTGTAACACAGGGACATGGACACACACACACACACACACACACACACACACTGAAGTGAAATGAAGCTTTCAAATTTGTTGCACGTCGCGATTCACACATCAATTCTGACAAACCGATATTCTGATTTGGTGTTTTTTTTAATATTTAGTAACCAGACCATCACAAAGCAACAGTTTAACAAAGAGAATGACATACCTGTGTGAAAGTAACACAAGTAAACCAAAAAAATTTACACAAACACAAGTAAAATTATATAAAAGCATAAGCAAAACTTAAAATTCTTAATCTCCCCGGTAAGACATATCTTTCACCTTTAATGCCAATAACTTCACATAGAAAAAGTGTTGTTTTCACAGGTCTCATCTTTCTGCCCAGTGGGACACATCTTTATCTCCCCTGCCCCCCCCCAACTTTGACAGGTGGGAAGCGCCATTCAGCTGTCAATCATCTGGTGTCATAATTTTCCAGGTGATTATTTTGTTCATTCTTTTGGGACAATAAGAAAGAGTGACCCATATCCTATTAGGCTTTTCTATATTTGGTGAAGTATTCAGAGAATTAAATCAGCATTTTTAACATAACATTCTTGGGGTGAGGCAGGAGAGCAGGACTGGAATACATCTCTCTCTGATGATGGGGCCTCAAAGAGACCTGCAGACATCTTCTTTCCTCCTTTCCTCAAGCAGAGAAAAAAATTCCCAGCCCACCTTCTCTCAAAAGCTCTTACTGAGGCTTACAGTGGCCACTGGTTAACAGGAAAGACAGTGGCCCTGAGAGGTAAACAGTTGCTGGACCTAGTTCAGGTGGTCAAGCCTGGCCAGTAGCCATCTCAAGCTTCCAGCACTCCCCATCCCTTGGTTTTATGCTATGCTTCGTCCTCAATAACTCCCCAAAGGGCATGTCATGATGATGGTTAAACTTCAGGCTGGAGGTCCTTTTGGCCAACATATCCTAACCCCAACGCCACGCCAGAGTATGTCTCTTTGCCAATAAAGTTGTGGCCAATTTTCACTCACTTTTTTCACGGTCAGTTATTGGGTCAGTTGAGGCCCTAATGAGGACCACTGCAACATCATCTGCATCACACCATCCCATTCACTCTGATTGGGTGGACATCTACCTGGATGACTAGTTCAGGAAGAGAAATGCAGTAGAGAATTTTAAAGAGTGGCATATTCGTGCCATCGAGGTATTTGGGTGGGCCTTGACTCAAAAATGAAGCTGGTAAATAATTCACACACAGCCCTAAGCTTTGCTAAGCAGCGATGCTGAGAAGAGCCCAACACTGCTGGCTTAGCAAATGGAGAAAAAGCCAAAAGGATATGGAAGAAGGAAACACAGCATGTCCCTTGATAAATTTTGTGAAATCACTTAGATAAGAATTGCAGGACAGAGATAATGGTTGGCCAAATAATGATTTTGCAAGTAAGTTTTCCCTTTCCTTTTCCTTCTAAAGCCCAGACTAAAAGTGATTTTAACAAGACAGAAAATTCTCCAGGAGGAAGAATGGCAAAATAACTTAGCCGTTGCATTCAAGGAGGATAGCCAAATTCACAGCAGCTTCAGTATGAAATAAATCCAACAGCAACTTTTCATTCGCGCAAGGGTCTGTTCACCCTCCCAGTTATCCATATGCTATCAGGGAAAGAACATTGCTTTGCAATTAGGTCATGAAGGGATGGCCAAATGTGTTTTCCCTGTGAAAGTTGTTGAAGAAAGCCTGCAGGTAATGAGGGAGGGGAGATTTGCAATGCTGGTGAAACATTGTAGGGCTGAAATCTGCAATCAGGAATGGCTGGGGAAAGAAAACTTCCCCTTTTCCAATTAATGTCTGCAATTAAAAGGAAGTGGCAAAGGTGGGGGGGGGTCTTTTTTGCCCAGGCAGGCACATTATGTGACCCATGAGATCAGCAAAATAACCAGACTGTACAATGGTGATGGGATAAAATCAGGCCAAATGTTTATTGACAATAACAGGCAGGCCAAGGGTTGGCATGGCATTGGGTCTCAGGATCAGTTCATCATTCCACAAGCCCCATGTTGATGGAATGGATCCGCTGGGCTTGGATCGCTCCAAACCTGTATGACAGGAGTCGGCCAGTGTTGAATCTCACCATGGTGCAAGCCAAGCAAGGAAGGTCTCACTGAGGGACCAGGGGGTAGATTCCAACCAGGCAGATACCGAACCCACGCTTGGCATAGCTGTCAACTTTCGGATTTGAAAATAAGGGATTTTTTCTCAAACTTTCGGATTTGAAAATAAGGGGTGCCGTGAGGGCGGTGCAATGGTACCAAGTAGCCTCGCCACCCTGCACTCCAGAGGCTGCGCGCGAACGTGTGAGCGAAAGAGCGAGCGCGTAGACGGCAGGCAGGCTGTCTGTCTGGTTGGGCGTGAGGGTCTGGCTGCACAAGGCATGCAAGCTCCGCCCCCAGTCGGTCTCAGACTCCTTATTGGCAGCCAAGCAACGCAGCTGAGGAGCCTCCCTGGCCGGCAGGGAGGGAGAGGAGCTGCTTCCTTTGAAATCCGGGAAATTTAAGGGATATCAACAATCTGGGATAGCAGCAGGAAACAGCATTGGAATAAGGGAGTTTCCCGCAAAAAAAGGGAGGGTTGACAGCTATGACGCTTGGGTTTGCCGTGGTCAATCCTCCCCTCAGGCCCCTTATGGGGGGCCCCTACACTATGTTGATCCTGCCCAATGCCATTTCCGCCCTCATACAAACAATGTTCTTCTGCCTAACAAAGGAAAGTCATAATTTCACTGAGGCGGATAAAAACCCCAACCAAGTGCCAATCAGGTTGAGAAAAAACAACTCGTTTTCAGCCCTGTCAACCAGCAACCCAAAATTGCTCAGTGAAGGCTCTAACCCGAGGGTGGGTGAGCGGGAAACTCTTGAAGCAAAATGGCTGTGAGCTCCAGGGGAAGCAGTCTTATATAGGCTTCCCCTCCCCTCTGCAGCAAGGGCTCATGGGACATCTTTTCCCCATGAGCCCATCACACAGAGAAGATACTTGGCAAAACCTTGCCCGGTATTTTGCTGCAATCTATGGGCCACAGCACCGCAGGGCAAAGGCTCCCTGTGCTTAGTGGGCACAAAATGGAGCTTAAAATAAAAGGCCCTGTGGGAAAGTTCAATGATCTGTGGGAACTTACCTGCTTGGCCACAATGGGTCGGGAAAACAACGACAGTCATAATTATGGGCAATAGTAGCTTTCACCTACTCTCTTCCAAGTCTCTTAAAAACTGTTGTCTGTCCCCAGATTCGACAGCCAAACACTTTGCGATGATTACCTAATAGGCCACGTTTGTTGAAACATTTTTAATAGACCCTTTTTATCACATGCAAAAGGATTTCAATGCTAGCTCAGTCTCTGGTTTCACCCTGTCATGAATCAATTTGTAGAGACATTTAGAAGTCAATAATCCACCGCAGCTTTGATGACAGGTGATTAATTTCTACATTTTAGAGACATAATAAGATTTAGCAATAAAAAGGCCTTGAAGTCACCTACCAAACAGCTTTAATCTCAGCCTTGGGACTGTTACTAAATATGAATGCTGGTACACAAACGTGGATGATTTAAGTTAGCAAATTTTATTACAGAACTTCTCTCGTCTTTTCCATATTAATCTTGTGTTACAATCAGGTTCGCCATACAGTCAGTTTATTGCCATGTTCTTCTCCCCCTGCCACCTCAGCTAACACAATACTTGTTGGAAGAGGGTTAAAATATATATATTATCAGGCTCAACACCAATACCTGGCATTCTGGGGCATTGGGGGGATGTGTGCCCACTGCTCCTTGGTCCGCATTCAGAAGTAGGATTTATTGCGTTAGTTGTACTGGTTATAATGCTAGTTCTTCTGTCCCAATCTCTAAAGTTCCTTTTTATACTGCAGGCCCTGTTGCATTACAGAACTGTGGCTTTTTGATCAATATAGTGGCATGTTACGCTAAATTTTAAAAGGTGGGAAAGAACCATATGCTGGAATACCACCCCAAATTTCATAACATGAAATTACAATGGAAAACTCCCAACAACAGATCTTTTTCTGGAAGCAATTAACATGGAAATTAGTGGTAAGCTTCCCCTAAATTTTGCAAGTGGCAAGCATCATTCTGCCCACTGGCCTCCCCCCCCCCCGCTTTTAACCACTGAATGAAGTCACAGCAATCAAAGACATTTAGGAAAGCACACCTTGCAAAAAAAAAAATTTCATTTCAGATTTCAGATTTATTGTTACGGTCCTCGACCAGCACACACAGATATACATAAAAACAATCCAAAATACAATCTAAAATATAAAATATACTAGAAATATAAACTTTAACCATTATATGAAATTATTAGATAAAAGGATATCACTACTTTACAGGATGGGCCACCACTAATAGTGGCACTGATTCTTCTTTAGCTCTATCCTGGAGTTATATGGATACTGCTAATTAAAACGGACTGAATTTTTATGGCTCTAGCGCAGAATTTAGCTACCTTAGCTGTCACATTAGAGTTAACATCTGAAAGAAGCCATTCTATATAAAAACTGTCCGAACGTCCTGGAAGATCGGCCAGCGTTGTGTGGATAAGACCGCCTCGCACGTCCTTGTAGAAAGAGCAATGCAGGAGCACGTGGTCAATAGTCTCCACCTCTCCGGATCCGCATGGGCAACGTCTCTCGCCCAATGGGACCTGATTGAACTTTCCTTGCAAAACAGCTGATGGCATAATGCGGCTTCGGGCTAGGGTGAATGCTCTTCTACGCAAGGGTGTTTCGAGATGGAATAGCTATCTAGCTGGGAGGGACAGGTATCTCCGTTCCTCCTGGATAAGAAAGTGAGGGACATTGCTCAAATCCTTTCATTTTATTTAGCAAAGAGGCAAAGGAGAGGCTATAGACACACACCTGTTTCTTGAAGAAGGGAGTTCTTGGTTCATTTTAAATTTTGCGGGTCTTCCCTGGTGGAGAAGGAATGGATGCATCTTAGAGGGCAATTAAGTGTGGCTGTGATTGAACAGTAATATGTCTACCCAAAAGTAGTGCACCTACTCAAAAACAAAAGGGAGCAACAAAGCGTTCATGAGTTTTCTGACAGGTCTTATTTCATACCAAAATGTGCCCTCCAGTTTATAAAATACTTTTTAAAAATAATAATAATAATACCATCTCATAATTATAACCATGTTGTGGGAGGGGGATGGTTGTGGCTGAGTGTGGTTTATGTCAACCCTTTGGGGTACAGTCATCTAAAGACTGCAGATAGTCAGCCATCTATAGTTACAAGTCATGTACTTTGCCCCTCACCCCATAATTATTTCTGCAGACACTTGTGGTCACTGGCTATTCATTCCACACCCTTAGAGTCAGGGACAGCAGGCAAGTGCAAGTCCCTTGGCCATCAGAGTTTTGTGCTCTACTTTGAGAGAGGTTTCTCCTTGTTTGAGGAAATGAATTAAGGTGGGTGACTGGGCTCCTGAAGTGGAAAAGATGAATGAGGTGACAAGAAGCAGGGTGGAGTATAGCTCAGGAGCTTTCTGCACATTAAGAGAGAGATGAGTTACAATATGTGTGCATTTCCATTTCTACAGGGAGGGGACATCAAACCGTACCTCCACCAAATACATCTAATCCAGCCCTGCCAAAACACAGCAGATATATTTTCAAATTGTCAAAGAGGAAGAGCACAGGGCACCTTTAAATCTATTTGTTGTGCTAACACCCATTTGAAGTTCAGACTACTTGAGAATTCAACGGTTATTACAACAGATAAATTGTGTCAAGAGCCTCAAGTTGTTGTTCTTCCATTGAAAAGGAAGTTTTACCCTTGCAGTTCTGTAAATGACTGGTTTGGCCATCGCAGGCCTCGTTGCTTGAGTGAGAATAAGACAGGACTTTTATGATTACCTGTATAAATCTCAAAGGGCTGCTTCAAACACACATGCTCATTGCTTGATGCCTTCAGCAACTTTTAATTTTAAAATTTTTTTAATACTTTTATTTGTACCCCGCCCTTCCCAGCCAAGACCGGGCTCAGAGCGGCTAACAATCATAAAAACCACAACAAACCACAAAACAAGCAGTTAAAAATGCAAATTAAAATACAATTTAAAATTTAAAATTTAAATGCCACCTCATTTTAAGCAGCCCACCAACTTACAACATGTATGTGTGAACGCGGCACAGCTTGATAGCTCAGGCTTTCGCTATATTGATCAAATATTCACTGCTTCCTGCTACACCATAGACAAAGGTATTTAGAGCTCTCCTGAATGCACCAAGCAGCCTAATCTCCGAACTTTGTTTCACAAATGAGGACCCACTTCCCAAAAGACTCTGATACCTGTAATGTTTAGTCTTCCCTTTTACAGGGGTGTCACAGGGTTGGGATAGATACATCAGAGAGAAAGTGGTCCCCCAAACAACCCATTAATTTGGGGCTGAGGAGGCATCCAGAGGAATATTGGTGGGTGAAACAGTAGGTTTAGCCCTTCCCCCTATTCACCAGATCTCCCCAACAAATGGCCTCCCGACTGTTTTAAATTATTTTTCCAATCCAGGCTCAACCGGAAGGGGAAGGGGAAACAGCTTGGGGATAAATTTCCAAGAGATAATTGATGCACCCAGGAATGATTAAGTATCGTTCTTTCCTGCCCACTGATCCTTCTTTTCCATGCAGAAGAGAAAACAGAGTCTAGGCATAGGTAAATCAGATGGGTGTTCTACTTATTATAGGATATATACCTGTATTATAAAGCAACTGTTGCAAAAAACAACAACAACCCTTTAGGGGAGTGCAAACTCAGCCAACAAAAGAGAAACTAACATTTAGACCTAAGTTGCATGTAACATTCAGCCAAACTCAGGGCAAATGAGCAAACATGCAGGTTTCCATACCAAAAATTGTGGCCATTGTGCTCTTCCCTGGTCCTGCTGCCTTGCGTCAAAATTCACACATATCTGAATTTTGCAATGTAGTTTTCCAATGCATTGTATAAAAATGGATGCGCTGGGGTACTATGCACATTAAAATGCATATATTAGTGAAAATGATGTACGAAAATGCATTACATTAAGGAAATTAACACTGCAAAAAGTGTATATTAGACAAAATTGCAGACAAACTTGTGCACATTAGTAGAAATTCACACTGAAATGCTGATGAATTTTCACGAGGACTTAAAAAATAGTAATAATAATCAGGAACTGATGTGGAAATGTGGGAACTGAATATAAGTTTGAGAAACTGAGAGAAACCAAAATTGACAGATCTGCCTAACACTACTTGCGAGGAAAGTATCCTAATAGGCAAGCTATAATTAAGAAATATTACTAATAAATAAAACCCAAAGAGGGATACAACATGAAAATGTGGACTCCTTCTTTCTCTCACAGCTTTAAGTCATATGTTTGTTTTGACTCATGAGTGAATGAGTGGATAAACTTTTTATCACGCCTCAATTAAAATTTGGTAGGACTATTAAAGGCCTCATAAAATATTTCTGGGGGGAAGGTCAAATCTATTCACCTCTGCTTTAAATCATATGAGCTATAATATAATGCTACAATAAGGATAGTTATAATATAACTCTTGCTGTTATAATAAGGATAATTCAACGTGAATCTTTATTTAAGCAATTGATACAGCTAATTTTATGCTACAACTAGGAAGCCTGGCTTAAGTTGCCTATGCTTTCTTGTTTCTTTCTCCTACGTTTCATCAGTAAATTACTTTTTAAAAAAAATCAGTTCATGTCCAAAGTTTCAGGAGGTACGGAAATTCCTTGCGGGGGGAAATCACTGGGGGTGGGGAGGGAGACAACAGACGGCAACATGTTGTACATACATCTCATTAATAAGCAAGAAGCAAACTGTTAAAAACTTTCTCCAAGCTGTATCCCCCTAAGCAGGCACCGAAAGAATGTTAATAATCTTGAGTGCAAGGCATTAACAGACTGCGTAAGCCTCTGGTTGCTACTGCAAAATCTCCTAGATGGAGAAGGAACCACTATATGCTGCGCAAATGTTATGTATGAAAAAAGAGACAGCACCTAAAAATGTACATCTGCTGCTGAAGGCAGACTCTATATTCTCCACAGGCCCCCTTTGGAAATGCTAATGTGGGCAAGATGTTCATGACTAAATAAAAATGCACTGAGGTCGTGCATCCTATTAAAGTCAGTATTTTTAAAACTGCTTGCTTAAAACATTTACCTTGACATTGTAAATTATATTTAATACCAGAGCCACCTCTTGTGAAGTCAACCTCTATTTGAAACAACTGTATCTGATGTGTGATTGATTTTTTTTATTTGCACAAAAAAATATGAAGCAAAATCAAATTTCAACCCATTTAAAATTTATGCTTGCCAAGACAACCTTTGGCGAGATGCAATATTAGAGGTGCATTACTGTTAGAGAAGACCCTTGTTTAGAGTCCTTCATCAGCTAACCTTAGATCCCACTTGTGTTTTTCATTTAAGTTGGCTGGATTAAAAAAAGAAAAGCATCCTGGGTGCATCTTTTGAAGTAAATTGACGTTTTCTTTGCTGCCCTGATATCAGCTTTATTTCTTGCTGAATCAAATGTACAGTGGGGGTGGGAGAGGATCCTGTAATTTGAAATTCATAGATATTGTGATGCTTCAAATTGCTGTACAGGAGTATAGAACCCATTGATCACAGCGGTGCTTTGCTCCCAAGCAAGTTTATGGAAAATGGTGCAAATACAGCCTGACCCTAAAATGTTTACTCAGAAGTAAGGCCCACTAGGGGGACGCGGGTGGCACTGTGGTCTAAAACCACAGAGCCTAGGACTTGCCGATCAGAAGGTCGGCGGTTCGAATCTCCGCGACGGGGTAAGCTCCCGTTGCTCGGTCCCAGCTCCTGCCAACCTAGCAGTTTGAAAGCACATAAAGTGCAAGTAGATAAATAGGTACAGCTCCGGCGGGAAGGTAAACGGCGTTTCCGTGTGCTGCTCTGGTTCGCCAGAAGCAGCTTTGTCATGCTGGCCACATGACCCGGAAGCTGTACGCCGGCTCCCTCGGCCAATAAAGTGAGATGAGCGCCACAACCCCAGAGTTGTCCGCGACTGGACCTAATGGTCAGGGGTACATTTACCTTAAGACCCACTGAGCTCATAACAATAATCTATCGTGACGTTTGCCTGCACAATAGCAACTGAGATATACCATGATTTGCACAGAAGATAAGTAAGAATGCCTTAGAAACACAGGCTTAAATTTCTGAATAATCACTATCGATGCCACTACCTACTTTTCCCAACCATATTTTCCTTCCATCTCTTTTTTTTCTGCTTGCACTGTTCATAGGACAAGATCAAAGAGTAGTTCATACAAAGCAGGGCTTTATTATTGCTTTTAAAATGGAATTAAATGACCGAGCAATTACTTAGTGCAGTGCCTACGGATCTGCATAAATAAAAAGTAAGAGCAGGACTGGCAAACCTGTTGTCTTCCAGATGTTGTTGGACTCTAATTCCTATCAGCCTCAGCTAGCACGACCAATTATCAGGGATGGTCTACTCTGGTAACAAGGAATGGCCAGTGCAGCGCAGCATGGAATCTGAAAGGGCATCAGGCTGGGGAGAAGACCGTTCTGGAGCTATGTTTAAGGATGCCTCCCTTCCCGAGGAGAAAGTGCAGGGAAACATTGCAGAAGTAAAGACACCACCTAGAACAGCCTTTCTCAGCCTTGGGTTCTTAGATGTTGTTGGACTATGGCTTCCATCATTCCTAGCCAATATGGCCAGTGGGCAGGGATGGTGGTCGTTGTTGTTCAAGAACATATGGGGACCTGAGGTTGAGAAAGGCTGATCTAGAAGAACTGTCACATCACATACTTGAGCCCAGCTCAAGTATCACCTGGGTATCTTCCTGTATCCATGGAAAAGTAAAGCTGTCACTGTGCACTTCCCTTTGGAGGATTTGTAGTGCCGCATCACAGTCCTAGATTTGCACGAAGTCAGAGGGCAGCCCCCGTTGGAGGATCAGTAGTGCCTCGTCCCAGAAAAAGAGAAAGCGGGTGAGTGAGACGGGAGGGACACTGTGAGGGGGAAAGTGGTGTTTAAAACAATGGCAGACGTTTGATTAAAGCAGTGCTGGAGGGACGCAGAGGGAAAGGGCCATTTTAAGTAACAGCAGAGGTTGGAGTAAAATGCTTTGGAATATTTGGGGGTTCCTCATCTTTTATCTTTCTCACTTGAGGCAGCTGAGAAATGGGAGAAGTTTGAGTACAGTGAGAAGCGACAGACACGGAAAGGAACAGGATTCAGAAATGGGGCTGGGAAGGTGGGAAATGAGCTTATCTGCATGGGGTGGGAAGAGGAAACTCCAAGGAGTTAATGTGAGAGGAATGGCAGGGGGGGTGGCAAGTAGACTGAGTAGGGGCACAGCATCTGGTTATTTGTTGTTTTCTAAGGTGGTACAGTGCTAAAGCTAATGACTGTATCTTTGTATCTGAAGAAGTGTGCATGCACATGAAAGCTTATACCCAGAACAAACTTAGTTGGTCTCTAAGGTGCTACTGGACAATTTTTAAAAAAAATATTTATTTCAACTGCGTCAGACCAACACGGCTACCTACCTGAGACTGTATCTATGTGTGCGTTAGAACCTCTTATTTTTTAAATGAGCCAAATGTTCTTCCTGGTTTTCAGAGAGCACAAACAGTGGGCAGAGAGAGGTAACTAAAGGATGGGCTTTTCCCAAATGACATGGCAACTTCGACTTTGTTTCAGTGGCTCCTGTGCCATAAAGGTGAAGAGGGCCTTAGTTGTACAAACATGAATTCCCTTCCTTCGCTAATAAAGCACTACAGGCTTTGTCTCCAACTATTTAGTGATGCCTCCGGGTGAGTGAAAGACAGCAAGGTAGCAAATATAATGCCTATTACTATAAAGCCAGTTTACAACATCATAGAAGAACCTTGAAAAAAGATATCACTGCGGATTAGCTTTTGTATTATTTTCATACAGGTTATAAAATTTGTCAGCGGGGGCTTTAATTATCTTGTGTCCCATTATTTATTACCTTTGTCATGCCAATATTTTCAAATATCTCACACCCATTCACTTCAGACTCTGCTTCAGAAATCAGAATACTCTGAAAAGAGTCTTCTTGTTGTTGTTGCTGTTTAGCGATCAAGCTTGTAAACCTGGAATCAACACCCTAGCAACTCTGTTAACAAAATAAAGGTGATAAGGAAGTATGTTATAAAGTTCTCAGCCACTGGGCCATCTATTGTACTTTGATAAATTTGCGCTACGGCACAAGGCCGCTTGACTGGAAAACTCCACAACTGTCAAGAGATGAGCCAATATTTCTTCACACTGTATTCATGATATGACAGAGAACGAGAAGATTGTATACTATGACAAATGCTTAATGCATCCAGCTTGCCTGTTATTTTCTCAGTAATCCTCTATGTCCAAAATAAGAAATAGTATTGAAGCTGCCTGGGAGGTCAAGATAGAAAATGAGTCATGAATGTCAGAAGAAGCTATCCATGTAAAGCAAAAAAGAAAAAAGCCCACAGTGTTGTCACTCTTCAGTGCAGCCTTCATGATTGCCTCTAGGATTCCAAGGGCTCACGCATCCAGATGATCAGTAGTGCCCCCAACTATATTTTAGACCTTGTCGATCATTTTGTAAGCCCGAACTCAAAGGGAGCAATCCTATACCCAAAAAGATGGCATAAAGGAAGCTCAGCGTAAATTAAGCCATCATAAAGTACACCAGATCAGAACTCCCATTCAGTAGCTGGGCTATTGCTGGCAGGGCCTGGCAGCAGGGAAACCAGCCTGTAAAATAATATTTGAGTTACACCACCCTTTTTTACTGGCTTAATTTGCTCCGGATTGCCAGGTAGTGCTACTGAGATGAATAGGTTTAAGATTCCAACCTAAATCCCCCAAGACCCAGGCTATTCCCACATAATGCCTCAATTTCAGGGATTATGAAGGATTAAGATACGCCAGTTTGGAATCAGTCAGCTGGTCCCAGTTGAGCCGGGATGGGGGAGATACACCAGCATATCGTCATCTAAGTTGAGGATCAGGGAATTAAAATGGCATGGCTTGGCTGTGCTGGGAACCTCCTGGCTAAGCCAGAGATCCACTGGATTCTAACCCAGAATTTACTTTAGGATTGATCCTTAAGGAATTAATGTAAATTCTCAAATATTGACTCGATCTAGCCAACCTGCTCCATTTAAGGGTATTTGCAGATTTGGGAAGTGAGCATGGGGTTGGGCAGCAAGACCGCACTTTCCTTATTGGATGTAACATCTCCTGGGACCACGTCAAGTCCAATATGAGTAGGCCTGATAACAATCAGGGCACAAAGATGCCAATGTGCTATGAGCTCAGGGAGCACAGGTGTTAGGAAGAGGCAACATCCAATGCATGGAGAAAAAGTGGTCCTAAGAAACTTGTCATGCTAGAACAGAGGTCTCCAAACTAAGGTCCATGGGCCGGATACGGCCCGAGTGACTCGTTTATCTGGCCCGCAGCAACCCCCGCCGCCCGCTGCCGCCGCCCGCTCTTACTGGCGCGGTGTGGTGCGGCTGCCCACTTCTGGGTCGGAGGAGCACTGGAAATAGTTTGTGCACAAGCGTTATTTCCGGTGCACCTCCGGGTCGGAGGAGGCCCATGCACATGCGCACAAGCTATTTCCGGTGCTCCTCCGACCCAGAAGTGCGCTGGAAATAGCGTTTGCGCACCTGTATGGGCGCGCGCTCCTCCGCCCTCCGGCCCGCTGCACGATCGGTGCTACAGACACCGGCCCGAGGCACAGTAAGTTTGCCGACCCCTGTGCTAGAATATAGGTGGTAGTTTGGTACGACCTCATTGCCCTACAACACATTGGCTTTACACACTTTCCCCAATGTGCACATAAACATATACTACCAACACTTGCAGGATGTGAGAATTTCAGCACCTAGAAAATGATGCTAAAGCACTCAACTGAAAACATGTGCGTAAAGTAATATGTATGTTTTGACATTTGTGCATTATTTGTATTCTTCTCTTCAGAATTCCATGGCTCTAATTTTGACTTTAAAAGTTGAGCAAAATCCATTTCCCTTTTACTCTTCAGCCAGCATTCGCTTATCAAGTCAATTATTCATTAAGTAAACCCTCTATCTTGAGCATTGTGTGTCAGTCTCAGGGAATTTATGAATTTTGTTTTGCGAAACAAGAGGGGGGGGCGCAAATGTTTTGATGCTTTTCACGTTAGTAGGTTGTCACACAGCACGTTAAAAAGTTTGGTTCAGAACGCCAATCAACTGATGGAAGAAGGATGGCGTTGTCTGCAAAGCCAACGGTTCCATTCAGAAGGAAATGCATTGCTCCGATAGTTCAGCCTGAAATTATGGAAGGATGTTCACTAAGAAAAATGTGTACAGTAATTGCATCACATTTATAATCGTCTTTTGAAGTTTTAAGCAGTAATCACTTGCCTGATAGCAACTCCCAGTGAACCCAATCGATTTCACCAGGGTAGAGCAATCCTAAGGTAAGGGGGTAGAGTCTGTGGTGGGAAAACTCTCTCTCTCTCTCTCTCTCTCTCTCTCTCTCTGTGTGTGTGTGTGTGTGTGTGTGTGTACATGCAATACAATAAAAACCAAACTAATTTAATAAAAATAAAGGGGGGAAAGAGAAAATAAAACAAATAAATAAGGGAGGGAGGGAGGGAGGGAGGGAGGGAGGGAGGGAGGGAACTGAGAAAGTGGGAAGGTGGGCAGAGAGCCAGAGATATATCAGGGGTATATCTTATGTCACACAAACGGGTAGAGCTTACCTTTCTTTTCCCAGCCTCCCACCCAGGAATATCTTCCCTTCCCTGCATTTCATGCAGGTTCCTTCATCACCTCCCTGTGAGTATTCTCATCAACCCAGAGTAAAGGTAAAGGTACTCCTGACCATTTAGGTCCAGTCGTGGACAACTCTGGGATTGTGGTGCTCATCTTGCTTTATTGGCTGAGGGAGCCGGCGTACAGTTTCCGGGTCATGTGGCCAGCATGACTAAGCCGCTTCTGGCGAACCAGAGCAGCGCATGGAAACGCCATTTACCTTCCTGCTGGAGCGGTACCTATTTAGCTACTTGCACTTTGACGTGCTTTTGAACTGCTAGGTGGGCAGGAGCTGGGACTGAGCAACGGGAGCTCACTCCGTCGTGGGGATTCGAACCGCCGACCTTTTTATCAGCAAGTCCTAGGCTCTGTGGTTTAGACCACAGCGCCACCCGTGTCCCTCTCAACCCAGAGTAGAGGACATCAAATAATGAAATAAAACATGAGCAAGAATAGAATTAATAAAAGACAAAAGCTAAATATCATAGAAAAAGAAAAACAGAGATAAGAGAAAGAAATAGAGAGGACTTCCAATTCAGCATCTGCCAATTATGTATATTCAGATTATTCGAAGTATTCAAAACATTTTATCTAATGCACACATTTTTGGAAAGCAATCTTCCCTGATAATTATATTTTTTGTGCGATGACTTAATATATTTACTCAATATGGAGGAAATTCAAAAGTATTATTGCCATTTACCACAATTTTGAGTGTAGAACTAAAGATATACTGGGAAATATGGTTCACTGGGAGGAATGCAGTTTACAGTGGTACCTCTAGTTACGAACTTAATTTGTTCCAGAGGTCCGTTCTTAACCTGAAACTGTTCTTAACTAGAGGCATGCTTTCGCTAATGGGGCCTCCTGCTGCTGCTGCGCCGCTGGCAGACGATTTCCGTTCTCATCCTGGGGCAAAGTTCTCAACTCGAGGTAACTCTTCCAGGTTAGCGGAGTTTGTAACCTGAGGCGTTTGTAACTCGAGGTACCACTGTAATTGAAATAAAGAACATGCTTTTAGTGGGTAAAATAAAGACACATAATAAGGTTAAACAAACTTTAGGTTATAATCACCCATCTTCGCTTTCAAGTTAGAGATATAATGACTAGATATAATGACTTGCATCTCTTTTAATCCCTTCCTTTGTCTCCTTTCCTTCGTGGCTGAGGAGAACCATTGGTTTCTCCTAATGCAGGCACGTCCAACAGGTAGATCATGATCTACTGGTAGATCACTGGACGTCTGTGGTAGATCACTGGTAGATCATTGGCTCCCCCCAAAGAAGCTGAATAACTGTGGCCCCCCTAAATAAAGCTCAACATTTTACCCTGAAAAAACTCAACAACTTTGACCCGAACCCCCAAAAAGGGGGTAGATCACTGCCAGTTTTTAACTCTGTGAGTAGATCACAGTCTCTTGGGAGTTGGCCACCCCTAATGGAACACCTCTGGTGAGGTGACTTTTAGAATTATAGACTTGGGCAATCGGAGTTCTGAGGTTTGTTTCCATCTTACGAACCTAAAGATGCTCTCCACTGAGATGTGAATTATATTGCCTGGGTTGCCCAAAAGAACCTCTAAAATGAAATAAAAACACCCAGGAAGGCTGATAAGAGTCTCAGCTAGGAATCATTCGTTACACACTGCAGTGACTCTAATCTACTCTTGTCACATATTTCCCACTCTTTGGGCAATTACTACATATATTTTTCATCCCATTTGACTAACAATAATAGGTAGCACCAGTTGTTAAATGGTGGTACCATTTTTCATACACAATAGATGTCAAAATGCCATCCTGGTTGTTAATTGTAGAACCTTCTATTTGAGTTGAATCTGTGAACTAATATGTACCTTTTCCTCCAACCCAAGAGAGTGAATTTCAGTCTTAATACACTCTTTGTCTCCTTTTTGACACTTTGAGCATCTTCTTTTTGAATTACAAAAACAAAAATGATACCATCTCTGGGGGGGTAGGAAACAGATTGGAACATCTGTCTTTTGATCTAACTTTGCAACTTGGTAAGCCATCCTTACTTGTTAAATTTGTAGAATTGCTAATAAAAGGCATAATGTACCAAATGGTGGTAATTTAGATGGAACAAGCATATCAATCACAGTGAAATGGGCTCAGAGCTCTATATTCAGGCAGAATAATTAAGCAGAATTATGAGACTAATCCATATACACTGAAAAACAAGCTTCTAAAAACTTATTCTAGAGAGGTAGGAGTTTTCTGACAGTTGTAGAGCTCAGCACAATGATGATGTGGACTTCCAGAACTTCTGCTGAAGATGCTTCAAGCACGGGCTTTCAGTGGGGAGCAAAACACAGGGCTTCTATGGACAGAATAAAAGTGAATTGTATGGATCACTAGCCCTATCTGGGCATTATGCCTGGATATAGAATATAAAGCAGCACCACGCCCGGAGCCTCCACCTCTTCTCCACTGGAGGAGCCACCCTCCAGCCGCTGCCCGCCTCCTCCAGCCCCGCAAAGCTGCCGGCAGCGCTGTAAAAAGGTTGGTAACTCTGGGAAACCAGGGGGGGCGCCGGAGGGATCTTTGCACCACGGCGCCGGATATACTTAAGAGAGCCCTGACTAGGGGGTTAGGCTAGTCCCCTAAATGTTCCCGGTAAATTGGAGTATTAAAGTATTAAAGTCTGGCACCTCCTTCCCAAAGCCCTGAAGGCTTCTGTCCGGCATAGGGAGGGAGGCACAATGCTCATGCACAGGATAGTGGGATGTCATGTGGTCACACACATGACATCACACACACACCCAGTTGCCCTTACAGGCTGGCGCCTCTGGCTCTAACTGTTCCCTTACGGAAAAATTCACCGCACACTACTGTTCTGCATACTTCAACAACCAAGTAGATACTTTCTACCTAACATTCTTCCTGGTGCCAAAACTTCATTATGGTTGCCATTTATTCATGAAAGATCTTGATGTACAGACATTGCCATAAATATTCAAAAATAACAGCAGAATCCTGTGCATGATTGCTTACATGTATGTTCTCCTGTCTTCAGTGGGCCTTACTCCCTGGTAAGTATGCCAAGAGTATGTCAGGGGCCGTGCAGAGGAGGGCTGCACTGAATGGAGGGAGCCACCCCTGGCTCCTGATCAGGATACTGGATCTTCACAGGAGCAGTGGGGCAGTATAGATTTGGAATAGTGGTTTGCAGAGGGACATAGTTCAGAAGACAGAAGTTGGGAAGTACTGGGTGGTGAACAGCTAGGAGAAGAAGAACTGGGAGAGAGAGAGACAGTTAACAGACTCACTGTCGCTGGAAAGCGTCCATCTGCTCAGCCAAGGTCAAGGAGAGCAGATAAGGTGGCAGCACAGAAAGCACAGTGGTTGCGAGATCAGGTTGCAAGACGCAAAAGTGACGTGGGTGACTGGGGGGAAGTGGGTGGAACCCTTAATTGGGAGCACCTTCATTCCCAGGAATGGATTCTTTGTTCTCTCGCTGTGCTCATTAAAATCTCTAATTGGTAAGAAATTCCTTTCGCTTTGTTCTGCTTATCTACTGCCAAAGGAGTCGAGTCCCTGAAGCCTGACAAGTAACCTCGTTCATCAACAACTCTCAAATTCTTAAATTTAGCCTAATTAGAAAGTATGCATTGTTGGAGATACCATATGCAATTATCTTTCAGAGGTTGGTAGGTGTGATGGCCTGGGAGTCAGACTCAGACGCTGAACCTGAGGGATCCCAGCCTGCACAGGATTCACTGCCTCCAGAACCAGCAGAGCCAGGGCTGGGGCCTGAGTCTCAAGGGGACTCAACTGTGCTGGATCCTCAGGTGCAGGCATCGGCTGAGGTTGATCTGGCTTCTAATGGGATGGAGGACTTATTGCCTGCAGGTACTCCACTCCCCACCCAGTCAGGGGAAGCTGAGGTTGCCTCTGGGTCCGGTAACCCTCCAGCTTCTCCTGAGCTGCAAAGGCTAAGGGCAGAGAGGCGAAGGGAACTAAGTTCCCGCAGGAGGAGTGCTCGCCTCCAAGCCAGGAGAGGCGAGTCACCTGAGGATCGGGGCCGCCCTTTGCCTTGGGGCAAATAAAAGCCAGCCAGTCCCAGCCCCAAGTTGCAGGAGCAACATCGGTGCTGCCCAGTTCCTGTTCCTGGTTCCTGCGTTCCTGACCTCAGCTTTGTTACTTCGGCTTCCTGACTTTGGCTTCGTGACTTTGGCTTCGTGACTTCTGGCTTGGACTGACCTTGGACTGGACTAGACCTCGCCTATCGGATATCCCTCGGGACCAGCACAGTAGGCCAAGGTTTGGAGGTTGCCTGTAGTGAAAAAGGTAACTGGGGGACATTTGACGGGAGTCAAACTGAAAAGTACATTTCATGGCACATGGTAATAATAATAATAATAATAATAATAATAATAATAATAATAATTAATAATTTTTATTTATACCCCGCCCTCCCCGGCAACGCCGGGCTCAGGGCGGCTCACATCACTAAAATCACAGTAAAAACATCAGGCATAAAAGAAAAACAATTAATTAACTGTACAGATTAAAAGATTAAGAATTAAAAACCATCTTAACGCAGCAGCCCATGAATATGAAAGAATAGGAGAGAGTCTTATTTACAGTATTATATTATAGCACGAGGGTTAGGTTGGGTCGAACTAACAAAAAGCTAGGTGGAACAGCTCCGTCTTGCAGGCCCTGTGGAAGGCTATCAGATCCCGCAGGGCCCTAGTCTCTTGAGACAGTGCGTTCCACCAGATTGGGGCCAAGACTGAGAAAGCTCTGGCCCTGGTTGAGACCAACCTAGCCACCTTATGGGTTGGAACCTCCAGCGTATTATTAATCGTGGACCTTAAGGTCCTCCGCGGGGCATACCAGGAGAGGCGGTCCCGTAGGTACGAGGGTCCTAAGCCGCGTAGGGCTTTAAAGGTCAAAACCAGCACCTTAAACCTGATCCTGTACTCCACCGGGAGCCTTAAACCTGATCCTGTACTCCACCGGGAGCCAGTGAAGCTGATAAAGTACTGGATGAATATGATCCCGCGGCAACGACCCCGTAAGGAGCCTCGCCGCGGCATTCTGCACCCGTTGGAGTTTCAGGGTCAGTTTTAAGGGCAGCCCTGCGTAGAGCGAGTTACAATAGTCTAGTCTGGAGGTGACCATCGCATGGATCACTGTGGCCAGATCAGGGCGAGAAAGGTAAGGGACCAACTGCTTAATGCGGCGGAGATGGAAAAATGCCGCCTTTACTGTGGCTGCAACCTGCGCCTCCATAGAAAGGGAGGCGTCTAGGGTTACACCCAAACTCCTGACAGAGGGCGCTGGCACTAATTGAGCCCCCGCAAGAGATGGGAGTTGGCCCCCCAACCCCATATCGTCCCGGCCTAGCCAGAGGACCTCTGTCTTCGAAGGGTTTAACTTCAACCGGCTCCCACGCATCCATCCAGCCACAGCCTCCAAGCATCTAGTCAGTGTGTCTGGGGCCGAGTCAGGACGGCCGCCCATCAACAGATAGAGCTGGGTGTCATCAGCATATTGATGGCAGCCCAGCCCAAAGCTCCGGACAATCTGGGTGAGGGGGTACACTCTCATAATTTAAGTGAACAACAACAGGGTCAGATTCTTCCCCCTGCCTCTCAAAAATCTATGGGATTAGATACGATTCCCATACGTTATTGGTTCCCGGCTTAAAATGATAGATGCTGAGACAAAAACAATACATGAAGATTACAGAGTACTATTAATTTTTATTGTGAATATGTAAAATGATTTCCAGTTTACGTTTTGTTTCAGCTGCTGTACTATATATGTTTGTTTTTATATTTTATTTTTAAAAAATTGCAAAAAAAATCAGTGAAGCAGGGAAAAAATCTTAAATTCTCCTTCTGGCTTCTACTGCTGAGACTTCCTAATTCCTCTAATTTTGGGCCAGTCTTACACTTACTGAAATTCATAAATTATCCACAACGTCTCTGTGCGCTTATTATATCCTCATAGAAACACTGGTGGGAAATTTCATAACCAATAACCTCTGCCAAAAATTCCATATGATCCTGCAACACCGCCAAATAGGAATAGCATCTGCACTATTTCTTGGGCCAAAGGGAATCGAGACTTTTTGAAAAGTTGAACATGCATCAAGAACAGTAAAACAGAGTGCATATTAAGACATCTGCCAGCAAAGAAAGGTGTTTTGGATACAAGCTTATTTAAAATAGCAATATTCACAAGCAACTCCAGGGCGGCATAAATTGTTATTCAGAAATATAGAACTAGGTAACCGAGATCTAATGAGAGAGGAGGAAACTGAAGGAAAAGGGCCAAAAAATACAGAAAGGAGAGGAAGATCGCAGTAAAGCGTGTTCTCCTTCATGGAGAGCACGTGTTGCGGTGGGGGCCAGCAAGTCACCCCTCTGGTGCTGGGCGGGATCGTATGGATGGCCACTGCTGTGCTTGGACCCTGGGTGTTGTTGGGGAGAATTGTATGTTGCAATTTATTGATGGACAGCCTAGCGGATATATATTGATGGGTATGCAATGTGATCCCCCTCTTGGCTGCGTGCTTCTGATCACCCGCCCTCCCTATATTTTAGGCCTCTGTGTTGACCTTGCTATGCCTGTCATGGGGTCATCTGCTGTTGGGGCAGGGGCCTGGTAGGAATTTTTTTCCCATTTGGCTGATTGGCTGGTGCCATCTGGTTTTCGCCTACTGCGTAGCAAATAGTCACAACTTGTAAGGTTGGCGGTTAGGCATTGGTTATTATGTTGGTTGGAGGAGGGGTTATGATTGACTGTGTCTGCCCCTCCAATTGTTGCTGGTGTTAGGGGAATTCCGTTAAAGGAATCCAGGGACTCGATATGCTTTTGTCCGAACCCCCGGTCGGGGGCCAGGGCCTTGCAAGAGCCCTGGGAGCCTGTGGGGAGAGGGGAGGGTCAGACCACCCGGCTCCCTTTATCTCTCCAGAGGGTTTTCCCCTTACTGACAGTAATCAGTTCTGTCCCCTGTGGGACAGATAGTCTTAACCAATGCCTAATCAACCACTCACATTGTTTGTATTTTAATAAAGTTGTGGCCAAAATCATGCCAAAAACCAAAACTAAAATTCTGACTGATGTGTGAATTATTTGAGGGGTGGTTTGGGGACCTCGACACGCAAATTTCTGGGGGAAAACAAACCACAAGCTTGGGTAGTGCTTAGGCAAACTATAGCTTAGCTCTGGGTAGTGCAGGGGCAGCAGAACTGGGGGAAGAGCAAGATGGTTGTTGATCTTCTCTCCAGAAACCCCCACATTTTCTCATTCATGCCATGTCACGGTTTGGTTTAGTGTTGTGCACAAAGTGGGCCACATCCACACCATACATTTAAAGCACTATAATACCACTTTTGCAGTCATGGCTTCCCCCAAAGAATCCTGGGAGCTCTGGTTTGCTAAGGGCACTGAGAGTGGTTAGGGGGCCCTTATCCCCACCCAGAGCCATGGTTCTCTCGGTGGTTTAGTAAGCAGCCCCTCTGCCCAGTAAACTCTGGGAATTATAGCTCTGTGAGGGGAATAGGAATCTTCTAACAATTCTCAGCACCCTTAACAAACTACAGTTCCCATGATTCTTTGAGGGAAGTCATGACTGTGTTAAAGTGGTATCATAGTGATTTCAGTGCATGTGGGGAAGGAGCCATAGTGTTTTACAGAGACTTATGTCCTATTTTTGCTGACCCGGAGGACAAAATACCGTCTTTCCCCCTTTTTAAGACACCGTCTTATAATTTTTTTCCCTCAAAAAAACACAGGGTGACTTATTTTCGGGGGATGTCTTATTTTTATTACGTCAGTATGGTACGGTACAGCCTCCCCCTGCATGCTAAGCAGGCGGGGCAGAACTTCGCAAGAGGTGCGTTTCCCCCCGCGCCTCTCGCTGGATCGCTGGCTCCCTGCGCACGGGGAACAGGCGGGGCAGGAAGAGGCGTCTCTCCCCTCCCCCCCCTGGCGTGCCTCTCCCTGTGCGCTAAGCAGACGGGGCAGAACTCCGCAAGAGGCGCGTTTTCCCCCCGTGCCTCTCACTGGTTCGCTGGCTCCCTGCGCATGCAGGAGGGGCTGAGGAGGCGATGGGAACAATGGCGGCACCATGGCTTACTTTTGGGGGTACGTCTTACTTCTCACAAAGGTAAAAAAACCCTGCCATGGCTTACTTTATGACTACGTATTAAAAAAGGGGAAACAGGGTATTCTACATTGTTGCCCTTGTACACTGCCATAGACAGCTGGTCGGGGACATTCAGCTTGAGCAGGCCTGGTTTTTATGTATTTTATTTCACCTTTACAAAAATAACATTATGTCAAGAGCACACAGGGACTGTGGCGCAATATTAATGGAACATTTTGCATTCCAAATGAAAACGTTCCTTACATTAAATGTGTAATTTGAGCGCCAAACAATGTGACACTCAACGTTTTCCGCAAACTGTTTTTCAGCTTCAAAGGCAAACATTTACAACAAAAAATGATCATGTTTAATCTGCAAAATAAATACATTTGATTTTAATTGCTTGGATAATGACCGAGCAAGTACATCAGGCTCATCTCGCTCCTAGAGATAATAATGAAAGGCAAAGAGGCCCAAATAATATCCCAAGAATAGAGCAACAGAGAGTGCCTCTGAAGATGGCTCCGGTAATGAAAGTCATTCTTTTGCAAATGACTCTCCTTCTGAAGACCGGCCTGAAGATGCTGAAAACAGAACGATGCCTGTGGAAATGGAATTAATCAATATGAAGATGAAGAACAGCAGTCTATCACTGAAGAGCTGTTTGATAATAATGAAACTGAGCAAACAGCCGGTGCTACAGAAACAAATGAAAGCGGATAAAATGTCAATGATAATAATGATTCCAGGATATATATAGATATATATTTTCACAAGAGATAGAGAAGGAAAGGAGGAGCATAGCCGAAAATGACTTTTAATCAGAAGGACAGCTGTTGCACACCACCCCAATCTCTGAGCGGTGTGAGATTCCTGGAGTTCCAGGCACTTAAGCAGGGTTTGGGTTTCCTTTAGAAATGAGGAATAGCAGAGACTCCGGTGTCTTTATGATATATGGTTTATTTGTACATATATACAACTTGAGCCTACGATGGAAGGGTTCGGACCAAAAGGGTCTTGTTTCTCCCATAGCCACAGCCTTGGATTCAAGCTACCAACATGAGTCTGACCAAACTGCGGGAGGCAGTGGAAGACAGGAGTGCCTGGTGTGCTCTGGATCATTCTTTGTCTAGCTCCTCCCCCTTGACCTCACCACCTTGGGTGACCCTACTGGGAGACTCTTGACGGCTTCGCATGCAAGGATCATAGGAACGTGCAAGCCCACTCACCACAACAAGGTGATGATCCAGCAGGTGAGATTGAGATTGAGATGCAAAGGAGAAAATGTCAGGGACAAGTTAGAGGTATCAAGCTTCCCAGAGGGAGGGGAAGACCTGAGGGAAGGAGGAGGAGGTGTACCCGGGGAGGGGAAGGAGAGGCTCAGTGAAGCCAGTCCAGAGGAGCAGGCAGAGAGGAATATAGAACCAGGCAGCCCACCGGAAACGCAGGGGTTAAGTTCCAGCTCAGAATCGGGGAGGAAAGTACAAGCCAGCCCTCACGAGGAGGACAGAGAAGAGGAGGGGCGAACGATGGGGTCAGTGTGTCCGCCATTTCCTGGGTTGCTGGCCGGGTAAACGCAGGGCTCAGCAAGTATCTGAACTAAGTGACTCGAATGAATGATCATTAGGTGATAATGACTGCTTGTAAATACTGTAAATAAAAAGCCATAAAACACCAGGAGGCTCCGGTATGGTGGTGTGGAGAGGAGAAGCCAGCCAGCCCTGACAGAAAATGACTTTTTATCTGAAGGGTAGCCATATTAGTTTGTTGTAGCAAAAACAATAGCTCTGTGGTCTTTTGTAAAACATAAATAAAGTACAGCTTCGGTGTCTAGAGTTCACAATGGCTAGAGATGCATGGAACTGTCCAGTAAATCATGAGGTGCATGGATGGAACTGGGGGCAGAGCTCCTGTCTCCTGTGAAGCCACAAAGATCGAGGCCCCCTCTACACTGAACTTTTAAAGCCGTTTTAGACCACTTTAATCAGCTGCGGCTTCTGCAAAAGAATCCTAAGACTTGTAGTTTTTTAAGGGTGCTGAGTTGGTAGGATATCTCTATCCCTCTCCCAGAGGGAAGAGGACTTGACTGTTTCCCCGCTCTGAAATTTGTAGCTCTTTGAAATAAATAGATGCCTCCTAACCACCCTAGCACCCTTCACAAACTACAGTTCCCATTATTCTTTGGGTGAAGCCGTGATAATTTAAAGTGGTATGATACTGCTTTAACTGTGTAGAGCAGATGGAGCCTGAGGAAAATGCAGCCCAGTGGGGCACATGCTGGTGATGGGTGGAGCCAGAAGCAAAAGGGGATAGTACAACAAATGTCATTTTTTACCTTTGTGCATCAGGCACACATCTAAGCAAGCAAAGAGGCAGAGTTCAAGGATACATCCGAGACAGGCAAAAACATAAGAGGCACAAAAAGCCACTCTGGAGTAAGCAAAAGTCTGTGTTTTGTTTATTTGTTACTTTAGTGCAAACGTATAAATACCTATTTAGAATTATTGGGGGCAGCCAAATGCAAAGGACAGACAAGTCTCCTAAAGCCTTCCTTACAGCAAGAGGGAATTTCTGCTCCTGCGTGACAAGCTGTACACCCAACAGACACATGACTTTCCTGCCCAACACAGCTATTAAACTGTGAAACTCCAGCAGTGCAGAATGCCGCAGCGAGGCTCCTTACAGGGTCTCTGCCGCGGGTCCACATTCACCCAGTGCTCTACCAACTGCACTGGCTCCCGGTGGAGTACAGGATCAGGTTTAAGGTGCTGGTTTTGACCTTTAAAGCCCTATGCGGCCTAGAACCCTCGTACCTAAGGGACCGTCTCTCCTGGTATGCCCCGTGTAGGACCTTAAGGTCCTCAAACAATAACATGTTGGAGGTCCTGAGCCATAAGTATGCTAGGCTGGTCGCAACTAGGGCCAGGACCTTCTCAGTACTGGCCCCGACCTGGTGGAATGGTCTGTCAGAAGAGACGAGGGCCCTGCGGGATTTGGCATCTTTCCACAGGGCCTGCAAGACAGAGCTGTTCCACCTGGCCTTTGGGTTGGTTTTAGTTTAACCCTGTTTGATTGGTGGGCTGCATTTCAAAATTTAAATCGTATTTCAACTTGCATTTTAATTGATTGTTTTGTATGTTTTGCCGTGATTTTATGGGTGTTAGCCGCTCTGAGCCCGGTCTTGGCAGGGAAGGGCAGGGTATAAATAAAAATTTATTATTATTATTATTATTATTATTATTATTATTAAAAGATGCCGAAGTTGTGTCCTCCTTCACACCTACACTAAGCACTGGTTTTGTACAAGGCGAAAAAGATGGTGCTGGAATCAAAACTACTCTCATGTGTTTGAGGCGGAAACTTTGCGACGGCATCTACTACAATCATGAATCAAGGGAATGCAGAAATGGAAAGGTTTTTTTATTATTTTTTTGTTCGTTTCCTTATGCCGTGTACAAGTAAAACCAAAAGCATTAAAGCTTCTCTCTGCTCTTTTGAAGCACTAAAATGCCTCTAGGTCTTTGCATTAGGAAACACAACATCCTTACAAGGATCAGAAGGCAAGATCCCACGGGGAAAGCTGATACCTCGTAATGCAGGAGCACTTGCCTTTTGAACAAGTTTACTATAAAAACACATAGGACAAAAAGATCATTTTACATCTCTTAGAAGAAGGGCAAAGTCAAAAACAGAGGATTGGTGTTTTATCTGAAAATGGTTCACAATTGTTGCCTGGCCCTCCCTCCGCACAAAAGCAAATTACCAAAGCAGTGTGGCTCACCTTTCAAAGACAGCCCAACCAAACCTGTCTTTAGATCAGAAACATCCATTTCACTACCTGGGAGTAAGGGGGCAAGACACTAAATGCATCCTCCAACATCCCCACTCAAATGGAGAAATTTCCAGGATGTGTCTGCGCAATCCTGGAAGCCGGATCAAGCCACTAACGGCACAAACAGAACCCTCTTGGACATATTGTTCCCTGTCCTACCAGAGGTATGTGGATGTGTTGGCTAGAAGAATTCGTGTGAGGTGTTTAAACTGTTCCCCCATTAGCAGAAGAGTGAAGTGGAACTCTTCTGCTATTAGCTAAGCATGTTGAAGAAATGCAGCTGAAACAAATTTGCTCCCAAATATTATCCATGGCAAGATTTATGAAGTATTGTTATATATTTGGGTGGGCCCACGGCAACTTTTCTGGTTTTCCAGTTACTAGTTTTGTTGCTTCTGGGACGAGAGGAGGAGGGAAAGAAAGAGGCAGGAAAAGGATCTTCTCTTTGCCCAGAACTAGGTTGCCTTCTCTTCCGCATAAGCAGCGAGTTCTCCGGGGTGGGGTTAGAGGGATAGAAAAGCAGTCAAAATAATATCAATGAGGACAGCAATTTTAGAAACCAAGGAAGGGATCAATCATTTTGCAAAGTTCATGACACGGAGGTGGCGGAAACCAGCAGGAAGGAGGGAGGGGGGAAAGGGTGCTTATTTCCCTGGGAGTTGAAAGTGTGAACTTTGGAACAGGCACATTTGAAACCGTGCAACATTAAAAAAAAAAAGTTGCAAACTAATTAAATGCTCTCAACCTTCTTTGGACTACAACTTCAACCAGTACTGATCAGCATACCGGAGAGCACCAATTTGGTTGGTTCTTAAAGCAGTTTCATACTTTGGAAGCTGTTTATTTTATAATCTTTGGAATATAGATTTTGCAACCTAACACTGCTTTTATTTTTGTGACATGCTTATTGTATTCTTAATTTAAAAAAAAATTAAAAAAAAATAGAGGCATCAAGTTGACGTTGTCCTTCTGTCAAAGTTAGCAGGGAATTTAATGAACTGCTGTGTGAACTTCCCTATTAAGTTGTGCCATGCTTTGAAACATCCCAGCTGCCTCTGATGTAATCCTGAATGGACTTCAAGTAGAAATAATAGACTCTTTGATGCTGCAACAGGTGCACTAGTGGACAATTAAAATGTTCCTTTCATAAAACCCTTCCATGTATGTGATGAAAGAAGTCAACTTTGTGCAATTTGACTTCTCAAGCCATTTGCTACTGTGTTATTCTCTGGTACAGAAGTGGTTTATTGACGCATGGCACCCCCACCCGCTTCAAGGTCGCTGTCCGTGGAAGAATGGAGCCCATGCATCCAGCAAAATGAAAGATTTTGCTTCCATTTCAACTGTACCCTCAATTAAAATGCTTCGATTTCTCCATAGAATTGAAAGGCAGTCGTTCAGCCATATGGGCAGGTAGAGGGATGCCTCACAGAGTGGTTGTGAGGACAAATGAGGGTCAGACTGTCCATCGAGTTTATTGGATAAGTGTATCCAATTGGTGGGATATAAATGCAATAAACCAATACAGTGGTACCTCTGGTTAAGTACTTAATTCGTTCCGGAGGTCTGTTCTTAACCTGAAAACGTTCTTAACCTGAAGCACCACTTTAGCTAATGGGGCCTCCTGCTGCCGCTGCGCCGCCACTACCTGATTTCTGTTCTCATCCTGAAGCAAAGTTCTTAACCCGAGGTAATTATTTCTGGGTTAGCAGAGTCTGTAACCTGAAGCGTATGTAACCTGAAGCGTATGTAACCCGAGGTACCACTGTAAAGTAAGCTGTGATATAAATGAGTATTGATTGAATTGATATACCACCTTTCATCATAAGATCTCAGGGTGGTTCACAGAGTAGAGATCAATGCTGTTAAGGATGGTCTGATCCTTGGGTCCACTTTCTTGGTCACACAAGTGTAGTAGAATCCAATGCTTTCTGAATTACTTTTTTAAATTTCATTTTTCATTTTTGCATTTTACAATGTTTTGACAATAGAAATTAAGTCCAAACAAAGCCCACCTACATTTTCTGCAGCTCCCCGCCCATCCCCTCGCGGTTCCTTATTTTATATCATATTCTTACTGCATAACCAATTCAAACCTATTTACAAGTTTATCCTTTATATTACCTTTAAGTTCTATTTCTTACTGGTCATGTTTATGTCAATTCTGCTAATGTTTTTAATTGTTTACAATATGTTTTAATATATTCAATGAATTTTTCACATTCTGTTAAAAGAAGTCTCTCATCTTGATCTCTTATTCTTCCAGTAAGTTTCGCCATTCCGGCATATACCATCAATTTTAGTTGCCACTCGTCTTTTCTTGTAACTGCTTCTTCTTTCCATCATTTGGGCAGCGCCAATGCTATGTGGATTACATTTGCATACCTGTAGGGTTGCCATCCTAATTTCACATACTATGTAGTGGGATTTCCACTTAGACACGCATTTTGCTATTTTAAACAAAGCATGATGTCAAGCCACCATCAAGTCGCAATCAAAATAAAAGTGTCTTTGCACCCATCACCTTCAAAGGGTGTTGCTGTTTTCAGCTTACTTTTAAATTTGATTCCTTCCCATTCTTCATGTACATTATACGCCACACATAGTGAAAAAATAATTTTGTAAAATAACACACGTTTGTCAACAAATAATAATAATAATAATAATAATAATAATAATTTATTATTTATACCCCGCCCATCTGGCTGGGTCTCCCCAGCCACTCTGGGTGGCTTCCAAAAGAACATTAAAATACAATAATCTATTCAACATTAAAAGCCTCCCTAAACAGGGCTGCCTTCAGGTATTTTCTGAATGTCAGATAGTTGTTTATCTCTTTGACCTCTGCTGGGAGGGCGTTCCACAGGGCGGGCGCCACTACCGAGAAGGCCCTCTGCCTGGTTCCCTGTAGCTTTGCTTCTCACAGTGAGGGAACCGCCAGAAGGCCCTCGGCACTGGACCTCAGTGTCCGGGCAGAATGATGGGGGTGGAGACGCTCCTTCAGGTATACAGGACCGAGGCCGTTTAGGGCTTTAAAGGTCAGCACCGACACTTTGAATTGTGCTCGGAAACGTACTGGGAGCCAGTGTAGGTC
Source organism: Darevskia mixta (assembly GCA_034641385.1). Lineage (NCBI taxonomy): Eukaryota > Metazoa > Chordata > Lepidosauria > Squamata > Lacertidae > Darevskia > Darevskia mixta. Next base: position 12,660,436 of record JAWWNH010000173.1, on the reverse strand, counting down.
TTTCAAGACCGGTGTTATGTGGTCTCGGCAGCCGCTCCCAGTCACCAGTCTAGCTGCCGCATTCTGGATTAGTTGTAGTTTCCGGGTCACCTTCAATGATTTAAGAGTGGTTTTCATGAACAGGGAAGATGAAATGTTGAAGACATTTCAAGCAACGTCCTTGCCAAAAGAGTTGCACCAAAAAGTGGGTGGCAATTTCCAGCACCAAGGAGGTCCATCATCCCATTCTGACAGGTCACACAACTTACATGTTACATATGCTGTGAATTTGAGATCCAGTTGGTAACTTGCACTTACTATTACTATTTTGTTAGCAAAGGTTGGCTAGCAGGGGGTGGGGAAACTCATTTGGATTTTAGTCTTACATTATATTACATTATTTACAATTATCACAACTATCAGTGAATATTGTTTGAAGTTGTTTGAAGTTTTTCACAGAACAGAAAAATTGAGTCCAGGCATTTGAGTGTATGGCATGTTTTGTAATGTTGGGTTTAGGCCAAAAAGTTAATTCCATGTAAATGTAACAGAAAAAAATGCTGCCTTTGCTTTTTGCTATGATAAGACCTTTATTAAACAGTAGTGCAATTTTTAATTTTTTTTAAAAAATAATCATGCAATTAGGCCTGGTCCAATACATTTTGTTATCTGAGATGAAAGAAAAGATGGTACCATTCTGATGACAAGATATGCCATCAGGATTTAGATAGCAACATTATATTCTTAAATGAACACTACATGATTTCAAAAGGGGGGGGGAACTGGAAACAAGGGGAAAAAGAAAGAAATTGCTATATTAAGGAAACTTTCTTTTCTTTTTGTGGGTTGGGTCAGAGATGCCTAAGTTAGTGTGAATTATTCTGAAATCTCAGCTCCATTATATAATTGCTGGCTAAATAACATTTGGTTAATGTGGTGTAATTTCTTGTCAGAGCAATATGCTGTAGCACTCCAGCGACACCAATAATGTACAGAAACATCAGCCTTCCTTAAGTACATGTTGCTTTGCTCCATAAATACTAGGACACATGCAATAGAGTCACATCTGCCTACACGCCCAGTATTATGCTAATGCAACATTCAGTATACCGTGCACATTAAGCAATTATTTGCTGGATGGGAGCATTAGGAAACCATAATTATTCTAGTCTACTACCCATATTATTTGTACACGCCATGGGAAACATCCAGGAAAAGTTAGGGCTGAATAAATCCTATTGAAATAGTGCTTAAGAGCTTTATTCCATTGTCTTCAACGGGCACCCAAGGTACAGTTCCCCAAATGCATGTATAAGAGGCTGCCTCCCAAGCAGTTGTGCTCTTCTGGATTCTGCACTGAGATCCATAGCCTTCATCTGCCCTGGCTGCAACAAAACATGTCTCTCCTGCATTGGTCTCTACCAGTGCCGGATTTACGTATAAACCAAACAAGCTATAGCTTAGGGCTCCACTCTCTTGGGGGCCCCCCAAAAAATTAAAGGGAAAAAAACTGGATGTACATTTCCAAAATATAAGATAAAAATAAAATAAAATAAAACCTACATACAGCAACAGTGTTTTGTGTTGTGTAGGCTCCTATGATGTAAGTAATGGGCCCCGCCTGCTTGCCTGCTCCCTAAAATATCACTGGTTTGCTCATTTCTATATATAGGGTGGGACGCAGGTGGCGCTGTGGTCTAAATCACTGAGCCTCTTGGGTTTGCGGATCAGAAGGTCAGTGGTCCGAATCCCCGCAACAGGGTGAGCTCCTATTGCTCGGTCCCAGCTCCTGCCAACCTAACAGTTAGAAAGCACACCAAAAATTGCAAGTAGATAAATAGGTACCACTGCGGTGGGAAGGTAAATGGCGTTTCCGTGCACTGCTCTGGTTTCACCAGAAGCGGCTTAGTCATGCTGGCCACATGACCTGGAAAAACTGTCTGCAGACAAATGCCAGCTCCCTCGGCCAGTAAAGCAAGATGAGCACCGCAACCCCAGAGTCGTCTGCAACTGGACTTAACTGTCAGGGGTCCCTTTACCTTTAACTTTTATATATAGGGTGCCCATAAATTACCATATAGCATATATTCAACACAAAAAACCAGTGACAATTTGTTGCTGGCAAAGGACAGCTGGACATATAAAGGGCCCCATTACCTTCAGTAGCTATGGGCCTCATCAAACCTAAATCCGGCCCTGGTCTCTACAACCACGCCAGGCGCTGTAACTCTCCAACGGTTTGACTTTACCCTCTAGGGTGTACTCTTCTATTGTCTTTCAAGACAAATGGATGCCAATGAGGAAGTATGCCACTCCTCCCTTATAAAGCCCTAACTCCTCATGATGGGGAGGTGAACTCAGAGTCAGCACACTTTTGATCCTCCCATTGATAATCTGTTCAGTGGCTCTACAGGTCTTGAGAGTCTGTGGACTGGGACAATGAACTACAATGTTGTTATCCATTTTAACACTTACCACCCTCCCAAAATAGGATCTCTTATTCTTACCTAGGGCAACAAAACATGGAATTTCAACCAAGGCTGTTTTTTGTTTGTATATGGCGTAAGTGGATAGTTTTTCAAATGCAAAAGGCTCTCTCCCTCTCTCAAAAGCACTCATTAAAGCAACCTCTTATCCTTCATGAAAATAATAATCCTTCATTGTGTTTCGGAATCCATATGATTTGGGTAAATATGGAACACAGATAAAAACTCGCCTTGTAACTCTGACTAGATACAAGTTTAACTAGGAAGAGGCTAGCTTCTTTCTGTAATTATCTCTTCAAATGGAATATATGCTGTCAGGTTCTGAATGCACATGTTTAAAGGAGAAAAGGAATAAACAGGATCAAAGAACATCCAAGAATTAAGAGCACGCCATTTTAATCTTTGAAAATTGCACTACATATCAAAGGCAAAACACATTATAATGAATAATACAGGAGTTTGATATGTAAAGTTTGAACACCATCTAGAGGGTCTGGATGACATCATTAAAAATGTTTGGTAAAGTCTTAAAATCCAAGCTTGGGCTGTTTTACGTTAAACTGTAACACGCTTAGGGGCCACCTAGACACTTGGACCCCATTTCAGCTAGTAGTTGGTTCTAAGTCCCACCGCAGCTGATGAAACAAGCCAGGCCTATGACTAACCCAGACCCCACCACTTACAGTGGGGTTTGGTCACAGCAATCAACCATAGCTGAAGTACCGGTAGTGCTTTAATTTTTGTAGTAGAGAGTGTGAAAAAATGCCTGGCTGTTACACTGATGAGGAAGTGATCTATTGGTGCCTGAAAAGTAGAATGTCAACATGGACTAAGATCACTGCTCCGTTTTAGTGCTCCAGACCTCTTGGCCCCGTTGTATGTACACCAGTGTGGTTTAGTGGTTAAGAGCGGTAGACTCGTAATCTGGGGAACCGGGTTCGCGTCTCCGCTCCTCCACATGCAGCTGCTGGGTGACCTTGGGCTAGTCACACTTCTCTGAAGACTCTCAGCCTCACTCACCTCACAGAGTGTTTGTTGTGGGGGAGGAAGGGAAAGGAGAATGTGAGCCGCTTTGAGACTCCTTCGGGTAGTGATAAAGCGGGATATCAAATCCAAACTCTTCTTCTTCTTCTTCTTAACAAACAACAACAAAAATGCCCTGTACCTTGATACTGATTTGCAGTACTCTAGGGCAGTGTTTCCCAACCTTGGGTCTCTAGCTGTTTTTGGACTACAACTCCCATCATCCCTAGCTAGCAAGACCAGTGGTCAGGGATGATGGGAATTGTAGTCCAAAAACAGCTGGAGACCCAAGGTTGGGAAACACTGCTCTAGGGATCAAATCTGGCTATGGGTGGGCGAATGTGGCAATTTTTGTTTCTCTCAGTTTCTCAATTTTAGTTCACCACATTTCCACATCAGTTTGTGAATTATTTTTTTTAAGTACACATGGAAATTCATCAGCATCTTAGTGTGAATTCTCCTAATATATACATATTGGCAGTGCTTTTTTTCTGGGGAGATGCAGGGGGACGCATACCCCTAAACATTTTGTGAATCTAAGTGTGGCCTCATTGAGGGGCAGTATTTCAATACAAGTAGAAAAATGGGAGTACCCCTAAACATTTTTTTAAGAAAAAAAGCACTGCATATTGGTATGCAATTTTTCTAACATCCCCCCCCCCAAGCGATGTCCCCTAATATAATGCATTTGATGTACACTTGTTGCTTGACTGGAAAACTGCATCGCAAAGTGCAAATTTCAAAGAACAGCTATGGTTTGGTTCATGCATTGTTCTGGAAAGTGCAAATTTGCGTAGGTTCACCTTTAAACGAGAAGTGAGTTGTATTTGTCGTTGAAGTGCGATCTTCATAGTTGCCCATTTGATATGTTATGAGCCACTTTGGCCATATTCTTGAGGAAAGGAGGCATACAAATAAACAGACGGCTACAGGCTATTCACAGAAGGAGCAGGTTTTATACATATTCAGTGGAATTGCAAAGATATAGAAGATATTAGCAGGAAATGGTTAGAGTGTCAAATGAATACAGTGGTACCTCGGGTTACAAACACCTCGGGTTACAAACACTTCAGGTTACAGACTCCGCTAACCCGGAAGTAGTACCTCCGGTTAAGAACTTTCCCTCAGGTTGAGAACAGAAATCGTGCGGCGGCAGCGGGAGGCCCCATTAGCTAAAGTGGTACCTCAGGTTAAGAACGGTTTCAGGTTAAGAATGGACCTCTGAAACGAATTAAGTATGTAACCAGAGGTACCACTGTAATTGGTTGTGAAATTACAATTAGCCATCAAGTAATTCTGTTGGGGTATCTGAAATCCAATGCTACGAAAAAGCCAAGAATACATGTTGGAAATGTATTAATTGCAGTTATATCATTACATCCTTCTCAAAAGAAACTAGAAATTGATACTAGCAAATTTACACTAATGAATGAAGTTCCTTATTTTAGACATATATGGGAGAACAGAAAACATTTTAAATTTGTCTTTCACTGGGGGGAAAAAGTCAAGCTTCTTTTATATTTCGAAACAGAATCAAGCCAGACAATAAAACGTCCTGGCACTTTTTATTAGTTTTGTAGTGGTGAAATATGTGGTGACATTCCTATGGCTCTGCATTTTATACATTGTCCAGCAAGTGTAGGCTATGTGGGGTTATGGTGTTCATAATGTGCTGTTCATAGGAATTAATTTAGAAACAAAATATGGCTATTGGTGCATATACATTTTTTTAATCTGGCAGAGATTTAGGAAGGTGTCTTCTAGCAAGCCAGACTATCAGCCCATCCAGTTCAGCATTGTCTACACACTGACTGGGTGCAACTCTCCAGGGTTTCAGTCTGGAGTCTTTTTCCCAGGCCTAGCTGGAGCCACGGGAACCGAATTTGCAACTATTTGTATGCAATGCATGTGCTCTGTCAACTGAGTTACAGCCCTTCCCTGTCCAGACTTTTCCAGGGAAAGTGGATGGCAACCGTTTCTCTCCCCCCCCCCTTCTTTGTGTTTGTCAGTTCTTCATAACGAAAGGACTTACTTGGTACCAGTTTAGGCTTGGAGCCAAAACCAGAATATTTAGAAAATTTGAATTCTGTTTCTGCTATATTTTTCCAGGGGGTAGGGCGGTGGAGGGGGGGGAATGCATGTGGTGTGTGCATAGAACAAAAAAATCCACTTTGAACACTCTGTCAGAGAAAAGCTGCCATTTTAAATCTAAGCAAACAGCAGGTCACCTGCTGAGTCTGATGCTAGTCTAAAGTTTTCTGTCATTTAAAAGCCACCTTCTGACTCTGAACATGAAATCGCCAGCTTACTCAGTGAATCACAAACCTCCTTCAAGCTTTTAAATCCATCAGTCAAGCTTAGAAGGCAGTGATTTGGAGAGTCTTAGATCTGAGACTTGAAGCATGACTGCACAAGAGAAATAAACACAGACAATTGTGTACAGGGCTCTGGAGTTTTGAGGGACTTTCCCGCTGCCCATTTAGCAACCACATAGAGAATTTTCTTGATCGGCAATCATATAAATATAAGAATATCCACCGTGGTGGTTTTTCTTCACCTCCTCGCTGCTGCTCTTTCCATTACCTCAGTGGGGATTAAGTTGGGACTGAACCCAGAGCAAGGTGGGTGAGAACAGGCAGCTTGTAGTAGTAGTTGTTGCTGCTGCTATCCTCCACCACCAGTCGAGGGTGAGACTAAGCAAGTGGCAGCCATTTTATAGGTTTAGTTCAGGCCCACATAGCTTTAGGCAATGTCATTTCAGCACCAGGTGAAGTAATTTTTAGCTCAGCCCTCCCATTCCTGTCTCATATTTTGCCCGGCCTGTCCTTTTTGCCTGACCAAAGGCCTACATTAGGCTCATGCACCATCCCACACTGCACACAGAACATTGAATATCATCCAGGACCGACATGTGATGACTACACAGGTAGACTTTTTCAAGTGTCACGGTCTCTCCCACTGCACTTTGTGAAGCTTCAACAGAGATTTCATGAGGTATAATTCATGTATTGCCACACACATTGTAACTTAAGACATTAAAGTCAATCCACTGGGAAGCCCCTATGAAATCAATCGAAGTTGATAGACCTCTTCATTTTCAGCTGGGCTTGTACTAGAGAACGTCCTGTGGGCAGCCATCTCCTTTCCTGCTGTCAATCCCATCATACAATTTATGGAAGAATGTTGCAATGATGAGCTGATTCTGTGGATCAGGTCCAAGCCCTGAATCATACATTTATTGGATTCTGGCTTCTTGGTAATGTACCGCCGCCAAAACCGTAATGTGTGGTGACAATATGAGTCCTTCACAGATAGCATCACGGGTAACAAATATCACTATGCACATCATGGAGCTGAAATGGGAAAGTCACTACGCTTCCAGGTACTGTTTCCAGCGGACTCAGTGTGTGGCAAGTTAACGCATGCTCCTGGTCTGAGGGACTGCGGTCTAAAAGGCCACAGTGTGGTGCCCAGTGGGGTTAGAGCAGGCATCCCCAAACTTGGCCCTCCAGCTGTTTTGGGACTACAATTCCCATCATTCCTGGCCACTGGTCCTGTTAGCTAGGGATGGTGGGAGTTGTAGTCCCAAAACAGCTGGAGGGCCAAGTTTGGGGATGCCTGGGTTAGAGTGTTGGAATAAGACCAAATAAAAAATTTCTTTCCAGTAGCACCTTAGAGACCAACTAAGTTTGTTATTGGTATGAGCTTTCGTGTGCATGCACACAAAAGCTCATACCAATAACAAACTTAGTTGGTCTCTAAGGTGCTACTGGAAAGAATTTTTTTTTATTTTGTTTCAACTACGGCATACCAACCTACCTGTAACTAGAACTATGGAATAAGATCAGGGAGACTTGGGTTCAAATAGCCATAAAGTTCACTGGGTGCCCTTGGGCCAGTCACCCATCTCTTCGTTTGACCTACCTCATAGGGTTGTTGGGCGGATAAAATTGGCAGAGAGGATAATCGAGTTCATTAAGGGTGGGAAGCAGTCCGTGGGTGAGTGGGGCCTCGGGGCCTCCCCACCCAGACTTGCGCAGTGGCAAAAAGGACCAGAGAGAGAGAGAAAATGCAAGCCACACATTTCCACAGTCCGCCTAAGCCAAAGTTTGGCTTAGTGTATTGTGTGAACCAGGTACTGATACTGAAGCTTTTCATTCATAGTATATATATATATATATTTAAAGAGTTCACACTAAACCAAATTCAAGAACTAAGCTAAATTAGCTCGAACATCACAGGAAACAGCATTTCAATAGAAACACAGATCAGGTAATAAATAGCTCTCTTTGATCATTGTTTTTTCCTAAAAAAAAAAAAAATCTTCCCAACCATATTTTGATTAGTTCTATTTAATATTTAACATCTGGCGAGTCACTTGGAAAGGCATATTGCTGGAAAAATAAATGTGTGCTGACTAAATACATTTATAATGCTACAAAGCTGACATGTAATTGATTTTAGTTTCCATAAAAGGATTATGTTAACTTTCCTTAATCCATATATTAGTGTTTTGTGAAGTCCAGTGCCTTCGCAACAGGGAGGCTGTGTTTTATTTCTTATCAATATGTAAAAATTATAAGATTATCTTTTAGACTAAGCACCAATTACGGAGGGAAAGAGGAGGGGAGACTCCAGCTGATAAACAAGAACTAAATGGGAAATCCTTAAATAGCACCAGGCTGTATAATTCAGCAAAGGGTCATCTGATATATCTATTTTTATACTGGAATGATATAAAGAAATGAAGCTGAGCACATTTTATTTTGTTTTGATTTTTGTACCAGCTAGAATGAAGGATCTGTGCTAAACTAGATAATACACACCCTGCGTGTAACATCGTTTAAACCCAAAAAAAACTGCTTCCGGAGAAATAATCAGAACTAAGGGGGGGAATACTTCACCCTTCCCGTGACCCCCATTTTGCAGCTCCAAATCACCCAGTGGCTTCCCCCCCTCTGGAGTTCCACATGCATGTTGAATACTCCATTTGGTTGAGGCTTAGGCTTGTGAACAGTTTTTTCCCCTCTTACTCAGTGCTTTTTTTTTTTTTCCCCCTAGGAAAAAATGTGCTCATACCAGCTGTAGGGCCCCGATCCAGGTTCATGCCACCACGCAGTTATATACTGTATAATAACTGCAGTAACATTCTTATTACATGACAAATAGGATCCAGTTTTCTTTCAGGAAAGGTATTGGTGCTTTTGTTGTGTGTGTGTGTTGTTTATGCATATGTGCTCCCCATATATTGGGTGTACATATATCAGTGATTTTCCAACCTTGGATCCTTCCCACAGAAGAACTCTTGCTGATCTGCCACAACACCTGTGGTGTTGCTGATAATTACAGGTACTGAACAGCACAGGCTGATTAAGCCTCTCAGGCTCCTTGTGAACGGAAGGTTGTGTTCAGGTGTGAAATGAGCCAAGTCACATTGTTGCTAAGTGTCGTCTGAATGCAGCCTAGAGCATACCCAACACTCCCCCTGCCTCAAGGCCATATCACGGTGGTTGGGGCCCTGATGCAGTTCCCCAAATAGGACCCCACTTCCCCCAAAATGAACTTATGAAATAAGAAGCCGCAAAAAAGTATTGTGCCAACCTTGATAAACAAAAATGAAATACTCTGAGCATGTGCACTTAAATCATAATTGCTTTTGCTCACTAACCCTCAGCCCAACCAATTCCCATGACCGTCGTGAAGATATAGAATGACCGTCCTGATCCCCTGGCCTACCTGGCAGACAGTGTGCCAAGACGAAGTTCCAAGTCCAGAGGCTTGGAAGTCCACACAAGCACAGTCCAAAGATCAGGAAATGGAGTCCGGGGTCAGTCCAAGTAAGCCAAGATAGAAGTTCAGCAGTCAGGTTACAGTCCAGAGTCAATCCCAAAATAGAAAGGTTCAAGGAGAATCCCAGACGAGGTCCCTCAATGTGGGCAGTTGAGCAGATACTGGGCCTGCTGATTGCAGCACCTGGGCTTGATGAGGCATGTGACCCTCACCTGCTCTCAGCTTGCCCCAGCTGAGGAACCACATGCCTCCTTCCCCACCTGGTCAGCTAGTGAACTGGGCTGCAGGCCCTGGCCTGCCTCTGCTTCCTGGAGTGCCCATCCATTGTTCCCTACATCTCAGGACCTGCCGTGTTTGTGGAGATGGGGGCCTCTCTGGCTCTGGAGATGGGTCCCGCTGCTCAACTTCCTGTGCACTGGCCCCCCATCACCCACTGTCTCCCCATGAATACTACCTACTGCTAGGTTGGCAGGAGCTGGGACAGAGCAATGGGAGCTCACCTCGTTGTGGGGCTTCAAACTGTCGAAGAGGCTCAGTGCTTTAGACCATAGCGCCACCCCCTGTGTAAGTAGATGAATAGGTACCACTGCGATGGGAAGGTAAACGGCATTTCCGTGTGCTCTGGTTTCCGTCATGGTGTCCTGTTGCGCCAGACGTGGTTTAGTTATGCTGACCACATGACCTGGAAAGCTGTCTGTGGACAAACGCTGGCTCCCTCGGCCTGAAAGCAAGATGAGCGCTGCAACCCCATAGTCACCTTTGACTGGACTTAGCCATCCAGGGGTCCTTTACCTTTTACCTTAGTACTACCTGATCGCCAAAGAATTTGTGCTTTTGAATTCTGGTGCTGGAGGAGACTCTTGAGAGTCCCGTGGACTGCAAGAAGATCAAACCTATCCATTCTGAAAGAAATCAGCCCTGAGTGCTCACTGGAAGAACTGAAGCTGAGGCTCCAATACTTTGGCCACCTCATGAGAAGAGAAGACTCTCTGGAAAAGACCCTGATGTTGGGAAAGATGGAGGGCACAAGGAGAAGGGGACGACAGAGGACGAGATAGTTGGACAGTGTTCTCGAAGCTACCAACATGAGTCTGACCAAACTGCGGGAGGCAGTAGAAGACAGGAGTGCCTGGCATGCTCTGGTCCATGGGGTCACGAAGAGTCGGACATGACTAAACGACTAAACAACAATTGAAAATGGAAGGCAATTTCCCCCCCAATCTCCTCATGCCTATGCTGGATGAGGAGGGGGAAAGAGCATGAGCTATGCTAAACCATAATTTGGGGTTACATTCCAACCAGAACACAAATTCTAGCAAAATATGTAGGTACACCTGGTGAATAATCCATACATGGCCTGGAACACTGGTGGTGGGGCATGACTTAAAAGGCACCCCAAACAGAAGCAATCCTATAGGCTGAGAAAAATCCAGTGTTTTTATTAGCTGTAGATGTTTTTAATGGGATGAGGTTTCCACCAAGTACTTGGGGAAATTGACCCTGAAATGACAGCAAAGCCTCAGGTGGAAGATTACATCTTAAGTGAGTGGTCAGTTAAATGCCTGCAGAGGTAAAAAGGACAGAAAGCATATTTTGTATGCTAATATAAACCTATTTACTGGAGAAAGTGACAAAAACATCAATCATATCAGAAGAGGCTATTAAGGATTGTTAACTCCCCTTCAGATGAGCAATGATTTCTGTTGGGATGTAAATAAATATTCATGACAGGGACCAGTGACAGAAAATTTCGCCCAAGTTACACAACAGTAAGCTTTCTTGACCAAATCACAAGTTTTTTGTTTGTTTTTTTAAAGCAAATGCATATCCATGGAGCTCTGGAAATTGTGTCTATTTCTGCTAGGAAGGGCAGCAAGAGGTGTGTTCCACATTGCCCAATATCAATAATAATTAAAAATGTAAATGTGGAATATGCCACATTTCAACCATCCACTCGTAAAGCATATTCTCCTGTAAGGACAAATATTTTGTAGCAGTCAGCAAAGTATTTCTAAATCGCCAGAATATTCAACCTGTATTTATTCTGAACAGCTGAAAAGTCATTTTGGAAAGTAAGTGGTACATAAATTAATTTCTCGTTTATTAATAGGTTTATTTCTTATATAAGACAACCTAAACTTGGCAGGATTGCTGGGCATTGCAACTCAGATGACAAAATAAATAAATAACAAGTTAATCCCTATTAAATATTTCTTCCCAGGCATTATATTTACACCTTGATAGCCTCTGTTTAGAACAGAGAAAAAGTGGGGTGGTGCTTAAACCTTTCCTTGCCCTTTTCATTCTCATTTTCAGCTCAGGTTCATTGCTAAACAAAGTGAAAGGAGATTTAGATTCAACCTCTTTTGTTTAGAGAAATACATGCAATTCTTCTCACAGCTCATACAATTTTCTGTTCTTTATGGGCAGGCTTGCATCGGTTATTGAAATCAGGCAGGAAACAACCAAAGAAGAAAGAATTGTTTTACATGAATCACGTTTGTTGTTTTAATGTTTTTTTCTGAGCAGGCTTTCATGTTACTACAGATATAAACAGTATGGCAATTTCATATTCCAGTTTGTGAAAACATGCACATTTACCATTTCAATTTTTGTTACATTACCGAAACAGGGGCTTTGTGCATATGCTTTTCTAAAGAAATCAGAATCAAAGCATGCTTATAATCGGTGTGATCCGACCAAAGCAAACTTGTTCCAGCCCAAGTTAACCACATTGATTTCAATGAGAAAGTGAAGCATGTAAGAACTAAGAATAGGTTGGAGTTTCCACAGAGAGTTATAGAATTTGCCACATACATACTACAGGCACCTGGAGGCTTTTCATCACATGAAGCCTCATTCCCTGCCTACTGTGTTTACTCAGTTAACACTGTCAGCCTAACTACATGTTGTGGAGGACATATGGCTGCTAATAACCTGTTTCTCTATACCCAACTACACATACACCATTTCCCCACACCCTAATGTTTTGTAAAAAGAAATGGATGCTGTGATAACATCATATTCAGTATCTACCCGTTCCTCTCCTCCCTCCCTCCCTCTCTCTTTGTTGGCTGCTTGCAGGGGCTGAATAAGCTGAATACAAGGGCCTTATGTGGGTTTCGTTTACGGAGATGTTACTGAAGGTCATTGCTCCCCCATAATATACAGTGACCCCCATAATATATAGTGAGGTCCTGACTTCATGCCTCTGGAAATGTAATGTAGATAATGCACAACCGACCGCTCAGGTATCAAGAAATAACGTCATTTGATACACAGACATAAAAGGGAGGGAAACTCTTGCATGTTAAGGAAATAACAACCCCGTAAACCATGTTCAGTTTCAGCAGATGACTGTGAAATGGTGAGAAAATCTGATTAAGACAATCCATCCTGTTATCCACGTAACACTGACATGGAGATTAGTTTGAATCAACATCTGGAATACGCTATTCTTCATGGTGTGTGGAGTCATTGTTGCAAACAGGAGCAGATTCAATGAGGTACACACACCTTCTGAATCAAATGCTGAATAGGACATCCTTTTGTTGCATGTCGAGGTCCCCAAGCCACCCCCCTACATAACTCACACTACACACCGTAGTTTAAGTTTAAGGTTTTTGGCATGATTTTGACCACAAATTTTATTAAAATACAAAATGTGAGTGGTTGCTTAGGCATTGGTTCTAACTAGCTGCCCCCTCCTGGGGGCAGACTGACATCCGTCCGGTTAGCGGAAGTCAGTACAGGGAAAACACTTTGGGGAGAGAATGGGGGTCAGGGTCCCAGGCCCTCGCTTCTTCCCAAATGTTCCCAGGGGCTCTTGCGTGGCCCTGGCCCCCTACCGGGGGATACGGACAAAAGCATGATGAGCCCCTGGATTCCTTTAACGGAATTCCCCGCGCAGCAGCATTGGAGGGGCAGGCACAGCCAACCACATCCCCTCCACCAACCAAATTCATAACCAATGCCTAACCGCAACCTTACAAGTTGTGACTAATTGCTATGCAGTAGGCGAAAACCAGATGGCACCTGCCAATCAGCCAAATGGAAAAATTCCTACCAGGCCCCTGCCCCAAAAGCAGACGACCCCGTGACAGGCATAGCAAGGTCAACGCGCAAGCCTAAATAAAGGGAGGGCAGGCGGGTGATCCGATGCACACATCAAAGAGGACCGTGTGCTGCCTGCACTGGTAATATATAACCTCTGAGCTGTCCATCAAAAATTGCTACATAACATTCTCCCCAGCAACCGGCAGGGCCCAATCATCTGCCATGGTGATCTATCCTAACCCGCCCAGCAACAGTGGGGTGACTTGTTAGTCCCCACCGCAACACATGCTCTCCATGAAGGAGAACCCGCTTTGTCCCTCACAATGATTATTTTTTTAAAAAAAATCAGTTTTTTCACACTGACAAAACTTCTCCAGGAATGGTGGGGTGCAGAGGACTTTGGGATTGGCACAGAAGCCGGCCAATACCACATAGAAACTTCAGTAATTAAGCAGCATAGAAATACCTCAAATAAAATAAAGAAAACCAGCAGAACAAATTTCCTCTAATGGGGGGGATCTACATCTCCCCCCCCACACACACACACACATGGCAAGGATGCATTTGCAGCAAGCACACTCCTAAAATTACATACTTGTGTATGCACCCTTAACCTCTGAAGTTTGCATCCAATGTGGATACCTAATATTCAAAACGGATACAATCTGCTAATATGATAGCATCTTGCTGAATAATCAATGCAGGTACATATCATATCACAATGCCAGTGTTACGTTACCCACTTGTATGAACTTCCTTTGTTTCTTTCCCTAAACACCTTCCAGTCCTTACAAGCAACTCATCCTACTACGTTTTATAAAACAAGATGGGATAATCCAGAAGGAATATTTGGGATGTGACCAAATGTTGTTTTGCGGAGGCGTTGGACTGCGCATCTAATTTCACATCTAATTACAGTACAGTACTTAAAGGTGCCACAGAGCTGCTTACTGAATGTCCTATGGTCTATTCCAGTTGGAACAATAGGTCTAAAAATCTGTTTCTGCCAGTTACGTTCCCAAAACCTGTCATTTCTACCACAGCGAATATTCAATAAGCACCAAAGAGCAATATTTGCATAGATTAACATCACAGATTCTTGCTTTTACAAATCCCACTATTGCTGCAAAATTAGTTCTCATTTCACATTTAATTGGCTGCCTGATATTCAGAAACTTACACTGTAGGAGCAGTTTTGCATATATCATATCTCTGTCATTATACTGAAATGCTCATGATCAGAGAATTCTGGCATTGCAGGACACACATCTTATTCCCTAACATGCTTACCAAAGGCAACAGAAATAAACAAAGGGCAAAGTCTAGCATTCTGCTCCTCAGGATAAAAGATGCCCCATAGACACAAGTCATGGGATATTCTTCCCTGTGTGTCCCTTCACCATAATGCTAGGTTGCAATCCTGCCTGATGACATTCCATTGCCTTAGGTGGGGCTTCACAAAAATGCCAGCTTCTTATTCCATGCTAATTTGGGGGTGTGTGGCTGCGCCGGGTTTAGGGTGGTGCGGGTGGTTCCCCCACACTGGACTCCGAACCGCGGGGGCACAAAATTGAGAAGATCCATAATTGAGAATATCCATTTTGGGGCAATGGATTTTGGCCTCGCTCAGGGTGCCGTATTACCAAAGACTACCAAAGGCCACCCCTGAGTGTGGGGAGAAGAATTTGCACCGATGAATTCCTGAATAAACGCAAGTACTTTGCACTACATGATTGTGCATAAATCGTTCCATGCAGCAAGGAAGAGGGCTATACACAAGTCATAAGGGGTGTCAGGCAATTCAGTCAAAAGGGCCTTGCTTCAAACCACTCAGGGGACACAATTATAATTATTATGTACCTTCTATGATGGAGGTTTAGAGTGGCAGCCCCATAGAGCAGGGCCTTTTCAGTGGTGCCACCATAATTATGAAACTTCTTCCGGATAGAGACCCACCAGGTTCAGATCCCTTCCTTTCCATTTGCAAGAACACCACACAAACTTTGTTTTGTTTCCTTTAAGCTTTCTATTCAGCCAGGCAAAAAAGACAGTCACAGGAATAACTGAATTACAACAAAGGAAATCTACACCGTGAAAGATCCCTGAAACAAGATGAACGTATATTTATATAATGATACTCAAACAAACAATATGTTTAATGATTCAAGAGCAAAATTGCTCAAAAGCAAAAATCCTCAAAAACGTTATAAACTAATTCAAAGAAATAGAAATAACTCAAGAAAACCTTCCAAATAACAAAAAAATAACTCAAGATAAACTAACAAATAACCTTAAAGAGTTGCCGGCTAAGATTCTTGTTTCACTGTTATGATCTATCAGTTTCCTCAGAAGGAAAAAAGTTAATGTATTTATATAACTCAAAGTAGCTTGTTTTCTATTAAATCTAGGGGGAGGATTAAAGAAACTTCAGAAAAGCAGAACACTCCCAAACAGTAAGTGGTAATAATCCAAACTAGGAATTCTAATCATGCTTCATCCAAAAGGTTAAAAACCTAAACTCAAGTTCGAAAACAAGCTCCATGGCTTGTAAAACACGTCGGCGAGGGGCTATGAAGAAGCTCACATGATCTTATTGTTACAAAGCTATTGCAAAGAGTCAGTTTTGCTGTGGTCCATCAGCCCAAGTGATTGGGTTCGGACGGTTCTGCATTTCCAACTTTTCTTCTTGCATGCTGCCCTGTGTAAATGCTTCAGGGCCACACGGAGGCAGCTTGCGGTGAAGGAAGACAACAAATGTTTTGTATATCCCTCCACCAGGTGCTTCTCCTGTCTTCGGGTATCAGAATCATGGAGTCACAACGCTCTGTATGGGAAGCCAAGCATACATGGCAGCTTGGAGCTGCTTTCACTTTGGTACGTCACACATTTTGCGGGGGTCTGCATTATTATAAGGGCTGTTGCCGCCATGTCACTAGGTGAAAACAGGAGGCAGAAATGCAAGGCAACTGCTCTCCCATTTCATGTGCATCAATTACCTACAATAAATTATCTGCTGCGGGAGAAGAGACAGGATCTCAAATGCACCCGCAGTTGCTGTAGCTATTAGAAAGTATAAACCAAGTAGTGATAAACAGTGACTATTTGTTGCTTAGATATATTTTGTAATACAGCTGGAGGGGCAGCACTGGAAGATGTATCATTTTTAATCTCAGTGCCTTGGCTACTGCCAAGACCAGATACAGCATCATATTGCAATAATTCAAAGGCCTCTCTATTAGTTTCTCTCTGCTCTCAAAAGTAAATGAAGCTGTTACAACAGGACAACATTAGAAGTGTTCTCTAATTGTCCTCCAGGCTGAGACCTAAACATATTTCATGAAAGAACAGAAAATGAGCTGGTTTTTTTCACTTAACAACATTAGTCTCTCCCCCTTTTTTCACTTTCTTAATCTATTGCTTCTCCGTGCAACTACTGCTATTCCCCCACCCCCCACCCCCCGCCACTAGTGCATAGCTCTCAACCCTCCCTTTTTTTGCGGGAAACTCCCTTATTCCAATGCCGTTCCCCGCTGCTATCCTGGATTGTTGATATCCCTTAAATTTCCCGGATTTCAAAAAGAAGCAGCTCCTCTCCCTCCCTGCCGGCCAGGGAGGCTCCTCAGCTGCGTTGCTCGGCTGCCAATAAGGAGTCTGAGACTGACTGGGGGCGGAGCTTGCATGCCTTGCGCAGCCAGACCCTCACGCCCAACCAGACAGACAGCCTGCCTGCCATCTATGCGCTCGCTCTTTTGCTCTCCCGTTCACGCACAGCCTCTGGAGCGCAGGGTGGCGAGGCTACTTGGTGCCATTGCATCGCCCTCACGGCATCCCTTATTTTCAAATCCGAAAGTTGACAGCTATGCTAGTGGTAAATAAACGGCTGTGTTCATTTCCATTTTGAAAAGTACAAAGAGCTATTAACCATCGCAGCTAATGGACCTTCCACATTCACAGGCAGTGTGCCTCTCAACACCAGCTGTTGGGAGAAGCAACTTGGGATGGTTGTCACCCTCACTTCCTGCTTGTGTGTCACTCCAACATTTTCTGTCTGCTTGTGCAAGGCCAGTGGACAGCAGAGTTTAAAGCAGGCATCCCCAAACTTTGGCCCTCCAGGTGTTTTGGACTACAATTCCCATCATCCCTGACCACTGGTCCTGTTAGCTAGGGATCATGGGAGTTGTAGGCCAAAACAGCTGGAGGGCCTCAGTTTGGGGATGCCTGGTTTAAAGGCTGTGCAACAAAGGAACCCAATGCAACTGTTTTCTCTCACAGAAACGTGTTGCTTGTCGTGCAATCTCTTGTGCAACAATCTTTGGTAAAGTACTCGTGTTCCCCCCCCCAAGTGTAACAACTATCAGCCAGTGCAACCAGTGTACTAACTTAGTGATATATTAGATACAGCCTAGAAGGCATGCATAGATGATCCCTGAGTGCAATCCAGCAAGGCTCCACTTTCATTATTTTTAAAACCTTAAGGAACTTAGGGTTCAGCTATAACAGATGGTCAGCGGCAAATGCAGGTGAGGGGGGATTTGTATTTGGGCCTCAGTATGAAGGAAGGGAAGAGGGACATGGGTGATGCTGTGGTTTAAACCACTGAGCCTAGGGCTTGCTGATCAGAAGGTCGGCAGTTCGAATCCCCGCGACGGGGTGAGCTCCCGTTGCTCGGTCCCAGCTCCTGCCCACCTAGCAGTTCGAAAGCACGTCAAAGTGCAAGTAGATAAATAGGTACCGCTGCAGCAGGAAGGTAAACGGCGTTTCCGTGCGCTGCTCTGGTTCGCCAGAAGCGGCTTAGTCATGCTGGCCACATGACCTGGAAAAACTGTCTGCGGACAAACGCCGGCTCCCTCGGCCTATAGAGCGAGATGAGCGCCGCAACCCCAGAGTTGTCCGTGACTGGACCTAACAGTCAGGGGTCCCTTTACCTTTACCTATGCTCCCAGTTAGAGGGAGGTGAAAGGACCTGCATCCAGCCAAAGTTTGGGAAACAATTGTTTAGGGATTAGTACTCATTTAAGAACTCGGGGGAAGAGGAGTCCCATTTGCATCTACAATTTTCAAAGTCATTTGCTCTTTGAAAGCATTAAGCAGCTGAATCAGCAGGCAGGGAAGCACCTTTCCGAGGGAACAATACGGGGAAGGAGGGAGCGGCAAATCATTAAGTGTGTTAAGTGAAACAATGCTGCGTGTTCCAATCTCTCTGTTGTTTGGCCTCCTGTCCGCCTTGCAAATCTCTCCCTGTAGTTCTTATCTTTGACCTTGAGAGGGCTGTAGCTTCGCTGGCGCATCCTCTGAGATCAGAGATGACCTTCAGCTGATATCGCCGGGCCCTGACCTGCCTCGGCGCGATCCGCTCACGTCGGGTACGTATGCTGAGCAGAGCTGGTGCGCGAGAGAGCTGCAGGGGTAAGTGAATTATTTGCAAAAATTTGAGTTGACACCTTTTATCAAATGTGGAAAGATGAAGACAAAACAGCTGCTATTGCTGTCGTAAGCAATCTGCTGGTGATTGAATAAAAGTGTCAAGAAAATGGCTGCTTGATAGCCTTTTGTTCTCTCTCATCCAGCTTGATGTTAGTTTGAGCTGTCAGTTAGAAATCACGGCAGTGTGATTTATCAATACGCTGAAATGACCTTCTGTGTCAGCTGGCAATAGAGCATGGAGAGAGCGCCCTCTAGTGAAGGCATGCTGCACTTCCACAAACAAACTCGCAGCCTGATGCACTCTGCCCTGGCTCCTGTTTTAACAATGTCCTCATGACTACCTGGGCGGCTCTTTTCTTCCTGTCTGTCATATCTCGGTCCTCCTTCCTCCAAGGAGCCCAAGGCAGAATGCATGGGATCCTCACTCTAACACTACATGCTTGTATTTTATCCCCACATCAGCATAAAGAGAAAGATTAAGTAGCTGAGTATGTCTGGTGGAGCGTTTTTCATAGGGTGTCCAGGTGGAGAAAGGGACAGGATTCTGCACCATTGATAGGTGAATAGAAAAGGAAGACTTGGCAGCTATAGCTTGCATAGTAAGCGACACCTGCCAAAATGCCTTCTTCTGCATTAACTGTTAAAGGTGCAGAAATCCCTGTCTCCTTTTCCTTCTGCCCACCCTGTTTTTCTCTATTGTGGCGAAAGCTGGGTGGGAAAGGAGCTTGCAAGGCGAAAGCGGAGGACATGGGAGCAATTTAGCACCCCTCTGCCCGTCACTTATCTGCTCCAAATCACACCCCTCCTGCCTAAGCATGGCAGCTGTTTGGCAGAAATTCGGCTCCCTGGGAAATGTGCCAGCCTAGCTTCAGAGATTCTCTGGTGAGCATCAGGCCGAGCGAGAATTTGACGCAAGAACCAACAGGGCAACCACTGAGCGGATTTCCTTCCAACCCTTCATCTGCAAAAGTGGGACACCTTTTGTGAAAGAGAAAGGTGTGAGCTGCAAGCTTTTTATTAAGCTATAGTACAGGGGGTGCGAGATGAGCCTTTGAGGGTGGCAGGGCAGAGCCTTTGCAAAGCCTGAGTGGTGGCCCCCCAGCTAGTGGCAGGTCAGTTTAGAGAACCTGATGCCACACACAGGATGTTTGTATCCGTGGCCCTAAAGACAAAACTCTGGCTATGGCTTACGGTGGGCATGGCCCCCCTGATACTGAGGGATGACTTCCAATCATCGTGGGAAAAAGAGACTTTAAACGAAGTTCAGACCTGCGGACTGTCACATCTCTTCCTGGAATCTATGACATTCAGTCAAGCTAAATTTGTGATCTCTCAAAGACTGAGGGACATTGCTAGACAAGAGGACATTGCCCGTGTGAAACTGGGGATTTTTTTTGGGATCAGATATTCCAGATTTCACCAGCCCTTTATTCCACTATGTGGAATACCGTAGACTCCTCACAACCGCTAGGTTAAACGTTCTGGATACGGCGGTTTTGTGGGGAAGATACAGGGGAGTTCCATATGCTCTGAGATTTTGTCCCTGTGCCCTGGGAACGGTTGAGTCAACTGAACATATTCTTTTGACCTGCCCATTTTATGTAGATCTTAGACAAAAACTGATAGCTCCACTCTTATGCCAACTTAACCTAGTAGACAGAGAAAGACAGGTTTTGTTTTTGCTGAGCAATTTTACTGGTACCACAACCCTCTTGGTGGCCAAATTTCTTTTTTTGGCCTTTAAACGCCGTAAGGTTAAAATTGACAGTATTCACATGGGTCTAAATGTATAATCTACTTCTCATTGTATGTTTTAGTGTAAAGCTTTCCGAGATGTTTAGACTTTTTACCCTGTTTCCCCTTTTTTAATACGTAGTCATAAAGTAAGCCATGGCAGGGTTTTTTTACCTTTGTGAGAAGTAAGACGTACCCCAAAAGTAAGCCGTGGTGCCGCCATTGTTCCTGTCGCCTCCTCAGCCCCTCCTGCGTGCGCAGGGAGCCAGCAAACCAGTGAGAGGCACAGGGGGAAAACGCGCCTCTTGCGGAGTTCTGCCCCGCCTGCTTAGCGCACAGGGAGAGGCGCGCACGCAGGGGGGGAAGACGCCTCTTCCTGCCCCACCTGTTCCCCGTGCGCAGGGAGCCAGCGAACCAGCGAGAGACACGGGGGCAAACGCGCCTCTTGCGGAGTTCTGCCCTGCCTGCTCAGCGCGCAGGGAGAGGCTGTACCGTACCATACTGACGTAATAAAAATAAGACATCCCCCGAAAATAAGCCACCCTGTGTTTTTTTGAGGAAAAGAATTATAAGACGGTGTCTTAAAAAAAGGGAAAGACAGTAAAAATTTTGTATGGATAATGATTGTGCTCTGACTGACGGTCAAATAAACTGTATTGTATTGTATTGTATTGTATCCATATTTTGAGTCAGGCCATCAAAGCACTGAACACAAAATGACAATGAAATACCAAAAATGCAAAACACTACGGGCTCCTCCAGCTTACCTGTTCATTGAGCATTCATTCTGATTTGCCTGCACAAAGCTTACATGGAGGTTAGATTATATATCCAGTCTTTATTGAGCATTTTTTTCTGATGGGGATGTTCTATGACGATGGGCATTCATCCTGATTTGCCTGCAGGGCATGAATGCATCTTCCTGTGAGTCATTGTTCACCTCACACTTTGCAGTGCGTTTCATGGTCACTTTGCCAACCACAGAGTCTGGTTATTTTTCAAAATGGATTTGTTCCTTTAGGGCGTTTGAGGCCATTTTCATTGCTCGAACCAAAAGTTCTGACATGTGCTTTAACCCTTACCAGGAAATAGTCACAGTCTGGAGATAGCCTAAGCCTGGCATCAAATTTAAAAAGATTAAAGCAGCACCTGCCCAAACAGTAAGACAATACTGACAATCACAGGGTGACAGCCAATGTCATTCTCAGAATACTCATTGAAACCATTGTACATTCTATTATGTTCCTTTCACATTAATGGTGTGACACAGCCATATGGACGGGGAAGGCACAATTCATATGAACATACATTTTAAAAACAATTTTTAAGAACAATTTTTAATTTGCACCAAAGCACTCTCACAAATTAAAGTGCTATTGGATGATTACTCCCAAAACTTAAAAGAAAAAAGGTTGTAAATGTTGCAAACAGTTATAGGACAAATTTGAATCTCAGAAATTGGGTAAGTGGCTGGCTGAAATGGTGCCGGCACCCCCATTCTCCCTTTGAAAATATGAAATTTGCAATAATATTTGTTTAAACTGTACAAAAGTATACATTTAAATACTTATGTACGTACAG
Source organism: Darevskia mixta (assembly GCA_034641385.1). NCBI lineage: Eukaryota > Metazoa > Chordata > Lepidosauria > Squamata > Lacertidae > Darevskia > Darevskia mixta. Next base: position 12,638,363 of record JAWWNH010000173.1, on the reverse strand, counting down.
ACTTTTGAATATATTTTCTCATTTAAAAAAAAAAAAATCCTTAACATTGTCTATCTCAAAATAGGCACTTCTAAACATTTTCTTTTCTTAATGCATGTTGACAAAACACATGTCTTTTTGGCTAAGACCTGCGCTGCAACATTTGGAGGAGAGAAAAATCCAATGAATAAATAAGTTCCAATCTGCACATTAGTCTGGGAGGTGCAGAGCAGGTCATTTGTATCAGAATTCACAAAGATCAGATTCCTTGAGCCTATATAAATGGTCATATTTTATTTCACCAGGAGCGTACTGTTTTAAAAGTCTGGTTTTAGATAATGCTCTGTGCACTAGCGCACATTCTCTCCGACATTGGTTTGTCACATTAAAAAAGCAAAACAGCATGAAGCATGTGAGTCTTAAGATAACCATAACTAACTTAAGTCCCATTGTTTTCAAGAGGGTCTACTCTAAGCCATGAATTGGTCTGCATCTAACCCAATGGATCTAACTCATAGGAAGAATTGTATGCATACTTAGAGCATGCACCCCTATAATAGTTTACAACAATAGAGACTCAATGTATGAGCTGGCCAGAAATATAGATAGATCCTCTTCGGGAATAATTTTATGGGGGCTATACATGGAGTGGGGGATAGCTGTGATTCTCCACCCCCCCCCCACTCCACCCTGCAAAATCCAAATTCAAATGCTATCTCTGTGCTACATTTAGAGTCCTTTATTTTCCCTTCAGCAGGATTAACAGATCATGGTGGAAAAATTCATGGTAGAGTAGCAGAAAAGGTGAAATTTGAACGCATAGCTTCCTGGCTTGCAGCTCTCATTCTTAGCTGCTCAACAATAATTGCTATTATTTTGTAGAGACTGCGTTACATCCAGCAATAAAAGTCAGGGCTTTGTTTACATTTCTGTCATTTCAATTGGTCTTAAAGCTATATATTAGACTAGTGAACTTTAATGGGGTCATCTATGCTTGAAAACCGAACCTAAGACCAACTAATCATTTTGAAGTACTCGTCATGGTTATTATGGAAGAGAGCACAGAGTCCTGCTTCTCCGCACCCCTTGAGATCTTATCCTGCAAAGGTCACTAGATAGTTTCACCAAGAATTTTCTAACTTCCTCGAGTAAATGGCATCCCACCCTCTCATTTCACTTAGATATTAAAAGGATTTAATTAAAGGCATTTACAGTGCACTCCTATGCATGTCTACTCAGAAGTAAGTCCCACTGAAGTCTGTTCCAGGTGAGCAGGTAGAATACTGCAAGCTAAATAAAAAAAATAACTTGATAATTCAGTAAGTACTTTGTAGTAGTTTAAATGGGGGGATGGATTTAAGCCCAGTGGTCAAGGTTGCGATTCCTCAAACTTATAGGATTGGATTTGTCACTGAAATCAGTGGGACTTAAAATGCTTTACTTTGATTGGATCAAGCCCTAATCAAATTAAATGAAATTATCCAGTGTCAGCACATGAATGATAAAACTTCTAAAGGCTACAAGTCTGCAGGCCGCAAACCTGAGCAATCCTGTATCAGCAGTGAGGCAAAAGTCAACAAGAGACTGAGTGGGTTTTTTAAAACTACATGGTGCAATCTCATAATGATTCTTTCTCCATCACTAGGACTAGGATAGAAGGGACCAGACCCTCCAAGTGTCCCTATTTTCCAGGGATGTCCCTGATTTAGAGAAGCCGTCCCAGTTTCTGTTTTGATCCCAGAATGTCCTGCATTTCCTTAGGATGGCCTTATTTTCCTTAGAGAAATGTTGGAGGGTATCAACCCCCAAGCCGTCTGAAGGCAATCCTGTATAGGGAAGTTTTTTTAAAAAAAAGTTTAATGTTTTATTATGTTTTTATATACAGTGGACGCTCAGGTTGCGAACATGATCCGTGCGGGAAGCACATTCGCAACCCGCAGTGTTCGCAACCCACAGCGCTGCGTCTGCGCACGCGCGGGTCGCAATTCGGCACTTCTACGCATGCGCAAAGTGCGATTTAGCGCTTCTACTCATGCGCTGAAACCCGGAAGTAACCCGTTCCGGTACTTCTGGGTTCGGCGCAGTGCGCAACCCGAAATCACGCAACCTGAAGCAGCCATAACCCGAGGTATGACTGTATGTTGGAAGCTGCCCAGAGTGGTTGGGGCAACCCAGTAAGATGTGTGAGGTATAAATAGTAAAATTATCATTATGGAATGAGACATCACTATTTTCATCAGATAAATGTTGAAGGGTATGAGGACTGCTTCTGGTCTAGAACCTAAGTGTGCCACTCACTCTGTTTCCCAGCTGCCTTCCTGACTGAACTGGTAGAGGTGGTCTCTGGTGTAGTTTGATTGAGCCAGTGCAATACTTTTGGGTGGTATCAACGTTCTTCAGTGGGGAACTGCCCCAGAAATGGTCCCATGATGGGTCAATGCCAAGTGGACATCCCCTGCAGTGGCACCATCAACAAGGTCTCACCTGCCCCTCATAGGATCTGAAATTACTGGGGAAGATGCTGTTTTAGGTACTTGGGTCTCAAGCCATCGAGGGCTTTATATGCTAGTACTAATAATACCTTCACCTGGGCCCAGTAGTGCAATGCTTTCAGGGCTGGTGACACAATTAAAAACATGTAAAGGATTTGTATGCTTCTTTCCAGAACAAAATGTCTCCCAAAAGTGGCTTACAAAATCACTGTGACCAAACATTTAAAAATAAAACCAGCAGCATAAAAAGAACGTCGTCAACCAGTACCTAATCCAGACCAACAATTGAGGCTGAACCATTAAATCAGCATGACAGTTGAAAACAAAAGGCGATAACAGTTTCAAACAACAACTAGAACTGGACACACTACTATTTGAGGTGTGGTCTGACCAAGGCAGAATAGAGTGTGACTATTACTTCCCTTGATCTGGACGCTAGAGTTCTGTTGATGCAGCCTAGAATAGCATTAGCTTTTTTTGCTGCTGCATCACACTGTTGACTCATGTTAAGCTTGTGGTCTCCCTACTGAAATTCATTTTGTTAGTTTGGTCCCAGTTCTCCAATCTGTTAAGGTCACAAGGCATGGCATGGAGGGCTGCAGAAGGAACATGGGGGTCAACAAAAACTGGGCTGCACAAGATGAAGCACTTTTCCACTAAGGCAAAAGCCACTACAGTGGTACCTCTGGTTACGTATTTAATTCGTTCCGGAGGTCCGTTCTTAACCTGAAACTGTTCTTAACCTGAAGCACCACTTTAGCTAATGGGGCCTCCCGCTGCCGCTGCGTCGCCAGAGCACAATTTCTGTTCTTATCTTGAAGCAAAGCTCTTAACCTGAAGCATTATTTCTGGGTTAGCAGAGTTCTTAACCTGAAGCGTATGTAACCTGAGGTACCACTGTATTGGAAACGTCCTATGTACCAACCTGTAGCATTTCTAATTAATGGAAGGGCAATGCTATGCAAGAAAGAGAGGGAGAAAAATTGCTTGAAATTGCATTTGACGTTTGCTTCCTTGCTTGCTACTTATTTTCCAGGATATTTCTGAAGAAAGGGATGCAAACTTTATTCCTGAGAGTAATGATTTCAAGAGGTTACAGGCTTTCTCTGCCCTCCCACCTTCCCGGCAGCCTAGTATTTCATGCAGTTCCCCATTCTTCATTTGCAGGGCTACTTTTTCTGTCTTAAATCTCATGTACATCTGCGCTACAATTTCTTCATAAAAGGTCCGCGAGGCCGTTGAATAATATGTAAATTTTATGTTGTAATGAATTGGGTCCTAAGATCTTTAAAGGTCAGACACCTGATATAATACATCATGTTCTTTAATATCAAACTACAAAATAACTGTAATAAATTTTGCGGCTGCCGCCACCACACATCCTCACTCGCTGTTACCCACAAGGAAGCACCAGAGGGAATATCTCATTTGTCAAAACATGCAGGGGAAACTGGCGTGTGTACAAGAAACTTTGAAAGTGTGGCGAAGGTTAAGGCAGGCTCCATTAACGTATAAAGGCTGTGAATAATCTGCAAATAATATGGGGTTAGCCTTCAAGAGATGCATGGCACTGAGGTGGATCCAAACTACTCATCAAAAGCTACAGGGCTCCAACTTTGCAAGTAGCAAACTTAACGTTGTTATTTACACGAGGCAGAGACAAAGGGGAGGAAGAGCCCGAGATAGGGAAGTAGGCAGTGGCTGTTTATGCACCAAACACTTAAAGCACATTCCCCCTTCCCAAAGAATCATGGGAACTGTAGTGTACCCCTCACGGGGTTACGATTCCCAGCACTCTTGACAGTTCCCAGAATTCTTTGGGGCATAGCTGTCAACTTTCGGATTTGAAAATTTGGGATTTTTTCAAACTTTCGGATTTGAAAATAAGGGATGCCGCGAGGGCGGTGCAATGGCACCAAGTAGCCTCGCCACCCTGCGCTCCAGAGGCTGTGCACAAAAGGGTGAGCGAAAGAGCGAGCGCATAGACGGCAGGCAGGCTGTCTGTCTGGTTGGGCGTGAGGGTCTAGCTGCACAAGGCATGCAAGCTCCGCCCCCAGTTGGTCTCAGACTCCTTATTGGCAGCCGAGCAATGCAGCTGAGGAGCCTCCCTGGCCGGCAGGGAGGGAGAGGAGCTGCTTCCTTTGAAATCTGGGAAAATTAAGGGATATCAACAATCCGGGATAGCAGCGGGAAACGGCATTGGAATAAGGGAGTTTCCCGCCCAAAAAAAACGGAGGGTTGACAGCTATGCTTTGGGGAAGTTATGGGCTTTAAATGTGGGTGGTGCGCACAGCCAGAATCTGAGAGAGAAGTTTGAGGCAGCAGACCTAGAGAGGATTTTTATATGCTTCATTGGTTTTTAAAACTGTGTAACATAAGGACGCAGATGGCGCTGTGGGTTAAACCACAGAGCCTAGGGCTTGCCGATCAGAAGGTCGGTGGTTCAAATCCCCATGACAGGGTGAGCTCCTGTTGCTCGGTCCCTGCTCCTGCCAACCTAGCAGTTCGAAAGCACGTCAAAGTGCAAGTAGACAAATAGGTACCACTCCGGCGGGAAGGTAAACGGCGTTTCCGTGCGCTGCTCTGGTTCGCCAGAAGTGGCTCAGTCATGCTGGCCACATGACCCGGAAGCTGTCTGTGGACAAACGCCGGCTCCCTTGGCCTATAGAGCGAGATGAGCACGGAACCCCAGAGTCGTCTGCGACTGGACTTAACGGTCAGGGGTACCTTTACCTTTACCTTTAACATAAGGAATCAACAGAAAATAAAAACAAAACGAAAAGTAAACAAACATTCATTCCATAGTTGGTGCTTGTTGTATGTAACAATTTGTAGTTGGGTTCAACATGACCTCTGGTCCCCTCATTATGATTCCCAGATTACATTCTTTATCTGCACACTAAACTTTGTCTCCTCTAGATTGTTTCAATTACATTAATTTTATAAGATTCTCCTATTACACGCAGAAAGTCAATCCAGACCTGCCAACGGATTTATATTTTTGCAATGTTCTTTTAAATAAACTCTGTATACATCCCACTCTCTACTGAATTTTTCATCGGTAACATCTTGGAACCTTGCTGATAATCTGACTAGTACTGCGTATTCTCGCAATTTGTTTTGCCAATCTAATTTGGATGGGATAGCTTCTCCTTTCCAACCCTTTGCAATTAAAATTCTGGCTGCTACTATAGCGTGAAAATTCCCCTGAATTTCTTTACTCATTATTCCTAGCAGGAAGACTTCGGGCTTCTTGGGGAAAGAGCATTTATTAAACATTTTTTAAAGTTCGTTATAGATCACGTCCCAAAATTCTCTGATCTTTGTACAGTTCCACCACATGTGGATCAATGTGCCTTCTGCCTCCCTGCATTTCCAACAGGTGTTTGGCTTAGATCTGAACATTTTGGCCAGTTTGACAGATGTTAAATACCACCTGGAAAGGAATGGGAGAGAACAATGGCTGCCGGAAAGGCAATTGGTTGCTGACAGAAGGCGGTGTTTGACCTCCACTGTTGGAGGCGCTATGCCTCAGAAATGCCACTTGCTGGGAGATGATGAGAAGATGGCTGTTGGTTCAGGTCCTGCTTGTGGGCTTTGCACAGGCAACTGTGAGAAAAAGACGTTAAACTAGTTGGGGCATTGGTCCTCTCCAGCAGAACTCTTCCTAGGGTCTTAAGGGGTGAGGGCATCCCTCCTCTTGCTTCTCCACATTAGGAGGCAGCAGCAGTGGAAACTCGTGGTTTCTGAGACGATATTTGTCCTGATGCAGGTTGTCCCTGCACTGAGGTGGCTATCCGTTCAGCAGCTGGGTGTTTGCACAGTGGTGGCGACAGAACTCCGCACCTCCGCTGCCGTCTTCCGAGGTGGAAAAGTAAGAATGGGATGACCCCACCCCTACGCCAGTGTGGTGTAGTGGTTAAGAGCGGTAGACTCATAATCTGGTGAACTGGATTCGTGTCTCCGCTCCTCCACATGCAGCTGCTGGGTGACCTTGGGCTAGTCACACTTCTTTGAAGTCTCTCAGCCCCACTCACCTTGCAGAGTGTTTGTTGTGGGGGAGGAAGGGAAAGGAGAATGTTAGCCGCTTTGAGACTCCTTCGGGTAGTGATAAAGCGGGATATCAAATCCAAACTCTTCTTCTTCTTCTCTATTGCTACACCTTGGTAGCCACCAGGCTTATCCAGTGGAGCTCCTCGCAGTCCAAGGCTAGTAAGCAGAGGATTCAATCCTGTGTGGTGCTGATTCAGGGGGCTGGAAGAAGGATAAGCTTGGTGGAGAGGAGGAAAGGTACTCCAACTTCTCCAGTGAAGATGCAGCCACCCAGTAGGACCCTTCTTTCATAGTGTCACCTTCCTGCCCTATCATTTCTGGCTAATGCACCACCCCATGCGAGTCCTGGATCTTTCTGGGCTGTCCAACCCATAGTGAGCCAGGGCTGCCTCAACCCGACTCAACCAATGCCCATTTGGATCCCTCCGGATAGACCTGATTTGGCTCAGAACTTAGCTGAGAATATATACATACCCTCTATACCTTTATTTATCTATTTAGTACATCAACTACAAAGTCTTCTCCGCTCGAGGATCGAGTACTTTTAAAATACATTAAGACTTCCAGAGTGACACCAAAGGATCAGTGAATGTCACCCCTATATTAAGATGTGGGTGTCTGAGGGTGTGTTCGTGTTGCAATAATTATTCACTCTCTCTATATATTATTTTTACAGCAAAGGAAATGATGCTGTACATGCAGGAGATTAAAGAACAAAGAAAAGAATAAATTATGTATGCAAAAGAAATTCAGACATAACCCAGATACAGGCCATTAAAAGAACTCAGCTTTGAGAGCCTCTCCTAAGTGTTTGTATTTGTATTGTTATAAAGCAGTGGCTTTCAAACTTTTCAGTTTCAAGGGAAGCTAGTTTCCACATCAATGTCTCTGCCGAGAAACCCCTTAAAAGTTGTCATGGAACCTATAGTGTCGCAAAGGATTCTGGGGCATGTTCAAAGTGTGCACTCAGTTTATTCAGGCGCTAGCCAGGCCTGTTGGCCTTCGTGCTTGCGCACATGAACTAAGAGTGAAACATAAAACTAGGCGAGGCAATTGATACCCCCCCCCCAACACCATGTCAAGGCTGATTGTAGATGAAGCTGGTTGAGCATCCTGAGGTAAAAAATCTCGCTGCCCCAACAATAAAAAATACAGTGATAATAAATGAGGAATTTGTTGCCCTATCAGGGCACCCCAAATCAGCTACCTGATAGGACCAGGTCTGCTGAAAATGCCTTGAAGGTGTCCATTGTGATTTCACATTGCAAGTTGGCAGCCTTATGTACAATGCATAACAGGGATCTAAATTGAATGTAACCAGAGAAAGGATAACTTAAGGCAAGGATAGCCAATGTGGTGCTCTACAGATTTTTGGGGACCCTAACCCAACCTCCTATCAGCCCCAGCTGGCATGGCCAAAGAGCTGGGTGATTAGAATTAGACTCCGACATCTGGGGGCACCATGTTGGCTATCCCTGACTTCTAGACTGCTGACGCCATGGTCTTTGATGGCCACACAGCACATAAGTGTGACAAAATGTAGCCATTGATGTGCTCTCCCATTTGAAATATGGCGACTAAAGACATTGATGACGGCAGCCGTAGCTGTGGAAGAAAGCTTCCAGATTTAGCTGTGAAGTTAGGGCAGGGTTGGACAGAAATATCCTAATATCCATTATTAGAGGGAGCCATCTGTGGGTAGCAAGAGTTCACTGGATATGTCACCAGGCTGGCGGTGGACACTGGAAACAATAATGGGATGCAAATGGTGAAGGTCAGGAGTTGGAACAGATGGACCGTAAACAAGAACAAACCTCACTTAATGGGAATGACTGTTCAAATGTTCAAATCTCTATAGGGCAAATGCTTTCACTCCTACATTGTTCCAACGTGTAGCACATATACTCCTGAAATATATTTTTTTCAGCATTTAGAATTAATTTCAGTTATACGTTTATCAGTTCCTTGTTATGGTCCAGAACTTGTATTAAATTCTGTGATCCATAAAACTTTTTTTTTTCCATTTTGAATGACACATAGTTTAGTTTTTCATTTAGAGGCTATTAAAGTGTTCACAAAAGTTATGTTGGGGTGGGGAGGGGAGAAATGATTGAAAGCGCTAAAACACTGTACAGAATATAAAATCCTTTCATGGGCTTTTTATGACACATGAAACACAAGTCTTAAAGGTTTAATGTTACTGACTTTTACACAGGGCTTTTTAATTCTTGATTCCAGTTATGGTTCTGCAAATGAACTGTGACATTAAAAAAGAACCAGGCTGGAACTGCCAGCTCCGTTTCTTGATGGGCCTGAACTAGTTATAAAGGATTCACACAACCTGTCCCTGCCGGTCCACCTACAAGCAGCATCAAAGCTTTGGCCTCTGCTCCTTCAGTCGGGCTGAGAGGAATCATTCATTATCTCATCATAGCTGCTGCCATCATACATGCCAAGCTGCTTGATTGGGTGCAACCCAAAGGCTGCAAGTGTGTAGCTTTCCATGTAGTTCAGAATCAAAACATCCATGTTCCTTGTGACTCCAGTATTGTTGGTTTTGAACAAAGGATGGACTCTTTCATCCTGTGCGACGGGGAGGACTATATGGAACTCGCCGAACTGACCGGAAAACTCTGTGACCAGAGGGAGGAGACGGTGGAAAAAGACTGGGGAAAATTTAAAGTATACTTAAAGAAATATTGTAATATTTAAAGTTTGAAAAAAGTTGGAAGAAATGGCAGCTTACAGAATAGTAAATTAGGTTTAAGTTATGTAGACTTTTGATTATAGGTTAAGACTATTATAAGAAAAGGATATTAGTGATAATAACAAATAATATTCAAAGATGTCAAGAAATTACTAAAGATGATTGATAATGAAACGCAGTAGGGGAGACGTGAGGAAGTCACCCCAACATGATTAGACATAATGAAAGGGAAATAATGATATATGTTTGTGTTTCTGTATTATGTATTTTGTATTTTGTATATGTAATATGTTTGATGTTAAGTTTCTTTTGTTTTTTGTTAAAACCCAATAAATATATTTATTAAAAAAACAACATCCTGTGCGACGGGGAGAAGGGGGTTGGACTAGATGATCTTCGAGCTCCCTTCCAACTTTATGGTTCTTACAAGCTGTAAGAGATGATTATTTTTCGCCCAAACAACATTACTGTGGGAGCAGCCAGGGCACCAGGCTCCCCATGGATTAATATCCCCTTAGGGAGGAGGAGACAAAAGGCAGTTGTTTTCTCTTTCTCTCTCGGCAGTGGCTGGAATCTTTTTGAGATGCCAGAGCCTGCGAAGTCCGTTCCTATGCCTAAGAAGGGGTCGAAGAAGACCATCACCAAGACCCATAAGAAGGGCGACAAGAAAAGCAAGAAGATCAGGAAGGAGAGGTACTCCATCTATGTCTACAAAGTGCTCAAGCAGGTACACCCGGACAAGGGCATCTCGTCTAAGGCCAGGAACATCATGAACTCCTTCGTCAGCAACATTTTCGAGCACATCGCTGCTGAGTCTTTCCGCCTGGCCCATTACAACAAATGATCCACTATCACTTCCTGGGAGATCCGGACTGCTGTGCGCCTGATGCTGCCTGGGGAGTCGGCCAAGCACACCGTGTCTGAGGGCACCAAGGCCGTCACTAGTACACCAAGTAAACTTGGAAAAGAATCACTCCACTTATTTTGTTTTGTTTTATTTTAATGGGATGGCATCCAATTTCATTGGACTTGTACAATGGCAATAAAGAAATCTTAATCTTAATCTTCTATTATCTCTCATAAGGAACTAGTGTAGCCTCTTCACTCCCACCAAATACCAATAATGCGCCCAATATTGGGCCAGCAGGCTGTATCTCAGCAATTCCAAGTTATCTAAACATAAGCTCTTCCCTACTTGACCTTAGAGCAGTGATGAGGAACCTGTGGCTCTCCAGAGGTCATTAGCAGGGCCGACCCAATACATTTTGGCACCTGAGGTGAACAGCAAAATGGTGCCCCTCTCCCCACCAGGGAAGAAGGGGTGAGAGAAGAGCTACATCAGGAACCAGGGGAGAAGAAACATCTACATCAGGATTTGCTGCCCCTGTGGATCCTGCCACCTGAGGTGGTCATCTCACCTTGCCTCATGGGTGGACCGGCCCTGGCTGTTCAACTTCCTTCGACCCCAGTCACCATGGCCAAAGGTCAGGGGTGATGGGAGTTGTAGTCCTACAACATCTGGAAAGCCAGGAGTTACATATCCAGACGAGGAGGCTTCAATGGGACAGAAGAGAGTCTCCATTTACAGGAGGTGGACTTGTCAGGAGACAGAGTGCATTGTGACAACAGGACACCGAGTGCATCAGATGCACCCAGGCTGGGGGGTGGGGACTGTTACACCAGGCCTCTCTCTGCACCCAGCTCTGCCCACAATGTCAATAAGGATGCAATTATAGAAAGAAGCCACATTTAGGGAGGAATGTATTCTTCATGACTTTGAAACGTCGGTTCTTCTTCAACTATATTTCCTTGAAGCATTCCTATCAGCCTTTCCATATTATTTTTTATTTTGTTTTGACCTTTTGTCATGTTAGCGCCTCTCTCCCTAGGTGAGGCCTTGGCTTGGAAAAGAAGCTCAACTGGCCTTCAATCTTCCCTTCAATATTCCAATTAATCAAAACCCTACCATTTATTAATTTCTTGGGGGGGGTTGGGGGGGTCTCCTCCTCAAACTTATAACAATATGAACACCCTCAATAGTGAGAGGATAAAACACAAAGTATAAAACACCAAGGGCAATTATGGCTGTATCATGTAACCTTCGGCTCTAAGGAGGGGGGGGGGAATCATAACCTTTCTCCCACCTAAATTTGTAAGTTATCTCCCCACTAGTTTCTCTTCTGTGCCTGAGTGATATGTAGAACAAGTGATGTTATGATATATGGAAGGGGCTGATTGAAGAGAGAATCTTGCACTGCCATTAAACTTGCAGAATCGAACCTAGGTATTGCCAGGGACCCTATATTTAATTTTAGTGCCTTGACAAACGACCCTAATGGTCTAATGGCTGGATGCTGCTATTGCTAATGCTGTTCAAATATCTTGGCTTCAAAGTGTATCAATGACTCCTCTTAAGTATCCACTAAAGCCATAAGGTTTCAGATTACAGCCTTTAAACTCAACGGTGATCTCTAATGGGAAAGGATGGTTAAAGCAAGCAAAGTGAAGTCAGCAGAAATGGCACAGACGACCCCCCCCCCCACGTTCTCATTGTAAAAGGGTGAGTAAATAAATTAAATTTAGTCCATAAATAACACACCTGGGATGGTAAGCAACAATGCAAATAACAATCCATTTTTTGTAATTAAATCTAAGCTAAGCCATAATTTGGCCACACTGAGAATTAAAAGAGGGGGGGGGAACCCCACATAAATACGGCCATGGGATTTGTATAGAAAATTGCCTCATAGCATTTTTGCAAAAATGAATGCATAACCAATATTGATCTTGATTTCTGCATGTTAAACTGTGGCTCCTTGGGTAAAAATATTCTCAAAGAAGTCAATAATAGGTTGTAATGCCATATGACACTAATGAAATAACACAAATGAAAATTCATTTTGTTTACTTGTCTCCTTCTTAAAAGATTGATACATGTTGTTTGTAAAAAAATAAAAAACCCAACACACAAACAGAAAAAAACACAGAGACAACCCCTATCCCCCAAACTCACCAGAAAACTGTGCATACAAGGCATATTTATAAAAGAATTCTGATTGATTTTAAAGTCACTTTAAAAAGAAATAATTGATTGCTGGAATTCTTTTCCCAAAATGCACTTCTCTAGTCAGTTGATAATTGCTGTGAATCTCAGGAAAGGAATGATACCTGATGTTTACACAGCTAGGCCTAGATCGACAAACATACAAAGCATTCTTGTAAAACCTCTACAACCAAAGATTGCCTCAATGTACGGTACTTTTCATTGCCATGGACTCAACATTGCATAAAATCTCTTTCCCCACAATAAATCGATACCTAGCCCATGAATCCTGGCCTTTGGAAATGTGTGTCAAACATTCACTGACTTCACAAAACCCAACATTGCTTGCAATGGATTTCTCCCCCCCCCCCCCACCTTAATGCCCTGGGGGTTACAAGAAACAATAGTGCCAGAAGGGCTCGGAAGATGGAAGGAAGCCAAACATTCATTTCCTGACCTCTATGACATGTTTCCCTTGGGAATAGCTCTCCAAAAAAGAGCAGGATATTATGGCTTTGCATTTAGACTCTATCCCTTGATTTCCTAAAGTGGGAATGGTCAGCTCAACAGATAATACAACCTTATGAGTAGGCTCCATTTGATTTACCATTCTGAAGAGATGGTACACAGAGCAGTTCTGAAAGAAAACATTTGCAAGCAGTGGGTTTTGTTGCAATGCAGTCCTTTTTGAACTTTCTACCTCTATTAAACCATTTTCACATTTGACCTCTCCACCGAGGGATCCCCAGATGTCTTTTGCAGAACCAGGGAACATGGAATGGTAGGCATTTTCACACAGTTCATGCGGGTCTCTGGGCAAAAATGGTGTATCAAAGACAAGTGCAGAATTGTGTGAAGCACATACAAATGGACATGTGCAAGGATTGATATTCCTGTTGTGTATTGATTCAAAGTGTTATCATATCTGTATTACTATTGTCTGTAATCACATTAGGGTAAAGTAACTGCCTTCCTGTCCCAGAAGGAACAGTTACTATTGGTGCATTCAAGTTGCTGCATTTGGATCCTCTGTCTTATTGGTTCCCACCAAAAAGCAGCTGTGTGATTGCTTGAGATTGTTCCCTCCAAAATGTATCTTTTCCTAGTCAGTCCTTTGTCCCTATAAATGTAGCTTCCCTACCCTCAGTTCCCCCAGTCTTGTTTGCCTGAATAAAGAGTTGTTACATGAAGACGCTGTCTCCTGTCTGCGATGTCAGAGAGCTGAAATCACTTGCTGAAATCATTAACCCACGCTACAACAATTCCCAGCACATCTTGATATCTTCATCAATGGAAAATATCCATGTGACTCTTCAAGAAGACTGCGACATGAGGCCGCATTCAGCAGTAATCTCGGAGGGAGATTTTGAGATTTCAAAGTAATCTCGAAACACACTGAGAACACCAGCTGTTGTAGCTGGCTTGGTCGTGTATGGGGTTCTCAATCTGATACTCTAACCTTGGACAGCAAATGTGTGACGCTTCCCATTAGCAAGGATGTACAATAGCAAGGGGGACGTGTGTGGTGCTGTGGTCTAAACCACTGAGCCTAGGGCTTGTCGATCAGAAGGTCGGTGGTTTGAATCCCCGCGATGGGGTGAGCTCCCGTTGCTCGGTCCCTGCTCCTGCCCACCTAGCAGTTCGAAAGCACGTCAAAGTGCAAGTAGATAAATAGGTACTGCTCCAGCGGGAAGGTAAACGGTGTTTCCATGAGCTGCTCTGGTTCGCCAGAAGCGGCTTAGTCATGCTGGCCACATGACCCGGAAGCTGTCTGCGGACAAATGCCGTCTCCCTCGGCCTACAGAGCGAGATGAGCGCCGCAACCCCAGAGTCGTCCGAGCCTGGACCTAATGGTCAGGGGTCCCTTTACCTTTTTACAATAGCAATGAGTTTTCAAAATGTACACTGGAGGATGATGTAGAGGTATTTAAATCTGGCACAGCTTTAAAAATCTGATCACCTGAATTAGCATTTCACCTGATGGGATTCACCTTTGCCTTAACATCTCTGTTTGACTCAGGATTCTGCAAATTCCACTCTGGATCAGTCATGTTCATCAAACTCCCTCCCACAGTCTATTTCATTATTTGGGCTTCTGACATTTTCCCCTTGAAACAAAGGGGCAGATTGTCTGCTACATAGGACACCTGCAGGAAGGTGCAGCGCTTACAAAGACTAGGATTGAAAAGAGTCTCCGGTGTAGGCAACAAGCAATTACTTTTGCTTGCGATAGCCGACTGTCAGATTTAAGCCTGAGACATTCCTCAGGAAGATTAGTCCAAATTATATTTTATTGCAGTGGCCTGCTCGGCTGGCCTAAACTTCATCTAGTTCTTAGCCTAATGGAATTCAATCAAGGGTATTAATACATTGTTTATGACATGTTTGGAGTACTTGCACTATCAGGCGGATTCACGAGAGGGGCTTCAAACGGTATCAGATAACAGGGGGCTGCATGCTGGATGCTGTACAGCAAGGAGGATTTTATCATCTTGTTGAACCAGTGGCAGGGCTTAAATTAAACTGTCTGAACAAAGCTTTTGCATGTCAGCCTGTTGAATGGCAAAATGAAAGAGGGACACACTTCAAAGATCAGAGAGGGGGAGAGCAAGAGAGCGCCCCAGGGCTTTGTAACTTCCCCGCTGACTACAGGCCAATGAAGCAAGCACACACTTGGTTTCAGTTGATCACGTTGTGTGGCAGGGCAGGTTTAATGCACTAACTTCTGCTTCCAGCTATAGCTTTTTGGAAGAGGCAGTGCCCATTTTCCTAACTGGGCATGCAGGTTGCTTGATTTGCACTGAATTTGTACCAATGCTGGACTTAAAAATCTGTCAGCTGTAAACAACAACAACAACAACAACAACTTATACTCCACCCATCTGACTGGGTTGCGCCAGCCACTCTGGATGGCTTCCAACATAATAAAAGCATACAAAACGTCAGACATAAAAAAACTTCCCAATACAGGGCTGCCTTCAGATGTCTTTGGAAAGTTGTGTGGTTGTTCATCTGTCTGACACTTGATGAGAGGGTATTCCACAGGGTGGGCACCATTACCGAGAAGGCCCTCTGTCTGGTTCCCTGTAAACTCACTTCTCGCAATGAGGGAACCGCCAGAAGGCCCTCGGAGCTGGACCTCAGTGTCCGGGCTGAACAATGGGGGTGGAGATACTTCTTCAGGTATACAGGGTCGAGGCTGTTGAGGGCTTTAAAGGTCAGCACCAACACATTGAATTTTTCTTGGAAACATACTGGGAGTCCATGTAGCTCTTTCAGGATCGGTGTTATATGGTCCCAGCAGCCGCTCCCAGTCACCAGTCTAGCTGCCTCAATCTGGGTTACCATAGTTGTAGTTTCTGAGTCACCTTCAAAGGTAGCTGACATAGAGCACACTGCAGTAGTCTAAGCGGGAGATAACCAGAGCATGTTCCACGCTGGCAAGACAGGGCACAGGTAGGGCCTCAGCCAGAGTACCTGATGGAGCTGGTAGACAACTGCCCTGGACACAGAACTGACCTGCGCCTCCATAGACAGCTGTAATTCCAGAATGACCCCAAGGCTGTGCACCTGATCCTTCAGTTTGTACTACTGGAGTGCTCCCCTCCATCCAGAACCAGGAAGTTCCAAGGTAAGCCTTTCTGCAAAAATACAGTACTGGAAATCTGTAATATTTGTTTGTAGTATCTGTTCATTTGCAAATACAAACATTGGGTAGGAGGATTCTGGGAAAGACATGGACAGTACTGGTCTGAAAGCAACATCAGTTCTCCAAAAGCAACTGAAAGACTATAGGGTGGGTAACTCAGAAGATCCCAGGTTCAATCCCTGGCACGTCCAGCTAGGGATGAACTGAACCTCTGGAGACCCACATAGGCAGCTTCCTATGTTCCTAAGGTGGTGCTGTGGTCTAAACCACTGAGCCTACGGCTTGCCGATTGGAAGGTCGGCGGTTCGAATCCCCGTGACGGGGTGAGCTCCCGTTGCTCGGTCCCTGCTCCTGCCAACCTAGCAGTTCAAAAGCACGTCAAAGTGCAAGTAGATAAATAGGTACTGCTCTGGCGGGAAGGTAAACGGCGTTTCCGTGCGCTGTTCTGGTTCACCAGAAGCGGCTTAGTCATGCTGGCCACATGACCTGGAAGCTGTCGGCGGACAAATGCCGGCTCCCTCAGCCTATAGCGCGAGGTGAGCGCGCAACCCCTGAGTCGTCCGCGACTGGATCTAACCGTCAGGGGTACCTTTACCTTTACCTTTAAGGCCACTTCTTGCTACCCGGTGCCAGCAGCTGAAGATCAGGCATAGGCAAACTTGGCCCTCCAGATGTTTTGGGACTACAACTCCCTTGATCCCTAGCTAACAGGACCCAGTGGTCAGGGATGATGGGAATTGTAGTCCCAAAACATCTGGAGGGCCGATTTTGCCTATGCCTGCTGCAGACTGTTTTTCTGGCCTTTGGGTTGGTTTCAGTTTAACCCTGATGTTTCATTCCTTTATGGTTTGATTGGTGGGCTACTTAAAAATGAGTACTTAAAAATGAGGCTGCATTTTAAATTTTAAATCGTATTTTAACCTGCATTTTAATTGATTGTTTTGTATGTTTTGTTGTGATTTTATTGGTGTTGGCCGCCCTGAGCCCGGTCTTGGCTGGGAAGGGCGGGGTATAAATAAAATTATTATTATTATTATTATTATTATTATTATTATTATTATTATTATTATTTATTTCTCTCTGCTCTTGCGGGATTCAAACTGTCCCCTGTCAAATCCCCTCCCAGTAAGAACACTGGTCTCAGCCTTCCCCGCTTCCACCAGCAGGAAGATAAGACTGCATTCTAGTCCTAGAAACATCAACTGGTCATCTTTGGGTAGAAAAGTAGTAGAGGTGGTGCCAGAAAATTTGGTATTGGGCGCACAAAGGGGACAAAGAATATTTTGAAGTGGGCAAATTGTGTGCCACATGTTAAGATCTCTGGGAGACCCCACAATATTTGTTAATGACAGGAGTCCAGTGGGGCAGGGGGGCAAGTGGAGGGGGCTGAGTTCCTTGTTTAGGGGAGAACTTGCTCCTTCTTCTTCTCTGGCATCACCCATGAAAAAGAGAATGTTCTTCCCTTTGTATGACAGAATAAAAAATCCCGTAACAGCAACTCTTTTGTTCCGTGCATATCTTACTTAGAAACAAGATAGCACAATTTTCCTAATGTGTGCGCTCTGGCTCGGTCTTGAAATTCCGAACGAGAAACACTTCAGATATGTGGTAATTAAAATGTATAAATGTATCGCATCTAAACGAGACAATGGCTGCATTTGGACAATTGTATCTCAGCTTAATAAGATGAATGAGCCTTTTGCCCATGCACACAGTCCCTTTGTTCCTTCCTTTGCAACAGGCCTTTAAAAGTCAGGAAGTCTCTAGTTAACTGTAGTTCTCTGTTCTGTCTGAACCAGGAGCCTGTGCTTATCAACTTCAGAACAAGCCAGAATCATAAACCAACTGCAAGCTGTGGTTTAAGATCCTGGTCTCCTCCAAAGCTGGTAACCATTGTTTCTCAGGTTGATCAAAAGAGGAAACTATGGCTAATTAGAGACTTTCTGGCTTGCTGAGAGGGTACCATCATAGGGCTGTATGTGCCAGCACATATTGGTTTACTAAGGTGAGATATGATCATCCAGACCACGATATTGACTTGGATACCTAAGTTTTTAGAGGGTTGAACTTGGGGAAGGAACCCTTCTGTTGGGGGAAAAGCTCATAGGATCTATGTCAGGTCTCCTAAAATTGAGAGCCAGTGTGGTGTAGTGGTTAAGAGTTGTAGACTCGTAATCTGGGGAACCGGGTTCGCGTCTCCGCTCCTCCACATGCAGCTGCTGGGTGACCTTGGGCTAGTCACACTTCTCTGAAGTCTCTCAGCCCCACTCACCTCACAGAGTGTTTGTTGTGGGGGAGGAATGGAAAGGATAATGTTGGCCTCTTTGAGACTCCTTTGGGTAGTGATAAAGCGGGATATCAAATCCAAACTCTTCTTCTTCTTCTTCCTAAAATTAAATCTGCTGCAGGCTTTTAGTGATGCTCAAATTTATTTATATGTCACTTTTATCAAAACTCCTCACAAGAACAGCAAATAAACCAATATCTAGGCACAACAAATTCATCATAAAAATGAGGTTTTATTACAATGAAGTGGTATATAAATCTTGTGAAATAAATAACCAACGCCATTTCATAAATATAGTACATTAGCAAGCTTAACAAAAAACATTCATATTAACATTACCCTAAAGATATGAAATACATTCGACTTTCTTCATATGCCTTCCTTGCAGCTGCTGAAATTTTAAAGTTGCTTTTTTATTGTTTTATTGATTGTAATTGTATTTTAATGTTTTACAGTACTGTGGTAAGCCACCAAGAGAATACCATTATCGAATAGCATACAAATAATGTCAGTAAGTAAACGAATAATAAAATAAAAATAAAATGTAGATGATAGTAGAAAATATATTTTCTGGAGATCATATGGATAGAGTTTGCTCATTTGGCTTGCTTATTGCCAAATCATCCATTCCTGGTTTACTTAACAGAAAACAAATGCAACTTCTTTCCCATTAAATGCTGGACAATATGTCTCCATGAATCACACTTACCTGTGCCCTCAAAATTTGCATTCTCGTCTGCTCATTTTAACAGTCAAGATTTGTGGGAGATTAGCAGCCAAACCTAACACGTGCATATTCATGCTAGTTAGCATGAGAAGGGCCTAAGTCCACAGAACTGTTATGCTTATAGGCAGATACTCAGACCATAGAATTACAATTGGTAGAGAGGGCTCTGTGTGGTGTCATTTCCCCGTAAAGGTAAAGGTAAAGGTACCGTTAGGTCCAGTCGTGGACGACTCTGGGGTTGCGGCGCTTATCTCGCTTTATTGGCCGAGAGCCGGCGTACAGCTTCCGGGTCATGTGGCCAGCATGACTAAGCCGCTTCTGGAGAAACGCCATTTACCTTCCCGCCGGAGCAGTTCCTATTTGGAATTTGATGTGCTTTCAAACTGCTAGGTTGGCAGGAGCTGGGACCGGGCAACAGGAGCTCACCCCATCGTGGGGATTCGAACTGCCGACCTTCTGATCGGCAAGCCCTAGGCTCTGTGGTTTAACCCACAGCGCCATCCGCATCCCATTATAAAGTAAGTACATCTTATTTTTGAACTTCTCAGATTGTTGCCTGATTTTCTGTTAAGTGGGATGAGGAGGAGAAGCTGGCAGATTTCATAGCTGGACTTGCTCAAACCAAGGTTTTACAGCCTAATTCCAATGCTTTTAATTTTGCTGATGGGATTTTAAAACTCTGTTTAACCCACACACATGGGGGCCTGGAGGAATAAATTTCAATTAATATATCCTCTCCTGCCTATAAAAACCCATCCCAGCTCTACAAGATTTTCCAATGAAACCTGCTCCTCAGAGGTTGCTGAAGATTTCTTCCTATGGGGGCATAGCAACCAGACAAAACAAATAAATAGTTTTCCCCACAGCTGGCAAAATTCTGCAACAGCGGCAACAGGCACACATACATTTGCAAGCAAACAGGTACCTTCCCTACCATATTTTTGCCTCATGTGCCATAAAGCAGCTTGGATGTTTTAAAAAGACCAAATCCTGATGTGGGAGGCCTCTTTGCTTCAAATGAACGTATTTCCAAGTACCGGTAATATCATAGTGCGGGGTCTTAATATAGGCAATGAGCTAGGAAGGCTGTTCCTGCATTTTACCACTTCAGTCTACAAATGGGAGGATTGGTTGGTTGAGTGATTCTCCATATTAAAAACAATACAACAAAACTCTCCACACCTGGAAAGCTAAGATGTCAGAGATAAGAGTTCCAGCTCATGCCCTGATATGCTAGCTTTATGCAGGAAGGGATATTTCCCATAAGAAACATCCAACAATGTGGTACTCTATATGCCAGGGGTCAGCAACCTTTTTCAGCCGTGGGCCGGTCCACTGTCCCTCAGACATTGTGGGGGGCCGGGCTATATTTTGAAAAAAAAAAATGAACAAATTCCTATGCCCCACAAATAGCCCAGAGATGCATTTTAAATAAAAGGACACATTCTACTCATATAAAAACACCAGGCAGGCCCCACAAATAACCCAGAGATGCATTTTAAATAAAAGGACACATTCTACTCGTGTAAAAACACGCTGATTCCAGGACCGTCCACGGGCCGGATTTAGAAGGTGAATGGGCTGCATCCGGCCCACAGGCCTTAGGTTGCTTACCCCTGCTATATGCAATACACTGAAACAAGGTTACCCCCTCACCTGCTGTTTAGATGGAGACTGCCCAATTCTCTCACATGACAGACCTCCAAAAACGTCCATATTGCTAAATTCTTCCAGCTGCAAAATTGTAGGCAAGAATGACTGGCTACTTGCAAAACACACAAATTCCTGTTTCTACTACTCCGCAACAGACAGATTATTTTTTTAAAAACCCTTCACAAATTAATTAAAAGATGAATGTAATAAAAATGGGGTGGGGAGGGAAAAAAATGAGCTGATGTCTCCATTCTCCAAAAAATTTTTAGTGGAGAAGCATTAATTGCAGCTTTGGGCAAATTCTTCTTAAATACCTAAGAGCTTTCAGCATATTATAAAGCACGCTTCATACTTTAATGCAAACATCTTTCTAATTGCTTTGGTAGAAATCCAGGGGTTATTTTCCTTCCAAGTCTTATAGAAACAAATATTGCTTCCATTTCATTTGTTACACAACCCAGTCTTAATAAACATGTTTTTCATCTTCAGTTTGAAACAATACATGAGAGATTTGAGCTAAAACTTAAGTTGACTGTAATCTGTAAGCCTGTAATGGACCTGAATTACTGGCCAGGCCAGAGTTAGCCAACTTGGTGTTGTCCAGATACACATCAATCCTCGCCAGAAAATTTCAGAGCCTTTGTTGTAATAGATTATAGAGATTATTATTAGTGTTTCTTCAATGGACATGGCTGCCCATCAGTAATGTGCTTTGTAAAAGCAGTGGCAGGCTGTGTGGCGAGGCAGGGCCTCCCTCTAGACACCAGCTTACCTGAATTCAACTGGGCCAGGGTGGTGATGAAAAGATGGAGCTATACACCTGTGTTGTCAGGAGCGCCACCAGCCAATCCATTGCTCCCAGAGGTGCGATTCTGCAGCCTTGTCTTTCCAACCAGCTCACCTGCCCCACCACACGTGCCACTACTATAGCAATGGGCATGTCAGTCTCAGTTCTCAGGTCAACCTCTGCCCGAGAGTATTTCCAAGAGAAAAAGGTTGAGCAAACCATATCAATGATCCAACCACGTGAATCACAAAAGCTTGTTTGTGGTTGCAGCAGTTAGTCTAGATCAGGCTTCCTCAGACTCGGCCCTCCAGATGTTTTTGGCCTACAACTCCCATGATCCCTAGCTAGCAGGACCAGTGGTCAGGGATGATGGGAATTGTAGTCTCAAAACATCTGGAGGGCCCTGTTTGAGGAAGCCTGGTCTGGGGGTGGTGGTGGCTGATCTCGTTTATTTCCTTTCTTTCTTTGGTATAACTCTGCCTTAGCAGCCAAAAGATGCTGAATCAGAATCAGAAGAGTCTTTATTTGCATCAGCCACTAGCCATAGCAATAAAATAAAAAAAATAAAAATAAAATGTACCGAAGATAGAGGTAAAAACTAAACTATACAAAATACATTTTGGAGGTTTAGATCAATAATCAAATAGTAGATCAAATTCTAATTGCCCCTGCTATTTTTTTTTGCAGTTTTTGCTGTCACCTGATCATCTTGATCTGCTAAAAGAAAGGACACAGTAGGTTGAGCGACCAGGCATGGACAATAATAGAGGGGTAATAACCTCACTCCTCAAATCTTTATAAAGAGTGCACATGAGCCACTGACTTAATACTGCCATCTTCACATGGACATAACCATTTTTCCAGTGGAATTTTTTGAAATCGACCCTCAAGTACAGCCAAAGACAGCATATTCAATCTTGTGAAAGTGCATCTGTATTTTTTTGGAACTGTTAAATTTTGCAAATAGGGTGCCAAGGTGTCAAAATGAATAGGTGGAAAGTAATCATATCATGGACAGAATTTCCTTATTGTACCCAAAGTATTCTGTCGCTCGATATCATATAAGCGCTGTCCAATTAAATTATTTGCTTTACTGAAGCCCAGTGTTAATAACCATTAGAATAGAATAGAATATATTTTATTGTCATTGTCCCCTTTGGGGACAACGAAATTGTGGTGATAAACCAGAAAAGTAAAGCTTTTGGTTGACAATTTTAGTCCAAGTGCTCTCATGGCAATCTTGCGATACTAAGGGTGGTAGACCGGTGGGGTTTAAATTTAGGCGAAGCCCAATAATTAAAGGAATAATTAAACTGTATTTTATCTGGCCGTTCTAATGCGAAGTTTTTCAGCACAAAGACATTGAACATCATATATGTTCAGTACTGGAAGCATTGTCTTTGTGTGTGGGAAATGGCTTTCCTTCTAGGTGTCGCAACAGCTGGCTTAAAGATGCTTCTGAAATGATCATTAATTGTCTTGATGGCTGGTGGGTGCCGGTTGCTGGACACACTTCACCTCTCTGGGAGGAGGCTGGAAGAAAGAGGTTGGCAGCTGGAATGTAGCCAGGGAAGATGGATAGCCGAATTTTGCCACTGGCTGGAAAGAAGAGAGAGCTGTGAATGCATGCTGTTGCTTTTAGGGGAACAGATGCCTCTTTAAAGACTAGCACTGCCTGTGTGCTTGCTCAGGTGCTTCTGTAACAGACGCACCAGAAGAAGTCCAGTGCTCTTGCCTCGTGTAACGGATTGGCCCTAAAAATGAAGGAGTTAATACCTCCCGGTTCAGAAAAAAAGCAAAGACATCACCTTGCCAACAAAGGTCCCTATAGTTAAAGCTATGGTTTTCCCAGTAGTAATGTACGGAAGTGAGAGCTGGACCATAAAGAAGGCTGATCGCCGAAGAATTGATGCTTTTGAATTATGGTGCTGGAGGAGACTCTTGAGAGTCCCATGGACTGCAAGAAGATCAAACCTATCCATTCTTAAAGAAATCAGCCCTGAGTGCTCATTAGAAGGACAGATCCTGAAGTTGAGGCTCCAGTACTTTGGCCAACTCATGAGAAGAGAAGACTCCCTAGAAAAGACCCTGATTTTGGGAAAGATTGAGGGCACAAGGAGAAGGGGACGACAGAGGATGAGATGGTTGGACAGTGTTCTCGAAGCTACTAACATGAGTTTGGCCAAACTGCGAGAGGCAGTGAAGGATAGGCGTGCCTGGCATGCTCTGGTCCATGGGGTCACGAAGAGTTGGACACGACTGAACGACTGAACAACAACAACAACACATTGACTGGCAGTTCATCCGTTAGGGGCGGGACAATCCCCGGTTTAAAAGGAGGGAACAGCCGTTTTGGACAGTGGAGAAGAGGGAGGGTGTGTGTGTGTGGTGACAGGGAGAAGAAGGGCGTGGGGCCAGGATAGTGGTGGCATAGGTTAGGTTTAGTTTGTCATGAAACTATAAAGTTACTGTTACTGTGGACAAGATTGTGAACGCATGAAACTTTAAATCAACTATGTTCTATAAGAAATAAAGTACAGTTCTTTTTGTGCCATAAAGGAATCGTCATTCTTAATCCAGCAGGGTATCAAAGCTCGCAGAGGTGTGTACTCGGAAAGGGGGCAAAACTTACCTGAGGAAAGGGTGTTAGTTTGTGTCTGAGTCACACAGAGAGGGGTTAGAAGGTGAAGACCTGGAGTGCCATTAAGTTGCCAGAAGTGTGAGGCAAGTTGATACAGTGGGTAGCCGAGCTGAGGGCGGCACTGTAGGCAAAAGGTGGTTCACCTAAATAGCCCAGAGGATACCAGGCCACGGAAGGATACCAGGCCACGGAAGCTGGATACGGACTCTCATTAATAATAAAAACATTATAGTGAGAGGGAGTGGGAAACCAGACGAACCTTTTTTTTTGAGAGAGAGAGCGGAAAGGGGTTCGTCGCACCTCGCAAGGGAACAAACCATGGGAAAGGGTGGCATTTGGAGTTTCCTGCTGCTCAGGATCATGGGAAGGACAAACATGTAGGATTGTGCTCTAATGTTGATATTTTAGTTGTTTCTGGTTCGTATAGCTGTATACTTTTGTTGCTACATCCTTTAGCTTTCGCAACACAACAAACCTGAAGTTTGAAGATGTGCTGCAAAGGTGATGCTGTAGACGTGTGCAGAGGCTCACCTGCAAAAGGGGAGGAGGAGACAGGATGAGCCTGTAAGCGCTCAGTCTTGGGGCATCTGTACATTTGTTACAGGAAGAAAGCATCGTTGTGAAAGACGACCACTGCTCAGATCCAAAAACCAGTGCCACATGCTAATTTGCTTTCAAATGTTATAAGCACATCTACGGCAGCTTTTTATGTAAACCAGAGCCGGCAAAGACACCCGAAAAGCAGCTATCGTAATCCACCTGGGAGATGACAGAAGCATTACATGGATTAGCATTTCGGCTGTGGCTTGAAGAAACCTTATCCTCAACCCATCCGTTTCTCATGAAAGACGAAACGCAGCAGTTGCGAGAATGGCAAGCAAATTGTGATTGACCAATAATAACGAACGCAAAAGGCTGTGGCAGTGATTCCCAGACTGTATGCCCAAGCCCATTACTATGCTATTAGGGGACTGAAGTGTGCCTTGGAGAATTGAGACACCATGGTGGAGGTATCCATAACTCTGTGTGCATTGGAGAGGAGCGCAACAATCACACCCCACCCCACCCCCGTTCCATCTGTCAATATATGGCCAATTCATGGAGGAAGGATGCACTGGGATTCCCTGGTGGTGGTGTGCATTCATTTTTAATACGCACGGAAAAGGAAATGAATGAACCCCATTTGTTTCATTTGCTTTGGCAATGGAAATGGGAATGCAAATGAATGAGTTCTGGGGGTCGTTCGTTTTTTAAAATACATTTTAAATACAAAGTCCTGTGTTTAGTCCAGCATGCTGTTTTTGTGGGATGTAAACACACAGAGCAGTCAAATATAACACTGCTAGAGTGGACATGAAGGTGTCTCAGTCCTCCAGCCGTAACTTCCTGTTTACCTGGACTGAGACAACTTCCTCTAAGTAACTGAAAGTGGGAGTGGCTTCACCTGGGCAGGTTAGGACAAAACCACAGGTCAGTGGCCATTTTCCCTCTCTTGGATCGGGACTTCAAGCAAGCAACATCTTAGAGCAGAGATGGTCTCTTGGCAGCCAAGAGGGCCCAAATAGAGCCTTCTCCCACATGGAGAGTCTCCACATGTACATATATTCTCTAAGCTTAAGTCTGCCTTCATCTGGGATCTTATTGTGACCATTTGATGTCTGTGAGTAAACGTTTTTACATGCTTTTATAGAAGACTTGTGTAGTGTCTTATTTTGACGAGGGATAAAGGGGTAATACCAGGAAACTACTTTTACAGAGGTTTAAACAAACCTGAGCAACCTTCTGCTGTGTGATTTAAAAGGGGAATGTAACTCTGCTGACTTAGTTGGAACTTGTAAACACAAGTTAGGATAAGGATATCTTAAGTAATATATCCTCATCCACATTCCAAACATTCCCACAGTTTCACAGTGACCAACCAGGTGCCTGTGGGAAGCCTACAAGAAGCACCTGACCACAACATCTCTCTCCCCTACCTGTGATTCCCAGCAGAGGCACACTGTCACCAACAGTGAAAGTGGAACAGCCTATCCTCCCCAGAAGCCAGTCTAATCCTCTCTGAAAGCCATTCAAGTTGGTGGCCCTCAGCGCTTGCTTTTCACACACCTAAATTCTCCAGCATTCGGCTTCATTGGATGGTCACAAGTTTAGTGTTGTGACAGAGGGAGAAAACCTGTCCTCTTTCATCATGTCATGCGTAATTTTAGAAATTTCTATCATGTCCCTTCGTACTCACCTTTTCTCTAAATTAAAAAGCCTCAAATGCTGCAAGCTTTCCTCATAGGGGACTTGTTCCAACCCCAATGTTTATTTTGGTTGTCTGTTTCTGAATCTTTTTAAGTCTACAATATCACTCTTTGAGGGGAGATGACCAGAGCTGAACACAGTATTCCAAGTGCGGTCACATCAAATATTTGTACGATGGCATTATGAAATTGGCAGTTTTCTTTTCTGTCCCTTTCCTAATGTTCCCAAGCATGGAATTGCTGTTTCACAGGTGCCACACACTGGGTTGACATCTTCATCAAGTTATTCACCAAGGTCTCATTTCTGCTCAGTCACCTATAGTTCAGACCATATGAACGCACGCACACACAAACTCAGGAGCATATATGTGCAATTAAGATTTTTTGCCCCAGTGTGCATCACTTTACATTTGCATTGAATTACAGTTGCCCATTCTGTTTGGAGAGATTTTTCTGGAGCCTCTCACGGTCCCTTTCTCTTTTAATTTTACCCTTAAGCAATTTGGAATCATCAGCAAACTTGCCAGCCTCCTAGCTCACCCCTAACTCTAGATCATTTATGGACAAATTATAAATCACAGTCTGGCGGTCTCCTACATTTCCCCTTCACATGATGAGCCATTGCAGACTTTTCTTTAATCCACTGAAAATAAAAATAAATATTAAGTACAACAAATAAAACCATGCAGTTCTTCATACACTTGCAGAAGATTGCATTAGCCCCCCCCGCCCCCCCCAACCAGCCTGGATGTCAATGTTTGGCTGCCATCTAGTGGAATAGAACAGTCAACGCTTTTTGCTTGCCTATCCTTTTTTAAAAAGAAAACGTTTACTGAACATATCGGTAGTATAAACCTTTTCTTCTCAAGTGCCTCTGTTAAAATGGGGAAGAATTTGGCAATTAATGGCTAAAGTGTTTTATTTTTAAAATATACTAATCCTTTTGAAGTGCTGTAGATGGGAATATGGGGATTTGAATCTCTTTCTCTCTCACACACAGAGCTCCTAGGCCTTGAAATTGAATTGGATGCTCACAATGTATAAAGACCATTATTTGTATAATTTATCATTTATTTTGGACGTTCCGATTTTAACAAAACAAGTAATACTGCATGACCACAATACCAAGAGACAGGAAGCTACAGATTTTGGGGTGGGATGGAGTGGATAGCATCTTCCAGACAATTGGCTCATTCTGCACCACATGTTCCTCTATGGCTGGATCCCTGTGATAACTTCAAGGCAAGGCCAGCTACTCACATTTATTTGTACATTTTAGCATGGGCTGCCCACAATACACAGCTGCTAAGCGGAACATACGAGAACTTATATAGTGTATATTCCTGCGTATAAGACTACTTTTTAACCCAGGAAAATCTTCTCAAAAGTCGAGGGTCATCTTATACACTGGGTCGTATTTCTTATACGGCAAGTATATCCCAAACTCTATATTTTAACTGGAAAAGTTGGGGGTCGTCTTATACGACCAGTCATCTTATACGCCGGAATAACCTAGACAGCATCTTAAAAAGCAAAGACATCACCTTGCCGACAAAGGTCTGTATAGTTCAGTGATGGCGAACCTATGACATGCATGTCACCACTGACACGCACAGCCATTTTCGGTGACACGCGCAGGAAGAGGTGGAGGCTGGACGCAGCGCCACTGCCGAAGCCTCTGCCGACCGCTTTAAGGGAGAGCAAGCGACTTCCGGCGAGGCAAGACGGCACATGGCACGGATCCGCAGAGCTCCTGAAGACAGCCAGAGCCATCGGAGCTGCCTAACTGGCTTCCGTGCCTCCAGGAGTGCCGCCGCGCGGGTGCAGGGGGCTACCGGAGGTAGCAACTGAGGAGCCACCAGGTCCTCCCAGCACACCCACGAGGCTGAGGATAGCCCTGAAGCCCCGAGACAGAGGCCTGGGACGGCCCGTCTCGTGGAGCGCCGGTGCTCCAGAGGCCAGAGAATAAAACCCCAAGCCGCCACCACTGCTGCTGCTACCGCTATTTCCCCCTCCCCTCCCCTCCCTCTCCCTCATTTTCCCTCCCTCTTCCATGAGCGTACCCAGAAGGCAGCTGCCCCCCTAGCTTCTTCAGCCTGGCCATGATGGGGTGCCTAGGCGCCATGGCGCTGGAGCGCAGCCGGGCCATCGGGTGCTCCTGAGCGCCCGCCCCGTTGCGCTGCTCCTGCTGGCCGCCCTGCCGGAGCGCAGCCGGGCCATCGGCGCACAGCCTGGCCATCGGGCGCTCCTGAGCGCCCGCCCCGTCGCGCCGCTCCTGCTGGCCGCCCTGCCGGCCCTCTACGCGCTGGCCGCCGCCTTCACTTCCCGCGGCGCGGCGGAGCTGTCGTCGGGGGGCGCCTTCTCGCTCCTCTATGCCTCGCTGCTGCTGCTGCTCATCCTGGCCGTGCTGCTCTGCAACCTCAGCGTCATTGTCAACCTGCTCCGCATGCTGAGCCCTCCCTGTAAGAGACCCTTTCTTTCCAAGCCTTCCCTCTTAACTCCTGCCCTCATCCCAGCTCTGCCCACCCTGAAACGTACCCACAATATGCCCCCTTCCCCCTGATGGCCTCCCTGAACATGCCCCCTCCCCCCTGAAACCTTCCCAAAATATTCCCCTTTGCTCCCTGAAACGTACCCACAATATGCCCCCTTGCTGCTTGGTACAGGGAAGCTGGGAAAGAGATGGCATTGTTGTTTTTTGGAGGTGAGCAAGCTCAGGGGGCATCCCTTTGAATGGGAACCTGCCACGTGGGGGTGCACAGCAACAAAAAAGTCACTAATAGGCAGAACAAAATAAATAAAAAATTCTTCCAGTAGCACCTTAGAGACCACCTTAGTGGAATTGGCAGCCAAGGAGTGTGGTGGAGTCTCCTTCTTTGGAGGTCTTTAAGCAGAGGCTTGACAGCCATCTATCAGGAATGCTTTGATGGTGTTTCCTGCTTGGCAGGGGGTTGGACTGGATGGCCCTTGTGGTCTCTTCCAACTCTAGAGACCTGAAGAAGTGTGCATGCACCCGAAAGCTCATACCAAGAACAAACTTAGTTGGTCTCTAAGGTGCTACTGGAAGAATTTTTTTAAAAAATAATTTTTTTATTTTGTTTTGACTATGGCAGACCAACACGGCTACCTACCTGTAACTGGAACTAATAGGCAGGTTAGTTAAAGAATTCTCCCTCCCCCTCGCTTATCTTAGTTCACAGCACCCCACAAAAGTTAAATAATATCAAGACCAACAAAAGAAACCGACTGACAGATGAACAAAGAAGTCACTAAGCATGTAAGTTTAATAATTTAATAATTAGTTTTTGGTTTTTTAAATACAGTTATATATTACAAATATACATTTTTGTTATTTAAACTATAAATATTGTGAAATTATGGTGCTTTTTCTCGAAGTGACACACCACCCGAGTTATGCTCGGTTTTTTGGTGAATTTTGACACACCAAGCTCAAAAGGTTGCCCATCACTGGTATAGTTAAAGCTATGGTCTTCCCAGTAGTAATGTACGGAAGTGAGAGCTGGACCATAAAGAAGGCTGATCGCCAAAGAATTGATGCTTTTGAATTATGGTGCTGGAGGAGACTCTTGAGAGTCCCATGGACTGCAAGAAGATCAAACCTATCCATTCTTAAAGAAATCAGCCCTGCGTGCTCACTAGAAGGACAGATCCTGAAGTTGAGGCTCCAGTACTTTGGCCACCTCATGAGAAGAGAAGACTCCCTAGAAAAGACCCTGATGTTGGGAAAGGTTGAGGGCACAAGGAGAAGGGGACGACAGAGGATGAGATGGTTGGACAGTGTTCTCGAAGCTACTAACATGAGTTTGGCCAAACTGCGAGAGGCAGTGAAGGATAGGCGTGCCTGGCGTGCTCTGGTCCATGGGGTCACGAAGAGTCGGACACAACTGAACGACTGAACAACAAATTTATCCCCATAAATGAGCAATTGATTTTCTCCCTATTATTCAAAAAGGAAACTCTCTGGAAATTTTGCAAGAAATGCACATTTCAAATGCAAATGATAATGTATCAGAAACTGGAAGTTGAAATAGGGGTTCAACCCTAAGCATGCTTAAAAACAACTATAAATCAATCACCTGCAAAATTCTAAGTGTTATACATAAGCCCCTGCCACAGGCTCACAGTCCAACCAACATGTTACGAGAGGGAAGGGAATGGAGAGGAAAGGGAGGTTATTTGAAAGTTAGTGGCATCTAACACAATAGGACTTTATTTCAGAGAATAATTATTTTTTATTTATTACATTTATATACCACCTTTTTCTCCAAGGAGCTCAGGGTGGTGCAGTTATTTGTGGTTGTGTGCGTTAATGTGAAAAATACCTATTTCTCTAAAAATCTAACAAATGGAACAACCTTGCTTCCCCATAAATTGCCTTTGCCTCTTCTGAGTTTTATCTAGTGGTGTCACTATTGAAGGGTCTTCATAAACAGCATTTAACGTGTGTGTGTCAAATTTCACCTGTTCTACTCCTGGGGTGGGTTGTAGATCACAACAGCAGGTCTTGACACTTTGGGTATAACGGCATCTCTCTCTCTAAAATCATTTCCAGCCCTTCTGGTAGCAAGGTAAGGAGAAAATGGGATGCCAGTGTAGTTAATAATTCAGAACACTTAATGTAAATAGAATTTCAAACTTTCTGAGTTTTCAGACTCAGATTTTGTTGATGAACCATTTATTATTAGAGATAAAGTTGTGATTTTGAAGAAGTGGATTAGCCACACCAAAAACTCTGTTCTGTTGAAGATAACTGCCAGATTCAGTGAGTGAAAGGGGATTTGTTACACTTTACAGCCAGCAAGGACTTGTTCGGTGGCAATTAAATACCACACGAAGATGCCATTTGCAAGGGGAAATAGCAGGCAAAGGATTTCCGTTCAGTTTTTAGCAGACAGTATGAACAACTGGACATGTTAATCTGAAAGTGTAGAGCCACAGGGAACAAAACACAAGGCATGCTTGAACAAGCATTTTCACTGCAGAATTATGAACTAAGGATGGTATCCAATGGTGGTTTTGTACTAGTGGAAGTGGTACTGGGTGGAGCACCCAATTTTCACTAACCCTCCTCCTATCTTGTATTCCATATTGACCTCTATTATAGACCTCTATTATATATTCCACATTGTTCCAGAGGATCCCCCAACACTTGGGAAGGGTATAGGATACTGCACTAGATTCCCGTTCATGCATAAGCAACAGCACTTTCATTAGTCCAAAGCAGCCAATGGAGTGGCTGAGGAAACCCAGCCAGATGGGTGGGGTATAAATAATAAAATTATTATTTATTGTTGTGAATACAACCTGTAGAGAGTAGCTGATGATCTTCAAACTATCCAAAAATTGTAGCTTTAGAAAATCTTAGCCAGGAGTTTGCACCACTCCCACCAAAGTGTGATAGGTCTAAGCATCATGGTCTGGATTCACCATATCCTGACACCTACGGACGCTTGGAAATTGTTATTTTTTTTATGAATTCTTGTATAAACTGACCTTTGAATGGTCACAGACTAGCCACACCTGCACTAGGCCCCAAGCATGTCTGACCATCCCTGGTTCCTCCTTTCTTCAACTCCATGTCTCCACCACCCATTTTCTTTAGATTCATTTCCTCTTGCCACTGCCTACTTTCCAAGCACTCTTTTGACTAACCTGCAAGCAAATATCACGGTTGGCAATGAATGGTTTTATTTCTTATGAAGCAACAGAAAGTTCATGAAGCTTTAACAATAAAGTCATGTTACTAATACAAATTCAAAGAACTGGGATGTGAAACATCTCTTCTCGCTAAATAAAACAAAGTTTCCTACAGCCATTTCACAACTTAAAATATACACTTGGAGTATAAGTGTCTTCCTCCTTCATAATAGTATAAAACCCAATTACTTTATTTTAGACATCAGCATTGACTATTTCCTTGATAGTTCTTTAAATATCCAGAATACAAGCAGAATACTTAGACAACAGAATTTTAAAAATGAACAGAGAAAAACAATGTGTAGGTAATCCTTAAGGCAAACATCTTTTATCATTAAACACATAAAACTGTTCTTGTGATGACCAAGACCGCTAGAGTTCACACATTTTCCACCCCTGATTTATGTTCAATCTTCCCATGGTCATTAAATGAACATTCCACTGTGAAACTGAAGGATCAACCTGTCCCCATAAATAAAAATGTAATTTGATATTCCCCAACTAAGTTTGATAACCTTTCCAAGGGACTTTATATAATAATATTCTATTATTGTTTGTGTAAGTATGTAATAACAAATAAGAAAGATGACATAACAGTAATGCATAATCCAGTCAGTCAACATTAAGTACTTTTAGTTACTATTTAGTTACTAAGCATGTTAATCAAGCAGTGTTTAATTTTAACCCTACTGCACCACACTGCCCCAGTAAAAAGCTCCATTATATACATTAAATATATTGTTTAAATATTGATATATTTAAACAAAGCAAAGGTGCCTAATGGCAACTTTCTTCACAGGATGGCAAGTGGCTTTTAATTTAGTGAAATAATCTCAATGGAAAATATTATTCAAACCTTATGCAAAGTTTTGTGTACCTTTAAAAAAGAAAGTCAATCATACCCCACATCCAATAGTGTTTTGAAACATGAAGGTAGTATATCATATGGTTATTTTTAGTATAGTTTCACTATTGCAGAGATAAGAAATATTTGAAAGACTGCCAATAAAATTACATCTGTGGAATACATAATTTACAATATTTTCAAAACATCACGTGCAATGAAGAAACATCATTGGTTAATAAGCATATTTAAATTTTTTATACACCTTTACATTATATTTCTTCCTCAGTGAAGACTTCAGAAACCAACACAACCAATAATGTCTGGAGTCCTAAACAGCACACGACCTTGAAATCATCTGTTAGCCTCCCACATCAAGCTTCACCTCAATCCAAAGATGCTGTCCCACAGATTCAGCTTGGCATGTTTTCAGCTGCCTAGAAAAAGTAACTTGATTTTAGCATATTCATGAAAAACAAAAATGAAGATTACTAACATTATGGACCACGGCAGCTTGTAGCTGTATAAAATGTATTGCTTTTTATTTTTCACCTGATGCTGAAAGGATGTTGATGATGGAATTGCTGTTCTGGAGCCATTGCAACTGAGCTGCCCTAAGCAGCTAGTTGTGTGTTTGCCAGTGTAGGTACCCCTGGACTAAATCTATGAACTTCTCACTACCTCTCAGATGAACCAACGGTACTGAAAGACTGCTCTTGCAGCCTGGATGCAAAGCCATCTGTGCTGAAATGACAGAAACAACAGCACTTTTTCCTATCCCATCAACCTTTTGTGATCACTGCTATAGCAGCTCTGCTTAGGAGGAGTATTACCAGTGTGCCAATCTTCTGGGGGTGGAAGAGAAATTCAAGGGGAGTCTGAACCAAGTCTTGGCACTCTTCCCTATCTACCACAGATGACAGGGTTTAGCAGGTACATTCATCACCAGTTTACAGGTGCTTTGTCTGCAAGTGCTTGCTTCTGTTCACAAAAGCCAGGGCAAAACCTTTCTTGCTGGTAGGATGAATATTATTGTGTGTGGAATACATGTGTGTGGAAGGTGATTAAGTTCAGAGGTTAACTAGTTTTAAATCAATTGCTTTGCTAAACTCTATCAGCAATTCTGAAAACTGAAAATCTTGAACTGTTTGTGGACAGGTGGAATAAGGAACAAGTGCATCCATACAAGGGTGAGATGCAGCAAGGATTCGTATTAGTAGGTAGATCTTATCAATGAGACTCTTAAGGGTAATATCTGTTTTCAGTGTTTCTGAACCCTATTCTTTCTTTCCTTCCTTCCCAAACAACATTTTACTGTACCATGTGTTCAACAATCCCAATCTTGTTCTTCCTGACAAGTCTGTATTCTAGTGACTGAAGCTATCCAGTAACTCCAGCTTTGCTGTGATCAAAACTAAGGTATCAAAGTGTCTATCCACAAATGCCATAGCAAAAGGTGCATAAATGTATGGCATGCACAAATCTACCGGTAATTGATTTGCAAGTAGACACATGTATTATGGAGTCTGTATTAAGGCAAAGCCATAAACTCAAAACTGTCAACTTCTAAACAAAAGAATGTCAACTGTCACAAATTTTTATTCTTGTATTTACAGATTTCTTTTGAACTTGGAACACAGGATAGGATATGCATAAATTACAGCAGCATATATACAATTCAATCAAAATGTCAAATAAGATATTAACATTTACTTCAGTGCTGCTTATTTTTACATTCTGTTTGTTAAACTTCTGATGGGTAGTACTTCTTCCAACAGACTTACGTTCTGAGGCACAACAGAACCTAACTTTATAAGGCTTAGGCTGCAATCCAAACATCTCCATCCTGCAGATGGGGCAAGTCCAACACTATATCCCTGCTGCATGCGGCAACCATTGTGGGTGATGGTGCCATAAGTTCAAAACAAATTTGATAATCAAATAGCTTCCCTGGCCTTAAGGTCAGTTGTCTTCCAGAACTAAAAACATATTATAAAACAGCAACTTTACACATTTGGATGTACACCGCACTAAAATGTTGTACCTGCTTCTGAGTAAGTATGCAGATCAGGCTATTTAAAAGGAAATTATTTTTAATTGAACAGTACTGTAATATCTTCTCCAATTATTAAGGCCCTGATAATAATTTTTATTTATTTATTGAATTTATATCCCACCTTTCCTCCTCCTACAGGAGCCTATGAATTACATTCATGCTATCTGTGCATACCCATAGAAAAAGTGAGAGAAAAGCCTGTTCTCACATGAATGATAGCAGAAAACTACAAACTGTTGTTTTTAAGAAGACATCATTTGATGCAGTCTCAAAGGTTAAGAAAGTTGTGGTCTTGGAAAGTAAGATAAGTATGCGCAGTGTTGGAAAGTAAAGCAAATTTCTGCAGATTTAGTGCACGGGTGTTTTTGAGCTTATGTTGTAACATTCTGAGAGCTCTGAACAGATTATTTTGGTTTTCCAAAAACTGATCATACCTTTAGGGTTTCCGTGGCTTTGCGCAGTTCCTTGATGACAGCAGACAGTGCCTCTGGATTTATCCCTTGTTCACAAAGTCGCACACAAATAGAAAGGGTTTCCATATCTAAACCAGTGTTTAGAATTCTTGATATCTCCAGCAGGACTGAAAAAATATTTTCAAATTAACACTGTATGGCTGTACTGGGCTAGCAATTTCTTGTACACATAAAAATATGCCATTTTCAAATGCATGTTCATAAAGTGAGGAGTGTGATTTCACTGCCACCAGTAAAATACCAAATATAAGAGCTATATTTTCTTTAGTAATTTGAATTAAATTGAATTTGAATTTTGATGGCATATTTTACTGGGTTTGAGCCCCATGGTGGGCAAAATATTCTTGCATGGCAGGGGGTTTAGACCAGATGACCCTCGTGGTCCCTTCCAACTTCTATGATTAGTCCAGTTAGGGGGGGGGGGGGACTTAAGATTCAATCCTCTGCAGACGTTGTGGTGGAAACCCCTAAGGCTAGCTTTGGTTCCTGGCTGCATGTTGGGACAAGTCTGGCTTTCCGTATGATTTGTTTTCAGCGTTCTCTCTAACTGAATACGCCCTAGCTCTGCGTTGGAGCCAGGGCCAGCCCTCCCACCAGGCGGAGTGAGGCAGTTGCCTCGGGCGGCAAATTCTGGTGCGTGTGTGTAAAGCGGCTAGAAGCATGTGCCATGGGGTCTGCCCTGCAGCAACATCTCCCCCCCCCCCACCAATCTAGCTTGCCTGGCCTATTATGGGGTGCTATGGAGGATCTCAAGCACCGAAGGAAGATTCGCCCCACCAGCGCGGTCAGACTGTTGGGCCAAGTCGTCGTCTCGCCTCAGGCAGCAAAATGGCTTGGGCTGCCCCTGGCTGGAGCACTCTCTTTCTCCTCAGCCTAGTTTTGTAGTGTTAATAAGAATAATAATAATAATTTATACCCCGCCCATCTGACTGGATTAATAATAATAATAATCAGGGCCGGATTTAGGTTTGATGAGGCTGTACGCTACTGAAGGCAATGGGGCCCTTTACATGTCCAGCTGTCCTTTGTCAACAACAAAATGTTGCTGTTTTTTGTGTTGAATATATGCTATATGGTAATTTATGAACCTAATAGGTATCTAAAACCATTTCCACGTAACAAAATAACCATGTAGGCATGTGCATGTAGGCACCCTATATATAGAAATGGGCAAACCAGTGGTATTTTAGGGAGCTGGCTAGCAGGCCGGGCCCATTACTTACATCATAGGGGCCTACACAACACAATAATAATTTTAATAATAATTTATTTGTACCCCGCCCACAAAACACTGTTGCTGTATGTAGGTTTTATTTTATTTTTTTATCTTATATTTTGGAAATGTACATCTAGGGGTTTTTTTTCTTAAAAATTTTTTTTGGGGCCCCCAAGAGAGTGGAGCCCTAAGCTATAGCTTGTTTAGCTTATACGTAAATCCGGCACTGATAATAGTCGTAGCAATAATAATAATAATAATAATAATAATAATAATAATAATAGGGAGCGAGCAGGGGCGTGTGAGGAGAGGGATAAACGGTCAGCACAGTGCGCGCGCCGCGCCCCCACGAGACCCTCACCTTCCATGGTCTCCCTCACGGCGTTCAAGTTCGCGGCGGGATTCGCCATGATGGAGAAGGGCAAAAGCCAAACAAAAGCGCCCGCTTCTACTGGCGGCGCGCGGCGTCGGGATTCTCCTCCCTCTCCCTCGCCGCTACGCAGACGTCGGTTCTGGAAGGAGGAGTTGGTGTGCGCGTGCGCAAACCTAAGAGACGACGGCCGTCTCCCGCTTCAGGTGTCACCCCCATGTCCGGGTTTTGTGCCGAAGCGGCCCCTGAGCCCAGCTGCTCACCCAAGGCGCTCCTCAAATTCATTCATAGCCTAGTACTGTACAGCAGATATACGGTATACGGCATATAAAAAAAAACTACCGGTATACAGTATATATTATAGATATCTATATATAACCACACACGCGCACATAACACACACAAATGTATATCACCCATCTCTCTCTCTCCACCATATCTATCTACATAAAACACAGATCTATAACACATATATAACACATCTATCTGTATAAAATATATAAATGCATATAGATATAGATACATATTATATATATATATATATATATATATATATATATATATATATAATATGTATGTGTTTTTATATACAGACATGCTGTGTGTGTGTATTATTGCGCATATAATATATACAGTATAAAATGCGCAATATATTACACGTGTAGTAATTACACGTAAGAGAAATGTTTCAATGGTTCAGAGAGGACCGTTTTCAATTCAGTACCGGAAGTTACACTCTCTGCTACGTTCCCCACCCTCTACGGCTTCCCTTGCCTCTTTCCCGCGGCTAGTGCGAACGAGGCCCCTCCTCGCGCGGCCTGACGCGGGGCGCCTGCGTGAGCTTGGGG
Source organism: Darevskia mixta (assembly GCA_034641385.1). Classification (NCBI taxonomy): domain Eukaryota; kingdom Metazoa; phylum Chordata; class Lepidosauria; order Squamata; family Lacertidae; genus Darevskia; species Darevskia mixta. The sequence goes on along the minus strand of JAWWNH010000173.1, from coordinate 12,600,574 downwards.
CTCCGCGGCTCCATTGGTCCGCTCTCTCGCTGGCAGCCCCGCCTCCTCCTTCCCCTCCCTGCCAATGGAAGCGTCCGTCCGTTTTGAATTGAAGCCCCGCCCCCGCCCGAACCCTCGCGTCGCTCTCCGTTCCTTTTGCCCACGCGAGCCGGTTGAACCAGGGAAGCGATTCAAATGTATATATAAGAGCGAGAGATGTTGGCGGGGGGGGGGGGGGAAACGAAGCTCCCGCTCTGAGCTGTGATTGGCGGCGCCCGCCGAGGTCCCTCGCGCTGATTGGCCGGCGGGGAAAGAGAAGTTAAAGACCTTGAGCAACTTTGTAGCGTCGGCAGGAGGGCGAGTCCGAATGAGCAGCGGCTGCAGGTAAGATGCTTACGGGGCTTCGGAAGGGCTGCATCCTGCTCAAAGGGATTTGCCCGCCTGGTGCCAATATGCGCCATTTATATAGAGGGTTTGTTTGTTTGTTTGTTTGTTTTTTTAAATCATGCTTCAATATATCCTTTTCAAATATATATATATTCAAATATATCCTTTTCAAATGCCGTTTTGCAGAGCTGTGATCGAGCAGCTCCTTCTGCAAAAGTAAGAGGGGGATCTTATCTGTAGCCAGAGGTCCGCGTTGGATTCCCAAGCCTTTGTGCCTGCAGCTATTTGCTTCCCAGCTTGCCACGTCTATACTGTTCCCTTTGTTATTCTGCTATATATGTTTGTGGTTTTTTAAAAATAAATAAATAAATAAACTGTATAGGAATTAGATCAATCAATAAATTAAACTGCTTGAGCACACATCTCTTGGGAGTTGTTCACGTTTCAGCTGTTGAGAACTGAAGGGTTGGGATTCTTTCCTGCTACCCAAGGCCAAGAGGAAAAAGGCCATTGGCGTTCTGTAAAAATTATTTCACTTTTGCCACGTTGCTGTTTTCATTTACTTAATATTTGATGTGTTCATATCCCACCTTTTTCTCCATGGAGCTCAAGGTGGCTTATGTGGTTCTTCTTACGCTCCTAGTTTAAATCCCCTCAACAACCCTGCGAGGTAGGTTAGGCTGAGAGGCTTCGACTGGCTCCTCAAGGTCACCAAGCGAGCTTCGTAGCTGAGTAGGGAATCAAACCATAGCCTCCGAGGGTTCAACATAATAACCATTGCACTGGCAGAACCATCACTGACCAGCTATGCTAGAATGGAACAGACACCTAGCATTATGTACTTTGTGGTTTTATATTCTGATTTTATCCTGTGAGACGCCCTGAGACCTGTAGGTATAGGGCAGTATATAAATTCAAATAATAATAGCAGTCTTCTACTGTGTATTTGGGCAAGATGTTTCATACAAAGGGCCAAGGCAGTTGTGAACTGTGGCAGCCCTCCTAGCTTTTGTGGCAACGCAAGTTTGAAACTGGATGCCCCGCCAGCCTCTGCCTTGTGCTTATGGGGCGTCTTTGCATTGAGGGTTGGCTCTTTAATGTGATTTTCCTGAAGCTGATGGGCATTGGAGGACCAGCTGGTGCCCTATCCCTGCCGTAAAGCACACTAGCTTTAAATCTGTAGGGTGCTGATATGTCTGAAGCAAGTACTTTCCTTGTCCGTTTCTTAGGTTCAGCTGACAGTTATGGGTGATGCAAAAGAAGTCAAGATGCAGATTACACCAGAGTCACCTGGGCAGCTCGCAGTCCAGAACCCCTTTGAAAGCCCAAGTGATTATAGCCATCTGCAGGAACAGATTGTGTCAAGTCCAACACTGTTTAAATCCACAATATCCTCTGCGGTAAGACTTGTGATTTGCCACGTGTTGTTGTGTGTATTCTATTTATTTCCATGCATTTGTATTTCCGAGGTCGTTCAAATCAGATCTCTGATGCACACCTGACCAGTTTGCTCTTTCCCTTCAGGGTCTTGGAGGAGAGATTTATTTTTTAAGGAAAAAAACCAAACACCAAATCTTCTATTCACCAACTCCCAAATTTATTCAGAGGAATTGGGAGAAATAGACCTTGCATCCTCTGAGCTGGAATGGGGGCTGAACTGATGTCTTAACATCTAAGATTAATATTGCAGAGCTGGCTGCCATGGAAGCTAGCCCAGTGTTACTGATCTTTTTGTATGGGAATCTCCAATCGGCTTCTGAGGAATCCAAGGATTCCTTGGAATCACCACTTGAAAACTACTCTAAGGGAACCTTTTGTCCAATCAGATGTTCCTGGGGATGTATGATTGCTTCTTTATCTTGAAACAAGGAAGTTGATTGTGGCATATGTCATTGTAGTGCTCTCCTTCTTTTAGACACCTGGAAAATTTAGATGGTCTATAGATGAACTCGCTTTAATAAACCCTGTGGAAATAGACTCAGAAGACATACGTCGTCAAGCATTGTATCTAAGCCAAGCCAGGTCAGTTTTCTTCTACTGCATTCAGCCAACAGAACTGATTCTCAAGTTTAATAAGTGAGAGTCTTTTTTCCTTTGACCTGTTGAAAAGTTGCAACCACCTACCTGTCTTGCTACCCTGATTATTCTGTGTCTTGGAGTTGGTTTATTTTTCTGTAAACTAACAGTACTGTTTTCCTTTTCCTTTTTTTTTTAAATTCACTAGAATAGATAAAGAGATGGAAGAAAAAAGACAAAAAGCCATTGAAGAGGTAACCATCAGTGCTATCGTTTCTTGAGTTAGAGATCTTAACTGTACATGGAATATAATTTAACATGTATGTGTAGGTATTTGGGGCCTGAAGCCTAGTCTCCGCAGATAGTTCATCGCATAGTGAAGCTGTCCCAGGAGTGTATCAGTTCATTCTGCTGGGGTGTGCGTGTGGAAAAGGTAGAACAATCACATGGGATGTAGAGTTGGTTGAGATTACTCTTTAGCCTTTTAACTTGGAAATGGTTTTTCCCTGGTCTTATTTATTCAATAGTCAATTCATTAGTCAATTGCCACATAAGGAGTCTCCGGGCAAATTACAAAATTTTAAGGGCATAACGTAAAATCAGAAGAAGAACAGTGCATTACAATAAAAGCCGGAGCACTCAGAGGAGGGCCTCAGGTGAAGACTGAAAATGTGGTTTTGCTATCCTATATTGTTTGTTTGTTTTTATGGCATTTTATTGTACTTGAAGGTATGTTTTGTTGTAATATATTGTTGCTGCTTTGGATAAATATTAATAATTATTAGTAGCACTATAATATTCCTCCATAGTTAAAAATAGGTCATCTTGTGCTTAGAATGCACTTTTGGTTCTATGAACTGCCCTGAGACCTCCGGGTATAGGGCAGTATATAACTTCAATAAATAACAATAATAAATCAGAGAAAGGGGCTCTATCAGAGAAAAGGGCTCTAGGCTACTCTTCTCCCTGACACAACTAAGTTTGTAAAAACAAAACACAATTATCTCATTTAGTTTGTTCTTCCTGTTGTCTAGGAACTTGGCAGCACACAGTCCACCAAATAGTTTGATGTGGAAGCATCCAGGAAGAACTCTGTCACAGAATTGTAGTTGAAGGGAACCAAGGGGTCATTTAGCCCAACCCACTGCAATGTGGGAGTTATGTGATGAGTTGTTTTGATTCACTAGTGTTTGGAGTAGGGTAGATTGAACCTTTTGCTAAGGTAGCTGTGCATGCATTCACAATAAACGAGGAGGTTGTGTTAAATGTTTTTTGGTAACACTCAAACTTTAGTCCAACGTGAATAAGCAGGAAATGGCCTCAGTGAGCCTTCGGTTCCTGCAATCCTCTCTCCCATGTCACAACTGGGGGTTGCAGGGAGCGGAGGAATCTGGAAGGTTTTGCTTCTGCTGAACTGCAGTTTACATTACCCAGACCAAGAAACTGTGGTTAGCATGAAGTGTGACTTGTTTCAAACAAGCCAGCTTTGAGCCATAGTTACCAAAGTTGGCTTTTTTAGTTAACCGTAGTTAAGATGAATCGCAACATCAGATCTAGACAACGTGGCAAGCTGCACTCAAGTCACACCCACACCATAGATGGCTTCCCCCAAAGAATCATGGGAATTGTAGTTCCTAGGGATTATAGCACGGTAAGGAGTAAACTACTCTCTGTGCTCTAAATTGACTGTCACCCACAATGTCATGGTAAACACATAGCAACATTTTTTTTTTCCTTTTTTAGTTCTTTACCAAAAGCATCATTGTTCCATCTCCTTGGACTGATCACAGTGACAAACAGGTTTCTCATTTTAACTCCACTCGATGTAAGTATTGTCTCTTGTATCAAAATAGGAAAGGTTCCTGTGCAAACCACTTAGATCAGGGGTGGGGGACCCTCCGTGGGTCACATTGGGCGTGGTTTTTTGTGGCCTGGACCATGAGATTCTAATAAAACAAGTGAATTGCAACCGCCTGAACCATGCCCTGCCAGGTAACATTTGACTGGAGGAGAGACATGGAACATGACTTCTTCCTCTGATTGAAGCTGTCAGGGAGGGACTGTGGGACCAAGTGTGGTGTAGTGGTTAAGAGCGGTAGACTCATAATCTGGGGAACCGGGTTCGCTTCCCCGCTCCTCCACATGCAGCTGCTGGGTGACCTTGGGCTAGTCACACTTCTCTGAAGTCTCTCAGCCCCACTCACCTCACAGAGTGTTTGTTGTGGGGGAGGAAGGGAAAGGAGAATGTGAGCCGCTTTGAGACTCCTTCGGGTAGTGATAAAGCGGGATATCAAATCCAAACTCTTCTTCTTCTAACTCCACCTGTGTACTAAGCCCTCTTACTGAGAGTGCCCAAAGTCCTTGGGAACTGATATAATTTCGCACCTGCTGGAAAAGTCTAAAAGTATCAAGCTGAGCAGCTTTTTGGAACTGCCACATTGACTAATTTGAACTGTAGCCAAATGTAAAACGTGGCAAGCCAGTTTCAATGCATTGGAAATATTGTCCCATTAGTGGAAGCATATTGTGACTTTCTTTCCTTGTGCTCCCCTAAACCTGTGTAACAGATTTGCTGGCAGGAGTTGTGCAAGGAGAGAGGAGAAGTCCTGTTGTGCCAAGTCTGTGCACCAGCAGGACTTTGTTGAAAACAGCCCATTCCTTTTCCCATGCGCTTGTTCTCCCTGAATTCTTGGGATGGTGCTGGATATGTTAAACGATTCTATTGTTTCTGTGTTGACGTTACACCAGCTTTTAACTGGGAACTTGATATCTTGCAGGTATCGATCTAAGCAACGCTTCGCCGATTAGCAGAGAAATCACTGTGCAACCCGGGAGAAACCATGGTTTGTATGAAACGAGATGAAGAAGGAATGTTGCTCAGTGGAACGTGTTGTCCATTGTGCCTAAATCTAACTGCATGCAGAGCACAGCTTCTCATTCCATCCAAACCTGAGAACCTGTGATTAGTATTAAACTGGCATGTTTGGAAAAAGACACACCGTAGAGCAGGGTTCCCCAGACTACGGCCTGGGGGCCGGATGCGGCCCAAGGAGCTCATTTATCCGACCCCCGGCAACCCCCGCCGCCCACTGCCGCCGCCCGCTCTTACCGGCGCGGCTGCCCATCTCCGGGTCGGCGCGGCACCGGAAATAGCGTTTGCGCATGCGCAAAACGTCATTTCCGGGTCCGCGGAGGGCCGTGCGCACGCGCACAAGCTATTTCCGGTGCCGCGCCTGCTGGAAAAAGCGAGTGCGCACGCGTATGGGCGCGCGCTCCCCCGCCCTTTGGCCCGCCGCGCGGTGAGTCTGGGGACCCCTGCCATAGAGTATAAATTTGGTGTGTTCCAACTACTCGTAGTCAAAGTTTAGGGTTCAGGCGACTTGCCAAATGGCAGTCAATAGAAAAGCAGATAAAGACTTTCTTTCTTTTTTTTAAATAAACTTTATTCATCTTTAACCATTACACAGCAAAAACAAAAACAAAAAAATCCCAATTCAAAACAAAATTCAAATTCACAAACACAATATAACAACAATTTTAAAAAAAGAAAAAAGAATAAGAACAGAGAAAAAGGAAAAAAGAAGAAAATGATGCATATATGAGACAAAGACTTTCAATTTCCTTGTGGTTGTGCAGGAGGCCTGGGGGGCTGTGCAGTGCTTGGCTTGCTTTCATCGAGACACATTATAGTTTGTTGTGATGTCCAAATGCAGTTGTTCTTCACAAATCATGGTCATGGTGTTTTGGGGGGTGTTTTTTTTTCAAGCTTTGACCCTGATGACTTTGCCCTAAACATTCTGTTTGTTCTCTGCAGCTGCTTGCCAGACAGTATTATCTCTGCCTGTTGATTTTGACATAGAAAAAACACTAGGTATGTAATGTGGGGAGAGCTGCTCGTCTAGATCCAGTCTCTGTAGAAATGGGTACGATGGGAGTTTTCTTGAGGTGATGGTGGCAATGGTAATGCCATCGTTCCCTCTGTTCCTGCTGTCTAGTCTTGGGTGCCATTGCTTGTGAAGAAGGTACTGGCACACTCAGGGGAAGCCCCAAGTTTTGAGGAACTACAAAACGTCTTTAGGAAATAAGAAGGCGACGCACAACTCAGTGAGCTCAGAGTGTAATTCATGGCCCTGAAGTGCTGAGTGGTTTTGGGGAAGGGGAGACAGAAACCAGGTGAGAGGGAGAAATGAATGAAATATGGTAGAAACTATGAGCCAGAGCTCTCCATGCTGCAGCACCTTTTTCATTGGTTCTAGTTGTTTATATATATAGGTTGCATCCAGTGCTGGTTCTGCTTGCAGTAAAGCTGCTGAAATTAAATAAGCACGTTCTATTCAATTCAGTGGGTCTGATTAACACTTTATTGGATGCAACCCATAATTTTGAACATTCCTTGAACACTTCATATTTCTGATCTCCATGAAATCACCACAACCGTGTAAGGAAAGCTGGGCGTTCTTACTTTGCCCCGTAGCACAGAGTTCTGAGGCTGTGAGGTTGTCTGGTGCCACACAGCCAGCTCGTGACTGAAGGAAGAGTGGAACTAGAGACTTGTGGCAATGCCTGCTCTGCCCTATGCAGATCCTCAGCTGTCTCTGTGGCGATGCTGCAGTGCATTGTGGGCGGGAGAGCATCTGTCTGATTCGACTGCAGTCCTGTGTGTGTACTCATACTCCATGGGTTTTAAGTAGCCCTAAATGCACTACAGGGATGCGGGTGGCGCTGTGGGTTAAACCACAGAGCCTAGGGCTTGTCGATCAGAAGGTTGGCGGTTCGAATCCCCGCGGCGGGGTGAGCTCCCGTTGCTCAGTCCCTGCTCCTGCCAACCTAGCAGTTTGAAAGCACGTCAAAGTGCAAGTAGATAAATAGGTACTGCTCTGGCGGGAAGGTAAACGGCGTTTCCGTGTACTGCTCTGGTTTGCCAAAAGCGGCTTAGTCATGCTGGCCACATGACCCAGAAGCTGTACGCCGGCTCCCTCGGCCAGTAACGCGAGATGAGCGCCGCAACCCCAGAGTCGTCCGAGACTGGACCTAATGGTCAGGGGTCCCTTTACCTTTACTTTAAATGCACTACTAAGGGCTTCAAAGGGCTGTGCTAAACCGGCTGCTGGATTTTGTAATAGCTTCTCCTTCGTGCTTTATTAGATTGACTTATTTAATGCTAGCTATGTAAGGAATAACGACTTGACTTGCGGCATCTGTGTCGAAATTGTTTCCTTGACAGCTGTGATTCTTGCGTCCCTCAGGTGAATATTTTAAACCCGATGAATTGGCCGACCAGTCTCAGGAAAGCTTGAGCACTTCCTCGTTGAGGAGAAAGCTTTTTTTGGACGAGAACGGAAGCCTCTCATCGGAGGGCTTCTCCCCTTCTCCTCAGAGTCCACACAACGTCCCAGCCTCTCTTGGAGTACTGTGTTCAATAGACATTTCTCCAGTCCGCTGTAGAAGCCCTCTAAATACATCCAGCTCGGTAAGGAGTTTGCGCTTGGCCTCTTGCTCCTACAAGCCAGACACTTTCAGTACGGTAGCATGCATTGCTTATGTAACCAGCATCTTGGTGGGCTGTTCCCAACCTGGTGCCCTTTAGATGTTGCAGAGGACAGCTCCTGGCCAGCGCTGCTGATCCAGGTGCACAGGTGTTTGCTGGTGGTGGTCTTCAGCTGAGCTATGTTTAGTGTCATTGGCTGGTTGGGTGCCAAGGAATGGTGGGAAGAAGTAGCCGGGGAACCACCGAGGAAAGAAGGCTCAGAGCCTGGGAAATGGTGGTGGGATGACAATGGGTGGTCAGAGGGAGCAGACTGGGAGGAGGAGGTGTCGGAAGCAGAAGAGGTAACAGGACTTAGTGAGCTGGGAGAGTCTGTGACAGAGAAAGTTCAGAATTAGAGGCAGAAGCTAAAACAGGAGAGGAGGAAGGCAAAGAGACAGAGATGCAATAGGCTGTTGAAAAGGCATGAATATTTCCCCTCCTGCTACAAGCTCCCCACCCCTCACCCCGGAGAACCAGGAGAGGCATGAAAAGGACGGAGGAGAGATTAGTGACATACAGGTGCAGTCTCAGATTGATTTGGAGAAACCCTGGTGAAGAGGGGACTTAGGTGGCTGTGGGGAGGCAGCGACCTGCAGTCTCAGCAGCTGCTTCGTGGGGCAAGACCTGTTGGAGATGTGTTGCCGTGCTCATTACCCTGACGGTCCTGTGCAGATCCTTTATTTTTGCTAATACAGTGGCACCCCGGGTTGCGCACTCAATTCGTTCCGGGGTGCCGTTCGCACCCTGAACAGTGCGCAACCCAGGCGGTGCTTTTGCGCAAGTGTGAAAGCACAATACCGGGCTTTTGCACATGCGCAGACCACGCGGACATGCACAGAAGCATCCGCGCTCTGTGTTGCACTTCGGGTTTGCGGAGTACGCAACCCGAACGTACTCAACACGGAGTGTTCGCAACCTGAGGTAAAGACTGTAAAGAGTTAGCTTCACTTCCTTTGTGTGATTTACTGCTAGCTCGCAGTGCTTACAGGTACCGTTCCTATTTGTGAGGAAGGAAAAAACAAATCACTGTGCTCCATTAGGAATCCCAACATTTCCCTATCCTTGCTTTAACTCCCATCAGCTCCAGTCAGTGGTCAGGCATGGTTGGCGCTGGAGCCCAGGAATATCCAGAGGGCTACAAGTTCCCTAGCCTTGCATTAGAGGATTTAGTTTCTACCTTGCTGAATCAACATCACGTGGCTGTTGTATCCCTCTGGAAAACGTGTGCATCAAACTGCTTTTTGGTACACATTGTTTGGCCTACAAACATCCTGTCAGAGCAATCAATTCTGCATGCTGCTCTGGGGGTTGTCCTACCCTCATCCCGAGACATTTCGGGCAGGGTGTGTGTTTGTGTTGCACTAGTCAAGAGTCCTTGCATGGGCTTCCACTAGCAGGATCAGTTTGCTGAATCGGGTCCAGTGTGTGAACCCTTGGAATCCAGATAGAATTTGGGACAGGGATTCTCACAGCTAGGAAGAGGTGTCCTGTGTCTGCTGGAGTTTTCTAGTTCTTCCTTGTATTCTGATGAACTGCCTTATTTCTGACACACTGCTGAGTTGGAGGCCCTATTTGAATCAAGCCAGCGTGCTTAATTTTGAGCTCAAGACTTTGAAAAGAAGGATGCTGGCCTTCTTTGGTGGCAAGAATTGACAGAGCTGGGCTGTGGCGCGCTAGGAATGTTTCAGGTTTCACTGGCGTTGACTTATCCTCTGAGGCCTTTCTCTGTGTGCCTCCTCTGTGAGAGACCCGGAGGGCAGACAAAATGAGAACAAGGCCTTTTCTGCAGTGGCCCCATGCTTGTGGAATGCTCTCCCTAAGGAGACTCTCCAGGCATCTTCATTACATATCTTTAGGTGCCAGGCAGAAACATTCCTCTTCTCCCAGGCCTTTGGCTAATGAGCCAATCTTTGGCCTTTTAAACTGATGGGGGGTTATTCCTTTTGTTTGTTACTATGTGGTGCATTTTTTGTGTTTTCATATTGTAAACAAACAACCCTCCGCTCCTTGGATGAAGGGCAGTATAGAAACAGAAGAAAGTGAGCCGTTCTAGGTGTACAACTGTTGTTTAACCTTATTTGGAACTTTTCTTACATGTTGAAAGGGCCAGTTTTCCTCCAGCCCTATTCAGGGAGGCTCCAGGGCCTGCAGTCTGGGAAGCCTGCCTAGTCCTTCGTTTCCAGACAGGAGTCCTGCAAATATTCCTTCTCCAGCTTTTTCCCCAATTGGCATTCAGATAAGAAAGACACCACTGTCAGGTATTTTGAAATTTTGCGTAAGTTGTTGACCAGACGGATTTTCTGTTGCATGCTTTTAACCACTTTGGGGGGGGGGCAGCGCTTTGGGACAAAAGAAGTGGCGTAGAAATAAACCCTAATAATACATATGCATTTGATTGGTCCATTTCATCTTCGAACTGGGACCGAGCAAAGACAACTTCTCTAATACAGTCCTGAGCGTCAGAAAGCGTTCCCATTTTCCCATGATTTTTCCGTTCTAACAAGCCTACAATATGAGAGCCAGTGTGGTGTAGTGGTTAAGAGCGGTGGACTCGTAATCTGGGGAACTGGGTTTGCTTCCCTGCTCCTCCACATGCAGCTCCACATGCAGCTGGGTGACCTTGGGCTAGTCACACTTCTTTGAAGTCTCTCACCTCACAGAGTGTTTGTTGTGGGGGAGGAAGGGAAAAGGAGATTGTTAGCCGCTTTGAGACACCTTCGGGTAGTGAAGCGGGATATCAAATCCAAACTCTTCAAATCCAAACTCTTCTACAATAAGGTGGTTGCTGTTTTGTTTTGCAGTTTGCATCCCAGAATATTTGTAACCCTTTCCCCCTCAGTCCCCTTTAGGAATTTACTGTTTTGAAGCGGTTTCACTTATTATCTGTTCATGTTTTTCTCTCCCCCCCCCCACTTTCCCCAAATGCAGATCAAAGACAATTCACTTTCCGCTCCCCAGACATTCCTTCTGTTTCTAACTCCTGCCGACTAGCTCCTGCCGGGACCAGGAATTCCTACACGGAATGCTCTCCGTTAAAAAGCTGTTCCCCCATGAGACTTGTGGCACACAGAGGAATGGCATTTTATCAGAGCTCCCTCGTTTGTCTGCCGTTGACACCTGAAGGTTTGAGCGAAGGGCAGGAGGAGGGAGCCAAGGCTTTGCCTGCAGAGATGTCCTTGGCAGCAGAGTCGAAGGCCAACCTGCACCCGTTGAACGGGGATGCGTTTGCCCATAGCACCCATTTGGTGGTTGCCCGGGTGTCTATCTCGCCAGATGTGCCTGAAGCCTGCAAGGAAGGGCTGACGTTTCTCCACGACCCGGGTAGTTTCAAGGAAAACTATACGGTGGATATGGTTGATCCGGAGATGTTGGACGAGAACTTGGTAAAGGGATTGGCGGAGAATGGTGGCACGCCAATGGCTGGCTTCAGTATTGAAACTTCTTGCATGTGTATGTCGCCTCTGGCTGAAAGCAGCGCCAGTCCCTACGAGAGCAGTAGCATGCAGGTAAGGCTACTGGCTTGATTTCTTAGGCATTCTGGGCCCTGCACACTTGGAACTGTATCTTGGACCCATTGTGGTCTCTCAAACTTAGTGAGGGTGCCATCTTGAATATATGCTGGAGACCATGTCTGTACGGCTAGGGGATGGGGAACCTGTGGCCCTCCAAATGTTGCTGGTCTCTCAACACCCATCAATCCCCAGCAACATATGGAGTGCCACAGGTTCCCCATGTCCAGCCTTCCAGCAGCTGCTATTCACGCTACATCTAAATGGAAACTCCCATGTTCAGCACCAGTATACCTTTAGCATCTGCTTGCGATGCTTGGAAGTGGCTGGCTGGCTGCTGAAAACAATGCTGTTGTCATTCAGCAGAATTATTATTTTCAGTAATCTTTTCCCTTGGAGACTTGCTGGGATCAATGTATTTTTCTAGATGTGTTGAAAGAGGTGTGTATGTACGCATAGGAAAAGACACATATTCCCTGTAGGAAACTAGCAGCCTAATAATAATAATAATAATAAACCTTGAAGACAAAACTCTGGCTATGGCTCAAGTTATGTTTTAACCCGGTGGGCTTGGCCCCCCTGATATTGATGGATGATTTTCAATCATCGTGGGAAAAGGAGATTATAAATGAAGTGCAGACCTGCGGATTGTCGCATCTCTTCCTGGAGTCTATGACATTTAGCCAAGCTAAAGTTGTGATCTCTCAAAGACTGAGGGATATTGCTAGGCAAGAGGACATTGCTCTTGTGAAACCGGGGATGTATTTGGGGGAACAGATATCTCAGATTTCACCAGCCCCTTATCTGGCGGAAATCCACTATGCGGAATACTGTAGGCTCCTTACAGCCGCTAGGTTAAACGTTCTGGAATCGAGGGTTTTGTGGGGAAGGTTCAGGGGAGTCCCATACGCCCAGAGACTTTGCCCCTGTGCTCTGGGAGTGGTTGAGTCAACTGCACATATTCTTTTGATCTGCCCATTCTATGCAGATCTTAGACAAAAACTTATAGCTCCACTCCTATGCCAACATAGCCCAGTAGACAGAGAAAGACTGGTTTTGTATTTGCTGAACAAGTTCACTGGAACAACAACCTTCTCGGTGGCCAAATTTCTTTTTTTTTTTTTTTGGCCTTTAAGCGCCGTAAGGCTAAAATTGACTGTATTGACACGGGTCTAAATGTATAATATACTTTTTGCTGTTTTTAAGTGTCACACTTTTCCAGATGTTTAGACGTTTTAACTTTTGTATGGATAATATGTGCTTTCTGACTAACAGTCGAATAAATTTCCCCAGCCACTCTGGGCGGCTTCCAACAGAACATTAAAATGCAATAATCTAGTAAACATTAAAAGCCTCCCTAAACAGGGCTGCCTTCAGATGTCTTCTAAAAGTCTGGTAGTTGTTGTTCTCTTTGACATCTGAAGGGAGGGCGTTCCACAGGGCGGGTGCCACTACCGAGAAGGCCCTCTGCCTGGTTCCCTGTAACTTGGCTTCTCGCAGTGAGGGAACCGCCAGAAGGCCCTTGGCACTGGACCTCAATGTCCGGGCAGAACGATGGGGGTGGAGACGCTCCTTCAGGTATACTGGACCGAGGCAGTTTAGGGCTTTAAAGGTCAGCACCAATACTTTGAATTGTGCTCGGAAACGCCAGCCTTGTACCTGGCATTGCTCAGGAATTCAGTCAGCCATCCTGATTCAAAATGGAGTCCTGTTGTATCCACACATAAACAGAACCGTGTTCCTTGATCTCAGGAACCCCTCTACGCAAAAGATATGAATGAGTGTTGGTGTGTGTGAGGACACGATGAAGAAATGGGAGAGGGCACAGAGGCGGAAAACAAGCAAACTTAGGACACCAGTTCTAAAAGTTAAATTATTCTTGAAACACCCGGTTCAAGGGAGGGAAGAAGACGAAAGCTGAACTGCCGGAGAACACTGCATTCTTATGCCTGAAGTATTCAGTTGTAAGGTTATGTTAAAAATGCAAGCAAAATGTCTCCTTAGCTGTGGCTATATCCGTAGTTTCTTGGGTGACCCTTTCCAGTGGTAATCTTGTGGCTGTGCTGTGCTTAGGCCGAAACACTGGAGGAAATCCTTTAGCCAAGAATATTTCTCCTAGGGACGCTTCCATGTACAGTAAGCCCACAACGTATGCACAACTTGTGCGCATTCAGGTTTATGTGTGTGGCTAAAAATAAAAGTGAAATTGAAAGGAGACAAGGTTCTGGGAAAATGACTTTGGCAATCCCACCCACCCAATGTGTTTTGGCTATAAGCAATTTTGGCTTTAGGTGCAATCCCCGGAACGTAACCCCCACATAAGTTGCAGGCTTACAGTATATCAGTCGACAATTTGTTGTGGCTTGTTCTGTGTGAAATGGAAGAAAACAAGCTTTCCTCTTCTTGAGCTTCCCATTTGTGGCTTGGTTTGGATCAGCCGGGGCGATGGACTTCTGTTCTGCCAAGCCATCTTGTCTTGTTATCAGGGTGATGGCAATGCTAGCTTTTTGTCTTTTGGTATGCTGTAATTTCTCTGTCTTCTCGCTGCTTTTTAGAACTGCTTTTTTAGACTCTTCTCTCATTTCTTTTCACCAGGCAGACAGTGGTTACAGCACTCAGACTTGTACTAGCAGTCTGATGGACACAGCTGCATCGGAGACCAGTTGCCGAGACAATGACACTCACATTTGTGAGACTCAGAAGAAATTTCATGTTTACAAAACAAAGGTAGGGGTTGTTGTTTAGTCGTTTAGTCATGTCCGACTCTTTGTGACCCCATGGACCAGAGCACGCCAGGCCCTCCTGTCTTCTACCGCCTCCCGCAGTTTGGTCAGACTCATGTTGGTAGCTTCGAGAACACTGTCCAACCATCTCATCCTCTGTTGTCCCCTTCTCCTTGTGCCCTCCATTTTTCCCAACATCAGGGTCTTTTCCAGGGAGTCTTCTCTTCTCTTGAGGTGGCCAAAGTATTATTCTCATGAGGTGGCCAAAGGTAGGAGTGGTATTGGTTAAAGTATCTGGTTTCGAATGTGTAGGTTTCTAACCCTTAATGCTTCCAGAGACACGACTGCAAGCGTGTGAGAGGGGCCTCTTGAAATCTCTGAAGGCAGACCAATGGAAAATAAATTATGTGCATGCCTATTCGGCAGTCCTAGAAAAGTATATGAGAATTTAACTCCCTGTGGAGTATAGGATTTTTCAGCCTGAGACATCTAGTGGCTAGTGACAAGGCTTCAGCGTTTTCTTTTGCCTTGTGGATAGGTTACCTGGAGCACATACTGCCTTGGAGGCGAGAGTAAGAATGCAGGGGAAACAACCAAATCTTACTGCCAATCTTCTAGCAAAATGGGGTTTACTGCCCACCTGTCTTATTAACATTCTTAACACAGTTCTGAATTAGTTTTGTTCCTCCCAGTTTTATCCTTGCAGTTTGTGTAGCTGTGCTCAACCCGCAGCACCCTCACATTCATTTTAATCAGAAAATACAAAAGCTGTTTCACATGATGTGACTCGGAAGCAGCACTGAAGTTTTCCCATACTTTTCACCTTGATAAACTTCACCGAGAAGCAAAGGTCTATTGGCTTGGTCCTTAGTTAGATGCTGTGTTCTTCCCTAGTTACTGTATTTTTCGCTCCATAAGATGCACCTGAACATAAGATGCACCTAGTTTTTAGAGGAGGAAAGGGGGGAAAGCCCTGTTTTTTTGAGGATCAGCTCAAAGTGGTGCAGCTTTTTTTGCAAAGGGAAAAGCCCTGTTTTTTTGAGGATCAGCTCAAAGTGGTGCAGCTTCTTTTGCAAAGGGAAAAGCCCTGCTTTTTTGAGGATCAGCTGAAAGTGGTGCAGCTTCTTTTTCAAAGAGGAAAAGCCCCATTTTTATGGGGTTCAACTCACAGTTTGCAGCTTCTAGTCCTACAGGAAAGGGAGCCATTTCTACAGTTTCCAGACAGGTAATCTAATCAGCCAGTCACATGTAGCTGGGGAAACAAACAGCCTCCCTCTGCATTCAACAACGGAGGCCTGGGCAAGGGGGCAGGGCTGGAAAGGGAGCCTTATCTCTCTCCCCGATCGCTTGCTAAACAGCTGTTCAGTGGCTTCCTTTCAACACCCTCTTCTCTCTTTGTAAAAAAAGAGCACAATCTGCTTTTGGCCCCTAGGCAATTTGGCTCCAGGGACCATGCATTCGCTCCATAAGACGCACAGACATTTCCCCATACTTTTTAGAAGGAAAAAAGTGTGTCTTGAGCGAAAAATACGATAAACTGGTTGGAAGGGAATGGTCAGGACAGCTGCTGCTTTAAATGGTGCAGGGAGCAAATTCCTCTTGGCTTCCTGGAATAAATCTAATTGTGTGTCCTTGTATTTTCTCTCTCTTTCTCAAGCAAGGAAAAGCCACCCCCAACTTTTGGACTGAAAATGAGCCTGTTACTCAATCCAGAAACCATCTTGTAGAAATGCCGCTGTCAAAGTGATTTGCACATCCGCTTAGATGCTTTCTGCGGGGCAAGCAACTGTTCACCGTGAAGCTTAAGTGGGGTTTTTGAGATGCATGGGAGGAAGACTTGACTGACACAATTGCTTTCCACTATCAGAAGGATTGTTGAGCACAAAGCATGTGAAAATGACTCCTGATAACCCGAAGGCCTGATCATACAGGCCCCTGGTAGCTGGGGTGCAGGCAGGACTGTATTGAGACGCTGCTTTGTGGTGGCTGTTGCCGCAAGAAAAGGTTTACCACACCAGAGACATGCACATATCCTCCATGTGGAGATTCAGTTCTTGCAAAAGGCACTTCAGCAAAAACATACAGAATCGTGCAATGAAGAATAATTATAAGCACCAACAGTAGAAATTTCCCCATGTTGTTTGCTTGCTATGAAAATGAATTGTAGTTGTAGATAATGATTGCATTTTTACTTTTAAAATCTTGTCAGAAGTGTACCGTATCCACTATCATACAGTGCATTGTTTCTTAATGGTCATTGGGTTTTTTTTAACCTTTTTAATGAACACCAATGGCATATTTTATTCTCCCCCTGCCCCCTCTAATATTGGAATGAATTGTTAATCAAATGTAATAAAGTCTTCACACCCAGGTTGAAAGTTGTATCTGCAATTTCTAGGGCTCAGTACTGGTGCACCTGGGATAGCAATCTGTTTCATAAGTTGGATCTTTATTTAATACCTTCAAAGTACCATATTTTTCGCTCTATAAGGCGCACCATAAGACACACCTAGTTTTTGGAGGGGAAAAGCCCCATTTTTTTGAGGATCAGCTCAAATTTTGCAGCTTCTTTTGCAAAGGAGAAAAGCCCCATTTTTTGAGGATCAGCTCAAAGTTGTTGAGCTTACTTTGCAAAGGGAAAAAACCCTGTTTTATGGGGTTTAACTCAGTTCTGCAGCTTCAGGAAAGGGAGCCATTTCTACAGTTTCCAGACAGATAATCTAATCAGCCAGTCACATGTCGCTGGGGAAACAGCCTCCCTTATCTCTCTCCCCGATCGTTTGCTGAGCAGCCGCTCAGTGGGCTTCCTTTCAACACCTCCTTCTCTTTTTTTAAAAAAAAGCACGATCTGCTTTTCCCCCTGGGCAGTTCAGCTCCAGGGACCACACATTCGCTCCATAAGACACACAGACATTTCCCCTTACTTTTTGGGAGGAAAAAAGTGTGTCTTATGGAGCGAAAAATACGGTACCTGAGCACTGGGTTTTTTGTCACCTTTGCATGCATTCCCCTCCTCTAACTTCCTTTTAGATGTAAATGGAAACTCGACATGGGAAGAAAAACAAGAATGGTGAACTACCTTGGCAGTGTAAGCTCTGCACCCCTCTTTCTTGGTAACACTTTCTTGGTAATCAGTGGGGTTTAGCGAGAAATCGCAATTAATTTTAGTACAGCTCAAAATCAGGAGCCTGCGAATGTCAGTGACTGGGAAATTCCCTTCTGCTGCATGGAAGGATCATGGGATTAGAAGATGTCTCCCGTGAAGGGAAAGCCCCCCCCCCCACAATCCTTTTAGCAAATAATGAGCTCTGAAGGGATCCCTGCTGGAAAAGTGCTACCCCTTACACTCCAGAAGAGCAATCCTGTCAAATTTCAGGCCTCTTATGGCCCCACTGCACACTATTACTAAGATTCCTTGGCAGCTAAAGGCGGGTTGCCTTCTATGTCTGCTCTTTCTGGGGGTGGGGGTGAGGTTCTGACCCCACGTACCTAATGGCTATAAGTGCGGAGGAGCTTTCTCTACTTCTCTCCAAGCTGCTGCTGCCGGCATGCACACACTCCCTGCTGGACGATACAATTTGCAAATGGCTAATTATTTCACCTTGCAAGCCTAGCAACTGCTTTAAGCAGCTTGGCCAGATTGTAAGAGGTACCAATTATAGTGGTGCCCCGCAAGACGAAATTAATTCGTTCTGCGAGTCTTGTCGTCTTGCGAGTTTTTTCGTCTTGCGAAGCACGGTGCTGCGAACCACTAGATGGCGCTGTTTCCCATAGAAATGCATTGAAGTGCGGTTTCCCATAGGAATGCATTGGGAACTCGCAAGACGTTTTCGTCTTGCGAAGCAAGCCCATAGGGAAATTCGTCATGCGGAGCGACTTCAAAAATGAAAAACTCTGTCGTCTAGCGAGTTTTTCGTCTTGAGAGGCATTCGTCTTGCGGGGTACCACTGTACTTGACTGCATGGAAGCCCTTGCTCCGTATGTTCCTCCACCTTTCTTGGGACGCGGGTGGCGCTGTGGGTTAAACCACAGAGCCTAGGACTTGCCGATCAGAAGGTCGGCGGTTCAAATCCCCGCGATGGGGTGAGCTCCCGTTGCTCGGTCCCAGCTCCTGCCAACCTAGCAGTTCGAAAGCACGTCAAAGTGCAAGTAGATAAATAGGTACCGCTGCAGCAGGAAGGTAAACGGCGTTTCCGTGTGCTGCTCTGGTTCGCCAGAAGCGGCTTTGTCATGCTGGCCACATGACCCGGAAGCTGTACGCCGGCTCCCTCGGCCAATAATGCGAGATGAGCGCCGCAACCCCAGAGTCAGACATGACTGGACCTAATGGTCAGGGGTCCCTTTACCTTTTATGGAAGCCCTGGCTCTGTATGTTCCTCCACCTTTCTTGCACATAGGTAGCGTACTGGTAAGTGTACTATAAAAACCAAACCAACTAGGTTTCCTGTGACACTTCAAAGAGGAGGAGCATCCCAACGTGATTATTGGCTTGGGCACTCCCATCGTGCTAACTAGCCTCTTGTTCAGAGATGAATAATTTTGGTGTTTCTGTGGCAAAATTGTCTGCCCTAGTGACCTTCGGCTGTAGATGATTTTCTCTTCAATACATTCACAGTAAATCTTGGTCTCCTGTAAAAACTTTAACAGGGATCACAAATCATTTGGGGTCTGTAGGCACATTTGCAAACCAGGGAAGCCAGCATGGACATCCTGCCACATAACTGTGCTTTGCTTATAAGCTTAATTTCATGGAGGGGCAGGGAAGAGAGGGCAACCTCTAACTTAAAATTAATGTATTCCTGAGCAGCTCTGGCAACACTAGCTTATTCAAATGTCACAGAATTCACAGCAGGAATTTTTGAGATAAACACTAGGCAAGAGCCACCTGTGGCCTCCATTTATTTTTTTCAGCTTTCTAGAGACACAAGATGGCAATAGGGACAAACATTTAATTGAACCCGGTGCAGAACTCTGAATGTAGACAACAAATTTTGCTTTCAAAATAACTTTACCAGCTCATGGCCCTGTTGTCTGATAAAGATGTACACTCAAATGGATTAGAATCTCAGCAGAAAATGCTCTGACATTAAATTCTCCTATTCAGTAGATTTCTTTTTCTATTCCATCTCAGACTAACTCCCAATTTTACACATTCTTTTTTAATCGTTCTCTAACATTGCTTGATCTAAGGTTTCGTTTCCTAGAACTAAATATCCTAGTTCCTTCCATTTACTGTTTGTCTTCTGCAACCACACTTTAAACACTTTTAGCAGAATTCGGTATCAGTCACTGGCAAATGCCTTCCAGTTTTTTTCTCCTGTGGCACAGCCTTCTCCATAACATACTTGCTTCTATGTGCAGGAAATTTTCTTTTGACTGCTACATTTATGAAGAGAGCCACCTAGCTATAGGCTGTGGAAGCTAGATACAAGTTTTACCATCTCAAGTCCTCTATCAATTCTGCCTTAGCACATGGAAGCAATATGCACTGCTTCCTGAATCAGCCCTCTAATCACTGCTACCGGTAGAAGCTGAATCAATTCTGAAGAGACCTCAACATTTTCCCAACTTACAGGAAAAAGCAAGGTATGCAATTCAGAGGCAGTATTTAAAATGTGGACAAGTGATGTACATTTCACACCTGCAGGATATCCCTCATCAAATGGTTTTTCCAAAATAAATACTATATGCACTTGAGGTTCAAAAGATGGTTCATTACCTCTTTTAATTATTAATATTTTTGTACATGAACAGTTTTAGCGAATGTTATTTTGAAAAGTTTGAAACACCACAGCACATATAGACAATTCTGCATCAGGAACTTGTAAAAATATTCTATACTTTGCAGCTTCTGTAGAATCACCTAAAGATGTCCAGAAGCTTAGCTTTGTTTTTCAAGTGGTGCTTTTAAATACAATACATGAAGAGAAACATATAAAAATAAAAGTTTAAATGACACAAAGTTATTTAAAAGTGGCTTGTAAAAGTATATAAAATATCATTTGTCTTAAACATCAAATATGATGTAAAATTAACTATTTATTTTTGGCTAAATGAAGCTATTTTCTCAATTTTGTCTTCTTTTTCTCTGGTTCATTCTTGCCGCTCAGTTGCTTGGCCTGGCTTGGAATACTAATGCCTTGTACCTGACAGAAAAGGAAAAGGTTAACAATGCTTACTTCTTGTGAAAAGCACAAGCCATTCTCTGCTAGCGTCGGACTTTTAGCTGTGCAATGGAACGACTTTGTCCTGCACACCTGCAAAATGTGTTCTGGGGTTTCCCCAAACCTCCGGAGCAGATTTAGGGAGTATCAAATTGGAGAAGTTACACGGCACAGTGAACTGTTTAGCTGAATGCCAGCCTAATGCTATCAGTTTTTACAATAAAATAATCTTGTCACCCAGCTTCACAACATGTATATTCCAAAACCCTAAACAGAGATGTTCTTTGAGAAGCTGGGGGACGGGGGGAATTTAATGAAGAAAAACTAGACAACAGTTCCCCACTCCTCCCCAATAAAGTCACACTCGAGAGCAGAGTGGTCCAATATGTGGCCCTCAAGGGCTTTTTTGTCGGCCCTCACCTCCTCACCCCCACCCCAGCCCTCCTGCTGTCTTCCCAAAGCTGGGGGAGACACTGGGCTTTGGGAAGGAGTCATGAGGGCTCCGTCAGGGTCCCCTCCATCCTCCTTCCGAAAGCCTGCCTCCCCCCCCCCCGCACGACGAGGCAGTGTGCACCCCACAGGTTCAGTGTCAAAGTCCTCTTGTGGTATGAAAAGTTGGACCGCCTTGTTCTAGTGACCGACAAACAGAACCCACGATACAGATAGGAACCGGCTTGATTCTTAATGGGAGTCACAAGAGACTGGCAGTAAGTTTTCACCCCCAGTACACCTTTTTCCTATGGGAAAAAGTAATGGACAACATGTATCCACTTATACTAGAGAAAGCAAAGTGCTGTTGCACAGAGATAAAATTGTGTGGCTTTTTATGATTTTGTGAAGTTAAGAATTAAATATGTTTTGAATTTGGGAAACTGATAAAGAGGATTGACAATGAATTCAACAGGGAGGACTTGAGGAAGTCAAACGAAAAATGAAATTGAGGAAAGGGAAAATATCTGGCCTACAGAAATAGGCCAGACTCAAGCAATGATATGGACTATATTATTTACGTTAAATGTTAAATGTTTATTGTCTTCCCCGGTGAGAGAGGGGATTGGAAATTTGCTTCCCCCAGTGAGAGGGGAGGGAGGATGAAAATTTAACGGTAATGTAAAGTGCTTAAAATTGTTAAAATCAATTTAAAAAAATTGAAAATAATAATAATAATAATAATAATAATAATAATAATAATAATAATAATAATTGTGTGGCCTCATCTGGCCCTTTTTATACAGGGCTTTTTATATAGGGGTGCAATGTGGTTTTTTCTATGCCGATGCATCCTATACCTTCAAGCAGCCATTCGAATATATTTCGAATATATTCGAATATAAATCCTTGCTACTTACGGTAGGTCTGAGCTAGCAATTTGATGGGCACTTTGCTGGTGAGTGAAGCAGCAGCAGATGAATTTAAATCACTCTGAACCACCACCCGTGTTTTTCCTAAGCCCCCTTTTAATTTCAGTGGGAACTTAGTTCCTTCCCAGCAGGTCAAAATAATAAAAGGCACACTTCCCCCATGCCAACCCATTTAAGAAAAGTAATAGATAACGTATTTCTAGGTGTTTTTATCCAAGAAGGAACCTTCAAATCTATCTCAAAGTTTGCTTTCAGATCTACTTCAAACCAATATGCAAAGCTTTGACTTCTCCTTGTCACCATACTGCTTTCAGTTACTACGCCAGTAACCTACCTTGGGCTCTACCAGGGCCATACGGATCTTCTGGTGCTGAATATTGGAAGCATCTAACATGATGTTCACTATAACCTTGTCAAACGTATAGAAAGGCGTGCCTTCCACAGTGAGAGAGGGAATCTAAAAAAAGAACATATTTCCCCACCTAGTTCAATACAGAATTGATACACTGAAGGAAATAAATAGTAAAAACATTTAAAGTATTTAAAGCATAACATTTAAAGTATTTAAAGCTTTGGCTTTCAGGAAATATGCAAACTATACCAAGCCCCTAAGGAAAGCACCAGCTGCATATAAGTAATTTGGTTTATGTAAGGATCTGGACTGCTATCCAGAGACAGGCACCTCAACTGCATTTCTAACAGAGTAATCTATCTAGATTCCTTCAATCAGCTTCACAAAAAAACACACAAATAGCATGCACACAGCCCTGAAACCAGTTTCCCTTGTAACGTATCTAATGCTAAACTTGCAAAAACACACATTAACCTTAGTAAGTTTGAAATGCTTCTTAGTGGTGGGGAGTTGTTCCTACTGCATGTTTCTGGATTTTGCTGTTTCTCAAAATCAGCTTCAACTTTGATGCCACATTAGTTTTAGACATTCAGTCTAAACCTCTGAACATGCTTTGCATAAGTGGCAGCTGGGCTTTGTGTGACTTCCCAACTAAAAAGATCCCATACAAAAACTAAGACGCCTTACCTCCTCATTGTACAGAAGGGCTGGTTTTGGCTTGTCTTTTTCTTCGAAGAAGACGGTGCCTTCTAAGCCATATTTGGGGATCAGAACGACAATTGCGTTTTTCCGTACAAACAGGATATATGCCTCTTCATTCACCACGCCTTTGCTTTTGAAAAACAACTGTGGTAGGGAGAAATTGAAACCATTTTTGATGTTTAACTACAATAAATATAATAATGTATTTTAGCTGCCAGGCAAAATATATTTATTTATTTAATTTGTATAAATATAATAAATAAATAATACTTAATAATAATGATGATAAATGATTATCTTCACTGAAACCATAGAAGAAGCAGGTACATGTTTCCTCTACAGTGAAAGGCAGCACCCAGATGAATGAATTAATCCCACTCCCTTCCAAAGGGCTTAGACAAATACTTTGAATTTTATACTGAACAGATGAACCAGTGGTGTTTTTCTTCCTATAATGATGATGATGATGATGATGATGATGATGATGGGCGGGGTACAAATAATAATAATTTATTATTTGTAGCCCGCCCATCTGGTCGGGTCCCCCCAGCCACTCTGGGCGGCTTCCAACAAACATTAAAATACATCAAAATGTCACAGATTAAAAACTTCCCTAAAACAAAATGTCACAGATAAAAAACCTCCTAGCATTCACATGCTGAGGTGGGTGTGGGGAAGAGGGGGAGGCATATGAATGCACATAGATGCACTTCCTAGCAGCTCTTCTTTCTCTAGCAAATGACTGACCAGACTGTCCTTCCACTCACTTCTGAAACAACCAACACGACTGCAGAGTCCTACGCAGAAAGGTGCGTAGGACTCTGGGCAGTTTTAGCAGCCATTTGAATATGTATACAAAACAGAAATGAACCGCCTTTTTACACAACACTCTTGAGTTCTCAGGGGGGGGGGAACCTAGATAGAATATTGCAGGCACTATGGAAAGTATAATCTATTCAAATTTAAGACCATTTCAGTTCCAGAGATATCTATGGCATAATTAATTCTCTCCTCTGCCAAAATTAAGAGGACAAGTGATCTTGACTTGGGCTGGATCATTCTTAAAAAGCATGCTTCTAAAGATTCACAATGTAAATATAGCCGTCTGACCAACAGCAGCTTCAAATTCCCAAGTTTCCTGTTTGTTCACAACACAATATCATTCATTATGATGCACTGCTTAAACCAGTGATGGCTAACCTTGACACTCCAGATGTTTTGGGACTACAACTCCCATCATCCCTGACCACTGATCCTGTTAGCTAGGGATGATGGGAGTTGTAGTTCCAAAACATTTGGGGTGTCAAGGTTAGCCATCACTGGCCTAAACTGTCGCAACGAGAGAGAGAGCTTCCAAGCGACCCATCCCCCAATTGATGGCACTTTGCTGAAACTAAGCAGGTATGATCAACGGGAAGAAAAGGATATACTTCTTTGGGAGGGTGGAGATCATTTTGCCTCATCTTTTGACTCCTCAAGAATCCCCCAAGACTGCAAACAATATAAAGCCATTTAAAAATCACAACATCAAGGTGAAGCAGCCATCACTCCAGCACTCCTTTGTTCCCAAATGCTTTGTGGAAGAAAAAGGCAAACATTCACCTGAGTGTGGAAGGCAACCGAAGCTCTCTGGGCATACTGAGCCATTTTATGCCTGTAATTTAGATTCTTGCACAAATCTGCCAATTTATGTTTATCCGTGAGGTCAGGATAAGTGCTGTCTGCCCCTATGGCCACAGCCAGCAGCCGATGCACTATAATATCAGCATACCTGCAATGAAAGAAGAAAACATTCGTCACTGACAACAAGCGAGAGCCAACCGCAGTTTGTTTCAGGTGCACAGAATCCCGTGTTAAACATCCAGGTTTTGCAGCTTGCATCTTATGCAGTAGTTCACTTGTAAACTATAATTTGGAAATTGAAATTGTTTGGAATTAATATTTACACTATCTTGTATACTTATTAAGTCTTGATTACCACTAATTTTATTGCCAATAATTTTAAATTCAACTGTGTGAGTGTAACTGCTGTTCTTGTGTTGTCTTGTGCTATGAGCTTAAAGCTGAAATAAAGTTGATTGATTGTAAACTATAAGCAATGAAGGAAGAACAAAGGTGTGCAAATAAAAACCTTGCAGAGTGTCAGTTGTTCCTCACAGGAGTGTCTCTCCGCAGGGCTTCAGCTTGCCAGCAAAAGAAACCCTGTAGTTCTGTTCATGGTAGGGCTGGTGGAGAGGACTTTTTCCTTTCTCGCTATCCTGAAATCTTCCTGTGTTATGCAATATGCTCAGGTTTGGGGCCAGCTGCCAATCCCAAACCTGAGTACTATATTGCTTTATTTGAGGTGGGGGGAGAGATACTGAAGTGTGAAAAGAGGAGGGAGTATTTCCCCTTTTCCTATTCATGATTTCCCCCTGGAAATAGCTCGTGAAACATGTCCACTCAACTCAAATCTTACTTCCAGATTCATTTCTCCTGAAAAACTGTCCATTTAGTGCGAGGAGCATTTTCTTCACCTCATGGGAAAAATATGATAGTGCACGTTTAAAGTACTTGGCACATTTGATTTCTGTATTTCGTGAAAGGTTAAAATCCAAAGGTAAAAATACCAAAGCAGTGTCAGATCCGAATGTCAGGTAGTTGTTTATCTCTTTGACGTCTGATGAGAGGGCGTTCCACAGGGCAGGCGCCACTACTGAGAAGGCCCTCTGCCTGGTTCCCTGTAGCTTTGCTTCTTGCAGTGAGGGAACCGCCAGAAGGCCCTCGGCGCTGGATCTCAGTGTCTGGGCAGAACGATGGGGATGGAGACGCTCCTTCAGGTATACAGGACAGAGACCATTTAGGGCTTTAAAGGTCAACACCAACACTCTGAATTGTACTCGGAAACTTACTGGGAGCCAATGTAGATCTCTCAGGACCGGTGTTATATGGTCTCGGCGGCCGCCCCCAGTCTAGCTGCCGCATTCTGGATTAGTTATAGTTTCCGGGTCACCTTCAAAGGTAGCCCCAGTATATGAAGCAGGACTTCAAAGGTTTCTGGCCTGTTCTCCTAAAAGGCTGTTGAGGAAAGTCTAGCCCTTTTATAAACTACATTCTGTGGCTGTCCTTTGTGTGTTCACACAGGTCCCCCTTAAAAGCAGTTACAGCTATGGGGCGGTCCTACGTGGCTGGAGGTTGAATGTGAATTAGATAGTCACATGCATCTTTTCCTGAAGTCTGATGGGGTAGGCGTTTGTGTGCATGTATAAATGACACAGGCAGTACGGAACCAATGAAGCTCTTTTCATCCTAATACATCCTGCTTGTATTGCAGATGCTTCATGCAACAGTTGTCCAGAAATTTGGACGGCGTTTCCCTATGCTTTAATCCTACCGCTATCAATATTATAGAAATGCGTACTCAGTATGAATTTAAAGGGCATGGGAATTGAGTAGGACAACCCCCTCTCTCTCCTCTCCATTCTTCCTTCCTTCTGCTCCCCCTCAGCTGATATACTCAGCATTCAATAAGCCCTGGAGGCTCAAAGGCTCTTAAGGACTTTCCATCAATCAAATTCCCTCGCCAAGATTTATTCTATGCTTTATCACAGTGATGGCTGACCTTGACACTCCAGATGTTTTGGGACTACAACTCCCATCATCCCTGACCACTGATCCTGTTAGCTAGGAATGATGGGAGTTGTAGTTCCAAAACATCTGGGGTGTCAAGGTTAGCCATCACTGCTTTATCAACTAGTTCCTGCACAAAATCAAAAAGCGTAAACGGTTCAAAATTCTGCAAGACAGTCCCAAAGTATGCATAGAAAGCAAGAAGACAGTAAGCAAGTTTGCCATATTTGCACAATTTGTAATGAAACTTTAGTATCTGAACTGACGAAAGCAACATTGAAAGGAATTTATCCTAGGGTGATTTAGTAGAATGTGGCAACTGTCGAACTATATTTTTGACAAGCAGCAACACACACATTTTTTTCCTTTTCAAAATTTCATGAGGAGTACCTTCTGATAGGTGAAGTAAAATGTGTATAAATAGGAGATGCTAAGCCGTAGTGACGAAAATCGGTGTCCATTCCAGAGCAAAAGTAAACTGCTTGCATCATGCAGCGAGTAGCCAGGATACGTAACAAAGTGTTCAGGTAAGGAAAAGAAGGTGATTCTGCACTGTCAAGAGAATCAGCCAGGGATTTTGCTGAGTCAGTTTTGATGTCCAAACCCTATAGAAAAAAGAAGTAGAGGGGAGTTGCTTTTTAAATAAATAAATAAATAAATAAATAAATAAATAATAATAATAATAATACAACTCCACGTGAGGTATTCTGATCCCAGCTAAAATCTGAAAGAAAAATATACCTATCCGTTAAGAACTTGATCCTTTATCCATTTCAATTCCAAGCATTGATAACTTGCCTTAGACTTTGCAGCCTTCACAAGGATGTCATAATTTGACGGAGGTGGAGCAGGATGCTTTCTTAGCAAGGCATGCTCTGAGAATTCATCATAGATCTTTTGCGCCACAGAGATGTTAGCAAGCAACATGAACTCTTCAACCATGGAGTTGGTTTCTCTGCCAACAGGAAATATTACACTTATAAGAAGAGAGGCCGTCATGGAAAGCGATAGTTAACATTTGATATGTTTGTTCTGGGGAAGCACAAAGAATTCCTAGGTGAACTTCAACACTCTTGCATATTTTATACATGATACACAAATGCCTTTTAGACACTGTTCCCTGTCCCTGTGACCTAATGTCAGTTTTGAGGCACTCTGGAGTGTGTTTGTTTTAGTGGACAGGCTCAAATTTAGATGTACACATTTCAAAGTTGTAGACTACAGCTTATAAAATTGAGATGTGTTGCTTGGTTGTAAAGTGCCACATACACTAATGGTTCTCTGTAAGTTAACCAAAATTATTAAGTCCATGTTCACAATTTTCCAGCCGTCCCGACTTTTCCACAGAACCATTTTTCTAAACGCTCTAAACAGAAGTGTACCATAATATATTCATAAACAGTCCACGTTCTGTTATTTATGTTGACGGTATGCAACATATACTGTCAACTGCTTTGATATTTTGAAGTGGCCTCTGGTGTGGAGAGCTGCATTGTGCACATCTTACTTCCATTACGATGCACATGTGAACAAATAATTGGGACTGCAGCGAAAACAGCAAATAAAACATACTTGAGCTCCTTCGTCTGTAAATCAATAGGATCGTGGGTTTCACTATCCATGTGGAAACGAACTTCAGGTGAAGAGAGAGTTAAAGCCCTGGAAAGTAATAGATATGAGAATAGTAAAATATTTTACAGAGCCTATACATCATACAAACAAGGTACCGGTAGAAAATGATGGCAATAATTACAATTTTCTATTGATATTTAATCTATCTTTGGAAATTGCTATATTCATTGCAACATTCTCCTTGTGGCAAGGAGTCCCAGAGCTCATTTTTCTTCATGCTAAATTCAGCCATTTGTTCTGGATGTTTTGTGTCTCAGCATCTCTGTATTAGTCAGAGGGGTGTCCCCTTCCTCTCCTCTCCTTGCACTCCTCAAAAATCTTATCCAGAGAGTCCCCAAACCCTCTGCAGATTTTGAAGGTGTGCAGGGGCCAGCTGGCAAGAGGAATGACAGCACTGGATACCACACAGAATTGTTGTTGTCATTAATCTTTCAGTTCACTTTCTAATTTCCTTCAACACCTTCTCTGTCCCTTTCCCCTCAGAGAAGGGAGGCATCCTTTCCCACCTCCGCTCACGCCAAACTTCTTTTGTTTCTTGGTCATCTTTATTCAGCATGCAAGGAGTTCCTGGCGGTTCCATGGGTCCAACGAACAGGCTACGACACAGCTCGGGGGTGCAGGAGATAGGAACCCTGAGGCCCACCTGAAATTGGCATTATAAACGCACCAAGCACTCACATTTGGGACTGCTGCAAGTTGCAGGGTGTAATGGTGCTCATGGTTAACCAGTCTTTCAGAGCAGTATGAAAACTACTGTGCTATCTTATCTGCTGTTGTTTTCTTTAGGGCAGACAACAGGAAGATCCACTCTAGCAAATGCTAAGTGGCTATATTGGCTCATAGTGACTTCACATGGGAATTTGATAAGGTTATAGGGAAGGATCAGAAGTACTATGATGCTGAGGTTTGGAAAAAGGAGTTGTTTTAAGTAAAATGAATTTTTTGTCTTTTAGGTTATTTTAAAGTTAGGAGCATGAAAACTGTTAGAGAGGATAGATAATGAAATCAACAGAGGGGGACATGAGGAAGTCAATCGAAATATGAAATTGAGGAATGTAGGAAAGCCTGGCCCACAGAATTGGGCCAGGCCCAAGCAATGATATTAAACACTGTTAGTAAGGTTAAATGTACAATGATTATGCCTACCCTTGTGAGAGAGGGGGATGAATGTTGCTTCCCACAGTGAGAGGGGGGAAGTATGGAAATTTAACCGGTATGTTCTTAAAAATTGTAAAAATCAATAAAAATTTCGAGGGGAAAAACAAAACAAAAAAAAGCAACATAGTGACTTCACATGAATGAAAAGCTGTGCAGAAGAAGACCTGCAGTAAGAACTACTTACCCGTTATCTATCCGACGCTTCTTAAGAATTTTGGCTAGTTTATTTAGTCCACGCAGACTAGAAGTAATGTCATCATTCATGCTGGAAGAATCTATTTTCATTTGTGCCTCAGCATATGTAAGGGAAGCCTTTGGACAGAAATATATAATAAAAGAGGAGCAATCAACATAAGGGCAGCAGTGATGATTCCTAAGAGAACCCCATCTCAATGTGACATTATTCAAAAAAAATTATGATGAAAGTTTGAACTGGGCAACCTTCACTGCTTTTACATCACTAACTCTGAATGCATACACAACAAGCTTTGCTGTTGATTTTGATCCATCTTGTCTGCTACTCGTCTTTTTGTGGCATGTATCAAGCTCATTTATATTTCCTTTATTGAATCGTAATTGTATTTTCATTGCTTTTTTGTTCACCACCTCTGGATGTAAAAGTAACATATATATTTCAATATACAATTAAGTAAATAAAGAATTATTTTCAGGGCGCCAGACATAGCAAAACGTAGTTTAGATTGTAAGTAACACTCAAGTAGACCCACTGAAATCAGTCAACTTAAATCCATTTAAGTCTACTCTAAGTATGATTTAGCTTTGTCCAGATCTATCGCTGAAGAAACAACCAACGTGATTTCAGCCACTCACATTATCTGGACTGGATAGTATATATATCAGGTAAATAAACTTGGAACTCTCCCATTTCCAGTGTCTTATGTGTAAACATATTCAATGCCCCAGTATTAAGCAGGAGTTCAAAATGGCACAATTCAGCATTTGTTGTTAAATAATCCAAATAAATGTGAACCTTACCTTGGAATTAATTACACTTTTTGTAAATCTAGTCTTCAAGATTTCAGCATTGTGATTCATTTCCCATATACAGGAAAATGCAAGCCTAGGAAAGGAGTAGAAAGTTGCTGATGAAACAGGAAAACTTACTTGCAGCTGTCTTTGATCCTAGGAGATGTGGGAAGACCCGTTCTGTAAACAGAATTGTTTTCTGTTTACAGAAGAGAAGTTATTCTTAAATATCTAAAAACTGTATCCACACAATTACCTGTCAACATTGGATCTCAACGAACACAAGTTTGAACTGAGCAGCTCTGGAACCATATCGATCCTCTGCAAAAACACACCAAAAGTTGTCTATGGTTATTCATGACCAAAAAAATAATATATATTGGCATAGTGAACATGTATAGAACTGTACTCATGTTGTTAATTTGATCAAGGATATGTTGTTAACCTTTCTCACATTACATTTCCTATTTTTCAACCAAGTCCTGGGTATGGTGCCTTCAAAGCCCCTTTCAAAGTCCAGGGCAAGAGAGAACGAGAGGAGCTTATGAAGAAGCCATTGGAAGCTCCTCTCAAAAAAGCCCTCTCTTGCCCTCTCTTCTGAATGACGTTGAAGACTGAAAAAATTAGCCCTTTGAAATTAGCTTCTGTAGGCAAAAAGGGTCACCCAACGTCAGGTTAAAAACCAGTCAAAAGGAAAGTCTTATCGTGATGAAAGTACAATAGACAATGCTTTTCACACGATTTTGACTCAACCAAGGTTGTGTTTTGGTCAGTTCTCTACCCTTGGGATCCCAGCAACTGTTAATTTTTGGTTAATTCTTTTACTGGGAAACTGTTATTCAATAGTATGATTGGTTACCTTCAGAAATATAATGCATTTCATGTCTGAAAGAAACCAATACAGGGAATTAAAATACCACCCGAAGGTAAATAAATACTAACAGGAAAATATACCTTTTCACACAGATACACAGTTGTGCCCCTTTTTGCAGATTCCTGGTCCAGGGCGTTTCCCGGACGAATAAAATGACTGACATCTGCTATGTGTACACCAACCTAGTAAGTAAACAGGTTGTTCAGAATTTTCAAAAGTAGGCATTTTATGAAACTTCTCACTACCTCAAGCCATCAATCAAAAACATAAATAGCTCTGCTGCATATAACCCTTTACTTCTAACTTCCCATGTTTCTTGAAGTCATTAGAGAGATGTTTTGTTGCTAAACTTGTCAGTAACAGTGCAGTGCCACATACTTCAGATGAAATCAAACAGTAAAAAAGGTAAAGGTAAAGGACCCCTGGATGGTTAAGTCCAGTCAAAGGTGTCTATGGCGTGTGGCGCTCATCTCGCTTCAAGCCGAGGGAGCCAGCATTTGTCCACAGACAGCTTTCCGGGTCATGACTAAACCACTTCGGCACAATGGAGAACCATGATGGAAGCCAGAGTGCACGGAAACGCCGTTTACTTTCCTACCACGGCAGTACCTATTTATCTACTTGCACTGGTGTGCTTTTGAACTGCTAGGTTGGCAGAAGCTGGGACAGAGCAATGGGAGCTCACCCCGTCACAGGGATTCGAACTGCCGACCTTCCCAGGAGGCTCAGTGGTTTAGACCACAGCGCCACCCGTGCCCCTATAAATCAAACAGTATAAGCCTATGCATTATCTACTCAGAAGTAAATAGACTTCAATTGTGCATAGAACTACAGAGTTCAAGCGTGGAACTAGAAAACCAGGAACTGAAACACACTGGGAACAAGCACAGTGAATATATTTTAAGCTACAGCAGCATCCCTACATTTATTTACACAAGCCTGCCTTCAAGTACACTATGTGTGTAACTGGCTGTAGTACTGCAGCTGAAGAGTGCTCATAGTTCATAGAACAGAATGAAAGCATACCTGAATGCAACCCACAAACCTGAGCATAATAAATATATTTATAACGGAAGAAACAGAGCCTTTTCCTCTTGCTCTGGGTTCTTTTATTCTCCTACCCTCACATGCAGAAAGCAAAATGTTCAAGACCTAAAGGATGACTTAGATATACAGACTAAAATGCATGTCAGCCTTCACCTGACTTACCTCTAGATTTCCATTTTCCAGCTCTCTACAGTGCAAGGCATCGTCAATATCAGTACAGCCAGGGGGATCCACGCTGCATACACACAAATGCCTCAAGTCCTCTCTCAACTTCATATCCTGAAATTTTGTTTTCCAGCAAACGTTTTATAAACTACTACAGAACATTATAATAATTATGAAAAAAAAAGTTCACCATACTGAAGAAACTGCTTAATTATAAAACATGGTAATTAAGACAAGTAACCTTGGAATGAGCCCTTTTTTGTTGCCGCAAAAACAGCATGGAAGCTTGCAGCACAAAAGACAACGAACTTATTTTGGCATACATAAGCCACAGCCAGTTTTTCAGAAGCATAAACTGGTCACTTAAGCAAGTAGGTATGCACAGGATGTGATTAGAAAGAGAAGAGCACACTTAAAAAAAATTAAAAAACACATGAAGATGAAAGGCCAATCAATGCAAGAGAGAGCAGGAAATATGCCATCTTGCTATGCAGAGCACAAATAAATACAATTTCTAATAAAACTGATGCAATATTGAATCAGAAAGGTGCAATGCAATCCAATGCTACTTGGAAGATTAACAGTTTAAAGAAACTGTTTTAAAAGGGGAAATTACCGCCTGAAATGACAACTGTTATGCAATAAATTTGTGGGAAAGCTGTGGACAGTTGATATCCATAGTTAAGGATACTCTGCAGACGTACAGTTCATGCTAATTTCATAAAAGAAACAGTTTGAAATTGACTTTCAGGAGGTTTCAATCACGTTGGAGAAACTTAGCAGCGAATTTCTGTCAGCTTGAGACAATTAAAGTGCAATGAGTAGAATCAATGTTTGCAGAGAGGCAGAGGTTTTAAGAAAAAAACATGAGTTTAAAATCCCTCATTATTATGGAAGTGAATCTGAATAATCACTTTTCTATTTCCATTATTAATCATTGTTCCCGCTGCAGCACAAATTGCATTGCAAACCTATGGTGATGTTAACGAGTTAGTACTTCTGAACATTATCAGTGCTTACTGTACCTGGTCAGAAATGCTCCAGGGCATCTTGGGCAGGAAGCTAAGAACCGCTTGTGAGAAAGCTTGGTGAGGAACATCATGTTCAAGCAACAGGACTTCAGTCTCAGTCTCCTTATCTCCAGCTGTTCCTAAATTCTTTACAAAATGACCCTAAACCAATACACGTCTTCATTAATATTGTGAAACAATGCCATTTTGAAAAAAACATTAATATTAAAACTATTAAAAATAAATATTATTATAGGTAGCAATCCTATGTGCAACTTACTTGGGATGTGAAATTCTCACTACATTCAGTAAGAATTACCGTATTTTTCGCTCCATAACGCGCACTTTTTCCCTCCTAAAAAGGGAGGGGAGAAGTCTGTGCGCGTTATGGAGTGAAGGCACGGGGCGCCGCTTCTGCTGCTGCCCGCCTGACGCTCCCCTGTGCGGGCAGTTTCACCATCCGTGGCCACCGCCAGCGGCAGGAGGGCGGAGGAGGGGAAAGCAGCTCGAAATCGGGCTGTTTTCCCCTTCTCTGTGGCCACCACCAGCGGCAGGAGGGCGGAGGAGGGAAAAACAGCTCGAAATCGGGCTGTTTTCCCCTTCTCCGTGGCCACCGCCAGCGGCAGGAGGGCGGAGGGGGGGAAAGCAGCTCGAAATCGGGCTCTTTTCCCCTTCTCCGTGGCCACCGCCAGCGGCAGGAGGGCGGAGGAGTTTTACGCTATCCTATTTCCTCTTCTTTGGGAATACGGTAAATACCATAAGGCCCCGCGCGCCCCTGGCTGCTGCGCGCACACAGCCCTCTTGACGGTCACTGCCCCGCCACCGACGGCGTCCCTCCAGAGCACGTCGCTCAGACGCGCTTGCTCGCGAGCGGGGCTAGCGGGAGGGAGGCAGCTGGGCGACCCACTGCAACCCTGACGGGGCAGCTGCTGCAGAGACCCTGGGCGGGTCAACATTTGATTCAGAGTATTTTTTTCTTGTTTTCCTCCCCTAAAAACTAGGTGCGCGTTATGGTCCGGTGCGCATTATGGAGCGAAAAATACGGGTATTCCCAAGTAGGCATACATCGGATCGAGCGCTTACCGTATTTTTCGCTCCATAAGACGCACTTTTTTCCTCCTAAAAAGTAAGGGGAAATGCCGTGCGTCTTATGGATCGAATGTGTGGTCCCTGAAGCTGAACTGCCCAGGGGCAAAAGCAGATCGTGCTTTTTTAAAAAAAAAGAGAGAAGGGGGTGTTGATAGGAAGCCCCCTGAGCAGCTGCTCAGCAAAAGATCGGGGAGAGAGATTCCAGCCCCACCCCCTTGCAGAGGGAGGCTGTTTCCCCAGCGATATGTGACTGGCTGATTAGAGTATCTGTCTGGAAACTGTAGAAATGGCTCCCTTTCCTGAAGCAGCAGAACTGTGAGTTAAACCCCATAAAACAGGATTTTTTCACCTTGCAAAGTAAGCTCAACAACTTTGAGCTGATCCTCAAAAAATGGGGCTTTTCTCCTTTGCAAAAGAAGCTGCAGAAATTTGAGCTGATCCTCAAAAAAATGGGACTTTTCCCCTCTAAAAACTAGGTGCGTCCTATGGTCAGGTGCGCCTTATAGAGCGAAAAATATGGTATTTAAGTATAACAGCTTCTGTGTTTCTGAATCAGGATATGAGCAAAAACAGGTTCCATCACAGACTTGGTGACCACAGTCACAAGGCTTAAATAATTTTGTAAACAGGATGATAAGTAATGGTAAATGGCTTTCAGGCCACACATTGCCCACTAGTATATACAACAAAAGTAGTTCAAGTTAACCTCTTGTGTCTTCCTTTTGTAACAGTTTGATCATCAGGGTGATTGGTTAAATCTTTGGAGGCAATTAGTTTCCTTTCAGACTTACATTAGGATATCTCGAAGTCCTAGGCCAGCCATCAATAGCAACAATAATTCTTTGCCCTTCAAGTGTTGAAGCCTGTCTTGTTTCTATTCGGATTCGAGGGATTCTGCGATCAGCTGGTGTAAACAAATGTCGTCTTGCCTGTTAGGAAGCAGGGGGAATGGCTTTTACTGAAATTAGGGAATTCAGGTAGTGAAGAAAGTATTCCGCAACCGTTGCTCTTACCTCTTTTATTTGTGACTTAGAAAGCATGCCACAAAAAGGCCTCCAGTTTCTTTTTATGATGCCCACAACTCTGCCGGTCAGGCGCAGCATACTCTTGTTCCCAGAGGTCTTCAGCTAGGTTTAAAAACATATACAATAAATATAAAGTGGAATTATATAAATAACCAGGTTCCCCAACCTGCCATGCTTTAGTGGTAAGAATATTCCAGGTCACACCCCATATTATGACATCATTTGAGCTACTCCTTGACATAAACTTCCCTTAAAGCATTCTGAATAGAATACTGCAACAATTCATTCACGAGCCAGGCTGGCTTGTGTAATTCTACACAAGCATAGGATTTAGTTTTGTTCACTTACCGGTATTAAGTATTCTGACAACTTGCGTTTCAATCAGGAAAACAAATTACAATGAAATAAAAGGCAAGTTTCTAGCATTTATAGCCACAGAGATCCCTTGAAAGTGTGTGGATGGAAATTTAAAACGTCAAAAGAAGTTTAAGATTTCCCGTGAGCTTTTGCAGCTCCTGGAGCTCCACCTGCCTTTCCAAGACCAGCAGCAGAAGAATAAAATAACATTCTGCACTAATCTGGACCAAAATCTATACCATGAAAAACTGTATTCTGCAACTAAAAAACTATGGAAATAATTAAAATATCCAAAAGTACTCTCATTTTGTCTCATTAACTCAGCACCTGCCAGTCCTAGGGAGTTCTACGAATTATCCTGTGGGGAAGGGAAGAGGAAACTCAGGGATGGGCAACTCTTAAGACTTTTGTCAGAGCAGGGGTTTTCTCCCATTCAATCTGCATGCTCAGTTTCCAGACATGCTCTTGTATGGATCACTTTTATTTCTTGCTCCGAGTTTGAATCATGGAAGGAAATAGCTTCCGGTCGAGGAATAGAGGGTTGTATAACCAAACCTTATTTGGTTTTTGTATGTTGGCTTGTCATTTTTGGACACTCTATGGAGATGTGGCTATGGGGGGGGCACCATAAGAGCTCCTGCACTTCAAAAGTTATCACTACCCCACTGTGTATGCAGAGGCCCCACCCCTTGGCCTCAGAAAAATCTTCTGAAACTCCAGCTAAATTTGAAGATTTCATCACGCACCGCCCACATTTTCAAGACCATTCTTCTAGGGTTGCCATATTCCCAAAAGTGGGGGGGGGGAGGTGAACCACTTTGGCTGATTTTCACTTTTGGGAATATCGTAACCCTACATTTGCCGATTCAGCGAAAATCAGCCTGGACGACATTTTGACAGTTTGATTCCCGGACGTTTGGCAGCCCTAATTTTTTCTAGCTGGAATGCTGCTTTTGAAAATTTAAGATGGAATTCTGAGAATGCTAACTTTTGCACCTTTTTTCCCAATGCATGCAGTCAGAGGACACATGCATCCAAATAACTGACTGCCAAATCAATTAAGATGTACACACTGATGAAAACAGTCAGACTTCATTGCAATAATAAGAGCCAAGTGCGGAAGAATAAAGAAACCTGGCATGTTCATGTCATACACTGTTTTCCTTCTGTTCTTCTTTTTCCACATCGTCCTCTTCCTCCTGATCCGCCTCATCAAGCAAGACCACAGAGGATGGTGCAACCCAGGCATCTTTTGATAACAGCTCCACACCTACGATGTCTTCATGCACCGCACGATTTAAATTTCTAAGCCCTTGTATTATTACCTGTAAGCATCAAGCAAACAATCAGTTTTAAGGATAATAGTCGCCTTATGAAACCACGTATTATCCCATAAAAATAGTAGAGGGATTCCCAGCTGTAAACCTGGTTATCCATGTGCCTTGGGAGTATTGTCTCCCAACAGAGGGGCTGGATGAGTTCCAGAAAAGGCCTGAAGTGAGAGGGAAATGTGCATTGACCCATTGCTAATTGCAGACTGGCCACTACAGTCAGAGTTACATCTCCTAGCTTTCTTCAGTGGCCCAGTGCAAATGTAACAATTAACCAGAATTAAGTGAACAAAGCTCATTTAGGATTAAGATCCCAAATGTACAGTGAAGCCATGGTTGAGCTTCAACCATGGTTGAGCTTCAACCATGGTTAAGCTTCAACCATGGTTAAGCTTCAATAGAAAAATGTTGGTACGATCCGCTGATTGCCTTGCAAGCCAGAAGTGGGCAATCTGCTTTTACAACAGACCTCTCTATGCAGATGCAACTCTTAAGTATAATATTTAAGCAGAGGGTGCTTTTGATGTAGCATTTCAGCATGAGCCTGAGCTTATTCTGAAGCCCTGCTGATTTTAGTGTGAATCGGTGTCTAGTAGACTGTTCTCAAATTGCAGCTGACGGGTAAATTCACAAATTTAAAAATGATCCCTTACCTCACCCTATCAACCCATCTTCATTTAAATTATGCAAAAAATAAATAAATCAAAAGAGTATTCATATATAAAACAATTGCACCTTTTCCCAATGAAGGATTTCACAGGCAATCGTGCATCAAACAAACCTCTCTCTCATCCCCATCACCGTGAACCCAAACTGTAGCTTCAAGGTAATTATCTCTGTTAGCTCTGAAGGTTCCTTGAAGGTAAAGGCCAGACTTGATACCCTGCTGCAGTTTGCTGAGTGGAAGATGCTCAGAGAAAATGATCCTTCCATTTTCTATTTCATTCTGTAAGAGCCAGATGCAGATACAAGAAACAGTTAGGCAGGTTTGGACATAATCTAAACCATGGTTTAGTGTTACTCCATGCACCAAGAGTAGGTTACCAGAAGCATCTTCTTCAGGTTTTTAAACAACTGAACTTCTCCATAAAACAATAATAAAAAATGGTTTGATTTTACAGAGCTAAACATACAGAGTTCCCTGATGTCAGGCATAAAGGAGAATTCTGGCTATTTTAAAACTGAAAGTGGAAGTTTTCAATCTCTTCCTCTTACATGTGAAAGGACAGGAGAGTACGTGAGCCAAAGGCTTGTCACAACTCGTGCACCTAACACTACATCTGAACCAGCTGGATGTTTCGCCAGGTCCCTGACCCTCAACTTGTTTCCATAGAATGAAGCTACCCTTCCCAGCCCCCTCAAATACCAAGTATGAGTGATTTGCCTAAGCTGATGATTTTAGGGCTAGAGCTTCATGGGCAGGACTGGTGGTGATATTTATGGTGCAACTATAGTTTTGTTGTTGCCATGAGTTTGGAAGTGGTTCTTTGCCAATCTATCCTTAGTTTGCAATCTTTCCAACCCTCTCTTCTGCTTCTTGCCACATCGCAGGAACACCAAAGAAAAATGGAGACCACTGCTGAACAGCACAAAGAATGATGCCACATTCTATTCAGCATTTCTCAAATAAACTTGAGAAGAAAACATTTCCACAAGACTCAATGATATATTTTCTACAATACTAAAGTTATACTAGAAATCTTTCTTGTTCCAGAGACATCTGCTCAGAAGAGTGAAACATACCGCTTCATCATTTATGCAAGCAAGTCGATCTACAAGTTCAGGATTGGCTATCAAGCTCTTTATGTACTCTTCACCTACCAATAAAATGAAAATACATTTATGCAACAATAATCATAGGACAAGCAATACTAATTTAAAGAACTATTAAATATTAAACTGGTGCATAATATTGTTTTCTACAGCAGCAAATCTTCAGTTTGGATGGTGAGACTGACATGTGGGCTCCACAAATTATGTCTGGGCTTGATAGCAAGAATTATTTCTACTAACTGAATGGAATATAGTAGAAATGCTCCTAACCATGCAAATAATCTTTCCACTAAGTACAATCTGTTCTGCCCCATCCACAACTGTTTTACCAAAAATCTGAGTTCCTGCACATTCCTTCTTTTTGGAAATTAAATACTGCCCCACTACTGTACCAAACATTCCCTTAATAACAATGAACACTTTCCCCCATAATTTTTATCCAGCAACAACTCAACTGGGTCTCCACAGCTCCCTTCAACCACTATTGAGAGGACACACTGAGCAAGGTAGTTGCAGAAGTCTCATTCTGCCTTTCTGAGATGAGAAGAGCAGATGACAGGGCTAGCTAGGAGTATATTTTGCAGAGGAAATCACTTGCTGAGAAACTCACAGAAGCAGAACTAGCAGTGGGCAGGCTGAAAAAAATCTGCCAGGCTATGAATAATGAAGTACTCCCAAGCCCACTGATCTCATGTGCTGGAGCACAGTCCAGGAGAAATCTGTTTTCTGACATCTTTCCTAGAGAATAAGTCCATTCTAGGTTTTCAACTAGCACATTTTACCACAAGGCTCCTTTTCTTACAGCAGAACTGTATGGCTTTTCATCAGTGCCTGGACTTACATGTATAAGCAGTAATTCCCTCTTCCACAGCTTTCTCTTTATTTTTTCTGTCATTGGTGAGCAAGATAACTCTTATCCTATCTTCGTTCTGCAATCCCTTCAGATGTTCATTATACCATTTCACTGCTATTCTGATGGCTCTGTCATTACGGTCATTAGCATTTTCCCCTTGTTCTTGTTCTATGTATGTTTCTCTGGAGACCAAAAAGCAAACCAACAATCCAGTTATTCATTTAAAAATTGTCCATTTACAATATAAACCACACAAAATCATCTGGCGCATACAGGCTCTCAGTGCATTGTAGAGCTAACTATATATCTGAACC
Source organism: Darevskia mixta (assembly GCA_034641385.1). Lineage (NCBI taxonomy): Eukaryota > Metazoa > Chordata > Lepidosauria > Squamata > Lacertidae > Darevskia > Darevskia mixta. The sequence continues at coordinate 12,560,630 of JAWWNH010000173.1, read as the reverse complement.
TGCAATATGTAGGAAGCCTTTGCACAAGAGGCATATATATATATATATATATATATATATATATATATATATATATATACACAGCATATATATATATACAGCCAAAATTCCAGTTGAGATGGAATCTGTAAAACAGTCTTCCAAACAAGGTGGTATGCAGATACGCTAGTTATTATTAATTAAATTTATATATACGGTTAGGGGTGAGGTGGGTTAATAATGCAAAGGCAGCACACACACACACACCAATCATTCACTGTGGTGTTTTCAGCAACTTCATCTAAATTTAGCTATTTATTTCTATACTATTTAGGGAACAATCATATACACATTAAGCTGGCATAAAGCAAGCAAGCATCCAGTTACACCAGGTCCAAACTCTATTTAGGAGCAGGGCTACTGTTGGCTCAGCCAGCTTAACACTGGCAGAAGGAAAACAAACCTTTAAAATAGGGTTTCAGTTACAGCACCCTTTTTGCCAGCTTAACTAACGGGTTGCAAGGTCACGTGGCTGATCCAGCCTAAGTCCCCGCCTGCATTCTCTGGTCCCACTCCCATTGCACCCTCTTTCAGGACTTATGTCACTTTAACATCCGCCAAGCTTGGCTCAGCCAGGATGGGGGAGACACTCCAGCATTTCTCCAGCTGAGCCAAGGATGAGAGAGTTAAGTCAGCATAGCCCAGCTGTGCCAGCTACCTCCCAGTTCTGCTGGAGATCTTCTGGATCCTAACAGTACTCATCTTGATAGAGCTTGCTATGAGAGTTATCCCTCAATATTTTTAAAATTTCCAAGTACAAAAACAATCAATATCATAAAAAATACAACCTGAAACTAAACAGCACCTAACAGACTATTTGTATATATTGAATGTATCTGTTAGTAATGAATAAAACAGTAAAGAATGGCGTAGCTTACTACTTCTCGTGCTTACTTATGATGCTCATTAGTGAAAGAATAGAAATGTTTTTCAGTATTTGCTAACACATCTCTTATTCGTTTGTATACTGGAGCGCTCCGCCTTCTTACTTCCTGCAAGACCGTCTGAGGAATGATCACATTTCTAATAACAGGATCTTCTAGTATATCAATCTGGAAAGAAAACATACCATGTGAGCAAATTCTCATAATATTTAGCAACCACCAACAGCTATTTCATGATTGCAGCCATTTGGAAGAAAATCTTCTTTAAAACACAAAGGACACAACTGTAAACTCAAGGCACACTAATGGGTCACCCAGCCCAGGTCTTGCCCTTGCCCTTTCGTATCAAGAGGCAAGAATGGGGTTACATCCAAGTAACTTCTGCTCAAGAGCAGACCTGTTGAAATCATCCAGGGCAGCAAGGGTAGCCTGTACTGTTTCACTGGCTGAAGTGAACTGGGAAGCCACTGCCCACCCTCCTTCACCTGGGCTGCATGGCAGAACCCACGAAAGGATGGTGGGCCCGGCCAAGATCTCGCCAGAAGCAGTGTTAGAAACTTAGGTATATAAGCTAGGAGCCAAATGGCTCCTTAAACCAAGATTACAAAATAGAATGCGTAGTTGCCATTTTTTGGCTCGAAAGCCTTGTTTTTTCAATACGACTTTACGGTACCAGAAATTTGTTCCGATCATGCAGATAAAATATGACAGCTAGAAACAGTCCAGATCCAAGGATCCCCAGGGAAGCATGCACCTCCACATGCTGGAGATGTCAGGCTCCATCCTGGCACCTTCACTCAGTCGCAAGTGAGAGTCAGGATGCAGAATGCAATTTTTGAACGCTGAGCATGAGCCACCACCGCTTTCCCGTGGGGTGAGGCTGAGCACAGTGCTCAGTGCCCCCTCCCCTTAAGCTTCCACCACTCGAGGTAGCTGCCTTATCCCGCCTTACATGTTCAGCCGGCTCTGCCAAGGCAGCACATCCCACCCTTGATGAGCCCCCCCAAGCTGTTGGTGTACTACAACTCCCATTACCCTGATCCCAGCCAGCAAGGGACGATGGTGTGGTAGTGGCCCAAAGGGCCACAATAAATGTGATGTATACCCCTGTAAATCCTTGAGTGTGCTTCTAATAGAGAAGTTATGGTAGCCTGTTACTTTATGAAACTGATGGTTTTGAGAGTTGCCCCCCCCCCCACAATTGGGGAAGAAATACAGCTAATATGTTAATCACAAAGATACACCTCAAAGCTAGAACATGTTGCTACATCGTGCAAATGGCTACACGTAGCACAGGTTCCCAACATGCATACTAAAACAATGTAACAGAACACGGTGGGAATAAGAACTTATTCAGTAGAAATTACCAGTGCTTATTGCGCATGCGTATTAAACATGAAATGAGGTAATGATGTATATCAGGCACGGCCAACAGGTAGATCATGATCTACTGGTAGATCACTGGACATCTGTGGTAGACCACTGGCTCCCCCCAAAGAGCCCTTCCTCTTCCCTAAAAAAAACTTAACAACTTTGACCTGAACCCCAAAAAAGGGGGTAGATCACTGCCAATTTTTAACTCTGGAGTAGATCGCAGTCTCTTGGGAGTTGGCCACACCTGATGTATATGGTTGGTGAAAATTGAAATGCTTTGTTTGAAATTTTATAAATACCATTGCCTGGACCAACGGGCAGGAAGGATCTGACTGTAACCTATTGCTTTGCAATAAACAACATTGGACTCCTAGCTCCTCCTGTTTCTGAGTTTTATTGGCCTAAACCAGGCATAGGCAAACTCCGGCCCTCCAGATGTTTGGGACTACAACTCCCATCATCCCTGACCACTGGTCCTGTTAGCTAGGGATCATGGGAATTGTAGGCCAAAGACATCTGGAGGGCCGCAGTTTGCCTATGCCTGGCCTAAACTCAGGAGATAAGCTATTTCCTGGCTTACAACACTGGGAGCTGCGGCCCATTACCTGGTGCAGAAGCACGTTGGTGTCCAGCAGCAGGTAGTGCGGCTCCGGGCAGAGGCTGCTGGCGGCCCCGCAGGGCTGAGCTTCCAAGGGCCGCTGGTCTCCGCCGCCGCCGGCTTCCTCCGCTCCTCCTCCGTCGCAGAGCGCGCAGGCGGCCGCCCCGCACGAGATGTCGTCGCGCAGGTAGTGCTCGCGCACCACCTTCACGACGGCGCCGGCCCGCGTGCGCTTGAGGAATGTGCGCGAGGTCAGCATCTCGTCCAGCCGAGGGAATCGTGAGGGAACCGCGAAGGAGGGGGGGGGATGGGGTGCCGCCGGCCTCGGCGCTGCTCCCACAATGCACCGCGCAGCGCTCTCATCCGGCGACGCGAGAGCACACTTCCGCCCAGCAGCGGCCGCCGTCGGCCACCGTAGCGAGCGAGGGAGCCGCTCTAGGCAAATCCTCTCTCTAGCTCGCCGCTACTCTTACGGGTCTAGTTTTTTTTTTTCTTCGGGGCGGGGTTAGAAGTGCTTCGCGTGTTCGCCATGGGGAGGGGCGGCGCTGCGCTTACCGCAATCGGAGGTTTTAAAAAATAAAATAAAATAAAAATGGAACGGGTTAGTTCTGTGGTGTCAGGCGCATGGCCTGAAAATATAAGCGACACCCCGTGGTAGCATCGACGCATCCATGGCGTCTTTCAGCTTCGCCCACACGGTCCCGTTTCTTGCCTTTTCTATCTCTACGTTACAACCGCCACTCCCGTCATGCCGCGCGAAACGGCGGGAGAAAGGAGCGTCTGGGGCCGAGGAGCGTCGCTCCCGTTACCATGGCAGCAGGGCGGCCTCCCTCGGCGGCGCCAGGGCCCCGCCAGAGGAGCGCATGCGCAGTCCGTCGGCTGACCGGGTGTGTGTGTGTTGTGGAGGAGCCGCGCGGGCGAAGTTCCCCCCGTGTTCCCCCTTCTCTTTCTCGTTAGGGCAGTGTGTCCGTTTGCTGCGTAGCTGAGTCAAGGGCATGTGGAGGCCGCCTGGCTGTTGTTAGCAGCCGAGCTCTTTAGGGACCTACAACCCTGCAAGGTAGGCCAGTATCGTTAGGAGTATTTCCCACTTTGTTTGACGGGGGGGGGGCTTAGGGCCTTGGAACCAGCCATTTGCCAAAACCCCTCTGGTAGAATAATAATAATAATAATAATAATAATAATAATTTATTGTTTGTACCCCGCCCATCTGGCCGGGTACAATATCCTCTAAATATCCTCTAAAGCAGCTGCTTACTAAGACAGCTGCTGAGGAACGTGGGTAAAAATAAAAATGGGAGGAGAACCTGCATTTATTTTACTTTTATTTATTTATTTATTTATTTATTTTGTATATCTCCCTTCATCTGAAGATGTCAGGGCGGTTCAGGATCAGTGTGCCTGTCTATTGACCAGACGGTTGGTGGTTCGAGCTGTGGGAACGATTCCCTGGGGTATCCCTTCCAATTCTATGATTCTATTACTCTTACTGGGTGTTCTGAATGTGTCGACTTCTTTTGAATGCCCTGGCCTGGCCTACATTGCGTATCTGCAAAACTGTTCATATGGTCTTTCGATTGTTGTTGTTGTTGGCAAACTGGTGAATATTTGAGTTGGGCATCGTGCATAGCTGTATGGTAGTGCCCCATGCAACGTACTGGTGTTGTTAAAAACATGAGAACTGTTGGCTTAATGTTTTATTTCTGACAAGATAGGTTTATGAATAATAGCTGATATGTGCCAGCATGGGGTTCTTGGTCTTGTATAGAATTTATAAACTTGACATGTTTCAGATGTAGCACAGATGTAGGATAGGATGAATTCTTATGTAAAAAAATCATTTTACTTACCGGTACCACCATTCGCTTCTTCTTCTTTTTCTTCCCCAAGTTACTTAAACTGCAAGTAGAAAGTCTTTGGGCACTGTCGGGAGAATGTCACGGAAAACCTCCAGAGAATCCAAAAAAGTTAATGTTTCCAGCTCCTTGGAATTGGAAGATATAAGCTTGGAGACTACACTACCCACTGATGATATTTCTTCCTCAGAAGATCGGGAAGGTCCCGTCAAAATTACTAGACAGCTGATTGAGAGGAAAGAGCTGCTTCATAATGTGCAGTTGCTGAAAATAGAACTTTCCCAGAAGAACTTGATGTTAGACAACTTGAAGGTGGAATACCTGACTAAAGTATGATCTAATTCTTACATGTTTTAAGGTTGCAAAAAGCAAAAGTTATTATTACTGGGAGATATAGTAATATGTTCTTGGTTTCCTTTTAAAATAGACGGAGTTTTGGGATATACTAAAAAACTGAGGGTGGGTTTTGGGGGGGAGGTGGGGTAGATGCTATGTATGTTGGAAAGATACTGCCCTCATTTTTATATAATTCTAGGCCTCAATTAAATTCTCATTTCTTTTCTGCTGCCTGATTATCTGTTTTAGATTGAAGAACTGGAAGAAAAGCTAAATGATGCTCTCCATGAGAAACAGCTGCTATCTTTACGACTAGATAACCAGTTGGCGTTACAGCAAGAAGATGCTCGGTATGAGAAGGAAGAATTTGGAATCGGTGTATTCTAAATACAGAAGTGGGGCCTAAATCATAATTGACTGTTAAATATTTTTGCAAATTTTGTGTTACGCTATGCATTTGTGTTTCAGATCTTTGAGCACAGACATAATGCCAAACCATGGTTGATTTTTGTAAATGGCTAGTTCTTCAGGTCTGTGTGCTCCCACCTGCTCCTCCTGCATGCAGAGATTTTCTCCTCCACATCCCTCAGTTTGAAGAAGATCAGAATTTTGTTCAACTCATAACATGGATTTGTGCTTGCCCTGAAAATGAGGCTTGGAAGCAATGGTGAAACTCTTAATTTCCAGTGCTAGTTTCCAGAGTGAGCACAATCCACAGTTTACTGGTTTGAGCAAACTATGGTTTGCTTTAAACCTAGAAAAGATGGAGGAAATTGCTGTCTGTTTGGAGACAAGGCAGCTTCTGAGCCAATTTTCATGCATGAAACCCTAAACTATAGTTTGGCATTTCTGAACTACCCCTTTATTTAACACTTGCAAATTGTTACATAGATTCACTGTACAGTCTCTGAAACACTGAATTCAAAGGAAATGAAATGTTGTGTTTCTAGGATAAATTTATTTGGGTAAGTCACAAATAATTTATTGACGTATTTTCTTAGAAAACATCAAGAACTAATGAAACAGGAAATGGAAACCATCTTGCTGCGCCAGAAGCAGCTAGAAAAGAATAACCATCAGTTGAGAGAGCGGTCTGGAGATATTCGCCGCAGCTTGCGTGACCTTGAATTGACTGATGAGTGCTACACCAAACTCAAATCTCTTTCAGAAGATGAACTTTCAATTCCTGAATATGTATCTGTAAGTACTTGTGCCCCATCAGAAGTATAAATCTATCACTGCTAGAGATAATGGAGATGGAGATAACTGTTAGGACAAGAAAATGAATAAATGATGCAAACGCCTATGTATATTGTGGGTGGGAGGAATGAGCTTCAAGGATCACTGTATAAATGTCAGCAGGTTCTGGAAAAATGTGATGATGGATGGAATGTGAAGTTGAATGTTTCCATTTTTTTTTAAACACCTAGGGCAGAATCCGGTGTTGTGCAAATACACTTCTGCTCCTGCAAAACAACTTCACTTTCCTCTTGTCCTCTTAAACACCCCCCCCCACAACCCTCCCAAGAGGAAGGTGAAGTCCTCTTGGCATGAGTGAAAGTTCATGGGCAGCATTGGATACAACCTGTAATTTCTTATCTGCTTTTCTAGCATTGACATGGTTTTCACTACTTAATAATGGCTTTCACTGGTATTCATCATATGCCAGTCTACAACCTTTTTCAGCTTGAGGGCAGCCTTCCAGAAGAGACGTTTGTGATGGGCAGTGCCAGGGGCAAAAGTATGGTAGGCTAGTTTTACACACACACACACACACACACACACACACACACACCTTCTATTTAGGCATCAAGAGCCATTTTCAGAGTTCAGAGATGCTCTCAGCCAGGAAAAAAACATTTGGGGTATGATCTGGGGCCACTGAAAGGTGTGATCTGCAGAGAGGGAGTGTAATTTAGGGTTTCAAGAGCCAGACAGTGAGGACCGGAAGGCCCCATTTGACCCCTTGACCTAAGGTTCCCCACTTTGTCCAAATAATACGTCAGTACATTCTGTGTTTTGCTTAATTTACAAGCTATCATCCAGATCTGCGTTTTTGATCTTGTGTCCCTTCTTTTCAGTAAGCACAGCAGTCAATAGACACAGCATATAATATATTTTCACACCCAAGATCTCATGATGAAACGTGGCAGCTGAAATATTGCCTCTGAACTTTGGGTCACCTAATTAACTATCGTCTCATGATAGAGACCTATTATCAGTAGGTAGATGTAAGAAGTGCCTGAAATTCATTCTAACTTTAGACATTTTGTCTAGTCCTGTAGATGTTTGATAAAATATTGTAATGGAATTCTAAGGATATATGTTTTAAGTTAATCTAGGAGTCCCTGGTTTAAGAAAATGTTTTTAGGATCCCAATTCTGAGGCCTTGATAAGTGCATTTTTATACTTATTAAAACATTTAGAAGTTTGAAGGTAAATTTACCAACATTAATTGTGTGGTTGTATAGTGCTTAGTGTATTTTAAATGTGTACTTTATTTTATTCATGCAGATTAAAAAAAATGTTTGTCAAAAAGCTCACAATTGAAATGAAGTCAAGGTGAAGAAGGAAGTGGGTATAAAATATTAATTATTTTACACTGAAGAGTAATAATTATCTTTATGCTTCATGCATTTCAGATTATATTTTATGAAGCAGTACATCCTTTAAAAAAGGAGCTAAATGAACTACAGGCAAAGAAGGATGCAGCATCTGAAGAACTGAATGATTACAAATCTCAGTTGAAACACTTGATGGAGGTTTGTATGCCTTTAAAAACAAACAAACACCTATTTTGTTCTGAAGCAGAAATAGCAACATGTTCAGTGGAATTTACTGCCAGCTAAGACTGCAGTCTTAACCCTGCTTACCTGGGAGTTAGCCCCATTGAATTCAGTAGGATTTACTTGTGAGTGAACGTGACTAGGATTGTACTTTTTGTGTGTATAAGACTGGAGGCTTAATCTCCTGGGCTTGTCTTGCAGTATAAACCTGGCTCTGTTGGTCTGTTTTTCCCAGTGGGTGTTACAGGTTTAAAATGCCTGATGCAGCTCTTTTCAGGGAGAGTTTCCCAGGTACTAGAGCAAAGGTGAGTGTTTAGTAGAATGGCTGCTCTCTCTTTCATGAATCTAATGATATCTTTATAATGCATTAAGGTATCTTCCTGGAAAACATTTAGTTAAAAAAGAAATATTGATCAAGCAATAAGATGCCATTTGGGCCAGTTGTTCAAAATGCAGCATGTGAACTTTAAAGTTAGATAGAATTCTTCTTCAAGAGCCAGTGTGGTGTAGTGGTTAAGAGCAGTGGACTCGTAATCTGGGGAACCGGGTTCAATTCCCCGCTCCTCCACATGCAGCTGCTGGGTGACCTTGGGCTAGCCACACTTCTCTGAAGTCTCTCAGCCCCACTCACCTCACAGAGTGTTTGTTGTGAGGGAGGAAGGGAAAGGAGAATGTGAGCCGCTTTGAGACTCCTTCGGGTAGTGATAAAGTGGGATATCAAATCCAAACTCTTCTTCTTCAAGTTAGATGCTCATGGAAAATTAAAAATAGATATTTCTTTACCAGTACATGGTAGTGTGCTGTTTAGTTTCAAGATGGAGAAAATGAGTTGTTTGTTAGAGCAAGCTAAATGGTCAAGTTTCAGGTCACACAAAGCCCTTTTGCACTAAAATGGGATTATAAATGGTTTCATGAGGATTACAACAGGCTGAAACTCCCTAGATTTCAGCATTGTCTCAACAACTCTTTCTAAGTGTTCGGTGACAATGGCTGTATTGTACAAACACACACAATGACAAATGACAACATGAAATTCCAAAGCAACTCATAACTTGCTGTAGACTTCTGATCTGTGTCTAAGAGGAATCTTCAATAAATAAAATGTCTTGAGAGACAGATGCAGAAATTATTAAATGTGAACATTTCCTATTTCTTGCCACTTGGTGTCAGTATCAACTCAGCGGTAAACAATCCCTGGGGATTAAAGAAATTGATACTTGAGAATGCTAATCAGAGAAAGTAGAGGGTAGTGAGCATTTGAGTGTTTAGGTTTCTCTGACAAGAGAATACAAATGAAATCAATCAGCTTTCACAGTGATGAGAATTAGGACCAATTCCCAAAGTATTCTTTGCTCTAGCCAAGCACGCCCTCCTAAAATATATTTTCTTAGATTATGTATCTGTTAAAAGAATGTACTAAACCAGGTTGATCTCTTCAATGTTTCTTCATCTTTGGGGCTCATCCATAACCTGAAAGAAGAAACCTGAATGTTGAAAATAAGACAGTTTTAAGTCTGGCACTCTGGTAACTAGAAAAAAGGATTCTAGAAGTATTTGAGGAGAAAGTTTATTTTATCCTGTATTTTAATAGGAAGATAGGTATAGCTGATCCCCAGAAGAAAAGTGATACCCAAAACACATTGGGGCTATCATGATTCATTATTTATTTTCTTGGGGTTATTAAACCTTTAAGCAAGGCCTTAGAGCACCTTCTTATGAAGAAAGCCTGAGTTGGGAACACAGTAGGTTTGTAAAAGTGTAAATGGCTGAAGAGAAGAGAAGAGGGATTTCTCTCTAATTCTCATCTAAGTTGAATTGCAGGGGGTTCAGTTCCGATAAATGTATTACTTGTACATACAGACACACACTTAGCACTACTTCAGAATAGACTCTCTTGTCTATTATCTCATTATCCTTAAAGGAACTCCTGTGAAACTATCAGAAAAACTGTAAGGGTCTTTCAAGTATTCCAAACCTGTCACATTTGTTCAAACTTGTTGTGACTAGCCAGTTTTGCAGCACTTAGATTTGGAGAACCTTGCCTTATAAGGGAAATGAAAAAGAAGTATAAAACAACTAGTTTTTCAGGGCTTAATAAATCCACCTGCTTTAGTAGTGATTCATCTACCTCGACAGGTGGAAAATTGTACACTTAGCTGTAAGTGTAAATAGCATGTTGTGACATCAGTGGATTTTTTTATGCTGGTTGCAGACTTTTAAAGTTCAATACTGTCACATGCACTTGCCCCAAATCCCTAAAATTTAGTCCTTTGCATTTGGCCTGTGAGACCATTTCAACCAAGCCACACCCACCTGCCCTACAGCTGACATCGTATATGACATCAGATGCAGGGCTAGTAAAGACTTGTCTTAGGTAAAAGAGGTGTGTGCCTGAAAAAATGCCCCATAAGGGGTTCCAAAAGACCTGGCGGTCAACTGATGGTCTTGCAGAATGCTCTGAAAGGTGTTTTTGAGACTGTGCTCCACATAGGTAAAGGGACCCCTGACCATTAGGTCCAGTCGTGGACGACTCTGGGGTTGCGGCGCTCATCTCGCTTTACTGCCCAAGGGAGCCAGCATACAGCTTCTGGGTCATGTGGCCAGCATGACTAAGCCGCTTCTGGCGAACCAGAACAGCGCACAGAAACACCGTTTACCTTCCCGCCAGAGCGGTACCTATTTACTTGCACTTTGATGTGCTTTAGAACTGCTAGGTTGGCAGGAGCTCCACATGGTTGGATTTCAAACTACCCCACAGGGAGTGGGAAGAGATAAAAGATTTAGCTATTAGCTACTACTGGTCCAATTCAATTCCCCATCACTACCCAGAACAAGGTAAAAGAATGTATAGGATAGTTGGAACTGATGGTGATGATGGGAGATGAACTGATGGTGATGATGGGATGCAAGGAAAACAATACATCGAAATCATACATCGAAATCTGGAGCACTCAGTGGGTTTATGCTATGTACAGAGTCAAATTTTTGATATAGCTGAGGAAATTATTTTAAACCACCTTGCCAGTAGCATGGGGAGTTGTTGACATTGTGAAGATGATAGAGATATGTCTCTAAAAATTCAAGAAAAAGCACAATACTTTAGACGTTGCTAAACCGTATTCATAAGATCCGATTAATTTAAAAATTGAAAGGATGATACAAAGACAACAAGAAGAAATTGATGGGAGCTTTTTTTACAAACCCCTGTAGCAAGTGTACAGGATCGCTGTACATCCTTCCAAAGAAAGTGTTTACTGTGCAGTGAAAAACTCGAGTGGTAGCTATTCGCCGAAATAACATACAACTGGATTTAGTGAAAGAATGGGAAACTATTACTGATCTCTGTAATGGAATGTGCCAGGCAAAAACTTGCCGTTTTACTGAGGCTTTTGGCCTTTAGGTTGAAATATTTTAAAGTATTTGTGGTCTCTTTTGGTAAGGCAGGATCTGCTAGATCTGTCTTTTAATTGTATGGCTATTTTTTAAGGTATGTGTTGATTGTGTTCATGGTAATGTGCTTTGGCATTTCCACTTGCCTCATTTAGGATAGTAATAGATTTGTCTGCATTTGGTAGATGGGCGGGGTATAAATAATAAATTATTTGTTGTTGTTGTTATTTATTGGCATGAACTCTCTGTGTGCCTGTCGTAGCTATAAAGATCTAGAAACTATGTTAGCAGTAATGCTAATGGAGGTATCTTTATGGATGTTATATCTGATGCAAACTTGGTGTGGCTAGTTGTCTCCTTATTTAGACTTCCAGAAAGGACTTCAGTCTTAGTGAGAAGGTATTAGATACAAAGAAAGACTGGCAGAAGGGTGTTGGTAAAAGGTGATTTCCCGCCTCCTCCCAAGGCCACGAGAACCAATAGAATGGGGCAGCTGTAGCATAGACGGCTGAGGAAGAAAGGAAATAAAAGTGGCACCCACAGAAGGTGCCTCCATCTGATCCCCCCCTCCATTCTTTTCACCCATTCTCCCCATCCTGCTCAGCCCCCTGTGCCACAACGTATCTCATTCAGCAGGTTTGGGGGGCTGAGGGAGGAAAGCAGGAAAGTCACTTTCCACTTGCTTTTCTGCTGCCTTATCTCAAGATTGAATCCAATGTAATACACTCCTGTCTTTGTAATTAACAAAATGGTCTTTCTAACCTATGTCTGAAGAACCAGGACTTTTTTTCCAAACGAGAACTGAGTTCCGGCACCTCTTTTTGTAGGAAAAAAGCCCTGCGAAGAACCATGTATCAACTTCTGGAACCAAGTGTGGCTGTGTGTTCATGTTCCTTGCACTGCATTCCCCCAACATGCCCTATGGCAAACCCTTTTTAAACTGACAGAGTTTGTAAGACAATTTATCAAAGGGGGGGGGGGAGAATGAAAAATGCCAAGGGCTGTGGCTGAACACTTTCGTGTGCATGGTATATTTCTCTGAATCCCAGCCTCTATTTTCACATTAAATAGTAGTGTGGTGTTTGTTTTGCAGAACTATGAAGCAGAGCGAAAAAATCGGTCAGAACTAGAAGTCAGATGTCAGCGTTTAATACTTGAACTAGCTGATACAAAGCAAATGATTCATCAAGGAGATTATAGACAAGAGAATTACGATAAAGTAAAAGGGTAAGTGTGTCTTTAGTAAAGAAAATTATAGAAGGAGCTCTCATATTGCCTTGGATCAAAGGTAATGGGTTATATCCAATGGTGCCAGTGAATAAGGAGAATGTTCCAATAAGTATCTTGTCTTGTACTGGGGCCACTTTGAGCTAGCAAAGAATGGTGGATGGCACATGCTTGGAGACCACCAAACATGTTTGGAACTATCAAACATGAGAATGAGTGTATCAAACAGGGAGCTTTGCAGGGCTTTTGCAGATTGTTGCTGTGTACACAAGCATGGGAAAGTGATGACATTGCATTTTGCAATGTGAAACGATACGAAAGCGCAAGGAAAACGAGATTCTTGGACTCGGCAGGGTCCAAATTAATGTACACAAGACTTACTGTAACTTAATGTACACAAGACTTACTGTAACTTAATTTGGGCTCCACTGATGAAAGAATATCTGAAGGACTGTTGATGTTAGATTTGCACAGGAAGCATAGATTACAGAAGCAGTCAAGGGTTTGAGGGGTTTATAATTTTACAGTATTCTCATTCCCCCCCCCCAACAGTGAGCGTGATGCATTTGAACATGATTTTTCGGAGCTTCGAAGAAAATACGAAATATTGGAAGTATCACACAGAGCACTAACCCAAGAAAGAAATGATTTATCAAAAGAGGTGAGATCTTCATATCTAATTTGACCTTTATCCGAAACATTTATTCAAAAGGTACAAAGGCCCAAATTAGAATTTTCTTCGCCCCCCCACCCCATTACACTTATATTTGGTATTTACCTGGAGTAGTCTATGCAGGCATCCCCAAACGCAGCCCTCCAGATGTTTTGGGACTACAACTCCCATCATCCCTCGCTAACAGGACCAGTGGTCAGGGATGATGGGAATTGTAGTCCCAAAACATCTGGAGGGCCGAGTTTGGGGATGCCTGGTCTACTGAGTTTGGATCTTTATGGTACAGCAAACTGCTTGTTAATCCAGTTCATGAGATAGGCAGCCTTTCTTTGCCAATCTCTTTCCAAATATTAACTGCCTGAAACTCCACCTCCCATCCTTTGGCACGTAGCTTTCTTTGATTCTGCCTTTTAGGAGTATTATCTGTATTTAAACAGTGTTATCATTGTTCATGATTTAGATACCTTCTTTTGTCACCTCTTTGCAGTCACACTTAATAGGTTCTGTGCCTACCCAGAACCACATTTGGGGAAACTTGGAGAGTGGAAGGTTGTGTTTCCTTCTTCTGGTATTTCTGAGATTCACCAAATAGTGCTGTTCCTATAGAATGGATAAGGGAGATGCAAAGGAATCTATTTGAATCCCATCATTTCACTGTTGAAATCTATATATCAAGGGGGCAAAGCATGTGGGCGAGGGGAAGAACAAAGAGACACTCAACTGTAAAACATAATAAAATTTATAAATTTGGAATATAATTTGTATATAGGCAAATTATTCGTATATAATTTTGTGTATAAATGATACACATTTTTTTTAAGACTTGGAATGGGTCATACAGTTGTACCTTGGTTTAAGAACAGCTTAGTTTATGAACAACTTGGATTAAGAACCCTGCAAACCCAGAAGTAGGTGTTTTGGTTTGTGAACTTTGCCTTGGAAGCTGAACACGTTCCGCTTCCTGTTGAGTGTGTTCCATTTGTAAACTGAGTACCCCGCTGCTATGGGAAAGCACACCTTGGTTTAAGAACGCTTTGGTTTAAGAATGGACTTCCGGAACGGATTAAGTTCGTAAACCAAGGTACCACTGTATATCTAAATTACATTGTACTGCATGCAGGGATAAACAGTGCTGCCACAGCAAATATACCTAAAGAGCAAGGAATGAGTACAAATGCAAATCTAAGTTGTTCACTTAAGAGAACTGTGTCATCCATTGCAATGGGGAAATTCAGAATTGCATCTTGTTTTCTTAAACCACCCTGGAAGCTCTGTTAAATATAAATATTCACAGTGGTACTCAACTAAGTCATACAGAGTTGAGCAATTGAAATCAGGGGGTGGTAGTCAACTAAGTTTTACTCAGAATAGACCCATTAAATTTAATGGAATAATTTAGTTGTGTTCATTCATTTCAGAGAGTCGACTCTTAGTGAACCTTTGTTGAATACTACTCAGTGACCTTGCATCCAATAGTTTCAGTGGATACATCCTGAGTGTGACTAACATCTATAAATCTTTTAAATCAGGCATAGGCAACCTTGGCTCTCCAGATGTTTTGGAACTACAACTCCCATGATCCCTAGCTAACAGGGCCAGTGGTCAGGGATGATGGGAATTGTAGTCCCAAAACATCTGGAGAGCCAAGGTTGCCCATGCCTGTTTTAAATAAAATAAGAAAAATCTCTAAACTGAGAGGTGGGGGTTGTACTACAGACTGCCTGATTTTATCATAGCTATTTTGTATTTAAAGGTTGCAACTTTACAGCAGTCTGTTACCTTACTGCAAAAAGATAAGGATTATCTCAACCGTCAAAACATGGAGCTTAATGTTCGCTGTGCTCATGAAGAAGATCGTCTTGAAAGGCTTCAGGTTCAGCTAGAAGATGCTAAGAAGGCCAGAGAAGAAATTTATGAGAAATATGTCACATCCAGGTACATAGTTCTGTTAATTCATTCAGCAAATGATTCATTGCAGTAGACTGTTGTTGGGTTGGACAAAATAATTTATAGTAAACATAATGTTTTTGGTCAGTTGATCAGATTTCCCCAGAACCAATCAGTTGAAATCAAATTCTGCTGTAGTGTTCTCTGGTTTTAGTTTCTACATACAGAAAAATCTTAAAGAAGCTGTGAGCCCTTTATAAAACTTATAACAATTATCCATTATTGCTAGAGGATTTACACAGTCAGAAATTAAGCCTGTTAATATTTTCCTCAGGTTGCACTATATTACTAAAACTAAGACTATTATGATGCCTTAAAAATTTGATTAAACAATCCACCCTCGTTTAAAAAATCTCCAAGTAGCTTAAGATCAGTGATACTATAAGGTTTTATGTTGCATCGTTAGTAGTAAAGCTCCTGTGGATTTATTTGCAATTCTATAACATGTCACCAACATCAATACAAAATAACTTATGTATGAAAGGGAATATTTGTGAATTCTGAACGAGTATTCGTTCAGTTGGTAACATATATGCAGGAATCTGCTACTGCTTAAGGGATGGCAACTCTTCTTATCATTTTAGCTAGTAGCTGAGCTCAGGCTCAGGTTGGCAATAGGCCAAAAGGAAGACGTATATAACAGAGCAGTTCTTTTTATCTAGGAGTAAAAAAGCAATGATTCTTCTCAGTCGGTGAGATCCAACATCACATTTTCTTCAGAGAGTCCCCCCAACCCAACCTTGGAAGCAGAATGGGAAGTCCTGGTTGCACAAGCAGAATGCCACCGTTTGATAAATCTTACTGGGTGATAGGCAACTCAAAAGGGATAATACAAAGAAAGCTACAGATATATTTTTTAACTTGCTTTACTTTTTTTTTTAATGAAGAGACCATTATAAAACAGAATATGAAAACAAACTGCATAATGAATTGGAACAAATAAGACAGAAGACGTCTCAAGAAATAGAACAGCTTCGAACAGCTACAAAGGAAATGTATGAACGTGAAAACAGGTGGGTAACTACTTTTAGAAATAATGGAACATAAAAAAAAATAAGGAAGGAAAATACCTTGCATTTGGTGCTTGATAATTCTGAAACACATTTTAGATCCTCATTTTTACTAATCACTATGGCTTCTCGAAGCTACCAACATGAGTTTGACCAAACTGTGGCAGGCAGTGGAAGACAGGAGTGCCTGGCGTGCTCTGGTCCATGGGGTCACGAATAATAATAATAATAATAATTTATTATTTGTACCCCGCCCATCTAGCTGGGTCTCCCCAGCCACTCTGGGCGGCTTCCAGCAAACATTAAAATACATTAACACATCACAGATTAAAAACTTCCCTAAACAGGGCTGCCTTGAGGTATTTTCTAAATGTCATGTAGTTGTTGATTCCTTTAACCTCTCATGGGAGTCGGACGAAGAGTCGGACACGACTAAACAACAACAACAACATGGCTTCTCTCTGTGCCAGCATTGGTCTAGAATGCACCATTGTTACTTTTCCCGGAAGAGGCTATGTTGTGGATTTGTCTCCCATGACCCTCGTTTCTGATGACGAGGCACACTGCAACAGTTCCCACACCAAAAAAAATATTTTTAGTTGGAATGGCAAAAGCAACCTTCTGTTTCATTCAGGTGTAAGACAGACCATGCTGTATCATTAATGAGCCTTAGACTCATTTTTAGAAGTCTTACTTTCTCTCACTCCTTGTTACCTTCAAAATCCTTTTTCTAAAATCCTTCTTTTTGACAGTGGTGGCAGAGCTAATGGAAGTTTAGTTCAGAACACGGTGCCGCCTCTATGAGAGAATATGATCAAACTCTTTCAATATAATAATCAGGTTCTTATGTGTGTGCATGGTTCCTGAAATATGAGCATTCAAATTATGACAGGTAGTAATGCAGAGAGAATGCAACAGGTTTGTGCAATCAACTGCATTTGCATGGAATGAAGTTTTAGGTTTTAAATAGCCTTATGTTGACTTGTGAAAGCTAAAGAACTGATACATAGTATTTAGTCCTCATTTCCCTTCTCCTTCTCTACCACCAGTCAGGTAAATTAAACCAACTACTAATTGCATCACTGGGGTTAACAGAAAGCTTTGCTTCCCATGTACAGACTTGTATTGTGTTACATAAAACCGCTTGAAGGTCTGTTTGTTTATGGAGGTTTGACAGATGTAAAAATGTTTGCATGCAAAATAGCTAAAAAATATTGGTCTGGAACCAGTTGGCAGAAATTTTGTTCTTCATCTTGAAGTTATGGTTTCGTTACTGCTAATTCCTGAATGTCTTTATGATATAAAAGAACATTTGTGAATAAGAATCTTGAAAACAATGCTTTATTTTTATCCCTGTTGGGACAAAAAGGGTGTGGTAAGTCAGTGAATCATTATATTCCTGTTCTTAAACTTGCACACGTTTTCTGTTGTTTAATGTAGTTGTGTGCTTTGAAAATTTGTATCGTGTTATGAAACTCAAAGCAGGTTCTGCATGTAGGCCTCTGAAGTGACTATCAAAGCTGTCACACTATAGTTGTTCAACTCTTACACACCATTCCTAAACCTGCTAACTGGAAAACAAATGTGATTGAAAGCTGTGAGTTACATTTACATAGACGCATTTTAGATTGGGGTGTTAATCATTCTGTCTCAGCTTATTTCCAGCACTAGTGCTTCTCTAGACAAATACGCACTCTATTTTTCCACAACCCAATACACGGCTGCAACATGCAATCCTTAGGTCACATAATTAAGTTTGGATGCTTGGCAAATGTCAACTTTTGCAGGGCTGGAACTTGCTTTTAACCCAACTTGCAACATTCTGTACTCTTCATCTACCACCACCACCACCACCACCACCACCCCTTCTCAAAAAGAGCAACGGCAACAAATACAATGGCAATAAAATGGTGGAGGCTACATTGCTGGGACCAGAAGGAAATAATGGCACATTGTTACTGGCTAGAGTTCTAGGACTGCCTAGCCTACAGCTATAGGGTTCCCTCCACTTGGAAGGACAATCACGCAAGCATACTGACAGACTCTTGGCTGGGTTAACTTTGAACAAGGGCTATGGTTTTCCTTGTTGATGGCAGCAGGTTAAATTTAATTGAGAAGGAGTGGAGCATGATTCACACAAGGTACAATGGAGATGTAACAGGGCACTGAGGAGACAGGTGCTTCTGACACAAACACCGAGGCAAGCAAAAACTGAGGAGAAGAAAAGGCACTAAGACAACAGGGGAGGGAGAAACCACAGGAGCTCTCTTCTCTCTGACTAAGGCACATGCAGTCACAATAATGACACAATGCACAGACAGAGGAACAGGATATGGTGTTTGAAAGATCTGCTTCAAGCAGGAAACTGACTCCAAAGGAGGGAGACAGAACAACTCCTTTGGAGTGACAATGCTTCCTGCTTTTGAATGCTAGGGGGAACACAATCCCACTTGTAGGCATCTTAGCGCCCAGTCAGAAACACCTTTCAGGTAAGACTAGCAGTCCCATTTCCAGCACCTGTTTTGAAATAATGAGGTGACTTTCATACAAACAGACTTTCAAATTACAGTGGTACCTCGGGTTAAGTACGCATCAGGTTAAGTACGCTTCAGGTTAAGAACTCCGCTAAGAACAGAAATCGTGCTCTGGCGGCGCAGCAGCAGCAGGAGGTCCCATTAGCTAAAGTGGTGCTTCAGGTTAAGTACGCTTCAGGTTAAGAACGGACCTCCGGAACGAATTAAGTACTTAACCCGAGGTACCACTGTACATACATGAGGCCGTAGGAAGAAGTCAATCAACTCAAGGAACAACAGTTCACAAATAAGGTACATTCCAGAAGGGTTGTTGTGTTAGTTTGCTGTATTGAAAACAACAGCTCTATTATGGCAGGCATGTCCAAAGTCCATTTCGGGGGCCTAATCCAGCCCACCGGTAAAATCCTAAAAAAAGCTCAACAACTTTGGGGTTAAATCCTAAGAAAAACTCAACAGTTTCAATCCTAAAAAAAAGCTCAACAAACTTTGGTAGGCCCTCACACATGTTCACTTCATCAAATCTCACCCTCTTTGAAAAAAGTTTGGGCACCCCTGTTAATTATGGTATAAGCTGAGGTGCGCTTTAGCCAAAAAATAAAGAACATGCTCTTGAGAAAGTAGCTGCTATGGATCAATATCTTTACATATCCGTTCAAGGATGTAGCAGAAGAGTTTTCAACTCCTTTAGAAGCTGCAGGAATCATTTGATCAGTGCATGATCTTTAAAGAAAAGTGTTTGGTTCTTTGCAACTATAGCTTCTGCAAGAATAGCTAGAATAAATCCCTTGCAAACAGTATTCCCAGTTAAAGTAATATTTCACTTTCTATCATTTTGTAAGCCTTTTCTGGCAGGCCTGTTACCTTTTCAGCCAATCTCAGGACAGTCAGAATCTAATATAATATGAATAAATGGAAAAATCCTTATTTATACTCAACCCACCATACTGTTGCCAGTTAAAGTAGACTTGACTGGGCAATATTACCTAACTAGTAAATTAAGCCCGTTGAAAAACGGGTGGGGGCTAGAAGATAATGCCGGCGCTCCCTGGGCGGATCGGTCAGTCACCGCGGGAGCAGTCACAGCTGCTGCTCCCGCGGTGACTGAGCGATCCGCCGAGGGAGCGCGGGCTCCCGCCGAGGGAGTGTCGGCTCCTGGAGCTCCCACCGAGAGAGTGGCGGCTCCTGGAGCTGCCTGTCAGCACGGACGGGCAGCCTCAGGAGCCGGCGCTCCCTCGGCGGATCGCTCAGTCACCACGGGAGCAGTCGAGCAGTCTGCTCCCGCGGTGACTGAGCGATCCGCCGAGGGAGCGCGGGCTCCCGCCGAGGGAGTGTCGGCTCCTGGAGCTGCCTGTCAGCATGGACGGGCAGCCTCAGGAGCCGGCGCTCCCTCGGCGGATCGCTCAGTCACCGCGGGAGCAGTCTGCTCCCGCGGTGACTGAGCGATCCGCCGAGGGAGCGCGGGCTCCCGCCGAGGGAGTGGCGGCTCCTGGAGCTGCCTGTCAGCACGGACGGGCAGCCTCAGGAGCCGGCGCTCCCTCGGATCGCTCAGTCACCGCTGAGCGATCCGCCGAGGGAGCGTCGCTGCCGCCGAGGGAGTGGTGGCTCCTGGAGCTGCCTGTCCGTGCTGCTTGAAAGCAGCATGGACGGGCAGCCTCAGGAGCCGGCGCTCCCTTGGCGGATCGCTCAGAGAGGAGAGCGGCGCGAGCTCCGTGCGAGGCAGCGGTGCTGCTCCAACTGAGACGCGCGTGCGCCGCCGCTGCCTCTCGGACACGCCCCCCTCTCCCGTCGTCCAATCCGTGTGTCACTGGAACGCACGCACACTTGCGAATTCCTGTGACACACGGAAAGTGGTACGTACGGACACAGGCTCTTTATTATATAGGATGATGTACCGGTAACTCAGTATAAGGCAGCTTCATATGTTCATAAAACCTATGCAAAACACTCAATATCATGCTGCTGCTGAAAAATAAATGGGCAAAATGATTAAAGGAAGGCAAGAGAAAAAGCTCACTGCTTTTTGAGGAAAGAAGGAGGGACCCAGAAAGTTTGTCTCCTTAGCATCTGAGCATTACATATATTTGTGGAAGATACAGAATATTTTGCTGACATAAAGCCATATGTATTAGATCATTTTTCAAGGATAATATAAGATCCCCTTTTCTGGTTTGAGGCAAAGCAAATTTCTCTCAAGGGATTGTTATAACATCCCTTGCAATATTCTTGAAGATGCCTCTGGGCTTATAAATGTTGCCTTCAGCCATTTTGCACATTACAAAACAGCAAACCTAGATTTGACACTGAGTGCAAAGGCACCCTTGGCACCCTACTGAGTGTTACATGTTTGCAAATAACTGTTTGTTGCATTCAATGTTACTTTGTATGCATTTAAAATATTTTAAAGTGTACACTTACAAAATGTGATGTGTGAATCAATCCTAATAAGATTAAGAATCAGAGTAGGGTGTACACCTAAAAATGTACACAAATGCACCTAAAGCGTCATGTCCGACTGTGCTTTGTTTGTTTGTTTGTTTGTTTGTTTGTTTGTTTGTTTGTTGCTGGAACTATATACCTACAGGACCGCCTCTCCCGGTATGCCCCGCAAAGGACCTTAAGGTCCACAAATAACAACTTGTTGGAGGTCCCGAGCCACAAGGCTGTCAGACTGGTGTCAACTAGGGCCAGGGCCTTTTCAGTTCTGGCCCCAACTTGGTGGAACACTCTGTCACAAGAGACCAGGGCCCTGCGGGATTTGACATCTTTCCGCAGGGCCTGCAAGACAGAGTTGTTCCACCTGGCCTTCGGGTCGGACTCAGTCTGATGGTTTCCTCCCCTTGGTTTTGTTTATGGGCGACAAATGAAGCGGCATTTTAAATTTTAAATTGACTTTTTAACTGGTATTTTAATTAATGATTTTTTATACTTTATTGTAATTTTTACTGTTGTTAGCCGCCCTGAGCCCGGCTTCGGCTGGGGAGGGCGGGGTATAAATAAAAATTATTATTATTATTATTATTATTATTATTATTATATGAATCAGCATTATCACAATGGAAAGTGTTCCCCAGTTGCATCTCACTTGATATTTTTGAATCCCTTTGTGTTTTGTTTTTAGTTTCCCTGTTTCTTGTTGCTGTTGTTCACTGGCTTAGTTGTAGTTTTCCCATTATTATTTGGCAGATGAGCACACACCATTTACTCAGTCAAAGAAAGTAAAAACAGACCTAACCATCTATAACTTTTGACCATAAAATGTTTTCCTCTGAGAATTTATTTTATTTTAGATACCATTTAAAAATGGTAAATTGTTAGGAAAATTCTTCTCATGAAATGGTATTTGAAGGCCTGTACAACATTTGTAGGGACCCAGGTGGCGCTGTGGGTTAAACCAAAGAGCCTAGGGCTTGCTGATCAGAAGGTTGGCGGTTCGAATCCCTGTGCCGGGGTGAGCTCCCGTTGCTCGGTCCCAGCTCCTGCCAACCTAGCAGTTCGAAAGCACGTCAAAGTGCAAGTAGATAAATAGGAACCGCTCTGGCGGGAAGGTAAATGGCGTTTCCATGCGCTGCTCTGGTTCGCCAGAAGCGGCTTAGTCATGCTGGCCACATGACCCGGAAGCTGTACGCCGGCTCTCGGCCAATAAAGCGAGATGAGCGCCGCAACCCCAGAATCGGACACGACTGGACCTAATGGTTAGGGGTCCCTTTACCTTTACCTTTTACAACATTTGTACATTGGTGACTAGATAAGGCAACAGAGTCTGACTTTTTCATCTTGTAGTAGTTACATAAATCTGCACCTCTTTTAAATTTTCTGTTTTATAGGCAAGGGATGTTAATAGTAAAATCACTGAGAAGGTGTGAGGGATAAGGGTGGAACCCCCCCCCCCCATCATGGCCAGTGGTCAGGGTTGATGCAAGAAAACATCTGGGGGATGCCAGAATGGAGAAGGTGGATCTAAAACATAATTGTCATGAAATGTTTCATTTGATTATTATTTTACACGATGACATCTAGCATACCACATCAGAATAAACAGCATTCACATGAAATATTTACCACATGACAATGATATGGTAAAGTCACTTTGTGAAGCAGCATCCACATCAAAAACTAATGTGAGAATTGAGCCTAGTGTTTCAAGCTTAAAAGCCTTATAGCTAAATGAGAGCTGCTTTTTGATCTAAAAATAGCAATTGTTAATGCAGCATTTCTCCTCAAAAGAAACAATGAAACTTCAAAGGTGAAATCTCTGTACAACTGGCATATTAAAAAAAAAACCCTATACATAAAATAGGTGAATATTATGAGCATAAATTTAATATAGGAGCTATGCCTTAACAAAGTTTAGGTCTCAAATTAGGAAGAACTAAAAATAGTAGGGCTGTGATACAAAACTTTTAGCATGAAAGGGGTTTTTCAGTAGCTTTGATAAGCTTTAACATTTCAGCTTTCATTCTGGGAACAGTATGTTCTTCAATCAGCCAATCAGATTTGGCAATGTGATGTCCTCATGGAAAACAAGTGACGTTTATTCAGAGTGAGGGTAATTCATCCTGAATTGCATTGCCCTCACTCTGAATTAGGTTTAATAATAATAATAATAATAATAATAATAATATCTCTTGTCAATGTACAACTTGTGTACAATGAAATTAAACGAGCCTCCCCCCCAAAAAAAACACTCAATCTCATTGCACTCTGTGTGCTTATCGCACAACACACCACCTCGCAAGTCAGTTGCGCTATGTTATTTTCCGTTCAACAGCCTAACAGCCCATGGATAGAAGCTATTTTTTAGCCTGTTGGTATGGCTGATCATACTTCTATATCTCCTGCCCGGGGGTAGAAGATTAAATTTGCCTCCAGTGATATTATCACATAGCCAGTTTCAACCAATCAGCACTATAGAGTAAGGTAAGGGGATTGCAATTGTATTATTATTACCTACTCTTGAGGGGGGGTATTTAGTTATCAGGCAAGGGTATAAGCCACTAAACACCAAAATGATGCCACCGTGGTATACATTAAAATAAATACCACAATTCTAAACAAAGCAAAAACGCCTAATTGTTTATACTGTCTAGAAAAATTGTTTATATTTTATTGGATGCTTAACAACCTATGTTGGTTGCCAGTCTGACCTCAGTGGTAAGTGTGCTACAGGGCAGGCGCCACTGCACTGAAATATGCAATCCAGAATACCATGCAATGAATCTCAGGTCCATGTGACACTACGGAGTTATAAAAATGTCTAAAATTCACACACACCCCAATTCCAAGTCAGCCCTAATAAATACAGAGTATATAAAAGGAAGTATCTGTTATATGTGGATCCATTTAAAGAAAAAGAAAAAGCATTGTCTACCTGTAGAAGGATTTCTATATCATAGGTCATATGCCATATTTTCTCCAGTATAGATTGAAGTTGTCTACTGTATCTGCCTGTCTGGTTAGAGTTGTTCTAGGAAGGACTTGAGGAAAATGTGGTGATGGCCCCTGCCTTGGGTGGTTTAAAAAATATATTAGTTATGTTCACACATGATATCAGTGTATTATCAGTTGATACTAACTATGTTAGGTAAATGTTAGGAAACATATGTTAGGAAAAAAGTAAACTTCATATATATTACACACAAACACACACATTTGACTACAGAAAACAGATGGGGATGGTTTCTTTCATACCCTGGCAAGAAAATGCTAGCCTAGATGGACAAGGATGTGATCTGCACAGCAGTTCCACATTGTGACTTGGGACCAAATCCATCTCTTTGGCCTCCTTTGGCCACTTTTGATTTCATAGTACACTTCTCTCCACCCTTCTTTCCCACAGTTTCCAACTATTTTACCATTTCCCTTTTTCATATAGCCTTCCTCCAGGTTCTTCCTATCTATCCTCTATCCTTTATTGCTATAGTTCCCTGATGTTAACTTGTCTTATCTTGAAGACCTTACCATTCTGCTTCTCAGCTTTTAGATGCTAGGTCTTTCCAGTTACTACTACCAAAATATCATTGCTTCCCTGTCCCTGAGCTCTTTGTGAGTTTCTTTTCCTACACCCCGCAAAGTTCTATTCTCTGACAAATTTGTTGCTATTACACCTACCCTTTCAACAAGCCTTCTAAGTGGAGATCTTTAATCCCAGTTTGTATCTACATTAGATTGGAATTGGTTTTTATATAAGTAATGAAATTGTATGGTTTTTATTGTTAATGGTGTTAATCTTTTTGAGATATTTCATAGGAAGCGATTCATAAATAGAATTAATAAGCTAGTATTCTATCTATATACATACACAAGTTTCTATGAAATTTTGAGGGGATTGGTGGACGAAGCATGGAAAGAAAAACATATGCACATAACCAGATTTTCCCCTGTTGGAGTTCAGTTACAGAAAAACAATATTAGTACCATAACTTACTTGTGAAAATATACTAGAGAATAAAAGGAACATTTACTCTGAAACACTTTTGAATTTCAGAAATTTAAGAGAAGCCAGAGATAATGCTGTGACTGAAAGAGAGAGAGCTATTGCAGCTGAAAGAGATGCTTTAGGAAAACATGAGCAGCTTTTAGAACAGTAAGTACGTTCACCTTTCTTTTTCCTTTCACGTTTATTTAAAAAGAGACTTAAACATTTGTACAAATAAAGTTGAGGCTTCTGGTTTCAAACTACTTGTTCAGAGGTGTCACTGTGCTTGACAGTTTGAGCTTCTCCTTTCACCCTGTCCAGGCTGTCATATTTAGATCTCTGATAAGCTAAAAGAACTAGTGTAAATTGTTATTGGGAGCGAAGAATTAGAAAAGCCAAGTTTCTAGTAAACCATTTGAAAATTTAGCCGAAAAAAGTAAACTTCCCAACGAATGTATATTTGCCTGAACTGTAGTTTGGTAGTTGTTGTCTTTATTGGCATCTTGAATCCATTAGCAAAGATTAGAGATTTCCTTTGGCTCTCCGTGCTAAGCTTTGGAACATTCTGTTTATTGGCAATATGGACATTCTGCACTACAACTGTTAATTTGTCTGCATAACAACCTTTTTAAGGTAGTTAACTGCTGTCTCTGTCCCACTCTTTTAGTCATTCAACCTCATGGCTCCCTGTTCTTAGCTCCTTCAACCTTAGAGCCCCTTTTCTCACTCAGCTTGCCAGCTGGAAATTCTTACCAGATAGGAAGTCAGAAGTCAGTTATTGCTTCATTCATAAGGCTGTTATATCAGTGTTACAACAAAATCTGTGCTACAGCTTTTGACACAGCAGTCATGCTATTGAACACTTCTCTTGAGAAAGAACTTGGCAGACAGTCTTGGTTTATTGTCGGTCATTTTCATATTTGTCATGAGATTTTCATAAGACTGCAAGTGGTGACATAAAAGTGTAGCATCTTTTATTACTGACTAACATCACTTGGCTTTTGATGTGAAAGTTTTGTGCTTATGTGAAAGCTTTTTATATCCGTAAGTTTCTTTTTTAAAGAATATATAATATGTTTTTGGTCTCTGGCCCCTTTCTAAAGTGTAACATGTCTAATTTGATTTTCTTGCATATAAAGCAGTAAAGAGTATAAATTAAGGATTAGGGTGTCTCAAATGAATTAGGTCAAAATAAAATTATGACATTTAAGGTTGTTAACATATTATTAAACTTTACCCCCTAGCTGTTTACTTGAAATCAACATTTCTGGGAAACATGCTTATACGTTGGTTTTATTAAATTGTTCATTAAAAAAATTCTGTAGTCATTTTATCATTAAACAAAGCACTTCTGGATTAACCTTGTATTATTGCTGACTTTTATCAGACATATCCCACTCCCACATGATCATGGGTCTTTGGGATACCTATGCTCTAAATTATTTTAAGATATGAAGGTCTGGGGAAAATGAAACAGTTAGCAAACAATGGTTGACTTCAATGACCACACAGTTGCACAATAGAAATCCCCTGGCGCATCACTACTTCCACTTTCTCCTTTCCCTCTTCCAGCACCCTTCTCCTGCTCTCTCTCTCTCGCACACACACACAAACAAATCTGACCGGTGAGCTGGCTGCAGGGGAGCAAAGAGGAAGGAGAAGCCACATTGCATGAGCAAATACCACTTTGGAAACATTTTAAGCATGTGGTGCTTTCAAAATTACAGTGAGTGATATCTAAATCATACTCTTGAGTAGGCCTATTGAAATGGGTAAACTCTGAGTATGTCTAATGTTAACGTACCACCCAGTACTTGTGAAACAAATATTTTTTTAAAAAGCAAACTTTGCTCTGGTTCCTGCTTCTGCCACCTGCTGCTTACAAGGGAGTGTATACCATTAAGTTTTCTTCAGAGTAAAAACGTAAAGGGACCCCTGACCATTAGGTCCAGTTGCAGATGACTCTGAGCAGCGCACGGAAACGCCGTTTCAAGATTTCTTTATTGTAATTCTACAAGTACAATGAAATTGGATAAAATAATAATAATAATAATAATAATAATAATAATAATAATAATAAGAATTTAAAAAAAATAAATAAAATAAAATTCATTTTTCATTTAAACAATTGTTTCCCCAACCAAAAATGTACTCAACATGAGTAACAGCAGTAAAAGCCATACGAAACACTAAAAAAAAGGGAGTGCACTGAGCAGCCGCTGTGTCGATGCACATCTTAGAACTCTTATAACTTTTGTTGTTGTTCAGTCGTTCAGTCTTGTCCGACGTGTCCGACCAGAGCACGCCAGGCACGCCTATCCTTCACTGCCTCTCGCAGTTTGGCCAAACTCATGTTAGTAGCTTCAAGAACACTGTCCAACCATCTCATCCTCTGTCGTCCCCTTCTCCTTGTGCCCTCAATCTTTCCCAACATCAGGGTCTTTTCTTATAACTTAGAACTGTTATAAAAAATAACAGCAATTTAAAGAAAAAACAAAAACAAAACAAAACTGAGCCCTCTCTGCCAAGCAGCGGTGGCAGGCCCCACCCTAGGCCAGGTGGTGAGTGGCAGGACTGGGGCCCTCAGGCGCTGAGCAGGGGAGTCCTTCTTCCCATAGATCAGAGTAGTAGATCATGCTAATTAATTTCAATGGGCCTACTCTGAGTGAAATCACCACCTGTCAATCATCATAATGTCAGGTGATTTAACCCACTTTGCACAGCGCTTCCCAAATGTCGAAGAATGCACTGGTTGCTGGGCACTTGGGAGGCGCTGTGCAAGGAGGTTTTCAAGTCCTATGCTTGGTGCTGAGCATAAAAGCCCTTTGCTCAGCACGTCCCAAACACTCAGCAGCTCCTTGAGTGTTTTGCATTTGCAAAGCACTGCTCAATCAACCAGCTGTCAGGTGTTTGGGAAGTGCAGTTCAAAGTGCTTTGCGACATTCACAAAGCCCTTAGGGAACAGCATGCAAGAGTCTTTTCAGGCACTATCAATTAATAATGCCTGTGGTGCACCTTTCAGTCAAGTCCCGCCCTTACCTGCTTCCATGTAGGATGGCCCATATAGGACAGGTGGATGTGGCTTGGCTGAAGCAATCTCACGGACTGGTGGTTCCCCATCCCCGATTTAAAAGCATGGAGTGGGGAGGCATAAAATATTGTTGCAAGTTTGCTTCATTGATGAAGATAATTGATCTGTGGAAGATATGGAGGGGAGAGGGCAGAACCAAAGGGAAAGGAAGTGTTAATTATTTGAAGCCATCCTGATTCAACAGGATTGGTTGTAGTATGCAGCCAAATCAATAAATAACATTTCTTTATTCAGATACTATGGTATCTGAAGAAGTGTGCATGCACACGAAAGCTCATACCAAGAACAAACTTAGTTGGTCTCTAAGGTGCTACTGGAAGGAATTTTTTGTTTTTTGTTTTAACATTTCTTTGTATGAGCACTTACTTGGGATGTTCAAAAAGACAAAAGTGTATTGTTGCTAACCAAGCCCTAGTTACCAATGTTGGTATAATCTGAAACTTCCAAACATATTTGTTTATGCAAAGTATATGGAATGTTGCCTAGCCTGACTGGCAGTTAAGAAATGCCTCTGGCAAACCGTGTGATGAAGAGTGTAACTAACACCTAATTTTCTAGTCAGTGCAATTATTATAACTTTATTCTGGTGACTAATAAATCAGTTTCTTAATCCAATGCCTGTTTATAAAACAGAAACAAAATTAGCACCATCTTTAAACAGTAACTCTGCATATTTTAAAACTCAAACATAGATCTAAAAATCTGCTATTTTTAGTTACAGAATCTTGTCTTTTTCTGAAGCAATTGATCGCTTACATCAGCCTGAAAAGCTGTTTTCTCTGTGCTTATGCAATTGCAAAAACTATTGCTTAAGGTGAATCACAAGTTACAGAAAAGGAAAATCTCTGTTGATGTAAGGTGTAAGGCAAACACTGTAATTAAGAAAAATAAATTCTTAGCCAGCAAATCATTAATAGGAAACATACTTCCCCAGAACCACCCCCAAAAGGCAATCCTGGCGTTGGGAGACTCTTGAGCAAGGTATGGCGCAGAGGGCTGCAGATGGATGGGACATCTGGTGTAAATTATGGGACCCTTCTTCCTTTGTGCAACTGAAAGTGCTGTCCTGCATGCACTAAACATGTTTCAATCCAAGCTGTTGACCACTTCATGAGCTATCAAGCTCCACAATGTGTGTTCAACTGTAGCTATGCATTTCAACATGTATACTTTATAGGTTACAAATGCATCACAGACCCCATCAAAAATGTGTAGCATTGTCATATGGAATATCTTCTTGGAACTTCAAAATACAGTGGATCCTCCGGATACGAACTTCATTCGTTCCGGGGGTCCTTACGTACCCCGAAAAATCCACAACATGAGGCACTGCTTCTGTGCACACGTGCGGCACGATAGAGCACTTCTGCACATGCGTGCGCAGCGGAACCCAGAAGTATACACTTCTGGGTTTGCCATGTTTGCAACCCGAAAGTTACGTTACCCGAAGGTAACATAACCCGAGGGTCCACTGTACTTGTAAAACTATGTTTGAAACTGTGGGCAGACTTTTAAGCATGCTGTTTATTTTTTTATATTTTTTTTATTTCATAAAATTTATACACCACTTGATTGGGAAATAAACCCTTCAAAAATAAAAGAAGAAAATCAAGAAAAATTTACAACAGTACTTTAAAACAGGCAAAAGTTAACATGCTAAAAGAGATTAAAACTACCTCAACTTCCTAAGCATCTATAATTGTTATAATGCTGTTTGGATAGTATGCCTTATGGACTATCACTGGACTAGTTAACATTTATTTATTTCTTTAAAATACCAGTATACCACAATTCCATTAAAAATATCAGAGCTGTTTACAACAATTATACATATATACAATTAAAACCACATAAAAAATTTAAATAAGAGATAATAATAATAATAATAATAATAATAATAATAATAATAATAATAATGATTTATTTATAACCTGCCCATCTGGCTGGGTTTCCCCAGCCACTCTGGGCGGCTTCTAACAAAATATTAAAAATATAATAAAATATCAGACATTTAAAAACTTCCCTAAACAGGGCTGCCTTCAGATGTCTTCTAAAAGGCAGGTAGTTGTTTATTTCCTTGACATCTGATGGGAGGACATTCCACAGGGCGGGCACCACTATCACGAAGGCCCTCTGCCTGGTTCCCTGTAACTTCACTTCTCGCAGTGAGGGAACCACCAGAAGGCCCTCGGAGCTGGACCTCAGTGTCCGGGCAGAACGATGGGGGTGGAGACGCTCCTTCAGGTATACTGGGCCGAGGCCGTTTAGGGCTTTAAAGGTCAGCACCAACACTTTGAATTGTGCTCGGAAACGTACTGGGAGCCAATGTACCAAGACCGGTGTTATGTGTTCCTGACGGCTGCTCCCAGTCACCAGTCTAGCTGCCATATTCTGGATTAGTTGTAGTTTCTAGGTCACCTTCAAAGGTAGCCCCACATAGAGCACATTGCTGTAGTCCAAGCGGGAGATAACCAGAGCATGCACCACACTAGCGAGACAGTCCGCGGGCAGGTAGGGTCTCAGCCTGCATACTATCGCAGGAGATGCACTCTTTAACTGTCTCCATAAGCCTCCATTTATTTGTAAATCAGTCTGATCCTGAATCTAAAAGTAAAGAAAAATCCATGCAGTCTGAAAATAGTGATACCTGCCAGCTATCCTACCTTCATTCTACGATAAAGTGGCGTTTGACTTTTTGACAGAAAGAGACCCTTTCAACTATCATTAATGGGACATGAATGCATTGTTTTAAAGGATAGAAATTTTCGGTAATAGTATAGAAGGAGCATCAACCTCTGACCTTGCTTCACTTCAATGTGCCATAACGTCTAGTGTCTATAGCTAGAACCTGTTGCTTTGCTTTGTTGTGGTTTTGCTTTAACAATTTCTTTGAGCAACGTTTATGGGAAATATCTCCACAAATAAAGCTGTCCCTGCCTCCCTTTGTGGGGTTTTTTTGCCCTTGACAGTAAGGAAAACTGACTTGAGAAAATGTTCATGTAAGTACTGTGTATCTTGGGAGACTTGGAAGTCACACTGTCACAAATTCAAGGTAAAAAATAAAAAAATTCCTTCCAGTAGCAACTTAAGAGACCAACTAAGTTTGTTAGAAGTGTGCATGCACACGAAAGCTCATACCACTGGAAGGAATTTTTTTATTTTATTTTGTTATTGGTGTAAGCTTTCGTGTGCATGCACACTTCTTCAGATGCACTGAAACAGAAGTCACCATACCCTTATCTGGTGGGGAGGGTAAAATATCCCTTATCTTACCCTCCCCACTCTTCTGATGTGAGAGGGTGGGGAGCGGTATTACTCAGATGGGTGATTGGCTGATATGTGTGGTAAACCTGTTGACTACTCTTAACGACTGCAATTGGGCTTACCAGATAAAGCAAGGTGTGAGATGGCTAAAAATAGCTTTATCATGTATAATGAGATAAGAATCCAGTGTCTCTTCATGGTTTTAAGTTGGGTAATAAGTTGCAATTCATCAACTTCTCTTTCCAGTCTATTTCTGAAATTCTTTTATAATAAGACAGCTACTTTGAGATCTTGTATAGATCTACACGGCTACCTACCTGTAAACAAATTCAAGGATGTGTTTTCTGCACTCAGAACTCTGTAGCACTGCCGTGGTATTATTGTTATTATTATTATTATTATTATTATTATTATTATTATTATTATTATTATTGCTTAAGAGGGATAAGATGACTTGCTTTCACATTGGCTTCTGACTCAGAGTAGCTACCACTTTGGCAACACATTTACATACAGATGGACAAAGAACCCAAAATGCAGCAGTACCGGGATTTGTCATAAAGTCTTTTCATCCCTCTTCTTTATCAGAGTGGTGTTTAACACTTCCTCTCTAAAGACTGAGCTTAGAGTCCAGAGGGTTGAGCTTTTGGCCTTGGCTTTTGAATAATCCAAGGCAAGCTTCACCAACTGCTATTTTAAAAAGAAAAACAAAGGCTTATTAAAAAGCAATGGGGCAAAAACTTGACCTATAAAAAAAATAAAAGGAAGCATTTGTTTATTATATTTATTTAACTCACCCCCTCCCCTCCTGTAATTTCAAATCAGTTTTCAAAGTGGCTTAGAGAAAAAGATAATAAAACAATGAAGGGTACAGCATCAACATGGCATCAAATGGCTAAAATCAACTAAATGTGTGTGCAAATGGCTGACATTTAAAACTTTTCATGCTAAAGGTAAAGGTAAAGGGACCCCTGACCATTCGGTCCAGTCGTGTCCGACTCTGGGGTTGCGGCGCTCATCTCGCTCTATAGGCCGAGAGCCGGTGTACAGCTTCCGGGTCATGTGGCCAGCATGACTAAGCCGCTTCTGGCGAACCAGAGCAGTGCACGGAAATGCCACTTACCTTCCCGCCAGAGTGGTTCCTATTTATCTACTTGCACTTTGACGTGCTTTCGAACTGCTAGGTGGGCAGGAGCTGGGACCGAGCAATGGGAGCTCACCCCATCGCAGGGATTCGAACCGCCGACCTTCTGATCAGCAAGCCCTAGGATCTGTGGTTTAACCCACAGCGCCACCTGGGTCCCTAAAATCAACTAAATGTGTGTGCAAATGGCTGACTTTTAAAACTTTTCATGCTAGGCACCAGATAAGCAGCTCTAGAGAGTGAGTTTCCGTGATTGGATTGTCTGTATTGAGAGGGCTCTCTCCTGGTGATATCTGATTGCTATGGCACCTGCAGAATGGTCTCCTTCGCAGAATGTTTTGCACAGGAAAGATGCCCCTCAGTTAATGTATATTAACTTAGAAGTTAGAGACTCGCCAATATTATCTTCGGTTTCTAATCAATTGGGCACCAACACCAAGCACATTGTTAAAACCAGTACCTTCTAAATCTGAGGGATGCTTCTGCATCGGCAGGCTCAGGATTCTTGAAACAGATTAGCCATTTTAACAGAGGTGCAAAAAGGGAGGGCAGAGTTATTTGGCTGTATCCAGCTAAGTCCTACTCGAGAGTAGAGCAATTGAAATTAAATAAGTTAGCCATGTCCATTAACTTCAGTGGGTCTACTCCTGAATAGTACTAGCATTGTATACTACAGACAGACAGACCCTTAATTAGTGAGCTTAGCGTTTTTATTTTTTTAAGGGAAAATGTGTTCTGATCTAGCATAAACTGTGATGGATTGTTCTTTTAATGGCAGAAGACACAGTTGGAACTTGAAGTGTCTTATCTTCATTTTAAAATACATATTTTGACATGTACAGATGGACATTTCAAAACTTAATAATTTACGACTTCAGAAAGAGTTAGGGTGGCTCCCTGCTTAACCAGAATGGAAACAAGATGATTTCAGTAGATACCAGGTTGTACGTCTTGTGATGTTGCAGGACCTGTGAGTATCCCATGATTTTAAAATGACTAAATTGGAAGGCTGTTATGGTGTTTAAAATAGCATCAAGCTATGTTTCTAGCTAATGTGCCTGTTTCTTCAACTTTTGCCAAAAAAATATGTTTGAAGATAAGACTTGAAGCTCAGTTTACTTCTGAGCCTAAGGAGACATATGTGAATGAAATAGGCCTGCCCAACCAGAGAAATGTGTGTGACTTGCTGGTTAAAAACAGTTAGTCTTGGTGATTTATTTGTTTTATTGTTAATTGATTCAGATAATACATCAGGATAAGACACAGGATAGTTATATCCTACCCTCATGGTAAAACTAACTGGAGCACTTAAAATTTTAAAAGTTAACCTCAAGTTGTGAGCATATATATTTTTGAACATAGGGCAGTATACAGCTAAACAGTTCTGCTAGCACAAGAAGGACTTTTAGCTACACAATGGAATGTCCCCATGCACCCTCTAAATCTGCTGTGGGGGTCTTCTGGAGCAGATTTAAGGGGTGCACATCAGAAGAAGAGAAGGTAGAGAAATTCCATTATGCATCTAAAAGTCCTTGGCTAGTGGAACCATTTAGCTGGATACCACTCAATTTCTACATATTCTTATGTAGTATTCCCTATTATATACACTGCAGGTTAATCTTCCGATTATATTGCTTTATTTGCTGGGCTGCCTTTTAGTGTATTTTTCATCTGTGCTGCTACTGGGCTTCTTTGGTATTCTATACCCTTCTTGATTTAATCATTTGATTAGGACAATGCATCCTAGTGGTGATTTAAGTTACTTTTCATAGCCCTTGAAATGCTATTTAAAACAAATTGCAGCTTGAAACTTCTGATGGTATATAAAAGCAACATGATTAACTCTTGTCTATTCTCATAACTATGTTTATGTTACTCTTTTAGCTGTGTGTTTATATTACCCTACGGTAGGAACATGTCCATCATTATGATAGGTGGAACAGACAAAGGGTCAGAGTTAATTCCTGTATATTGCAGAGACATGGTTTTTTTTATGAATGGAGTTGGCTCTTACACCCTCCTGGTATCAAGAACATAGAGGCATCTCCAATAACAGCACTTTACCATATGTTTGTTTGTTTGTAAACTACATTTTAATCTTGATTTTCCTCCAAGGAATTTAGGATGGCACATATTATTTCTCATATTATTATTATTATTATTATTATTATTATTATTATTATTATTATTATTTCTCATAGTATTATTATTAGGATGGCACATATTTTTAAGACAGCATCTTAAAAAGCAAAGACATCACCTTGCCAACAAAGGTCCGTATAGTTAAAGCTATGGTTTTCCCAGTAGTAATGTACGGAAGTGAGAGCTGGACCATAAAGAAGGCTGATCGCCGAAGAATTGATGCTTTTGAATTATGGTGCTGGAGGAGACTCTTGAGAGTCCCATGGACTGCAAGAAGATCAAACCTATCCATTCTTAAAGAAATCAGCCCTGAGTGCTCACTAGAAGGACAGATCCTGAAGTTGAGGCTCCAGTACTTTGGCCACCTCATGAGAAGAGAAGACTCCCTAGAAAAGACCCTGATGTTGGGAAAGATTGAGGGCACAAGGAGAAGGGGACGACAGAAGATGAGATGGTTGGACAGTGTTCTCGAAGCTACTAACATGAGTTTGGCCAAACTGCGAGAGGCAGTGAAGGATAGGCGTGCCTGGCGTGCTCTGGTCCATGGGGTCACGAAGAGTCGGACACGACTGAACGACTGAACAACAACATATTATTTCTCTGTTTTCTTTCCTCCCCCCTCCCTGCCCTTTTTTGCCACCACACACAGCACTGGCTTTTTGTGTGACAGTGAGTGGCAGCAATGCACCTATAACAAACCAAGTAAAGATGTGTACTCAAGTTGGGGGACAACATTGGAATTAGGGTTAAATAACTGTGCTTGTTGAAGTGGGTTATTGTCCCTCCTCCAGAGCTTTCCCAATTACAGCCCATTTATTTTGCCCTGTAGAGCTAAAACGGGAGCCCTGGAAGGGAATTGTAGAGCCTACAAAGAATTAAAAGCTGGAATTCTATTTGGAAAAAACAAACTCTGGGCCAATTAACTGAAGTAATGGTGCGTGTGTTTGTATAACCTGTTCAGTTTATTCTTCCTTGGGAAAATTTGCTCCCCACTTTACTCTGATCTTAAGCAAAGCCATGGCAGTTCATAAAACTGCTGGATGCCATTGGATAATTTTAAAAACAATTTAAAGAGAGCTACAACCATAAGGACTGTTTTGTAATGACATCCTAGATCTGTGAATAAAAACAGCAGTGAAAACAGACACATTTTCCAGAATTTTAAATATTATGTTTACTGGAGCGGAAGTTCCATAAATTACTGCCAATGAAGTGTGAGTATGTTTCTCCCACTTGTAAATGAGCTTTTATTTCCTACAGTACATACTCTGCTGCCACAATGACTCATCTTATACATGTTTTAGTTTAACTCCAAAAACGTTTTAAATCTTGGCAGTGATACTGGGATGTTGCACCCTGCTGCAGAAACTTAAAAATTTATGGTCAGTTGCAGCAATAACCAATGTTTGCTGGTGTTGATGTCTCCAGTTTATATAGAGTGATTATGAGAATATTTAAAATAATTGTGCATTTGTTGTTTTCTGAACAAGACTTGATATGGTGGTGATTCTGTTCTCTGATCTGTCACAACTGGGCACTTGTTGAATCACAGAAAAGAATAAAACAGTTTTATCGGTTGCCCTCCCTCATTTATGCTAGATAACTCCTTGTGCATGGTTACAGATAATTGGTAAATGGAATGAAAAAAGTAATCCTGTATGGGAAAATGTTTAGAAAAGTTGCTACTGTGGGACTGACTTAGTTGTGAGACACTTTGCAAGTTTTAATATCTCCATGGTGATTTATATTGCTGGTGATACATTTGTTTATGTGTCTATATTCAATTGTTTTTACAACTACCAACCTTGATTCTCCACACATTTACTTCCCAGCATCCCTTGGATTAGAGCTATTATAAGCATCTCAGTGTGCTTAGAATTGGAGCCTATAGAAATATCTGCTTATGTAAGCATATTAATCAATATAGGGCATTTTCTATCAACTGAAGTTGTTGTTGTTGTTGTTGTTCAACAGGTTTTTCCATTGGGAACGTTGCCAAGTTGTACTTTTTTATTGTTTAACCCAGGACTTACAACGTAGTGGAGCTCAACTTTCTGTCGTGGCGTTACCAGCAAACATTTTCTTTCAAATGTTCCTAAACCCGATGGCATCCCCTGTGTTCATAATCCTTTTGGTAATTTATCTTCTCTGGATATACTTTCCCTGAGCTGATAAATGACAACTGCTTTGTGCCATTTTAACCACTATCCTTCCAAACCTTCACTGGTAACACATGAAAGCTCATCTTACTCATCATGGCTTTCGGACATGCACAATGTTGTAATTTGTACATGTGAATTCATCTCTATACTAGATGACTTCTACCCAGATTAATTTTGACAGTTTTGCAGTCTTTAAGCTCACAAATGCCCCAAATTTACTGCGACGGAATAGTGCAGGTTTCAGGACCAATACAAACCGTCATTCTAAACTGCACAGATTTTGTCAGAAGGCAAAGGAGGCTTCTAGAGCCTGTCCATTAGAATCTGGTGAAAATACCAGTTTTGGAATGCAAAATTGAGAGGTTTTGGAAGCGTTGAACTGCTGTTTAGAATCTGCAATGTATTGAATGAAAGCCAATAAACTGAAGCTCAGTACAAATTATTTATTTAAGTTGTGTTGGTAAGTGGTACATTTGACCAGGAAGTTAGGCTTCTACCTGTTCAGGTACATAACCAGCCTGAGGCACTGTTGAATCAATTATTGCCACTGGCCTATAAAGTAGGTTCTTTCACTGAGCTGCAGTCCTTCCTATGTTGAATGCACCTCACTTCTCTTCTCCAGCGGTGGCAAAAGACATAAAAGGGAACCTATAGTGAAGGAAAGTAAAGATAGTATTGGCTTTTTTTAAAAAAAAATCTCTCCCTTCCCCACTGCCTGGTCTGCCTTTTGATATGATGGTTCTTTGAAGAGACACGGGAGATCGCTTAATTTTGGCTCCCTCGTGCCGCAACACACACGCTGTATTTGCTACAGTCATCTCTTGGAAGTTAATGTCAGATCTCTATATACTTTATTTTTGTATCTGTTCCTGTAGGGATATGTGCCGTTTTAATGGTGAAGCCAATCATAAAG
Organism: Darevskia mixta; assembly: GCA_034641385.1. Lineage (NCBI taxonomy): Eukaryota > Metazoa > Chordata > Lepidosauria > Squamata > Lacertidae > Darevskia > Darevskia mixta. The sequence goes on along the minus strand of JAWWNH010000173.1, from coordinate 12,522,848 downwards.
TTGCAGTCCTTAACTATAAAAACAGACTAGTTCTATTGTGCTTTGCAATATGTAGTTAAGATGGAAGCTTTAGGGGAAATGGAAGAAGATGCAGAGAGGTTGTTGTTCCAAAGAAAGAACTGGAAATAATCTTAACCGACAGAGAAGGAAGAGAGAGAACTTGCCCAAATGTATTTTCTGCCCTGGCTTTTTGAAGCAATGCAGAACCTCCTTTGGAAATTAGGCTTTATCCTTTCAATCCGCACCCAGTTTAAAAGGATGCTGTTAGATATAAAAATCTGGATGAGGATTAAACAGAACTGGTTTTATAACATAAATGTGCCTAGGTCTCACTGGATTTAACTACAACTTTGCACTTATTAAACTAAAATGTACTATGTGTTCTGTGCAGGATTTGAGCGTTCTGCATTGCTTAATTGATCATTGCCGATTCAATGATGGTCCAGATGTTGTGATTTTTATCGGCAATTTGTTCTAACATCTGGATGCCATCAGTATTTTTGAGCACCTATTAGTTTTTATTTCAGAATTGCCAATGAATGTTGGTTTTGTATACTAATAACTCAATTCAATGAGTTTAACAGGCTTCTAACTAGACAGTCAATTTATTTATATACCACATATTCCCAGAAATTCATCTTTGCTCAAAGCATAGAAAACAGTATCACTACTGTAGTACAATAACAGTACATAATGCCTTTAGTACAACATTAACACACACAAATAAACAGAGATAAAAAAGTTAAGGGAGTATGAAGCCCACCAATGGGTCAAAGAAAATATCAAATAACTTCCTGTTCAAAAGCAGCCCCATACCTGATGACATTAGTGTCTGACAAGCATCCTCCCCTCCTATCTTTTATGCCTCAAAAGGTTAGAAAGTCTATGCAGAGTTCTTCTGCAAGCGGCTCCCTTATGGAGGCTCTCAGGGCTAAGCAGGTGGAAACAGCCATCCTCTCCAATGGCAAATACAGTGCATTGTGTCTCTGTCTCTGAATTATCTAGCTTGTATCTAGTCTCATCATGCTCACGATCCCATAATCAGTCAAAAATTAAAGAGCCATCCGAGAAGCAATGACTGGATCTTTGCATATAAACAATAATAATTCTGGCCCAGTATATATAGTTGAGGGATGCGGGTGGCGCTGTGGGTTAAACCACAGAGCCTAGGGCTTGCTGATCAGAAGGTCGGCGGTTCAAATCCCCATGACGGGGTGAGCTCCCGTTGCTCAGTCCCTGCTCCTGCCCACCTAGCAGTTCGAAAGCACCTCAAAGTGCAAGTAGATAAATAGGTACCACTCCGGCGGGAAGGTAAACGGCATTTCCGTGCGCTGCTCTGGTTCGCCAGAAGCGGCTTAGTCATGCTGGCCACATGACCCAGAAGCTGTCTGCGGACAAACACTGGCTCCCTCGGCCAGTAAAGCGAGATGAGCGCCGCAACCCCAGAGTTGTCCGCGACTGGACTTACCGGTCAGGGGTCCCTTTACCTTTATATATAGTTAATGGGAGGAGCAGTCAGTGTTCACCCAGCCAGCACACACCTAAAGTAACGCTTTTGTGGATATCTGTATGTGGATATCTTCACGTATGTATACAAAAGAGCCTGATTTGTGCACTGTGTCCCATTTTTGAGTAGGAATAGCCATCCAAATCCAACAACCATTTGTGGGCCTCCCTGTGAACTGACTCTGACTCTGACTCTCAATACTTTAGTGTTCATAGGGAAGAGGGATGCACCAAGTAAAAGATGAGCACTTTCCAGTATCTGAGTTCAATCAAAGAAATAGCCAGATCTTGGTTAAACCCCCCTGCATTAAGGCCAGGAGAACAACAAGTATGAATAAAGTGACATATTAATATAGGACAGGAACACGCTCAACAGAAAAAGATTGCAGTAAAGTGCCAATATGGTCCATGAAGCAACTGAGATCTGGGATCACATAGCAGGTTCATTTAGGGTCAGCTTTGGTAGGGCAGGTGTTAAGCATGTATCAGATACCAACATCGTGCTGTGGTGGTGTCAGAGAGTGTAGGCAGCAATTGAATTGGATGCCATCAGGTAGCAACTAGGAAAGAATGATTTAATGTCTGTTGGTGACCAGTTTTCATGGGTTTTTTTCTTTAGGTTTGGTAATCTTGGAGGCCTACAGGATTTGAGAGAGAGAGAGTTTTTGATATGCTGTTTGTGAGTGGTACTTTTAAAATCATCTCAATAATACCCTGCATTCATTGCATGTTATTTATTTTTCTTTAAAATTTTGCAGATACAGTACTTTGAATTAAGACTTTGCATTTCACTTTCCCCAGCAAAAGATACAGTTCTGCACAGCAGTAGGTTTTACTTGCTGCAAAAGCTGATTCAAGCAACCCTTTTCTTGCTTGCTTTTGCATCCTTTTCTGAATTACAAATGCTGCATCTTGCTCCATTTCCTAGCTTCTAGCTACCTTGAAACACAGATCCTCCCTCCCCCCCCCCCCCACTGCATCCATCTCCTTTTGTGGGTTCTCTGAATTTCATGTGGGTCATATAATGTGGGAGTTGAAGGAAAGAAGCTGGAAAACAAATACAACTGCCTCTAGGGTGGAAGAATCCAGGATAGTACACACAGTCCAGGGATTCCATACCCAGCCATCAGGGCAGGGGGGGGGGTAGGAATGACAGAAATGTATCACCACAATAACAGATTGTGTGGGGAAAGGAAAGGTCACAGTGTGTCTAACTAGGAACTGAAATCTCTAATTTAATCTTTCTAGGTTTATCTTTCAAGAGTGCATTCAGCCAAAAATATGCAGTGGAGATCTGCTTATTCTTTTTTGAGCACTAGACTTCAGTTCTTTGGCAAGCTGAACGTCTGAGGCATCAGGGAATGGACGGGAGAATATTTCATATAGAGGCTCTTGGTTGAATTAAATATAGAAAAAACAAATGACACTAGAATAGTTATCATGCAGATACGTTTTTAAAAAAATATCTTGACATTTAAAGCTTTAGATTAGACCACAAGCCTGGCTACTAGAGATGCCCACACTAAAGTTTAGAGATTAAAAATACCTAAAATCTCACAATAAAGAGGAACCAATTTCAAATATAGTTGGACAAAGTGTCAGGAACAGGTTTGCCCTGTTAGTTAATTGACCTTGTATCTACATGGAGACCTGAAAGGCATTGCTCTGGTTAGAATTCTGCCCCCCCCCAAATATCTTGCATGTATAGCATTTTAATTTTAACATGATGTGTTAGTTCTGAAATTTATTTATCCTGGAAACAATAGGGGGGAAATGTGGCTTTGCTATAATTAGTAGGATTGTTTTATGTGTAGCTTAATACATAGTTAGAGTAGTTAAATAATCTATGATCAAACTATATTGGTCCATAACGACAAATACTTTCGTAACATGAGTATTTGGTGGTGGTGGTTTTCGTTTAGAAGGCTACATTGATATTTCATTTATGTCCTTCCCTACAAATAGTATATATACTGTATGGCAATAATGGGGAATCTTTTTAAGCTTTACATTTGCATTGGGGTAATCGGCTGGGAGCTTATTCACAACAACAGATATTGAAATTTGTTGGGTGTTAGAACAATAAATGTGTTTAAAGAAGCAATATTTGGTGCAGCTTAAATCATACCGCATTCCTTTTTTTAAAGAATCATAACGAGAGAGTAGAATTGGATTTCTTTAAATGCATGCTTGGGATTCCTATCAACCCAGTTGTTGGGCATACTCAGCATCGTCAGCTAAGGCAAAATAAAAAATAAAAAAAAATACTGCATTCATTCAGTGGTTCATTTTACAGCCAAGGACCACAGATGATATTACAGCTGAGATGTTTTATGACGGACATAGCCACATTGTGGTACTTGATTTTGGCAAAAGAAGACTTCTTACCAATTCTAGAGGTGTAAGGAAACATAAAGGGCCTCATGAGGAATATTAACTTGCCAAGAGTAATATTTCCAGCTCATTTAATTGTTGGAAGAAGTGGCATTGCTTATAATTTCTATTCACTCACAAGTTCACTTTAGCTGATTAATCTTGTTAGGATTTTGGTGGTGGTTGTTGTTATGAGATGACAATGGAGGAAAAGAGGGCTTCCATTCTGATCAAAAGGCTGGCATCTGATTTATTTATTTATACCTCCCCCCCAGCAAAGGAACCCACATGGGTGCTTCTCACAGCATGTAGGTCCAAGGAAAGGCCGATCTCACTTGCTGTAAGGTGTGCTGCGGCATACTTTGGAAATGTATGTAGCCTGTGTCGTCTTATACTCAGCAGACTGTATCTGCCACAACCTCTCCCACTTTCCCCAGCTTCATTACACTGCAACATCATTCCATTCTGCAAAGCAAGCAGGTGCTTGTTGAACACGGAGGGAGCTGTGCTTTAAAAATGTTGATGGACACTCAGATTTCCAGCCACGCAGGGAGGTGTACATAAAATGGCCAGTTTCCAAGAAGTCTCATGCCTCTGTTGTAATCCAAACTTCTCTGGCAGCGATGGTCATTGTGAAGTGTCAAAACAACATATTTCTGTTTTATTTTCATTGCGACACGAACACCTGAAGCCTTCAAACTTGTGACTTAGTCATGCAAATGTGGATGAACCAGTCTTTTTAGCCAATGTGAAGGGCAATCTGTTGGTAGAAACACCTTTAATAAAAAGAAAAGACATTCATGAAATAGTTTTAAGCACTCAACATTTTTTACTTCAACATATTTAGATCTGTGGTATATAATAATATAGAAATACATAGGTATGTATGCTTTATGTAGTATTTAATATTTGCCATGTGTAAATGCATAAATTGTATCCTGGAGAGACGCTTCACCGATTTGATATTTGATCATATCTGGCTAATAAGAGCATTAACTCCCATGTTCTTCCACCACCAAGCACTTTCTCATTTCCGAAAAGTAATGTGAGGCAGAGCCATAATAATAATAATAATAATAATAATAATAATAATAATAATAATAATAAATATAGAAGAAGACCACTTACTATTAACAACAAATGCTATTTAGCATATCATTTATTGTTTATTTTATCACCAATTCCTTCAGAAACAGATTTAGGTTTGTGAATTTTCTTTGTGCATGAGACTTACACAGTCTTTCTTCAATTCTGTGTATTTATCACATGCCAAAATAAACTGCAAATGTTTATTGCCGTGTTGGAAGAGTGGCAATGACTTAGGTTACTATTTAGCTACTTAGCAGAGTTGCTCAGTATTCAAAAAGTTTGAGAAGCAGTCATTAGAATGTGACTGCTATTTTGATGGATCTTCTGACTGTTGTCACGTTGAAAGGATTTATCCCAAATGTAGATAATGAAGTATTTCTTTGTGCTTGTGGTGACAGACTAATGCTCCTCCGCCTTATAAGCTATTGGGGAGCTTGCTTCAAAACCTTTTGCCATAGCCAGGGAGATCATTACATGCTGTTCTTCTGTTAACAAATGTTTGCACAAAGTTGAAAATATTACCACAATGACAAAACAGCCTAAACACTGGACATATCGAGCTCAGGTTAAGAAAATAAATCCCAGCTATTTCACTGGAAGAGCAAAGTCTCCATTGTAATCAGCAAAGCTTAATAGTGTTCTGTGTTACAACATGGTAAGAGAGGACAAAAAATGTTTGAGGTAAATTAGATCATAGTTCAGTTTTTAAGGTAACAGCAGCGCTGTAGAAGTTACTATTATTACCAAACCCCGTTTGTTTGTGTGGCTTCTAGTCAGTCATGTTTTCTGTCCCTTGTCAAAGTTACCAATGAATGGGAATAAATAATTTCATTTTTATTTAATTTAATCATTGTTATGTATTTTATTTTAACATTCAATAATTTTAATTTACCTCATGATTTTAGTTGTGTACGCAGCTAGTATAATTTCCATTGCGTTCAGTGCGACTTTCATGCACATTTCTCTGCAGGCTAAGAGTATTCTAAAATTGCATTCCTTTTCTGCATTATGATGCGATACTGATGGTGATAAATCGGTTTCTAATTTTGATTCCTTTTGTATTCTGCATGTTTGTTGTTTTGCTGCATTTCCATGTTTCTGGCCCAGTAGCTCCTGGTAGTGGTGGGGCAGAGGGCATTAAAGCAGTGATTATGGTACAGCATTTACAGCAAGAAGCTTTAACAGAGCTGTAAGCTTCTCCTCAGTCTGTTGAAAAGAGAGATTTTACTAAACCAAAATGCAAAACACTATGTATGTTTAATTACTAGATGGAAAGCAAATGCAACATCTGGCAAGAACTGCAGTTTAAATCACTTTTACTGTTTTGGGCAACAGAAATAGTACTTAAAAGAAGATAACATGCACTAAGGGTTTGTCGTCTACTGGGAATTGTAGCTGCAGTTGCCAAAAAAAATAGTAGTATAAATCTTCCTCTTATTTCTGTATTCACTTACATGGAATATTGCTACAGGAGCCACAATACAAACTCCAGTTACACCAAGAAACAATTCTTATGGTAAATGAGATTGTATGGCCAAGCAAATGGCTTATTTGGACAATAGAAGCTGATATCTAAGAGCAGGTTACTGGGCTAAAGTTCATTGCAGGATTGGGGGGGGGGGTGAGCTCTGCTTCTCAGCTCTCAATTCAAAATTGATTATTTCTTCACTTTGTTATTTGTCTAGAAAATGTTTTCCAATTAACCTTAACTGTCCAGAGTATTTCCATCAGCACAGATGACTGAAGCATGTTTTAAATGTATCTATTGTATATCCGACTTTGAGGTTATCATTTCTGAATGAAGCCCATTTAGCAAGGACGTGCTCAAGACGCGTCTTGCTATCTGTTCACCTATTGATGGATAAATAACTGAGAAGCTATGAAAGGCTGTGGCTTTCCCAGTAAGTGTATTCCACATGCACAAATTCTGGACTGCAAGTATGTGTAATGGATAATAGTGATGTTTTGCACAGTCCTTGAAAGCCCAGGTTTTGGGCACCTCTTTTGAAGCCCTTTTTTTTATTTGGATGGCAATCTTTGCCTGGGGTTTTAAACTGTAGAAAGGTGGAATTCTTTATCTCTTAATCTGGTTTTACATTAGATTATGGGGGTGTGAGAGAAAGATTAGGAAGATGGTTTCTAAATGTAATTAATTTTATTGCATTTAAACAATCCAGTCATGAAATATGCTAGAAAATATTTAATTAAGAATTGGCGGTTCTAGACAGGACTTTTGCAGTTTCCAGAGAATACAAAGAGGGGAGACAAAAAGCCTAACTTTTTCTTGGACTGAGAACCCCAAATTTAGGAAAATCAAGTATTTTAAACTGTGTTAGCTGTATTTAGAAGTACCTATGGCAACTTTCTAATAGATGTCTCACTCAGCAGATCTCAAAGTAGGTGGTACCCCCCCAGGGGGCATTGGGATTACCATGGGGGCACTAAGAGGCAAGGGGCTAGCAGGGGTCCCTGAAGGTGGGCCCCTCTGAACATGTTGCTTGCTTATTTACAATGGACCAGGCTAGAGTCTGTCTGAGCCAGAAGAGAAAGATGGGATACAGTATGATGATCAGTAAGTTTTTTGTGACAGTTTGGATATGCTACATAAAGATATGGCTGAGCAATTAGAGGGTTTTTATGGTAATTCCAGATTGGGTGACAAATCAATTTTCAGATGCCGAGGAACTTGAGGTAGGAAAGGAAGAACTAACTAAGCTACAAAAAGACAATGATCTGAAGTCAAAGTTTATGAAATCGTACCAGGAGTTTTGGTTATAGGAGGAATTTCTTATCTCTATCCTGCACTATGGAAAGTGATTAAGAAGCTCCTTATTGCATTCCCAATATCATATTTGGTTGCATTTTACTATGCTGGTCGGTGACCGTAATAAAGAATACTTACTTACTCGTATTTGGTGGAATGTGGTTTTGGTGTGGTCATCCAACTTCTCTCCAAGCAAAGAAATTGACTACAAGGTGGCTAAACATTGCAATTTAAAACTCCTGCTAAGTGACTTTAAACCAGACATTGGGAAACTAGTATCATTTCATCAAGCCCATCCATCACTTTAAGAATTTCCTGAAAAGTCAAGTAGTTACTAAATGCAGTATCTAAGACGCTTGCCAAATGACTATCAGGCTTTGAAAAGCTGGTATCACTGGATCATGTTAATCCATTTTGTTGAATTAATTAAACTAAATGGTTTTAATTGGATTTTGAATTAATGTGAAATTAATTGTGTTAATATTGTCTTTAGTGGTTTGTGCAAACTGCTATTCTGATTAATGCTTTTTATAGGGCAGAGTAGAGGTCACTACCCTGTGCCTGGAGACAGACAGTCAGGCCATGTATACACAGCAAAGGCCAGAGGAGGAATGACCACTAGGAGGAGCGCAGAGAGAAGAAATGCCACATTGCATCTGCACCAGTGAAACTGGATGCCATCATCTGCCCCAGCTGCAATAAAACATGTCTCTCCCATTTTGTTCTCTGCAGCCACAGCAGGCGCTGTAACTCTCCAACAGTTTGACTTTACCCCCCAGTGGTGCACTTTTCCATTGTCTCTTTGCAGCAAAACCATATCGTCATAATACTAAGGATATAAATTGTTTGCTGTCTAAATGACTTTGCTGAGCTTCTTTACTGTTTTGCATTTTATTCCCTTGGGTGTTTTCAGGTACAGACAACTGCAGATCAGCACAGAAAGCAAAGTAGCCGAACTGTTCCATCAAAATAAACTGAAGTTGTTTGAAAGCGAACGTCAACAGCTGATGCAAGAAGAAACCTCCAAGTACCTTTCACAGTGTCAGCTGGAATGTGAAAAATATCAGCGAAAACTAGAGGTACGTAAGAAAAGCTTCTGTAAGGTGTTTCGGTGTGGGCAGGGCCCATGGTGTGGCTCCTCATCGCCATTGCCCTCCTTCCATCAGAGTGGTGATTGGCTGGTAAGGAATTGCATCATTGTAATTTGAGGCTAAAGAACAACTGCTTGTAGCACATGAAACAATCGAAAGAGGAACAGTAGGACTGCATTTGCTTAAGGCAAGTATTGATCATAATCGTGCCGCACTGTTGTTGAAACCATTCTAAGCAAATGAATACTAATTATTTTGTCAGTAGACATTAAAAGGTCATTTTGGAGAATAGGGCAGCTGTGTTCTGTTGACTTTACAGGTGGCAATATTTATTCTTAGAACATCTGTTTTTCCCAGCATAGTATATTGGCAGAAAGGAGATGAGTAGGACCTGCAAACAAAAGTTTCCTGTCCAGTGTTCTAGCCAATTAGCCATCATTCTCCTAACAGTTATAAAAATAAATTATTATCACATATTTCTAATGTCTAATAGTACATTTTAGATCAGGGGTCAGCAACCTTTTTCAGCCATGGGCCAGTCCACCGTCCCTCAGACCATGTGGTGGGCCGGACTATATTTTGAAGGGGGGAAAATGAATGAATTCCTATGCCCCACAAATAACCCAGAGATGCATTTTGAATAAAAGCACACGTTCTACTCATGTAAAAACATCAGGTAGGCCCCACAAATAACCCAGAGGTGCATTTTAAATAAAAGGACACATTCTACTCATGTAAAAACACGCTGATTCCCGGACCATCCGCGGGCCAGATTGAGAAGGCGATTGGGCCGCATCCGGCCCACGGGCCTTAGGTTGCCTACCCCTGTTTTAGATAGTTAATAATTTTAATATTTTTGCCTTCATTTGTATATCTAAGCCTATATACTAGGGGTCACTAACCTTTCTGGGCCAGTGGGCACATTTAGAATTTTAAGGAAGGGCCATTGGTGCCAATCACAGAATAGCTGTTATGGTGGCATGTTATATCACAAATTGGAAGTTTGGGGCACGGCATAACTTGAAATGGTTACTGTAGGGGCATGGTAAAAACACAAAACGGATATTTACTGAGACCTGTTGTGGGCGCCCAAGGAAGTTCTAGTTGGTTACCCCTGCTATATGTCTTCTGGAAGCATTGTAAATCTTTCTTGTTTGGACTGATCCAAGTATGGATAAATTTTTATTTTTATGTTTTTTATTTACATACATTTAATTGGGTTTTACCTTTTGGTATTACTAATTTGTCAAATGGTTAATCACACAGGACCTTTAAAGAGCTGTGATAGACATGGCAATAAACTTTTTAAAAAATAATATATGCTGTTTTCATACTTGCATACATTTGCTTCAAGCACAGCTGCGTTGTGGGTTGTTAGGGCTGGGTTGAGTGTCGTTTCCCCCCCCCCCCCATTTTTAAATAATTTTTTCTCTTCAAATAAAACTATGGTATATATTTTCTTCTATGGCACTTGTTTTCTTTCAGTATAACAGCTCAGATTTTTGCACAAACAGGAGACAAGTTTCAAACGAGGTCCCCCCCTCCCCCAAAAAATATTTCTATTAATTCCACCCACCTAGTACCTCAAGTTACCTTCCTCTGACTCTCAGTAGCAGGTTCTTGGCGTACTGCAGGTGGAAGCAGGAGATGGTCACCTGAAAAGGGAAGTTGTTAGGAGACTCCTGCAATTCCCAGAATTCTCTGAGAAGAGTGATTGATTGTTAAACCACAGGGTTGGGGAAAGGGCTTCTCTAACATTTCTCAGCACTCTTAACAAACTACAGCTCCTGGGGGTCTTTGGGGGGGGGGGAACCATGACTGTTTAAAGTGATACGATACTACTTTAAAATTATACAGATGGGAACCTTGCTTTTTTCCATGTCTCTATATACCTGTTTCCATGTGGCACAGAATCTGAAGTTTGTACCCCAAAGCAAAGATAGCCAACTACGGTATTTATTTCTGACACACTAGAGTACCAACAACCATAGATATTAATTTAGGGATTCAGCAAAGACTACCAAACCGTGGACTAAGGTTGGATTCCTTTTGTAACTGAAACATGTTTAATGGTTTGGGATTTGAGAATCACGATAGAAATCTGTACGTAGTATTGCTTTTAATAGAGCATATTGGATTCTTATCTTAATTATAAGTTAAATAGCAATTGAACTGTGTACAACTCATTATTTTAACTGCTTGGGCTTTTGTCTCCACCATAAATAATTTATAGCCTTCTGTTAATTAACTTTCATTTTAATTTTCGTATAGGTTTTAACCAAAGAATTTTATAATCTTCAAGCAGTGAGCGAGAAACGGATTTCAGAACTTCAGGCACAAAATTCTGAGTACCAGGCAAGGCTTGACACGTATGAAAAGCTGGAAAAAGAACTTGATGAGATAATCATGCAAAGTGCAGAACGTAAGTTCTTTTAATTTACCCTGTTTTTCCTGTAGTGTACTGTGTTGGAATATTTTTATAATCTGATCGCTGTTAATGAGATTTGGAACATTTTAAATCCCAGGAATTTTTAGTAGATATTGAACATGCAACAGTGTAATATTTAACATCAAATACATATTTTATTGTGCTTTAATTGGCAGTGAGAATATTTATTGCATTTTTATTATCTCCTTAAATTACTTTATAGTAAATAGTTTTTACTGGCTCAGATTCCCCTGGGGACATGCATGTCAGATCTATGTGCAGATGTTTGGTTTGTTTTTCTTTCCTGTCATATTTGCTTGGCAGATTTTGCGCAAAGGCTGTTGAAGAGAAAAACAGGGAGAAGCACCCCATTGCACATCTCTTTAGTTCTGTTATGTCACAACAATTCGCCATGATCTATCAATGGTGATGATGGGGGCCGGGGAGAGCTTCTACTGAAGAATTTCTTTTTATACATGTTTTTTATTGGATTTTTGATAATTTTATACATATAAAACATAACCATTTCAAATGTTAATATACAAGGTTCTTTTGAACCTTCAGACCTCCTTCCCTCCCTCCATGGGTTCCATGTTTAAGTTTAGATTTGCTGTATCTTTTACCATTATCCATCTATTATATAACCATAATTACCATAAATAATTCTGCATTACAAGTGTCATTACATCCCTGCCAAAGATTTTAACTGTTTACAAATTTACTCCAGTCTGTAGAAAATACTTGATCTTCCTGGTTTCGGATCGTCCCCATCAGTTTCGCTGCATACTCTAGCAGTTTCATCTGCCATTCTTCTTTTGTTGGTATTTCTCCTTCCTTCCATCTCTGGGCTAGTAGCATTCTAGCTGCCATTGTTGCATACATAAAAAGTCTTTTATCTTCTCTTGGTAACTTCACCTAGTAAGGTGGCTTCTGGTTTTTTAATAAATGTATTTTTGAACATTTCTTTAGTTCATTATATAGCATTTCCCAGAAAGCCTTTACCAGTGTACATGTCCTCCACATATGGTAAAAGGTACCCTCCTTCTCTTTACATTTCCAACACAATTTTGAACTTGTTTTGTACATTTTAGCAATTTTACTCGGTGTTAGATACCAACGATACATCATTTTCATAAAGTTTTCTTTCAACGAACAGCATACAGTAAATTTTATTTCTTCTTTCCATAACTTTTCCCAAGATGAAAGTTGGATATTATATCCAAAATCTCTAGCCCAGTGTATCATCTCTGCCTTGATTTCTTCATCTTTTGTATGCCATTCTAAAAGTAATTTGTACATTTTTATAGCACTTTGACATTATTTTCCAACAGATCTATTTCAAACCTCGATCTCATTGTATCAAAACCTTTTTTTAATCATCCTTAAAGACATCATTTAATTGGTGATACTGAAGTCAGTCCGTTAACAATACTCTAATATCTTCATTTTTTTCCAATTTTAATTGGTCTCCTGCTTCTTTTAACAAATCTCTATAGGTGGCCCACTCACCTCTCATATTTACATTTTTAACCAAAATTGCTTCCAATGGAGAGAGCCACCATGGTGTTCTCCATTCTCATAAGTTCTTATACCTATCCCATGCATCGTAGATTGATTTTCTAATCAAATGGTTCAGGAATCTTTTGTGTACTTTAGTTTTATCATATCACAAATATGTGCCCCACCCAAATCTATTATTGTGATCTTCCAGGTCTAGTCAATCTGTATTTTTTAACAAAATCCATTCTCGCAACCAGCAGAGGCAGGATGCTTCATATCTGGCAGAGAGAAGCCTCCTCTTTCTTTAGAATCAGTTAGTAATTTCTATTTTATTCTTGGTTAGTTCCCCTGCCATATAAATCTAGATATTCCTTCCTGCCATTCTTTGAAGTGTCCCTTCCCACCTATCACAGGTATAGATTGAAATAAAAACAACATTCTTGGCAGTACATTTATTTTTACAGCAGATATTCTACCCCAAAATGATAATTTCATCCTTCTGCATACTTCCAAATCCCTCTTAATTTCTTTCCACGTAGGTAAGTAATTGTCTTTAAAAACATTTATATTTTGGGCAGTTAACCATACCCCTAAATATTTTTTTAAAAAATCCCCACACTTATTTCTGTGATCTGTTGTAATTTTTCTTTTAATTGTACAGTCATATTTTTCACCAACGTTGAAGAATTTCTTCTACTGGCAGCACAAATGAATTTCGTAGAGGGCAAAATTGTGCACATCCAACCTCTGGGGCCATGTGCATGGTGTTCCTCTACTGTATGTGCATCCTCAAACAGAGGGAAGGACATGGTTGCCTGAAAAGGGGACTCCAGACACCAGCCTTGTCCCCTCCCTACCAGCTGGTAATCAGCATCATCAGACCTCTGAAGCTCTGATAAAATGTTCTGGTGAGGGAGATAAGGGTTTCTTGTGTTCAGAAACTTTGAAACATCTACAGATCATGTGTGAGTAAGATAAGAGATGTGCATCAATTTTATTTAGATTTTTTTGTGGGGAGATGTTCGGCAAAATTTTGTGTTATTATAAATTTTAAACATGTTGTTGTTCAGTTGTGTCCGACTCTTTGTGACCCCATGGACCAGAGCACGCCAGGCATTCCTGTCTTCCCCTGCCTCCCGCAGTTTGATCAAACTCATGTTAGTAGCTTCAAGAACACTGTCCAACCATCTCGTCCTCTGTCGTCCCCTTCTCCTTGTGCCCTCCATCTTTCCCAACATCAGGGTCTTTTCCAAGGAGTCTTCTCTTCTCATGAGGTGGCCAAAGTATTGGAGCCTCAGCTTCAGGAACTGTCCTTCCAGTGAGCATATATTGTCCCAAATCAAAGTATGTTTAGACCACTCACTGTATCCCCTCTTTTACCAGGGAGAGAGCCTTCTCTGTACACCAGGGCTGCACACTAACATACCCCATCATTTCAGAAAAGCCCCTAAACACCCAGTTATTTTTGTCTGGTTTTTCTTTAGCTGCTGTTTATTCTTCTGCTAAAGTGATTGTTTTGGAAAGTGTTTTAGTATTTATTTGTTGTGCTGGATGTTTGTTGTTTTTATTAATGATTTTATGGCCATAGTTATACTTTGTTACATTTCCTTTGTAAGCTGTTCTGAGAGACTGTTTACTTTTAAAGGTGGCCTAGGATCCAGACCAAGGAAATAAATGGTTTATTAGTTATGTATTGGATTGTAGCAGCTCTGGGCCAAAGATGATTTTGACTTTGCATTATCAAGTAGAAAACTTTAGAAAGAACTCTTTAACATAATGTAAATGTGAATTATCCACTTTCATGTTAACAAGTTTAGAATACAGAGATAATTCATTTGTTTCTTAACTGTCATAACAATAAATCAATCAGACATTGAACACATAGATCATCCAGTTTGGACTTTCTGGAATCTCTTTCCAGTTTCCAGTTTCTGATATTCATACTAGCGTATACCCAGCCTTCATTCTTGTCCAGAGCTATTTCAAGTTACAATTTGAAATATTATAAGAAAAACTTCAGGTGTGAGAGCCTAATTTTTGTGTGTAAGAAAACACTTTAAGAAGAAAATTTACTGAGAGAATATATAACATCATATGGCCCATTCAGAGAGCTTTCACAAGAGAAAAAAAATAGAAAAAGCAGCATATATCACAAGTTCAGGTTTTTGCAAGATGGACTATCTACTCTTTCTTATCGTCATTATTAATAACACTAAAACATACACTTTGCATGATGACTGTACAATAGTTGTCTTGTGGTTTTAAAGCATACCAATTTAATCCAGAGAAATATGCAGCAGCAGCAATGTGTGCAACCTAATTTTTCTCTCTCCTTACAATCTTCTATTTGTTGTCTATACTTGGCAAGATCAGACTCTGCCAAGCAAGCTTGGCATTTGTTTTGATAATATAATAGCTCACATTTCATTAGTATGTGTGTGAACAAGTCTTATTATAATGCTAATGTATATTTACTATTTTGATTGAAAATACCAGAAATATCACTTGGCTATGTTTAGGATCCATGTTGCTATGTTTTCTGTTGTCAAAAGGCCTATTGATAGAAGCTGCATGTAAGTTTTTATAGTATTCGCTAGAGCTTGCAGAATATATATATATATATATATATATATATATATATGCATTCAGATTTGAGAGACTGTTGCCAAAAATATTTTGTCCTGTACATTTTGTGCTCGTAATTATTCCCCTTACCATGTATAATTATGCTGTTGCATATGCTGCCAGGAAAAAAGAACACTCACTTCCAGAGCTGAAGAGTGCTTGTTTTCTCCTTTATATCTTAGAACAGGGCGGGAGATATTATTAATGTATTTCACGAATGAATGGCTCTTTAAAAGGAACCAACACTAACGGTCTTCAGAAATGACACATTGATATTGCTGTGAGACGTAAACATTCAGCCTGCTGTCTTTATCATTTGCACGCTATTGCAGAGGGAATGATACTGCTCACCTCTTTTGGGAAGCCAGGGTGTAGAAGTTGTGCCCGTGAAATAAAGCTGGCCTGGCCTATTCCATGTCTCCCTTACCAACTGAGCTTGGCTTTGAGGACGACAACACACACACATCTTTTTCAGTACATGTACCAAACAACCTCATTTCCCAACCTCATTTCATACCCAAAGCCTGGTATTTTGCTGCAAGCATGGCTGGTCTCTGTCTCACTCTGTCCTCCATGTTTTTGGTGTAATTCTTGAAGTTCTTTTGATTCAACACCTGTGAAATTTCAATATTTACCAAACAGTACCAATTGGATAAGTGATGCGGGCGGCGCTGTGGTCTAAACCACAGAGCCTAGGGCTTGCCGATCAGAAGGTAGGCGGTTCGAATCCCCACGACGGGGTGAGCTCCCGTTGCTCAGTCCCTGCTCATGCCAACCTAGCGGTTCGAAAGCATGTCAAAGTGCAAGTACCGTAGATAAATAGGTACCGCTCCGGTGGGAAGGTAAACGGCATTTCCGTGCGCTGCTCTGGTTCGCCAGCAGTGGCTTAGTCATGCTGCCCACATGACCCGGAAGCTGTCTGTGGACAAACGCCGACTCCCTCAGCCTATAAAGCGAGTTGAGCGTGCAACCCCAGAGTCGTCCGCGACTGGACCTAACAGTCAGGGGTACCTTTGCCTTTACCAATTGGATAATTGGCTTTTTGTTTAATTCAAAGCATTTTTAACCCACCCCTTAGCAGAAAAGGCTCTCGGATTGGCTTACGAAAATCAATGGTAAGACGATCCCTGCTTCCTATTTAAAAACATATATATAACACAGGGGAAAGGGGGTGGGGAGAAAAAAGACAAAAAGCCAGCTCAGGCACCAGACTTTAAAGTTAACCAACCAACTGGAACGGAGAAAGTTCAGGAAGACATTTTGAACGGCTGCCATCAGGTGACAGTTGAAGGAGAGGCCAAGACCATAAATAATCATGAAGAAAAATAAGTTACCATATATTACTATATTTGTAAAATAATAATTATATAGTACAGTATTACTGTATAATTAGTATTAGCATAGTAGAATAGAGATTGTTGGGGCACAATAAAACTGGCAAGGCCAAAGTTCAAATCCTATGAAGCAATGAAGTACACTGGGCAACAAATCTCTCTCATTTCTGGCAGCTGTACAATGGCTTCCTACGTACAATTTTAAGTTAATTGATTGAATATATACTGAGTCCTGGATTCGTCACCTTATTTATTTCCATTTGTTATTTACCCTAATCCTTGTTAGTTAAAAATCAGCTAGCTGGGCCCCTTGTGTATCTTCAACCTTCATTTCTGTGTACTGTTTATTTTAAAATATTTTTAAAAAGGAATATTCTGATGGAGAAACTAAAATGAACAGTTCCATTAGCATAACCTGAAGCCCCCTGATCTTTCTTACACCGCGTGTGTACATATAATTTATAGAGTTGTTCAAAGGTATGACTTGTTCTCTTTTTCCTAGATGTTCTACTGAAGATTGTTTTGTATTTTTATAGTTGAAAGTGAAGAAGAGGCAGAAAGAGTTCTGTTCTCCTATGGATATGGTGCAAATGTTCCCACAACAGCCAAAAGGCGGTTGAAGCAGAGGTAAGGACAATACGAACTTGCAGGTGTGTTCTTTCTCTTTTCCTCTTAAGAAAGGAAAAGTGTCTCCATTCTGCAGACAATTGCTAATTGTGTCTTTTCCTCTGATGAGTGGATGGTGTTACCGACTAAGCATCTCTTCGTTCTTTGTGTGCATTGCTTGTTGCACTCTGTGATACAGGACATGTGGAAAGGGGGGGGGGGTGTTGATGTGTAGAGAAGGGTGTTGTCATGGAGAGATAAATGTGACTTGATAAGCTTGTCACCTTTCCCAAGATCATAATTTTGTGCAGCTAAGCAATTGTAAATGGCCCTTTCATAATCGTCATAATCATCTTGCTACTTTTCTAGCACGCTTCCTGCCTTTAAAAACATTAAAGTATTTAAAATACCTTTTGTTATTGCGTTCATTCTTACTAAAGCTAAAACTCTATGGTAATTGGCTCTGTGTGTGTGTGTGTGTGAGAGAGAGAGAGAGAGAGAGAGAGAGAGAGAGAGAGAGAGAGAAAATGATTCAATTTTTAAATGTGTAGTTTTTAAAAAAATATAAAAGTAGACAACAGTTTTAGGTCAGCACGTGGACATTAACATCTAAAATGGAAACAATTTAAGAAAAATGTATAAGAAATTTATTATATACTGTATAAGCTGTTACTTCATAGTTGATGCATACTGCCTAATGTTATATGTTATAATTTTGCATTGCAACAAAAATAAAATTACAGTTTTAGCCATTAAAAAATTGAAAATATAATGCTGTATGTCAGGTAATGTGAATCCCAGTGAACGAAAATAATCCAGACATAATTCATTACTGTTCACATAAAATCAAGAATTCCTGCATGAGTCAGAAAATAAAATTTGGCTTGAGTGCCATGCATCACATGTACTTTTTTCCTCTTTTAATGGAGCCAAAGCACCGAGGAACAAATTCTAGGAGTAAAGAGGGGTTTTTTGTTATCCATTCTGGCTTCAATGTAGGAGAAAAATCACAACCTGTATTAGTACTACAATAATGGGTTCTCCTATCCTATGTGGGGATGCTAAACATTTTAAGGATCTAACTAAACTGCAGAGCACATAGACCCAGTACGGATATAAGTAATGCTCCCTGACCACCTAATGTGGTGTATGAATTTTATGAAATAAAGAAATAGATTAAATAATCATCGTTAAGAGATCATGAGTTTCCACTGGGCTTGCACATTCCACCCCCCTCACATGTGAATTACCCCCTTTTTCTGGTGAGTTGATCACGGTTGGCAATATATGTGCACCTTTACCAGTCCAAATGCTAACCGTGACAAACTGAAAACCAGAGTTTGACCCATGGTTATGGTGATAACTGTATTTTACACCTGCGTGCTTAGAAGCGTGCCCAGTGCTCTTAGCAAATAAATCAACAAACAAACAGAATATAGGCGTGTGATTACAGTGCAAAAGAAATAGGGAATTTGCACACAGCAGGTGGAAAGAAGGAGAGGAAAGGCGGCCCAAGTCCACGGGGCATTCCTGATCAACTTTTGCACTTTCCGAACCCTGCCCCACCCCTCCAACGTAAAACAAAACCAAATGTGTCACCACAGGGCTGTATCTCTCTTTGCACTGCAAGTTTAAAGTCTTCCTTGCATTGCAGTGTTTTTCTGTTTCATTAACCAAAAACCGCACCAGGGTAGCCAACAGCAAATGCTCTGCCCCCCCTCCCCCCCGTGCTGCAGCAAGCCTATTCCTCTCCTACATTTCATGACGGTATCATTCCGCTGAAATGACGTAGCGCTAGAGGAGTGGTGGGACTGTTTTTAAGGTCAGTGTGGGGAAAACTAACATGTCTGACATTCCAGTCAAAATAAAAAATGAAAAATTCCTTCCAGGAGCACCTTAGAGACCAACCAAGTTTGTTATTGGTATGAGCTTTCGTGTGCATGCACACTTCTTCAGATACACACATTTTTATTTTGTTTCGACTATGGCAGACCAACATGGCTACCTACCTATGTCTGACATTGTAGTCAATCCCACTTGAAGGAAAGCATATCTGACATTAGGTAAGCTGATAGATTTGGTTGGATTCCCACATTATTCCTCTATATAAATCAATGCTGTAAAGCAAAACCATATCTGTTCTGCTGTAGTAAGTCAGCATTTCTCAAGCTGTTGAAAGCTCTGCTTGTTTAGAAAATTAAAGCAAGAGCAAATTTCACCGCATGTCTGTCTATGGCTAGTTGTCTTGTTTTCCCCCTTAATGTCTCGCACAGCACATTTCAGCTTCAGGCCATGCTGCAATAAATGCACGTTACTTACATACGCTGTGCTTTATTGCACTAAGTACAAGTAAACATTTCCCAAAGAGGTAATGACTGTTATAAACTCTCTCTTCCTGGACACACTGAAGTATTGTGCACATTCCAAGAGGCCTGCTTGTTTGAAACAGAAAACCATTTACCTATGCTTGACTGAACTTGAGCATATAAAGTGTTCATTTCAGTCAAATTTGGTTTGAAAACAGCAGAGAAGACTTCCTGGCTATGCATTTTTGATGTTTCGTATATAAACTCCAGCTGAAAAAGCAAAACACAAAATGTTTATTTTTATCCGTTAGAAATTAGCTTTAAACATCTGACGCAGCATGAGAGAAGTTTTGAAAACGTAATTGTTTTCTGCATGGTATGTATATTGCTTGCATAATTCTTGGTCACATTGCTGATTCATGTATGCAACAGGCACATTTATTTTATACAGTGGTACCTTGGAAGTCGAACGGAATCCGTTCCGGAAGTCCGTTTGACTTCCAAAACATTCAGAAACCAAGGTACAGCTTCCGATTGACTGCAGGAAGCTCCTGCAGCCAATCAGAAGCCACGGAAGCCCCATCAGACGTTCGGGTTCCAAATAACGTTCGCAAGGCGTTAGGGATCCAAGGTACAACTGGAGAGGGAGAAAGAGAGAGAGCACTTCTTGTGACATCTGGGTCTTAAAGCTGGCTACTAAAGGCATGGACACTCTACCGCTTCTTTCAAGCTGGCACACGCTACCCCATCTCACATTTACCACACCAGTTAGCACTGCTGGCTGTCTTTCATCAGCCATGATGTACAGAGGTCCAGAGGGTATGTTAGACGCAAAGCAACAAGTTTCTTGTCCATATCATCTGGCCACATAAATTGAAAACTATCTTTCAAGACAGAGGAGTCGAGCAACCTCATGACCACCCAACAGAGCCTTAGCCCGGGAAATGCATGTTCTCCCGTGCATTATCACATGTCTACATTAAACCATGTATCATCGAAGCTTGCTTCCCATTATCAATTGCCACCACCACAGATTGAATAAATGACAGATTTGGAAACTGAATAAGAGCATCTAGTACCTCATTCAGGCATATACTCAGTTTCCTTTAGAACCCAATTTTATTTATTTGTTTGAGGCACTTAGCCAAAAGGTTCCCACAGTAGCTTGCAGAAATTAATAGTGAGACATTTATTGCAGCAACAAATGTACCGTATATGTCGGGTAGAAAGTGCCAACTGCAGTGCCAGTTTACTGTTGCAAAATATTTTCCTTCCCATTCATTAAGGGGACACCCCCTTTTTCAGTTGCCAACAGCATAGTGGCAAGTTTCAGTGCTTGTAACACAGAGGATTGGATAGACAGCCCCCCCCCCTTTCCATAAACTGAGATGGAGATCCACTTTATTCTGAAGGCTGTGAAATGCCCTCCCAGTGATGTGGGATTCCACTTTGATTAGCCTCAATTTGAGACAGTGGTGTTTAATATATCATTATGTTAAAAATATACTCAATGAGGAAGAGGTGAAGACTTCCCTAGGTATGGAAAACGTATTCAATCATCAACATTTTACATTACCATAGTACAGTAAAAAGTTTAAGACTGGCAAATTCTCATGGAGTAATTGTGGAATCATCTTGGAATTCATTTCAGGAATGTAGAGATTTTATAAACAAGCCTGGATCTATAGATCATTCCATTTTGCTGCACATGCACATTCACTAAACAGATAGCTGGAGGGGAAGGTCTGGATTGTGCCCTGCTACTGCACCCAAATAGGTTATGGGTGCTCAGCGCATGATCTCAAACAACAGGAATGCCCACACAGCCCCAGTTCTGCCCATAGAACAGTACTGACGCCATTGCATCCCTGTCAAAGGAAGTTAAGCATGTTTGAAGTCACATTGAAATTTAATGGGACTTTATATCTGTCCAAAGGGTAGTGTTGTTGCACTTCAAAACACCAAACCTAAAAATGATATACACCCCAAGAAAGAGATTTGTAGAGATTTCTTATTGTGCAGCTTAAGTGTCTAGACTACTGGTGCTTCAACAAGAATATAGCTATTTGCCCTTTTTTCTGAATATAGAAAATACTATCAATTTTTTTCATTTATTTGATAATAGTTCACTCACAGGACACCATATCAACTACATAAAATAAGCCAACTTTGCATTGTTCAATATTTTGTTTCATGTTTTTCCTCACATTTTTTAAAAAAATACATTACTTCATGTGTTTATTTCATTGGTTTTATAATTTACTATGACTTAGATAAGTGCAAGCTGGAGAGATGTTTTTCTGTAATTACTGCCTAAAGGTAATTTTGTGGTCCATAGATGCTTTCTGATAATTATCTAAAACGCAACAGATAAAGGCTGTTGCTGCTGTAAGCAAAGTAATATGATTATGCTATGGGAAAGAAGGGGAAATATTGAATGTTATTGTTCTAACCCAGTTAAAGCTGCATGTGTGGCTTATGGGCTTCGAACAGTAGAGATGGGAAAGAATCCAGTTCAGCCCCCAAACTAAAGCGGGTTCTTCCACACCCAAACATTTCTGTTTTAAAGCAGTCTTGATAATAAGCCCACCAAAATACTTTACTAACCTGGCTTCTCACATACAGCCCACAAAGGGAAAAGGCAGCACGTTTTCAGAAGCTTCTTTGCCTTCTTGTGTAGAGGCTTTTTACCTTTCACAGGTGGGTTGACTTAGGCCCCAAATATCTGAAAGCCCACCTCCTTCCCTACAGACCTTTCGGGCATGGGTAGGCAGTCTAAGGCCCGGGGGCAGGATCCGGCCCAATCACCTTCTAAATCCAGCCCAGTCGCCTTCTAAATCTGAGTAGAATGTGTGCTTTTATTTAAAATGCATCTCTGGGTTATTTGTGGGGCATAGGAATTCGTTCATTTTTATTTTTTCCCCCAAAATATAGTCCGGCCCCCCCACAAGGTCTGAGGGACAGTGGACCGGCCCCCTGCTGAAAAAGTTTGCTGACCCCTGCCTTTCAGGTGTTATGATTGTCCTCATTACCCTGACCTTTCATACCTGGGATAGATGGATAGATTAGATAGATAGATAGATAGATAGATAGATAGATAGATAGATAGATAGATACAGTGGGACCTCGACTTACGAAGATAATGCGTTCCGACGCGATTTTTGTAAGTCGAAAACATTCGTAAGTCGAATCCCCATAGGAATGTATTGAGCGAAAAAAATTCGTAAGTCGAAAAAATCCTATTCAAAAATTCGTAAGTCAAAAAAATCCTATTAAAGCGGCCGCGACTTCCTTTCGGAAGTCGAAAAATTCGGTTGTGGCGGCCATTTTTTTTCTTCCGGAAGTCATTCGTAACTCAAAAAATACATAAGTCGAGTTGCTCGTAAGTCGAGGTACCACGATAGATAGATAGATAGATAGATAGATAGATAGATAGATAGATAGATAGATAGATAGATATAGATAGATAATGACTCATCCTATTCTATTCTAATAACTTAACAAAAATTGTGAATTGTAAATATAGCCTCTAAGCAGATGATTTGCAACCTCTTTTTACTGTTTTTAATACTGGTTTGTTAAAATTGTTGTAACCTGCCCTGGGACTTCATGGTAAAGGATGGGTAAGAAATCTAATTAATGATTATCATCATTAGGTGAGTGACCATTGTGTTATTCCGTTGTGGCACAAATGGAGAGCTGACATGTTGTTCCAGAAACGTCTCTGTAGCAGAATTAACAAAACATCTTTGTAACTCGTATTTTATTGTCTTGTTTGGCATGTTAAAGTATTAGTGGAAAGTGTGGATAAATGTAGGTGGCTTCATTTGTCATATTTGGAAGACATATCTGAAATGTCCTTTCCCTCTGTTTTGGCGCAGTGTTCATTTGGCAAGAAGATTGCTGCAGCTAGAAAAGCAAAACACGTTGCTTGTAAAAGATTTGGAGCATCAGAAGGAACAAGTTGCCCAAATTTCACAAGAGGTACACAACTTTCAACAATATCTATGTGTGTGTGTGTGTGTGTGTGTGTGTGTGTATTCCATACATCCTGAATTGGCATTTTTAAGCAACATTTTTACTGCATTTGTTAGCCAACTGAAGAAAGCATGCACACTAACCCTTTTCAGAGCAATTTGTGTTGTATTAAAGCAGAGATCAAAATACAGATTAGTGTGCAGACTAAACAAAAATGCAGACTAGACAGATAAGTCTCTGTTTTCTGAGCTGGGGAAGAACTAGCAAAACTGGTTCAATGTTCTTGAAGTCCCCCCCCCCCCCAATGTAATATTGCTGCTTTTATATAGTTTCTTTTAGATTCCTTATCCACTAAAACATACATTCCTGAGAAGTCAATAGCTTTCCTAGATTTCTCTGGCTCTTGAGATTTTTAGCATACGAAGTTCGTTAACTTCTGACACAACTGGTAAAATAGCAAAATTCTTTCTGAACTTACCAATCTTTAAAAATCTGCTTTTAACCGAAATTTATGGAGTGTTCTTTTATTGATACTCTGGTTGTTGCGCCTAAAGCCAAAACCATAGAATTGTAGCGTTGGAAGGGACACTGAGGGTCATCTAGTCCAGCGTTTTTCAACCGGTGTGCCGCGGCACACTGGTGTGCCGCGAGACACCGGCTGCTGTGCCGCGGGAAAACTCCCGGCGCATTGGGCTGCGCACACAGGCGGCTCCGGCAGGACGAGGGCGCGGGATCATAGAGCCGGACGAGCCGGACGAGGGCGCGGGATCATAGAGCCTCGGGTAGAGGCTAGAGAGGCGCCCACTTCCGATCCGGCTTCTTTCCCCCTCCGGGCGCGCCGCTTCCGGGTGGCTGGCATTGGTCCGGGTGGCTGGCATCGCCTCGGCTCCGCTTCTCGCTCGCCGACTGCCATTGGCAAAGCGGCCGCTTCCGGGCCTCGCGAGCCCGAGAGCGGAGAGCGCCGTTTCCCGCCGAGGCACGCAGACACCCCACCCCCCAAAGCAGGGGAATCGAGGAAGCTGAGCGCGGGAGGCGGAGAGGGAACGGGCGCCTGACCCGCCGCGATCGCTGATCTCCTGCTCCGTTTTCGCCCACCTGAATCCTTCCCCTCCCTCCCGCCGAGGCACGCAGACACCCCACCCCCCAAAGCAGGGGAATCGAGGTACATATATCCTTCCCCTTTCCCCGTTTTTTGACATTTTCTGGTGGTGGTGTGCCGCGAAATTTTTTTCATGAGACAGGTGTGCCGTTGCCCCGAAAAGGTTGAGAAACACTGATCTAGTCCAACCCCCGTGATGCAGGAATCCTGCCCACAGTTGGCCCTGGGTGGACTTGAACCACCAACCATCTGATTAACAGCCAGACACACTGACCCATTGTGCCACCGGGGTGGGGGGCAAATTGCCTATACCCAAAACACACTGGGTTCCATAGTGGGTGGTCTTGCCAAAGTCATTTTTCATGGAACCCCGCAACCTCTTTCTATTTTATTTTAATTTTTTACCTTGCACATAAAGCTGAATGTGTGCAAGTTAAATGTGCATATGTTGCAGGCTTGCTGCATAAAGAAGGTGCCTTATACCAAGTTATACTGGCGTCTCTCCCCCATCCCTGCTCAGCCAGGACCCAGCCAACTGAGCCAAGCCTGGTGGATTGTATGCCATGAGAAAGGGGCATCCAGGGGTGTGACCAGAGAGTGGGGGCTTAGACTGCTCAGCTCTGTCACATGACCTGGCAGCCCGGCATAAGTTAAGCTAGCCAAAAGGGTGGTGTAACTCGGATACTATTTTAAAGGCTTGTTTTCCCTCTGTCAGACTGAGATCTGGGATCTGACACACCCACTTAACTTACACCAGCTTGCTTTACACCAGCTTCTTGTGCATAGGATTGCTCCCTAAAGGCTTTTTATAGTGTTAGCAAGCTGTATGGGAGCTAAATACTCTAAAAAATGAAACTTTAAAAATTCCTAGGTTAGCATCCATTTTACTGATCACTCTAGATTTGCCTTTAGAAGTGTTTGCTATATTATATAAGTGTTTGCTATATATATGTATGCTATATATATATATGTTGTATATTTGAAGTGACTGCCAAATTCTTGATGTGGTATGTTCTAAGGCAAGGCTGAGAAGGAAATAAAGAAGTCTTTAAATGCACATCTTGGCTGCATGTCTGAGATTGTGTGACAGTTGTGGCTCACTCTCAGCCAGTTACAACTGAAATTTAAGCTCGGTGGAGTTTAAACTGTTGTCCAGCAACTTTTACAATTGTGTTCATGTGCAGTTTACAAGATGATGTTATTAAGAGAGTATAGGGACGCAGGTGGCGCTGTGGTCTAAACCACTGAGCCTCTTGGGCTTGCCGATCGGAAGGTCGGCGGTTCGAATCCCTGCAACAGGGTGAGCTCCCATTGCTCTGTCCCAGCTCCTGCCAACCTAGTAGTTCAAAAGCATGCCAGTGCAAGTAGATAAATAGGTACCGCTGCAGCGGGAAGTTAAGCAGCGTTTCTATGCGCTCTGGCACTCGTCGCATTCCTCCGTGCGCCAGTAGCGGTTTAGTCATGCTGGCCACATGACCCAGAAAGCTGTCTGTAGACAAACGCTGGCTCCCTTGGCCTGAAAGTGAGATGAGCACCACACCCCATTGTTACCTTTGACTGGACTTACCCATCCAGGGGTCCTTTACCTTTTTTATTAAGAGAGTACAGTTCTCATTCCTGAAATTGAAAGAATGATACTTTTTCCTCCCCACAGCGGGACAGAGGTAATTCGTTGCTGAACCAAGTACAACAGCCTTACAGGTATCTCATTGAGTCTGTACAACAGAGAGATTCTCAGATACTTTTACAGAAAGAACAGATTGCACAGCTTGAGAAGGATATTAGGTAAGCATTCAGAATATGCTGTTTATTATTTTAGTTGGATTCTGGATTCTTTTTCTTCATTTTAAGGTCCGTTAAACGGCAGGACAGATTAAACAACAATGCCAAAAGATGACGGTTTAGTCGAAAGTTTTTATCTGGCTGCCAGTATATATAAAAAAAATCTACTACATTATTTGTTTGTGCCTTGGTATGTTTTATTGGTTGGTTGCACGTCATTAACTGTTTTACTTGAACCCTTGAGGAAACCGTTTTTGCAACACTGCTGCTCTTTATTAAATACCTATTTCAAAGTGGAAATCAGCACAGACATTGAAAAGATGTACTGTAATCTTAGTCACACACATGACTTCCTTGCCTCCTTGAAAGTCAAGGGGCATGAATTACTCATGCTACCGGTACCTTCCTGCAAGGCCAGCAGCCTGCATGAAGATTCAATCTCACCGGTCAGTTGTGCATTGTCTCTGAATGATGGGCTCAATTTCTTAGTGCTTAATACCACGCATCCTCCCCATGAAGGATCATTGACTTAGGAAGCAATGTATGCAGCGGTTAGTCCTTCTGTAACATTTTATTCCCTTTTCTCCCAAGGGCAACGGTTAACTTCTCAGTGTAAGAAATGATTTCTCAAACGTCATAAAGCTTATTCTTTTTTGTACAGCCAGACATTTAAGCTTAAAACAATGCCTGTGGCTTCTTATTTGTAGAGAATTCTGGTGTAGAGTGCTCCCTGTGTTCCTCCTTTGCTCTTTAGGTCAGTTATAGGCAGCAAATACATATTTCTTCATTATAAGGCCGAAGAGTGAACTGTCCCAGAATCTTACGTTTCACAGGTCATGCATTCCAAAGCAGTATTTCCCGGGTTTCTATCTGAGGAACTTTTTCCGTAGCAAAATTGTAGCCACACTTCTTTTTTTAACATGTTCATAAGCATGAGAATTACTTGCCCACAGAGGAGCCTGTGCCCTGTGGATATGTGCCTCTTAATTGGAAGTAGCTGAGTCTACAACTTGTATAGGGAGATGGCAGGCAGTCCCATCTAATGGTAAATTAAATATGTTCTGTGTCTCAAAAGCAATTGATGGATGCAGACCCACGGCAGGGTTACTCTATCCTGGGCGAGAGGTAGGGAGAACAGGGAACTGATTGGAAAAAGGGAAAGCCGGAGCATAGAATCGTGGAGAAATGCACCAGGCGTCCTCCTTTGCCGGTAGAGACTTTGTGCTAATTGCAGCTTTTAATTAGTTTCTCTCTCCTGGCACATTTGTATACCCCAGGACAAATTTTGAGAATTGCTAATGTCATCTTTTCCCTCAGATAACACGTCATGTTCCGCTAATTACAGTATTTTCCTATTGTATTATAATAGCAGTCATTATAGGATGTGTGTGCTCCTTATGGATCACAGTTATTGTATATGTCTTGAGTGCCACAAGGAAGGCTGGTTTTGATGTCAGACCAGTCAGACTGTCCCCTCTCCCCCTGACCAGGGCCAGCAGCCCTGTGAGAAGGATGGGAGCGAGGGAGGCATGCAGACACCAGTAGGGCCTGTGGCGGTCAAGACTGTCCCCTCTCCACCCCACAGGGCCAACAGACATCATTGCCCTGTGAGAAGGACGAGGAGGAGGGTTTGGGGGAGGGTGTTGTTTGTGTTATTGTAAGGTAGAACCACCTTGAATGCCTTGTCAAAAAAGTATACAAATCCAATAAAGAAATCAAATTCAGAATTTCCAAGCGGTGTATATAAAACATTTTTAAAGAAAAACATACAATAATTACAGTTCAGCACAGTAACAGAAAGTTTTAACTTTCCAGGATTAGTGTGCCTGGGACTTAAAACTTTCCGTCTTGTCCACGTGACCTCATTTCTTAATTTGTCTCACCTTAATTCAAAACCAGCAAGGGTAATGCCGCTCCGTCCTTTTATTTTTGTTGATTATTTTTTAATCTCGGTTACATCTAGGTGATTTAAGCAGAATAGCGTGGAGAAGCTCATTGTGACACACTTTATCTCTTTATTTAAAGTATCCCCAAACGATGCATCTCCCCCTTTTTCTCGTAAACCTGAACCAAGACATAAAGTTGTTCCAGCATTTTCCTCATATGTCTTCTACAGCATTTTTATCAACCTCGTTTTGTTTTGTTTTTTTAATCTGAATCCCATCCAATTTTTCAACAGCCTCCTTGAACTTTGATGGCTTGTGCTATGCTTGAACAATGCTAATAAATCAAACCAGAATTTAATTTATTGTGCTTTTTCGGTATAGAGCAATATTAAAGAAAATTAGCTCAGCTGACTATGCTCTCTCATTTGATTAATAGTACAAAGCATGAACTACTTAAACTAGTATATTTAATGTTTACAGTGGTTTGTCCCATTGAAATCAGTGGTATGTGGGGTGGTTTGAATACTGGTTAAAATGGTCTATAGCTCACAGCCTAAAGATAGCATTCATGTTAATGAAAATGAATGTAAACATACAGGTTTTAATGAGGACAAAGTTTTTCTGTATGCTGTTGCTTCAGCATATGCTCATGGTTGCCAAGAATTGCTTTGCAAATTCATGTTGTAACCAGAATAAAAGATTAGAAAAGATCATCCCTTGCTATTACTGTGTTTCCTAATACTATCGCTTTTTCTACCAGTCTTTTAAATAAAGAAAAGGAGGCTTTGCTGCGTGTCAAGAATCAAATGGCATCAGATTTAGAAAGACTTCTAAATCAGCGTGAGGTAATCTTCTTGTTTTAGCATAGCTATTACCATATATTGGGTTTTTCCCAACGTGTTAGTCATGGGGCTGTTTTGTTTTTCTCTCTGCTAATGTTATTAAATATACTGGAAGCAAATGCCCATCCAAGCGCCTCCCTCACATTTCCCAGGTTGAAACAAAATAAAAAAATTCCTTCCAGTAGCACCTTAGAGACCAACTAAGTCTCAGGTTGTTTCCCTTTATCCTCTGCCCCTCCAGTTGCCTCATAAGGTTGGCTGTTGAAGGTTGCTCTCACTGCTGAAATTTAACTTGGGTGATGATAGCTTCTGTGGTGGATAAATTAACTCATGCCAGCCACAGAATGTACTGCCACATCTCAGTCTGACTTGCTTTGGTCAGCTCACTGCACCTTCCTAAGCCCATCATGGTGGGCTAAGCCATGCCATGTTACTTTGCTTGGCATTTACCGTATTTTTCCATCTATAAAACGCCCCCTATTTTGGGGGACTCAGATTTTTTAAAACCCACTCTCAGCACTATCCGTGTACAAGACGCCCCCTAATTTTGGACATTATTTTTTAGGGGGGGAAACCTAGTCTTATACATGAAAAAAATACGGAATTTGTTTTTTATTTGGAAAATATATATTCACACTTCCACACACGGGGCCACTGGGAATACAGTTTGTTCTCAGCATAACTTGCAAAGCAGGGCAGCTGTCACTGAAACCATGGCTTAGCGTTACACAAGCAGGCCAAAGCGAGCCTGAGTCTTGTGTTCTCCTCCATCTCCCTCCACCTCCTCTACTGCAACCACAAGAGAAGTAATTGAAGTTTTTCATTTCCAACTACAGGCATTTTCAATGTTGTGTCTGAATCTGGACAAACTGTGTTTAGCTTTCGTTTGTTTCTGTGAAATGTAAAGGAAGGTAAAGGGACCCCTGATGGATGACTCTGGGGTTGCGGCGCTCATCTCACTTTATTGGCCAAGGGAGCCGACGTACAGCTTCCGGGTCATGTGGCCAGCATGACTAAGCCGCTTCTGGCGAACCAGAGCAATGCACAGAAACACCGTTTACCTTCCCGCCGCAGCGGTACCTATTTATCTACTTGCACTTTGACGTGCTTTTGGACTGCTAGGTTGACAGGAGCTGGGACCGAGCAACGGGAGCTCACCCCGTCATGGGGATTCGAACCGCTGACCTTCTGATCGGCAAGCCCTAGGCTCTGTGGTTTAGACCACAGCGCCACCCGCATCCCTTCTGTGAAATGTAGTTAATGTCAATTTGTGGTTTATGCCTCCAGCTTCTTTATTAGCTGAGGTTAATAGAGAATTGGAGCGAAAGCTTCCAATCTTCTTGTGGACAAGGGTGGGGCGGTGGGGGAGTGCATGAGCCCAAGGCTTCCCAGGTTTTGTTCACTTCAGTTTAGTGTTGCATCAAAACAAGGCTGTTCTCTCCCTCCCTCCCTCCCTGGAAATGTCCTGAGATCACCAAGGTAGAAAACTGAAAAGCACATGGAACCACTTGGTCCCCCAAAACCAATGCAGATCTTGAACATTTCTGCAGAAAAGCTTGAAAGATCTATCTTTGATTGGGAGGAGTTGGGGGAAGAGGCTGTGTATCTCTTGATGCATTGCATTCCTTCCTAGAATATTTTTAAAAATTGTACTCAACTATGAACACAGAGATATGCTTTTTGTATATATGTTTAAACTCTGTGTTTAGTACCTTGGTCCCACTCTGGGTATTACTTCATTTGAGCAATTAAGTTAATATCTGTATGCTTAATTTCTTCCTCTTTTAAATCATTATATCACCCCTTATGCTGCTTTTCAAATGTGTTCTAGGTTTAACCGTTGGCAAAGTACTTTCAGATGATAAAATGAAAAGTTCTATTAAATTACAAAGAGCTTTAGTTTGTGTTAAGAACTCTTTGTATATTAATTTCCATAAATGCCACCAGCTGTTTTCTTTATACAGTACATTTATTGGCTGCCATTGTCTTGCATGTGTAATGAATGGTTAAGTTGTGATGCACATGCTATTAAAAATATTTTAGTACTTACACTAGGTGTATTATACCTTTTTATTACGTCCTTAGCACATGGTGTCATGCAGTATTAACAGAGGACTCATTCATTTTACCCTCTGTGAAAAAATATGTTTCTCAAGAAGAGAGCTTTAAATACATGCAAAGACAAAGGTTGCCAGCTTTATATAAACTGTTGAAGACTTTGTGCATTTTCCCACAACAAGATGTTAACTATTCTAAATGTGCTTCTTTTATCTGGTGGCACTTCATGAAACTTGATTAACAAAATCCATCTTAGCAACTATTCTTATATGCCTTATACTAGAAGAAGGAACATGACTCCCATGTTAGGTTGCATGGGGCCCTGGGTGCCTGAGCACCCACAAAATTCCCCATGAAGGGGCCGGGCACCCACAAATTTCAGTGCCGGGGCTATGCAATCTGCATGGCACCCATGACCCCGGGCACCCACAGTCGCGGGGCCAAGTTGGCACTCTTGTTAGGTTGTACCTTATAATGGGGTTATTGAATGTCAATGTTGTTGATACTGTCGAGCTAAACTTCCTTTATCACTCCTGAAAAACTCGGTGACGTAAACACTTACAGTAAAAAACGTATCACACCATTACAGTACAAGTCTTTATGGATATGAAAGTAACTTAGGTTGCCATCCACTGCACATAGTCGGGCCTACTTTTGAGTGGACATATATAGGATTGCACTGTTAATGAAGCAGTAAGATTTTTGGTCCCACTATGTTTATGCTGTGATGTACCATCTTGGCCATCTCTTAGTGCAGACCCAGGTCATCAAGCTTGAGCTTCTACAGCCGCCACCTGCCATGAACCACCATGGCAGGATTGGCAGCAGCAGCAGCAGATATGTTCTATGCTATTGATAATACATTATCCTATTGTTAATTGTGCTGTTTTAAATGTGCATTTTATATTTTACTTCCTTTAGTAAAGTTTTCATTTGAAATGTTTAAGATAATATTTTAGTTTCCGTTAATTATGTTGCTTTGAATGTATACTTTATATTTGACTTTCTTCAGTAATGTTTTACTCTGGATTGTTTTATAAACCACAGAGACTAGGGCTTGCTGATCACAAGGTTGGCGGTTCGAATCCCTGTGACGGGGTGAGCTCCCGTTGCTCGGTCCCAACTCCTACCAACCTAGCAGTTCGAAAGCACGTCAAAGTGCAAGTAGATAAATAGGTACCGCTCCAGCAGGAAGGTAAGCGGTGTTTCCGTGCACTGCTCTGGTTCGCCAGAAGCGGCTTTGTCATGCTGGCCACATGACCTGGAAGCTGTACGCCGGCTCCCTCGGCCAGTAACGCGAGATGAGCGCCGCAACCCCAGAATCGTCCGCGACTGGACCTAATGGTCAGGGGTCCCTTTACCTTTAAACTGCTTTGAGATTTTTTCCTTTAAAATATAGAAATGGTATAGAAATGACAATAATAATAATAATAATAAATAATACCACCACAGGGAACCATTGTATCACCAGTGCTTTTAAAAATCCTTCCACTGTGTTAGAGTCACATGGAAGCAATGAATTACAACTGAATTAAGTTGCTGAATTACAACTTATTACCAAACTTAAAACCATGGAGAGACCTGGCCTGAACAGAGACATTGGATTCTTATCTCATTATACATGACAAAGCTATTTTTGGCCATCTCATCCCTTGCTTTTTCCTGTAAGACCAATTGCAGTCGTTAACAGTCGTCAACTGGTCTAACACACCAGCAGCCAATCACCCATTCCCACCACCCTTCTGAGTAATACCCCTCCCCATCCTCTCACTATATATAAACAAAATAGAAAATATAAAAAATATAAAATCCTTCCAGAGGCACCTTAGAGACCAACTAAGTTTGTTATTGGTATGAGCTTTCATGTGCATGCATTTTTTATTTTGTTTCGACTACGGCAGACCAACACTGCTACCTATCTGTAACTAGAACTATATATAAAGGTCTGGTGACTTCTGTTTCAGTGTATCTGAAGAGGTGTGCATGCACACGAAAGATCCTACAAAGAAGAAACTTAGTTGGTCTCTAAGGTGCTACTGGACAATTATTTTTTCCCTATGGCAGCAATGAGCTCTTGTGAGAATTCCAGCAAGATCTTGCCAGAAGCCTCCACTGTGCGACCCCTGTAAGCGAGGCTTCCGCAGGGAGGACAGGCACCACTGGGCAGTGGGGATGCTGCTGTTGCTCTGCTTAAGACTGGCCTGGCTGAGCAAGTTGCACTGGCGTGTCTTTGACTGAGCCAGGGTTGATGACTTAATGCCAGCTGAGACAGGAATCATCCAGCTAAGCCATCGTAAGCTGTTCATCCCAGCAGATCTTGCCATAGGATTGCCCCCTAAGAGTCTGAGAAAGATGCAAGAAGCAGGCAGGTAGTTTTCAGGGGCAGATAAGCAGAAGCAAGTTCAGAAGTGCTTTGGGTAAACTGTCAAGAAAGGCTGCCAGCGGCCTTTTCTTGCCTTATCGGAGCTAGGCACAACTGGGGTGGTTTATGTTTCCTGGAGGAAACCCTGGAGTGAAGCAGGGCAGAGTTGGGGAGAGAATAATAGCTCATTCTGTCCCAGATGCTCTGTGCAGATAACAGTATTTATTACATAAAATACATGCCAAAAGGCAAAAGGTCTCAGTCTGAAAAAGCTTACCTTCCACGGCACTCAGCAAACCTCTTGCCTCTTGTCTTTTTCCTTTTCTATACTAGAGTCACAGCTACACTGTTTTTGAACCGTTGTCTGGCTACACAGTGGATAATACACTTGCTTGAATACACTTGACAGATTACATATGTTTTTATATTGTTCTACATGGGCAATTTAGGGCCAGATTCAGATTGAATTAAAATAAACCTTTGTGTGAGATCCAAGAATGTTTCACAGGCCTTGAAAAGTATTTCTTTTCTTTCTCCGAGGCTTGTGTGGTCTGATAAGTTTCCAGTCACACATTTCCTTTTTGTTGAACTCCTGAAAGACTACTCTGCATTTCACAAAAGACACAGGGAATGTGAGATAATGCATTTTATTAGGCCGACTCCCATTCAGAATGTAGTACATGGGCTTCCAGGTGTTTCTGTGTATTCAAGGAAAGTGGAGTGGGCAGCCTGCTGTTTCTGTGTCTGTGATCCTTATTTTGACGATTTTAAAAAGCATTCTCCCCTGCCCCCCAAATCAAATCAAATCAAATTTTATTACGGTCATAGACCAGCATTTAAAATCTGGAAAGTGCTTTACAGAGCTAAAAGAAATTAAAACGCAGAATGAATATAGAAGTCTAAACATTTAAAAGGGGCTAAAAATATCCAGGAGGAGGGTCCAGCTTGCCATTTCCCAGCTTCTGCTCTAGGTCTTCGTTCCATTCCCGAACAGAAGAGCTGCTACCCACAGCCCAACACCAAGTTCGATACTCCGCTGACTGGTTTGTTCTGGGAGGGTAGACTGTGCCTGCAGATCTGCGTGCAGAATCTAGCCACCATCCGGGTTAGCTTTTGCTCTTTGCCTAGTAAAAGGGCGTTTAGTTTGGTCTTATCTGGAAGGTCAGCTAACCTCTCCAATAGGGGGGCAATGATGTCTCTGCGGGCCTTGTCGTAAAAAGGGCATCTAAAGAATAGATGCTCGGGGCTACCTACTTCCCCCAGTGAGCAGGAGCAGAGTCTCTGATTGTATGGGATCTTTCTGAAGGATCCTAGCAGAACTGGCGAGGGCAGCGCCGAGCTTCGGGCAAGCGTAAAGGCTCTTCTTGAGATTCTGGATTCAAGAAAGAGGAGATACGCTGCCGGGGCAGCAACGTATTTCTTGTTTTCTGCTATAATGAAATCGGGGGACCTCAAGCAGTCCAGCTGTCTCTCAGAGTCCACAATTCTTTGTCTGACCTCGGATCTTGCCCCCCAGATATACTATGTTCTAAGAGTCATGATCATCCTTGCACTTCATCATTCCCCTTTTTCTCTTCCTGCTGCAATTGCTGCTCTCATTTGGAGGATCCCCTTTATGCGCTGTGTACAACAGTGTTTGGATGCTTCTGGTGTTTCTGCTAATTTTCTCATTCTCTGGAGGCCACTGGGTGGGGGGACTTCTTGTCATCGCCCTTGCTCACACCATTAAATACTTCCTGAGGAGAATGAGAACGGGCAGCAGCAGCAGCACAAGAGGTTTCCAGGACTGGTGTGCTTGCTTGCTTGCTTTATTTGCTTATTTGTTTAAAGCATTTATACCCAGCCCTTCAGCCAAAAAGCTTCCCAGAGTGGCTTGCAAAATTCAGTAGTCAGGCCTACTTACAATCTTAAAGACATAAAGACATTCCCAAGGAAAGGAATAGAAAGGCCACTTCTCAGAGCAGCTGATGGCAGCAAGGACATCCCAGCTCCTTGCCCACAGGAGACATGTCCTTTAGAGGACTCCCTCAGCAGCAAAGGGGCTGTGACTATTTTTCATCAACATTTATTTCTCTCTCTTTAGCCTCCAAGGCAATACAACCAGCTCCAGTGACACCAAAGAGGAATGTGAGGGAGCATTTGTCCCCTGCACCCTCTACAAAGGTGCTCTCACTCGAAAACCTCCCCCATAATAAGCCCTATAAAAAGGTAAAGGGTCCCCTGACCATTAGGTCCAGTCATGTCCAACTCTGGGGTTGCGGCGCTCATCTCGCTTTATTGGCCGAGAGCTTCCGGGTCATGTGGCCAGCATGACAAAGCCGCTTCTGGTGAACCAGAGCAGCGCACGGAAACGCCGTTTACCTTCCCGCCAGAGCGGTTCCTATTTATCTACTTGCACTTTGACGTGCTTTTGAACTGCTAGGTGGGCAGGAGCTGGGACCGAGCAACGGGAGCTCACCCCGTCGCAGGGATTCAAACCGCCGACCTTCTGATCAGCAAGCTCTAGGCTCTGTGGTTTAACCCACAGCGCCACCTGGGTAATAAGCCCTATAGAAATAGCTGAATAATCTCTGAATCAGGAGAGGCCGTCCAGTACTGGTGCCTGGATTCAGTGGTGTTATGGATGATGCAAAAGAAGCTGAGCCTGAATATTGGGGAGATAGAAGCTCGCTGTGGGTGAGTGTCTGAAAAAGTGGCCAGTTGCCTGCCCTGGAAAGCCTTACAACTTGAAGAACTTGGCAATCGTTTTTTAATGATTTCTGCCAGTATGCAGTTTTGCATGCGTTTTACTTACCAAGCAAAACTAAATTATATTGAATATCTTTTGAATTCCCAAGTAATGTTACAACTTTATAGCAACCCTTATTTCTGGAATTTGAAAGTTGAAAAATTCAGCACACCCTACTTAGAGGCAGCACCTAATATTGATTCCACACGTGTAAGAAATCAGTGTTTCAGTGTGGCAGCACCTAAACTTTGGAACTCCTTGCCTATTGACATCAGACAGGCATCTTCACTGTACCTTTTCCCCTGGACGGTTAAGTCCTGTCAAAGGCATGCTGGCCACATGACCCAGAAAGCTGTCTGTGGACAAACCTTTTCCATTACCTGCTTAAAATATATACAGTGGACCCTCCAGATATGAATTAAATTCGTTCCGGAGGTCTGTCCGCAACCCGAAAAGTCTGTAGGCAGAGGCACTGCTTCTGCGCATGCGCACGGCGCGATTGAGCACTTCTGCACATGCGCAAAGTGCACGGCGAAACCCGGAAGTATACACTTCCGGGTTTGCCACGTTCGTAACCCAAAAGTTATATCCAGACATGTAGATGCAGATGTGTTTAATCTCTCTTTAGTATATTGTTACTTTTAATTATCTTTTAAATGTATTTGCTATTTATTTAACATAAGAAATATTAAAAATGATCAATAAAGGTCACTTGAGGTTTTATTACAGTCAAGCGGTATATAAATTTGGGAGTTTTAAAAAAGAAAAAGAAAAATGGAGACTAGAATGAACAGGACTAAATATTTTCCTTTTTTGTTATGAATATCCAACCCATTGGGGGGTGGGGGAGATGGGTCAGTTGAGGGATTTGCTTTTTATTCTGTTCCATTTTGTGTTTTGTATTAACTGAGAAAGAAAAATAGTTTTAAAAAATGAATATCCAGTCTCATTATGAGTTCTGTGAAATTCTAAAGCTGTCAAACTGCATTGTATTTAATCTAATCAACTGCGCTCCTCCCTAAAAAAGGCTTATCTGTTCTGATACTGAAATCCCATGGCATGTGAAGGTGTTTGTCAGCTTTTCTATAGCTGCGTCTCCTTTTACTAGAGTTGTTCTCAACCATGATTAAACTACTGAACCTTTCTAAAGGTTATTTACCTGAGTTAGTCAGTAGACTGAAGGCATTCTTGAAAGGCCTCTGGCTCTCCTACAACACTGAGGTTATTAACATTGGTTTTCTGCTTTGTCAGGGAACAGCAAACATCTTTCTATGGCATTTTTTTAAAAAAAGTTGGAAGCAGGCTTTTTGGTTAAACTGCCTTTAGCCAAGTTCCTTCCTTGTTTTACTTTTTTATATAAGGCAATTTCAGAATTATGTTTCTAAGGAGAATTTATTCTTCCTTTTTGCATATGTGCTACAACCTTCTAAATACAAAATTGCTCTTGAACAATGCTTAGTTCGTTCAAACGTTCAGCCAGAAGGTAATTATCATTTTTCTTCTACTAAGTTACTGTTCTGAGATCCTTGCTTCTATTAACGTTCTGTTTGTTTGCACATACACATACACAGAGAGAGAGAGAGATTACAGGGAAATTTCTGTATCCCAAGATAGCCCTGGAGCTATTCTCAACTACAGTTTAGAGAAGCAAGCAACAATTACACTGTTAAGTAAAAGGTAGATAGCCGTGTTGGTCTGTCATAGTCAAAACAAAATAAAATAAAAAAAATTCCTTCCAGTAGCACCTTAGAGACCAACTAAGTTTGTTCTTGGTATGAGCTTTCGTGTGCATGCACACGAAAGCTCATACCAAGAACAAAATTAGTTGGTCTCTAAGGTGCTACTGGAAGGAATTTTTTTTATTTTATTTTGTTTTGACTGTTAAGTAAGTGATTGTCAAGACAGTTCTGGTTCCTATTGTGCTGTTATCAGCACTTCTCATTTTTATTTTATGTTATCTATTGAGTTATTGTGTTACTTAAACATGAATACAAAATGGCTACTGAATTTAGAACACCTGGAAGCTTTTTAGCAAAAGGGGACCCATTCATGCACACATTTTTGGGTGAGAAGGGGGCAGCTTTGAGTAACTTGCTTCTCCTTCTTAGACGTCCCCCCCCACACACACACCTGAGAATTGTATTTTCATTTATTGTGTCCTATAAAGTAAACTTGCACTGAATAAAATCTGGCTTTCAGGAAACACAGTTTCCATGTGCTACCAAAATAAGCAAGGCTTATTGTAATGTAAATTGATAGGAACGCAATGTAAGCGCCTCGGATTTTGATTTAGAGGGGAAATGTTCCACAAAATATAGGCAAAATTCATGGTGTTTGCTTGGATTGCAAGATCAAACTAGCAAGCACGTTATACAAAACGTACTTTGGAGAGAGCCAAGATTTTTATTATTATTATTATTAAGGATAGGGGTTTTTAGCAAGAAACAGTTGCCAGTAAGATCATCCAAATATTTTAAAAGCCCTTAATTCATTTTCCCAGGTGACTATGAATCTTTCAATCATGTTGCAGTAGCTGTCCAGCTGTGTAAACCCTTCTAGTTTTCTATTCAGATATAACAAATGAACAGAAACATACTTATGAACCACCAAAGCAGCAAGAGATAGCTCTGGAGCAGAAACACCTACAGATATTCTGTACGTTTGTTTTGTTTTTTAAGGAATGGGTTGTTTTCCTCAGATAGACCCATTGAGATCTCATAAGTAATTTGGGATGCATTCAGTGCCTGGGATCCCAAGAACTACTCTGTCCAAGCTCTAGTACACTTTATGTCATTGAGCAGGGGTCAGCAACCTAAGGCCCATGGGCCACAAGCAGTCCACGGGGGTCGTTTAACCAGCCCATGAACCCCCCCCCCCGAACCAAGCCGCCCGCTCAGCAAGTCCCCGTGCACTGCACTAAACCAGCACAGCGCGGGGATTCGCTTTTGTGGCGCCAGAAATCGTGTCTGCACAGACGCCGGAAATTGCGTCTGTGCAGACACAGACGCTGGAAATCGCGGCATTTTACATTCTACATTTTAAATTTACATTTGTGTACTTTGCCTGAAAGTTATGTTCATCGTGTCAACCAAACTATACAATACATTCAGAGTTTACCCCAAAAAATCTTTTGCTCCAGCAGACAGAACAAAGTTCTTTGTTTTGTTTGCAAGGGTGTACTATGGGTGGTGATTTCCTTCCACAAAGCATTGTCGTGATACATGTGCCAGAGTGTTGTCAAACTCTGCTACTCTTAAAGGGGTCAAAGGCAGCACACAACTGTCACAACAAAGGCTCTATAATTCGCCCGCCCCCCCCCAAAAAAAACCACCTTCTAAATTATTTTCAAAACAATTGTCAAGGGCTCTATGGTTTGAACCAGCTCATAGACTGATGCTGGAATAAGGCTGAAAAGCTCTCTGGGAATGGATGCACTCAGACTGCTTCCAGTTTTCAACCCAATTAAGAGTGTCATTTAAGACCCTTAAAGTTCCAAATAGTTCCAAATAGTTTGGGACCAGGATACCTTAAGGACCAGGACCTTAAGGATGCCTTGTCTGATTTCCCCTCTCATTCAGGAAGACTGGCACTAGAGAGCTGTAACAGACTGAGTTACACATTGCGCTAGCGCAAGGATTAGAACTACCCTGTTTCTCCTAAAATAAGACGTAGCCATAAAATAAGACGTAGCAGGATTTCTACGCATTTGTGAAATATAAGCCATACCCCGAAAATAAGACATAGTGACGCGGCGCCTCTCCCTTAAGACGGCCTGGATAGGCGTGGCTATGCAGCGTACCGACGCGGAGCGGTTAAAATAACACATCCCCCGAAAATAAGCCATATTGTGTTTTTTTGAGGGAAAAATAAATAAGACGGTGTCTTATTTTAGGAGAAACACGGTAGTGCAAGAGGATTTCTCCTCCTCCCTCCATGTGTGCCCTGCGGCATCCCCAAATTTGTTCTGGAGGGTTTTTGGGGGGAACCCAAGAAATTTAAGGGGTATGCAGAGTGCAGGGGGGAGAGGGAGAGGTTTTTCTTGCACTTGTGGAACAATCTGCTTAGCACTACGTTATTCCTTTGCTCAATTTCTATTCTGCTCCATGAAGCTTTGGCTGGGTAGCAATTTGCTAATCTTCAAAGCCCCCACTTAAAATGATTACATTTAACTAAAATGTTCTCGCATCACTTCTGGAAGACACCTTGATATTGGCTGGAAGAGGTTTTCATAAAAACTTTTTTTTTAAGTGCATGGATGGCTTTCCTACTTTCTCAAATGTGATTTCCTCATGTTCTGTGATGGAAATTAAGACCATGACTTACCTTATGCAAGACTGTGCTGGTTTACAAGGAGCTGGGAAGATTTTTGGAGAGGGCATATTCTCCCTCTCCCTCTCCCCCCCCCCCGCCTGAGAGTTGGCCTCTCTCCAGAAGATATGATGGCCAAATAACTACTAAAAGATTGCTTTGTGTTCTCTGAAATGTAAACTCTCTATCAGCCTGAGAATTGCCTACCATTGTCATGTTTTGGAGTACAATTTCAACATCTCTTCAGTCAGAGTATGGTGCAGCAAAGTACTACTCATTCACAGTGGTTGCTAAAATAAAAACATGATTTGCATCCCAATCCTAAACCTACCTGAATACATATTTCCATAGCTTCCCAGTAGATATGCTTAGGATTGTAGCCTCAGTACAGTAAAGATGAAGCATGTGCTTATAATATAATTGTCCCAGTTATTTTCATCGAGAAATTTTGTCTATGCATTGCTTTGGCAACATCTTTGCAGAGTTTACAACTTTCAGCAACATGTTGGTATCAGTTATGCAGCCCTTTGAAACAGCTGCTCTGCAGTTGAGCTGTTTTGACATGCCACTGCACATGGCTGAATTATGCAAATACTTGCAATATTAAATGACTGAGCAATAAGAAGAATGCACCCAGTGGATAAAGTGGTTTGGTGTGCTTTAAGGGTTTGCGGTGGTGTTATGAGGAGCCCATAACTGGAATATTGGGCATTTATTAAGTAGATGTAACAGTCAGTACAACAAAGTGTGCCAATTTTTACCTTTTGAGCAGAAGAATTTACATCCCACGGTATTATAGAGCTGCTTATAAGTAATTGTGTATGAGGAATGGCATGCTTTCATCCTCCAAGGCTCATTTTCATAATTGTAACCAAAACTGTGAATCAATGTGAATTAAGAAATCTATTGTTAACTTACAGTCTACTGCTACTTGCTTCTTGTTGTCTGACATTAAACTGCGAGCATTCATTTTTTTACACCATTGTTGCATGGGTTTATCCAGGCCTCCTTACATTTCCTTGAAGCCCAAATCATTGTGAAATAGATAAATATTATCTGTCAAGATGAAAAGTGACAAACGGAACCCCAAACTAGAATTTACATGCCCAGATGGTTCTGTTAATTTACTATTTTCCAATTTCTGATAATGAAGAAGACTTATTTTCAGAACTGAAACTGGATGTTTGTTTCATTCTTGTGTTTAAAAGTGTTTGCTTTGGTTGGTTGGTTGGTTGGTTGGTTGGTTGGTTGGTTGGTTGGTTGAAGTATGAAAGGGGTAGAATAATCCACCCTCAACAGAGCTCTGTGGTTGTATTCAAACGTAACATTTAACCATGGTTTAGCACTACGTCTACTACATCTAGCAAAGTGTTTTGCTTGCACCCTCCCCTCTCCTCCCATGCTGCAATGGGGAAGAGAGCTTCAGTAGAGTTTAGTTTCACTATTAGAACATCCTGGTCACGGCTACCTACCTGTAACTAGAACATCCTGGGTTAGCATTATACTAAAACAAACTTTGGTTTGTTTAACAAACCAGCTTCATAACCTTTGGTTTGACATTGACTTGTTGCATAATCCTCTATAATAAAGTGCAAGTGTCTCTGCGTCCAGTCCCTGTGTCCGTCCCTGTGTCCTACTGCGCATGTGCCCCACGGACACAGGGATTGGAGCGCAGAGACTTCGGGCGGCCGGGCGAAACTGCGCATATGCCCCACGGGCACAGGGATTGGAGCGCAGAGACTTCGGGCGGCCAGGCTGCTGAAGCGGCGGGTGCGCGCTCGCGTGGACTTACTTCTAAGCGGCAGCGACCGTTACAAGTGGCGGCTGAGTTGGCCTGCCGGGGCCTGGCTGGTGCCAGTGCCGCCGCCGCTGCGATGCGCCTCCTGCACTGCCTGCTGAAGGGCCATTCGGCGCTGGCCGGGGCGCCCAAGTACATCGAGCACTTCAGCAAGTTCTCGCTGTCCCCGCTTTCCATGATGTTCTAGCGCCCGTTAATTTAACGGGCTTAAAGTCTACTAGTTTAACATAATTCTCTTAAACCAATATAACTACTTCAAACATAGCACTAAGTTGAAATGTTTTAACTGTCAAGCTAAACACTGCCTTAGCACAAGCCATGGGGAAGGGAGAGGTGCACACCGATGGGGCGCATTCATGCTCAGCCATGTAGTGTGCAAACATGCCCTGTGTCTCTTTAATTACTTTACTGAGCATATCTCCCGATTAGGAGGCAAGTCCAGAGCACTGACGTGTTGAGAGAGGCAAAAAATTGCTTTTCTGTTTCAGAGAGGGAAGCTTTACAACATATTTTCCTATATTTACTGTGATCTTTGTAGTGTGCATGTCTTCTGGATGTTCCCACTCCTCTCGCTTTACTGGGAGTAATAAGTGTTTTTTATATCTGCCTTTGTAAGACATGCTCTCTTATCCCAGCCATCTGCCTCTTATTTGTAAGCATGCAGATTGGATTAAGCCAGTGCTCTGCCTTTTCAAAACAAACCTTTAAAAAGAATCGTTTTAAAATAAATGGCAGTTTAAGTGAAAAAGAGCCGGTGGGATGCTTAACTGTGCTCTGTAAATCTTTTTCTGTCACAGCATTTCACAAATGATGAGCTCCTATTTATATAAATCTTGTGCCTTTTTTATTTTATTACTTCCTTTATGAAGTGGTTTCAAATAAGTAATCAGACAAGAAAGGGAGATAACCATCCTTATTGTACAGTAATGATTCCATTTCCATGGTTTGGTGAATAGAAAATGCGTGTTCTATAACTAGTAATGGAGGCTTATAGTTTGACTTCTTTTTTTTGTTAAGGAACTGGCTGTGATGAAGCAGATGTTGATTCGTCTTCATGGTAAACCCCAAGGAGATAGTTTGCCCCAGAAACAGAGTCAAAATCTGCATGCAAAAACCGTAT
Organism: Darevskia mixta; assembly: GCA_034641385.1. Lineage (NCBI taxonomy): Eukaryota > Metazoa > Chordata > Lepidosauria > Squamata > Lacertidae > Darevskia > Darevskia mixta. The sequence continues at coordinate 12,479,265 of JAWWNH010000173.1, read as the reverse complement.
CAATTCCAGTAGTCCGTTTGCCTATTGAACACGAGGAAGGAAATGTCTTTGCACCCAAACCAACATTATTTGTAAGTACAGCAACAGTTTTTATTTATTTTCATGGTACAGCAACTTTTAAATACCTTTTATGCTTTTTATTATATCTTGGTAGATCAGTGTGGTAGATACAATGTTGGAACTACGAGTTCTGAAATAAAAATATGTATATTTTATTTTCATTAATTAAATGTTTAGTCCACCCTTCCACCTAAGTGTTCAAGGCAGCATACATGGTCTTCTCACCCATTTTATCCTCACAACAACCCTGTGAGGTGGTGACTCAGGATCACCTAGTGACCTTCAAGACTCTGTCAGGATCTCAACCTGGATCCAATACTCTAACCACCATACCAGAATGCTCCTAATAAAGAGAGAAGTGAATGGTTCCTAAGGGGCAGAGCAATCCAAGCTATAGGAAATCAGCATATGTTACACCAGGATTATCCTGGGGCAATTTATTCCTGTTCCGAATTCAGGAGCAAGGATACTGCCAACTGAGCTGCTCTGAGTCTCGCAGAGCGAAAACAAGGACCGCCTCTTTCCATTTAAACCTACCCAGACCCTGATATCATCTTCTGAGGTCCTTTTTCATGTGCCTCCTCCACGACAGGTCCAGAGGGTGGCAAGACGGGAACGGGCCTTTTCTGCAGTGGCTCCCCGTCTGTGGAATGCTCTCCCCAGGGAAGTTTGGCTGGCGCCAAGCAAAAACGTTCCTCTTTAACCAGTCCTTTGGCTGATTGACATCCAGTGCTCTTTTAAAATGTGTTGTGGATGGGGGGGTGGATTATTGGGTTGCCTTTATTTTTGTTTTATGTATTTTCTGGTTTTTAAATTGTGATTTTATGTTACAAACCACCCTCAGCTCTACAGGTATAGGGCAGTATACAAATATAATGTAAAAAATTAAGAAAATAATTTTCTTTAGACTTAAACCACCCTATTTGCCAGTGTCACTTCCACTGTGTTGCTAGGTCACGTGACTGAGCTAAACAGAGTTTGGAAGAGGGAAATGTCAACCCCTGCCATGTTCCTGGAATAATAATAATAATAATAATAATAATAATAATAATAATAATAATAATTTTTATTTATACCCCGCCCTCCCCAGCCAAGACCGGGCTCAGGGCGGCTAACACCGAGTATAAAACAATTGATTAAAATACAACTTAAAAACAAGATTAAAAACAACATTAAAGTGCAGCCTCATTTCAGTAGAACTCAAATCAAAACTATTGGGGGGGGGGGGACATCAACTCTTCACCAAGGCTGACTATCCAGACTGGTGCTACATGGGCCTGAAAAATGCCAGGGAAGTCCCCAAATAGGAGTTCCATCTCAGGAGGAAAAAAGGAAAGAGGGGGGAGGGGATCAAGTTGATTCCAAGCCAAAGGCCAGGCGGAACAGCTCTGTCTTACAGGCCCTGCGGAAAGAAATCAGATCCTGCAGGGCCCTGGTCTCATGAGACAGAGTGTTCCACCAGGTTGGAGCCAGTGTTGAGAAGGCCCTGGCTCTGGTTGAGGCTAATCTCACTTCCTTAGGGCCCGGGACCTCTAGAGTGTTGCTATTTATGGACCTTAAGGTCCTCCGTGGGGCATACCAGGAGAGGCGGTCCCGTAGGTACGAGGGTCCTAGGCCGCGAAGGGCTTTAAAGGTCAAAACCAGCACCTTAAATCTGACCCTGTACTCCACCGGGAGCCAGTGCAGCTGGAAGAGCACTGGGTGAATATGCTCCCATGGCAGGGACCCTGTGAGAGCCTCGCTGCAGCATTCTGCACCCGCTGGAGTTTCTGGGACAGCTTCAAGGGCAGCCCCGCGTAATGTCTCTTTTTCGAGAGTACCTTAGAGACCAACTAAGTTTGTTCTTGGTATGACCTTTTGTGTGCATGCACACTTCTTCAGATACCTTCAGGTATCTGAAGAAGTGTGCATGCACACGAAAGCTCATACCAAGAACAAAATTAGTTGGTCTCTAAGGTGCTACTGGAAGGAATTTTTTTTAAAAAAATTATTTTGTTTCGACTACGGCAGACCAACATGGCTACCTGTAACTTTTTTCGAGACTTATGCCTGCTGAGCCAGGATGGAGGACTTAGGCCAGGGGTAGGCAACCTAAGGGCCGGATGTGTGGGCTGGATGCGGCCCAATTGCCTTCTCAGTCCGGCCTGTGGACTGTCCGGGAATCAGCATGTTTTTACATGAGTAGAATGTGTCCTTTTATTTAAAATGCATCTCTGGGTTGTTTGTGGGGCATAGGAATTCGTTCATTTCCCCCCCCCCTAAAATATAGTCCGGCCCACCACATGGTCTGAGGGACGGTGGACCGGCCCACGGCTGAAAAAGGTTGCTGACCCCTGAATTAGGCAGTGCATCTGTGGCTGAGCCAGAATAGGGGACTCCAGCCGGTGTAGCCGCAGCTGAGCCCAGGCTCAGCCAGAGCCCCACCTGTACCATTTTCCACTTTCCCTCGCAGGTTTTGGATTTGGATTGCTCCCATAGCTGCTCAAGACACATACTTAAGTGTCACCATGAATCACACATTTCCCCTAAGTGGTGATTTGGCCCCTCCAGTCTTAATCCGACACTAACTTAAACACTACACGAGCTCTCAATAACCCTACGCCCACAGAACTTTATGGAAATCCTGTGAAATGGCTTTGCAACAAATGCAAATAGGAGAAAATTACCTCCCAGGTTTGACAGTAAAGGTGATTGAGAAATAATAAATATGCTCAATGGAACAGTGTCTTGGATAAAGAAAGGGTATTCCAAATAATAAACTTCACTATGCTTCTTTGACGCATACATCCATTTAAGCAGTGACTAATCTAAATGGATGCCATGTCATACCAGCCTATGTCTTTGTTCCGTGATTATTCCAAAGATGTGACTGCAGAACCTTGTGCTGTTGTTGTTTGAGAGGAGGGTGCAGGGAGGTCAGGAGAAATTGTATCTGCTAATCACAATCTGAACACAAGATTTCTGTTGAATTTGGTGCAGCTCTCTTTCGTGGATCTTCTGCAAGAGAAGAGACTGTCAGTGGGCCTTAAAGACAGAATGCAAGTGAGATGGTGTTAACCTTATGTAACTGACACCGCTACTTTCAAGTATTATTTTCCAAACATCTCTAATACTAAATTATTGTCCTTAGTATATCTCTGTATTTTAGCACAGCTGCTGTTTCCCCTAGCTCTTCTTTAGCATATTCAAGAGTTGAAAGGCTTTTTTTTAACACCTTAATACAGGGGTCCCCAGACTTACCGTGCGGCGGGCCATTTCCTCCAGCGCGGATCGCATGGCGGGCCAAAGGGCGGGGGAGCGCACGCCCATACGCACGCGCACTTGCTTTCCCCGGCACCGGAAATAGCATTTGTGCATGCGCAAACGGCATTTCCGGTGTACTTCTGGCACGGCACGGCACCGGAAATGGCTTGTGCACATGCGCACGGCCTCCGCGGACCCGGAAGTGCACTGGAAATGACATTTTGCGCATGCGCAAAAGCCATTTCCGATGCCACACGGACCTGGAGATGGGCAGCCGCGCCGTGCCCACGCCGGTAAGAGCGGGCACCGGGGGCTGCATAAAAGAGCCCCGTGGGCCGCATCCGGCCCCCGGACCGTAGTCTGGGGACCCCTGCCTTAATATATAGCACTAGTAGAAGTTAGCCCGTTGACTAACGGACTCTAGAGGAAGAGGAGGCAGCAGGCGGAAGAGCGGCTCGCGGGGCGCCGGGGCGCCCTGCTCCCGGCCCCCGCTTCTTCCTTCCTCCCTCCCTCCCTCCCTCCCTCCCTCTGTTCTTCCTTCCTTCCTCCCGGGCTGCAGGCTCGCGGCAGCAGCTCCTCTTCCTGGGGCAAAATCGCCCCTCTCGCAGCCCAGCCTCGGGCTCCCCGCAGGCGGCACGCTTTTGCCGGGCGCCGCTTTCTCCGGGGTTCTCCCCCAGTTCGCCTCGCCGGACTCCGCCGCCCGAGGCGCTGGGAAGCGCGAGGCGCGCGCAGAGCCGCCGAAGCCGCTGGCAGCGGCGGGAGCCGAGGCGCGGAGGCGGCCGGCGGTGGGAGTGGCGCTTCACGCCGCTTCCCCTCCCTCTCCGGCCCCGACGCCGCCCCCCCGACCAGCAGAAACCTCAGGGCGGCCGGAGGAGGTGGAGGAGGCTCCGGTCAAGGCGGCGGTGCTGCCCCAAATGACACCGCGCGTGCGCCGCCGCTGACTTCCGGACACGCCCCCCTCTCCAATCCCTGCTCCAATCCCTGCTTTCCTGTGTGACATGCGCAGAACCCACTTCCGTGACACACAGAAAAGCAGGGACAATAGAAGATTATTATATAGGATGCCATTATTTTTCACTGAAGCTTAAAAAGAGCTATATTTATTCCAATCACATTACATGCACAAAATATGGGGCTGGATTAAACTAACTCATTCCACTAGCAGAAGGACTCCCACTAGCACAGTGGGGCTTCCTCCCCATGCATGCCCCCCTGCACCTCCCCCAAGTCTACTTTGGGAGAACCCCCAGAGCAGTGGGGGCTGGGGGAGATCTTTTTGTTGCGCAAGCAGAAATGCTTGCACTGACAGAACAATCAAATTGTCCAGGCAACAGATCATAGAATCAGAGTTGGAAGGGAGCCTGAGGATCATCTAGTCCAACCCCCTGCAATGCAGGAATATGCCAAACCTGCAACCTTGGCATTATCAGCACCATGCTCTAACCAACTGATCTCCTTAGTTTCAGGTAGGTAGCCGTGTTGGTCTGATGCAGTCGAAATATATTTAAAAATTGTCCAGTAGCACCTAAGAGACCAACTAAGTGTGTTCTTGGTATAAGCTTTCGTGTGCATGCACACTTCTTCAGATACACTCTCCTTAGTGTTATGTTGAAATTAGCATCTTGATTATAAGGGTACCTCTAGACCTGATAAGAGTAGAAAGACAGCTTCTGAAACAAAGCAAGGCACTTGTTGTTATGGAGGTTTTGACCCATCAGGTTTTTTCGTAATATTGATAACATTCCCAACTGCTGAGTATGTTCATTGATGTGAACTTAACAGTGGCTGGAACACAGATTGCTGCTCCCTGCCCCAATTGAATATTTGGCTTTTAGGTGGACAGCACATTGATTGATGGTGCCAATCATCTGTAAAAAGAGAGTGCAGAGGCACCCCAAAACTGTAAAGGTAGCTTTGAAATGGTAATGGCCTACGGTCTTAAAGGTGAGGCTGAACACAGAGCACAAGTGTTCATTGATTTGCATAGTTCTTTGGCTCTTTCAGTGCCTAGTACAAGCAGACTAGGTTATACAACATGAGCAAATGTATGCAAATGTGTTTCATTTTCATAATGTTCAGAGATTACAGAATTCAGCTTCTCTTGAGGTAGATCTTGAATTACATACTTGTTTTTGTTTTGGTGGTTGTGCTTTGTTTGCTTGCCTGATTCATGTTAAATGTGCAGCTGTAATGAAATTATAGCAGTAGGACTTGCCAAAATGGTTGCAGGTTAAGTGTTAGGCAAGTGCTGTACCACTGCTGCTTTATTTCTTCGCCTCCTTCAACTACACAAATGTGTTTATTTTATTTCACAGACAAACGAAGCTCCACTACAGTTCTCGAAGAAGGTAAAGCAGAAAAAAGCAAAGGTTATTTCAAGAAATAAATGTTGATAATCATAATCGTGTTCTAAAAACTTCTCAATTACACACCTCTATTTTCATTCCCTTTATTTCAAATTTAAAGAGAACCTTTTGAATCGCTTTTGTGAATTTCAAAATTCATATACCAGCCCTTGTGCTGAAAAGTTGACTATTAAAGGCATTTGAATTTGTTAATCTGTAACTGGTGTTTGTTTAAGAGTTCAAATTTGAAAATAATTTTAAGTACTAAGCCATTTTTGTGTTCCTCTGACTTCTAGGAACATGAGAATATCCTTGTAGGATACCATTTTTAAGCATCCTTCTGTTGGGAAGCATTTATGTTCAGCTGCAAGGAAAACTTTTTCTGTTACTCAGATTTGGATACGTCTGGGATGGCACATGTTTCCAGACAGGCTCTGTGCCTTTGATCACACTGTGGAAAGTAGAAATTCAATCAGTACGGTACAGTTTCCCATCACAACATGGTTTACTTGAGACATAACCTCAGCTTGGTGGCCAGGAGGAAATTACAAGTAATTCATGGAATCGTGTGCTTCCTCTCATGTTCTCCAATTCACTTATTTCCTGGTTTGCTGTTGCCTTCCAACCCAGGATTGGAAACTATGGTTTGAACCAATGTTGGTAGATGAAACAGAGTGTACACAGGGAGAAGGCGGAACGGGCTCATGTAACCCATAAACCATGGCTTTGCATTCATGTGAACAAAGCACGCGAATCTATGTTGAGCTGCTGACACTCATGGGGCAGTTCCATTTAGTTGCCTTGGAAGCCATGAAACCCTGAGCTGCCTCTGAGGAGTCATTGGATATTGAAGTTCCTCCAAGATCACACTGGAAACTACGTCAGCCAGCTTGGTCAGGGAGGTTTTTGGGCAGCAGGGTGGGCAGTATAGCAACAGCATCCTCAACCTGTCTCTTGACCCCACACCGGACACAGGCCCTCTACTCCAGCTGCTAAGAGGAGAGGTTTCTCAGTGAGGGAGAATGAACTATGAAATGCCTTCCCTACAAACCCTCTAGTCTGGATTAGTACACAGTACACAGGAAGGCAGAGCTGTATCAGGTCCCCCATGTGTTACACATGCTAGGCCAGCCTGTTCACTCACGGTGAGACCAGGGATCAACATTATGAACCAAGCTGGTGTTCAATAACACCACTACCAGAATATTGAGCACGGTGGATGAACCTCTAGTGATAATCACAGATGGGAAGCAGTTCAGTGTGGAGAGCAAAATGCCAGCATCTGTAAACCACCCTCTGATTTGGGGTGTGTAGTTAATGCATCTGGAGTAAGGTAAAGGTAAAGGGACCCCTGACCATTTGGTCCAGTCGTGACCGACTCTGGGGTTGCGACGCACACGGAAACGCCGTTTACCTTTCCGCCGGAGCAGTACCTATTTATCTACTTGCACTTTGACGTGCTTTCGAACTGCTAGGTTGGCAGGAGCAGGGACCGAGCAACGGGCGCTCACCCCATCGCGGGGATTCGAACCACCAACCTTCTGATCGGCAAGCCCTAGGCTCTGTGGTTTAGCCCACAGCGCTACCAGCGTCCCTTAATGCATCTGGAGTAGCAATGTTAAAATAGCAGCAGGAGCTCACATACGCTTATTTCACAATAAATGGATTTGTCTTTAAGGCGCCATGTTACACACTCTTTTTTGCCTCCTACAGACCCTCCTGGCTATTCCCCTGAGATCAGATCAAAGTGCTGTTTCCAGTGAAAGGAATTATCAAATACCCACTGAATGTCCATTAATCTGTCCATTTCTCTCTCATTGTTATCGTTTGTCTGGCACACAGTTCGTATCCCCCAGGTAATCTGATTAAGTCATTTAAAAGCCAACTATATGATCTACATTATAAGGCCATAGGTTATTCAGATCTTCTCAAAGCAGTTGGAAGCATCAAAGTCAAGTCTCAAAATGTATAGATAATGCATATGTACATCATAGGCTCTTAGCCTCTGTTCTCTAAGCCCCTTCTTTTGAAATTCAATTTGCAAGGTTTATCTTTAACTGGGAGTAAGGAACAACGTAATGACTCACCTGCAGGAAGCTCAGGAAACTTCTGCTGGAGACATCGCATTGTAACTCTGCCCTTGATTATTTGGTTCATTACCTTATCCAACTCTACAGCATCCTTTTGATGGTGCGGCAACCAGAATACTCACAGTATTCCTAATACAGTCACAACATAGATTTGTATCATTTTAATTTGGAATGAAGCTGAAGGCTGGAGTCAGGCCATGAATTCACACTGCAATTTGGGGCACTTCTTTTTAAACAAAGCATAAAGTTGGAAACTTTTAGTAGCTATGAACCTATTTTCACTCAAAGCTGGAAATCCTCTCACCCCCTTTCAGTTGTGCAGTAGACAGACAAGAGTGGCTATAGCAGGAGAGAGATGCTTTCTCCAAAAAATATCCTCAAAGCCCAGAGACTAGAAGTTCCCTTGAGCTCCTCCAGCTCTAGTCAGTCTGTCAATTGCACCCTGAGTTATTGCAATTTGAAGTGTGGTGTGTGCAGACCAGGACCCAAAGCTTCAAGGACTACCTCTCACCACATGAACCAGCCTGGACCTGGATTCATCTGAGGTTCTTATTCATGTATGTACCATCTATGAGGTAGATTCAGAGAGTGACAATACAAGAACAGGGCCTTTTCAGTGGTGGCCCCCCAGTTATGGAATTCCCAGGGAAGCATGCCTGGCACCATAACCTTTCGGCACCAGGAAAGCATTCATTTTCAGCCAGGCTTATGGCCTTTAACTTGGGAGAAATTTAGCCCTTTTTAGTGGGTGGGCCTGCTTTATAGATATATCAATGTTTGCAGCTTTTGTTTTAGTTTTATATTTGTTTTAATTTTTGTCTTCTGATGTAAATTGATTTGAGTTGGCTTTTTGTTTAAAAGAAGGAAACCCTGACTAATAAGTCAAATTCATTTATTAAATTTGTATACTTCCCTTAATCCATAGATCTCAGGGAAGTTCACAACATAAAAATACAAGATAAAAACACAAAATACATAATAAAAAAAGAACAAAAAACCCACAAACCAATAAGCTGCCCTCCCCCATCCCCTCCCACAAATACATTTAAAAGGATATAGGATGTTAAAGTTAATGTCTCCCATCTGAAAAAAAGACCTGGCTTCCTCCTTTAATTACATAGTCAGAAAAAACACTGGAAGAAGCTCTAGAAACAGGAATAGTGTAGAGACTGATCCAAATATTGCAGTTCACCTAGCCCTGTAACTTATGCCAGAACATGCCTTTGCCCCCTTCTATGAGACATCCCTTCAGGAATTTTTAAGAGTGTTCTCACAGACCACTTTTTTCTTCAGGCTAAAGCTAAACCAATGCCTTTCTCTTCTTTGAACTGCACTACGTCACAAAGTACTTTTGAAGCTACTCCCACCACCCACTTTGAATAGTAATTTGTTATGTGATCTATGCTGAGTGGGGGCAGAAGATAAATCGGGCTATCTACTGAGTGATTTGCAGTAAATCAGCATGGGTCTCTGACTCTCAATTGTCTAAAGATGAGAAGATGACTTTTCCCACCCCAATTAGGCTGTTACTGAAAACATATTCGATTCAGAATTTCTCCACTGGGCTCTTTGATTCTCATTCTGTATCTGTGTCTGCACCTGGCTCTGGTTGGTAGATCTTGGGATCTTAGTTAAGGGGGGGGAACTAAGCAGATTCAGGAAGTCTGGAGTCTGCCCCCCCCCCTTGATTATAAGGAGATGCTCTCTAAGGTTGCAAGGGTTTTAGCTGGGGCAATCAGAATAAGATCCACTATTTGACTATTGATTCAAAACCCTAAAATGTATTTTATATAATTGACTTTTTATTTCTGTTCTTTGTATATTGTATTGTTGTTTTATTGATATGGCCGATGGCTGATGCAAATAAAGATTCATTCATTCATTCATTCTCTAAGCTTGAACAAGTCTAAGGGCTCACAGTTGGCTTCACAAACTTAGCTCTCTGATCATGGCAAAATCTGCAACCCTTCAAACTGTGAGAAATGGTAAGAAGCAACTCCTTTTGCATCCGCAATCCTGTACATTGTTCTGATTGTCACTGAAGGCTGGGATGTTTGTGGGGGGCAGGTGCCTTGGCAGAAACTCAATGAATTTAAAAACCATTTGCATTTTGTTTAAGAAATTGAGCAGGGGGCGAAACTCTGCTCCCATGTACATCCAAAGGGCTGAAATACTGAATGTTGACCATGTTGTTTAGAGTGTAGAAATACTAGCTTGCCAGAGACAGCAAGCATAGCTTGTGCACATGGATCCCTGTGTGAAGACAACTCTAAAAGAGCCACTGTGAAAGAATGCTTTGATTTCCAAGTAAAAGAATCAACTTTCTTTGTGAATAATCAAAGCCTTTATATTAATGCTTCACTTAAAGGCATTTTGGATCAGCAAATGTAACTTAATTGCAGGAAAAGTCTTGGATGGAATCTGTGACCACATTTCACTGAAGATCATTTCATTTTTCCTTTCATTATACAATGCGGGATTCATTTAAAACGATCCAGCACACCAGCTAGAACTCATTTTCTGTCCTGCGTTCCATCAGCAGTTATTGATACACGCTCTTTCTGCACAACAGTTTGACAGTGTTCTGCTTCCTTATGGCAGCAATTCCCACACTGTGTGCCAGAGCGCATTGTATGCTGCAAGTGAACAACCAGCATGACAGGAAATGGAATTAAAGAAACCCAGGAGCACCAAGTACCAACTAAGGAAGAGTTTCCCTGTTGTGCCTCTGCATGATTACTCAACACCTTGTCTACTTTTACTCATCCATCGGAAGAAATAGGTAATTCTGCTAATCCAGCATGCACTCATAGCAATCTCAGGACCACTTCAAATGTATAGGCAGGTGCTGTGTTGAAGCGAGAAAGGGGAGCAATTTGGTAACTGGGGAAAAGAAAAGGAAGGACAAAGGAAAGGATGCCATAGGAATAAGGATGGTGAAGGAGAGGGAACACAGAAAAATGCACAAACACAAATTGGGTTCCAATAAAACAGATTCTCTGAAATGGCATACTTTTGACCCTTCCCCCACAATCATCTCCCCTTAACACCCCCCCCCCCAAATCACTGATCACACCTTTGTCCGCTGACAATCACATCTAGTGCAAAAGCATGAATCAAAGGCACAGATTCTCACAGATCCTTAGAATTTTTACAAGGGATTGATTTCCCTCCAAACCATCATCAAACCATAGGGTCACCTCTGTGCATGCAGATGTGTCACAATATGTAAAAAAAAATGAACATCCATGAGGGTCCACGCTGTGGATCTGTGCTTTTGTGACTTGCACTGGTGCAACCTACCTTAGTAAATTGCAATTTGACAGCTGTTTTGTGGGGGGCCATGTGTGAAATGCAAGTGGGTCCTTTTCATGATCCAGCTTTTGTCCACAGACCCTGTGGAAAAGTTAAGTGTTTTTTTGTCTGTGCCTGCCTGCCTGGGGTGAATGGAGACTGACTGGGAAGAGAGAAGCAGAGAGGAAGGGGCGCCACAACCCTCTTGCAATTCAAAATATGTCCATGGGCCCAAAAGGGTTGGTGATCCCTGCTTTGTGGTGCAAGAGTAAATTGTGTGTCTAGTTTTAGTTTACAAATGCAGCGTACCTTGGCAAGCCAAAGTTCCAGGTCCTCTGTCCTTTGAATTTTTATTTAAACATCCCTTTTGCAAAGGATCTGGGTTCTTGGGTACACACCTCTGCAAATGAAGGGCTAACACTCCAGGATTTTAACCCAGACTCCATCCTCCTAGTCTCTAAAAGCCAAACTCCCCCAAACCTATGATTAGATCAGAGATGGGCCTTTAATGGCAATCAAGGGAAATGACAGGTGCCTGACACACTGCCTGAATGGACACATTCCTTGCAGGTTTGAGGAATTTCATTTATTATCCCAGTGCTTAGCATTCATTCCAGCCAGCAGGGGCGAGGGAACAATGGCCATGTTTACCCACAGCAGGAGGGGGCTTACCTTTCTTTGTGTCTTCAAAATGCAGCACAGAATGAAACTCCCCTAAGGGCAACCTGATTAAGATCTCCTGTGGAAAATGCCCACCATATATGGACTTCTTGCCCTAATCTAATCTGTAAGGTCTTTCCCCCCCCCCTTTTTTTAAAAGAACCTCAGGCAATCGGGACAATAATTTTAAAGCCACCTTCTGTTGCTTTAATTTAAAGGCCTGTAAATGGGACTACCGGTAGTTACAGTAGTCATTCCTCTATAATTCACACAGTGCCAGGCCGTAATATATGTGCCCCCAACATTTCACAGGAAAAAGGTGGGGAACATCTTGCATGCAGCTCAAAACATTGATCCTCATGGATTTTCGTGGTTTTCACACGCTATGACAACTTCTCCTTACACATTGCATTGTCCACAATTGTTTAGGTGGAATCTTCTTTCTTGTAGTTTGAATCCATTGCTCCGTGTCCTCTTCTCAGGAGCAGCAGAAAACAACTTTTCTCCCTCCTCTATATGACATCCTTTTATATATTTGAACATGGCTATCATATCACCCCTTAACCTTCTCTTCTCCAGGCTAAACATACCCAGCTCCCTAAGTCGTTCCTCATAAGGCATCGTTTCCAGGCCTTTGACCATTTTGGTTGCCCTCTTCTGGACACGTTCCAGCTTGTCAGTATCCTTCTTGAACTGTGGTGCCCAGAACTGGACACAGTATTCCAGTTGAGGTCTGACCAGAGCGGAATACAGTGGTACTATTACTTCCCTTGATCTAGATGCTATACTCCTATTGATGCAGCCCAGAATTGCATTGACTTTTTTAGCTGCTGCATCACACTGTTGACTCATGTCAAGTTTGTGGTCTACCAAGACTCCTAGATCCTTTTCACATGTACTGCTCTCAAGCCAGGTGTCACCCATCCTGAATTTGTGCCTTTCAATTTTTTTGCCCAAGTGTAGTACTTTACATTTCTCCCTGTTAAAATTCATCTTGTTTGCTTTGGCCCAATTCTCTAGTCATTTTGAAGTGTGATCCTGTCCTCTGGGGTATTAGCCACCCCGCCCAATTTGGTGTCATCTGCATACTTGATCAGGATGCCCTCAAGCCCATCATCCAAGTCATTGATAAAGATGTTGAATAAGACTGGGCCCAAGACAGAACCCTGTGGCACCCCACTAGTCACTTCTCTCCAGGATGAAGAGGAGCCATTGATGAGCACCCTTTATTTAACTTTTTACATCATTATTTAACTTTTTATGTGCAACTCAAAGAGCAGAAAAAAACATTCTTTTTCTTCAAACAATCCTATAAAAGACACTCTGCCCCCCCTTCCCACTTAACCATACAAAATAGTTGTATGTTACGTCCCTCCAGGGCCTTCTGGGAAACTGTACCACCACTGCTGCCACCACAAATGTCAGCAAAAAAAAAAGCAAAATACAATAACTCACCACAGCGCAAATGTTAAGAACGAATATTATTTTAATGAATAAATTGCAAATGAAATAGAGACCAAAATTGGGAGTGGGGACATTCTTGCACGCTACTAGCACAGACTCCTCTGATGAAGGCCTGTTTCTAGCATTTGCACAATTAATTAAGACTGTGTGCATTTGATTGCAGGCATATTCTTCTCCAAGCAAGGGCTTTGTTTTCCGTTTGTCTAGTTGGATCCTCAGCGTGATATCATTCCGTGTGGGAAAGAAGCTAATAAAAACAAGCCAACCAGCACGCCATTTGTTTTCTAGCAACTGTTGTAAATGCAGTTTTCTTTGTACAGTAGAGGGACTAATGCATCCAGTGTGCTATGTAATATCTAAACATGCACTCATCGTGGGGCTTTATTTCCTGGAAGGCTTATATGACAACACACAGAGAAGATTAGAGGAGGTGGAACAGGAGCTGGGCGAGTTGCTGATCTGCAAATGCAAACCCGTGTATTGTTGCTTAACAGTAAATGTAGACAACAAACCTGAATTGGTTTCATACCATGCTGCTACCGCTGTCCCCAAAGAATTCCAGGAATTGTGGCATCATGAAGGGTCCTGGAAATCTCTCTGTTGGTTTGGTGAGAGCCTGTAATTTTGTCACAACTGAGGAGTGTAGGAAGTGCAAAATTCCAAGGATCTGTATAATAATAATAATAATTTATTTATACCCCGCCCTTCCTGATTTAAAAACCAGGCTCAGGGCGGCTAACAACAAATATAAAACATTGATTAAATAATAATAATAATAATAATAATAATAATAATAATAATTTATTATTTATACCCCGCCCATCTGGCTGGGTTTCCCCAGCCACTCTGGGCGGCTTTCAACAGAAAATTAAAATACAACAATCTATTAAACATTAAAAGCCTCCCTAAACAGGGCTGCCTTCAGATGTCTTCTAAAAGTCTGGTAGTTGTTGTTCTCTTTGACATCTGAAGGGAGGGCGTTCCACAGGGCGGGCGCCACTACCGAAAAGGCCCTCTGCCTGGTTCCCTGTAACTTGGCTTCTCGTAGTGAGGGAACTGCCAGAAGGCCCTCGGCACTGGACCTCAGTGTCCGGGCTGACCGATGGGGGTGGAGACGTTAAAAACAGCATCAAATACAACATAAATGAACATCACCAGGGCAAGTTATTCCTGCTAGGGCCAGTAAGGAGACCAGGGAAGGGTTTAAATGTGGGGTCTCAGAAAAGGTTTCTGAAATATACTCGGAGTCGAGTGTGGATTTCATGCTCTTTATTCAGCTCATAGTAGTAAGGAAAATGGGAGTTCCCCCAGAACGTCTGCTTTATATACATTATTTACACAATGGGCCCCACGTGATTGGCTAATCCCAGGATACTCCTGTAAGCCAATCAGGTTGCGGATTCACTTCCACCTGGAGCTGGATTGGGTGGCTCCTGAAGACCAATCAAACTGCTGCATTCTGAATCCTATTGTTCTAGGACCATTCAGACTGCTGCATTCTGAATCCTATTGTTCTAGGACCAATCAGACTGCTGCATTTTGGATCCTATTCAACTCAGTACATAACAGTTTCTTTCAAAGAAAAAGGGAAGGGAAAAAGGAATGACAAATCAGGCTTTGAAGGCCAGATGGAATAGCTCTGTCTTACAGGCCCTGCGGAAGGAGATCAGGTCCGGCAGGGCCCTAGTTTCGTGGGACAGAGCATTCCACCAGGTCGGAGCCATCACTGAAAAAGCCCTGGCCCTGGTGGAGGATGGCATGAGGACCAGTGTTTTCTAACTTGTTCATACATGATCAGGAACAAGAAGGTGCCAAATTATTCACAGTCTGAAAAGCAAAAATGGGATTGCGAGGAGCTCCGAAAGGGTTTCTTTTAACTAGAGCGGGCACTAAAATGGCAAATGCAGTTTGATATCATTAAGTGATGCACACTGGGAAGGAAACTTATTCAGGTCCAAACTGAAGGGGTCCAAACTGGTAGTAACTGACCAAAAGAGAGCGATCTTGGGGTCCCAGTGGATAACTGGATGGAAATGATGACCCAGTGAGCAGCAGCAGAAAAAGGCAAATTCCATGTTCAGAAAAATTAGAGGGGGGAATGAAAATAAAACTGCCAACATCATAGTACACAAACCTGTGGTGCAGCCACGCTGGGAATACTGTGTATATTTCTGGTCACTGCAGCATTTAGTTCTACCAATCATGGCTGGTCGAGAGGACTCCAGGCAGCTGGTAGCTGCGCATCATTTCCTTTCCACAGAGACAACCTATTGGCGGCTATGTGAACTGCAGCATGACAACATTTTTCCTTGCAAAGCTATTACTGTATAAAGGTAAAGGGACCCCTGACCATTAGGTCCAGTCATGACCGACTCTGGGGTTGCGCTGCTCATCTCGCATTACTGGCTGAGGGAGCCGGCGTACAGCTTCCAGGTCATGTGGCCAGCATGACTAAGCCGATTCTGGCGAACCAGAGCAGCGCACGGAAACACCGTTTACCTTCCCACCGGAGCGGTTCCTATTTATCTACTTGCACTTTGAAATGCTTTCGAACTGCTAGGTGGGCAGGAGCAGGGACCAAGCAACGGGAGCTCACCCTGTCGCGGGGATTCGAACTGCCAACCTTCTGATCGGCAAGCCCTAGGCTCTGTGGTTTAACCCACAGCGCCACCCGCGCTGTATACTGTATATAGAGAGAGAAAATGTGGAATTCTGAGTAGCATATGGAATCTGTACAGTCGTACCTTGGTTGTTGAATGCCTTGGTACTCGTACGTTTCGGCTCCCGAGTTTTCCGGTTTTCGAACGTTTTCTTGGAAGCCTGCGCAATCGGAAGCCAATCGGAAGCTGTGCCTTGGTTTCCAAACGTTTTGGAAGTCGAACGGACTTCCGGAATGCATTCTGTTCGCAAACCAATGTTCGACTATATTGTGTTTCTTGTATTGATCCCTTTTTGTTAGGATGTGTAAACCACTTTGAGATTTCTGTTGAAATGCAAAGTGGTACGTTAATTAAATACATAATTATTTAATGATTGTACAAAATCCAGTGGTTCAATTACAGTCTGCCATTCAGCAGACCAACAGCCTGCTTCATAGTGCTTGTTTGTGGTCCCACTTTATTTTGAGGGAGACAACATTAGTCTGCTCTTGAAATAAAGATGGATTTCTTTTTCCTGATCTTTCCCCTAGTATCTAATTTAAGTTTAACCACGTTTCCACTCAGCTGCTGCTTCATACTTTTGAAAAGCTTAATATCCACTTACCAGATTTTGGAAGAGAAAACTTAGCGGTTTCTGGCTAATTGCTTCCATACTGCTAAGCCAAGTACATTCCTACCGTTAACAGAATAAACTTTCATTTCTGCAGAGCAACGAGAGAGGCCGCCCTGTTATCAATACTATAGGACTAGTCCAGATCAAGTAAGGGGATGGAAGTGGAAAGACCTGTTGCAAAAAATCAAAACACAAACCCCTTTTTAAGATTCATGCTAGTTGCAGCCACTTTCCTCAGCTATTCCTTTGCTTAAGGGACAGCCAAATTGACTAGACTGCGTCACAACAACTTCACTGTGGATGAAGGGAAGAAAAATGACTTCAAAGAAAGACAGACTTTAGAAAATGAAATGGTGGGACATTTTTTTGTGAGCATTGGAAGCCTGCCACTAGTTCCTGCCCCACTTTAAAAGAGTAATATACATGATAGATAGTGGCTACATGCACAACCTCTGCTTAATAAGCCATACTTTTTTGGTAAAGAAAATCTTTGCAAAACTGCTTCAAACATGGACTAACAGCAGGGTGCCATTTCCAAATGCACATTTCAACAATTCTGACTCTCTTTATTGTGCTAATAATGTAAAGATGCAAAGGCAAATCAATGAACAGCCCTGTCTTTTACACGTTTACTCATAATAAAGTCCCGCTGTGTTAAATGCACCTAACTGATAGTTAAGTGTGCATAGGTTTGTGACCTTGGTGGCCTGTATTTTAAATTTTTTTAATGCTTGGTGGGTTTGGGATGTTATAACAAAATATAAGGAAGAAAGCAGTCTCTAAGTTATGCTGAGTCTAAACTGATTTGCTGTAGTGTGCTTTTTTTAAAAAAAACCCACGGCTGGAGGACTAAGGAGATCAAATACAGTGGTACCTCGGGTTACAGAGGCTTCAGGTTACAGGCTCCGCTAACCCAGAAATAGTACCTTGGGTTAAGAACTTTGCTTCAGGATGAGAACAGAAATTGTGCGGCGGTGGTGGAAGGCCCCATTAGCTAAAGTGGTACCTCAGGTTAAGAACAGTTTCAGGTTAAGAACGGACCTCCAGAACGAATTAAGTTCTTAACCCGAGGTTGTTGTTTAGTCGTTTAGTCGTGTCCGACTCTTCGTGACCCCATGGACCAGAGCATGCCAGGCACTCCTGTCTTCCACTGCCTCCCGCAGTTTGGTCAGACTCATGTTGGTAGCTTCGAGAACACTGTCCAACCATCTCGTCCTCTGTCGTCCCCTTCTCCTTGTGTCCTCCATCTTTCCCAACATCAGGGTCTTTTCCAGGGAGTCTTCTCTTCTCATGAGGTGGCCAAAGTATTGGAGCCTCAGCTTCAGGATCTGTCCTTCCAGTGAGCACTCAGGGCTGATTTCCTTCAGAATGGATAGGTTTGATCTTCTTGCAGTCTATGGGACTCTCAAGAGTCTCCTCCAGCATCATAATTCAAAAGCATCAATTCTTCGGCAATCAGCTTTCTTTATGGTCCAGCTCTCACTTCCGTACATTACTACTGGGAAACCTGAGGTACCACTGTACAATTATGATCATTAGTTGGTACACATCAGTGAGAAAACACATGCTCCCAAACACAGCTGGAGGGTATGTGTTGTTAGACTGAAGTTTGTTGCTGGTCTGCGAAAGTCTGAACGCACACTGTCCAAACTACAGTAGGACCTCGACTTACGACGATAATGCATTCCGACGCAATTTTCGTAAGTCGAAAACATTCGTAAGTCGAATCCCCATAGGAATGCATTGAGCGAAAAAATTCGTAAGT
Source organism: Darevskia mixta (assembly GCA_034641385.1). Lineage (NCBI taxonomy): Eukaryota > Metazoa > Chordata > Lepidosauria > Squamata > Lacertidae > Darevskia > Darevskia mixta. The sequence goes on along the minus strand of JAWWNH010000173.1, from coordinate 12,461,071 downwards.
CGAAATTCGTAAGTCGAAATTCGTAAGTCGAAATTCGTAAGTCGAAAAAATCCTATTAAAAGCGGCCGCGACTTCCATTCGTAAGTCGAAAAAAATTGGTTGTGGCGGCCATTTTGTTTCTCCCGAAAGTCATTCGTAAGTCGAAAAACACGTAAGTCGAATCGCTCGTAAGTCGAGGTCCCACTGTACTATCTGACAAACAAACAAGCAAACAGAAGGAAATATTTACAGATAAGAAAAACATTCGGTTTTTGCAAAGTAACCTCTTTCAAGCAGTGAGGAAAGAAAGTGATGAGGTAAGCAATAAGCAAAGCTTCCTTACGCACTCAGGCTCATTGATGATGGTGGCAATCTCATCTTAGTGATCTACATATACTGTATGTGTAAAAGACAGAGTTTGACTCAAGATTCTCTGCCTAGACTACCTGCACTGCAGATCTCCTTTGATGCCCAAGGATATATGCTGCTTGGACCACATCTGGGCCCTGAAGTCATTTTCTTCCTCTCCCCTCCTTTTCTCTCTTTTCTATACAACTCTCAGAGAAGGAGATGCTGCAATAAGCCCTGGAAACAGGGTTTGCATCATTGGCAAAATAATACATTCATATTCAAATGATCGAAACTTCCTCAGATTTGTAAAAAGAAAAAAGGGAGAGAGAGAAGGGAAGAAACTATTTGGTTCAGCTGCTTGTGTTCAAACTGGTTTGGCCTTCCAGAATCTGAATATGGGTAAGAGCTGAAATGTTACTTAATTGTCCCACTTACTGCCTTTGAGTCACAGAAAACTAGGAAGAATTATGTGGGGATGTGCTTGCGTACTCAGCTTGAATTTATGACACAAGAGAAAATGCATGCACAGACCTCTGCAAAGACATGTCTATGTGAATAATCTGTATTTGGGTCATGTACAGTGCAAGATGTACCTTCTGAATTTTTGGCTTGAGTCAGACAAATCTTTACCTGCTGCTGTAAAGGAATACTAAGAAGCTGTTTGTGTATAAGAGCCTCATTCTGGGTGGGTTTGTTTGATTTTGTTTTTGTTTTTTGGTCTTTGTTATTGACATACGGCTTTTGTATACTGCTTTATTAAACGATATCCTATGCAAGGCAGAATGGATTGGGTAAGGTTGAAAATAAAACCACTATATAAAAATCCATCCTAGGTCGCCCATTCCAGACACATCGTCTGAACTCTCATTGCAGAGCTCTCTGCCGCATGGGGGAACTGTCCAATGGTGCAGTTAGATAATTTTACCCTCTGTACTTAGGAGTCTTACCTGGGGGACTCTTTAGATGGCAATATGTATTACTTCAAATTGTAAGCCAAACTGCTGCATTCTGGAGGGGTCTCCTATTCAAGGCAGGGTGAATTAGCCACTTCTTTGGATTCCCAGGAAAGGGTTTTGGGGTACGGCAATACAGCAACATGTCCCTGTGTTGCCTCAGGTGGCAAAATGGGACAGAATGCCTCTGCTACAACTCATTTTGCTGTGTGGGGCTCTGGACCTTAGTTTCAAAGTCCTACCCTGACAACACCACTGGAACACCCTTCGGAAAAATATGGTGCTTGACCTGATGGTGCTTCACACTTACACATCAGGGACGCAGGTGGCGCTGTGGTCTAAACCACTGAGCCTATTGGGCTTGCCAATCAAAAGGTCAGTGGTTCGAATCCCCGTGACAGAGTGAGCACCCATTGCTCTGTCCCAGCTCCTGCCAACCTAGCAGTTTGAAAGCAGGCCAGTGCGAGTAGATAAATAGGTACCTCTGTGGCGGGAAGGTAAATAGCGTTTCCATGCGCTCTGGTTTCCATCACGGTGTTCCATTGTGCCAGAAGCAGTTTAGTCCTGCTGGCCACGTGACCCAGAAAGCTGTCTGTGGACAAACACCCGTTCCCTCGGCCTGAAAGCGAGATGAGTGCCGCAACCCCATAGTCGCCTTTGACTGGACTTAACCGTCCAGGGGTCCTTTACCTTTTGCCTTTACTTACACATCATCACTGCGGAACATGTCTATTTGGGCTAGCCTTCAAAAATACAGGGAGAGGAGAACTGCAACAAAATGGGAACAGCCTGACATCTCATCATGGCCTTTTGTCTTCTGCGTCAACTGAGCAAGTTGCCCATCTCAGGTAAGAGATTTGGGATACTGTTACAGGGCAGGGAACTGTTAGTAACTGAGCTTGCTCTGTGTTTGTATTTGAGGGACAGAAAGAGAAGGGGGGGCTGTGTACCATTAAAGCACATGCATGGGATTCCATTGTTAGGAAATGGGTCTATGGATGCATCATGAGAGAGGGACCAGGTGGCGCTGTGGGTTAAACCACAGGCTTGCTGATCAGAAGGTCAGCGGTTCGAATCGCTGCGACGGGGTGAGCTCCCGTTGCTCGGTCCCAGCTCCTGCCCACCTAGCACGTTTCCGTGCGCTGCTCTGGTTCGCCAGAAGCAGCTTTGTCATGCTGGCCACATGACCCGGAGGCTGTCTTCGGACAAACGCCGGCTCCCTCGGCCTATAGAGCGAGATGAGCACGCAACCCCAGAGTCGGACACGACTGGACCTGATGGTCAGGGGTCCCTTTCCCTTTCCCTTTATGCATCATGAAGCATGGTTGTTATGTGGACGCATTTATTGGCACAAAATGTCGGGACTCTGCTTCCCTTTCTGCATTGAAGGTTGCTTTGTTGTTCTTTACATTAACTTTCCCAAATCAGCACTGCTGCAGGATAAGTAAATTGCGCAGTGAGATGCTTCGTAATCTATATTGAAGTTATCAACACTGCAATCTATTATGTCTTCTTGGAAGTTCAATTCAGTGAGATTCGCTTCCAGATAAGTGTGTAAAGAATTGCAGCCAATGTAGACGTGGAGAATGTTCCCTGTACATGTGTGGGTTCTTTCAGATCTTGGGAAAATGGGAAGCAGCCCAGACCCACTGGTCCAGTTAATTCGGTATTGTCTACACAGATGGGCACCAACTCTTGTCTGAAACTCTGGAATCCTACCCAGCCAGCCTTACCTGAAGATGCCAGAGACTTAACTTGGGACCTTGGTGCATGTAAAGCATTAACTCCAGCTTGTTCTTCCCTTTAATAAGATTTAGGTGCTCTCTCTCTATCGCCAGTCACCGCTTTGCTTTTATTAAAGCGTGTTTTAATGTATTCCCGTCGAATTCCCTTTTCCATAGATTTTCTGGGGGTCAAATTTCGGTTTTATGTTTTTGTGATAATAGATCGATAGAATCTCTTCACCATATAGTGTTTAACTACCCTCTATATGATACTGCCTGGAAGAATTTAGTGCAACCATTAACCCAAAAACTGGGCACCCGGTTGACTGCCTTCTTGCTTTTTTATTGCAAGACACTGACCAGTTTGTAACCCTACAAATGGCAAAAAATTTAACTTCCGTTCTGACATACAAGAGACATAATGGACTGTTGGTTGGAAATTGAAATGTTTGGAATTAATATTTATACTATCTTGTATACTTATTAAGTCTTGATTACCACTAATTGTATTGCCAATAATTTTAAATTCAATTGTGTGAGTGTAACTGCTGTTCTTGTGTTGTCTTCTGTTATGAGCTTAAAGCTGAAATAAAGTTGATTCTGATTTAGGTTCTCTGAGCTCCATTAGTTATTGCAAGCATGGATCTAGCCATGCTGTTGAGATTAGGAGTGGCCTCACAGATGTGGAAATGATAGAGCTGTTCCTTAGTTGCACCACAGAGCATTTGAAGGTGAATTTTCTGGAAAAGAATGTTGTTTGGCTTGCTTGCATGAGCCATTGGGGAGGACTCTGAGATGCCTGGTTTCTATGCTCTGACCCTCATCTAATTTTGATTTAGGGGCCCGCCCACTAATTCTCTTTCCCCCCACAAGAGATCACCCCTGATCCTGAAATTGGCTTTGGTTCAGTTCAGTTCTTTATTCAACCGTCAGTCAGAAAAGATACATTTCCATACAAAATTAAAACTTCTAAAACCTCTAAAAGAACTTTGGAGTAAAACATAGCCAACAATAAAATGAAGCTATACAGATAAACCCATGTCGATGCTGTCAATTTTAATCTTGCGATGCTTAAGAGCTAGAAAAAGAAATTTGGCCACCAGGGAGGCTGTTTTTCCAGTAACATTATTCAACAAATATAGAACCTGTCTTTCTCTGGATAGAGAGCTAAGTTGACATAGGAGTGGAGCTATAAGATTTTGCCTGAGATCTGCATAGAAAGGGCAGGTCAGGAGAATATGTTTGGTGGACTCTACCACTCCCAGGGCACAATGACAAGTTCTCTGAGCGTATGGGACTCCCCTGAACCTTCCCCACAATACCGCAGATTCGAGGACATCTAATCTGGCTGCTGTGAGGAGTCTACGGTATTCCACATAGTGGATTTCCGCGAGATAAGGGGCTGGTGTAGCCTGATAGATCTGATCCCCCAGGAACACCCCTGATTTCACAAGGGCCATGTCCTCTTGTCTAGCAATATCACTCAATCTCTGGGAGATCACTGCTCTGGCTTGGCTATATCTCATAGACTCCAGGTAAAGATGTGACAGTCCGCAGGTCTGTACTTCATTTATGATCTCCCTTTCCCACGATGATTGGAAATCATCCCTCAATATCAAGGGGGCCATACCCTCTGGTTTAAAGCATAGCTTGAGCCATAGCCAAAGCTTCGCCTTCAAGGCCACAAACCGGAAAGCTTGCCAGAATTGGCTTTGGTATTTCTGGGTGTCCAAAGAAAAGAGTACTGAAACCATTCACTCTTGATGAAATTGCTATTTTTATACCAGAAAGGGGGAAAAATAAATTGGCATAGGGTGCAATATTCCACCCTTCGTTTTATTTTATTTTACAATAATTTCAAGTTGCAACCCTAAACCCATTTTCCAGGACACAAATCCTATTCAATTTAATGGAATTCCCTTTTGATTAAACTTGTGTATGAGCGCGTTCTTAACCTCTCAAAAACCGTTTTCAGCACAATCCAATGCATGTGTACTTTGACTGGACTTAACCATCCAGGGGTCCTTTAACCCTTACCCTTTTTTTAAAAAAAAACTTGGCTGTAACTCCCATTGAGCGCAATGGATCTTAATCCCCTTGCAAGTGTGCTCAGAATTACAGCCTTTCATTTTGTTTGTTTCTATCTTACCATTTAATAGTTCACCCCTAGACATGTTGCCTTTAATAGGGAATAATGTTACCACACACAATTTTATTGCACAGTCAAGGAAGGAAAATGCATTTTCATGAAAGCGTGGTGTTCCCCCTTTGGATCCCTTTCCTGAGTGTGATTTGTAGATGCTTCTCCCAGTGGTACCATTTTAGAAAGGCAGTTCCAGATTGCACATCTGTGCCTTAGCAATTTTGCACTTCAGCTCTTTGGATCCATATTAGGGCCTTCTCTTCCACAGATGTACAGAACAAGTGGAGTCAAACGGGAGGCCAAAGGCAGCCGACTACTGGTACTACATAAGGGAGATATTCATTTTTCCATTTCTTTTGATCACAGAAGTGCTTGGCTCAGCAGGATTGAATAGTCCCAATATAGATCCATGAATAACAGCACAATCCTATACTTGTCTTCTCAGAAGTCAGTTCACTTAAGTTCAACAGGGCTTGCTCCCAGATAACTGGGTATATGCTTGCACCCTAAGAGTCATCTAAATGTTAAAGCATGGCCAATAAAAGGACTTTAAGCTGATTAAGCACCAGTATTTTAACCAGATCATCAATTCCCTTTAAACAGACATATTTCATATTTCCTTTTTTCATTCCATATTAAAGTACATTCCCACCAACAGGGCCTAAAGCTATAAGCGTCTACAATTAAGATTGACTTCCACTATGAAGCAACTAGCTTTTAATTAAACTGTTAAGATCAGTTTAACAAGCTACATCAATCAGACTTCAGTTAATCTGATCAATCAGTTTCCAACTGATGAATCAAGGTTCCATTGATCACTCTACCAGTTTAATAAATTAAGGCCACAAGCCTTAAGGCCACTGAACTGAGCAGGACTTACTTTTGAGTAGTCGTGTAAAGGGCTGCACTGTCAGGCTCCTGACCATTTCCTTGCCTCCATCTTTTATTTAAGCTTTTCTAGAATGTCTCGCCTTCATGACACAATAATCATTACTGGAATTTATAATGGAAATGCAAAGCACATAAAACACCTCCTGAATGCTATGCAACCATAATAGTGCTGTTTTGCAGATGAGGCCAAGAGATCCTAGACAGAACCTTTTGCTGAGGTGATAAATAAATAAATAAATAAATACATACATACATACATACATACATACATACAATATTTTTATTAAAGATTTCTTAGTTTACAAAAATATGTGCACTGTCTTTTTTTCCAAGTTGCCAAATTGCGCTGAGGTGATTATTTGAAGTGGGGCCTGTACATCTTACTCTCGGCTAGCATATCGCAAGACCTCTCACCACAAAATCTGAAAGGTGAATCATTTACAGACCGAGGGCCTTTCTTGAGAGCTCACCAGCATCGGGAGAGAGCTCCGTTGAGAGAGAACTGAGCACCCCAAGGCTAAACTTGGCCTTTTTTGTGACCTCCCCCCACCCTTACCTAATAGATCAGGAGTCTGTGGAATGCAATGACCAGAGATTTCCGAGTAACTGTATGCGTCCTGAAAACATGTACCTATCTTCAAACATTTTCCCTCCGCCTGTAGATTCTCCTCCTCAATATTGGAGTGTCTTGTGCTTGGCCATCAGTGACTAAGCACCCAGCAGGCAGGCACATAGCTATCAACTTTTGGATTTGAAAATAAGGGATTTTTCCAAACTTTCGGATTTGAAAATAAGGGATGCCGCGAGGGCGGTGCAATGGCACCAAGTAGCCTCGCCACCCTGCGCTCCAGAGGCTGCGTGCGAACGGGTGAGCGAAAGAGTGAGAGCGTAGACGGCAGGCTGTCGTGTCTGTCTGGTTGGGCGTGAGGGTCTGGCTGCACAAGGCATGCAAGCTCCGCCCCCAGTCAGTCTCAGACTCCTTATTGGCAGCCGAGCAACGCAGCTGAGGAGCCTCCCTGGCCGGCAGGGAGGGAGAGGAGCTGCTTCCTTTGAAATCCGGGAAATTTAAGGGATATCAACAATCCGGGATAGCAGCGGGAAACGGCATTGGAATAAGGGAGTTTCCCGCAAAAAAAGGGAGGGTTGGCAGCTATGGGCAGGCATCCTTCGCACAGTTTGAGATTGCAATGCTTCCCGTTGACTGGAACAAACCCTTCTTTCCTCCTCTTGCTGCTGAGGGCAGGCTGAGCGTTAGCAGCTGGCCCAAAGTCACCCAGTGGGGATTTGAGTCCTCCCAAATCCTAGTCCAACGCTCTCTTTTTTCCTAGTCTAGCTCTCCAATCACTATGCTATACCAGCTCTCCAACATGTTGCAGATGCAGAAATTGCCACCCGACGCCCAGTCCACTTTGGTAATACTATTGCAGCTTCTAATATCAGAGGCTCATTCACCTGGGCACCGCACCCCCCTACAAAATGGCTTTGTGGGCCATTGCCTGCCAGTCTCCATGCAAAGGGATAAACGGGCAGAAATCGGGACGTCAGAAACTGGCTGTTCTTCTTAAACAAAGGGAGACTCCAGTTAAAACTGCTGGACTAGATTATCAACAGGTTTGACTGTGCTCATCTAGGGCTTAACTGGAACAAAGGCTTTTTAGCCCTGCTAGGTTTTTTTCTGTCCTTACAAGGCTTCTTTTTGTCCCATAGCAAAGGTGTTAAATTAGCATAACAAAAGAGAAATTATCAGTTGCAAACTCTTTTGTGGATTGAGCATCTGTAACTTGCACACATCTGAGCTTTAAGCAAAATTGTCTACTTCTTGTATTTCACAGATCCCGTGTTTACAACACCCTCCCCCTCTTCATTATATGCATATGTATAGATGAAAGCTTAATTAAGCCAGCCAGTTTTATGCTGCCGCAAGACTGAGTTTCTCTCTTTCTTATAAAACTGTTTTTTCTCTTATTTCCCTTGTCTTTCTTCTTTTGCAGATTAATCTTGAAGGTATCCTTAAGCAAGCCCTGTTGGAAATCTTGTCCTCCTCCCCCCACAATAGTTTCCTTCTACTTTAATTGAATGGCATACCCTCAAGGAGCTCCATAAACCCAGCTCCTTTTATCTCTAACTAGACAGCACAGTGGGACAGGATTGTCAAGCTAGTCCTTGGCTGGCCACAAACTTCGGTTGATGCACCTACATCAGGGGTCAGGAACCTTTTTCAGCCGTGAGCCGGTCCACTGTCCCTCAGAACATGTGGTGGGCTGGACTATATTTGGGGGGAGGGAATGAACGAATTCCTATGCCCCATAAATAACCCAGAGATACATTTTAAAGAAAAGGACACATTCTACTCATGTAAAAACACGCTGATTCCTGGACCATTCGCGGGCCGGATTGAGAAGGTGATTGGGCCGCATCCGGCCCACGGGCCTTAGGTTGCCTACCCCTGACCTACATGTTCTGCAGGGTTCTTAAAAGAGTGATAACACATGTGAATCGCCTCAAATACTTGAGAGGTACTCCCAAAGTGTGAACTGCTGTATTACATTCACTGCACACTGTCATATTAAGAGTATGGTTACCAGACGTCCCCGTTTCCCAGGGACAGTCCCCAGATTTACAAATCGGTCCCCTGATAAAATCCATCCCTGGAATGTCCCCGGATTTCACTTAATGTCCCTGGATTTATATTTTAAGTGTTGTAGATTTATTAGTAGGGAATGAATGTTGCGTGAGTGGTTCAACGGCACAAGACACATCATATGGGGACTTCCGGCGAGGCAAAATGGCGGGCGCCACGGCAGCAAGCAGCTCCTGAAGCCAGCCAGAGCCAACTGCGCTACCAGGCTGGCTCCGGGCTGCTGAGACTGCCGCTGCCGCTGCCACTACCAAGAAGAAGAAGAAAAAGAGTTTGGATTTGATATCCCACTTTATCACTACCCGAAGGAGTCTCAAAGCGGCTCACATTCTCCTTAATCAACAACAGCTTCTAAGTGGTTTACATAAAACAATATAAAATAGTCAATATTAAGATACTAACAAAAGCAAACTTTTTTTTAAGTAGTTTGGATTTGATATCCCGCTTTATCACTACCCAAAGGAGTCTCAAAGCGGCTAACATTCTCCTTTCCCTTCCTCCCCCACAACAAAAACTCTGTGAGGTGAGTGGGGCTGAGAGACTTCAGAGAAGTGTGACTAGCCCAAGGTCACCCAGCAGCTGCATGTGGAGGAGCGGGGAAGCGAACCCGGTTCACCAGATTACAAGTCTACCACTCTTAACCACTACACCAGGCTGGCTCTCCAAATGGGAACCAGGGACACTCGGTGCGTCAACTGGGGGAGCCACTGACCTCCCCCCGTGACCCAAATCGAGCTGGGGGAGAGAGCGCCTGGCCACTAATACAGTGGTAAAAAAGAGTGGTCTAAACCACTGAGCCTCTTGGGCTTGCTGATCAGAAGGTCGGCGGTTCGAATCCCACAACAGAGTGAGCTCCCATTGCTTGGTCCCAGCTCCTGCCAACCTAGCAGTTCGAAAGCACACCAGTGCAAGTAGATAAAGAAGTATCACTGCGGCGGGAAGGCAAACGGCATTTCCATGCACTCTGGCACTCATCACAGTCCTCCGTGCACCAGTAGCGGTTTAGTCATGCTGGCCACATGACCTGGAAAGCTGTCTGTGGACAAACGCCGGCTCCCTCGGCCTGAAAGCGAGATGAGTCCCGCAACCCCATAGTCGCCTTTGACTGGACTTAACCGTCCAGTTGTCCTTTACCATTTAGCCTTTAATACAGTGGTTTTCAAAGGGTGTGGTGTGACACACTGCTGTGGCAGGAGAGGGTGGCAAGAGTGGTGGGCTGAAACAAGGATAATCAATGAAACATTTAAACACTTTAGTGTAGTGTGATTTTTTTTTTAAACTTGCAGAATATGGATAGACATCTGTTCAAAATGAAACAAGAGCAGCAAGTGATACTGAGGGCAATCCTAGTTGTATTTCTTATCAATATAATGTATTTCTTATTGATAAGCCCATTCGGTGTGGCGCTAGCAAATGTTTATTCTGAAAGTGTGGGCAGGAGAAAAAAGTCTGAGAGCCACTGCTCTAATAGCATCCTTCCTTATTAATCCTATCCCAAGGCTGAATGTTCTGGTTAATGCACGAGGCTGCAGAAACGGGAAACACAAAAGTCACAATAGCGCAGCCCCCACTGAGCCTCTACGCAAGCGGCTATTTGGCCTTCCAGCAACCGTTCAAAAATACGAGTTATTCCACACTGAAAGCAAACATCACACCATTTAACCCTAGTTTAGGAACTTTCCATTAAACGCATCTGATTTTTGCCCCATCGGGGTCGGGCTCCTGTTACATACGGTGGTGAGAGAGACCCGAGGGGCAACCCACTCCGGCTTAAGCCCTTTGTGGATCGCCCCGGCCGGCTCCCGCTGCGTGCCCGTTCCAAATCCGGGGGGGGGGGGGCTGGCGTCGCCAAGAGCGCGCACTCCCCACGCCCCATGGCGACGCTCACTGCTTGTTTGCTGCCTGCACTCAATTCCAGAATTTAGTGCTGCTATTTTCGAAAAAAGAACAGCTCGGATTTGGCCTTTCATCGCCCCGGCCTCTTCAGGCCAGCTGTTCCCCTTTGCGCGCAGGGGCCATTGCGCTCCGGAGTCTGGAAAGGGAATTGGTGGAGGGAGCGGTGGTAGCAGTTAGCAGCAGCGCATGGGGGAAAACAGAGGCGGTGTGGGGGGAAGAAAGCGGCTGGGGGTGTGTGTGGGAAAGTGGGTGGGGTGCCTTGGGGCAGCGCCCCGAGAAACGTGCCCCCCGCTCGACAGCTTGTTTCGCTCCCCTCCTGCCGTGCGCCTTGCAGGCCTGTGGAGCAGCGCGCTGCCGCCCCCCGTGGGGCGGGGCGGGCTGCCCGGGCCCGTGGGCGTTCCCGCCCGGCAGAGCCGGCCCCTCGCCTGGGCGGAGGCGGTGAAATAGAGGCGGGAGGGCGGGTCCACGGACGGGGCTGGCCCGGCGGAGCGACCTCAGCCAGGTAGAGCGAGCTTGGGAGCCTCATGCGCGCTGCTGTCGGGCGGGAGTGAGAGAGGCGAGGCTCCATTCCGTGCGCGTCCTGCCGCTTTCGCGCCGAGGCGCGCCTTCCGCATGGCTACGCGGGTGCTGAGCATGAGCGCCCGCCTGGGGCCCGAGGAACCCGTCTTCGCGCAGCTCAAGCCCGTGCTAGGCGGCCGGGAAGCCGCGCAGTTCCCGGGGCAGGGTCCCGAGGAGATCAAGCAGCAGCAGCAACCGGGCGCAGGAGCCAGGATCCCCAGCGAGGAGATGGCGCAGGTAAGCCCAGGGCGCGCCTCTCGCGCTTAATCAGAAGTGGAGCCTCGGCTTCTTTCCCCATCGGCATTAAAATATAGACTATTTTGCCTCTGAACGCGGGCAGAGTGCACCTCGTGGCGACACGATTCTCGGATCGTGGGCTTTCTCGAGCTCCCCCCCCCCCGTTTGGAGCGCGCTGGGTGCGTCTCGGCGCTGGCTCGCTTTGGGTGTGTTTGGGGCAAGGAGCCAACTCGAGCTCTCCGAGGTGCGGGGTGCCGCTCGCCTGGCCTCGCCCTTGCCCCGTCCTAGGTGGACACACGGTTCCTTTTCATGGCTTTATTAAGGGCTCTTTGCGTTTAAGGGCGAAACCTCGGGCAGCGCGCAGTTCCCGAGGAACTCCGCTTGTTAACGACCCGCGATTATTGAACGTGGGTTTTCTCTTGTGTGAACGGCGGGGCTTTCCACGCCGCTGCGGTCGAAGGCGCGGCGTAAGACACGCATCTTGCTCTTACGTGCGCATAGGGGAAGAAGTTGCGAGGCTCGTTGCAAGGAGCCAGTTATTCCGGAGCCTTTTCTGCAGCGTAGGAGACGGGCCGCTGTTTCTCTGGGCGGTGCCGGGGAAAGTCAGGCGGCAACTTCGCCGAGCCGAGCCAAGCCTAGACGGCAGCGGCGGCTTTGGCAGTTCTTTAGGAACTCGCGGACTTCACAGTTTCCCCATGCCATTCCTCCCTGGAGCAGATGTGTTGACCCATCTCCACCAAACAGAGCCAGCTGTCCTTCGAGGAGGACGCCCCGTCCCTTATCCCAGGCCAGGGCACCCGCTTCCTTCCCCAGGCACCCTTGGGATCCGGGTTGCCGCCCCACCTCGCGTGCCAGTTGGTGCCAGGCTCCACATTTCGCCCTTGGAGTGAGTGGGAGTTACGCAGCACCCACGCACCCACCCACTGGCAGCGGAGAGCCCTGGGGCTGAGCCAGTGCCCAGGCAGCAAGTGGGTGAAGGGGTGGGCGGAGGTGGGGGGGGGAGAGAGAGAAACTGGCCCGGGCAGTTGTGTTGAAAGCTACAGCTGCCACCTTAACGCACTTGCTCAGCAGCCGAATTAGAGTCGCTGCCTGTCCCTCTCGCCCACGCACGGTCATTTTAGATGGGGCGAGAGGGAGAAAGGGCAGCGGTGGGGGGAGAAGGAAGAGAGAAGTTCTGGGACTTTTCCTCGTCCCAGAAAACCGGCTGGAAACGGATCCACATGCAAACAGCTGGAAGAGCTAAAACGGGAAAGCACAAACCGCTGGCATATTATTATTTTTTTTTGTAGGAACGCAACCGGTTTTAATTTGCAACTATTTCTAGCCCTGGGTTGTTCTTATTTGAGCGTTTTCTCCTACGTTTTTATCCTTTTGCAAGCTTTCTTGAAAAGAAAAGCCCAAATGTCAGTGGATATAATGAGTGGAAAAAGCCTCAAGTGGGTCTAAACAAAGCAATGCTTCTTCTTCTTCTTCTCCTCTCTCTCTCTCTCTCTCTCTCTCTCTCTCTCTCTCTCTCTCTCCCCCTCTCTCCCCCTCTCTCCCCCTCCCCCCAATCTCCAGCCCAAGTGTGTGCTGGAATATTGGTTTTAATTGATTTGCACAAGGATCTTATTTATTAGAATGTCGCAATCCCTGAAAGGTGGGTGGGAGGAGCGACGGAGGAAAGTACCTAGCAAATGAAGGCAGGCTGGTTTCAGCGATACTCCCTCTCCCCCCCTTCCTCCCCCCCCCCCAAGAATAGTGTTTCTGTCATCAAAGCAAGCTCGGTTGGGGTTGTAAACAAGAGCTGGAAAAAGTCGCCTGGCATGTTGGTGCAGATCTTGATCGGAGACAAGAGGGCTGCTGTTTCTCCTTTCTGGTGAGGGCTTTTCGGTGGTGCCTGTGGCTTCAGAGAGGCTCTGAAAATAAACTTGTTTGCCCAATGTTCCCCTGGTCAGCAGACCCTCACTTTGGAGGTATGGAAGGGTTGTGGCATGAATGGACTCCTTACAGAGCAAGGGGGGGAATGCAGCATTTGCTCACTGGAGGGTACATGATAAATGTTTTACTGGTGACTCTGCTTGTAATGTATCAGGCTGCGTCCACCCACGGATCCCCTCACACTGCTAAACTAGGCAAAAGATTCCCTTTCTCTTTCCCTTGCACGCTCCCTCCCTCCTGGTAATTAAAGATCTCCTCAAGGACAGGGATGTTTGCCGATGGATATGGTTTTATAGGCTGAGTCAGGTTGGGAAACCTTTGCTCTCCAGTCAGGCTGGGCGGCAAACGCATATGCAGGAAGGGGTCTGTAACAAATGTTAAAGACGGGTAAATGGCATTCGTTTTGCATTTGAATCTTGTGATCAGGTAGCTAGCTAGCTGGTGTTTTAAGGCAGCGTTCATTGAAAAATAGGGACTTGGATTTAGGTTAAGTGCCTACTTTTCACTGAGGTGGTATAGCACAGTCCCTGGGCTGTAGTATTTCAGGCTGCAGATGGGGGCTCGCTTGCTGGAATAGCCCCCCCAATACAAACCCTTCCCTTGCACATAGAAGCCTTGCAAATGGGATAATTTGTGAGCTGCCCCCTGCAATGTGAAGTGGTACAGCCACCCACCCACAACTTTCTTAGATTATGGCTGTTACACGGAAATAGCTTTTACTCCTTTTTAAGATCAGATGCAAGTCTTTATATTTGTTCTTCTGGGATTGGTTTTCCAAACCATGAGATTGGAGGCTCCTAATTAACTTGTTCCAGCGCATTTACACACACTGCTGTTCTCATCCTGCAGGTGTGGCAGTTGGGGGGGGGGGAATCAAAATGGAAAGCGAAGCTGCTTCCAACCACCTCACAAGGGCCCAGGGAAAAAAGTTTTTACATGGACACAGTCAGGTCTGTGTTTTTTCACATCTGCTGCAGTCTCTCGTTTCCCTCCATAAAATTGCACATTTGAATTTCTTCAAACTCTTGAGTTTCTTAAGACGCTAATTTTTAATTAACCAAACCGAGTACAGGATTTGCGTGTAGGAAAGCACGTATTAAAACTGCGCCACCCATCTTTTAATTGCAGTCATGATAACAAGAGATAGTTGATAAAAATCTAAATGATTTTTAGTGGAATTGCCTTATTGTAGTCAGGAAGTCCTGAAGAGTGAGAACAGCATTATATTAAATGTTGTAATTTGAACTTCTGGTGCCAAAGCTTTTGTTACCTGTTTGTATTACCCCCCCCCCCTCTATATATAATTCAACCTGCTATTTCTACTCTTCTTCTCTTTAAGTAGTTACTGTGAAAAATACAACTGATATGATCCAGCCAAAGTTCTAATCCCCACTAATTTCCAAGAGAGACTCATCCTTAAGGCTCATTCTTAAATTGCTTCTGTTTTCCCCCCAATAGGACATAAGAACTTGATTTTGTCTGGATTGTGTGCCGGGATTCTGAATGGCAACATTTCACTTTTTAATGGATAAATGCTTTTTGTTGGTTTGTTTTGGGGAACGGCCCTGTTAGGGTTTTCAGTACCAGGACTTGTAAAGAATTGTAAAGTTGGAAGGGACCCTGAGGAACATTCTAGTCCGACAGCCTGCAATGCAGGAATATGCAACTGTCCCATGCGGGGATCAAACCTGCAACCTCGGCGTTGTCAGCACCACGCTCTAACCAGCTGAGCTATCCAGACTTAAACCTGTAATATACGAAAGGAGAATAGATGAAAGTGCCTTTATCTCTTTTTAGGAGTACTCTCTTGTACAGTATAATATAGCTAATTTTTTTATCTTCTTGTTGTTCTTCAGGCCCGATGTGAAATGGAGAAATATCTGACACCTCAGCTCCCTCCTGCCCCGGTTCTCGCTGAGCAGAAAAAGTACCGCCGAGAGAGTGCCTCCGTGGTCGATCAGTTCTTCACCAACAGTGAAGGGGTGCCTTACAGCGTCAACATGAACATCTACCTTCCTGATATCACACAGCTGAGAACGGGCTTGTACAAATCGCAGAGGCCACCGGTCACCCACATCAAGACGGAGCCCGTGACCGCCTTCAGCCACCAGAGTGAAACCGTTGCTCCCAACCCCACCCAGGCGCTCCCCGAGTTTACAAGCATCTTCAGCCCCCACCAGACACCCGACGTGAACAACCTCTTCATCAAGCAGGAGCTCCCCACTCCAGATGTCCACATCTCTGTGCCCCAACAAGGCCAGCTCTACCAGCTCCTGAGCTCTCCTGATTTAGACCTGCCCAACCCAACTACACAAGCTGCGGTGATGGACTCCTTCAGTAACGTCTCCATGTCCTCTGCCATGGCGGGCCTTAACACCCTGTCCTCCGCTATGCCGCAGACGACCATGAAGCAGTTTCACGCCATGCCCCCTTGCACGTACACCATGCCAAACCAGTTTCTCCAGCAGCAAGCCACTTACTTCCCGCCTTCCCCGCCAAGCTCGGAGCCTGGCAGCCCAGACAGGCAAGCGGAAATGCTGCAGAATTTGACCCCTCCTCCGTCTTACGCTGCTACCATTGCCTCCAAGATGGCAATCCACAATCCCAGTGTGCCTGCAAACATCCCAATGAATTCGCCAGCCATCCCAGCGCCCAGGTACAACAGGAGGAGTAACCCAGACTTGGAGAAGAGGCGTGTTCATTACTGTGATTATCCTGGTAAGAATAGAATAGAATAGAATATATTTATTGTCATTGTCCCCTTCGGGAACAACGAAATTACTCCACACAAAGACAAAACAACTACAAAAACACTGATTAAAACCATACACACTGATTAAAACCATACACACTGATTAAAACAATGATAAAACATAACAGGTAAAATTAGATGACTTCAAAGTCCAGGCTTCCCATTCAAGGCCGCGATCGTTCTGGAAAAGAAGCTGTTTCTAAGACGGCTTGTTCTTGTTGTCATCGTCCTGTATCTCCGTCCCGATGGCAAAAGTTCAAAGAGACGGTGACCAGGATGCGATGGATCTTTCACTATGTCCAGTGCCTTTCTGTGGCACCTCATGGCATAAATCTGCTCTAAGGTGGAGAGCGAGCAGCCAACAATGCTCTCTGCTGCCTTAACAACTCTGCACAACCCCATCCTGTAAGCTAGGAAGGGGAGGGAAGGAACCACCAGAAGGCTCTCCCTTGACTTCTTCACCTTGGGTTAAATATATGAACCATTGTCAGCATGGATCAGAGCAAAAATTAAAAAATCCAGCCCCTTTCTAGAAACACTTGCCATTGTTCCTTTTGCCCTGTATGGATACGACAGATGAACAAACATGGTAGACTACCCAAAAAAAGACCAAACCTTTTACAAAAGAGTGGGCCATGGTGGGGAAATAGGTTTACTTGACTTGGTAGGGAACTGCATGTTTGCCGCCTTCCATGGTGGTGGGGAGGAGGGCAAGATCTAGGCTAGAACTTCTCCCTGACGTTTTTTCTATATGAGGGAGTTATTCGATATGAGGGAGACATTCGCACCAGCACCTGAAGTGGTAGTAACCCAGGAACAGTTCCGCCATGTTGGAAGTTCTACCAGCAACAAAATTCCTCAAATGAATTCCTATGTCTCAAACGCCTTGTAGAAGACACGGACCCTGAGATTACACTGAAAGTAGCCAAATACTGTGCAGCAGCCATAAAGCTCAGAGAACAAGCGGTGTTACCGATATGAACAGGCCCCAAATGGCAATTTTTACGCCATATTTTAGTGCCACCATTTTAATTCAGATATTTTAATCGTTGCTGTCTATGTATACATATGTGTACTACTGCTGTTATGTAAATTTCAGTGTATTATTTTTGTATTACTGATTTAATAAGCTGGTCTGTGACCGTAAGAATAAATTCTTTCATTCATACCAGCAACTGGGCCTTGGACGCAAACCTTGGGTCAGATTCTTGACTAATTTGAACTTGATACGGTGCCGTCTTAACCGTGACTTCTCAGAAGTAAGTCCTATTCAATGGGGCTTAACTTCCAAGTACATGGGCTTAGAACTTCAGTTCTAGCGCTGGTATGGTAGCCCTCTAGAAGTTGTTGAACCAAAATTCCAACAAAATAAAAAAAATTCCTTCCAGTAGCACCTTAGAGACCAACTAAGTTTGTTATCGGTATGAGCTTTCGTGTGCGCATGCACACGAAAGCTCATACCGATAACAAACTTAGTTGGTCTCTAAGGTGCTACTGGAATTTTTATTTTCTTTAGACTATGGCAGACCAACATGGCTACCTGCCTGTAACTAAAACTCCCACAATCCTTTATCATTTTGGCCAGGCTGCCTGGGGCTGATGGAGGCTGAATTCAGGAGCAGCTGGGCATACTGCTGTCTGCTGCCAACTCCTTCCTTCTGCTTTCAGCAGGAAGTCCTGTGCGTACACGCATGTCTCCTTAAGGAACGTTTTTATTGGGATCATGTCCCGTTCCACTCCTAGCATCTGGCATGGCATGCCGTGGGGGGTTGGCCCATGAGTAGTGGCACTTAACATTGGCTCCGCTTTCTCTACAATGTAGTGGTTTGAGGGAGAGCTAGGCTGTACCTGAGAGTTTTAGATACCTTCGGAGACGAGGGCGGGCCCTTAAATGGCATCCGTTTTTCTCAATCCACACACCTGCAGAATCGTCTTCTGACGTGGTGACAATACTTGTGCTGAACTGGTGTGCAAGACACTATAGATCAGTGTCTCCCACACTTGGGTCTCCAGCTTTTTTTTTTTTTTGGACTACAACTCCTATCATCCCTAGCTAGCAGGACCAGTGGTCAGGGTTGGTGGAAATTGTAGTCCCGAAACAGCTGGAGACCCAAATTTGGGAAACACTGCTCTAGAGCTTGATGCTCTTGTACAGCTGCCCATGTAGCACACGCTTGTGTAATTCCTTGCTAGTATAGTTCCTAATATAATGCTACACTATACGTTACTGCTAGGAGTCTTATTTACACGTGGAAAGGTATAGTGTATCAGCATATAAGTGAAAGATAAGATGTTGAAAATGGCAGTGAGATTTTGGCGAAACAACAATGCTGTCTGATTAATGGACATGTTTAGGAATATATAGATATTGGAGTTGACATTCTGGGTGTGTCTGATTGTGCTATTTGTGGGTTTACTGCCATAAACCAGCGTTGGGATCTGCCCTTTTGCTGTTAGCATATCCCACCAACAGCATATTTGCTATGTGACATATGGCAGATTTGAGTAACTTTCTTAAAATATAGTTAGATCAACATGTTGGTGATGGTGCTGAATGTTAAATGTTTCTAGATGAGCCTGACCTCTCTTCTGTTTTCTGTCTTAGGTTGCACTAAAGTCTATACGAAGTCTTCCCACTTAAAAGCGCACCTGCGGACTCATACTGGTATGTGTTTACTGTGTTTTAAATGTCCTCTAAATATAAGTTGCCCTTCTTTCTTTCTCTGCTTTGCTGAAAGGTTTCATTTGGTTTTGCTTCAAGCTGAGAGAGTTATAAATCAGCCAAACAGAGTAGTTAATAAAATGAAAACGGACACTTGTTGAACTACTTAAAATAAGAGGTTTAATTTGGGCAGTGAATAAATACCCTCTTTGAAGCTCTATCATTCCATCCTGCCCCCCCCCCTCCTTAAACATTTTCCGACAGAATTATGCTGTGATTTGGTTGGAGGGTTATTCCCTACATTGTGTGTGCGTTTCAGTTTCGTGGACATAAAACGTTGCTTTTCGATCTTGGCTTGACTATATTAAGGCTGCAGTCCTGTGACACTTACCTGGAATTAAAAACCGGATTGTGCTATAAAACACTGAAATCTTCGTACTGTTTCAGTTTGTAAAAAACAAACGAAACCCAAACTACACAGTTGTTTTCTCCCAAGTGGTCCCCAAATGACTGCTGTAACCTACCTAAAAGTAATGGGAGACTCATCCTCTTAAGACAACTAGTTCTATTTAAATAAGAAGTGTTCTGTGTTTTTTGAATACTGTACATTGTGTTTATTAAACTGAACAAGTTGGTTCTGATGCATATTATTCAAGGCACAGTTAGGTCACTTTTGTGCTTAGCACAGAAGCTTTCATCATGTTGCTTACTAGATTATTATTATTATTATTATTATTATTATTATTTTGCTATCTTGTGTTTTCAGAGTTCGTCCAAGCTGTAGAGTTACTTGAGCAGATGACTGTTTAGCTTTCTCGGGTCCTGCTGGTTGAACTCATAACAAAATTCCTTATGCAAATATTTTTAAGTGGTGCATTTTGTGTAGGTTTGTAGCTGGGTCGGTCGTGGAGCCACAGGCCTTGGAAGGTAGCGGGTTCAACCCTAGAGAAGTCCTGGTAGGGCTGGGGGAAATTCCCATCTGAATCCCTGAGGAGCAGCTGTCATTCAGTGTAGACAGTAATGAAAGAGATGCACTAACAGTCTGGCATGATATAAAACAGTGTGAGAGTTCTGGTGTTTTCCTGTGTAAAAGTAGACGCACAGCACTTAACATGAAATGTTTTTTAAACCAGCCTGGGTGTAGAATAAATACTATTCCTGAGCATGCATTTGGAATATGCAGAGTAAACTAAAATTCTACGGTACATACATATGCATCAAAGTACTTTTGAGTTTTCAAAAGAACATTGCTGTTCGGGGGTTTTTTTTGTGTGTGTGTGTGTGTGTGTGTGGCTAGCTAGCTCATGTACATTGGGATTGTGGTTCAAATGGCCTCTTCATACTTCTAAAATTCAAAAGTATTTTTTAAAAAAACTGAAGAAAGATCTGAGGCTCATTTCGTCTGCAGAACAAGGGCATGGATTCAGCGTTTGCTCATTGTCAAAAGACTGAATTGCCTCCGGGCAAAAGTGTTACTATGGAAATGTGGTTTTGATAAACGGAGCTGTTATCTGTTAAAAGAACAGTTGAAAAACAAAACGAAAAACAGAAATGGGAAAGCAATTGTTGTAAGGCAAGAATTCCCAAGCTGCCTGGGAATGTACCCACCCGAAGAGAGTGCCTGCTGTATCTCAGAACCACCAACCTGTTATTGGCCTCCTTGCAAGCCATCCTTTGCTTGGAGTGGTCAATTTCTGCTGCACTGAGTATCTCTGACCGACTCAGTTGCTTCCAATAGCAAGGCAGAACAGAATTGCCCTCCCGTGGGAGAAACACTCCTTGTATAGCTCTGCATGAGTTTGGTTCCTTCCACTTGCAGGGCACACCCAAATGACAGGTAGCTAGCCATGTTGGTCTGCCGTAGTCGAAACAAAATAAAAAATTTAAAAAATTCCTTCCAGTAGCACCTTGGAGACCAACTAAGTTAGTTATTGGTATGAGCTTTATCTGAAGAAGTGTGCATGCACACGAAAGTTCATACCAATAACAAACTTAGTTGGTCTCTAAGTTTGGAAGGATTTTTTTTTATTTTGTTTCGACACCCAAATAAGTGACTTCTGCAGAAATGTGGAAGCAGATTCCTCTTGAGTAGGTACCTCCCCCCCTTTTACCTACTCTACGAGTAATCTCCTCCTTAACTTGCACATTTCATTCAGAAAAGAGTGTGCCTCAGCTATTCCAAGAAGCTGTCTCTTCCTAATCCAGACCACCAGTGAGGATCAGCAGCTTCCAGGGTCTTCAGATGGGGGTCAGGGCGTGTGTGTGTGGGGGAAATCCCTCACAGCCCCGCCAGGAGATTCCAGGGACTGAGCATTCGCGTGCAAAGCATATCTTCTGCCACTGAGCCTACAGACCTCTGCCGTAAAATGATGTTTGGGAAGTGCTGTTCTAAGGTTTGTGCCTCAGAACATAAGAAGATAAGTAGAAAGTTCACTTGTACAATAAAAAGCAGAAACCCACCGCCGTTTGTGTTTCTCCATTTAAGCCATTTGCACGTTGTGTATGCCACGAATTCATACTCTTAGGCAGAATAGCCACCAGGCCTCTGCTAATCCAAGATTTAGCATCAGTTCTCGAAGGCTAAATTTAGCAGCCAGTAGCTTTCAAGTTATTTTAGCTTGAAAATTGTGTAAGCCACCCTGAAACGTGTTGTTTGAAGGGCAGGATATAAATCTGTAAATAAATAAATGGGACATATGTCACTGCTGCAGCAGTATTTATGAAAAATAATTTATAGCCCACTGTTCCTGCCGGAGGCAGTTGTGGAGCTGCGTGCATTCAAAGCAGAAAAACCTCGATGAACAACAATAACAAAACTCAAGCAGCCAAAATTTCTAGTACGGCTTTAACTGCCCTCCTAAAAAACAAACACAAACAAACAAACAAACAGAATGACAGTAAAAGGCTTAAAGCTAGGAATGTTAAAATATGTTGTTGTTTTTTAAGTCTCTATTTTTGCATTCAATAATGTAAAATATCCTGTTGCATAAATTGAAGGAGACCTGATATTTAAAGTGTTCTATAGTTCACAACTACTTGGTAATTTAAAATCAGCACAGAAACAAGCGTGTTGTGCTCTAAAGATTAACACATTTATTATGGTTGGCGTAAGTTTTTGTAGATTAGAGTCCCGTTCATCACAGGTCAATGACTCTTAATAGAAAGAAGTCCACTCTGAATAAAATCTGGTCGTCTTAAGTGCATTATATACTTATCCAAGTCAGTGTTGTACTTTGACATGGAGATAATATGTACTAACATTTTGGAGTTTATATATATATATATATGGTGTGCTGTTCAGTGATCAGTAGCACCCCTTTCGTGGTAAGATAGACACATTCAACTTGAAATGTATTGTTTTTTGAAGGCTTTTTATGGAAGCGTATAAAAAGGTGACTGATTTTTTTTGGTGGATCTGTTTCCACAAGGCTGTTATGTCTGGTCGATGTAATGTGCTGAGTATTCTGAAAGAAGTTTCCCCAGAAGATTATGGGAGCCCTTTGACAAAAAAAACCCAAAAACCATATTAAATTATGAAGCTTAATTTAGCTGTTTTCCTTAAATTCTTTGTACTCATTTGGCTTAGGAACACCCCTCCCCCCCAAAAAGCTATTTATAAAAACACTGTGGCATGAAAGCTTTAATAAATGTAGGTCATGAAATGCATGTTATTAAAGTTTTGTGTGATACTCTTTCCAATCCCCTTAGGGGTTTAACAGACCTGTTTATCTGGCTCAACTTGTTCTGTAGTATCTATGGAGGACCACTGGTGGTTGTTTTTTTCCCTCTTTCTTCCTAACAATCCATTTTAACCTGACTCTCATCCACCCCTCTCTGTGATCTGTCACTTTAAAATACAAAAAAGCCTGCAGCAGCAATCTTGCTTTTTTTTAGAAGTCAAAACAGAGCGTATGCTTTTCTTCCTTTGTATTTCGAAACCCTGTGCCTTTTCATAGTATTTATTTAGCAACCTGTCTCCACCTGAACGGCTTTCAGTAGGTTTAATGGCATTCTTTACAGAGCAAACTTAAAGGCAGCAGTGAGAGAGGTGCTCGGCTCAGATAGGAGCAAGCTTGTAGGATTTATAAACTGCAAGAAATAAAACAAAATAAATAAATGCACAGCTTACCTGGGAGTGGTAGGAACAGGCTCTGAGGCGCAATTGTTGGGCATAGAAGGGTCTAGCGCTGCTAACCTTTCCATTTCTGCCACCGGGCCTTTTAAACAGGCTTCATCCGCAGAGATTCGCGGGTGGTTTTTACCTCCATGCTCGCACGTTGGTTTCTGAAGATCACGCAGCCATTAAAGGCGCTAGAACAGGACAGCCATTTTCTCCTGGTCAGTTGGCAACGCTCAAAGATTTCAGCAGCGATGTGACTTAAAAAATCTGTTTTTTTAAAAAAATGGTTTGCTGTAATTTATTTTCTCAGTCCTGAAGTACCCTATATACTCGAGTATAAGCCTAGTTTTTCAGCACATTTTTTGTGCTGAAAAAGCCGCCCTCGGCTTATACTCGAGTGAGGCAGGCAGTGGCTCCTATGAAGCTTTCCCAGGTTTTTTGTGGTAAAATTGGGCGCCTCGGCTTATATTCGGGTTGGCTTATACTCGAGTATATACGGTAGTTAACTTTCTCAAAGGTTTGTTGGAATCTACAATTATGGAGAAGGTTTTAAAGTGAGGCAGGGAGTCTATAGTGTTGGTCTTGAACCAGCGATACATGGGTTTGTGACTCTTCTGAACGATATCCTTCACTGGGCTACCTTGGCCCAGTCACCATTTCTTGGGCTTAAGGCTGTTGCCCTGTGTATACTGTTTCTCTCCCTCCCCATAAACACAACAAGACTTATTTCAAAGTAGCCAAAGTAACTGAAAAGGATAACTGCATGTGGGATGCCCTAAAGCAGATAAGGAGGCCTGGTGAGAGCAAGCCCTGCCCTTCTCGTGCTGTAGAAATCTGGGGGTTTAAATCGCCAAAACGCAAAACCTCAACCTGCCTTGATGCCTGAAAGTGAGCGACAGTGGCTCGCAGAGGAATTTGGAGAACACAGTTGTACCTTGGAAGTCGACTTTCAAAAAGTTCAGAAACCAAAGCGCAGCTTCTGATTGGCTGCAGGAAGCTCCTGGAGCCAATGGGAAGCCGCGGAAGCCCCGTCGGACGTTCAGCTTCCAAAAATAGTTCACAAACCGGAACAGTTTGCGGCGTCCGGGAGCCAAAACGTTCGAGAACTAAGCTGTTCGGAAACCAAGGTACGGCTATGGGATCCAGAGCCTCATTCAACCATTGGCTTTCTGGACACACCTGAACCCGGTCTCTCTAATGCTAATGTCAAGATGCTGCTGCTGACATCTAAATCTAAATCTGATCCTCGCTTTCTAGAGCAGGAATGGGGAACTGTGGCCTTTCCATAGGCTGTTGGAATCTAACTCCCATCACCATTGGTGATCATGGCTGGGGCCAATTGGAGCTGGAATAAAAGGACCCTACATGAGGCCATAGGTTCTCATCCCAGCTTCAGAGAGAAATTGGTGCTAAAGTACTTCTTTCTCCAAAGCCACAGGACAAGGCTTTCTTTCTCCATTGGCTGTGGGCAATAACTTTAGTTTCATAACTCACGTTACGCAACCCTCGCGACCGTGGACAGAAATCCTTATTATAGGCTGCTGTGCCATAAACCCTCGACTGGTGTTATTGGCAGAGTGTCTGACCTGAACTTGCTTGCCAGAAGTCAATAAAAGGATTTCAAATTGTGTGTGTTTTCAAAAATAAATAGTTAACTTTTCTGCCGCAGCATTTGCGCATGAGAGGTTTTATACAAATGCGACGGCAGCTTTCTAAATAAGTCAAAGCGACCCCCCCCCCCAATAGCTCTCCAGTGTTTCTGTAAGCACTCGAGTTAATTTCTGTAAAGAAGGTGTATCGGTCAAGTTGCCTGGAGGTTTGTTTGTCTGTCTCTCTCTCCCCCTCTTGCTTGCTCTCCCAGGCCTGAACTTTGTCACCCACAAAGCTGAGCGGAGTCCTCTCACCACATATTGTGGCCTGCCACCAAATATCCCTTCCCTGTTCTTGGAGGTTCCAAGTAGCCATTGAAAAACTTAGCAAACCTCTCTAGCAAGGATGCATGGTTTTTTCTTTTGCTGGTGTGGCATGAATCGTGCAGCCCTACAGGTGAAACTCAAAAAATTAGAATATCGTGGAAAGGGTCATTTCTTTCAGTAATTCAACTTAAAAGGTGAAACTAATATATGAGATAGACTCATGACATGCCATGCGAGATATGTCAAGCCTTTATTTGTTATAATTGTGATTATTATGGCGTACAGCTGATGAGAACCCCAAATTAACAATTTCAACTTTGGGGTTTTCATCAGCTGTACGCCATAATCACCACAGTTACAACAAACGGAGGCTTGACATATCTCGCTTTGCATGTCATGAGTCTATCTCATATATTGAACTCCAGTAGCTAATGAAAACAATTGCTTACATAAATGGACTTTTCCACGATATTCTAATTTTTCGAGTTTCACCTGTATGTCCTGAAACACCCCTGTCCTCCCCAACTCAGATGTGAGAGACTTTACTACTAGCCGATATGAAGTCTGCACCTGTACGATGGTAAGCCTACCTGGGGGTGAGCCATAATGCACTCAATGGAGCTTACTTCTGAGTAGACATGCATAGGATTGCACTGTGAAGGGAGCGAGCGAGCTGCCATTTGCGTTCCTTAACTCCCCTATCTGGTATGGAAGATGTTTTTGAGCAGCCTCTGGGTCTTTCTGCGTTGGGAGTTTCTGGGCAGACATGTTCTTTGGTCACATGCTTGCCTTGCCATTAATAGTTCTGCACTTAATGCTAGAAACTATTTCATCTATCTATAGATATAGCTTGTATATGCTGCCGGGAAATGGAAGCCCCCTCAATGCTTCCAAGAGAAGTGGCACTTCTGTAACAAGATGCGTACAATCCCCGTCACCAAAGTTTTTAAGGCTTGGCCATCTAAAACTTCTCCCTCTGCCCCAACTCTAGTTTTTGATTTCTCTAGCCAGGCACTCTTAAAAACCTGAGAAGGAAACTGTTGTCTGAGAACCAGTGTAGACAGGAGAGACTATTCAGACAGCCTCTAGAATCCAACCTGTTTTTTTAAGTTTATTTTTATCACACCGTTCCTCCAACCGGCTCAAGGCAGAGGGCCTTCCTTTCCTCCATTTTATCCTCGTAGGAAGGAGGATGAAATGAGAACAAAACTTTGCATTAAGGCTGATACGCCCCAATCCAAGTCAGAATCATGTCATATGTGTTTCGGAAGCTTATACCTTTGCAAGTAGCTCTGTCAGACTGGGGTAAATATCACAGAAGTCTGTGTGTGTCATGGAGGAAGGCTTTGAATTCAGATATGACTAGTGTCTAGCCTATTGCCCTATCTTGCGGCCAGCCCCAACAGCCTCCTTCTTCCCAATATTGTTTCTCTGTCCTATGGTTTTCCGCGCTGCAAGAAATGAGGCAGTCAAATGACACAGTCATGGCACCTGCTTCTCTCATTGCTGGCTATTTTAACCAAATTTTATGATTTTTAGTGGTGCTTGCATGACACATCAGGGCAGGTTGTTGGCGATTCTGGGCTCTCTCCTTTAGAGGGATGGGATGCGAGGAAAATAAACAAATTCAAGATTCCTGCTTTTACCAGGAAGTAAGTTGAGAACGCGGGTGGCGCTGTGGGTTAAACCACAGAGCCTAGGGCTTGCCGATCAGAAGGTCGGCGGTTCGAATCCCCATGACGGGGTGAGCTCCTGTTGCTTGGTCCCAGCTCCTGCCAACCTAGCAGTTCGAAAGCACGTCAAAGTGCAAGTAGATAAATAGGTACCACTCCGGAGGGAAGGTAAACGGCGTTTCCGTGCGCTGCTCTGGTTCGCCAGAAGCGGCTTAGTCATGCTGGCCACATGACCCAGAAGCCGTACGCCAGCTCCCTCGGCCAATAATGTGAGATGAGCGCCGCAACCCCAGAGTCGGTCACGACTGGACCTAATGGTCAGGGGCCCCTTTACCTTACCTTTTTAAGTTGAGAACAGGGGCAAAAGGTGTTGAATCTGTCAATCTTTTGTAAAAACCATCTTTAGTGTGAATGTGTTAAAGAGCCTAATTTCATGAGCTGGGACAAGGAACCTTAAAACATGAGTATGAATTGCCTCTGGCTGTAGCCATGCTTTTCAGTTGTTGGCAGAAATGCAATTTCTGTATAGGAGAGGGCCATGCCTTCATTTTAGGTCCTAGTAATAATATACATGTGGACTTATTGATCGTATAGCTCCTTCCTTGAGGAACGAATATGCATTCCTGAACTGGTAAGGTTACCTCTGATAACTAATGAATAGTATGCAGTACTAACAGCTCGAACGCAAGATGTGTAATACAAAGTTATATCCCTTCACTGTGGATAAGTGTTTGCAGTGCAGTCTTGCTGTTGAAGATCTCTGCTAACTCACTGGTTCTCCCCTCTCAATTGGCAATTGGTTTGTGTACTTTGGGTGCGGGTAAGGACTTCTCCAGCCTTCTGTCTGTTGCCTCATAAAAAACGGTGAAAATGGCGTATAAGTTGAAATAACATCAGGGGAGCACAGGGTGCAACAAGCATGAATGCAAAGTAATTGGGCAACAATGGCAAATGGTTTGGCATCCATGTTTACGAGCTCTATAAACCCATTCCTTCCTTGGGAGAAAAATAGCAGAGCACACATGAGATAGACAGCGCACTTTGTTTTTTAAAGTGTTTCCTGTGGTTGCGGGTTTTTGTTGTCCAAAGATCAGGCGCAGCTGAGGCAAATTAGCTCTCCCCAAAACTTTTGTGTGATTCCTAGTGGTTGATCAAATTTTTAATCAAAGCATGGTAAACAATAAATCCCAGCTGCTGGCATGGGTTGGTGCAGCCTATGTCAGCCTCTGGACTATTCCCCTAGAACAGTGATGGCTAACCTTGACACGCCAGATGTTTTGGAACTACAACTCCCATCATCCCTAGCTAACAGGATCAGTGGTCAGGGATGATGGGAGTTGTAGTCCCAAAACATCTGGAGTGTCAAGGTTAGCCATCACTGCCCTAGAAGATAAAGTGGCTCTCAAGAATTCAGATGCTGACGAACCC
Source organism: Darevskia mixta (assembly GCA_034641385.1). NCBI lineage: Eukaryota > Metazoa > Chordata > Lepidosauria > Squamata > Lacertidae > Darevskia > Darevskia mixta. Next base: position 12,433,230 of record JAWWNH010000173.1, on the reverse strand, counting down.
TATGTCTGCTTCAGCTTCTTCATTTTATGTCCAGTTATTGCCTTAGAAACCAGTGTGATTTGGGGTTTGGGGAGGGGATAGGAGGCTTAACGAACTGCTCATGTATCTCATTTTTATTTGCCATCATGGATTTAACAGTGCCGGCACCAGCGAGGCTTTTTTTAAGTTCTGACCACCAACAAAATTTTGTTTTTAATTAAATGCCTAATGTCTGCTGAAAGCATGTCACTTGTTCTCTCAAAGGGATTAAGCTTCAGTTCCAGGATATTTGATGCCTGATAAGGAAGACTGTTGCTAGCTGTAAACACGGTTAATTCTGAAAGCGCCTCACGAAAGCAAATGGGGACTGAGTCAGAGGAATCGCCATTATTTGCTCAGACGCTCCTTAATTGCGACAAATTCTGAAGCTTTCGCTTGGGATCCTGTTGTTACCCGCTCTGCATTCTGAAGCAGATGTTGTTGGACTCCAACTTCTCCCAGCCCAGTGGTTGTGGATGATGGGAGTTGTAGTCCAATAACCTGGAAAGCCAAAAGCCCATCCAGCCGCCCTCCAGGTGAGGAAAGATTTGAAATATTTAGGGCCATCAAATTATAAGTAGCAAAGAGCCTGAAATACTTTTATTAGGATCGGCCAAAATGTCAGCCGTTAGCAAGCTTCCAAGTTCTGCAGAATTCTTCATCAGGCTAGATTGCAAAGAAAATACACACAGGTCTCTTGTGAGAAAGCAGTCTTTTTATTAGTTAAAGTTGATGGAATAGCATTATTTGATAGGTGGCAGTTATCTTAACCCCCTGCCCCAAAGTTAAGTCTCATCTACCGGTACATATGATAGAAGGTTCTTCCAGTTTTAAAAGTACCCTGTCCTAGACGGCTGAATACATTTAACATGATCTCTGATTGAAAGCATGCCTTGCGTTCAAACGGCTCTTGATTTGCCTAGATCGGAGTGGGATTTTTCGACTTTTTATTGTTTCGAACCGAGTGAGTGGTGGTCTCTGAATCTTAACTGTATAAACGCTGCCATTGAAAAGGGGGTGGCGTTCAGCCTAAAAGTGCCATCTTTGAAGCGTGAAGTGTGAAAATGGCAGAGCACAGCTGAGCAGCCGTGGAACCCAAGCGAAAGACGAGGAAACCTCCCCCCTGTATACAGAACATATAAATACACATGCCAGATGGTGTGGATTTATTACAGATCTTCTTTTTAAAATTTGACAAGTCTCTTTTGTGTGTTTGTTATGCCTGGTGGGAAGAGGCTTGCCTCTACTCTACTGTTGGGCTAGGAAGAATTTCTGCCAGTTGCGATTCTCTAATAATCACAGGCTTTCTCCGGACAACTCTCGATACAACAGGGACAATGTGCCTGTATGCGCTTTTGAGATAACAGAAAGAACCCGTGGGTGGGAATAGGGAACTGGTAAAACATCTCACCAGCTTGGTCCTCATTCAGTTCCTCTTCTGTAAAAGTGGTGGGACGCTGGTGGCGCTGTGGGTTAAACCACTGAGCCTAAGGCTTGCCTATCAGAAGGTCGGCGGTTCGAATCCCCGCGACGGGGTGAGCTCCCGTTGCTCGGTCCCTGCTCCTGCCAACCTAGCAGTTTGAAAGCACATCAAAGTGCAAGTAGATAAATAGGTACCGCTCCGGCGGGAAGGTAAACGGTGTTTCTGTGCGCTGCTCTGGTTCGCCAGAAGCGGCTTAGTCATGCTGGTCACATGACCCGGAAGCTGTATGCCGCCTCGGCCAGTAAAGCGAGATAAGTGCCGCAACCCCAGAGTTGGTCACGACTGGACCTAATGGTCAGGGGTCCCTTTACCTTTTAAAACATCTTACCAGCTTGGTCCTCATTCCGTTTCTCTTCTGTAAAATGGAGATAATAATCAACCCCCAAAGGATGGACATGCAAAACCCAAAGTGCAAGAAGGGGGCGGGGAGAGACTGCTTTCAAATATCTGATTTAATGGTGGAGAAGCAGGTATTCTATTCATGGGGATGGTTTGTGCCAACGTTTGGGTTGGCCAATGCATTCTAACAGGAGTTTCATCTGCAGATGGTAACAGGGCATCGCGCCGCCTCTTGCTTTCTGCAAATCGAGCTGCTGTGAGTGGCATAGGAGCAGGCCTTGCTGACATTTTCTGGTCATTTGGCCACTGTAGAATTGAGAAGGAATGAACTTCAGAGTTCCAGTTGTACTGGGCCACCTGCACAGTAAGACCAAAGTGGTGTTTGCTGAAAGACCTAACTGGGTTCTGGATACTCATATCATTGGATAGAAACAGTGTTGTTTAAGTGTTAAGGCTTTATTTTTTGTCTGAAAATACTCTATGGTGTGCTCATTTTGAGACAGTTTAAATTTTGTCTGCCTGCTTATTGGGGCCTATAAAAACAAAGGGTCATCGTTGGTTAGAACAGATGGGGTTTTTTTAATAAAAAAAAAAGCTTTGGTTGCTAAAACTAAAACCTTGCTTTGGTTATATGGTGCAGCAACCTGGGATCGCTCTGATGAAGATGACTTTGATATAATCCAAAATAACGTGTGCACTACTTGTGAGCCCCACACTGTGTACCTGGTGCATTTCTTAGAACCAAAATAGCTCTCTCTCTCAAAAACATGCGTTCCTATTTCCATGCTTCTGTATGGTGGGGTGGAACCTCCCAATATCAGAGCAACGTTCAGGAAAACTCCTTCCCTGACGAGACCAGATTGAAGACAATGCCCTCTATATCCTGTTTGCACCTAGGGATAGGTTTCTCTATACATTTTCAGAGTTTTCCAGGTGAGATGCTCTGTGATTTTCAAAAGTTGGTAGTTGCAAGCTGATGTGGGCAAGTTTCTTGCAGCTTTATATGCACCAGCAGCAAGAAAGTTATGGCTTGCTTTTTGACCCAAAATAATATTGTCAAGTGCTCCCCCCCCCCTTAAATGATTTGGGTTACTGTTTAGAATTTTAAAAGGTTTGTGTGTGTTGTGAGTGAACTGTAAATTGGGTGAAAGGGTGCTTCTGATCCCATTCAGAGCTAACGTATTTTTCACAGGCTTCTGTTGTCTTAGTTGTCCAATAACTGCAGTAAACGTTTCTGTTTGCCTCTATGGGTGTGGACAACCTTGATAAGAAGTGTGTGCAAGACTCCTTTCCCTTGCCTTGTATGCGTTGTACTCACAACCTAAGTGTTCGTCAGGTTACTGTAAAAGATTTATCACACTTGTCTCTTGACCTTCCTGTTAAGAATTCAGTTTGGCTTTTGTGGGGCTATCCCACTTTACAGTTGCAATAACCCTATGAGGCAGATTGTGCCGAGAGATAATGACATGCCCAAGGCCACATAGTGCATTTTGTGACTGAGAGGGAATTCGAATGAACACTCTTATCACTATACCACACTGCCTCTCTCTTTAAGTGGCAGCGTTCCTGTTGTGACGCCTTTCGGTTTATGGCTTTTCATGGCTTCAGGAGTACACTTCATCCATGAGAAATTCCATTGGGAATGTCTTCCTCATGAGGATTACTACCTTAGCACAATAATAGTGTGACTGGGATGGAAACGAGATCTGCAAACTTATAAGATGTGACTCCCTGCATCCATTTTGTTACCTTAGAGCAGGCATCCCCAAACTCGGCCCTCCAGATGTTTTGGGACTACAATTCCCATCATCCCTGACCACTGGTCCTGTTAGCTAGGGATGATGGGATTTGTAGTCCCAGAACAGCTGGAGGGCCGAGTTTGGGGATTTAGAGTAGCGTCTTGTTAATAAACAGGAAGGCCTTTGCCACTTTTATGGTAGTTCAGGGGCGGGATGGGGAGCCCATAGCCCTCCAGATGTTAATGGACTCCAGCTCGTATCAGCTTTGGCCAGCATGATGGGAGTCCTAACAACATCTGGGGGAAGTCATAGGCCCCCCATCCCTGCAGTAGTTGACAATAAAGGCAAAGGGACCCCGGACCGTTAGGTCCAGTCGCGGACGACTCTGGGGTTGCAGCGCTCATCTCGCTTTACTGGCTGAGGGAGCCGGCGCACAGCTTCCGGGTCATGTGGCCAGCATGACTAAGCCGCTTCTGGCGAACCAGAGCAGCGCACGGAAACGCCGTTTACCTTCCCATCTGAGCTGTACCTATTTATCTACTTGCACTTTGACGTGCTTTCGAACTGCTAGGTGGGCAGGAGCAGGGACCGAACAACGGGAGCTCACCCCGTCGCGGGGATTCGAACCTCTGACCTTCTGATCGGCAAGCCCTAGGCTCAGTGGTTTAGACCACAGCGCCACCCGCCATAATACATTGCAGTTAAAACACACACCGACACAGGTAGGAGACATAACAAATTTTTTCAGTAAGACTTGGATCTTGACTTCTTCTTAGATGTTTTCTAACATGGGTGGGGTGGACTTGCGGTCCTCTAGCTGTTGGGCATGCCGGCTAGGGTGCATGGTTCTTGTAGGTCACCATCTTCCGGAGGGCCACAGTTTCCCCATCCATTTATGTAACTGGAGGGTACCCCCATCACTGGTCAGGGGCTCTTCTTTGTGAGAAGGAGAAAGGATGTCTTCTTGACATCTCTCCCAGATGGATTCTAGATGGATGGAAGGAAAGAAGGGAGGGTTTCTGCTGTCCTGGGACAGAGGCAGAGTTCTAAGCCGAGAGGCAATATGGAACCTGTAGCTTTCAAGAAGTTGGAAGACAACTTCTGCTGGTCACAGCCATCATGGTCAGTGGCCATGGATGGTGCAAGAACACCTAGCAGGCCAGTGGTTTTCCATCCTAGTATTCCTCAGAATACTCTGTACGGTGGGGGCATTCCATGTCGCACAAGTTGGAAAATCCCTTAGAATAATCCCTTGTCATTCTCAAGCATGACTGGGGCTTTTCAGGCAATTTCTTCTCTTCCCTCCTGTTGGATATATGAATAGAGAATGCTATTTTGGATTAACCTCATTCCGTGCCCACACTCTGCGCTAGACACAATGAACCTTGGTTATTTCAGAAGTGCTTGGAAAAACTAGGCCACGTTCAATGGGCTCACGGTCTAGTTTTGAAGTAAAACGAAAAGCTAACAACTTGACAACGAGAAGGCAAAATAAGGGCAGGAGGCGGCTGAAAGGAATGAGTCAGGGGTGCAGTCCTCTAAATGTCTGCTCAGATGTGTGCTCCACTGAGTTCAATCCCACACGCCCAGGTATGTGGGTACAGGAGAGCATCCTTGTGGTATGCGCATGAAGACTTAAAATAGAGGAATAGAGAGAGGTAGAACGAGTGACAGGCAGCTAGAAAAACATCAAGGAAGGAAGAGAATAGAGAGAAGTCACGCAAGTGACATAGTTATTCTAAGCCTCTTCCTCTCAACAGAACACACACTTTATTCACAAATGTAGTGAGGTGTGTGTGGGGAGACAAGCTGGCCTTTATTAACAGAATAAACTTCTCGTTTTTACCTGTTGCCCATGCAACTTACTTTATTGGTCCTGTTTGTACAACTCTGCTTTGTGCGGGTGCGTGCGAAATGTTTTGTTTTGGGATTCTTGAATCTCCCTTTCTCAATCCGCTAGAAAACAAAACTCCACCCTGTGGAATCTATTTTAAAGCACGATCCTTTAAAAAAAAAAAATTAAAAAGAAAACACTGTACTCTCCGTGCCCTAGGAATAACAGCGTTGAGTCCCGGTGCAGCAGTTTAGTGGAGACTGAAGCAGTGTTGTTGCTGTTCTGTCCCACCCAAAATGAAAAATGCGAGTCCGGTTCAGCAGAGGTAGGCAGACCATCGAGTGCAGACAGATGTTTCAAAAGATTACGCTCCACAATCTACCTTGATATGTAACAGGTATGTTGTAAAATAGAGGGAACTATTTGAATTAGCATTCAAATAGTGCTTCTCTAAAGCACTTCAAATGCATCTGTCACCCACACAAAGTCAGAACAATCCCTATGCTATAGAAGCTGAAAGGCGCAGCTGTTTGGCAAATTGGAACTCATAACTTTCTGGCTAGATTTGAACCCAGACCTTTTGGGCTTCCAGTTCAACCCGTCTCAAAGATTAGGTTGCCATGGGAGTTTCTAGTACTGCATCAAGATGGGACTTTAAATCTGGTCCACCTGTCTTAAAAAACTTTTTTGAACAAGGTTATTTCCCCCCCTCTCCCTTTCTCTTTCAGCAGCAGACTACAAGTTTTACAGTTGGATGTGCTTGGATTATTTCCCTGAGGGTGACCAGAAGAAAAAAGACAGGGAGGGCTCCTGTAGCTTTAATTTATTGTATAAAATAGGGAATTTAACAGTACAGGAGCCCTCTCCTGTCCCCCCTCCCTCCTATGTACAACATTACTTTGTGAATCCATTTCTGAAATTGACAAATCTTTATTCATCCATTCTTTAGCTTTTGGAATAACTGGGGTTTCCTGACACCTAGCTAGAATGATTTTAGATTAGAGTAAATAATTAAAGATCAGTAATCTAACTGAGTGGGACGCGGGTGGCCTTGTGGGTTAAACCACCGAGCCTAGTGCTTGCCGATCAGAAGGTCGGCGGTTCGAATCCCCACGACGGGGTGAGCTCCCGTTGCTCGGTCCCTGCTCCTGCCCACCTAGCAGTTCGAAAGCACGTCAAAGTGCAAGTAGATAAATAGGAACCGCTCTGGCGGGAAGGTAAACGCCGTTTCCGTGCGCTGCTCTGGTTCGCCAGAAGCGGCTTAGTCATGCTGGCCACATCACCTGGAAGCTGTACGCCAGCTCCCTTGGCCAATAACGCGAGATGAGCGCCGCAACCCCAGAGTCGGTCACGACTGGACCTAATGGTCGGGGGTCCCTTTACCTTTAATCTAACTGAAAAGGGAAGGGAAGTTGTCAGCCCTACTTTTAAAAAGTTGATCTTGGGATCTGAAATAAGGAGACTTGACCAGACACCTCCCAGATGTGTTTTCTGTGCTCTTTAAGCTGGGCACCCCTAATCGCCCCTCTTTTATTTCCCAAAATTCTGCCTCTTCCGCCTGCTCCCCACAAAGCCGCTCTCTAAATCTAGATTAGAAGCACACCTTATTTCAAAAGTCAGCCCTCCTAGTTGGGAGAAGAGAAGCTGCGCTGGAACCTTCTCCTGGCCTCTGCATTCCTTTACCCCAGAAGTACCTGATATTTTCCCCACTTCCACTATCTGTGTTCCAATTTCCCATCTTTCGTTTGTGCCAAAAAATGCAAAGACCAAAACTACACAACAGAAAATTCCTAGAAATGCAATCTTGGGACCAGAAGAACGCAGAAACACCTGACATTTCACCCCAAAGCTGGAATTTCCCTTTGCAGAACTTGCTTCTCCTAATTTTGAATTCTAGCACCCATGACAACATCCATTGTTGATAAAACAACATCCTAGCAGAAATTGTGATATCATTTACAGGGTAAAAGCAGCATGTAACGTATTTTTAGTCTATCTCAGCATGGTTCAGAAGCTGAAATTGAGCAGGGGTAGTTCTGTGGCACCAAGAAGATATTTTTGGGCTTTAGGGTTGGTCACCTTTACTGCATGGAAATGGAAGATCTGGATGTTGGACGCTGTAGTCTTCAGCATTCATCTTCAGGGTACATCAAAAGAAAGATGTGTGTTATTTGTAGCACCAGTAGTCGCTCAATAAGGAGAATGTAGATGGTTATTATTTTTCTGAGTTTCCTTTTCTTATCTTGTACGGTGCGGTCTTGTTCTAAAGTGATTCCAAACCAAATGTTGGTGTTCAACCAACAGTTTAACATAAATGTATTCCACATGCTTTCCAAACTCTGCTTTTTGTATTCTTTAAAAAAATAAAAAGTAAATAAATCTACTTGCAAGACGGGATGCATATGAGCAATTTCAAGGGCTTAAAATACACTGGGTGATCAACTCGCGCCTAACAAAATATTTTAAATCTGTGAGATGATGCAAAAATCCAATTAAAGTTATGAAGAGAGCAGAGGAGGGGGGGACCCTCCTGTTTGAAACATAACTTAAAAGGAAAGCAGTTCTGTTTTCCCAGAAGTGATGTGTATAATATTTCTGGCTTAGGAAGAAAGGGCTGGAGCGTTGCTGCTTCGCCAGAACTTGGTACCAGTTTCCTCCATGCTGTTTTAGTTGAGCAGTGTTGACATTTTAACAAATTCTGTGGAAGCTGCTCTGAAGTGGAGGAGTTCTGCTGGTACTTTAGAGACTTTTTCTTTCTTTTTTAATCCTTCTTACAGTGAAATAGCTGTTTTAATGCAGAGACCATGTTCCAGCACGGTTGTATTTGATGACTGATGGCATTCTTGGGTTTCACAGCCTCTCGATGTTCATTCTAAATTTTCTGGAGAAGAATCAACTATTTTTCTGAAACTTTGCAGCTTCTGTATTTTGTGCAGTCATTAGGCTTGCATTACTGCGTAACCCATAAAAATAGTGAATAAAGGGTTCAGTGTCTCTTTGCTTTTTAAGCAAACAAATCCTGTTAACCTCGGATTCCTCTGCCCCTTAAAGCTCAGCACAGCAAAGAAATGGAATAAGTTTTAAAATAACTTGAAACAGTTTTTGTATGTGGAACTTGGGTCAAATTTTTCTCTTGGCTAAATGGCCGAGAAATATGTGCAGATATGTGAGTGATGTTCTTCTGCTCTTTCTCAAAAGCTCTTAGAGGTTTCATTCCACCTCCCTAAATATTCACCTGATCTTTCACAGCGTTTTCCATCCTCCTTTTAGGAAAATGCTCTTACTTACATGAGCCAAGTAATACATATTGTACCTGACTCTTATCTGGCCATATGTATTGTATACATGGCTTTAAACAGCATTACCGTTTGTTTTATATGTATAGCAGGCTTGTATGTAGGTATTCTTTTATATATATATAAACAAACAGTTGCTATGAGTCATCACAATACCCTGGGATCTTGTTTCTGTGGTCACCATATAAGTGGGAATTCAGAAAAACGTAAGGCCCACCTTTCACTGAGCTGAAAAACCCATGTCTGGGCTAGGGTGCCCTAGGGCGGAATGTCCACACCCCCCCAACTCCTAAAAATGGAAAAAGATGACAAACCAGGTTTTCCAGAAGGCTAAAACCCTTCTCCATAATAGCATGTTGTTTCCTCATTAGAGGGAATTTCCTTGTATGAAGAAGCATTGAATTCTACAAACCTGCCCGTTTTCTAAAGTGGAACAGCTCAGTGAGAACTAGCCCTGGCTAGTTAAAAACAATACACAGAGGTCCACAGTGCTTTCAAAGGTCTAGAATTTTGTAGTTCAGTATTGTAGTCCCTCCTTGCCATCGCATGTTGGACTCCATTTTTGCAGTTGACTCTGCTCACAAAAACACTTCTCTTTTCCCCACTTGGTGCAATGGAGGCTTTAATTATTGGCACGGCAGGCCGACATTGGCTGCCTTCGTATTTTATGTGGCTTTAGTGCAGTAATCCCCAAATCGTGTTCTTCCTCTCAAAAGCTTCTGTGATGTCCATCTGTGGAAGAGGCTTCCTATGGGCAGTTCACTGCTCTGGTCTTGCTTGCTTTCAGCCTTTGTGTAGGTTTTTTCAGGGACGGAGGGGTGGATTCTGGCCTGCACGTGGCTATCCAGAGTAGTAGTAGTAGTAATAATTAATAAACAAATAATAATAATTTATTAATGTCACAATCAGATACACAGGCTGGACCTTTCTGAAGAAAAGTCCTCCTTATCCACTCAAAATCAGAGGCCTACTTAACTCCCAAACCTGGCAAGGTTTGTTTTTAACAATTCAGAGTGTGTCTCCCTTATTGGCAGCTTGAGAAAATGCCGTTCTAGCACCGAAAATGCTGGAGAACGCCTTGTCCAAAAGCAGCTGCATAATTTTGGTGGCTTCTCTGAGGTGTAATTTGCTCGCAGAATATTAATTGGCCATCTTGCTCAAGTCCTCAGATTTTTTTTTGCTGTGTCATATAGAGAATTGCACTTCACATTGCAGCATGTCGTCTTTGTGTTGAGGATGCAAACGTTTGAACTCTGTTTGGCTGCTTCTCTGGTGTTCCTACCGTAAGAATGAGAGAAACTCCTCTTGTGCCTCTGAATGGTGGGGGCAGTTTTTCCACAGGTGGGAACGTCTACGAACCATCCAGTGTTTCAGAGTCCTAGGACACCAGTGTAAGCAGCCGCCATATTGAAGAACAATAATTTAGTTGAGTCATCCAGGACAGAGAAAATCAGGGCGATAGCATTTTTTTGTCCGATGCACGCCCTGCTGGTTCCTACCCCTAAAGAAATAAATTACCTTTTCTGTAAGAATTGAGGTTTGATCCTGTAGTTTTTCATCCGCAACCAATACAGCAATCCTGAACACTGTTAGATGGAAATAAGTCCCACTGACCAAAGTTGGATTAACGTGTGTACACATACATGTAACTGCATTTGCGCATATTTCGCCTCCTCCTCCCACCCTTGCCTCCCTCTGTCTCCTGTATCCGGTGTGAGGAACGCAGGGTGTAGCTGGTGAGGGCAAAGAAGGAGTCTACCCTGAAAAATTAGGGAACTTTGGGGAATGTCCTTTCTGTGGCTACTTGTGGCTGAGTTCTCCCAAACACCAGAAATGGGGGACCTGCTTCTAGGATGTGCTGCTTCAGATTGCAAGGCATCTCACATCGCTGAATGCCGCTCCATTCGAAACATTCCCCATACTTGGAAATCTACCCTCTCCGGTGTTAGCCTGGTCTCCTTCCTGTTGCCTTCGCAGGCTAGTTTTCAGCGTGGAGGCAGTTATTTGGCTGGAGGAAAACGGCAGTCTTGTGATTCTCGTACTTTCACAGAGATTTATTGTTCCCTATGCTTTTGTAAGAACCAAACCCGAGGGATCAATCCTACACACAAGAAGCTGGTGTAAAGCAAGAGCTGATGTCTGAGCTGGCCCAAGCCAGGCAGAGGGGAAAGGAACCTTTGAAATACCGGTAGTGTTTGAGTTAAAAAGGTAAAGGGACCCCTGACCGTTAGGTCCAGTCGTGACCGACTCTGGGGTTGCGGCGCTCATCTCGCTTTATTGGCCGAGGGAGCCGGCGTACAGCTTCTGGGTCATGTGGCCAGCATGACAAAGCCGCTTCTGGCGAACCAGAGCAGCGCACGGAAACGCCGTTTACCTTTACCTATTTATCTACTTGCACTTTGATGTGCTTTTGAACTGCTAGGTTGGCAGGAGCAGGGACTGAGCAACGGGAGCTCACCCCGTCGCAGGGATTCGAACCACCGACCTTCTGATCGGCAAGCCCTAGGCTCTGTGGTTTAACCCACAGCGCCACCCGCGTCCCTTAGTGTTTGAGTTACACCATCCTTTTTGCCAACTTAACTTGCACCGGGTTACCAGGTCACGTACCCAAGACTTAGGATCCAGCCTATTCCTCCCCGTTCCCAATCCCATCCATAAAACATCCTATTTTTCAGGCTTATGCTCACTTGTTCAGCTCAGCCAGCTGGGTGCTGGCTGTGGCAGGATGGGTGGAATAAACTGGTATATCTCCCGCTGAGCTGAGGATGAGGGAGTTATGCCAGCGTAGCCCACCTGTGTCAGGAACCTCCTGCACAGCCAGAGATCTGCCGGATCCTAACCCGCTCACCTTGGCAGATCTTGCTGGGTTTCTCAAACTTGAGTCTCCAACGGTGGTTGGACTACAACTCCCACCTGACCACTGGTCCTGCTAGCCTAGGCTTGATGGGAATTGTGGTCCAACAGCAGCTGTAGACTCCAAGTTTGAGAAACACTGTGACTGCTGTCAGATCACACCCTAAGATGATAATTGCATAGTAGAAAAAGCCTTTCACAATCTCTGTTCACTTTTGTATAATGTACAACAGAAGCTATAGAAATGATCCTGATTTTCAAATGACTAAAGTTTGGTCACATAAATAAAACAGTTTCCTTCATACTTATGAGGAAAAATCTTTTTCCCTGGACTAACTTTCTATGAATACTCTTCTCATAATTTCAGCAAAAATAGTTACAAATTTTATAGACGTGCTTAAAAATACCCCACTTAGGGTACTAAATTAAATGGCCATATATTTAGCTATCTGTGACAACATGTTCCAAAGGGACTGTGTAAAGCCGTGCAATTAAATCTATATTGGGCACTTACATAAATCTGTGGTCAAAATTTTGGAGGTGTTAAGTATCATACGTGCCGGTTGAAGTCACTGGGAATTGCAGGTACTTGTCACCTCAGAATAGCCGGCTACTTGCGTTGCTAACAGTAGGCCATCAATCAGAAACATTTTGGAGTTGATTCTTCCTGTTAAAAGTATACTTTGGCTAGATGAATCCCACTTTCTAATCTATTGCTGCAGGAAAGAGTTTTGGGCGTCAAATCAGGCCCAGAACTGGTTTGCTTGAGAATCTGGCTTTTCACATACTGAGGCACGACGCTAGATTGCAGGAGGGAAGAAAAAGCTTTGAAAAGTCCTACAGACAAAGGCCTTCCTTTGACTAATGAGTACATAGTTTTTGTGCCCTTTTCCTCGGTTCCTAGTTAAACAAATTCTGCTCTCCTTGTTCCACTCCATCGCATCCTTTCTTTCTACACAATACCATGAGAGAAGTACACCTGCCAGAAAAGTGGATGTAAACGCAAAGCACACAATTCAGCTAGAATTTGCTGTGACTGAACCGGCGGAACAAGTTTTTGAAAGTCGTAGCTAACCTAAGTCCCATTGCTTTCAATGGGGCCTATGAAACTTAACTAGTTTCACTGGTTTCAATTGGATTTAGTCATAACATATTTGAGCTGGATTGTGGACTTTGTGTTTACATCTACTTTTCTGGAAGGCGTACTTCTCTTTTGGCAATCCTTGTCTTTTAATGCTGTTCGTTCTTTCTCTCCTCCCTCCCTCCTCCTCTTCTGCCTTCCTATACCTTCATCTCCACAGTCTTCCTTGAAATGTTCAGTAAACAAACTTTCTTCTGGGTTGATGCCTGCAATTCTAGTGTACATTTTGGGCGAAACTGTATGATGGACATCTCTGGGGTCTGTATACATAACTGGAATAATGTACACCTGTCCCTGATGTTGAGGTCGTAAGACTGTCATCTAGATATTTCTAAGAAGTGTTTTAGCACATATTTTTTACAGTCTTGCTTGCCTTTGAAGCAGCCCTGTGAAAGAGTTATCTTCAAGGCGCCTGGACTTGGTTCTCAGGTGTTGTGCTGCTTTCACAAAGTCCGTAGTGAAGATGGGATTTGAAGCCTGTTGTCACTCATGGCTCTCTCATTTACACAGGAGACAATGAAATGATTAAAAATTGGCTGTAGAGGCATTCCCTATGTACATTTGTATATGTCTTGATAGAGATGGTGGGCACCATTACAGGATACCTTGCCATGATACCTTGCATTGCGGCCTCATCTTAGGCACTTCATTGGCTGCATGGCATAGACATGAACATCCGGAAAAAACTTACTTTTTTCCCCTTTTCTTTTTCCCCCAATTTTTTTTATTCATTTTCTGATTTTAAAAACATACAGAACAAAACAACAACACAACAAAACATACAATTATAAGTTTCTTAATCCTTATTTTAGTATTCATCTTGGAATGGACTCCCCCAAAGTCCCTCCTTTCTGATTTTCATTTTATATCATCTCTGGCAATTTTCCTTTTCAAAGTTCTTAACATATTAAAATAAAATACGCCCGACCATTATCTTCTAACATTCCCAAATCATTTTTCCTCACATCATCATACAAAAAATACTAATCTTTACTTTTTTATAATCCAATAATTAAATTTACACATTACTAATCTAACAATACCTTCCCTACTATCTCCTCTCCCTTCTAAGGCTATCCATGTAGCCATCTTACCTTCTTACAGTAAGAGCTGTTTGACAGTGGAACGGTCTGCCTCCGGAGGTTGTGGACTCTCCTTCCTTGATAGGTTTTTAAGCAGAGGTTGTATGGCCATCTGCCATGGATGCTTTAGCTTAGATTCCTGCACTAGATCATCCTTGCGGATCCAACTCTACCGTTCTACGAATCTATGACCTTTGGTTTGATCCAGCAGGGTGCTTCTTGTGTTGCCCCTCTGCCTGACTAAATGTACTCATAATTGCACATGGCTAGTTGTGAAAAGGGACGCGGGTGGCACTGTGGGTTAAACCACAGAGCCTAGGGCTTGCCGATCAGAAGGTCGGCGGTTCAAATCCCCGCAACGGGGTGAGCTCCCGTTGCTCAGTCCCAGCTCCTGCCCACCTAGCAGTTCGAAAGCACGAAGTGCAAGTAGATAAACAGGTACTGCTCCGGCAGGAAGGCAAACTGTGTTTCCGTGCGCTGCTCTGGTTCGCCAGAAGCGGCTTAGTCATGCTGGCCACATGACCTGGAAGCTGTACGCCGGCTCCCTCGGCCAGTAATGCGAGATGAGCACCGCAACCCCAGAGTCGGTCACAACTGGACCTAATGGTCAGGGGTCCCTTTACCTTTACCTAGTTGTGAAAAGACACTTGAGGACATCAGGAAATTTATGGGTGGGTTGGTGGTGTGGAAGCTGAGGCTTCCTTCCCGTGCTACTTGAAGAATGCCAGAAGTCCCCGGACATGGAGGAGGAGTCCTTGCTGCCTCTCTTTTCTCGCACTTTTGGGGTGTCCCAGTTTCAAGCTGGAGGCTTCTGCTACGACTCTAGCAATGTGAGAAGCGGGAGCACTGCAGCAGCTCCCATGCTGCAAAAGGAGCTCTGAGCATCAATCCACACGTGGTGCAAAACAAAGCAGTGGACCGTCCCACACTACACTGCAAGTGGGAGCACCAGATTATTGACTTGGATATATCCCGGCACCTGGAAGCCTAACACATAAGGAAGCAGGTTGCCGTAGCTCTTTTGCTGATGTGCTAGCTCGCTATCAATTGCCAATAGGATTGGAATTTGTCTAGTGGTATTTGACTGAGTGGTGACTAATTTTTTTGTGTGCTTTTCTTTTTATTCTTTCCAGGAGAGAAGCCATACAAATGCACATGGGAAGGATGTGACTGGAGATTTGCTCGCTCCGACGAGTTGACCCGCCACTACAGAAAGCACACTGGGGCCAAACCTTTCCATTGTCCCGTGTGTAGTCGCTGTTTTTCTCGGTCTGACCACTTGGCTCTGCATATGAAGAGACATCAGAACTAGGCTGGACTTGTCCATGAGGCTGTTGGTATCTATGCAACTTCCTAGTGACTCGGTTAAAGTATATATACGTTCAGTTAGAATTAGCTTAAGTGTTTTGACTACATATGAACTGCTCTCCATTTTTAAAAGAGGAAAAATTGTGAAAGAAACTGGAAGTGTATATTTTGTATATTTATGAGGAAACAGGGAAGACACTGTGTCACAATACTGATGGTTTCACCATGTTACGGCCACGTGACTTACTCTTCATGCATTTGACTTCAGCCCCCCCCCCACAGATGTCATCTCAGGGCTCCCTACCATGGTATATATTTTGCAGATAGGATTAATCGGTTTCATATATGCATAGGCAAAAACATTTTGCCAGAACAGGTTGCATAAGCGTGTGGTTTTTGTGCAGTCATGGGAGCCATTTCCTAGATTTTGGCTAATCACGTGTGTTGGGAAGCCAGGGTTTTGCTGCTACCTGTTTTACCACATGGCGACTTACATTCATACATCACAGTAAGCCGTGAACAAGCAATGTGGCCATGCCTGCTTCACTACTCCGCTTGCGTGAGCAGAAGAAACAAACCACAGACCTTGGCTGAGCCTGTTTTCCAAACCCAGAACCGTGGTTTGTTCCTGCAAACCATGGTCCCAGCTTCAGGTGGCACAATAAGCAAGGTTTGTGTTGTTCCCACATGCAGTCAAGAAACACACACGGCGACTGCTCGTTCATGATAAGCTCTGAGTTATGGCTTACTGTGAAGTACAGATACAGCCAATGCAGTCTGGCAAGCTCTTCTTGTCTGTGGATGTAAACTATGAATGTATCTGCACCACAGGTATTTAATGCCCATAACATTTTTTCTTGGGGACTCTTGGGTACTGTTTTGTGATGGGGGAAATCTGTGACAGATCAGACTATGCTCCCCAGGATTCCTTTGTGGAAAGCAATGACCGTTAATTGGTATGGAGCTGATTAAAGTATGTTGCATAGAGATGCCCCAGCTCACGTCTGCAAAATATAACATGACGAGGTGTCCCTAAATGTAAGTATTATGTCTCAAAAGCTCTGGAATCTCTGTTTTTGGGGCCCTGACCAAGACACTCTTGCTCTGGTAAGCAGTGTTTAGGAAAACTAATTTAATTTACAGCTAAGTGAATCTAAGAGGACAAGCCACCATTTATTTTCTGTCAGAATTTTACTGGATGTTTTATTACTTGTTATATTTTATAAAGTTGTTTTTTTTTCTGTGGAGATGAAATATATATATATAAATATACAAATTCATAAATAGCCATAGAACAAAATGTTCTGTAAGTTGCATGTTTGCTATGACAAAGATTTTGTAAATATGCAGATCAGCTTATAATGTTTTCTTACAAAAGGATTTTATAGAAATCAGCTGGGAAAAGTAGCAACCATCTTACTTTGGACAGTTTTAATATGGCACATTTAAAAATTGAACCATCTTTTTAAAATACCTCTCAAAAAAAGATAGCCGCCGTGGTTTCACATAATGAGCTAGCCATTCAATCACTTTTGTTATTGTTCACACAGATGTGATGCACTGAGAATTCAAAACAGATCATGCTTCCTCCCCCTAAAATGTTGTACAAGTACGAAATATTTGCAAAATATGAACTGTTAAGCAACTGCCAGGGGCTTAAATAACAAGGGTGGATCTGATACATAATGTTAAACCTCTTACTATAAGCTAAACTTAATATTGCTTTAAAAAGAAGGATTTAGAATGTGGGTTTAGAATATCAAAACACTAAGCTGGTTCAACACCAGTACAATCTAATTCTGTGTGAATTTTTTTGCCCCCGATTCAACTGTATTGAGTGTGCATGTAGCCCTTTCAAACAAGCTGCATCGATCAGTTGTCTGGAGAATGGAATCTGTCTGTGGGAATCTGATGTTGGCGTGGTTTGTAGCCTGTTTGATCTATATGTTCAGGCCCAGCTCAGGTTCTGGTATCAAATGCACACCACCTGTTTGCGTGTGGCATTCCCGGTGCAGCTAGTGATAATGTGTACTGAAACTTTCTGTGTATTTGTCTATGTAATATGGATCTGGGGGAACGGCAGCGGCTGGGACACGACTTGTAGCTTTCGCAAAGCATACTGCAGTTTCTCCTCCCCCAGAGTTTGCTAGTTAAAATGTAAACGATGCTGTAATCCCCCCCCCAAAAAAACACAAAAAAACACCCCTTTCTAATTGAAGCATAAACACGTTTTGTAAAATTGGAGTTCTAACATTGAGATGGAATGTTCTCTGTTGCTGGAATCTAGCTCAATATACCATATCTGAGGACAGGATGAGAGTGGAGCTGGCAGTGTCAATACTCAGAGCTCATACTCAAACCTCATCTCATTTTAAATGGGGGGGGGGGAGGCACTACCAGTTGGAATGCTGTTGCCCAGAGCAAAAAATCCGTGTTTTGTGGCTCCACCATCTTACCTAGGTCAAAAGGACAAGGAAGGCAAGACGAGTCGAACCACAAAAGAACGGTGAATTTTGAATGTCGGAACTGAACAGGAAAAAGAAAGTCTGGCGCGATAACTTTCAACAGTGTTCTGTCTTCAAGAGTAATGGTTCTGCCATTCTCATGGGTTTCAGAAAATGATCTGTGACTAGTTCCACTTTTTAAAATAAGAATAACCAAGTGGTGCCCTTTCAAACTTAATTTTAATTCAACACAAAATTTCACAGGTTAATCTGTTTCTTGAGGCAGTAGTGGAAATGGTACCAGCAAGCAGCACAAGACGGTTAGATACACAAGAGTAAACTCTGCACTGTGACAAACTATTTGCCCATGGAACAATCCTGTGCATGTTTGCTTGCAAATAAGTCCCACTCTGTTTATTTACTTATTTACCTTAGCTTTGAAGACTGCTGCCTCAGGCATTATAATGGGTTGAATCTTGACAAAAGCTGAGCACTTCTAGGCTTCAGTGGGACAAAGTAATGTGTGCTCTCAACAGCGCTTATGTATAGTTACTTGGAAGTAGGTCCTGTTATATTCTGTGGGGCTTACTCCCAAGTGAATGTAGAGTTGCAGCTGAGGTCTCTTCCTGGAATCTGAGACCTAAAATCTTTACTAGATTGTAGCTGAGATTGCTATTCAGGTCCACGTTTATATAGACAACTCCTGTATGAGTTCTTGCTGTGCCACCTCTCGCTCAGGAAAAAGGGCAGGATATAGGCAAACTCAGCCCTCCAGATGTTTTGGGATTACAACTCCCATCATCCCTAGCTAACAGGACCCAGTGGTCAGGGATGATGGGAGTTGTAGTCTCAAAACATCTGGAGGGCTGAGTTTGCCTATGCCTGATATAAACTGAGTAAATCATAATTAGTACACCAGAACTTACTGTTATTAGTATGGCCACTTTGGTCTCGTTAGGAAGGGCAAATCTCTCTCATGGGCTTTTCCCTCTCTCTTCCCTAACCCCACCTGTCAACAGGTTGGCCTATTCATTCCCTGTGCATAGTCCTGTTTGACCAACATATATTCCTGGTGGACATCTTAGGCAACACATTTGAAAGAAGCAGTGCTTGGGAGTGCTTTCTTAAAACAGGAGAATGTGTTAAATTATTTCCCTTGGAGACACGCTGTTGGGACATTTCTTTTTCTTGTTCAGTTCTCTACTTGACACCAGATTGAGGTTCACTGCTAAGCTGTGCAGTGCAGATGTCGCACGGCCATCTTGGGTGTCGGAGAGTATGCTTGGCAGAATCTGAGCCACTTGCATTTTGGCAGGAACGTTGAAGACCTTCGTGGAGACTGGGTTAAAGTCTTAAAAGAGTAAAAAAATAAGTCTAAAAGAGGAGAGATGTGGACTTCAGCCATCAGGGAACCTTTGCCACATTGACTTCTCTGCCGAAGAAGCCCTGCTCTCCCGTTGCAGAACCTCTATATCAGGCATAGGCAACCTTGGCTCCCCAAATGTTTTGGGACTAGAATTCCCATAATCCCTGACCACTGGTCCTGTTAGCTAGGGATCATGGGAGTTGTAGTTCCAAAACATCTGGAGAGCCAAGTTTGCCTATACCTGCTCTATATGATGCAGAGGATTCTGGGGCGTGGTTTAGGGATCATGGCCAATTTACATGGAGTGTTGTCCTGGCCTCTTGGTTGCTGAAGTGAATTCCGAATGCGCCGACGCACAGCCAATACTCCTTGTGTTTTGCAAGGGAAGATTAGTAATGATAAGATGACCACGGCAGATCTTCACCCTGATTGAGCCCCTGATACATTTCCAGGTTTCCCTAGAAAACCACAAATTATTCCGAGCCTTATCCTTCATTGCCAGCCAGGTCTTTAATGCTGGACTCCGAGCAACAGAGGAAGGGATTAAGTTGTAGGATACGGCCAGATTGCACCATAAGTAATTCAGTTACATTGGGGGGGTGGGGGGGTGACTTGCGAGGCAAGCTTTTCTTTGCAGCAGAGTTCTGAGCCTTTCCCCCTTCCTAACAGCTAATTAACAAGCTGCTTTAGAAACCCTGGTTTGTTTAAAAGTTTTTAGCCTATTTCCTTGTTTTTTCCCATTGTGCACGTCTCGGAGCCTAAGATCCGTGGGTAGAGGGTTCTGAAAGTGTGCACAGCGAGGTGAGACACCCCAGCGCTTGCATGTGCTTTTGGGGCTTCTCTGTATCACAGCCTCTGCGCTGCAATTTCATGCTGTCAACCAAAGGGTAGAAACTAAAGTTAACTAACCAACATGCCAAAAAAAAAGGGGGGGGGGAGAGAAAGGCCTCGAAGCAAAACTTTGTTCAGACTATTGTTTGCGTCTTTTATTTATTTTTGTGGTATATGGTAGAGATTTTTTTTTTTTAGAAAATTTTCCACGAACTTGATAAATTAAAGTTGTTTATAGCTTTTTTTCTAAAAAAAAAAAAAGCATTGCTCTTAATTGTAAATAGATGATGGGAAAAGATGTACATATTTTTTTTTGTAAGGCTTCAGATGTTTAATCCTGGAAAAAACACACACAAGCGTATTGTTTTGCTGCTCTTCCCCTGCTACTCTGCCCACTCCCTGACCTTATTTTTGTATGGCGATATATCCTATGCAAATGATCAAGCAAACAGCTGTATCGTTACTGAAAGAGAATGAGATGCTTTATATATATATATATATGACCTTTTTTTTTTTTGAAAATAAAAAGTGCCTAAAAGCATTTGTTTGTGTGTGTAAATGGGTTCAAGAACAGACCTCCTGATTTTTAAAAACGTGTCTTAATTTTAATTTTCAAATTGCTGGGGTACACATAAGAAATAATAGAAAAGTATTGTGAGTCCACCTCTCTGCATGTTTTATTATTCCGTACTTGATTTTCTTTAGACTTATAGGTTCGTCAACCTCACTAATGCAGACACCAGATGTGGGGGACCTTTGGCTCTCCAGATGCTGTTGGATTACAACTTCCATCAACTTCAGCAAACATGGTCAATGGCCAGGGAAGATGGGAGTTGTAGTTCAGTAACACCTGGAGGGCCAAAGGTTCCCCACACCTGGTCTACACTGGTGGAGAACTGGGATTTCAGTCTGGTCTTTTCTTCCCAGCTACAACCCTTCCCCCTACTCTGCCAGAGGCAGGTGAATCGGCTGCACCAGGTGTGATTGATGCCACTGGATGGATGCAATAGAGTTGTGTGTTCTCAGAAGGATGGCTACTTCCTGGATCTCTTCTTCTCTAGGCCCAGTCAAGAGCCATCTCTGAAATTAGCAGCTTCCGAACAGAGGGAGTTTAGCTTGGCTGGACTGCCCCCCGAGGTAGAGTTCCACAATTCTGTTGAAATACGCTCAGTATTACATTCCCATGGATTTAATATTTCAAGTAAATGGAACTTGACCAAGGACATCTCAACTTTAACCCAGGAATTTTCAGATCACGTGGGAGAAGGTATTTCCAGAAAGTATCCTGGCTCCATGTTTTATAGCGCTGCTAAGATATGCCCGCTCAATTTGAAGAAGTGTGCATGCACATGAAAGCTCATACCAAGAACAAACTTAGTTGGTCTCTAAGGTGCTACTGGAAGGATTTTTTTAAAAAATTTGTTTTGACTATGACAGACCAACATGGCTACCTACCTGTAACCGCTCAATTTGTTAATTATACTGGAGATTTTGGGTCTGGAGCGCTACCTGCAGATTGGCAAACTGCCTCGCCAATAAGCAACAGGGATGTTAAATGAATGCAGTCAGCACCCTGATGTCTTAAAACTCTCCATTTGCTCACTTGACTCTCCAATCGTTCTGTTCCACAAACGCACACAGTACATTAACTGGGGCAGTCTTCCTTTTGTTCCATATAGGAATGCTGTGCTAAAGGTGGATCAAACCGTACGTTTCAGGCATGGATTCCACACAGCTGAGTTTTCCTCAACCCGCAGAGGGCACACCATGTTGGGGGGTGGGGGTTCCCATAACACCGAGGCAGCGTGGAGTCACGGGATTCCGGCTCTTTCACATTTAACAGGCCTTCCAACAGTTGTTTTAATGCGATCCTCAGAGAGATGAAGGATTTTTCCATTTTCAGGAATGCTGTAAAGGGCTCTGGCTTGTTTTTAATACATTCTCTTGGAAACCTCTAGCGGGACATTTCCAGATAGGTTTTATCATCTAAAGAGCGGGCGGCTCCCAAATCTCGGCTGCTTTAACACATCAGGAAAACAACCATCTGATTCTCCTAAATGTTAGTAGGAATGGAACAGTTATTAGAGCAACACAAACTTCATATCTTGACCAGAGAGAGAGAGAGACTGGCCAAGATTCATACTTGATTTTTGGCTTTTGTCATGAATCCTGCACACATGGAAGCTATAAGAGGCTGCCTAGGAATGCCCTAGCTTATGTTTCCAGCAGAAGGTATTGAGGGTCTGGAAACCAAGCCTTATGAGGAATGGTTGAGGGAGTTGGGTGTGTTTAGCCTGGAAAAGGAGAGTGTGGAGATATGATTCAAATATCTCAAAGAGCTTTTGGATTTGATATCCCGCTTTATCACTACCCAAAGGAGTCTCAAAGCGGCTAACAATCTCCTTTCCCTTCCTCCCCCACAACAAACACCCTGTGAGGTGAGGGGGGCTGAGAGACTTCAGACAAGTGTGACTACTAGCCCAAGGTCACCCAGCAGCTGCATGTGGAGGAGCGGAGACGCGAACCCGGTTCACCAGATTATGAGTCTACCGCTCTTGACCACTACACCACACTGGCTCTCACACCACACTGGCTGCATGAGGATTCTGCAGGCTCCAGGATAATTAGGGAAACTTGCTAGGAGAAGCACTATTGCCTCCAGCTCCACCCCAGAAAATAGGGTCTGAGTGAAAGGTGCAGGTGTTTCCAGTTGAAGCTCTTTCCCCATGACCCACACAAGTAAACACAGTGAAAGTGTCCATTCACTTATAAAGAGCAGGGAAAAGGCAGGAGGAAGTGCTGCTTCTGACCCCAGACCCTGTTGGCCAAGGTTTTACGGGCTGGCTCAAGTGTATTCTGCGCCAGCAGCTTTCCTAGCTGCAGACCCCGTTTGTATGAACCAGGGAAAGCAGAAACCACCACAGTTGCTCCCACCTCACGGAAACAGCAAGCTGAGGGGTCTGCAGGGCTGGCAGAAAAGTAAAAATAAACCCTCTAGGACTACAAGGTAATTCAAATCAGCTCTGCGTGTACTATAATAATAATTATAATAATTTATTATTTATACCCCGCCCATCTGGCTGGGTTTCTCCAGCCACTCTGGGCGGCTTCCAACAGAACATTAAAATACAATAATCTATTAAACATTAAAAGCCTCCCTAAACAGGGCTGCCTTCAGATGTCTTCTAAAGGTCTGGTAGTTGTTGTTCTCTTTGACATCTGAAGGGAGGGCGTTCCACAGGGCGGGTGCCACTACCGAGAAGGCCCTCTGCTTGGTTCCCTGTAACTTGGCTTCTCGTAGTGAGGGAACTGCCAGAAGGCCCTCGGCACTGGACCTCCGTGTCTGGGCAGAACGATGGGGGTGGAGATGCTCCTTCAGGTATACTGTACGTTTGAAGGATTCAGTGATAGTGAAAGTACGTGGGCTGCTGCTGTTTTCGTGGGTGGCCTTCGCTTTCTCCAACGTTTGGTCAAAGGTTCTTGCTCCTCACAGTGCAATCCTGAGCATTCTTTCCTTCAGTGAGACTTGGTAAATGCATCAAAGATTGTAGCTTAAGTGTGCCCAGAATAACAGATAAGGCAGCAAATCCTCTGCAGGATAAATAAATCCACTTCAGCCAAAGTTAAACATGGGCATCCCATTGAATTCAGCCAAACTCACCTTCCCTACACCCAATATCAAAGCCGTGGCTGCAAAGGAGGAACTGGGAGCAAATAGGTGAACCAAACCTATGCTTAGCTGTCTGCCCTTGAAGTCAATGGATTGTAAAAGTGCTTCCCTTTGGCTGTATTTTGCTGCAATCAAACAGAGGCGCTGAGACAAACTAGACATCATATGCATGTTTGCACTTAGGATGCATTAAAAAAAATGCAAATAGCAGCTTCTGGTGGGAGGGAGAGGGTGTTAATTATTGGGGATTGTAAAAGTCTGGGAGGAGAACTTTAGTCCTTTCCTCCTCAAATTTTGTCCATCAAGGGAGGAGAAGGTTAAGCTCCTCCTACCCACCTGCTTCAACCCCTATAATTATCAACCCCCCACCCTTGCATGCTATTTGCATTTTTAAAGAGTGTACATTACATGAAACGACGCATTTAGTTCAGTCCCTTCAGAATATTAAATTGAACGTAAGTAAAAGTCTTTCCCCATATGGTTATCATTTTCCACACACTGGTGGGAATATCAGTGCTTCGTGCCCCCCCCCCCGCCTTTCTGTTATGAAGATGGAACTGAGATCCACTCGTCCTTACAAAAAAGTTCACACATGCTAAAATGCCCTGAGGCGGGGAGAAGATTTACTTCATCTTTGAAATATTAACAGCAGCAATCAAGTGAAATGTGAGCATTTTGAAGGGTACATACCATGCCTCCGGACGTTTCAGCTAATTTCTGCGATATAAAAGGTCTTTTCAGCAACCTCAAAGAAGCAAATCCTCATAAAGACGAGAGAAACCTGATTATCAAATGGTGTCAGCTTGTACCATCTGCAAATACATTAGTCACAGTGATTCCAAATGTTATTTCGTTTAAGCTGAAAGGGGCTGCGCACGCCCTTATGGTTTAAGGCGATGCCTGACAACCATGTAGCCCCCGAACCTGTTCCATATATGCTTTGAAACTGGGCTTTAAATGTCTCTTACACCAAGGGTTCTCATGAGTTCCCCTCACTGTGGTGAGATTGTTTGAGCATGCTCAGTATGCTTAGAGCCATAATTCTCCAGATGTGTGCCACGATGAAGCACATAAACTGGGATTCATCCGTCGAGAATGTAGAAATGTCCGGAAGTATGGCAGTGTTGTTTTCCTGAAAAAATAGAGGAGATTTTTGGAGCCCACAACTTTTGCGTTGGGATTTTCACTTTTTGAAATATGGCCACCATAACATAAGCCACTGAAGGCTTCTGCGAGCCCAAAATACGCACCCTCAGAGAAAGCTGCCTGCGCATCTCTGCATGAATCACTGCTCTGCCCTTGCTTCAGTCCAGTCACACTCTGGGGGGCAGATAATTCTGTCCCATGTCTGTGTCTCACCCTTAAGAGGAGGCTCCCTTTTGTGTCTTGGCGTGACTCACTCTTCCCGTCTTGACTTGCACAGGAGAACAAGGGGCGAGCTCCGCAGAGTACAGATAATTCTCCCCTCTTGCTCATTCTAAAGGTAAAACCCTCACTTTAATTCAAAAATAAACAGTGTGTCAGCTAGCAGACATTTCGGAGGCACTGGCCTACCAAATATAAAAAGGCAAAGGACACAGTACAGACCGAAGCGAGCTGTGATTAAATACAACCCAATTCCTGCCCCCCATGGCATTTAAACTGACTTTTAGTCAGAGAATTGTTGGCATCTGTCTGTCTCAAGCAGGGGGTGGGGGTCAAACCACTGGAGAATCACAGCACCTGCTGTGGCCGCAGAGACCGCTAAAAGCAGGCATGGCCAAACTCGGCCCTCCAGCTGTTTTGGGACTACAACTCCCATCATCCCTAGCTAACAGGACCAGTGGTCAGGGATGATGGGAATTGTAGTCCCAAAACAGCTGGCGGGCCGAGTTTGGCCATGCCTGGCTAATAGTAATAGTAGTAGTAATAATAACAACTCGTAACTGCTGCCTCCTGCCTTGTTTTTGCTGCGTTAGCGATACCGAAGTGACCTCTCTGGGGCACAAGCTTGGGCAGTGTGTAGAATCATAGAGTTGGAAGGAACCACAAGGATCATCTAGTCCAACCCCCTGCAATGCAAGAATTTTTGCCCTATGTAGAACTCGAACACATGACCCTGAGATGAACAGTCTCATGCTCTACCGACTGAGCTATCCTGAGTTCTGTTAGACCTATTGAAATTTAATCGCCGTGACTAACTTAGGTCTGTTAATTTCGAGGGGGTCTACTCCGAGTAAAGGTTACTTGTCAGCAACCTGTAAGAATTTAGTTAGTCCCATTCTGTTTCTTTCAGAGCCCCTTGGACATGATTATCTCCGGCTTCATTGCAGCTGATTAGTTCTGTTCAGTAATGTCCTCCCTAAAGGCCTTTTAATCATGGCTGCCGGAGTCCACGTTCCTCACAGGTCATATTCTGACACTGACGATGTGATGCTCAGCCGTGATTAAGGCTAACAAGGACAAGTAGGGAGAGAAAAAGAGGCAGGGAGCACGCACTCCCAATCTCTTGCTCCCAATTTCTTAGCCATGATGAAGAGATCAGATGTTTCACATGCGGACTGGGCAGTGTGGGTAACAGAAAGTCTGGAAGCATGACGGGGGGGCGGGGGGGCGTATTTCTCACACATGCCTGCAGCCTTCCTTGGTTGCACTGCAGTCACCGTCTGATTATAATAATACAGTCGTACTTTGGTTTTCGAACAGCTTAGTTCTCGAACGTTTTGGCTCCCGAACGCCACAAGCCTGGAAGTGACTGTTCTGGTTTGCAAACTATTTTTGGAATCCGAATGTCCGGCGGGGCTTCCGATTGGCTGCAGGAGCTTTCTGCACCCGATTAAAAGTCGCGCTTTGCTTTCTGAACGTTTTGGAAGTCGACGGACTGCCGGAGCGGATTCCGTTCAACTTCCAAGGTACGACTGTAATAATAATAAAAATAATAAATAATAAATAATAATAATAATAATCTGAAGAAGTGTGCATGCACACGAAAGCTCATACCTAGAACAAACTTAGTTGGTCTCAAAGGTGCTACTGGAAGGATTTATTTTATTTTTTATTTTGTAATAATAATAATAATAATAATAATAATAATAATAATAGGGAAATATAGCTAAAAATTCTGAGACCAGAGGGAGGTAAGGGAGTAAAAAGAAGAAATACAGGGGTTTTAAATTTGGTTGGAGTAAGGGAATTTGATAAGGCTTGAGGAAAGGATCAGAAGAAATGAGGTGCTGAGGAGTGAAATAAGGAGTTAGTTTAAGTAAAATGATTTTGGTATTTTATGCTATTGTGAAGTTTATGAATTTGGAAAACTGATAAAGAGGATAGATAATGAATTCAACAGAGGGGGACTTGAGGAAGTCAACCAAAATATGAAATTGAGGAAAGGAGGTATACCTGGCCCACAGAAATGGGCCAGGCCTAAGCAATGATATTTAATTTGTTAGTCACGTTAAATGTATAATGTTTATGGTTACCCCGGTGAGAGAGGGGGGTGGAAATTGCTTCCCTCAGTGAGAGGGGGGAAGAATGAAAATTTAACGGTAATGTTAAGTGCTTAAAATTGTTAAAATCAATAAAAAAATTGATGATGATAATAATAATATTAATAATAATAATAATAATAATAATAATAATAATAATAATAATAATAATAATAATTTATTGTTTCTACCCCGCCCATCTGGCTGGGCTTCCCCAGCCACTCTGGGTGGTTCCAAACAGAATATTAAAAACATGATAAAGCATCAAACATTAAAAAACGTCCCTAAACAGGGCTGCCTTCAGATGTCTTCTAAAAGTCATTATGATGCTCAGTGCAAAACATAAACCAACCCTTGGCAGATATAAACCTCTCTTTGCCTCCTTCAGTTAATTAACAATGTGGGTCAGTCAGGGCTCCACCTGAAGGTGGAGAAGGTGAAGACACCAGCCAAGGAATGTGTGAGGAAGACGAAGGTCTTGAACTGGTGGTACTTTATCCAGCCTCTGCGGGAACCTGGAGGGAGACTGCTCACATCAGACAAGGAAGCCACGGTGCACCTGTAGGTCAGCTCAGCTGATAATCCTTGACCCCCACACCCCATAATGACTTCCTCTTTGAGACTTCCTCCCTGGACCTCACTGCCGCTGCCTTTCTTCTTGCCGCATCCTTAAATGCACAGGAGCTCACCTAAGAGAATGTCAACTTGCTGGAAAGAAACTTACCTGTGTTTGCAAGCAAACCCTCTACCTCTCTCGTTCTCTGACCTTGCTCCAGTTATGAATATGTTCAGGGCAGGGCAAGTAGGGATCCCATAAAGTAAATGGGCTGTAGATGACAGCCATAAAGAGTAGTGATTCCCAGAACAGATAGATCCCTGTCCAAGTTGCCATGGCACCCCTGAACTAATTAAAAAATAACTTGGTAAAAGGCAGATAATTCTACCCAAGCATTTCAGAGGGGTGTTGAAGGTTGGATTCCTGCCAGGAAAAATAAAGAAAGGCGAAAGGAACCCTTTAAAGTGCCAGGGCCGTGGCTGGCTGGGTAAGTAGATGCTGACACTTACGATGGCTTGAAGAGCAGGGCGAAATATGGGAGGCGTGTGTTAAACTGTGTAGACTCCGTGTAGAACATAGAAGGAATTTCCTTTTTAAAAGGGGCAAGGAAAGGAGCAGCCTCTTTGAAGCCCAGCGTTTTATGAGATCTCCGTCCTTGGGAGCTGAACAGTAAAGATGACTCGCACCGCTCGGGGCTTTGCAAAATTACTACCAACGAAAAGGCTGAGTAGCTTTATCGAGATGCTGGAGTGGCCATTAAAACTTCAAAGGCAATGTGTGACTTGAGCTTTACCTGTCACCGTGAAGGATCTTTATTGTAGGAAGATTTGGGTCCTTAGAAAAAGTTAACAGGGTGATATTAATGCAAAGTCTTGGGTATTATGAGATGGCCTCCCCCCACCCCCACCCCAGCAGCGTGAGAGATCAGTTGTTTTCGTTACTTATTGTCCTTGAAAAGCCATCCGGAGGAAAGGCAGGTGAGAGTGCAAAAAACAAGAAACACGAAAAAAACTACCCTTGAAATGGACTAAGAGTGATTTCTTCTGCAGCTACGTGCAGCATATAATCAAATCCTTAGTTCCTTGTGCAACTGCCGGGATCCCAGGGCTCCCGAAGGGACAACCACCGATGTTTGCTCTGCTCCCGTTTAGTAAAATACTGTCACAGACCCTCCAAGTGTCCCTATTTTCCAGGGACCGTCCCGGATTTACAGAAGCCGTCCCAGTTTCTGATTTGATCCCGGAATGTCCCGCTCTTCCTTAGGACACCCCTATTTTCATCCAGCGCCGAGGGCCTTCTGGCGGTTCCCTCACTGCGAGAAGCGAAGCTACAGGGAACCAGGCAGAGGGCCTTCTCGGTGGTGGCGCCCGCCCTGTGGAACGCCCTCCCAGCAGAGGTCAAAGCGATAAACAACTATCTGACATTTAGAAAATACCTGAAGGCAGCCCTGTTTAGGGAAGTTTTTAATCTGTGGTATTTTAATGTATTTTGATATTTGTGGAAGCCACCCAGAGTGGCTGGGGAGACCCGGCCAGATGGGCGGGGTACAAATAATAAATTATTATTATTATTATTATTATTATTATTATAGACATGTTGGTGGGCATAGAGTTATGCGACCCCCTGGTCAAGGAGATAAGTAACCTGTATAGGGATGTGTGTTTTTTAAAGGTTTAATGTTTCATTATGTTTGTTGTGTATTAGTTAAAATATCCTGTAACTTGGCGGGAGTCTACGAGTTGTCGTTTAAAAGGAACAATTACAAGCCGTAGCCTGATTGGTTCCCGCCTAAATGGTGTGACAGTTATTGGTTCCCGCTTAAATGTATCCGTGTTAGCTCAACCCTGTTATGATATAAAAAAACACCCTATTCCCCATTTTGTCAGTCCTGTCCTTGTTCAAGAATAAAGACTTATTCTACAAATGGTGTCGGAATTCTTTTAGCCAAGACACAACAATGTTTTTATATGTGTTGGAAGCTACCCAGAGGGGCTGGGGCAACCCGGTCAGAGGGGCAGGATATAATATATAATATAATATAATATAATATAATATAATATAATATAATATAATATAATATAATATAATATAATATAATATAATATAATATAATATAATATAATTAATAAAATAAAATAAAATAAAATAAAATAAAATAATAAAATAAAATAAAATAAAATAAAATAAAATAAAATAAAATAAAATAAAATAAAATAAAATTTATTATTATTATTATTATTATTATTATTATTATTGAATAGGATGTCCCTATTTTCGTCAGAAAAATGTTGGAGGGTTTGGTGTCACACTGGGGCATTATGGGAAATTTAAATGGCATCTGGTGGTGCCAGCATCTCTACCTCCCCTGACAGGTAAGCCCACCAACTTAGGAGAGGTCCACTTTGCTGAGAGATTCCTCAGGCCTGAAATTATTCCTGCCTGGTTCTTATGCTCCAGTTCTCTAGGCCAAATTTTCCAGAGCTTCTGATAGCTGAGGCTTTCCCCTGGAATTATGGGACTGGTACCCCCTCCCGGTGTTTGGCGATGTGTAACAGCAAGAAGTACCTACCTGGACAGCAGCCCATCCTTATTATCTCTGCACGAGTCACTGTTGTGGGTGTGGCTTCTGTCTGAGAGGCATGCCCACAGTGTAGACACACGCAAAGTCTGCTCCTCCGAGGACAGGTAATGCTGTTGCGTCTCTGCAAGGGAATAATTACATGATCCAATCACACCGACAGGAAAAGTACTGCAGAATTGGCTGCCCTCAGCGGAGGCTGACTGAGAGCAGGCAAGGCCAGAGCAATTAATCATGCAGAGATGCTGTGGGCACCCTCCTCTATTAGGACTTGGGGCCCGGAGGAGCCTTTAATCATATAATTTACTTCTTGCAGCATATTAGCAGACCTCACACAGCACACCTTTGGAAATTGCTGCTCTAATCTGAGGGTAATGGTGGCTTCATTGGAAAGAAGATCAGGCAGTGCAAAGTTTTCTTTTGATGTATTCTTTGATATTTAGCCTAATTTGCACTAGAGGGGTTGCTGATTTGGGCTCTGTTTTATCCATGCTAAAAGAGAACACCTGAAAGGAACATTACTTTGGGCAATCTGCAGTCTGCCACCAACAAAATGCAAAGTGGGATTCAGATTACCATTTGCAACCACATAGAACAGATTAGTTGTTTTTCCCCCCCTGGCCTGTGCCTGAACAGGAGGTTGCATGCCTCCCTGATGGAAGAAAAGCAGGATGGAAATGTACTAAATAAAATGCATTTAATCCAAGCATTTGCAGCACGAAGAGTCGGACACGACTGAACGACTGAACAACAAAAACTTACCAAATTTGTAGAACTTAATTCGTATAATTCTTTTAACATCAAACTCTGTACTTTTAATTATTGCAAACTGCCCTGGAATCTGTTCTCAGGAAGGGTGATGTGTAAATATGTCAAATAAAAACAAATAATATAATTTACAATGACAGGAGGAAAAAACAACACTATAGGATTATAAGAACTCAGAATCTTTCACCAACCTGGTATTCTCCAGATGTTGTGGTCCTCCACAACATCAGGTGCAGCCAGCATGGTCCCTGGTTGATGATATTTGCTGTTGCAGAAGACTTCTCCAACAGTGGCCTACTAGATACAGATGGGGAACCTACAAACTGGCTTTGAGGGTTGGTTTTTGTTGTCATTTTTACAATCAAGCGGTATAAATGATGGTTATCCTCTCTTGTTTCCCCCTGTGCTGCAAAGCATACTGCTTCTGCACACAGGCATTCCGCTTAAGTGTTCAGGCCAACAGCTGCCCACAAATGCACACCATGCATTTGCTTAATCCTAAAAATTTAGTGGCCATCAGTTATATGGACTGAGCGATTGCCTATTTTGAACCCACCACTGGTCAAGTTCATGGGGTAATAACCCCAAGTTCTGCTTGACTGCAAGGTGACATTTGATTCCAACTAGAGTAAGGGGTGTGGCTTAGTGGCAAACTATCTGCTTGTTTTCCAGCTTCGGGAGCCATCATTTCCAGGTTGGACTGGAAGAGACCAGTGTCTAAAATCCTGGAAAGTCAGTAGAGAAACTACCAGTCAGTAGAGACACTGTTCAGCTTCATGGACCAATGTTCTGACTTCCTATGTTCCTAATACTAAGGGTCATGATGGATTCTCCCCCCACAACATATATATATACTACTTGTTTTATGGGCTTTGACTCAGGGTGTCATGATGTCTTGAAGGCAGGGCTCTATACTTCAATCCTATGCTGGTACTCTCACATCTGTCTTCAATACCATAACATTTCTGCAAGACTGGTATAGCCTCATCTTTCTTTGATGACGGTCTGTGCATCAGCTAACCCTTGCGGCAACAAGCTTAAGAACCTGAGCAATTGACCTTACCTTTGGAGGCACTTTCAGGGTTGGCCGTTATGCCAATCATTGATAAGCATGTAGATAAATGCTTCTGGTTTTGATTACTGAATTCAAGCTAGCTCTTCTATGGCTCGGGGCTGAGATCAGAGGAAGAATCTGGTCATACAGGCTTCTGAGTGTTGGAGAGTCTCTCTCAGGAAGCAGCTTCTGGAAAGCTCTTATGGAGAGCTCCATGCAGGATGAGGGAAAATGCATGAAGAGCCTTCTGGATTCAGGTCAAAGGCTTATAAATCCAACACTGTGTTTGCCACAGTGGCCAACCAGATGTTTCTCGGTAACCAGGGCCTTCTCGGTAGTGGCGCCCGCCCTGTGGAACGCCCTCCCATCAGAGGTCAAAGGAATCGACAACTACATAACATTCAGAAAATATCTGAAGGCAGCCCTATTTAGGGAAGTTTTTAATCTGTAACATGTTAAATGTACAGTGGGACCTCGACTTACGACGATAATGCGTTCCGACGCAATTTTCGTAAGTCGAAAACATTCGTAAGTCGAATCCCCATAGGAATGCATTGAGTGAAAAAAATTCGCAAGTCGAAAATTCGTAAGTCAAAAAAATCCTATTAAAAGCGGCCGCGACTTCCATTCGTAAGTCGAAAAATTCGGTTGCGGCAGCCATTTTGTTTCTCCCGGAAGTCATTCGTAAGTCGAAAAACACGTAAGTCGAATCGCTCGTAAGTCGAGGTCCCACTGTATTTTAATATTTGCTGAAAGCTGCCCAGAGTGGCTGGGGAGACCCAGCCAGATGGGCGGGGTACAAATAATAAATTATTAATTAATTAATTTATTATTATTATTATGTGTTTGGGGTGCTCACAGACAGGACATGGGTGAAACTGTTGTTCCCAGTGACAGAAATTCAGAGGCACGACCCCTTTGATTCTAAAGGTAGTTATAGCCATCATGACTCGCCGTCACTGATAGCCTTTTCACGCTTGAATATGTCAAAATCCCCTTTAAGCTGGTGGCCTCCAAGGACTGTGCTTCATTCATCACATACCCTTGAAAAAAGTCTCTCAGCTGACATCCTCAAATAATCATTCCTTCCCAGAAACCATTTCAGCTTCTGGTATCATGCCTTCACTGTCAAATGAGATCCAGCTGTGGCAGCAGATATTGTGCCTTTGGATTTTACATGGTGATCTGCCAGCATTTCTGGAGCGAACAGCTCAGAAACAGAGAAGTTCACCTGTAACTGGGGATCTGCATGGCACACCCTCAAGAGTTCTGGAACAACTAAAGTCAAATTGTGCCTTGTCTAACAAAAATGTGGCTAAAAATGGCCTACTTAGCAGAGGATTTGAAAGACAGGTGATATAACAGCAAGCTTTAGAAAGGTATCCAAGGAGGAACCAGGAAATTATAGGCCTTTTGGTCTAGTGTCTGTCTGGGTGGAAAGCATGACTAAATCTAGAATTATTAAGCGTATAATAGAACAAGCTTTGCTGAAGAAAAATCAGCAGGGCTTCTGCCAAGGGAAAGCCTGACCCCCTCAGCCTTTTATAATTCTTCCATAGTGTCCACAAACATCTAGATGAGGTGATATGGTGCCCAATTATATACTTGGGACTGCCAACAAGGATATGACAAATTCCATGGGTAAGCAGATCACTAACAAGTAAAAAATTGGAAGCAGAGGATCTGAATGGAAATTTTTCACAACAAAGAGAAGCAAGCAACAGGGTCCCTTGGAGATCTGAAATGGGA
The DNA here is from genome assembly GCA_034641385.1 of Darevskia mixta. Taxonomy (NCBI): domain Eukaryota; kingdom Metazoa; phylum Chordata; class Lepidosauria; order Squamata; family Lacertidae; genus Darevskia; species Darevskia mixta. Next base: position 12,399,657 of record JAWWNH010000173.1, on the reverse strand, counting down.
TCAGTGCTTTTTAATCCATTCATAAATGATCAGGCTCCAGGGATAAGGGGTGGGGGAGGGGTACCAGATGTCACAATATTGTTCAGGATGGCAAAAACCTAAGCACTATATGAAGAATCTCAGGAAAGGATCTTCCTAGATTGGTGAATGGACAACAAAATGTCAAACTGCACTCAAGGCCAATAAATGATGTAAAGGAGCAACAAATCTCATTTTTGCATATAAATTAACAGAGTCTGAGCTGGCAGTGACGAACCTAGGAAGAAATCTTAAGGGGTGTGCTCAATGAAATCTTGAAGGCTGTGTGTGGTGGGCTGCAGTGAGAAATATTATAAAATCTACACATGCATGCAAGAACACTGATATACCGTATTTTTCGCTCTATAAGACGCACTTTTTCCTCCTAAAAAGTAAGGGGAAATGTCTGTGCGTCTTATGGAGCGAATGTGTGGTCTCTGGAGCTGAACTGCCCAGGGGCAAAAGCAGATCCTGCTTTTTTTAAAAAAGAGAGAGAGAAAGAGAGAAGGGGGTGTTGAAAGGAAGCCCGCTGAGCAGCTGCTCAGCAAACGATCCGGGGAGAGAGATAAGGGAGAGAGATTCCAGCCCCACCCCCTTGCAGAGGGAGGCTGTTTCCCCAGCGACATGTGACTGGCTGATTAGATTATCTGTCTGGAAACTGTAGAAATGGCTTCCTGAAGCTGCAGAACTGTGAGTTAAACCCCATAAAACAGGGTTTTTTCCCTTTGCAAAGTAAGCTCAACAACTTTGAGCTGATCCTCAAAAATGGGGCTTTTCTTCTTTGCAAAAGAAGCTGCAGAAATTTGAGCTGATTCACAAAAATGGGGCTTTTCTCCTTTGCAAAAGAAGCTGCAGAAATTTGAGCTGATCCTCAAAAAATTGGGGCTTTTCCCCTCTAAAAACTAGGTGCGTCCTATGGTCAGGTGCGCCTTATAGAGTGAAAAATACGGTAGTTACATTTGGAACATTGTGTTTCATTCTGATTGCCCAATCTTAAAAAGAAAAAGTAAATAATCTCCAATCATCCTGAGGTCATGGAGGTTTATCTGCAACACATTTGTTCAATACCAATATAGGGTAAAGAAAAGGATGACAGTGGTGGTTATAACAATATAAATGTTTTTAGAACCTGTGCTTCCAAGGGTTAAGAACAGTACACAGAGGCTGGAGGTGAAAATGCAAGTTTCGTGTGCAGATGGCTGTCTGGCTGCAGTTTGAGTTCAGGTCCATGTGATCGCTGCAAGTTTCTCTCAAACACTTGGAATGTATTAACAAGATAACTTGACTTTCAAAGAATGGGCAAGGGTTTGCTAAATAAGATACACTGAAAAAAGCAAAGCTGTTGAGCCACTTCTTAGCTATTACAGGAAAGAAAGCAGCGACGCGCTTGAAGTAAAAACTCAGTATTATTAGGGACCCTGCGCTTATCTCGGCCGGGTCTCAGCTCTTAGCAGATAAAGACTAACTAATCGCGATCAGAGCATTTCTTCCAGCCTAGCAACCCATTCAACAGCTTCTTATTATGCCTATAAATCACTAGACGATAAGGAGAGTTGCACTCATAAGGTCTGGCTGAAAAAGAATCAATAGACGTTACTATTATGAGCTCAATTTACAATGGAAATCAGTGAGGCCTGTATGGAAATAAATCAAACAGTAAGGATGAATAGGCTGTAATTTTTCTGATTAACAAATGTTTTGCTTGTCATGAGGTCTTAAGAGCTGCTCTTAGCTTTTTAAAGGTCCAAAACAGGTTTCAGAAAAGTATATATTTACACTGGGGAGCTGAACACACACACACACACACACCTACATCTATTAGCATTCGAAGGCATACATGCACACAAAATGGGATATTGTCTTGAAATGCCTTTTGTGCGGGGCCATTTAGAGCAGGCATGCCCGCAAAACAGCCAGGGGAAAAGAACAACCTGAAAGAAACCTCAAAAGGTTGCTATAGAGATGTATCCAAAACAACAAATTATACATCCCACTTCCCTGCTGAAATCAAAAATATAGAAGTAGCATTTTGCTGCTTGAAGCCAGTAAGATTCTACAAACAGAAACGCCATGGCTGCAGTCCAAAGCAAACGTAGGGCAAATTCAAATGGCGAAGCTTCTCCTGGGCCGTACCACTTCATGCTGTGGAAGGGGAATTGCATGTTTTAATGTTCTCCACGAAGAAGAAACCTTTCACACGGGAAACTAGCTTGTCAGGGAGAAGCAACCTGCTTAGCCTCCTTCCTGATACGCTTTTTGCCTACATGCAATGTTCTTCTTGGGGGAACTACAACAACTCTGCCGTCTCCTAGCTGCAGCCCAAGATGGAACAGTCTAATAAAATATCTACCACTTGATTTGACTGAGTGTGTAGATTGGCCCTTGCTTGGACGAATAGCCGTTGGAAATGGCTGCAAACTGATTCACCAGCAAGGAGAAAGGGGAGAGAAATGCAAATATTTGAAAATGAGCAAGGCTGCCTCTTTTATTCCTCAGAAATGCCACAACCAAGGATAGGTAAGGCAGACCTGAAGGGCAAATCATTCTTTACAGCTAAAATGAATGACTAATTCACAAGTGTATGCTAAGAAGTGTGCTATATCCTGAAATGATACAATTGCTGTAGATTTACTGGCAAATGTCAACATATTAGCACATAACTGTTTGCACAGTTGCACTATCAGTGAAGTGCTTCCTCTATGTTTGACCCTTAGAGAAGAATTGCGAAGCCTAGTGGATTTCCTGCAATTTGGATCCTTGCTCGCTTGCTCTCCCCCAGTGCAAGGTCGCCATCATGTCTAAAAGCAGACCAACACAATACTGGTTAATTGTGCCATTTTCTTCCATTTCCAAATGGCTCTGCAAACTCTGCAAAAAGGAGAGCATATCCTTTATTACAGCAGCGATGTGTTCCGTCATAAAGTTCAAAATGGGTTGTTTGCTTTTATCTTGGTCATTAGAGAGCCAACGCTGACCTTCTGAAAACCGCGTGCTTGTTCCTTTCAAATATCATCCATCCATCTAAGCACAAAGCAATGGGACATTTTGACGTCCCCAATTTTTCAGAGAGCCAGTGTGGTGTAGTGGTTAAGAGCGGTAGACTCGTAATCTGGTGAACCGGGTTCGCGTCTCCGCTCCTCCACATGCAGCTGCTGGGTGACCTTGGGCTAGTCACACTTCTCTGAAGTCTCTCAGCCCCACTCACCTCACAGAGTGTTTGTTGTGGGGGAGGAAGGGAAAGGAGAATGTGAGCCACTTTGAGACTCCTTCGGGTAGTGATAAAGCGGGATATCAAATCCAAACTCTTCTTCTTCTTCTTCTTCTTCTTCTTCTTCTTCTTCTTCTTCTTCTTCTTCATCAACAACACCCATATGCAGATATCCGTGAAGTTACACTTAATGTTAAGCTGTCAATGTTGTGGGCCATTCAAAATAAGGAAAGCTACATTTTCACTCAAATATATATGGCAAGGCTGGGCCAAGACTACCTGTTGCCCTACATCGGTGTGATCCTAGAGACTCAACCCAGGGTCCCAAAATGTTACAGAGAACACTATGGCGGGAAACGCTAGGGCATGAATTTCAGGTCACGCACAGCCAAATGCACTCAAAGAATTATAGGCATACCTTGGCATTCTGTGGGATATAGCAAGGGATTCTGGGATGCTCCTCAGATCGCATGTTGCCTCATTGCTGCCCTCAAATAAATGTGTGGTCATGCTGGCAACACAAAGGCTGGTATTTTCTCGACCCGTGTGTTCAACCAGTAAATGGTATGGGTACAAATGCCAATTCTGTTGCTGTTATGCAGGGGTAGGCAACCTAAGGCCCGTGGGCTGGATCGCCTTCTCAATCCGGCCCACGGATAGTCCGAGAATCAGCGTGTTTTTACATGCGTAGAATGTGTCCTTTTATTTAAAATGCATCTCTGTGGGGCACAGGAATTCGTTCATTTTTTTCTCTCCAAAATATAGTCCAGCCCACCACATGGTCTGAGGGACGGTGGACCGGCCCACGGCTGAAAAAGGTTGCTGACCCCTGCTGTTATGCTATCCAACCTTTCAAGTGCTGAGACAGCTCAGAGGCATCCTTTGGTCCAGGCATCCCCAAACTGTGGCCCTCCAGATGTTTTGGCCTACAACTCCCATGATCCCTAGCTGACAGGACCAGTGGTCAGGGATGATGGGAATTGTAGTCCAAAACATCTGGAGGTCCGAAGTTTGGGGATGCCTGCTTTGGTCAATTTCCTCTGTCTTGGTCTATGGCTGGCCATTTTTAAGGGCTCAAATCTCTCTCTCTCTCTGCCATGATCCTGGCAACTCTCTCAAGCTGGCATTGGTGCCAAATAGAGAGTTCCCTTGAAATGCAAGTAACGGCTTCAAAGGTGTGTTTTTTATTGGGACCATGGCAGGGAGAAAATTCCCCATTCCCCAGTCCGGAGGTTGCACAGGCTTCCCTGTGGCTGCTATTTACATTACAAAAACCTGGAGGTTGATTGCATTCATGCAATTAACTGTAATGTGTACTTTGGTCCTTTGTCTTTATGTGCCGCCGAAACATTCAGTTACAAGAAGTGAAGAAATTAAGTTTCTGTTTAGGTTTCTTTGCCAGATCTGTCTGCAAGATATAATGGCTCCTTTGGGAACTTGAAACTTGTAATGGTGACTTCAGAATAAAAAGCTGTGACAGATCTAATCCTCCAATGTTTGGATGAACAGACAGGTCCAGCAAGCTCTCTACACCATTGGGGTAGTGTTGCTCAGCTGTGGCTGTTCTGCTGTGCATTTTGCGTAGATTAAAAAGCTCACACGTATCTGTCAATGGGCCAAGCGGAGGACAGGTTTGCAACGCTCACAGTGTGCATTAAGTAATGGGTGACACTGGTGGGATGAAACTCCATCTGATTTGTCCTCCCTTTTCTGAAGGCGAAGAGGGGGAAACAGGTCACACTATGTTGAAGGTGCAGGGACACATGGACTGGAGCGACCCCTCCACCTCTGGCTTTGCAAGGAGTTTGCAAGTATGTCTTCCTTAAGCTTCCTTAAGATCAGGAACCCCAATTGCACAGGGACCCCCTGGATTCAGACCATACTGCTGAAGTTCAGGTGGTGGTAGAGAGGGTGGTTCGACTTTTGAAATGCCTGAAAAGGGCCATGGATTGCTCAGAGATATGTGTACTACCAGTGACACATGCAACTTCACATGTGCATCATGCATAGCTGTCAACCCTCCCTTTTTTTGCAGGAAACTCCTTATTCCAATGCTGTTTCCCGCTGCTATCCTGGATTGTTGATATCCCTTAAATTTCCCGGATTTCAAAGGAAGCAGCTCCTCTCCCTCCCTGCCGGCCAGGGAGGCTCCTCAGCTGCGTTGCTCGGCTGCCAATAAGGAGTCTGAGACCGACTGGGGGCGGAGCTTGCATGCCTTTGTGCAGCCAGACCCTCACGCCCAACCAGACAGCCAGCCTGCCTGCCGTCTACGCGCTCGCTCTTTCACTCACCCATTCGCGCGCAGCCTCTGGAGTGCAGGGTGGCGAGGCTACTTGGTGCCATTGCACCTCCCTTATTTTCAAATCGAAAGTTCGAAAAAATCCCTTATTTTCAAATCCAAAAGTTGACAGCTATGGCATCATGTATTCACTGCCCCACTGTGGGTCCAAGCTTTCCCACAGAGTATACAGAGTGGGTGGAACAAACCATAAAGTACAGGTAGGTCATTAAAGGAGAGGAGCAAACAGAGATATGGCAAAGGGATTAAATATTGGCTGGAATGAGATCATGGCGTCAAATTGCACCATTGTTGAACAGGAACATAAAATTTTACTTAAAACACCAAGGCTCCTAATTAAAATGTCTCTTGTTCATAAATCTAGAAAACGTCTGCGCAGCAAGGACATATTTTAGTCCTGTACATGCATTATTCACTTGTAAGGGATAAGTGTGCATCGAGGAGCGGACCTGAATGTTTCTCCCCCCCTCCCCCCCACAAAAGTGTCTTGCTTCTAGATGTGTGAAAACAAAGCTCAATGCATGAGTCCCTTCTTGTAAGTAGGGGCTTTGGGTGATCGAGACACCCTCACGATCGGGGGCCCAGCAGGAATTTCCTCATTGGGGTCTATTCTCACTAAGTGCACACAGTTGTGGGGAAACAGAGGGCACACTTAAAGGGGTTTAATGCACGCCGGCTCCCCTCTCCTCTTTCCACACATGCACTGAAGGTCTTACAGGTTCCCCCATGAACTCCTTGGAGGACAGGTGGCATATTAATGTGATCATAACATGTGACGAGAGCTTCTGTTTTTAAGCCACGTTTATAAAGCAGGATGAGCAAGGCATACCCTCTGAATTGTGAAATTTCACAGGCCATTCCCTACTGCTGCTGCTAAATAATGAGGCTGAATGCTGTTCGCTGGGAAATTAAACTGTATCTGTTTCTTTAGCACATATAGCAAAGCAGACATTCAAAACCACCTAGTGCTGCTAAAGCAAATATCACATGCTTTAAAATTATCTTGAGCAAAATGGCAGCATGGAGGCAAAGAGAGTTCACCTCCAAGTCAGAGGCTCATGTTTGAAATTGCGTATAGTTTCTTTTTAAAAAGATTTTGCTTACTTAGTAATGATTAATACTGAACTTTAGGAAAGGTCTGGACTGAAAGAGCAAGCTCACCTGTTCAAATCCAGCTTTGTATTCCCCTTGTGGTAATGCATTCAGTGCCTGTCAAGCATCAGAGTATTTATCAAGATATACAGTTTTACATTTTGCCACAGGAAGTATATTTTCTTTCTGTGCACTGTTACTGTTACTAAGGTCTCTAATGTTCTTTTGAGGGCTTTTTTTTGCTTTGTTTGTTCATTTTTAATCATAAGAGGATATCAAACAAGCATGCTGGTATTTCCACATAGTTTTTCATATGTTCAGAAGCTTAACATTATGTTTTTGTGTGTGTATGTGTTGGAGTAGGGTGAAATTCTTTCAGCGATGACTGTTAACTTTCCCCCCAAACAAAGTAAAATAACGTATCAATTCCCAAGTGACCCTATCACATTTTCATCAAGATGTGGCAGAGAAAGGGAGGAAGGGAGATTCACTCACAGTTTCATTGCTAAGGCGAAAAATTTTTGAGTCTCCATACATTTTCCACTTAAATGAAATTGTTTTGTTACCGGTACTTCATGCACACTCTAGAATAGGAAGGAGGCAAATTAACTTCAAACCTCATAATTTGGAATCCCCTCCAAACCTGTGCCAAAGTTTTGCAGCGCGCTAACCCTGAATTTTGCAGTGCCCCACAATTTGAGCAATTGATACATCAGACATGGGGTTCGTACTTAGCATTCACTATGAACCCCAACAAAGGTCCGTATAGTTAAAGCTATGCCGACAAAGGTCCGTATAGTTAAAGCTATGGTTTTCCCAGTAGTAATGTACGGAAGTGAGAGCTGGACCATAAAGAAGGCTGATCGCCGAAAAATTGATGGTGCTGGAGGAGACTCTTGAGAGTCCCATGGACTGCAAGAAGATCAAACCTATCAATTCTTAAGGAAATCAGCCCTGAGTGCTCACTGGAAGGACAGATCCTGAAGCTGAGGCTCCAATACTTTGGCCACCTCATGAGAAGAGAAGACTCCCTGGAAAAGACCGATGTTGGGAAAGATGGAGGGCACAAGGAGAAGGGGACGACAGAGGATGAGAGGGTTGGACAGTGTTCTCGAAGCTACCAACATGAGTCTGACCAAACTGTGGGAGGCAGTGGAAGACAGGAGTGCCTGGCGTGCTCTGGTCCATGGGGTCACGAAGAGTCAGAAACGACTAAACAACAACAATGAACCCCAAAAGTTGGAATCCCCTCCAAACCTGTGCCAAACTGTTGCTGTTGTTTTGTAGCACTTTGCAGTGGATTTTGCCGTGCCCCACAAACTGAGTCATCGCAAGCAAAGGACCAGGATTGAACGCTGGCGGTTTCAGACAATTGCCAGGAAAGTGTGCATTCACCTCACCAACAGGCAACTGCAGTGTAATTTCAGACACTGATTAGAGTACAAACAAGAAAAGAGTGGCTGCTTGGCAATGCTCTTCCTAATGCTTGCCTAGACCTTTGTTTCCTCTGTTTACCAACACAGTCCCAGAGTCAACAGAAACATGACCCGTCATTAACGTGTCTCAGACTGGCTGCCATTAAGAGAGAGCTAATGGACACGGAGGATAAACCAGTGGAAATATTGAATTCTCCTCAAAGATATTTACACAAAGCGAAAGCTTCTGGATATTTAGATATCAAACTGAAGGCATTTAGGGGAGCGAAGAAAGAAATTCCACTGCAATGATTGCAGGTAGCTGTTGCAGTGTGTGGCAGCAAGCTTCTTTTGTGCAGCTATTTTGTGAGACCAAGTAAATAAAAATAAAATGCAGGAACAAAGAGCCTGGAAGCAAAGCACTAACTTCATTCGCTGGTGTTCTGTTCAGAGGCATTTCTACAAATCTGTAACACAATCTCCTGAATGCCATGAGGGTACATTTAGTAGCGACGGATCCATTACCTATTGATAACTTACATGCCTTTCAAAAAGCAAAGGCAGCTGGTTTGGCCCACAAGCAAAATTCAGACATCCACATTAGGGCAATGCCTTTCTTTGGGTAAATTGTGTGTAAGCTTTTGAGTTCTCCAGAAATCATCAGGTTAGATGGTAAACAAAGCAAAAATATTTTAAAAGGTGTGTGTGCGCACACACACAGTTTTGTAGTATTTGGGTTGGCCAAAGAAAGGGATTGACCTTATTTGCTTTTATCTATGCTCTCTTAGACTTGGGGCGCTGGTGGCGCTGTGGGTTAAACCACAGAGCCTAGGGCTTGCCGATCAGAAGGTCGGCGGTTCGAACCTCCACGACGGGGTGAGCTTCCATTGTTCGGTCCCTGCTCCTGCCAACCTAGCAGTTTGAAAGCATGCAGTGCAAGTAGATAAATAGGTACCGCTCCGGTGGGAAGGTAAACGGCGTTTCCGTGCGCTGCTCTGGTTCACCAGAAGCGGCTTAGTCATGCTGGCCACATGACCCGGAAGCTGTACGCCGGCTCCCTCAGCCAATAAAGCGAGATGAGCGCCGCAACCCCAGAGTCGTTCGCGACTGGACCTAATGGTCAGGGGTCCCTTTACCTGAGTCCCAATAGTGGGTCCAACGGTCAAGAAGGCAGTTTCTGCACATGCTGTAGAGGGAAATGAGAGGCAGATGGGACTTGTCAACCTGGGAATGTGGCCCATCTAGGAGAAGGCAAACTCTGATCCTAAACCTCTGCTGTATTGCGGGATATCTTCAGGAGAAGAAAAGGCTAAGGAGTAAACCCTACACAAATCCAGAACAGAGCCCTAAGATGGTTGGATGGCGTCTTGTACGCCTCCCTCTGGCAACTCCTGCAGCCAAGCAAGTGCCAAACATATTGCTCTGCTTTCCTTTGGACCACATCAGTGACGCTGAGAGAGAGGTCTTGTTCCCTGGGCAGCCCAGGACCTCCATACACGCCACCTTAGCTTCCACACAGGGGAGGTCACTTTGGGGCTGCTAACGCAATGGTTTGACTTCACCCCCGGAGGTGCACTCCATTGTCTCTCAACAACAACTAGATCCAGGAATTTAGAGGAGTCTGGCACCCATGAACTCTAAACATTATATTCTCCTGGCTGTTTGTGTGTCTGTGTTTTAAGCCTCAGGCCTCTCGCCTATTATTTCAGAGGCTCCCAAAGACACAACAAGAAGGCCTCCCTTTTTCTGTAAATGTGCGTGCAAGCAACAAACAAACTGTAAGCGACGAGCACCATTAAGTGAATTTTAAAACAGGTGCTGCAGAGAAAAGTGGACAAAACAAAACACGCTCGGGGCCGAGGGATGATTGAGGGCGGGATGCAAATCAGGAGCATATCCACAAACCTTGTTCCTATTAAATAGCCCTCAAATATAAACACTCTTCAGCCGGTGTTGACGGGTCTAAGCCTAAATTTAGGTTGGGTGACTCGTTATATATTTTCAATGGCACCATGCCCATCGTGAGTCTATGAATGGCTATGGGATGGATAGAAGTCTGGGAGCGCTTACCACAGTGTTGCCACATATGTGAGATATGAATCAAGGACCCTGTAAAAAGTGCAAGGCTTTTTGCCTGCTCGTTTGAGAAATAAACTCGGCGCAGTACTGAATTTGATGCCAGATGTTTTGGAGATGGCTGTAAAGTAGCTGCTCCTAATAGTGCATCTTCCCTTCTCTTCCCACTGTGTGCTATAGCAGCCTTGCAATAGCTGCCTTGCCTTGCCTTCTGAGGCAGGATGCATAAAGTAAACCGACGAAGCAGTTCACCTGTCTATACAGAGGCATAGCAAGCCCAGGTGGTACCCGGGGCGGAATATTTTTTGTCACCCCCCACCACTTTAATTTAATTTTTTTTAAAAAAATTAAAAAGTGTCACCCCCCTCTGATGGTGCCACTTTGCGAGGTGGGGGGGGGGTTTGTGTGTGTGTGTCTATTATCTCTTTTTTTTCAATAAAGTTAAAAAAATAATAATAATAAAAATGTAAAAAAATAAAAATAAAAAAAAATAAAAAGTGTCACCCCCCCTCTGATGGTGCCACTTTGTGAGGTGTGTGGGGTTGTGTGTGTGTGTGTCTATTATCTCTTTTTTTTCAATAAAGTTAAAAAAATAATAATAATAAAAATGTAAAAAAATAAAAATAAAAAAAAATAAAAAGTGTCACCCCCCCTCTGATGGTGCCACTTTGTGAGGTGTGTGGGGTTGTGTGTGTGTGTGTCTATTATCTCTTTTTTCCCCAATAAAGTTAAAATAAAAAATAATAATAAAGAAATGATAAAAATAAAAAAATAAAAAGTGTCACCCCCCTCTGATGGTGCCACTTTGTGAGGTGTGGGGGGTTGTGTGTGTGTGTCTATTATTTCCTTTTTTCCATGAAGTTAAAATTAAAAAAAATTAAAAAAAAATTAAAAAAATTTTTTTTTTTTAAAAAAAGTGTCACCCCCCTCTGGGGTGGAACCCGGGTTCCACCCCAGAGGGGGGTGACACGGCGGCCTGCCCCCTCCCCTTGCTACGCCCCTGTTTCTATATTTTTATAATATACACTGAGCCCAAGAGGATATTTGCTGGATTGTGCCAGAGGTACTTTCAGTTGACATCCAGTTTCCAGCACTGGCTAAGAAGCTCATAAGCAGGGAATGGAGGCAAACAGCTCTCCTCTGATGTTTAATATGGCTCCTCGCACCCCCACAAGCAACAAGGACTTAGAAACATATTGCACCTGTACTTGAAATTGAGCTACAATAACCAATAGGCAATGGTAGACTCACCCTCCACAAATTTGTCTAATTCTCTTTTAAAGTCAGCCCCTATTGCCAAATCTGGTGAGAGCAAACTCCTCATGGAATTTGTATCCATGTTTCTGTATCAACACCAGAGCAGTACAGTAGACTCTTAACTTTTTGCACCTTTAATCCCATCATGCTTCATGAAAGCCTCTTAAATATATGTGTATATATTTTGGCTTCCCCCACTCCCTTCTGTAATTTCCCCTAATTGTTCTCCAAAGTCCTATTTTCTCCCTCTCTTTTCTGTTGAAGTAGACTGAGAAAGAAGAAAATAAGAAAGAAAGAAAATGAGTGAGAAAATTATAGGAAAAGTGTTATAGTACAATAAGTATACAATAAATATAATCAGTTACATTTCCATACATTGCTATATAGATGTGTATAATCTTATTATCCTAATACAACTATATTTATCAATACATTATGTATAAACTCATTCTAAATGTCATGATATTTTTTCCAAAGAAAGTCTGCGTCTATAAGCAGTCCATTCATATGTTCCTAACATTGTCGTGTTATCAAGTTATTGATTAAGGGGAATCAAATCTCTATTCTTCCAGTTCATTAGTAGGGCTCACAGAATCCATTTTCATTGTCCTGTTGTCAATTTCCGTACAATAGGTATATAGTTCAAAAGAATATTCCCCTCTGAAAATCTTAAATTTTTCTATAGTGTCTTATTCATATAGTCCAGCAACTTCCCCAAAAAATTTAGTAACACTGAAGGATGTGTTGCAAAGAAGCATCATCCATATTACATCTCCAACAAAAAGCTACATTAGATAGCCCTTTCTTATAAAAACATAAGGTATTCCAATAGATTCTGAACAATGTTTTTGGTTGTTTTTTTAAGATCAGATGCAATCCACTTAAGTGGGATCCATGATGCAGTTTTGGATCCCTACCCGCTACTTGAAAAATTGCATTGGAACCATAGCTGTCAACTTTCGGATTTGAAAATAAGGGATTTTTTCAAACTTTCAGATTTGAAAATAAGGGATGCCTTGAGGGCGGTGCAATGGCACCAAGTAGCCTCGCCACCCTGCGCTCCAGAGGCTGCGCGTGGACGGGTGAGCGAAAGAGCGAGCGCATAGACGGCAGGCAGGCTGGCTGTCTGGTTGGGCGTGAGGGTCTGGCTGCACAAGGCATGCAAGCTTCGCCCCAGTCGGTCTCAGACTCCTTATTGGCAGCCGAGCCTCCCTGGCCGGCAGGGAGGGAGAGGGGCTGCTTCCTTTGAAATCCGGGAAATTTAAGGGATATCAACGATCCGGGATAGCAGCGGGAAACGGCATTGGAATAAGGGAGTTTCCCGCAAAAAAGGCAGGGTTGACAGCTATGGCTGTTGGGCTGCAGCCCCCACCAGCAGGGCCAGTGAAGATAGGAGCTGAAATCCAGCGACATCTGGAAGGCCATTGCAAGCCAAGAGACCAGAGAGAGATCGGTACCAAGTAGAAAAGGACAGCTGGAGTGTGTGTCATCTCCTTCATAGTCCTGCTGGTGAGATTCCAGAGGCATCAAGTCAACTGCTGGGTAGACGCAGGATACCAGACCAGTCGGATGCCGGGCTGGTTGAGGAAATTCTTGATTCATGAGTTAATGAAGTCCACTGTTTCCAGCAGCTCTGCTTCAGGTTTGGCTTTGATGGCTATCATCCTATGTTTTCAATACACCGGAAATTTACAGCAAATCGGCTGGGTGGACAAAGATCTAGGTGTCGCATAAATTACGGATAGTTCAGACCTCCTCTGTGCTGTAATTAGTTCTGATGTGTGCCTCTAAGGTACCCTTGGTATTTCAGAGATTGCTAGCAATTAAATATCAAAATAGACACAGCATTGTAACCTCTCTGAGCTAGATATTGCACAACTAAAAATAAATGCCTACGCCCATTTAAAATGAACACACACACAAAACTAGACAAACTGGCTGTTAAGCTACCTGTGTATTCATGAGAGATTGTGCCTTTATCACGATTGGCATGCAGATCAAAGTTTTTCCAAGAATCATAAATAAAACAAGACATACTGTGGTATCTGTGGAAATAAGCTATGCAGGCAACAATTTCAAAAGACAGAAGAGCTCGATTGGATTTCTTTCTTTTTCCCCCCTGGAAAAAAGTTGTTTAAAACAAAGAAACGAAATAACCCTACATATACTAAGTAGAAATACCACCACCCCACCCTTCCCATCTCCCCATCCTGCCCACCTCTCTCCCCCTTTTCTTCCTAATGTCTCAAAAAACGAAACTGCTGTATAAAAATGTTACATGGAAAGAACGCGAAAGAGACATTGCATATACCTTTGTAAATCAAGAAAATCCTTAATAAAAATTTAAAAGAAAGAAATGAAAAATAAATCAGAATGCAAATTCACAAGCGGTGATGAGCGAACTGACTCTAAAGCTTTGACTCATTTGAGGCATCTGCAATAGGTCTATTGATGCGAGTTTATGTTGCACAGCTTAGCTTAATGCAAGTGGATTCCGACTACTTTTGACTGAATAACTGTGCTATGTGAATAAGAAATTGTTAGCACTGAGAATGTGAAAATAGGTGCAGTGTGTGTGTGTGTGTGTGTGTGTGTGAGAGAGAGAGAGAGAGAGAGAGAGAGAGAGAGAGAGAGAGAATCTACAGCCTTGTCCAGTTCAAAAAACTTTCCAGAATGAGGTCCTGCTCCAATATCGCCTTAGTCTACCTGTCCAGGATATACTTAGGAGGTATACGTTAACATTTTATTCTAAAGGAATTACAGTGGTACCTCTGGTTAAGAACTTAATTCGTTCCGGAGGTCTGTTCTTAATCTGAAAATGTTCTTAACCTGAAGCACCACTTTAGCTAATGGGGCCTCCAGCTGCTGCCGCGCCACTGCCGCGCGATTTCTGTTCTCATCCTGAAGCAAAGTTCTTAACCTGAGGTACTACTTCCGGGTTAGCAGAGTCTGTAACCTGAAGCGTTTGTAACCCGAGGTACCACTGTATATCTGATTTTCTGCCGTGGAAATGTGCACAGCAAGAGCTCCTCTCACTGACGGTTGGCATCCATTTTTGGCCGAGAACATCATGGAAACGGCAGATGAGATGTTAAAACTATTCTTGGGCTGTGCTGCTTGGCCTAAGGAGCGCACAGGGCAGGGTGTGGTAGTGTGGCTGGGTGTAAAAAAAAACTTCCTGCATATATGAAATGAAGCGTGTCAGCCAGAAGAGTTCCAGCCTAGCTTTCTTCCTGATATTATAGTATTGTATGTTCACAGAGGGTTGTTGCTGTTTTTTAATCAGTACGGAGGAGCATTTAGCCATGTGCACGTACCCCCCCTTCCCAGAAAGCTGAAATAGGAAAAATTTTACCAGTTCTCCTGTCGTTTATGTATATAAAGTATTGCTATTTGTCATCTGCATGGGAAATATTAATATTTATTCCCTACCTTTTTGCAATGATTGAATATAGGTGGTGGATACTGTAATAAGCAGATTTCCAGGTACTGGGGATATAGAACTAGTTGACTGGAATGCTAAAATTCTCCTCACCTTCCCTTCATTCCTTGTCTCCCTGGATGCCTGAAACTGACTTCTGAATTTTCAGTAGGATTTATTTATACATGCTTGCCCTTGTTGGCTCATGTACCGGTATTTGAATATATTTCAATGCTGTAAGTCACTCTGAGGACATTTAAAGCACATGACCTACCCCAAATAATCTTGGAAACTGCAGTTAACCTCCCACAGAGCTACAATTCCCAGCACCCTTGACAAACTGCAGTTCCCAGGATTCTCTTGGGTAAGTCACATGCTTTAAATGTATGATGTATATTACAGCCTGAGACTCACCTGTGGAAAGTGACAAAATCAGTAAGTAATATAAAGTAGATTCATATGTGCAGAATAATAACTCTTGATGTGCTGACAGAACAAAGGCAACAGAAAGAAACCAGCAAAGGGAAGGAAGAAGGGCGCAGGGAGACTTGGGAGAAAATGTGGAGACTTAAAAGTTACCCTTAAAAGTTAAGAACATCAGGTCTTTCTAATGATCATTTACATAGCTTGTTTGATTTATAGTGCAGTTTACAGACATTGTGTTTTTGCTGACATAACAACA
This sequence comes from Darevskia mixta, assembly GCA_034641385.1. NCBI lineage: Eukaryota > Metazoa > Chordata > Lepidosauria > Squamata > Lacertidae > Darevskia > Darevskia mixta. The sequence goes on along the minus strand of JAWWNH010000173.1, from coordinate 12,384,189 downwards.
TAGTAAGACAGGCGCATCATTTTCACATTCCACAAGATAAAATATTGTTGTTGGCATCTGTTGGTCTCCAGAGAAAATGGAGTGTGCCTCTGGGGGTGAAGTCAATTGCTGTGTTAGCAGTAGCTCAGGGACCTCCCTGGAGCGCAAGCCTGGGCAGCGTATCTGAAGGTCTTGGGCTGCCCAGACGCCGAGTCCACCTCTCGGCCTTGTTGATGTGGCCCAGAGGAAAGCAGAGCAATACGTTTGACACCAGCTTGACTGCCGGAGTTGCCGTAAGGCATTTGTGGTGTGTGGGGTGTTAGGAGAGGAGTAGCAGACACGTTGTGCTCTTTCTAGGGTAGTTTGTCTACCTTCGACCCTCGTCTGCACTCAGCTCTCACCTGTGGCTCCTAGAAGCTGTCAGTGTGCAACAGCGGCCACACCCGGGAACGGCTTCGACTGGTTGGCTAAACCAGGCAAGGGTAGCCAATGGGTCTCAAACCCTCCATGAGCATAGCTGTCAACTTTTGGATTTGAAACTAAGGGATTTTTTCAAACTTTCGGATTTGAAAATAAGGGATGCCGCAAGGGCGGTGCAATGCACCAAGTAGCCTCGCCACCCTGCGCTCCAGAGGCTGTGCGCGGACGGGTGAGCGAAAGAGCGAGCGAGCGCATAGATGGCAGGCAGGCTGGCTGGCTGGTTGGGCGTGAGGGTCTGGCTGCACAAGGCATGCAAGCTCCGCCCTCAGTCGGTCTCAGACTCCTTATTGGCAGCCGAGCAACACAGCTGAGGAGCCTCCCTGGCCGGCAGGGAGGGAGAGGAGCTGCTTCCTTGGAAATCCGGGAAATTTAAGGGATATCAACAATCCGGGATAGCAGCGGGAAACAGCATTGGAATAAGGGAGTTTCCCACAAAAAAAGGGAGGGTTGACAGCTATGTCCATGAGTTAGGGACTTCTCCTGCATGTTAAGATAGGCTGCGGCAGATTGAGCAGGTGAGGCCAATAGTGGGTCCAACGGTCAAGAAGGTGTTTTCTGTACTTGCTGTAGAAGGAAGTGAGGAGCAGATTGGGCTTATCAACCTGGGAAGGAGAAGGAAACTCTGATCCTAAACCTCCACTGCATTATGGGATATCTTCAGGAGAGGAAAAGGGTAAGGAGTAAATCCTACACAAATCCGGAGTGGAGTGGAGATTTGTACACCTCCTTCCAGCAACTCCTGCAGATAAAATATATCTGCAGACAAATATATTACACGGACAATTATTAAGAATTATATTATGTATTAGTGCAGGGGTCAGCAAATTTTTTTTAGCAGGGGGCCAGTCCACTGTCCCTCAGACCTTGTGGGGGGCCGGACTATATTTGGAAAAAAAATAATAATGAACCAATTCCTATGCCCCACAAATAACCCAGAGATGCATTTTAAATAAAAGCACACATTCTACTCATGTAAAAACACGCTGATTCCCGGACCATCTGCGGTCTGGATTGAGAAGGTGATTGGGCCAGATCCAGCCCCTAGGCCTTAGTTTGCCTACCCATGTATTAGTGTATATTTTCTCTTATGGAATATTAAAGAGTTGTTTTCATGTTTGTAAACTCAAACTTAACTGTTGTCTTTTTAACGTCGTAGTTTGTTAATGAGAGTGGTACTTTTTCTGTTAGGTTATGTTCACAGACAAAGAAATAGTAGTAAATGAGGACTGTCCCAAGGCCCCATAATTAGACCAGAGCATTTTGGGCCTTGAATATGACTCTACGAGTTCAAATACCAGCTTGCGATGTTCTTGTTGCTCCCGTTTCATAGACATGTTCTAGTATTTGAGGACAAAAAAGAAAAAGAAGAAAAGGTTTGGGCGTGCCTACCTGTGCAACCGAGTGTTTTTCTCCCCCTTTGAGAATAAATAGGTGGAAATTTCCCTCTAATTTGATCTTTTCATCCCTCCAGTGTGTGGGTGGTTTGAAGCTATGCCAAGTTGTACCAAAAGTGCTATACATGAAAAAGAGTTTCAACGTGGCAAGACATGTCTGAGGTTGTTGAATTGGCCTGGGAAAGCTGGTTGTGGCTGATAGTAGTAGTGTAACTGGTAGAACTATCTTGGAAATGCTAAGGTTACATTGATTCTGTATGCATGCCATTGGCTTGAATTCTTTCCCAGTTCTCAGCAATCCCCCTCCCCCCATTGCACCTTTAAGATCATTATGCAAATATGTTTACACCTAACGGCAATCTTCTAGCCTGGCCACTTTTATTCTTTTAACACCAGAAGGTTGTTTTCCACAACAGTTTTTGAAACAGCAGAAAACCGATTCTTAAACTTTGTCAGAGAATGTGACATCAAGGGAGTTGTGAATTCAGACACTCAAGTTTATCTCCTTAAAGGTAAAGGGACTCCTGACCATTAGGCCCAGTCGTGACCGACTCTGGGGTTGCGGTGCTCATCTCACTTTATTGGCCGAGGGAGCCGGCGTACAGCTTCCGAGTCATGTGGCCAGCATGACTAAGCCACTTATGGCGAACCAGAGCAGCGCACGGAAACGCCATTTACCTTCCCGCCAGAGCGGAACCTATTTATCTACTCGCACTTTGACGTGCTTTCGAACTGCTAGGTTGGCAGGAGCTGGGACCGAGTAACGGGAGCCCACCCTGTGGCAGGGATACAAACCGCCGACCTTCTGATCGGCAAGCCCTAGGCTCTGTGGTTTAACATTCTCTCAAATACAAGTTCTGTCGATTCCCAGGAGAATATATATTTAATCAGTTCATATATATACAGTATAGGTGCTTTGTGACTGATCTGAAACCTAAAGTGGGTTGCACCAGCAACACTAATGCAACACAGAGAGAGAGAGAACGAGAAGGAAAGAGAGGAGAAAGTGATATCCAGGAGAGAGAGAAAAAAACTGGATCCCATGTAAAGGCTGTGATTGTGCTCGCCTTGATCTACTATTAAATTATATGGTCAGGGTAAATTGTGAAGTTAGGATTATGCCCTGCATGCGATCCCCACCTGACCACTATTTAAATGTTACATTGGCCTTCATCCAATGATCGCTTGCCAAAAAATATAACAGAATCCCAGCAACTGAGCACAACCTGCTTTTAAAAGGGTTAGGTGCTGTCTGTGCTGATTTGAAGAACGTTGGCTAGCTGACACGGAAGTGAATATCACGTCTTGGGGTGTTTCCAATCATCCTCAAAGCGAAAAGGATCTCTGCCTCCAGCCCAAATGTAAGTATGTTGGGAAACTATGAACAAGCTACTCAACCCTGTTTCCTGAACGTGGTTTTCAACCATGTTATTTTTGAAAAGTCTTCTTGTAATGCGGCTTCCGTATGCCTTGCTCTTTGGAGAAAATGAAAGGAACGGACTATTTCAGAGTAAGAACTGCAGAATTAGTTTAGACACAGTTTTTAAAACGATCATATTTTTGTTTGACATGAGATTTATTTTGCATTTTACTGCTATGTCTTGTACTATGACTCTAATAGTGCAATCCTATGTGTACTTCCTCAGATGTTAGCCCCAGTCTATCTAGTGGGCCTGCTTCCTGTGTTTAGGACTGCAAGACTAATTTTAGGAATAAGAGAGCAATCATCCTGATTTTACTTTCTTTATAAAATAAAAAAAATCCTTCCAGTAGCACCTTAGAGACCAACTAAGTTTGTTCTTGGTATGAGCTTTCGTGTGCATGCACACTTCTTCAGATACTTTCTTTATGAGAAATCACAGAAGGGCATGCAACTGTTTTCAGGATGGTACACTTTCTAATTTATAACCATCCTGGGATGAAAAGTTTTCTTCCACTTCTGTCCTAGGATGGTAGACTCTTGAGAATCTCAGCTCTGATTCTCAACTAAGCCTTCCAGCTCTAATTATTCCTGAAGCACGGCTTTCTAACACTCTGATGTGTTTCGGTTTGGAAAATGACGACAACAGTGTGGTTGTTCCTGACATTGAAATGTAGCTGGTTGTAGAAAGGTAAGACTCAGATCCATTGCCCCACCTACTTTTCCCCATCTCCAGCAGCAACATCCTGCTGATCAAAATCAAAACACTCGTTTTGGGGTCTTGGCCTCTTGCTGGTTTTTTGGTCCTGTGCGAGAGTGCAGAGACACACACAAAAAAAAGGAATATCTGATCAGAAACCAGGTTGGCTTCTGTAATTCCAGGATGTCCCACTCGAATCGGGACTGTTGAGTGGCATGCCATACTTACCAATGTTATGTGTTCCACACACTCCCCTCCATGAAAATTGGCCGCAAGGAAGCATGACCTTGGACCTGAGAAAATTTCCTCTCCTCTTGAGCATAGCTGTCAACCCTCCCCTTTTTTGCGGGAAACTCCCTTATTCCAATGCCGTTTCCCACTGCTATCCCGGATTGGTGATATCCCTTAAATTTCCCAGAATTCAAAGGAAGCAGCTCCTCTCCCTCCCTGCCGGCCAGGGAGGCTCCTCAGCTGCATTGCTTGGCTGCCAATAAGGAGTCTGAGACCGACTGGGGGCGGAGCTTGCATGCCTTGTGCAGCCAGACCCTCACGCCCAACCAGACAGACAGCCTGTCTGCCATCTATGCGCTCGCTCTTTCGCTCACCCGTTCGCACGCAGCCTCTGGAGCACAGGGTGGCGAGGCTACTTGGTGCCATTGGACTGCCCTGGCGGCATCCCTTATTTTCAAATCCGAAAGTTTGGGAAAATCCCTTATTTTCAAATCTGAAAGTTGACAGCTATGCTCTTGAGTCTGTCCGACTGATGAAGGAAAGGGATATCTAAACTCTAAAAACTGAAATCAAACGTCCTAAAAAGACAACACCCCACTCACAAAGTGGGTGCTGACTAATACACATCTCTTCTTGCAGATGTGGGCACAAGGGCCAGCTCCCAAATGTGGACTTGCACATGACCACACCATCACTTTTCTGGGCGAGCGAAAAACATTGCCACTTTAGAACCAATTCTCAGTGGTCCCAACTCTGCAGAATGAGCAAGAGAGGAACAGAATGCAACAGGGCTGACCTATCACATTTTGAAGTGAAATAATACACACCACCCCATAGGTAAGTGAAGTAATACATGCAGCCAGCTAAAGGGGGTGAAGCACAAGACCACTAAGTTTGAGGCCTCCCAAAGCCCATTACATCTAGAGCCTAAAAAGGTAGCCAGAATAAACTGGTTCAGGATTTCTGCAGATAAAGCTCTTGGTTTTGTTGTGTTTTTTAAAAAATACATTGGCAGAGAATGAAAATCCTCTCACTTTACTTAAGATCATCTTCCATTACAGATCCCAGGAAATCCAATGGAGGGGTGGCTGCGTGGTGATGGGGGAGCAATGTTAGCAGGCTAAAGAGAATGAACCCTGGAACTTGTTTGTATATGATAACGACATATTAGGATCCAGCTTTTGCTTGATTATCAAAAGGGGTGGAACTCCTATCAGCAATCGGCTATCAGATATCATTCTCTTTTATCACTGTACTTATCATCCCAGGCAATTATTCAACAATGGTAGACAAAGTCGGTCCTGATAAGCTAGGCAACATGTTTGCCATCCTCGAAACTAGCTCTGTGAACTGACTTTCTCTTACCATAATGTGCTTTTGGAATCAAGAATGAGTCACAGTGGTCACAATCCGATGTACTATGCAAGCTATTATTGCATTCTTTGCTTCATTTTCATCGCTGAGTCTTCCACCTATGCAAATATTGTTTTTCCGGTAAATCAAATGATGAATGCCAATTCATATGCAGCTATGAGTTTTTGTGTTCTTCAAACTAGGGTTGTAGCCACAGGGGCAGTGGGACATAGGTCTCCTCTGGGCACTCTAGGGCAATTTCTTGAATATGCCTGCAAGGGAGTATTCTGCTTCATGGTATACTGCCTCCCAATGTTTTCACCAATGTGGGTGGGTGGGGGGTTGTCAAGCACTTGCTATTTATTTTTCATTTTCATTAAAACAAAATTTTATTGGAACAAAATGGAAATCCAGAGTGAGTAATGAATAGAATACTGGATTTGGAGTGGGCAGGCCCCACTTTTCATTAGTCACAAATCTCACTGGGTGTCCTTGGGCCAGTCACTGGTAGGGCTTATCGACACTTAACTTTTGCCCTGCTCTTTCCAGACACAGGTCCATGCTCTGTGTCTGAGGACTCCTTTTTTTGCCCTAGAGCTTTCCCTGCGGAAACCCACTCAGTCACTAGAGCATGAGACTCTTAATTTCAGGGTCATGGGTTTGAGCCTCACATTGGGCGAAAGATTCCTGCCCTGCAGGGGGTTGGACTAGATGATCCTCGTGGTCCCTTCCAACTCTATGATTCTGTTATCTATTATCTTTAAAGCTGAATCGGAGCAGGAGGAAGAGTGCTTGGACATGGAGCTTTAAAACACGGAGGAAAGGTCAGTGTGGATACTCAGCTTAAGGTACTTCACAGGGTTGTCATGGATGAGACCACATGTACCCGGCTCTGCGATCGCTGTGGGAAAAGTGGAATACAGAGGCAATATTCATTTAATTAAAATATCGGTGTGTCACCTTTTCACCTCCAAGGCACCTGATGAAAGAGAAAATAGAGTCATGGTAAACAAACGTTTAAAAAGTGCAGGGATGTCTGATGAAGGAAAAGGAAGGTTAGTTACCGTATTTTTCCATGTATAACACGACCCCATATATAAGACGGCCCCTATTTTTGGGAGCCCTCAACAGTTGTTGAGCTTCTTTTGTAAGTTCGATGAGCTGTTGAGCAGCTTTTTGACGATCCCCCGCTCTGGCTGACGGAACTGGTGCTGTAATACACCGCATTCTGGTACTCACCAAATACTCTTCCTAAGCCGGGAAGAGTGAGTAAGCAAAGAGCTTGGATTTGATATCCCGCTTTATCGCTACCCGGAGGAGTCTCAAAGCTGCTAACATTCTCCATATACTAGAATGGTTCTAGTATATAAATTGTATACATTCTGTTATACATACGATATATACATGGCTTTATTTATCAGTTGGCTTTATTGACAGATTCTTAGTTCCTCATAAGAGTTTTTGATGTAACTTTCACTCTATCTTCAGCCATTGTGTGGTGGTTTTTTGTTGTTCTCGGTTTATATTATCACCACCGTGATACTGTATGCTGTTTGTGTTTCTCCTGCCCCTTACCACCACAACATTTGGAGACAAAAAATCATTGACTTTATTTTTACTACTACCTGCCTTCTATCCTGAAAGCAAAGGACTTGGAGCTATGGCTGAGAGTGGCCCTTTCCCCACCAAAGTGGGCTTTGCTCTCGTCTTGCAAAGTGAGTGGTGATGAGTCATTATGACCACAATTAAATAAGACTTTCCTGCGTCACAGCCAGTGCAAGCTTCCTTTGTTCTCTCCAGTGTGCACTTTGCTCTATATAAGAATTCAAATATAACCCGCTAATGAGGTTGTTCTTTTTCAGTAAGCTTAGCTTCTCACAGTCCTTTCTAGCTTACTGAACCAAATGATGATTGCATCACTGAGTTTAAATGTTCTGCTAAGGGCCAGTTCATACATGCTTTGGTGCTACCGAGTCCCGATAGTCCCTACATGGAATTATAATGGTCCCTATGATCTTAGGCAGGGGTTGCCAACCATTTTGGACTAGTGGGAACATTTCAGGTTTTGAGCTTGTGCCAGTTACAAAATGGCTGCCAGCAGGTATGTGTCATAACACAACATGGCTGCTGTATGGGGTGAGGGAATGGCATAACTCAAAATTAGACCATTTGCTGTCATTGTTGCTTCGCAATGTTATGCTGGGCGGGGGGACATGCTCACTGAGATCCCTGGGCATTGTACCCCCACTTCAAGTATCAGCCTATCTATCAACTCTTTCTATTGCTAGTCATCGTTTCACTTTTATTAAAGCACGGTTTAATGTATTCCCCTCAAACGTCCTTTTTCATAGATTTTCTAGGGGCCAAGTTTCGGTCTTATGTGCCTGTGATAACCGTTCGATTGAATCTCTTCATCACATAGTGTTTGTCTGCCCCTTGTATTCTGCCGCCCGAAAGACTCTATTACTTCCATTAACTCAAAAATTACTGGGGTATTTGGAAGAGTCTCACCTTGCTCTTCTGTTGCAAGATTCAGACTCGATTATAAGACCAACATATGGCAAAATTTCTGACATCAGTTCTGACACTTAAGAAACGCAATGGATTGTTATATACAGCTTGAAATTTTAATTTAATTTTTATCATATTTTATTCAATTGAGTATCCCTTTTAATCTATTTTACTGTTAGCAATTGTAAACCAGACTGTGCTGTTTCTGTTTTTGGTTGTTATGTCTATGGGCTTAAAGCCGAAATAAAAGTTGAGTTGAGTTGAGTTGTCATTGTTGCTTCCTCGCATCCAGTGGGCAACCTCATGCTTACCATCACAAGTCAGCTATGCCCTGCTGTTATTCCACATGCCAACCCTGAAGAATTTAAAGGAAGTCAGTGTTGCCCCCACCAGTTCCTAAAATTGACTGGCAAGAACTCCTTCCAGACTGTAGTTCCTTGTCCATGATGGAGTCTTCTACTGTCAGTGGACATTGATGAATATACGCAGGAAAAGTAGAAATGTTGTTCTTCCTTTCATCATTAGTTATCATGCTGGTTTATATGCTTTTTAATCACTGACCCTTTGGGACTGTTGTTTACATGGGTTTTTGTATTTCATACCCTTTCTCTCTCTCAGTATATGTATATATTTATATGTGTTTTTTTTTGAGACTGAACTAGGAAGACAAAATCAATCAAGGACCAGCAAAGAAGCAAAGATTGTCCTCTGTTGCAGACATAGAGCAAAATTTATCTTGCACCCTCAATGCAGGGTTTTTTGGGGTTGCAATTTCTTTTATAGTAAGCTTTACCTTTACCTTTCCTGTACCTATAGACTGAGGTACAGTCCCATTCAGTATTGTGTTTGGAAATTGGGACTACTCCAGAATTCTAGTTATCTGGAAAAGTACAAAACAACACTGTTTACTTGCAAAAAGATACCAATCAGTGACATAAGCCTGAGAACTGGAAATATTTCTCATAAGAGACCAGTGCAAGTCAGTTCTTGCAGGACTTCCCCATCTAAACTCCTGCAATTGAGTTGCTCTCAGAGAGAAAAATTGTGTCATTTGGACAAATCTCACTGGGTTGCTATTTAATCCATCACCATTACTAATTGACCTCATGCTAATACATGAGGAATCCTTTTGTGCTCATTGCATACCAGGTGCTATGAGGAAACATCACATAGAAAGAAGATTCTGTTTAAGGCATACAGTTACATTATTTCCTACAGAACATGACAAACAAGGCAGGTGCTGAGGCAGGCGATAAGGGAGAGGGAATAGTTTATATATGCCTGCTGAGAATACTCCGTGTAGTCAATAATTTCGGCTATACCTCCAGGACGTTAAAGAAGGAAACATTGTGTCATAGGTGGAGAAATTAGTAATCAGTGCTGGGGTGGAGCAAGCAAGGGCCTAGGCTACAGGAAAATGAAGGTCTAAGGAAAGAATGAAGGCCCTGGGAGCCAAAAGAAGTTACCAAATCAGGACAGGTGATTGAGGCAAGGCAAGGAAATTTTTTATGCAGGAATGGTATTGCCTAAAGGTGCGAAGTGGACCAAGAATAGAAATTTATTGTGGCTATAAGCCCATATAAATATATCAACATCAACATCAACATACATAAAACAAACCATATAACACAGAAATACGGAGATACTACAGTAGCAGAATATCATACCGTCAAAAGTAACCATCACCCAGAGATATTAAAACTGCAATCTAAAAAGGAAAAATGGCGAAAGACCTTTAGTAGTTATGTAATTGGCCATTTCTCCTTTTTTGGGACAAAACGGATTTTAAGAACCTTGCCACCTGCAAGGTTATGTAAGGATCATTGTCTTGCAAGATTAGGGTAAGATGATACTCTGCTGAAGTACCAATCATTTTCTGAATTATTGGTCTTAGTAAATTTGCCCGGGCATCTCTGTGCAGAGGGCAAGAAAAGATTATATGATAAAGTGATTCCGTCGACTTATTGTCACAGAAACATAGAGCAGAAACTAGACCTTTGGAGAATCTATGTCTCAGAATGTTAGAAGGAAAGGCATTAAACCGCGCTTTAATAAACGCAAACCGATGGGATGCAGTGACGAGAGATGATAGGTATGCTGGAACGTGATGTGAAGGGGTAATGCCAATGTTCTGAGGCGAACAGACACCCCCACCCAACATAGAGTTGCGTTGAAACTAAAGGTGCGAAGTGGACCATCTCAGGCAGCAGATTTTGGGTATCCTTAAAAAAACAGCACATTCCCAGTTATTTATTATTCTGTAACAACTGGGGCCTGTAAAATGTTGCATTTGTGCAGTGTTCCAGCCAGTCAACAATGGCTGCTTCTGAGATATTCCATCCCATTCCCCAATTCCCGCTGTTTTTCTGCCCCCCCCAATACCCGCTCAGTGTATGTTCAGTCCTTATGTTCAGTCCTCATGGGGCTGTTTTGGGTTTGGTGTTCTTGGGTTTTTTAAATCAACTTAGTCTCTTCCTCCCCTCCCTGGCTGCAAATATTTTTTGTTCTTCTGTAAACCTCAGGGTTGTCTTGAGCATGCTGATATCCTCCTCTTCTTCCTCTAGGCTCCACTGGGGCTGCAGTCATGTCAACACTCACATGCTGAGTTTGCTATTAGAGGGCGTGATCATATTTATTCCTTAATTGTAAATTAGGGACACCAGCATGCCCTTAACTATCTCTACGTTTGTGGCAGATTAAAGCCCTCAATATTCGAGGACAGAACCACCAGCAGGTATTTATTATGGAAAATATTATTACTATTATTAAGATGGCCGTAATGCAAATCCTGAGACTGTGGGGAAATGTTAAACACGAGGAGTTGATTTATATCTCTTATAGCAATGTTTATTCACACCAGTCTAAACTATCCTTTGCATTTTAAAGCAAGGACTTTATGCACACCTAGGACTTAGATGTGCATAACTGTTTTGCCTGCCACTTTCTGTGCAAAACTAAGCTATAACAGCTTCTTTGGAATGATCATATGTGGTTTGCAACACAGGGAACCTGGGACGGCACATAGGAAATCTTTACTGAAACATTCCACTAATAATTTGCAGTTATTCGGTCAATTGCTTTGGGAGCATGATAAAGCAACTTTGCATGCTGAAATGTAAACATGGCATTTCCCAGGTTTAGAAACAGCTCATAATCATACTCTTGGATGATTTGTGAAATGTGGAAGTTGGTTCCCAGACTTGAATTTTTCTCCTGAAATTAGACTTCCTGACCACTTCTCAACATTTGAACCCAAGTAGGCCAACAGCAGAAGACAATATTTTTAAAAGATTTTTGTGAAATACTGAATTGATTCCCAACCAAATTTTATTTCTCATTTTTATTTTTATCCTTGAGTACATGTGCTGCATCGTGAATAACTTTGAGAACATAAGTAACTTAGACAACACTGAGGATCACAACTTTGGAAAATCAGTTCACTGTCCTGTTTAATAGTAATCTGCTTGGTTTCTTTAAAAGGATTTTTCTGTCCTTGTTCTCATTTGCGTACACCACTGCCTTTTAGCCTAAATTGGACTAAATTCATATGTGTTTGCTTACATGCATTTTCAGTACATTAATGCACGACTTACCATCATAAAGTCATCCGCAAAATCATCTGTGAGGTGCTAGACAGTAGGATCAAATGACAGTATGGGAAAGTGAGGTTCATGAATTTTTCCATCAGGGAAGAGGGAATAGCACAAACAAACAAACAAATGTGACTAGCAACAGAGAACAGGACCAAAGGTTCTAGTAGATCTGGTGACTTAACAGTGGCAAGGCCTGGCTAGACCGGAGTCATTATGCAACTAACATCCCCTCACTGCAAGGATCTACACTTGTCAAGGAATGTCCACCCTTCTTCTCCCTACATGCAGTCTCTAAATCTGTCAGAGTGGTTCCCCCAACCATATGGAGCAATCCGGAAGAGGAGAGGGGGAAAGTTCCATTGTGCAAGCATACATCCGTCTACTGACGGGACATGTCACTTGGAAGCTACCCCTGCTCTGTGAAACCTGTATTCCAGATCTACCCCTTGGTTTGTGCTTAATGGGAAAACCTGCTGCCCATCTGTGTGTTGACCTTGTATTCAGACAATGTCTTTCCAACCACTACTGAGGCGCCCCATTTTCCCCCTGGCTCCCTACACTGCCTGCTCTTAATTAATTTCAGTGCTGCTACAACAGAGCTTCACAACTGCCCCTGCCCCTGCCCCTCCCCCAATCCAAAATATCAGGTTAACAAACCTGAATTACACTTCAAGGTTGTCATATGCTACCTCCCCCCTCCCTTCATCAAGATAGGGATAACAACACTGGACGACTTTGCAGGGTCAGTGTAACCCATACTGTGCCCGCTACCATATGGATACAATAATAATTGCTCTGTTAATGCCCGTGCAATCTTTAAGACTTGGAAGAAATTTGCATCTTGGGGTAAAACAAGTCCTGATTTAGAAAGATTGTGTGCTCCTGTAACTTTGCTGCTACTTTTTTGTTTTTGAGTTGATACAATACTCCCCCATCACATTAAAATCTTGGATTTTAGGTCAGGCAGTCAATTCCACACCAGGGAACGGCCAGCAGAAAAGGCTGATAATCTAGAAGAGTCGAGATCATGGGTGTTTCACTCTTGCTTTTGCTGTCTCTCATTGGCTAGATCTGCTTTCCTAAATGTCACTTACTGGTCCGACTTCATAGAAGAAGAAGAAGAAGAAGAAGAAGAAGAAGAAGAAGAAGAAGAAGAAGAAGAAGAGTTTGGATTTGATATCCCGCTTTATCACTACCCGAAGGAGTCTCAAAGCGGCTCACATTCTCCTTTCCCTTCCTCCCCCACAACAACCACTCTGTGAGGTGAGTGAGGCTGAGAGACTTCAGAGAAGTGTGACTAGCCCAAGGTCACCCAGCAGCTGCATGTGGAGGAGCGGAGACGCGAACCCGGTTCACCAGATTACGAGACTACCGCTCTTAACCACTACACCACACTGGCTCTCATTGATTGGCTAAAGGTGAAAGAAGGTGAGTTGCTTTCAAAACAAATGTGAATAAAGTGCTTACAGATTTGGCCCTATATCCCAGCTTCTACAAATGCTAGAAATTTGTTAATTCTTTCTTTCTTTCTTTCTTTCTTTCTTTCTTTCTTTCTTTCTTTCTTTCTTTCTTTCTTTCTTTCTTTCGAAAGCTGGGTATGTGGGAGTTATCATCATAGCTGTCAACTTTTTCCATTTTTTGCAGGAAATTCCCTTATTCCGAATAGGATTCCTTGTGAGAAAAGGGAAAGGTTGAAAGCTATGGTTATCGTTCATCCAGGCGGCTCAACTGCCCATGATGAGGGTGAGGACTGTAAGGGCAGGGAAGGAGGAGAAAGAAAATGGCACAGCAAAACAACATTGCAACAATGTGAATGTGTCTGTAACAAGTGCCAAAAAAACTACCAAAAACAGAAGGCACTTTTGACACTCACGAAAACAAACTTAAAACGAGGCAAGTAGTTTCAGCTCACTCTTAATTTATATCCCCTTCATTCCATAACAAAATCCTCCCTTATGGTTTTAGGATTATCTTCACAAAGAAAATGCATAAGGTTTGGTCTACAATCAAGCTTGTTCATGAGTCATCCTCTTGACATGTGGTGGAATTTTCATGCTAATAAGCATATTTTAAGATTGGATCCTTAGGATCAGATCCTTATGAATGTCTTCATTCAGCACAGCACGTATTAGCACAAACAAATGCAAGCCACAAATCTTTGGGAATATCTTTAGCTGAATTTTTTTTTTGAGAAACTATCTGTTGATACTTTATTTTATCACCCAGTGAGCCGTGTGCATTTGGCAGCAAAGGCTGCTTTTGCTTTAGGGAAAAAAATTACATTAATATTGACTTGATTGTCTGATAAAAGCAATGCTACAAAAGAATATTGCAAAACCTCAGAGGTTTGGCATGTTTTTCTATGTGGGTGGAAGAGTGTGCTGTAGCCAAGTAAGAATGAATCATGAGCCTCTAACATAAAGGAAAAAAAATACTAGAAGATATAGTTTTTTAAAGGATGACAGCTAAAACAACAAAGTTTGTAGGCCTATGCATGTACATGCAACATAAAGAGGCTGATATAATAATGGTGCAAGATGAGACATCTTTGGCAACAATGTGCTTTTTCTTTCCTGGTTCTGCAGCTTTTTTAAAAAAATTCAGTACGTGATATGAGAGTGGTTTGCTTTTCAGACACCAGACTATCTCCTGTTTAACCAAAGTGCGCTCAGATGGACACTAGTGAATGGTCCAGGAGAACCTGTTGCGATGTCGAAGCTACATGAGCACAGGCCTGACCAGTGCGTGAATAAGAAACCGCACGTAAGCTGCTCTGAACTTTCAAAGGAAAAGAGAGCTGAAGAGGAGAAGGCTTAAGGGTGGGGAAAGCAGATGTATACATCTGCACAGTTGTCCCCTGACATGTTTTGAGGCTGCGCTGATGATCTTTCATCCTTTGGAACTGCTAGTGAGGCAGAGGGGCAACTGGTCCCAGTAGCAAGAGACGGCTTTGGGGTCCTATATCAAATCTCATAGACCCCTGTTTGTTACCCTTCCAGTTGGCTGCCTCCCGTCAATGGGGAGCTCCTATTCTGAGAGGCATAACCTTCACTGTTGTTGTTGTTCAGTCATTCAGTCGTGTCCAACTCTTCGTGACCCCATGGACCAGAGCACGCCAGGCACGCCTATCCTTCACTGCCTCTCGCAGTTTGGCCAAACTCATGTTAGTAGCTTCGAGAACACTGTCCAACCATCTCATCTTCTGTCGTCCCCTTCTCCTTGTGCCCTCAATCTTTCCCAACATCAGGGTCTTTTCTAGGGAGTCTTCTCTTCTCATGAGGTGACCCCTTCATGGATCACTGCCTTGTCGTGGCGAAGGGGCTTGAATTACTCAGGGAAGCTATGGACAGGTCAAGATGGACAGGTCATAGTGGAGAGTTTGGACCAAACGTGATCCACCTGGAGGAGGAACTGGCAAGCCACTCCAGTATCCCTGCCAAGAAAACTCAATGGACAAAGACAACAGGCATAACCTTCACAAAGAGAGGCAAATCCCCACTGCAGTCCTTTGCTCTCAAAGTCTCGGAGGCTCCACACAGACTAAAGATGGCGTGGTGCTTGGCAGGGAAACCAACTCCCTGTTGCATGATTGGCTTACATGCAAGAGTGAAGATTGTCTGAATAAGGGGAGGGCGGGGGACTTATCTTACAAAGGTGTTTGCTTTGTTTCCAGAGTTAACTCTACTATCCAATGCCACTTTAGTGGAGCCCTGCATCCCTCCCTCCTTTAGCCCAGAGCTAAGCTTTTGGGCCACCACAAGCCACGCCAACAGTCCAACCAACCCAAGCT
The DNA here is from genome assembly GCA_034641385.1 of Darevskia mixta. Classification (NCBI taxonomy): domain Eukaryota; kingdom Metazoa; phylum Chordata; class Lepidosauria; order Squamata; family Lacertidae; genus Darevskia; species Darevskia mixta. The sequence continues at coordinate 12,368,738 of JAWWNH010000173.1, read as the reverse complement.
GTGCTAAACCTTTTGGCACACAGACTTTTTCACATTCGGAAAGCGAATGCAGGAAAGCGAAAGCCCCTCAAGATTTTGCACAGGCAAACATCACTGTCTGGTCAGGGGTGGTGGTGTCTTAGCTGAATTTAAGATAAGTTGGCCAATGGTGGTAGCGATGGTTGTTGTTGTTGTTGTTGTTGTTTTGAAAGAGTGCAATCTTACACTATCAGCTGGCCCAGTGCATTTCAATTCTCTTCCTGGTGCTTTGGCAATCCTGGCAATTGCATACCCTGGACCCATGAAGTAGTATGCAGTTCAAGAGATACATCTAAAGATTATTTGAAAAACTCACAGGGCGTTCTAGCAGGGTGGATGAATTGGTTTCTTGGTTTCTCCAACCTTAATTTCAGTTTGCCTCACCTCTGCATCAGTTTGTGAATTTCTTTTTAAAAAAGTTCTCATGAAAATCCACCAGTGTTTTCCTGTCAGAGTTTCTCCATATTTTTGTATGAATTTTGCCTAACAGATATATTTTTGCAACCAATTATGTTCAACGCAATTCCTTTTTTTAAAATGTTAATTTCACTAATATATGCAGTCTTATGTACACCTTCCTCTAATAAACTTTGTGTACTTGTGTTATGGTTTGAGAATTGCATCACAGAACTCAGAGAAGTACACATTTTGCAGAACAGCTGTATTTCATTTCGGGAAGTGTGAATTAGGCAGGTTGCAAATCTAATTTCTCTCCCATCTCTAGATTTTGGAGTGTGCAGTTTAGACACTTTGAAGACAGTCCTGCTTGCCTGTCCTGAGTTGCAGCCAGGCTTCATGTTTTCAAAAATTGGGAGCAACCATTTTTCAACCAGCTATGGATTTTGGAGTTTGTTCTTTCTCGGTGGAACTTTTCTTGCACATTAAAGAACTGGAAAGTTAGAAACCACTTTGTAAACTTGAACATTGAGCTGTCGAACTAAATATGGAAAAGTTAAGTGAGCAACAAGCAAAGGGATTTTCTTTTAAGAGTTAAAAGGGAGCACGAGTATCAGAATAAATGAGCCGGAGCTGCCAATTAGTAAGTCTAGGGTAGCGATCAGAACATTTCTCACCACCAGAGAAGTGAAATTCTAGAACATTCCCCCTAGAGCCACTGGAGTAAAGGAACTCACTCACTTTGAAACAGAGTGAGTTAACACTTATGAAATATACTGCATGGAGACTTTTCATCTTATGCCTGACTGACTAATAGATTGGCGAAGGGAAGGCGGGGGGGAATCCTCCTTCTTTGAGGTAACTCAAGTGGGATATTGGATAGTAGTAATTAAAAATGCTAATAATATATTTTCCCTGAAATGAAGAGGAGGGGAACACCTCTTTCTTTCATGTTCAGAATCAAAGTGATTCCCCATGGTTTTTTGTTTGTGTGTGTGGATGGCAAGAAATTTCTCCTCAGAACAGATTGGCTAGTGGGTGTTGTGCCCATCCCCTCCCTTCCCTGTGGAGTACAATCTGGCTGGGTTGCTTGAGCTTCCACAGCATGTTTTGTGTTAAGCAATGACTAGTCTTACAAACACCTCTAGCATAGCACTCTTCAATCCCACCTGCTCTTGATTTGTGGCCTGTTGTATAACCTGGCCCTAGCCTGAAATATGACCTAATCTTCTAGGGATTCTTGGGGAATCTTCAGGTCAGGAATTCCAGTTCTTCAGTCCTGTAATTATATGGGCTATCAATGCACCCAGAGGCAGACAGAAGTTTCCTATCGAGTGCATACTCAGGTTTGAGCCATGGACAATCTCATCTATCTGGAAAGTGTATTGTTATGAGCTTGTGGGTACCAGACTCTCCTGTGTTGTGAGTTTGTGGGTGCCAGACCTTTTAACCCCTGGATTCAGCAAGTGTTAAAATATAAGCCAGGTTAGTTTCCTCGTAAGGAAATCGCCTGGGTAAGGAGCCATTAAGAGAATAAAAGAGAGGGAGATGAGCCATTAACAAAGCAAAGGCTCTAGGCCAGACCTCAGATAAAAGACAAAGACAGAGTACTATTGGTCCCTAGGGCATTAAAAGTCAGGGTAAGATCTCAGTACAATATTGTAGCATATCATAGGACATCATGACATCCTTCTCTGAACGTGCTCAGTGGACCTCAGAATAATGTCAGAGAAGAAAAATGCAAAACCAAGAGGGGAGGAAGAAGATTGAGTGGGCTTGCTTTGAGCCCTTAACAAATAATAATAATAATAATAATAATAATAATAATAATAATAATAATAATAATTTTATTTGTACCCCGCCCTCCACGGCTGGAGCCGGGCTCAGAGCAGCTAACATCATATAAATAAAACAATATGCATAAAAACAAGCAATCCATCGATTAAAATGCATCCCGAAATTAATTCAAATAAATTAAAATTAAAATTAGTAAAGGTAAAGGTAAAGGTAAAGGGACCCCCGACCATTAGGTCCAGTCGTGACCGACTCTGGAGTTGTGCACTCATCTCGCATTATTGGCCGAGGGAGCCGGCGTACAGCTTCCAGGTCATGTGGCCAGCATGACAAAGCTGCTTCTGGCGAACCAGAGCAGCGCACGGAAATGCCGTTTACCTTCCCGCTGCAGCGGTACCTATTTATCTACTTTCACTTTGACGAGCTTTCGAACTGCTAGGTTGGCAGGAGCAGGGACCAAGCAACGGGAGCTGACCTCGTCGCGGGCATTCAAACCGCCGACCTTCTCATCGGCAAGCCCTAGGCTCTGTGGTTTAACCCACAGCGCCACCCGCGTACCCCCAAAATTAAAATTAGAACTGAACAAATGACAATCCTCAGGTTAAAATTGAAAGTGGTTAATACTCGCCAGGACCAAATGTTTCCACTGATATTATTTTAATGTATTTTGATATTTTAATGTATTTTGATATTTGTTGGAAGCCGCCCAGAGTGGCTGGGGAGACCCGGCCAGATGGGCGGGGTACAAATAATAAATTATTATTATTATTATTATTATTATTATTATTATTATTATTATTCTTAGGACCCATGAGTGGGCTGGCTCATTGGAACCCTGAATTAGAATATTCCTGTTAGGAGCCCGGGTGAAGATGTACTGCAACATTTTGTGACAGGGTACACTAGTAATTGACAAAGATTTTGCTGCAATCTAATTCTGGTCTGTAAGTTCTCCTGCTATAGTATCTGCAGAAACTTCAAACCAACCCCTTTTTGCTCAATTCTTCAGCAGTTAATCTTGAGACAGAAATAAAGCAAACATTTAGCGCAGCAGTATTATATTTGGGAATAGGCATATTGCCCATAGATCATTAACCCACTTGACCACCTTGTATTCCGTCAGGAGCACCATCTTGTTCAAAGGATCATCAAGTACATATTTGGAAATCCAGCTAAGGAACGAGGAATCTAGCTATCTTCCCTCCCTTCCCTCCTCCCTCCAACCTCTTGGGAGCTGCAAACTGGTTGCTAACTTCTCTGTCAACAAATAATAGCATTTGCATTCTTCATAGGTACGGTGATAGTATTGGACCTACTTGCGTTATATCTTATGAGGTAAATGTTTCCTCAGAAAAAGGCTTTTTGATTCCTTCACATGGGGGCGGACACATGAGCGGAAGACAGTGGTGGAGTGTATATGTCTGTTATGGTCATGATAAGATAAGATAACAGAAGAGTAAATCTTTCTGCATGCTTCATGTTTCTATCCAGAATGTGATGAATTGAAAACAGTGATTTTTTTTTTTAAAGCATTGTGAAGACAGCTTTAATTTCTGTAGCTGTCTTTTACTGCCACTCCCAGAGGAATGGCACATCTATAGCACATGAATATACATGTTCTTAGTTTGAACAGGTGAGGTCTTTGCATGGAAGGTCACCTCAGGATGGCTGCACCATCAAGTGACGATTTGAATGTGCAAATGACACATCCCTGGACACACATCACAGAAACAGCTTTCATATTGTCTCAAAGTCAGTGGATTTAGTTTGTCTACACGTCAAGCGGAATGAGGGAGCAGAATCCTGAGATGATAAAAGCGGACTGTACCTGTACACAGGTGAGGGGGGAAGTAGATGGGTGCCATTTTTGAACAAAGCATCTTGTTTTAAAGAGATGTTTATTAAGTTTTTAAAAGCAACAACATACCAACAAAACAAACAATAAAGAAACAAGCAGCAATGTTTGTGTGGAGCACATTATTGCTGTTGGAATAAAATAAACAGAAGCTGGGAAGCACACTTTTGCAGACATTGTAATGAAATAGATTCCGCAAAGGGAGATTTTGGAAGTAATAAGGTAGCCTCATCACAAAGAAGCATGTGTTATTGGGGGGCTAGGTAGCACACTATTTTTATTCATAAAGCATATAAATGGTGCCCATAAATAATAATAATAATAATAATAATAATAATAATAATAATTATTATTATTATTATTATTATTATTATTATTATTATTAAATTTATACCCCATGGCTTACAACAAAATATTAAAAATACAACAAAACATCAAACATTAAAAACTTCCCCAAACAGGGCTGCCTTCAGATGTCTTCTAAAAGTCAGATGGTTGTTTATTTCCTTGACATCTGATGGGAGGGCGTTCCACAGGGCAGGCGCCACTACAGAGAAGGCCCTCTGTCTGGTTCTCTCGCAGTGAGGGAACCACCAGAAGGCCCTCGGAGCTGGATCTCAGTGTCCGGGCTGAACGATGGGGGTGGAGACGCTCCTTCAGGTATACTGGGCTGAGGCCGTTTAGGGCTTTAAAGGTCAGTACCAACACTTTGAATTGTGCTTGGAAACGTACTGGGAGCCAGTGTAGGTCTTTCAAGACCGGTGTTATGTGGTCTCGGCGGCCGCTCCCAGTCACTAGTCTAGCTGCTGCATTCTGGATTAGTTGCAGTTCCCAGGTCACCTTCAAAGGTAGCCCCAAGTAGAGAGCATTGCAGTGGTCCAAGTGGGAGATAACTACCGGTAGTCGTTTCGTAACAACTCTTTGAATGCTCCTTAGAATCCGGACAAGGCAAAGCCCCTCACTTGCTCAGACCAAGCCTGCTGCAGACTTCCAGTGTTTGGCTTTTTATATTTATTGCAAACTTTCTGCTCTGTTTATACCCTCACTAGCTTAATCTTCATGGCTGGAGTCTTATAAGAGTCACATCCACCCCCACATCCTGCATTTCCTCATATTAAAGCAGAGCGTAGACAATGAGGTACCTTTTGCATCGGGATAAATTTTCATAACTGAAAAATGAGGATTTCATGGATGGCATGACTCAACCGCCCACTGCAAGTGTGAGTTGGCTATGGTCTTTGTTAAGGGACGGGCGATAGCCAATTGTATGCGGGTGTGTGAATGAACTGTGTTACGGATGAAAAAGAATAGGGAAAAAAGCATCAATTTCCTTTTGTGGGCCTTCTTGCATAATACAGGCACAGTCCTGTATTATGTTAACGCTGTTCTGGCTACGACCACGTTAGCCTCCTCAGATTTGATGTGTACAATTGTTCTCTATTTGATCTGTATGCAAGCACTGCAACATTTAATTGATTTATCAATTAGATTAAAAAAACTTTCATTTGTCTGAAATGGTGTCACCGATTAACTAGGTGGCAGATCTCTCTATTTCTCTCTATACAACTGCAGATGAAAAGCTCTATTTTAAGAGAGGCGTTCTTCATTTGATCTAATATACAGGGTTGGCCCTACCATTAGACACACACAGAGAGAGAGCTGCTTCAGGTGGCAGAAACTGTTGAGCAGGGTGTGGCAGAGAGGTGTTGGAGGCTAGAGCATTGTGCACCACACTGCCGTAGGTACAGCAGAGGTAGCCAATTTTGAAGTATGATTCAATTACCGGTCTAGTTAGCTGCTTTACAAAGAATTGGGATGAGGATGGTGGGGTGATATATTGTCTTTTACCTCAGGCAGGGAAATATCTTGTTCCAAGATACTAGTGCTAAGATTATGCCTCTCATAACACAAATGTGTTGTACCTTGGCACAGTTGGTTCTGTGCTGTTTTTGTTGTGATTGTATTTTTTTTAAAAATAAGATCATATATATATATAGAGAGAGAGAGAGAGAGAGAGATTTAATTCTATTAATGTTTAATTGTTTTTTAAATGATTGTTTTTCTCTCTCTATGCTTTTAGCTGTTTTTATTTTATCTGTAAATCATCTGGAGCCCCTGTCAGGGAATATTTTAATAATACATCCAAACTCTGCTCATTCATTCTCCTAATTCTTCTCTGTGAGTTCTCTTATACCACTCAACCTTTCGCCCTCCAGATGTTGCTGAACTACGACTTCCATCATCCCTGATCGCTGACCAGGAAAGGAGTCCAAAAACATCTGGAGAGCTATAGGTTCGCCATCCTTGGTCAACCTGGTCAGTCCCTTCTGAGCTGTTTTGATGCCATGGCCATCAAAGGTATTAACCAGGTTAAGCTGAATGTTCCCTAGCAAACACATTTGACATGAAAAAGGAACTGAGTGGGTGTGTTTGCCCAAACCCCTCAAGCCTCACTTTCTCAATCCTCTCACATTACTTATCAGCCAGGTATTATTAGTCTCATTTCCACTCTTCCTCCAGGTTACAGTGACGCCATGTAGCCAATCAGATGATGTCACCAAGAGCAAGCACTGAGGGCCTTGCTCTCATCCTGAATTAGCTTCAGAGACATCATCATGCAGCCAATTCTGACTGAATAAATGATGATATCACTACTATTAGGAAGAAGGAGTGACGCTGGAGGCAACACTCAAGTCTGGTAGACCTTCATCTCATTGGACATCAGCATTACATTCTACCATATCCTTTTGAAGAGGTGAGCCATTGCCTTAACTGCCTTGCCAACTTGAACAGTAAATGCCAACATTCACAAAATGTCTGACATGTACCCTAATATATACTCAGATACGATTCTCCACGTTCCATACTAAGTATATGAGCAGTATCTGTGATGCAGCTCACTTTTTCTGTTAAAAAGTAATAAACAGGCAGGGTAGTGCTATGGAAAAAAACCCTCTCTCTGAGTGTATATAATTGAAGGTGTGCTATTAAAACCAAAGACATTTCCTGAAAGTTCAAAGGAGAGAATTGCAGCGTCTTAATGCACAGCTCTTTTTTTTTACTGCCTTATAAATCGGGGTGTTTCTTTCAGCCATTAACTTTTGTCATGCTAACTCAAGACTGCAGCAATACGGCTGCGAAGGAAAGAAACGGAGAGATTTGATTCTCTGCCCTCATAGAACACCAGAGAAAGTTCATCTCAAGCCCAGTTCATTCCTCCGCTCACTGGGGTTGAGAAGGAACCCCATCCCATCCCCACCCTGCTAGACCACTGGTTTTGCGGCTTCAGTCCCTGGGCCACTTCCATTTAAAAGGGACAGATAGCGAGTGGTGCAAATTATCCCTGACCGCGGCCCAGAGGAACTGCTGCCAGTCGGAGTAGATATTAGACAACACTGAGCTAAATGGATAAACAGTCTGCGGTGGCCTAAGACAGCTGCCTCTGTTCCTAACATCTAATGCAGAGGCAGACCTTGGTAATCTTTGCTAATATGGCGCCATGAGCAAGTCCAAAATTTGGCACCCCCAAATGGGTTTTCTCAATTGTCCCGTTGGCTCTGTGCTCTGTGTGGGGGAACTGTCCATACCATCCTTAATCCAGCACTTATCGAAGGGTTTGCCCACTCTATACCTTTAAAGCACATTCTTTCCCTCAAAGAATTCTGGGCACTGGGAATTGTAGCTTTGTAAGCGGTACCCAGAAGGTACAGTACCCAGAATTCTTTGAGGGAAATAATGTGCTCCGAATGTGCATTCAAGCTGCAGTGCATACGAGTGTTTTAGAAGCTCTAAATCACTGTGCAACTTTTCTAGATTTCTTACAAATCAGCAGCAAACAACGAAACAAACTTCAAAATAATACAAAACAAAGCCGGCACTTATATTAAGAACATAAAGTCTTATTCCCAAAATCCGTGCAGGCAACACTTATCCCATATGTTTATACTCTAAAACGCATCATTACGTGGAGGCAAATAGTCATAGTTGGAAAAGCTGGTGAGGAAAACAGAGGGGAAGAAGCTCTTTTTAGAGTCTAACTCTTCAGTAACACCACGCAAATGTGCATTTAGATGGCGGCCGCAAAGAGTTGTGCTACTCTTCAGTCAATTGTCAGAAGAGATAGTGGATCACAAAAAAACCCATTGTCCGGAGATAATCTGATTGGGTGGGTTTTTCCACAGCAAGAACATCCTGTTCCCTGCAGAAACAGATGTTCCAGCATAGTCTTAAGCATAGTTTCCTTTCAAGGAAAAGTGGTTCCCTCAGGCTGCAACAGAAAGAGAGAGGGGAGCTGGTCTACTGCGTCTGCTCTGTTGAGAGACCAGCTCCATTTGGCTCCTCCTCTTCTCTGAATCTGGAGCTGTTATGTAACTTTCATTTATTTACTACATTTGTGTTCCATCTTCCCTCCAAGCACACATGGTTCTCCCCACCTCCATTTTATCCTCACAACAACCCTGTGAGGTTGGTGGGTCTGAGAAATAGTGACTGGCCCACTCAGAGTACTCAGAGTAAATCTATTGAAACTAATGGGCCTAACATAGTCATGGTTATTAGTTTCAACAAGTCTACTCTGAGTAACACTTAGACAACTATCACCCTGGGTTTCCCCTGTGCTGCTATGACACTAACCAATCTCTAAGAATTTGTGACTGAGGTTGTTTGTTTTCATAGAATCATAGAGTTGGAAGAGACCACAAGGGCCATCCAGTCCAACCCCCTGCCAAGCAGGAAACACCATCAGAGCATTCCTGACAGGTGGCTGTCAAGCCTCTGCTTAAAGACCTCCAAAGAAGGAGACTCCACCACACTCCTTGGCAGCAAATTCCACTGTCGAACAGCTCTTACTGTCAGGAAGTTCTTTCTAATGTTTAGGTGGAATCTTCTTTCTTGTAGTTTGAATCCATTGCTCCGTGTCCTCTTCTCAGGAGCAGCAGAAAACAACTTTTCTCCTTCCTCCATATGACATCCTTTTATATATTTGAACATGGCTATCATATCACCCCTTAACCTTCTCTTCTCCAGGCTAAACATTGTTGTTTTCCTCTTCCCTCCTCCACCATTTTGTGTTATGCCTTTCAGGAAATCTGCAGACTGTCCTGTTTTTATTGATCTGACATAAGATGCTCTGGGAGTCTTTCAGGCTGAGGAACAGGGTAAAATGGCTTTAAATAAAATGTTATTTCCATCGTTGCAACTACCAGTTCAGATAAAATGATTTGTTTAAGGAATATGGCTGCACAACATTTAGAAGATTAAAATGGCAAAACTTTAGGGGTGTCTGCAGCTACAGTAGTTCCTACAAGGAATAGCCGTGAATGGACGTGAACTTCTGATAGTTGTGAACTGCTTTGACGTGGGTTTCTTTATATAAATTTTATGAAACGAATGAACAAAACATGAATGGGTAGGATTCACTTAACCAGTCCTGTCAATGGAAGTCCTGTGCAAGGACTTCTGCTTCTGCAATGGAGATTTCCTTCCTGTCCTTCTACCACATGCCTCCCATGTTCCCTAGATTGGCTGGAGCCCCTCTGCCCTGGGGAGAACCCCCAAAACAGTACGGGAAGGAGAAAGGGAATCATTCTGTCTGGCAATATGGAATGCTTGTGCAGATGGAACATTTGGAAGAGTGCAATATGGAATTCCGCCCATTGGTTCCAGAAATATCTGATGGTCCTCCAACTCTATTAAAAACCACGAGATTGTTTTAATCTGGAGCTGAATTTCAATTGAAGGGGGGAAAAACCAAGCCATCTTTTAAGGCACTGTGACTTACCAAAGAGTCAAGACTGCTGCATGATTCTAGTCATAGTTAATATAAATAGGCACCTGTAATGGCAATATAACATGGGTATATATTGCCTTATACAAGGCAGAGCATATTTCAGTCCACCTGAAAGCACAATGTTTGTGCTAAAAATGTTTGCCGGCAAACAATGAGCCCAACAAGCTATTGCTTTCAAGTCCTGCTTCTGGGATTCCCAAAGACATCTGCTTGTCCCATCCACATGAGCGGGTGGCTGCAAATTTGCACAAGGCTTAACTTACATATGCTTTAAAAAATTACATATGCTTAAAAAGATGTGCATAGATGTTTGCAGGAAGCGGCTGAGATCTCACCAGCAGGGCACTTTGCCGTGCATCCAGCTGCTGAATTTGCAAAGTTATTGTTGTCTCTTTAAAAACTAATAATAAAGGACAGAAGGATCTGCAGATCTGGGGCCTTCCACTGCAAAAGATCTATGGCTTGGGGTCCCTGGATCACTACGTATAAATGGTGGATTTTATTGGCTTGATTGGTCACAAGTTGTGTAGGTCTTCAAAATATCTCTACCCCAGATCTTTCCACTTGATTGCTGTGAATGCAGGTTTTTTTTTTTTTAAAAGCCCCACATAGTTTTATATTTTATCTGCCTTCAAAATGGTCAAGTTTTGGTCGAGCAAACTGGTAATTTAGATTAGATTCATTTCTGGACTGAGGCCATTTTTACAGACTGAGAGCAAACATTTCCAAAGAACTAAAAATTAATGCATTGCATGGTTTATTTCTTCGGAGAATGTGCCAACCTACCATTTACTTTAAAAGATTCTGTTTATGAAGATTTTTGGAAACACACTTTGATGGCCCTGTGATTAAACAACTGCTGCAAGCAATGCATACTTAATTAAACTTCAGCTTATAATTGTGTACTTTGCAGCTGGAATTGAAAAACCTGCAAGCTGCTTAGAAGCCTGAACGTTTTGTGTCATAACATAGACATAATTACCAAGGTATATGAAGAAGGTGAAATATGGAAGAAGGCGGATTTAAAAAAAACCAAAACAAACAAACCTGGTTTTATTTATTTTAATTATACAAACCTAGTTAACATACTCTGATGAGACAAAAACCTTTCTTCACCTTGGCATGTGCCGCTGGAATAGAAGAAAAGTGCATGCCATTGCTTGTAGATATAATATAAAACATCATAATCTGTTCTTCTTAAATGTGAGCCAAAGTTAATAGGTTTAAATACAAGTACACTCATTAGCCCTGTAACTGACTTTAGAAGAGCCCATGCTCACTGCAATGCCAGATGCATGTTGGATATTAGGTAATTCTTCGTTACATTCACATTTTGGGCACATGCCAACCAAACTTAAGTCCCTTTGATTTCATTGGTCATGGTTTAGACAAGTGTTTAATTCTCCCACATTGAATTCAGAGTTACTTAAAAGTGCATTGCACTTGCTAGATTGTTCCAGGTGTTAATTTATTTAGTGCTATTTTTACAGTTGCCATCACTCATCACTTTGTGTGGGAATGGTCTTGGGCAGACCTAAAATTTCCTGACAGAATATAAGAACAATAGCCTATGCATAAATACCCCACGTCTCTTCCCCTTTCATAATTAATCATGGTTTAGTGCTGCGTTGGCACTGAGGCTAATGCTAACCATGGTTACTCTTAATTATGGTTTGCAAACCAGCTTCAAGTACTGGGGTCAGACCCTGACCTTCTTCATGGTATTAAAAGTAGCATAACTCCTTGTGCTATTGCACATGCTCAACAGTGCCCAATTTTCTGGGAAGAAGTAAATCAGAGAGCTACGTTTGAACTAGTGCCTGTGATTTGTTTCTCTCCAAATAAACCACTGTTGGAAGCCAGGGTTTGTTCTTAGCTTACTGCTTCTGGTTTGTTTGCAGGATACAAACTGTGGTCACTGGTCCACACTGTTTCTTCCTGGCATGGCAAAAGCAAGAGCAGGACAGGAGCAAATGGGAACTATTGAGTTTACTTTAAACTATGTCTTAATGTTGTGTGCAAAGCGAGCTGCTGTTTTCAAGCTAACCATGGTTTGAGGTCATGATCAGCACAGAGTTAAGGCTACTTTACAGAGGGAGGAAGGATGTCCAGGTTTTAGAGGCAGGTAAAGGTAAAGGGACCCCTGACCATTAGGTCCAGTCGTGACCGACTCTGGGGTTGCGGCGCTCATCTCGCTTTATTGGCTGAGGGAGCCGGCGTACAGGGGACACTGTACACTGGGACACCCGATCTCAGTGATCATGGGCAGGAGGAGGAGTTACGCTAAGGCCAGACCATGTCATTACCGAGGAGGCAGGCTTAGTCGTTGTTTGAGGACTATCCCTGCCTCCGGGTCTGGCCCTGACCGGACGGGTACTGGAATCAACAAGGGATACCCACATGACCTGAAAGTGCTGCTGTGTAATGCCAGGTCAATGATGAACAAAACAACTGCCATCCACGACTTGATTGTGGATGGAGGATTTGACCTGGCATGTGTGACAGAGACTTGGTTGGATGAGGCAGATGGGCCAATCCTTGCCGCTGCTTGTCCACCAGGTTTCTCTTATGCACAGCAACCCAGGCCATCTGGGCGGGGAGGGGGGGTTGCAGTGATTTTTAGGAAGTCATTAGTTTGCACCAGGCGTCCTATTGGAAAGACCGAGTTTTCTGAGTGCATGTTCTGGAAGTTGGGCAATAGGGGCAGTACAGGATTCCTTTTGGTGTACCGACCTCCCCGCTGCACCAAGGATTCCTTGCCCGAGCTGCTTCAGGTCGTGGCGGATGTGCTCCTGGAGACACCTAGCTTGGTTGTCTTAGGAGATTTTAACATCCATGCCGACACGACCTTACAAGGGGCCGCTCGGGACTTCGTGGAAAGCATGGCCTCCATGGGGCTGTCCCTGAATAAGTCTGGCCCAACTCATAGCCGTGGACATGCCTTAGACTTGGTGTTTACCTCTATGGATGTTGGTGATCTGACACTAAGTAAAAGCGAAACAAAAGAAGTGCCATGGTCAGATCACTTCCTGATGCAACTAGACTTCTCCGCGACCCTTCCCCTCTGCCGGGAGGTGGGACCGATTCGGATGGTCCGCCCCCGCTACTTAATGGATCCAATTGGCTTCCAGAGAGTGGTAGGGGATGTTTTATCCCATGTTGATGGCCTTTCAGCTGATTCCCTGGTGGCCCGCTGGAATGTGGAGTTAACCAGGGCTATTGACTGTCTGGCTCCAAAGCGCCCTCTCCGATTGCATGGAGCCCGGACAGCCCCGTGGTTTTCCCCGGAGCTGAGGGCGATGAAACAGTCGCTGAGACGGCTAGAGCGCCGGTGGCAAAAAACTCATTCTGAATCAGACCGGACACAGGTTAGAGCTCAACTTCGAGCCTACCAAGTGGCGGTAGCGACGGCGAAGAAGACTTTCTTCACCGCCTCTATTGCATCTGCAGAAAATAGCAGCAGGAGACTTTTTCAGGTGGTTCGCGATTTAGCAGAACCACCTGTTCCATCAGGGCCCAGTACGGGCCACATGCTCTCCTGCAATGATTTTGCAAAGTTTTTTGCAGATAAAGTCGCTCAGATTCGGGAAGAGGTAGACTCCACCGTGGGAGCAGGGCCAGGGCGGGAGAGTGCTAGAGTCCTGTCTAGTCCAGTTGTGTGGGATCAATTTCAATCTGTTACCTCCGAGGATGTGGACAGGCTGCTTGGACGAGTGAAACCAACCACCTGTCTCCTTGATCCTTGCCCATCCTGGCTTATAAAAGCTAGCCGGGAAAGGCTGGGCGATGGGCTTTGCGGGGTGGTGAATGCTTCTCTCTGCGAGGGAGCCTTCCCAGACCCGCTAAAAGAGGCGGTTATTAAACCGCTTCTTAAAAAACCATCTTTGGATGCGGCCAATATGGCCAACTATCGCCCAGTCTCAAATCTTCCATTCTTGGGCAAGGTGATTGAGCGAGTGGTTGCTGAACAACTCCAGGCACGCCTGGAAGAAGCGGACCATTTGGATCCCTTCCAATCGGGATTCAGACCCCATCATGGGACTGAAACTGCCTTGGTCGCACTGGTCGATGATCTCCGGCGGGCTAGGGACAAAGGTGAGAGCTGTTTCCTGGTTCTGCTGGATCTCTCAGCGGCCTTTGACACCATCGACCATAACATCCTTCTGGACCGTCTAGAGGGTTTGGGAGCTGGGGGCACTGTTATACAGTGGTTCCACTCCTTCCTCCTGGGCCGTGTTCAGAAAGTGGTGGTGGGGGATGAGTGTTCAGACCCCTGGGCTCTCACTTGTGGGGTACCTCAGGGTTCTGTCCTCTCCCCCATGCTTTTTAACATCTATATGCAGCCGCTGGGAGAGATCATCAGGGGGTTTGGACTGGGTGTTCATCAGTATGCGGATGATACCCAGCTCTACCTCTCTTTCAAATCAGAACCAGTGAAGGCGGTGAAGGTCCTGTGTGAGTGTTTGGAGGCGGTTGGAGGATGGATGGCGGCTAACAGATTGAGGTTGAATCCTGACAAGACAGAAGTGCTGTTTTTGGGGGACAGGAGGCGGGCAGGTGTGGAGGACTCCCTGGTCCTGAATGGGGTAACTGTGCCCCTGAAGGACCAGGTGCGCAGCCTGGGAGTCATTTTGGACTCACAGCTGTCCATGGAGGCACAGATTAATTCTGTATCCAGGGCAGCTGCCTACCAGCTCCATCTGGTACGCAGGCTGAGACCCTACCTGCCCGCGGACTGTCTCGCCAGAGTGGTACATGCTCTAGTTATCTCTCGCTTGGACTACTGCAATGCGCTCTACGTGGGGCTACCTTTGAAGGTGACCCGGAAACTACAACTAATCCAGAATGCGGCAGCTAGACTGGTGACTGGGAGCGGCCGCCGAGACCACATAACACCGGTCTTGAAAGACCTACACTGGCTCCCAGTACGTTTCCGAGCACAATTCAAAGTGTTGGTGCTGACCTTTAAAGCCCTAAATGGCTTCGGTCCTGTATACCTGAAGGAGCGTCTCCACCCCCATCGGTCAGCCCGGACACTGAGGTCCAGTGCCGAGGGCCTTCTGGCGGTTCCCTCGCTGCGTGAAGCCAAGCTACAGGGAACCAGGCAGAGGGCCTTCTCGGTAGTGGCGCCCGCCCTGTGGAACGCCCTCCCTTCAGATGTCAAAGAAAACAACAACTACCAGACATTTAGAAGACATCTGAAGGCAGCCCTGTTTAGGGAGGCTTTTAATGTTTTATAGAATACTGTATTTTAATGCCCTGTTGAAAGCCGCCCAGAGTGGCTGGGGAAACCCAGCCAGATGGGCGGGGTATAAATAATAAATTATTATTATTATTATTATTATTTATTATTATTACAGCTTCCAGGTCATGTGGCCAGCATGACTAAGCCGCTTCTGACGAACCAGAGCAGCACACGGAAACACCGTTTACCTTCCCGCTGCAGTGGTACCTATTTATCTACTTGCACTTTGATGTGCTTTCGAACTGCTAGGTGGGCAGGAGCAGGGACCGAACAACGGGAGCTCACCCCGTTGCGGGGTTTCGAACCGCCGACCTTCTGATCGGCAAGCCCTAGGCTCTGTGGTTTAACCCGCAGTGCCACCCACAGAGGGTCATACAAATAAAACGATGACGACGAGGGAATGAATGCAAATCGGCTGGGCACTCTTACACTTGTAATCATGGGCACAAGAATGGTAAATGTTCGCTCTCAACTGGGCCAGTGTTGGAGTATTTTACCAGTGCAGTGAAAGAATCTCAGTGAACTTCAGTTAAGAAAAAGATAACTAAGTGGCAGATCTTATAGAACAATCTGATCTTTAGACCTGAAGCTGCTGAAGCCGAGCTGCTTACACTTTTGAAAAACCCCTCGGTTCCCATATTAAACCTCTTGCCGGCTACCATTTATCGTATGATCTGTATAGAGACAGCTGTAAATAGTAAGCAAAATATAAATAAAGATGCAATGAACCTGGCATGCATTTTGCACATCAAGTTTGACAGTGCAAATAATAAAACTTGAGCTTAATTGTCAACATAATAATGGGGTGCTTACTTAAATGGTCACTGTTGAGACCAAAATTCTCTTTTGTAGTCTGCTGCATTAGAATTCCATGCCTTTAATTTGGGGGGGTTTAATGGCAGAATGAAATTTAGCGCTTTCCTTCCAGCAACAAAATTTACAACTCAGCACTAAAGTGCATGTCCTTACACTTGAAAGAAGGTGCTGAAATTTATCCTTCACAATGTAAAATGCTGTTTTCTGCATCCATGTAGTGAATGAACTCTGTGGTCCAAGACCCTGTGCTGCTGATCTCTCCCACGCCCAGCACCTGCTAGCTGAGGTGGATGGTTGTCTCACACTCAGCTATGGGTAAGGATGGCCTTGAGAAAGCCTCAAAGAAAGGGAAGGCTGAGCATTAACAGTGAAAGGAGGACAGCTTAGACTACTGCAATGCGCTCTGCGTGGGGCTACCTTTGAAAGTAACCCGGAAACTGCAATTAATCCAGAATGCGGCAGCTAGACTGGTGACTGTGAGTGGCCGCCGGGACCACATAACACCGGTCCTGAGAGATCTACATTGGCTCCCAGTATGTTTCTGAGCACAATTCAAAGTGTTGGTGCTGACCTTTAAAGCCCTAAACGGCCTCGGTCCTGTATACCTCAAGGAGCATCTCCACCCCCATCGTTCAGCCCGGACACTGAGGTCCAGCTCTGAGAACCTTCTGGCGGTTCCCTCATTGCGAGAAGTGAGGTTACAGGGAACCAGACAGAGGGCCTTCTCGGAAGTGGCGCCCGCCCTGTGGAACGCCCTCCCAGCAGAGGTTAAGGAGATGAACAACTATCTGACATTCAGAAGATACCTCAAGGCAGCCCTATTCAGGGAAGTTTTTAATATTTAACGCTGCATTGTTTTTAACACTCGATTGGGAGCCGCCCAGAGTGGCTGGGGAAACTCAGCCAGATGGGCGGGGTACAAATAATAAATTATTATTATTATTATTATTATTATTATTATTATTATTATTATTATTATATAAAGGAAGACAAGCCTTTCTCACCATTGGTTCTGGTTCAAAATGGTAGCCTGCTTGGAGCCCCCTGAGAAGGCTTCTGAAACTTTTAGATTAGGCAACACTGTATCTAAGATAAAATACTGTTTTCTCTGAGTTATGTGGAGAAACAGTTGTGAGCAGAACCATTGTGGGAACAGAGATGAATGTGATCAGGTTCCTGCAATCTAAAGGGCATGATGTATAGGGTTGTCAACTGACCTCGACTCTAGTTTCCAAATCTCTAGCCAAGTGGAAAAAATAATGCGCAGAGCAGCCTAAGAGAACTATTTGAAAATTCTCCAAACTCAAAGCGGAGGGGAGAGAAGGTTGCTGAGTTAACGAGAAGGTGGAAATATTTGTGAATAGAGCTGTTCAATTCACCAGTCAAATGTTACTACGGTAGTTTTTCACTTGTATGAGTTTCTGAATCATCTGAGACCTACAAATAGCTCAGCCAGTTCATTGCTTTTGTAACTATTCATAGTTTCCCATTTTGGGATTAATCCTCCATGATTTTCAGTTCTGTCGTGTTTGTGAAACAACTACTAGTAATGGAGCTTCTGGGTTGTACCTATGGCATGCTCAGAGCAGACCCATTGAAATCAATGGACTACCTCCACTGTCAAAGGCAGTCTGCTGAGAATTACAAGTGGGGAGGGTGCTGATGAGCTTAGGTCCTGCTTGCTAAGTTCCCATAGGCACCTGGTTGGACACTCTGAGATCAGATGCTGGACTAGATGGGCCATTGGCCTGATCTAGTGGAGCTCTTTTCATGCCCTTATGTGCTTCTAACCTAAGGTAGTCTTAGCCAAAGGGGCAGGGGGCACCACAGCAATACTGTAGAATGGATTGCAAGAGGTGTTGGGTATTTTAGAGTTGTACAGGGTGCCAATGAAATTTGAGAGCTCAAAGTCTGCCACTGTCAAAAATAAAAATGGGAGCAGTCTTTGGGCAAGGGAGGAAGTGTAGGGCTTGGCTTTGGGAACTGTAAGATACCATGCAGCTCTGTCCAGTCATGCAGCAGCAGAAGCTGACCTCCCAATCTATCGTCTGACTCAAATGGTCTGCTCGAGAGCAAGAAGGAGACAAAGAGCAGATCTCCCCCAGGTATTTAAAGCACATTCAACACATATTTGAAGCAGATGGCTTGTTAAGGATGCTAGGAACTGTTGCTCTGTGGTGGGAGAAGCTACAGTTCTCTGGGCGCGTGAAAGGGGAAGCCATCATGACCCAACTGTGCCCACCAGGCAAGATCTGATGGGGCAGGGGAGATGGAGTCGCAGCAATTTATCCTGAGTCGTCTATCATCAGCGTGTTTTTACATGAGTAGAATGTGTCCTTTTATTTAAAATGCATCTCTGGGTTATTTGTGGGGCATAGGAATTCATTCATTCCCCCCCCCCCAATATAGTCCACCCCCCCAAGGTCTGAGGGACAGTGGACTGGCCCACGGCTGAAAAAGTTTGCTGACCTCTGCCCTTGGCCATACAGTGTGATTTTATATTTATTTTTTACAGAAAGTAGCTTTAATGCTTTATACCAGACATCTCCAGACTACGGCCCGGGGGCTGGATGCGGCCCGAGCGAGCCAATTTTCCAGCCCGCAAGGACCTCTGGCCCCCGCCGCCGCCACCCCTGCCCGCTCTTACCAGCATGCGCGGCGCCACGGCTGCCCATTTCCGGGATAGCGCAGCACCGGAAATAGCTTGTGCACATACGCAAGCGATAATTTCTGGTGCACTTCCAGGTCGGCGCACACCGGAAATGATGGAACCGGCCCGAAGCCGGGTAAGTTTGGGGACCCCTGCTTTATACACTTGAAGTACCTAGGCCTATATAATTATGTGTAACAGCACATCTAACTCACTGCATTGCCCCATTGAATAAAAGGATCTGTACAGTTTTTGGTTGCCATCTGAACAAGTTTACCCATTGATAAACATGTATATTAACTAATTATATCATTTTCAATGCATTAAAATGAATATTCTCTTCTTTTAAATGAAAATTCTCTAATAGTCTCATTAATCGAGAATATTCTCGAGAATATTCTCCAAAAGATTATTCTTGAGAATTTACCATCACTACACCCTGAGTAGAGTCTAGACTTGTTGGTCCTCTGAGGAGCTTAAGGCGATTAAACACTTTGGTAGACAGCTAGAGAAAACAGTGGAGGAAGATTCAGAATGGATCCATTTTAGGGCTTATTCTGCAGCAGAGATGGCAGCAAAGAAAGACTTCTCTGCCACCACTGCGTCAGTACACAGGACTTACTTTGAGTAGTACATTCTAGGCCCCAGAGTGTTGAAGATCAAACCTTGGCGACGTACTGAGATAACACACTTGATAATAAATGCATCTCTTTGGGAAGATTGTAACCCTGATATGTTAAAGGAACTGGCTGTGAGGCAACAGTTCAAAATTAGTTGGGCTCCCAGCTATAGATATCCATTCTTCAATGGGCCTGGCTCTCATCTAATCATTTGGCCAAGACCAGCAGAGATTTCCAATCTGGTGACCTCCAGCTATTTTGAACTACGGCTCCTACAAGACCCAGGGGCCAGGAATGATGGGAACTGTGGTCCTTCTGGAGGGCACCAGGTTGAGGAAGACTCTCTAGGCTAGCCAGTTCCCCCTCAGCTCTCAGGAGTCCTAGCACTCAACAGTTCATCTTCTCTTCCTGGATCACTTTCCCCTTTCTTGCAGCCAGACACCATGTTGAGGACAAATTAGAAGGTGATGACTAGTTCTCTGAAATGGTGGGATTTTCACTCCCTAAGCACCATGACTTCTTGCACAACCCATACGGAGGTGCGGACTGTCAGTTTGGTTTCCTCATTCCAACTTGGGAGGGCCAGTAGCAGCAGCAGCAGCCCTGTCATATTTGCCTTTGATCTTCACACTCCCGCTCAAGAGCTTTGCATGGCATCAAAGTTTGCAGGAAGGATGAGGTGACTTCAAAGGAAATGACAGCCTGTCGCATTAAATGAATTACAATTGGCAGGCAGGATTTGAGAAGCAACGAACGAACGAAGGGGCTGAGGCGGCCATGGGAAAATTAATGAGCAAAAAAAAAGGAGGGAGGGGAAAACCCCTGCAGAATGATTTTGTCAAACATTTATGAAACATTTTGGATTAGCTAGTATTACCTGCTGAGAGTTGGGAGTGTCAGCAGCCAGCCGTCACCCCCCCCCCCACATCATAACACCCCTGACTCACTGGTCATCATAACTGGACCCATGGGGCATAAATATGTAAAACTAGATCCCTTCTATGCCATAAATTCTTTTAAAAGAAGTATGTTTTAATATTTCATTGTGTGTCTTTTAATTTCACTAAAGGGGCATGAGGGGGGGTCAGTTAGGTCCCACTTAAAGAAGGGAAACGAAACCTCAGATATCTGAAGTAATGGGATCCCAATGATGTCAGCATGTTGAAAACTCTTAACCAAATGCCACAATAGAGACTTAATCTTGATCCCGGGTTAAGATAAGGAGGTGTTAACCAGACAGTATTGTGTTTTGTTCGTGCTTCCAGGAGCATTTGAATTCAAAGCAAAAAAGGAGATGAGTATGTCAGGGGTTTTGTTGTTGTTCAGTCGTTCAGTCGTGTCCGACTCTTCGTGACCCCATGGACCAGAGCACGCCAGGCACGCCTGTCCTTCACTGTCTCTTGCAGTTTGGCCAAACTCATGTTAGTAGCTTCGAGAACACTGTCCAGCCATCTCATCTTCTGTCGTCCCCTTCTCCTTGTGCCCTCAATCTTTCCCAACATCAGGGTCTTTTCCAGGGAGTCTTCTCTTCTCATGAGGTGGCCAAAGTACTGGAGCCTCAACTTCAGGATCTGTCCTTCTAGTGAGCACGCAGGGCTGATTTCTTTAAGAATGGATAGGTTTGATCTTCTTGCAGTCCATGGGACTCTCAAGAGTCTCCTCCAGCACCATAATTCAAAAGCATCAGTTCTTCGGCGATCAGCCTTCTTGATGGTCCAGCTCTCACTTCCGTACATTACTACTGGGAAAACCATAGCTTTAACTATACAGACCTTTGTCGGCAAGGCAATGTCTTTGCTTTTAAAGATGCTGTCTAGGTTTGTCATTGCTTTTCTCCCAAGAAGCAGGCGTCTTCTAATTTCGTGACTGCTGTCACCATCTGAAGTGATCATGGAACCCAAGAAAATGAAATCTCTCACTGCCTCCATTTCTTCCCCTTCTATTTGCCAGGAGGTGATGGGACCAGTGGCCATGATCTTAGTTTTTTTGATGTTGAGCTTCAGACCATATTTTGCGCTCTCCTCTTTCACCCTCATTAAAAGGTTCTTTAATTCCTCCTCACTTTCTGCCATCAAGGTTGTATCATCAGCATATCTGAGGTTGTTGATATTTCTTCTGGCAATCTTAGTTCTGGTTTGGGATTCATCCAGTCCAGCCTTTCGCATGATGAATTCTGCATATAAGTTAAATAAGCAGGGAGACAATATACAGCCTTGTCGTACTCCTTTCCCAATTTTGAACCAATCAGTTATTCCATATCCAGTTCTAACTGTAGCTTCTTGTCCCACATAGAGATTTCTCAGGAGACAGATGAGGTGATCAGGCACTCCCATTTCTTTAAGAACCTTTTTATGTTATCAAAGCCCTGAGAACCAATACCTCTTTCTGATAATTTCTGAAGGGGAACTATAGTGAGTGACTGCATATGACTGCGTTTTTTGTTTGTTTGTTTGCATAGATTAAAAAACCAAACCAAAACAAAGTGGGATTTTCACAGAGCTGCTCTTCCAGTCCCAGGGTTAGGCCTTTTGGTGGGAGCAGCCTCTTGTCCACTTTAGTAGGATTTAAAAAAATTAAAAATCTCTGTTATTTTTGTGACCAGTCAGATCTTTCCAAGAGGGATCTCCTGGGTGGGAATCGTTTTGTTTCAGTAGTGATGTGTGCAGGATTGGGGGTGGCGAATGTAGTACTCTTAGCAACACAAGTGAAGGGCACCCATTACCAGGGCACTTTGCTTTGCCCAAAGCACTTAGCATGTGCCAATGACACCAGGGACCTCTGCCATGGCTGGGCGTTGCTGATCACTCTCTGGGCATGGTGCCCAGAGTAGTCCTGTCACACCCTTATCTCCGCTAAGTGATACTTTCTGGTTTTTGCCTCTTTTTGCCAATCAGCTGCTGTGCATGAAGAAAAATGTGTTGAACCTCCCCTTTCCCACAGACCATCACTGTTTAGCTCCATGTTGACTCCATGTTGCCTCTGACTTTGTACATCATGCGTGATTCTTCCCTTGAACACGGGTAAGGACTCCAACCCACCTCCCCAGGCTCCCTGTCCAGCTGCCAGATTCTTCTTTGGCAATCACTCGTAGCCGAGTAAGATTGTCTTCCATGGGCATCGTCTTAATGGTGTGTCTGTATGTGACTGTGGAGGCCAATTCTGGATTCACACATCCTTCCACAGTGGGGACATAGGTTTCCCGGCAGGAGCTGATCACGGTGAGGATTTGCCAAACATGCCTTCTTCTTGGCTTGTTTCTCCCTTTTGTCCTGAATTTGTGCTTCTTCAAAGTCCATGACACCTTTGGTAAAGGCTATTCTCCAATTGGAGCGCTCACAGGCCAGTGTTCCCCAGTTTTCTGTGCTTATACTGCATTTTTTTAGATCTTCCTTGAGAGCGTCTTTAAACCTCTTTTGTTGTCCACCGGTATTTCACTTTCCATTCTTAAGTTGGGAATACAGTATTTGCTTTGGAAGACGATAATCAGGCATCTGATTATCATGACCAGTCCAACAAAGTTGATGTTGAAGAATCATTGCTTCAACACTGGTGATCTCGTGCTGTCAGATTATACCCCAGTGCTGTACAGGATTGATCATGTTCCAATTCTTATATACCCCTCACTGCCACTACCCATAGCTGTCAACTTTCGGATTTGAAAATAAGGGATTTTTCCAAACTTTCGGATTTGAAAATAAGGGATGCCGCGAGGGCGGTGCAATGGCACCAAGTAGCCTCGCCACCCTGCGCTCCAGAGGCTGCACGCGAACGGGTGAGCGAAAAAGCGAGCGCGTAGACAGCAGGGAGGCTGTCTGTTTGGTTGGGCGTGAGGGTCTGGCTGCACAAGGCATGCAAGCTCCGCCCCCAGTCGGTCTCAGACTCCTTATTGGCAGCCGAGCAATGCAGCTGAGGAGCCTCCCTGGCTGGCAGGGAGGGAGAGGAGCTGCTTCCTTTGAAATCCGGGAAATTTAAGGGATATCAACAATCCGGGATAGCAGCGGGAAACGGCATTGGAATAAGGGAGTTTCCCACAAAAAAAGGGAGGGTTGACAGCTATGCCACTACCTGACAATGACATTCAGATCACATGTCTGGCAACGTCTGTGCAGACGCATATGGCTTTGCAGGTATAGCAAATCATGGCTCAAGCATTTCGGAACGCAGATCATCATAAAAACAGAAACCCAAGGAAATGGATTATAAAAACTCAGAGTGACTTTATTTTTTGAGTCTGCTGAGGACCTGAGAGACCAAAGGAAGTATTTCAATTATATTTATTATTCAAGATGGACCAACATCTGTTTCCAATTTGCACTGATTATTGACACATCTGGCTGCTTGGCCTCGGGAACTACAAGTTGCTGTTTGTGGCATTATTTTCTGAATCAACGTTTCAGACCACCCGGAAAATAATACAGATGAAAAGGTGGTGATATTTGTAACAAGATTACCTTTTGGCATTGGCTAACAATTGCACTAATGGGGATTCTGTCATCTTGTGTTTTATAAATTACAGTGATATATTTCTTTGACACCTGCAGGGAGAATGGGGGTCTGCGGCCAAAAGGTTTATTATTTGACAAAGATGAATTGGAGTGGCCTGATAAAGACTTCAAGTAGATACTAGAAATCTAAGCGGTAGTTAAATATTTGGCTTAACAAGTCAAAGTCCCTTGGTTGAAACAGAATCCAAGATGGATTGACTGCTGATTAAGCTGCTTAAAGGAGCTCTTTGCGATATGATTTGATATAGCATACATATTACCCACGAGTAAAAGATATTTGATAAAAGGGAGCACTGGTAGGGTTATGCTGAGCTGAAGTCCTTGTTGTTGGGGGACACTTTTAGCAGTGTGAAAAAGCCTCTTCTTTTGACCATTTTTTGAGCAATGCCCGTAAAAACCTTTGCTTATTTGTCCACATTTGCCTCCAGGGTTGTTGCCAGTGCTGCTGTTCTGCTCGAGCAACAAACGTCCACTTGCCCAATGGGACTTTCCCCTCCACTCCTCCCTCTTGCAGTTCCCGGCACATGCTCAAAGTCTTCTCCAAGGGGTTGGGGGCCCACTGAAGCAGTTTTGGGGGGAGAGGAAGCCTTGTTGTGCAAGTGGAACGCTGCTTGCACAGCATTGGATACAACCACCTCATCTCTTTGTTTGCTTTGTTTGTCCTCAGTGACATCATAATCAGTGCTATTTTTCTAGGAAAAATAGAACTCACCACAAACACCTCCCTTGTTCTCTTAGAATCATAGCTGTCAACCCTCCCTTTTTTTTGGCGGGAAACTCCCTTATTCCAATGCCGTTTCCCACTGCTATCCCAGATTGTTGATATCCCTTAAATTTCCCGGATTTCAAAGGAAGCAGCTCCTCTCCCTCCCTGCCGGCCAGGGAGGCTCCTCAGCTGCGTTGCTTGGCTGCCAATAAGGAGCCTGAGACCGACTGGGGGCGGAGCTTGCATGCCTTGTGCAGCCAGACCCTCACGCCCAACCAGACAGCCTGCCTGCCGTCTACACGCTCGCTCTTTCGCTCACCTGTTCGCGCACAGCCTCTGGAGCGCAGGGTGGCGAGGCTACTTGGTGCCATTGCACCGCCCTCGTGGCATCCCTTATTTTCAAATCTGAAAGTTTGAAAAAATCCCTTATTTTCAAATCCGAAAGTTTACAGCTATGCTTAGAATGGCAATGGTGCCCATCTCAGAGGTGCCGGAACTGAGTTCCAGCTGGGGAAAAAAGCCCTTATCATAATGTACCTTATGTGATCAGTTGCATAATATGCCATTCTGCTCACGACATGATCCCTGATTTGACCGAGTTCACCCACATTACTAATCTAGGGAGCATTGCTCTCAGATCTACTTTGCTTGCCTTCATTAATCGGTGTAGCTACCAGAGTTTGGAGCCAACACTTACGTGAGCAGACATCATTGTGACGGGTGGAAATGTCACAGCAACTTGGAGACATTCTGGTAACAAGCGACCAGAAGTCTTATGAGGGAATTGGGCACGATTAGCCGGGTAAAGAGGAGACTGAGAGGAGATACAGCCACCTTCAACCATTGAAAGGGCTGTCACATGGAAGATGGAGTGAGCTTTTTTTCTCCTGCTGTGGAGGCTAGGATCTGAACCAAAGTTGCAAGAAAGGAGATTCCAACTAAACATCAGGAGATTCTGACTAAACATCAAGAGATTACAATTAAGAGAAAGAGTTGTTTGACAGTGGAACGGATTCCCTCGGGAGGTGGCGGACTCTCCGTCCTTGGTGGTTTCTAAGCAGAGCTTGGATGACCATCTTTCGGGTATGATCTGGTTGAGATTTCTGCATTGCAGGGGGTTGGACTAGATGACCCTTGGGGTCCCTTCCAACTCTACAATTCTTTGATTCTGTGATCTGGCTCCTACTCTGACAGCAGCACAACATGGCAACACCTGCATGGCAACACCTGCATGTTCAACGGTACCAATTGTATGACCAGTTCTAAAACATATCAGCTAAAGCTTCTGCCCCAGCAAGGAACTTAAAAATGTATAGGGTAATGGCTTAGAGACCTAGAGGAACCATGTATAGAGGGAGTTCCACAGAATTGGCACTGCCACTGAGAGGTCTACTAAATGCCTACTGTATTTCATTTGGCAATGACCCCTGGAGGAGGTCTCTGACACTGAATGTAGTACATAAAGGAACACATACAAAAGTCACCTTTAAGATACTGTCAGGGTGGATTTGATTTAAATCAAACTGATTTAAATCACGATTTAAATCACTAGCAGGGTGGATAAAAAGCAACGATTTAAAAAAAAAATCAAAAAAATCCGATTTAAATGTAAAAAATCTAATTTTTTTAATTTAAATCAGATTTTTTGATTTAAATCAGATTTTTTTTTTAAATCGGATTTTTTTAAAATTTAAATCGGATTCCCCCCCTACCCTGCTAGTGATTTAAATCGTGATTTAAATCAGTTTGATTTAAATCAAATCCACCCTGGATACTGTACCTGGGTTTCAAACCATTTCATAGAATCGTAGCGTTGGAAGGGACCACGAGGATCATCTAGCCCAACCCCCTGCAATGCAGGAATATGCAACTGTCCCCTACGGGATTCGAACTTGCAACCTTGGCATCATGCTGCAACCAGCTGAGCTAACCAGGCTGACTATGTAGAATAGTTTGGCCAAGCAAGATGGCAGGAGAGTGGTGAGGGGTGAGATTGGAACTGTGGTCTAATAATCACTAAGGCCATAATCGCTGCTTTTGCAGTGAAATATGCTCATCTTTTTTTTGCAGAGGAGGAAAGTTGGCTTTCTAAAATTATCCCAGAGCAAAGTCTTTGAAAATAAGTCATTTTGATTTTGTGGGTTTATCGGTTACAACAGCAGATTGCTTTTTGAAAAAGCAAACAGACCGTGAATGGGTTGC
Organism: Darevskia mixta; assembly: GCA_034641385.1. Taxonomy (NCBI): domain Eukaryota; kingdom Metazoa; phylum Chordata; class Lepidosauria; order Squamata; family Lacertidae; genus Darevskia; species Darevskia mixta. Next base: position 12,342,143 of record JAWWNH010000173.1, on the reverse strand, counting down.
AGACGTTTCCAAGAAATATACTATGTTATTCATATTGTGTAATCCTGTTTCTCACCTGGAGTCCTTGAATAGCTAGCTGTTCCTTTAAATAAAAACATGCCAACATGGTCTGGCTGTGTCTGATTGTTTCAGTTCTGGCTGAGGTTTGCTTTGGATCATGCAAATGGGCAAACTTAGGCATATAACGAACAGCAAGCAATCTGGTTTTAGCATATGGAATGCAGACTACACTTGATTATTACACAGCTGTACTACATTGAAAGGAAATGATCCCATTTGAAGACTGTGGAATAAACTCTCAGCCACTCAACGACATCTTAAAGACATTTGCATTGGAAATACAGATATATTGGTTCAGGTCCCACAGTATTAAAATATCAGAACGGATTAGTAGAGAATATAGAAATAAGGAGCAATGTTCTCACAAGCAAACCATGGTTGAGAAACAGTTCAGATGTGTTTTCTCATCAGCTGCCGTGGAAGGCAATAAAACAGAAATGAAAGAACAGCAACAATAGCAGACAAAAGAGCAAAGTTCAGTATTATGATTCTAAATATATATATATGGAGCTGTCATACTTAGGTTATTATGCTCTGAGCTCTGTGTTCTGACTTGCCAAAGCTCTCCGAGATCTTAGGCAAAGGTCTTTCTCAGCCCTGGTATATAAAATCTATTCAACCTGAAGGTCACCGTCTCCTTGCAAAGCATGCTCTCCCTACCGCTGAGTAACGGCCACTTCCCAGGATCTTTTGGAAGAGCTGAGAGCTCTAGAACTGAGAAAGGAATTGCTACCCAGTTCTTTGTCTACCAGACACACCAGATTTTCTAAACTGTTAGGAAGATCTTTTTTCTCCAATGAGACCAATCAACACTGAGCTCTCTTCCATTGTTGAATTGTGGTCATGCTGCCATTTTTCATCAACTTAGGACTCAGCCAGATTAGTGTTTTTTTAAAAAAAAGTGTATTAAATGTGTGATAACACTGTGACACCAGATAGTTCTGTAGAGTTGGGACTTTCGGCAAAGTGATTTCCCATTATGAGTGTGTTTTCCTGAAATGTTTTTTTGATGTGTGTAGATCCAGCCTCAGTTGCCACTAAGGAGTCATGCATGGTAGAAGTTTCTTTCTTTCTTTCTTTCTTTCTTTCTTTCTTTCTTTCTTTCTTTCTTTCTTTTTCTTTTTTTTCTTTTTCTTTTTCTTTCTAAATGGGTTTCCATGCTAGGCAGTACAGCACTGTTTATTGCTGGGAAAAGCAATTGAATAGAGGAGGAGCTTATAGCCACATGTTGTGTTTTGTTATGCCTTATTATGCCATTGGGGACCCAGATGGTGCTGTGGGTTAAACCACAGAGTCTAGGGCTTGCTGATCAGAAGGTCGGCAGTTCGAATCCCTGCGACAGGGTGAGCTCCTGTTGCTTGGTCCCAGCTCCTGCCCACCTAGCAGTTCGAAAGCACGTCAAAGTGCAAGTAGATAAATAGGTACTGCTCCGGCGGGAAGGTAAACGGCGTTTCCGTGTGCTGCTCTGGTTTCGCCAGAAGTGGCTTAGTCATGCTGGCCACATGACCCGGAAGGTGTCTGCGGACAAACGCCGGCTCCCTCGGCCTATAGAGTGAGATGAGCGCGCAACCCCAGAGCCGGACACGACTGGACCTGATGGTCAGGGGTCCCTTTACCTTTTTTTATTACGCCATTACATTCATCAGCTTAATATGTATTAGAAGTGGGCAATTTATAAAAACTTTCTCTTTTACTACGATTACCTATCTTTTCCCCAACACCTTAATTCATAGTTGGGTTGTTGTTTTTGTTTAGAGGGAAGGAAGGGTGCATATTCACAGCCCTTTAAAGTGAAACTGACAGAATAAAAAAAGGAGTAAAACTGACAGGATGAGAAGGTTGGTCCAATAGATTTCGCCACTCCATGGACTTGTATGGTACCAGCAAAAGCAGCTGCAATTAGGAATTTGGGAAAACTTTTCAGACAAACTGTCCCCCATGTGATAAGCGCCCGCCCCCCGCCCCCCCACAACTGAAGTTGTGTGCAAGGGATTATTCCTGTGGGAAAATGGAAGCAGTTTTTTCCACACTAAAGGTTTCCAGAGGGGTAGCTCTCAGTGGCAACAAAAACCAGAAATAGGTTTCAGGGACCTCAGAGGCTAACAAACTAGTAAACTAATATCAAATCCATGAAAGCGTATGTCATAATTATTTAGAAGTCTTTATGATATCAAAAGGGGACCCAGGTGACGCTGTGGGTTTAACCACAGAGCCTAAGGCTTGCTGATCAGAAGGTCAACGGTTCGAATCCCTGCGACGGGGTGAGCTCCCATGGTTCGGTCCCTGCTCCTGCCAACCTAGCAGTTCGAAAGCACGTCAAAGTGCAAGTAGATAAATAGGAACCGCTCCGGCGGGAAGGTAAACGGTGTTTCCATGTGCTGCTCTGGTTCGCCAGAAGCGGCTTTGTCATGCTGGCCACATGACCTGGAAGCTGTACGCCGGCTCTCGGCCAATAAAGCGAGATGAGCGCCGCAACCCCAGAGTCGGACACGACTGGACCTAATGGTCAGGGGTCCCTTTACCTTTAATGGAGTGTAGGAAGAAGCCATCAATCTAGTTTTAGAGGCAATTCTATTTTAATTGTGACACTGTAATCTGGTCCTCTTTGTACATATGAAACTGATGGTATCATTTTATGCTATGTTTCTGTCACCTAGTTTGGGATTGGTGATTATGGGGGGGTGGGGGGCTAGAAAATTTAAAAATAAAAACACAAAGTCACATAAGCAGAAGCCTAGTTTGCCAGATGCACAAGTTTCGCATAGTGTTTGTGTGTGAGGTCTCAGGTTCATATCCCAAACAAGAAGTAAAGAAGGCATAACACTCTGTGGAGTGGCCAATGCGCAGCAGGTAAGCACATGCATTTCATGCTCAAAATCGCAGACTCAATCCAGGGGGATAAAAAGATCTTAGGTGGAGGTTCTGGATGACTTTTGTTTCAGACCTTGGAGAACCACTGCTGATTGTCTTGGGGCAGAGATGGACCAATGATCTGAGATAGTACACACAGCTCCTTAAATTCTTGTGATGCAGGTTGTACATGGTGCAAAACAACGTCAAGATACTAGGCTAGTCCCCTAATGTCTCCTTGTTTATGGCCTTTACAGAAGAACTAGACATGACCCATGCCTTCGAAGATGAGTTGTGCCCAACAACTGCAAGGCCCTTTGGTAGGTGTGTGTGATTTGAAGCAGAGAAGCCATAAGTATCTGGAATTACATCCGTGTTGAGCCTGCTGTTCCTGCAGCACCACCGTAACTCTTCTTCTCATTTTTTGATGCCAGAAGTGAGCCCAACTTGAAGAAAAACAGCCCGGGGGAGGGGTTGGAGAGAGGGGAGAGTAGGAAGATGTCTGAAGGCCTACGGCTGCCGCCACACTGTCTAGTCCCACCTCCAGTCAGTCGTGCTTGAAAGCCACCAAGGCACTTGGAGACGGTTGGCTGTGACCCAAGATAGCATTCTCCATACGCAGTGTGGTTACCCTGATGCAAAAAGTTAATACAGAACTAATAATCATCAGACAAACGAGGCAAAGTAAACATGCCATGTTCCATATGAAACGTCAACACCAACAAAATGACATTCATGTTATGCAATGGTACATTCTGTTGAAGACGTTTGGAAATTTGGGGAATTCCTTTGTTTTCCAGGTTGCATGTAGTTCATAGCGCTCTCAGCTGACCATGATAGGACATTTGCTTTTTAAAGGCATGATGAACTATAGGAAGTGCAGGGGCATGTCCACTGATGTTTTCAATGACTTCTGTAGCTCAGGAAGCAACTGTAGGGACTGTGTTGTGAAAACAAACATGGTCCTTTCATGTGTAAGTAACGCGGGTGGCACTGTGGTCTAAACCACAGAGCCTAGGGCTTGCCAATCAGAAGGTCGGTGGTTCGAATCCCCACAAGTAAACTAATATCAAGTCCATGAAAGCTTATGTCATAATTATTTAGAAGTCTTTATGATATCAAAAGGGGACCCAGGTGGCGCTGTGGGTTAAACCACAGAGCCTAGGGCTTGCCGATCAGAAGGTCGCCGGTTCGAATCCCCACGACGGGGTGAGCTCCTGTTGTTCGGTCCCAGGTCCTGCCCACCTAGCAGTTCGAAAGCATGTCAAAGTGCAAGTAGATAAATAGGCACCGCTACAGTGGGAAGGTAAACGGCGTTTCCATGCGCTGCTCTGGCTTGCCAGAAGCAGCTTAGTCATGCTGGCCACATGACCCGGAAGCTGTATGCTGGCTCCCTTGGCCAATAAAAGCGAGATGAGCGCCGCAACCCCAGAGTCTTCCGTGACTGGACCTAATGGAGGGGTCCCTTTACCTTTAATGCATCAAATATACCTATGCACAAATATTGCAAACATTTTTTTCTTTTTCATGGAACTCACCCCACACCATACATTTAAAGCTCATGGACTCCCAAAGAATCCTGGGAACTGTAGTTTGGTATGAGTGCTGCAAACTGTAGCTCTGTGAGGGGCTAGACTACAGTTCCCAGGACTATTATTGCCAGGGACTATAATTTATCTTCTGTATACCACATGTTGTTTGTTTTATTGCTATGGCTGGTGGCTGATGCAAATAAAGATTCATTCATTCTGTGGCAGGGAATCATGTGCTTCAAATGTGCGGTGACCATTCTTGTTTTTCCGTACCCTGGTGAGATAAATGACAAGAAATGCAGATCTCTTTTGTCTGAGCATTAAGATATAAAATGGCTCTGCATGAGGATATTGTATTTTCTCTTTTCCTTATCTCTTTTTGCGCCGTTTACATTTGGGCTGATGTAAGAAGATCATGGTTGGGCAGGTGAAAAAAGAATGGGGTTCCTACATCTTTTAATACAGTGGTACCTCGGGTTACAGACACTTCAGGTTACAGGCGCTTCAGGTTACAGACTTGGCTAACCCAGAAATAGTACCTTGGGTTAAGAACTTTGCTTCAGGATGAGAACAGAAATCGCGTGGTGGCAGCGCGAGGCCCCATTAGCTAAAGTGGTACCTCAGGTTAAGAACAGTTTCAGGTTAAGAATGGATCTCCAGAACGAATTAAGTTCTTAACCTGAGGTACCAGGTAGTGGCGCCCGCCCTGTGGAACGCCCTCCCTTCAGATGTCAAAGAGAACAACAACTATCAGACCTTTAGAAGACATCTGAAGGCAGCCCTGTTTAGGGAGGCTTTTAATGTTTAATAGATTACTGTATTTTAATGTTCTTTTGGAAGCCGCCCAGAGTGGCTGGGGAGACCCAGCCAGATGGGCGGGGTATAAATAATAAATTATTATTATTATTATTATTATTATTATTATTATTATTATTACCACTGTAGTTGTACAGAAAAGGGAATTTCTGTCCATGTTAATTGCGTCACAACCTCCCTCTCCTCCAAGGAGGTGCCAGAACCCAAGCTTCTTTTGCATCTGACCACCCTTGGGAACCCAGGTGGCGCTGTGGGTTAAACCACAGAGCCTAGGGCTTGCTGATCAGAAGGTCGGCGGTTCGAATCCCTGCGACGGGGTGAGCTCCCGTTGCTCAGTCCTTGCTCCTGCCAACCTAGCAGTTCGAAAGCACGTCAAAGTGCAAGTAGATAAATAGGTACAGCTCTGGTGGGAAGGTAAACGGCGTTTCCGTGCGCTGCTCTGGTTAGTCATGCTGGCCACATGACCTGGAAGCCACATGACCTCCCTCGGCCAATAAAGCGAGATGAGCGCCGCAACCCCAGAGTCGGTCATGACTGGACCTAATGGTCAGGGGTCCCTTTACCTTTATCAACTGAGGAGAGGGGATCGGTTCTTGTTCCCATAACGGCGCCTTGATTTGCAGGCGAAGCCTCTCACGGCAGGAGGGGTCAACACCGTGGGCTGCCAAGGTCAACCGTTCCACTTGGTTCCCTACCCTCAGTTGATAGCCCTGCTCTTCAGCTCTGAGCCGCATGTTTTCCAGGAGTCCTCTCAAGTTGTGTGCCCCTGTCAGCTGCTGGCGCATGGCATCTTGTGAACCTTTTGATGGTTGCTGTATGGGCAAGAGAGCGGCAAAGGCTCTGTCAAAACCGTCCCCACTTAAATCCATTCTCGGCGCATGTTGGACGGCTGTGAAAGCTAAAGACTGAAGCTGGCAATGGTGGCACAACCCATCCATCATCAGGACGGGGGGGGGGCAGGCGGGCGAGAGAATGATGGGAGTTCCTCAGACACGAAAGAATCTTATAAAGTCTCACTATCTGATTGCAACATGTATAACCTTGCTCTCTCGTTCTCCCTCTCTCTTTTGAAACTTGTTGCGCTGCACTCGCAAATCTATGATTCGTGACAGGAATGCAGTTTGGATCGCTTGCAATGTAAGCAGCTGCAGATACTTCAAATACTTTGGCACATGTGATCTAGCAGCTCACTATAACTTTGCCCCTAAAAATAAAGTAACAAGTGAACAGTGACAGGAATTAACAGTATAGAGCATTAATAGAATGTACAATCCCTTACCTCAGACTTCTTTTAATAAAACACCATCTATAATTACAACCCAAACAAAAAATAACACCCTACAATTCTATTTTTGAACACGCTTGCAGCAAGATTCCTTTTAAAGATTTTTTTTTAATGTTTGGACCCCAGAGAAAGTATTTGTGGGTGTACAATGTCACTAGGAATGAGACTTATATTGTTACATCATCTGAGTATCCCCTCATTGATTTACACGTATGGCATGTCTGGAAATTAAACTTAAATTACTATTTCATTAGCATTCAAGCTAGCAGAGGCTGCCAGACATCATGTAAATCTATAACTCCCAAACTGTGTGCCGCAAGAGTACTATTAAGGTGCCTTGAAAAATAAATGATCTGGTTAACTAAAGGCTTCTAAAAGATTACTCTTATATGAGACTGGCTGTTGTATTGCTACATGAGTCCCTGCTCTGTAATAAATCAACAGTACAGTCCTTTTCAAGTTGACTCAGTTGAGTTTAGTGAGTCTTACCTGCAGGTAAGAGTGCATAGGATTGCAGCCTTATTAATTTATTTAAGGGAATTTTATGCCACCCTTCAACAACAGTTTCCAGGAACATATAATATCAATATCATTACAAATAATAATATAATATCATTAAAAATATAATAATAAAAACTGTGACATAACAGAAACTGAAAAGCAGGATTTGAAACAATTTAAAATGGAATACATGAGCTGATGTCAATTATTTGGAAGGCTATTGTGTGATGTCATATATCTTTAACTTACAGTGAAACTCTATATATGTCTACTCAGAAGTAATCAAAAATGAGCAACACAACGGCCAATGAAAGTAGTGTATATATTTTCTTCTTGTAAAATAACAGAAAGACAACGGACAGTGATCTGCCACTGTTTCGTTTGCGTCTTCTTCAGCATATAATAACTCATCATATAATAGAAATTTTCAAGGAGCAGTGTGCAACACACAGGTTTTTTTTGTCTTACTCAGAAGTAAGACCTGTTGAGTTCCATGGGACTTACTCCCAGGTAAGTGGGTATAGGACTGCAGTCTGAATGTCTGAAGTCATAAGTGTGTATGTGAAATTTCTCCTGTTGAACTGAATGGTCCTTGAAAATGTTGAAACTTGCGTGGATCAGGCCCTAAACTCAACGTTGCCTTCTTGTATGTTTCTTCCTAGTTTCATTTAAAATGTATAAAACATTGTGTCTGTGTGCTTTTAAAAAGAATTACCTGTTTTACATAATCTCTTGCCCCACATTCTTTCTGCATTATTGCTAGGAAAATTGTCAAGTTTTAAGAGGAAGCACTTTGGGGTTTGATGGGAGTGTTGTCTTTTTCAGAGGAAAGTTTGATTGAAGACCTATTTTTGGCCACAAGGAAAGAAAGAAAAAAAAGATTACTTAACCTTACTTGAATGAGAGGAGATTAAAGGTTAAAAGCTTTAGAGACCTGAAAATGCATTAGCACTAGAACAGTAAATATAGTGTTTGTGTGGAGGGGCGAGATGAACAAATTAGCAAAGCAAACGTTAAAGAGAAGCAAATGCACTTTAAAATGTGTTGGAATCTCTACAAATATTTCCACTTGCAATGCACATTTAAGTGTCATGCTAAATATTTTTCAATATCTGCATTACCAAGTTGGCATGGGGTGTGGACGTATCATAGAGATCATTTCCACCTTGAACTGCACACATGAAAACTACTTGGTGTTACTGGTATGTGCAGTTTTCCATCCACTTAAAAATATATATTATGGGCTGAACGCACTCAAGTTCAAAAAGTCTCCTTGTGGGGGACAAGATGAACTCAGAGGAATGGTAATAAGAAAAGGGAACCTTTCTTCATAACAAAGAACATTTGATCATAATATTTGTCCTCTGGTTCTGTCTTTCAAGTTATCATGGGTGTGGACCATGAATGGAATGATGCTCTCCTAACTTAGCTTGTAAAAATATTTTGTTCAAAATTGTTGTTGCTGGAAACCTGTCTGTTTTCGAAAAAACAAAATCTTCCATTTCATTTATATTCTAGGGAATGGGTGAAACAAAACCCCACCAAGTAACTTAAACGTTAAGTCATTTTCTCTTCCTGTTTCCTGTTTTCCAAGTTCACTGATCTTTATCCTTTTTTGGTACTTCCATTTTGAGAAGTGAGTGGTTTTAAGGCTGTAGGGAGATGATTATTTCTGAAGAACAATGGGGGCAGCACCCTACCGGTATTTGCAGCACCCTATCCTTTCATGCTTTCAGTTCAGCACCAAAGATTTGAAAGCTATATAGAAGGGTATGGCAAGCCTTGCTCCCTTACAGGTCATGGCTAGAATCCCTTTGTCTCGGGAGAAGACAATTTTACTGGAGAAGTAACATTGACTAGACCAAATCACAAGATGCTTCTGATCAAGTCAATTTCACTTCTAAAGGACAGTTGAAACAATTAGTTGTTGTTGTTCAGTCGTTCAGTCGTGTCCGACTCTTCGTGACCCCATGGACCAGAGCACGCCAGGCACGCCTATCCTTCACTGCCTCTCGCAGTTTGGCCAAACTCATGTTAGTAGCTTCGAGAACACTGTCCAACCATCTCATCCTCTGCCGTCCCCTTCTCCTTGTGCCCTCCATCTTTCCCAACATCAGGGTCTTTTCTAGGGAGTCTTCTCTTCTCATGAGGTGGCCAAAGTACTGGAGCCTTAACCTCAGGATCTGTCCTTCTAGTGAGCACTCAGGGCTGATTTCTTTCAGAATGGATAGGTTTGATCTTCTTGCAGTCCATGGGACTCTCAAGAGTCTCCTCCAGCACCATAAACAATTGTTGAAACAATTAAATTGCCTTTATTTTAAAAGGCAAATGGTGAGGAAATCTTGGAATTTATATGTAAGAAGAAACCTGACTTTTTTTAAAAACAACAACATTGTAAACAGCAATACACATATTTGGGGTGTGTATGTGATGACAGCAAATGGGAATTATTTTTGTATGTGATGGGAAATTCAGAACTATTGATGAAAGTTATCTCTTCACATTCCTTATCCTTTTGTGTTATGCTTTATTTTTACTTTCTTATCTTAAAGATCGAGTGCACAGAAAACATTAGGAAGTAATTGCTAATCCGATCTTAACAAGTACAACTGAAATAGCTAGCCAGTATATATTGTCCAAGGGACCCAGGTGGCGCTGTGGGTTAAACCACAGAGCCTAGGGCTTGCTGATCAGAAGGTCGGCGGTTCGAATCCCCGCGACGGGGTGAGCTCCTGTTGCTCGGTCCCAGCTCCTGCCAACCTAGCAGTTCAAAAGCACGTCAAAGTGTAAGTAGATAAATAGGAACCGCTCTGGCGGGAAGGTAAACGGCGTTTCCGTGCACTGCTCTGGTTCGCCAGAAGCGGCTTTGTCATGCTGGCCACATGACCTGGAAGCTGTACGCCGGCTCTCGGCCAATAGAGCGAGATGAGCGCCACAGCCGCAGAGTCGGACACGACTGGACTGGACCTGATGGTCAGGGGTCCCTTTACCTTTTTTATATATGTCCAGTGGGCCTTATTGGAAGACTTCGAAGAATTTGAAACACAAACCTGGTGAATTACTTACCAGGAAGAGAAGGAAGAGTCCTTTTCTTTTTTAAATAAAAAAATGAGAAATTATTTTGATAATCAAAATGTTTGTTGGTTATTGGAAGAGGCAACTTAGCCAATCTCCCACTATTGAAATTTTGGCTGGGATTCAGAGATATAATGGAGACATGTCAATTAAACATGACTTGGGCATGTTTGACATTTCCCCTTTGAACTGCAACCCCCCTATGCCAGGTCACAAGTTGCTTTTGAAAGTAAGAAACAATTTTGCCACGAACCCCTAGAAGCTGTGGTTTGAGAAACAGCAGCCCAAAGCCCCACCCGGCATATGGTACTGGTCAGGCAGTTCCTGGGATCCCAGACATTTAGAGGTCTGGCAATGCTCTAAGCACTTTGGGGAAATATTTCATCTTATTTCTAAATGCGGTGCCGTGTGGGTCATATTGCTATTTTACTGAATCTGTTAAGCTATTTTATTTGAAGCAAACAAAGTAGACAAGCGTAGATTCCCCTTTTTAGAGAGCTGCATGTAACAACATACAGACATCTGCCCATTGAAACTTAAACTTTAAAGTATTTTCAAACAGTTTCAGACACTGGATGGGGTATGTGTAGGTTACTTAACACGGGTACAAGCCTAGAACTGCTCATGACAACAGTTACTCCAAAATGTAGGTAGGCAGGCCTATCATTTGTAGCAGGTGGATTGCACTCCTGGGAGCTGCCCTAAGGCTTTCCTCAAGGTACTTCTTGAGGTACCAATGAGAAACCTATTAAAACCAGTTTGACTGGACCTAATGCCAGAATATGTATGTGAGTATACTGCAGGCAATGCTATCTCTAGAGTTCTGGCTCTGATTCTTTTAGGTAGACAGTCAATGCTGCAATCTGATACACACTCATTTAGGAAGAAGAAGAAGAAGAAGAAGAAGAAGAAGAAGAAGAAGAAGAAGAAGAGTTTGGATTTGATATCCCGCTTTATCACTACCCTAAAGAGTCTCAAAGCGGCTCACATTCTCCTTTCCCTTCCTCCCCCACAACAAACACTCTGTGAGGTGAGTGGGGCTGAGAGACTTCAAAGAAGTGTGACTAGCCCAAGGTCACCCAGCAGCTGCATGTGGAGGAGCGGGGACGCGAACCCGGTCCCCCAGATTACGAGTCTACCGCTCTCAACCACTACACTACACTGGCTTTCATGCTCCTCTAAACAAAACAATATTTCACTGTAAGATTTATTTATTTTTTAATTCTGCAAAGCTCTCAATTTATTTTAATATATTGTAGTTGTTTTGATCCTTGTAGATCCTTGTAGACTTGTTTTAGCACTTTCAGGCTTTATAATAGCGTGCGGCTGAAGTTTTAATGTTGCAAATTGTCTTCGGCTGAGGACCAAAAAAGCAGCACGCGAATAAATGATTGACTCCAAAATACCTCTGCAATCTTTCTACCTAGAAATTTGACATTGTCCACTCTTCCACAGCAAAATCAATAGCATCATCATCTTCATTTTCCATTGGTTTTCTTGATCAAACTGGGTGAGTCCGGTTTAGCTTCATAGTGTGACCTTCTAAATACAGAACAGTACTAAAACCTATGGTGCAAATCCATACATGCTTACTCAGAAGTAAGTCCCATTGATGTTAGTGGGGCTTACTCTCAGGGAAGTGTATATAACCATGCAGTCTTAGCACCTCTTTCCATATGCACTGTGTATACAATATTATTTGGTGAGAGGCAGTAAGAATATAATGTGGGGATGTTGCCCCCTTACACCCATTTATTTATTCCTTCTTTATTTTCCTTTGGCTCCATTATTTTTCTGTGTCAGCCAATGCCAACCTGGCACCCCCCCCCAGCTGTTTTGTGCTGGCCGGGGCTAATGGGAGTTGCAGTTGCAAACAGCTGGAGAATATCAGGTTGGCTAAAATTGTTTCAGCATGTGCAAATCCTTTTTTTCCTATAAATGATCTTCAAGGTTATATAAATTCACGTGCTTGAGTCATCAGATTACAAGATGTGTTCTTACACCTTGCCATGTACATCTATTGTTCTTATCATCTTCATCTTGCGTGTCGAGGTCCCCAAACCACCCCTCAGAAATAACTCACACCTCAGACAGTAAATTTAGGTTTAGCTTCCAACATCATGCAGAATGGATGCCACTATTTGCTAAAAGAGTCAATTTCCTTGAGAAAATGTTTTACCAACACCCACCAAGCTTTGAAATGAAATGCTGGACAGCAACTTTGCAAGTGATGTCCAAGTGTTAGGAGTTTGTTCCGAATCAAATTTAAACAAATAGCTTCCCCCCCCACCTCTGCTCCCCCTCCCAAATTCCTCAGCCGAGAGCTCCAGCAAAAGAAAAAAAAAAGGGAGAAAGGAAAAGGGGGTTAAAAACAGTTCAAAGTAAGTTCAGACATTGCCGTTTGTGTTGTCTAATTGTAATGTGTATTACAAATTAAGGAAGAGTTGCATTTTAATAAAGTTGTCGTTGCTGAAACAGGAAGCCATTGATTATCCTTGTGTGTACCTTATGATGTATTTAGAGATCAGAACAGACAAAGTTTTGAAAATGGAGAACAGCTGAATAATGTCATTAAGACATAGGCTCCACTCTGACAAGGATAATCCCACTGCCTTTGTTCCCCACCCCCACAAACACATGCTGCAGTTCTGAAATGTGTTAAAGGCAAGTGGAAACCTGAAGACACTGTCGAAAGCCTTTTTACCCAATCCCTTTGCAATCATTTCCTTGCTACTATGCGCACCTGAAAGACGCTGACTGCAAAAGGCACAATGGTAGACAAGACGGAGGAACATGTCACCCTGCAGATGTTTGGTAACATCTCCCATCAGCCCTAACCAAGATGGGCAATGGTCTGGGATGATGGGATTTGAAGTTACAAGTTACAGGGAACCAGGCAGAGGGCCTTCTCGGTAGTGGCTCCCGCCCTGTGGAACGCCCTCCCACCAGATGTCAAAGAGAAAAACAACTAACTAGGTGGTTAATATGGATAAGGAGCCAAACCCTTGTTCCAATTTAGCCAGAGGCTTTTGAATAAATACCTGTGATTGGATGGGAAATTGTACATGCCAACGAAGTTTGTGCCTCCCATTCCCCAGCTCAGTCCAGTTGGGGGCTGCATGCCTGTAGCTCTTTCTAAACGCTGAAATCCTGTCAACCAGCTGTTTGGAAATGGGGGCTATATCCAGTCCCCTGCTGAACAGCTGCTAGTCAGGATTCCATTTTTTAAAATAGGGCTGTGCTCCTCCCGTAGCCCTGGTTGGTGCACACGAGCTCTCTTGGATTGGGGCCAGTATACTTCAGGTGCTTTGAGTGAGAGGAAACAGAAGCTGACCTTTGACTTGAATGAAAATAAACACATGTACATCACAGATAAAGGGAAGCATGATGTTAATACTCGGATGAATGTATATGGAAGGTTACTGTAATTATAAAATAGCTTTGTATTATAGCATAATGAAGCGTTATAGGGGCTGCAGCCTGTATAATGGCTAGATTAATTTGATAAACCAAGAACGAGCAACACGACGGCCAATGAAAGTAGTATATTTTTTTCATGTATAATAACAGTAAGACAACGGACAGTGATCCGGTATTAACACTGTTTCGTGTACGTCTTCTTCAGCATGTAACTACAAAATATAGATAAACAGATAAACAACCAAAAACCTGCATGGACATGAAATCAATACATCTAATGCAAATATACATGTTATTATACTTGAAAAAAATATACTACTTTCATTGGCCGTCGTGTTGCTCGTTCTTGGTTTCTGTTTGAAGATTGCAACACAGAGGTTTATTGAACTTTCTAGATTAATTTGATAGCAAATGAGAGTTAAGGTTGGGTTTTACTTTTAAGCTGAGAGTTAAGAGCATAGGTAGGCAAACTATGGCCCGGGGGCTGGATCTGGCCCAATCGCCTTCTAAATCCGGCCCGTGGACGGTCCAGGAATCAGTGTGTTTTTACATGAGTAGAAGGTGTCCTTCTATTTAAAATGCATCTCTGGGTTGTTTGTGGGGCCTGCCTGGTGTTTTTACATGAGTAGAATGTGTGCTTTTATTTAAAATGCATATCTGGGTTATTTGTGGGGCATAGGAATTCGTTCATTATTTTTTTCAAAATATAGTCTGGCCCCCCACAAGGTCTGAGGGACAGTAGACCGGCCCCCTGCTGAAAAAGGTTGCTGACCCCTGGTTAAGAGCATACTGTAGAAGTTTGTATTTTAAGGCTTTATTTTGGAAACTGTTTTGGTGTATTGCTCCAATAAGAGATGAAAATGAAATATTCAACATTACCTTCTAGGAAGTCAGGTGATCTTTTGTGAAAAGCACCTAGTTTTGCTAATATGTAGCAATGGCAAAGGTATAAACTGTAATTCTGTGTATCTAGGATTCACCTGGGAATAAACCCCACTGAAGAAAATGGTGCTGGAGTCTTCTGAGTAGCCAGGTGTAAGTGCCTAGTTATCCCCCATGTTGAAATCTGCAATTGGATCGTGGCCAGTTCTTTTGCATTTAATTTATTAATGTATTGACCGATTTAATGGAAAATTCTTAATTGAGTAGCATTTTTTGCTCTGCTGTCAACCTTAATTTCCCCCATAATTTTATGGTCAATAATGACTGTTAGCAGAAATGCTCTATGGAGTATTTTTTTAAAAAAAAATAACGATAAAAAGAAATGGGCAAGCTGATTAGATGTTTATGCCAGTTCCTTTTCATTCCAAGGATATGTTCAATGAAAGGGAAATCTGTCTGTTGGATTTTAATAGCATATACCTTAATACTTAAAATAATTATGAATGTACGCTTTTAAAATGTAGCGTAAGCATTGACTGAAATATGCTCACTTTGCATTGGTCAGTTGGTTCAGGGACAGGCAATGTGGTGACTTCTACAGCAACCAATGCATTTGGTTAGGGATGTTGGGATTTGGGATCCAACAACATCTGAATAACACCATGTCAGCTACCACTGCATTGATCAGTCTACTAGATTAATTGATTTAAAACATTTTGATTACCTTAAAAAAAAATGTCCCTGATTAATTAGGGAGGAGCCGTTTTTTAACTACTGAAAAAACTGCCTTTGCATTGGCACCTTAATGGAAATATAACAATGAAAGCCAAGCATAATTGCGCAGTCTCTGGTCATTTGTAATGATGGTGCTTCATTGTAGGAGAAGCAAAATGTCCCACCAAGTTGTTCCGTGTTGAGGTCCCCAAACCACCCCTCAAAATAACTCACACTTCAGACAGTAATTTAAGTTTAAGGTTTTTGGCATAATTTTGGCCACAACTTTATTAAAATGCAAAATATGTGAGTGGTTGCTTAGGCATTGGTTCAGACTATCTGTCCCGCCAGGGACAGAACTGACATTTGTCAGTAAAGGGAAAACACTTTGGGGAGAGAATGGGAGCCGGGGGTCTGACCCTTGCCTCTCCCCAAATGCTCCCAGGGGCTCTTGCGTGGCCCTGGCCCCCGACCGGGGGATATGGACAAAAGCATGGCGAGCCCCTGGATTCCTTTAACGGAATTCCCCGCGCAGCAGCAGCATTGGAGGGGCAGACATAGCCAATCTTTACCCCTCCACCAATGAACACAATAACCAATGCCTAACCGCCAACCCTACAAGTTGTGACGAATTGCTACGCAGTAGGCGAAAACCAGATGGCACCAGCCAATCAGCCAACTGGAAAAATTCCTACCAGGCCCCTGCCCCAAAAGCAGACAACCCCATGACAGGCATAGCAAGGTCAAACACAGAGGCCTAATAAAAGGGGGAGGAGGGCGGGAGATCCGTTGCACGCAGCAAAGAGGAACATCACAGGGCGTGCCAAGGGTTATATACCCGCTGGGCTGTCCATCACACATTGCAACAATTAAATCTCCCCAACAACAACCCAGGACCCAATCACAGCCGTGGCCATCTATCCGATCCCGCCCAGCACCAGAGGGGTGACTTGCTGGCCCCCACCGCAACACATGCTCTCCCTGAAGGAGAACATGCTTTGCATTAGGGAAGTGGCTATAGACGACATTGAGTAAGGAAACAAAATCTACAGCAGCCACAGATTGGCACAGCTTTCAATTAAAGTTTCCTTTGTTGTTCATTCCACTGTCCTCTATAGTCATCATTTATAAACTTTACAGCATCAAATATTGTAATCTGGTATCGGCTGATAACTAGCAACACGTTCTGATATTTCCCCTCTATTTGCCTGTAGAGATGTGCTTTCATTTCTAATCTCTCTCCTTATTATCACAAAACAGAAAAGCTTTATTTTAAAACACATGGTACGTGAGTGGAATGTTTTTTATGATTACATGCACCATTTTCTTGAAAAGCAAATTCTTATTGTTTGGATCAGGGGGAAAAAGTTAATAAAACAAAACGAAAGAACGTATTCCAGGGGGAAGCATTTCCCTTCAAAAGCTGTGTATCTTGGAAAACTGTAGTCATAATCAAATCTTCTGCCTTGTTTATGCAAAAAATATTTAACATGAGGAATCCTGTAGGGATTGTTTGATTTTCATCGCTCTCTTGGAGACAGAATGCAAAGCGGAGAGCTAACATAAACAACTACTGTAATTTGTGCAGGCATCTTTAAAACATTAATTTTCTAAAAAGAATTGTTTTTATTCTTTGTACTTTAGAACTATGCAGCTGTTATAAACCTTCTAACCTGATCGTGAAATGTTCCTTCCTTATTTAATATCGCAGATCAGAAAAAAACACGGGTCGATTTGGGTTTCCCTGCGGAAACCAATAATTTCAATCTTATTGCTGGAGGAGACTCTTGAGAGTCCCATGGACTTCAAGAAGATCAGACCTATCCATTCTTAAAGAAACCAGCCCTGAGTGCTCACTAGAAGGACAGATCCTGAAGTTGACGCTCCAGTACTTTGGCCACCTCATGAGAAGAGAGGACTCCCTAGAAAAGACCCTGGTGTTGGGAAAGATGGAGGGCACAAGGAGAAGGGGACGGCAGAGGACGAGATGGTTGGACAGTGTTCTCGAAGCTACTAACATGAGTTTGGCCAAACTGCGAGAGGCAGTGAAGGATAGGCGTGCCTGGCGTGCTCTGGTCCATGGGGTCATGAAGAGTCGGACACGACTGAACGACTGAACAACAAATTGCTGAAAACTTAATGGTGCCATTTTGCATAGCAGGAGTAGCCAACATTGTGCGGCAAACATCCTCTAATGGGGAAACTGTGATTCTCTGGCTGCTGCTACTACAGGGCAACCATTGGCAATGTTGACTGGGGCTGATGGAAGTTGGAATCCAACAGCTATCAGGACGGCAGCACATGTCCGACTCTTACATGGTATGTGGGGCCTGTGAACTAGATTAAAAAAAAGACTAGAGGAATAAGCAGAGTGAAGCTATTTCAGGCACAGGACAGAAACATGGCAGAAAGTGCAAAGTGGCAACTCAGCAAGATTGGGGAACATGTGGGCTCCAGCTGCCATCCAGCCAGCATGGCCAGTGGTCAGGCATGATGGGTTCCCCATCTTGGTAATAGGGGACGGAGACAAATACCTGTAGTTAGAACAGTGCTTTCCCTCCCAGAAAAATAGGTGCAGGAACTCACCATGAAGCTGTTACAGTAAGTGCAACACTTTTTAACAACCAAAAGAGGTGCCGCTACTGCGTACCTTGAGTACCCCCTGAAAAAAAGCTGATGATAAGAGCGCTAGTTAAAGGGATATACAGTGAGGGGGGAAAGTATTTGATCCCCTGCTAAATTTGCCCGTTTGCCCTCTGACGAAGAAATGACCAGCCCATAATTTTAATGGTAGGTTTATTGTAGCTGTGAGAGACAGAATAACAACAGGAAAACCCCCAGAAGACAAAAGTCAGAGTTTGGTGTGCATTATAATGAGTGAAATAAGTATTTGAACCCCTATCAACCAGCCAGATGTCAGGCTACCTGGTATCTTCACTGTATGTAATGAGCTGAGATTAGAAGCACCTGCTGTGAGGGAGAGGTCCATCAAGCTCAGCGTTGACGGACAGCGATTCTCCAGAGTTTCAGACAGGAGTTTTCTCCAGTCCTGCTTGAGACACCAGAAATTGAATTTGAGACTTTCTGTGTGCCAAGAATGTGTTCTACCATTGAACTGAGTTCCTTCTCCTTGAGGTTCTGCAGAAACTCGAATACATTCTGCAATCTTCTCTTGTTAACGTCTGTTGTCCTGCCAGGGAGCATGTATAGAATGGGTGTCAGTGTTCTCTCAGGCAGGCAATGTTGGCTCATCATTCCTGCCAACGACTTGCCACAATTTCTCTTATAGAGCATATTTTCCCTCTGCTGAATGTCTTCATTTCTGCTTAGTGTCTCTTGCCATCAGTGATTTGGGCGCCCAGACTCCCGCATCCTTTCCCTGCATGGCTCCCATTTGCTTCAAGGAAGCTTGCACGGCAACATCTCCCTTTACTTCTATAAACATGGTATATACAAATGGCAGTGAGTAGTGACTACCACATTTTTTAACGGGTAATGTTCCAAATCTGTGTCTTCTCAAATGCCTCACGTACTGTATGAAGCTAAGGTTGTAAATCAAGCATTTTTAATTGCACTTGCGCCGTTGCCAAAGAAAGTGGCATCCATTATTCCCAGCGGGATTAGAAATGCTACTTAAAACCTTACATTAATCATCACTTCGAAAATATGCCCTGCTCTCAAATCAGCACTATCTGTTTAAGTAGGCTTTGATTCTGTTTCTTAGACTTTATCCAAAGACAAATGAGAAGATCAAGTCCATGCAAAATGCTACGCTGAGAGCAAGGAGATTTGGTGATTAATCCACCTTCTCGGGGGATGTTCCCATAGGAGCTTTCCATGCTCATTGTCTAATGCCATAGCGCATGATCAGAAATGCAGGAATAGATAGTGCTGGCCCTGGTTGGCTTTTGCAGATCCTTCCTCCATCCAGGCTACACCATCCAAGCAGTGATCTCCCATGTTGGATGTGTAGGATGCCATAGGATCACCTGGTGCCACGTGGCTTGTAAATCTTGGATAGCTTGGAGTTCTGCCAGTGTTTAACTCAAGGTGCCTTCCACTGGATTTTATACATGTTATTTTGGGCTCAGATCCAATATGTTGATTGCCTGTACCATAAAAACCATGGAGGATCATTGCTCATGGTTGTGATGTCTAAGATCTCTGATACAGTCCCTGGTGTCTCTAGGTATCAGACTGGGAAAGGTCTGCTCAAGGCCTTGGGGGACCACAGGAAGCTCTCTTATTTGAGTCAAATAATTGGCCCGTCTAGTTCAGTCCTGGCTGCTACCTTAAATTGGCTGCAGCTGACCAAAGTTTCCAACAGAGGGCATTCCCAATCCCAGCCCTGCTTGTAGATATCAGGGATTGGACCTGGGGCCTTGTGCAAGCAAAGTATTATGCCTACTGAGAGCCAGTGTGGTGTAGTGGTTGAGAGCGGTAGACTCGTAATCTGGTGAACCGGGTTCACTTCCCCGCTCCTCCACATGCAGCTGCTGGGTGACCTTGGGCTAGTCACACTTCTCTGAAGTCTCTCAGCCCCACTCACCTCACAGAGTGTTTGTTGTGGGGGAGGAAGGGAAAGGAGAATGTGAGCCGCTTTGAGACTCCTTCGG
Organism: Darevskia mixta; assembly: GCA_034641385.1. NCBI lineage: Eukaryota > Metazoa > Chordata > Lepidosauria > Squamata > Lacertidae > Darevskia > Darevskia mixta. Next base: position 12,322,392 of record JAWWNH010000173.1, on the reverse strand, counting down.
GTAGTGATAAAGCGGGATATCAAATCCAAACTACTTTAAAAAAAAGTTTGATTTTGTTGGTATCTTAATATTGACTATTTTATATAGTTTTATGTAAACCACTTAGAAGCTGTTGTTGATTAAGCAGCATAGAAAGCTTGTCAAATGGATAAAAAACAATTAAAATAAAGCATGTGCCACTGCCATAATGCTGTTATTCTGATCTGTGATGCAACCAGATTTGGAATGGTTGTGCGTTTTGGGTGGAAACGGATATTGTAGAGCCGGAAAAGGTTCAGAAAAGGGGCAACCCAAGTGATCAGCCTCAAATGAAGGGGCTGTTTAGTTTAGAAACAAAAGGGACTGAGGGAAACACAATAGATAGTTTGAAGGAGGTGGACAGAGAGTTTTTCTCCCTCTCTCGTAATACGAGAACTTGGGAACACATAATGAAACTGAAGAATGGAAGATGGGGAGATTCAGCAACTGACCAAAGGAAGCAATCTGTGGAATTTGCTACCATAAGACGTGGTAATGGACACCAACCTGAGCGGCTTTAAAAGAGAATTAGACAATTTCCTGGAGGATAAGGCTACCAGCCATGATGGCAATGTTCTACCCCTCCACTGTTGGAGGCCACTGGAAGTATTCCCAGTTGCTGGGAATCACAAGTGGGGAAGAGTGCTGTTATATTTGGGTCTTGTTTGTGGGCTTCCCATAGGCATCTGGTTGGCTACCGTGAGAGAACAGGATGCTGGACTTGATGGCGTGATCCTGCAGGGTTCTTCTTAAATTATTATGTTCTTCCACTGATCAACTAGCTTCATCAGCCAAAGTAAATAGCACCAGGGGGACCATGGGATCAATCCTCTGATATAGGATAGGACACATGTACTGTGTTTACTTTATTTAACATCCTCATGTGTTTAACGAGGTAATTTAACAGGTCTTCAAAGTTCCTTGAGAGCATCAACAGGGCAGTAACTTTTAATTAAGCGTTGTTCCCGGTGAACAATGAAAACGTATCTGTTGGGTTTTGCAGATATGCATCCAATCTAAACACCCAAACCCTTTATAATAATAGTATTTATAGGGTGTCTACTACCCTAACAAAAAGAGCCTTTCATAAATGCTGATTCATTAGAACGCGCACACACGTCCTCCCTCCAGGTATGAATTATCCCCAAATTACAGGTTTGGAAACTGAGGCCGTGAGAGCTTAAAGTGTTTGCCCAAAGCCACAGCCAAGAATAGAAGCCAGGAAGAAGATGTAGTTTTAGTTGAAGTGGGTGGACGTGGCAGTGAGGGCTGTGGCTATAACCACTAAGCTTACTGGTGACTTCCAATGCATCACCCTCCTCTTCAACAACACTGATTCTCTGGTATATTTAACTGGAATCACTTAGATTGGCTGTCACTTAAGCCCCCGAAATTCACAAAGGCTTGGCCCACTAGACGAGTCTTCCCCCACTCTCCAGATGTTATTGGCTACAGCTTCCATCATTCATGCTTCTTAGCTTTTGTAGTTAGTTTTCTTGCTGATTATTATAGGCACCTCAACCCTTTTGAGAAAGGCAAGGTCTATTTTAAAAAATAAATAAATATGTAAATGAATGCAAACTACCAGGTGAACTACCTTTTGTTCATTGGCAGCTGAACAAAATAATGGATGGATGGATTCTCATTTTAAAAGTATGTGTTGCATTCAACTCCATTAGAAATCAATGGACTGAAGTTTGTCCATAGAGTTCAGTGGGTCTCTCCTGCGTATGAGCATATTATTGCTGTTTTGTGAGTGACTGCAAACCACCCTGGATATTTTTACAGTCGAAGAGTGATATAGAAAAGTTATACTGAATGAATGAAGAAATAAATATAGATGGTTGTTTCATTCCTCTTGCCTCAGTATCCATGCCCATGTTTAGGAAAGCTTTTTTTTCATGGCGGGAATATGCAAAGAAATCAGAACTGAGCTGTTTCGAAACAGATACTGCGGAAGGCATCCAATCAGTTTCTTAAATTTGCTTTTATTGTAGGATTACCATGAAATGGGTAGCAACCAAAACATGAACACAATGAAAGAATAAACATTGTGTGATACAGACACATAACTCTTGTGTGCCCCATGTCGCAATGTATTATCCATCTGATATGCGCAGCAAATTTGCTTAGGGTTGTTGAGTCATTTGGCTTGTTTTCCTCTGCATTTTAAGAGAAAAAAGTAGATTCTATTGTATCTGTATTTTTAGCTTTTTATTCTTCTGAGCTAGCATGAGAGTCTGCCCCTAGGCTAGCTGGCAGGATATAAAAATGGGTTAGTGAACACACACACACACACACACACACACACACAGAGAGAGAGAGAGAGAGAGAGAGAGAGAGAGTTCTAAACAAACTTCTGAATGTTTTGCAACAACTCCAGTGAATCTGTGCAGAAATAATAATAATAATAATAATAATAATAATAATAATAATAATAATGCATTAGACTGAGGAAATATTTTCAGAACTAGTTTTTGAGTTGCAACAGATCAGTGCCCATATCAAAGAAAAACCCAACATAAGCCATTCCCTCCTCAAGGTGCAATTAGCTTCAGGGAGATAAATCCCAGCGGCTGTAGAGGGAAGGGTTAAACTCTTAGGTGCTGTAGAGAATGCAGGGGAGCACCTTCCAGGACTTTTTCGAAGCATGTGTGACCTGCCATAAGCCAGAGCGCCAGGGTAACTGAAGAAAAGCTGTGGCAAGGGTGATAATGAGGCTCCCAAATTTGTGTGTGTGTGGCAGATTAGCATATGGAAGAAATCAGGAGGAAAATAATCTGGCAGAGGCTGGGTGCTTGCTTCCTTTTCTTTGATGGGGTTCCTACTCCTTGCTAGCAGTTTAAATGCTAACACTTTGCAATCACAGTTGCAAAGCTTTAGCTTTAACCAGCATTTTAGCTGACAGAGAATCTTGTGTGGTGTAGTGGTTGAGAGCGGTGGACTCGTAATCTGGTGAACCGGGTTCGCGTCCCCGCTCCTCCACATGCAGCTGCTGGGTGATCTTGGGCTAGTCACACTTCTCTGAAGTCTCTCAGCCCCACTCACCTCACAGAGTGTTTGTTGTGGGGGAGGAAGGGAAAGGAGAATGTTAGCCGCTTTGAGACTCCTTCGGGTAGTGATAAAGCGGGATATCAAATCCAAACTCTTCTTCTTCTTGTGTTGAAGTTCCATGTAGAAGTCCGTTAGGCGGTATAAGCCTTTGGTTTGCCAGGTTTTTATCTGGAGGTTTTGTGCTGCGTGATGCAATAATGGGTGATGTGCCAGGGGAATTAGTGGGGTTGGGGTTGGGGACAGTTTACCTATTTCTGCTTTCCATGCTTTAAGCATGGTCTGTGTGAACCTGTTTAGTGTTGTAGAGATTTTCCTTAGTTTGTTTGGGAGGAATGGGTATGCTGTGGTGCAGGTATTTTCAATTGTGTCCCTCTCCAGGTGTACCCATTGTTTTGTCTTGTCTTCCAGTATATAGGGGATTATGTGGCGTACTTGCTTGGCGATGTAATATGTTTCTATGTTGGGGGTTGAAGTTCCATGTGTTCAAACCTATGTGCTCAGAATTAAGCCCCACAGAATTCAGTGGAGCTTGAGGTTATTCCCTGGACACTATGCATAGGACTGAAGTCATGTTGATGCTTTTAAATTCAACATCTTTATCAATGACTTGGATGATGGGCTTGAGGGCATCCTGATCAAGTTTGCAGATGACACCAAATTGGGAGGGGTGGCTAATACCCCAGAGGACAGGATCACACTTCAAAATGACCTTAGCAGATTAGAGAATTGGGCCAAAGCAAACAAGATGAATTTTAACAGGGAGAAATGTAAAGTACTACACTTGGGCAAAAAAAAATGAAAGGCACAAATACAGGATGGGTGACACCTGGCTTGAGAGCAGTACATGTGAAAAGGATCTAGGAGTCCTGGAAGACCACAAACTTGACATGAGTCAACAGTGTGATGCAGCAGCTAAAAAAGCCAATGCAATTCTGGGCTGCATCAATAGGAGTGTAGCATCTAGATCAAGGGAAGTAATAGTACCACTGTATTCCGCTCTGGTCAGACCTCACCTGGAATACTGTGTCCAGTTCTGGGCACCACAGTTCAAGAAGGATACTGACAAGCTGGAACGTGTCCAGAGGAGGGCAACCAAAATGGTCAAAGGCCTGGAAACGATGCCTTATGAGGAACGGCTTAGGGAGCTGGGTATGTTTAGCCTGGAGAAGAGAAGGTTAAGGGGTGATATGATAGCCATGTTCAAATATATAAAAGGATGTCATATAGAGGAGGAAGAAAGGTTGTTTTCTGCTGCTCCAGAGAAGCGGACACGGAGCAATGGATTCAAACTACAAGAAAGAAGATTCCACCTAAACATTAGGAAGAACTTCCTGACAGTAAGAGCTGTTCGACAGTGGAATTTGCTGCCAAGGAGTGTGGTGGAGTCTCCTTCTTTGGAGGTCTTTAAGCAGAGGCTTAACAGCCACCTGTCAGGAATGCTTTGATGGTGTTTCCTGCTTGGCAGGGGGTTGGACTGGATGGCCCTTGTGGTCTCTTCCAACTCTATGATTCTATGAAATTGTATGTCATGTTATGTACTGCTGCTCTTTGGTGTGTGCGTGATTGTAGATGGGCACAGCTGCCTGAATTTTTGAACTTTCCTTGCAGGCATGGTTATGGTGGCTGCCACGAGGAGCTCCCATAATCCCAAATTCACCATTACGCCATTGATATAGTGAAATGAAGACTTTGACCCTTTGAGAAACCTGAATGTTCAGACCAGAGTCTGAATCCTGGGGAATCTTATCATTGCTCCCTTTAAAATCTTCTGAGAATTTGTTTTCCCTGCAACACAACATAAAAAAAACCAATGTGATTAAACCAAGGTAGCTTTTCTGAGATCTTTTTTGTTGAAGAGCTAAGTCACATCACCACAGCCAAATAGCAGATTAGAAACGGGATTCTAGCTGTCACCCTGCATCTGAATTTGACAGAAATACGGGTCACTAAATGTTCTTCCCTATTGTCATTATAGTAAGAAAGACCACAAGCTGGAAAAATATTTTTTGGATCCACTGCCACCTGAGCTTAGAAGGGATTTTTTAAATTGTGGTGAGATTCTAGACTACAATTATGGAAGAAACTACGAACCATTATGTGTGAATTGCTGTGGGCTCTATTTAAAAAGTTACAATTTGGCCACAGCCAGAGAAAGCAGAGTACCTCATTAACAGAAAAGACGAGTTTGTTATATACACCTTGTCGGTTTTGCACATAGAACAATTAATGGTGATGTCACTTTTGTCCGCAAGAAGTGATCTTCTAAGTTCACCACCACCACCATTATAAAAAATATATGTATGTACAAATATATGTAATATAAATATTCTCAGCTGGCATGTGGCAAAAATGATCTCTGGCCCAAGAAAGGTTATATCATAATAAACTGCCACCTGCTGATTCGACATTCATTGATATGGCTACACACCACCCCAATCTCCACGAGTGGTGTGAGATTCCAGGCGCACATTACCCGAGTCTGATTTTCCTTTGGAAATAAGGCACAGCGGAGATTGCAGTGTCTTTATGATATGTGGTTTATTTACGCAACCTGTGTCTAGAGGGAGAGAGTTCAGAGCATTCATGGTCCAAGAGGGTCTCTTGCTTCAGTGGCGTCACAACGGGGGGGGGGGTGCGCCCAGGGTTCCATGTCTGCGGGGGTGACAAGAAGTCACCCCGTGGGGGCTTGAGCAGCCATCGCGCCACCGCAGCTGCATGTGGAGGATCCTCTGTTCACGGCTGCAGCCGCAAGTAGAAGATCCTGGCGCCGGCGGCAAACCGCTAAGTACAGCACATGTGCGGCGTTGCATGCATGTGCTGTACGTAGCGACGCCGCACATGCGCTGCATAGGCATTTGCTGCCGGCGCCACTCCAGCGCCATACAGACGGTGCCGGGATCCCTCCGTCACCGCTACAGCAGCGAACGGAGGATCCTCCATTCGCGCTTGCAGCCGCGACCAGAGGATCCCGGCACCATCTGTACAGCGCTGGAGTGGTGCCGCCGGCAAACCGCTATACAGCGCATGTGCGGCGTTGTACGTGCAGCGCATGCGAACAGAGAAATCGGCCATGATCTCTGTCTCTTTGCCAACCCACAAGCTGCTCTTCGGCTCCCTCCTTCTTCCTTGTCCGCTAACCCAGTGAAACTTTATCCCTCCAGCCTAACATCATCCAAACTGAAATCCTAAACCCTTTTTACTTCTGCCTGCTAACACACAGCTGGAGGAAGGGTCCCACCCCTCCCTGTCTGGCACCGTCTTCATCCTCTCGATAGCTTTATTTCACTGGTCTTTGTCCCTCTAATCACCCTCACACAGCTAGGTGTCACCAGGCTGGCTTGGCTTGTTAACATAAGCTTAACCGTGCTTGGCATAATTTAACTCCCCAAACCTTGGTTCATTCTAACACAGGAATTTAGGGTGTCTTGCACCCCACAAACTCACAACAATATCTTTTAGAGGCTAGGCTGAAGAGGATCTGCAAAAGAACCAATGGTCTGTACTTTATTTACCAAAACCTTTTCTGGGTTGTAATTAAGAATAATATTTTTCAACTAGGTCTGGTGTAAACCGTGATTTTTCAAAAAAATGACTTTTTATAAGTGGTTTTTTGGGTAAGCCTGTTGGGCATTTAGTTAAATAGAAAGGCCATATATTTTTAATTAATTGATTGCATTTGTTAGGGAATACCCTGTTTCTCCTAAAATAAGACGTAGCCATAAAATAAGCCGTAGCAGGATTTATACGCATTTGTGAAATATAAGGCATACCCCAAAAATAAGACATAGTGACGTGGCGCCTCTCCCTTAAGACGGCCTGGATAGGCGTGGCTATGCAGCGTACTGACGCGGAGCGGTTAAAATAAGACATCCCCCTGAAAATAAGCCATACTGTCTTTTTTTGAGGGGAAAAAAATATAAGACGGTGTCTTATTTTAGGAGAAACACGGGTAATCCTGGCAAATAGAAGGGGAAGAAATGGAGGCAGTGAGAGATTTCACTTTCTTGGGTTCCATGATCACTTCAGATGGTGACAGCAGTCACGAAATTAAAAGACGCCTGCTTCTTGGGAGAAAAGCAATGACAAACCTAGACAGCATCTTAAAAAGCAAAGACATCACCTTGCCGACAAAGGTCCGTATAGTTAAAGCTATGGTTTTCCCAGTAGTAATGTACGGAAGTGAGAGCTGGACCATAAAGAAGGCTGATCGCCGAAGAATTGATGCTTTTGAATTATGGTGCTGGAGGAGACTCTTGAGAGTCCCATGGACTGCAAGAAGATCAAACCTATCCATTCTTAAAGAAATCAGCCCTGAATGCTCACTAGAAGGACAGATCCTGAAGTTGAGGCTCCAGTACTTTGGCCACCTCATGAGAAGAGAAGACTCCCTAGAAAAGACCCTGATGTTGGGAAAGATGGAGGGCACAAGGAGAAGGGGACGACAGAGGATGAGATGGTTGGACAGTGTTCTCGAAGCTACTAACATGAGTTTGGCCAAACTGCGAGAGGCAGTGAAGGATAGGCGTGCCTGGCGTGCTCTGGTCCATGGGGTCACGAAGAGTCGGACACGACTGAACAACAACAAATCCCTTTCAGGTGTCAAGATCAGGTGTCAAGTTATGCAGCCCTCAGAAGCCCCCAAGTTGTGGATTTCCCTCCCCAAAGAGGCACATCTGGCTTCTTCAATATATAGTTTGCAGTGAATGCTGAAAACACACTTCTTTACCCAGGCCTTTGACACCGGAGATGTGTGCTTTTAGGGCCTTCCCTATTCCTATGGCTGTAATTTGTTTAATCTGCTTTTAATACTGAGTTGTAAATTATTGCAACCCGCCCTGGGACCTTCTGGCGAAGGGTGCATTGCCATTATTCTTATTCTTTAGAGAAGGGCCCACAACAAAGGATGTCTGCCACAGAAAATGATTGAGCTTTCCAGGGAAAAGAGAGGAGGCAAGGATTTTTCACGTTCCCGGGCCCTTGTTTCTAACTCCCTTCCATTAAATACTGACAGTCAAGGGTCTCTTCTACAGCTCCACTATTGCAAATACTTTTGATGTGCCAGTTGCATTTGCATTTGCGGCAAACGTTTCATCATATGTTTCCCAGCACTCCTGGTTATGCAATTTCACCGTTCAATTTCATTTATTGTAAAGCGGATTAGTCTTTGCAACATAACCCGAGAGAGGTAATCGTATAATATGATTACACGCTACCCCCATCTCTGAGCGGTGTGAGATTCAAGGGAGTTTCAGGCACACTTTGCCCATGTTTCCTTTTAAAAAATGAGGCACAGCAGAGACTGTGGTGTTTTTATGATATACGGTTTATTTACACATCCATACAACCGGAACCTATGATGGAGGGGTGCACAGCATTCATACCCCAAGTAGCTCCAGCTTCTTCCATAGCCTCAGCAGCCTTGAATTTAAGCAGACCCCCACCACTGCTCTCAAACATTGTTCTCTGACTCACTTTCCAGCCTGTTCCTTACTAGCTCCAATGCATAACTCCTACTGCTCATGGGGTTTGGATACCTGATTATCGTCTCCATTCCCAGCTTAAGAATGGAAAGCGAAATACTGGTCGACAATAAAAGAGGTTTAAAGACAAGATGGGGGTGGAGACACTCCTTCAGGTATACTGGGTCGAGGCTGTTTAGGGCTTTAAAGGTCAGCACCAACACTTTGAATTGTGCTCGGAAACATACTGGGAGCCAGTGGAGATCCTTTAGGACCAGTGTTATATGGTCCCGGTGGCCACTCCAAGTCACCAGTCTTGCTGCCGCATTCTGGATTAGTTGTAGTTTCTGAATCATGGGAGATGTAGTCCAGAAACATCTGGAAGGGAACAGGTTCTCTACTCTCTTTTAAACCAAAACCTTCCCTTGTGGGTATCTGTTATTTTTTGTTTTATCTCTTCATTTCACTTACTCACTGACTTACCATGCAAATTGTCTCAAGGTGACCGATGATGAGAGAAATTGCACAGGTCCAACACGAAGAATGACATACGCAATGTAAAAAATAAATAAATCATAATAATAATCTATTGCAAATGATTGTACAAATGATTCTAAAGACATCAAGAGGTCCTGTGCTGTATAAGGGTGTACAGGTTAAAAGCAGCACTTTCAGCTGGACTCGAAAATGTATCGCAGGCCACTGCAGATGGGCCAGAATCAGTGCAATACATCCTGAGCATCTGGTACCTATGGTCAGTCTCATCACTGAGTTCTGCACCAGCAGCTGCTTCAAAGGCAGCCTCCTTTCATTCATCTAAAGCTGAGGTTACCCAAGGGACCCCTGACCATTAGGTCCAGTCGTGTCCGACTCTGGTGTGGCGTTCATCTCACTTTATTGGCCGAGAGCCGGCGTACAGCTTCCGGGTCATGTGGCCAGCATGACAAAGCCACTTCTGGCGAACCAGAGCAGTGCACGGAAACGCCGTTTACCTTCCCGCCGGAGCGGTTCCTATTTATCTACTTGTACTTTGATGTGCTTTCGAACTGCTAGGTTGGCAGGAGCAGGGACCGAGCAACGGGAGCTCACCCTGTCGCAGGGATTCGAACCACCGACCTTCTGATCGGCAAGTCCTAGGCTCTGTGGTTTAACCACCCAAAGTGGCTACCAAAGCCACATCAATATAGGGATTGAGCTGGACCATCAGCTGAAGCTGGTAGAAGGTGTTCCTCACCATGGAGTCAAAATGCCTCCAGTGACACCAATGGATCTAAGAGCACGGACCTAATCCTTCAGGGGGAGTCCCATTCCACCCAGAACTGGTTGAGCATCACTTTACCCAGGCATCCCAGATAAGCGTGTATAGCAGGGGTCCCCAGACTAAGATCCACGGGCTGGATGCGGCCCGAGGGGCTCGTTTACCCGGCCCCTGGCGACCCCCACCGCCCGCTGCCCCCGCCCGCTCTTACCTGCGCAGCTACTTTCTGGTCGGCGGAGCACCGGAAATAGCTTGTGTGCATGCGCAAGCGTCATTTCCGGCGCACTTCCAGGTCTGCGGAGGCCCGTGTGCACGCGCACAAGCTATTTCCGGTGCTCCGCCGACCCGAAAGTGCGCCGGAAATAGCGTGTGGGTACGCGCTCCCCCGCCCGCCGCACGATCGGCGCTGGAGGAACCGGGCCGAGGCCAGGTAACTTTGGGGACCCCTGGTGTATAGGATTGCAGCCTAAGTTCCACCAAGTTCAGTGGGATTTACTTCTGAGTGCCCTGCGCGTTTGATACACTTGGTATCTCCCAAACACCATACATTATAAATGTATTAAGCACCCACCGTGGAGTCCCCAGTGTGGTATAGTGGTTAAGAGCGGTGGACTCGTAATCTGGTGAACCGGGTTCGCGTCTCCGCTCCTCCACATGCAGCTGCTGGGTGACCTTGGGCTAGTCACACTTCTTTGAAGTCTCTCAGCCCCACTCACCTCACAGAGTGTTTGTTGTGGGGGAGGAAGGGAAAGGAGATTGTTAGCCGCTTTGAGACTCCTTCGGGTAGTGATAAAGCGGGATATCAAATCCAAACTCTTCCTCTTCTTCTTCCCCATTATGTTGTAAGATGCAATTAGGCAGCCCTGTGTGTTGCAACCCCATTGCATTCTGCGGCTAAGCGCTTGTTTCAAAGGCATGAGAGCAAGTGCATCATTCCGACCCTTGCCTCGCTTTGCCTCAGCTGACCTTACATTCATTTCATTCCTTCCTTTCTGGCCACATGGAATCTCAGTAAAGAGTGCAAGTGACTGCTGGCCTCTTGACACCAAAAGGTGCAGAGATAGAAAAATACTTGGTATCATTTCACAAGGGAGAAGTCACTAGGATGAAATATTTCTAGATTCAGAAGTGAGCCGGGTTACTGGAGAAATCGGCCTGGGAATGGGAAGGCATTTGCGGTGGAGAACAGGTGGGCATCAACTATGGCCGCGGTGGGGAACTGACCTCCTTCACTGGCCTCTTGACAGGCAAACAGGACCACCCACCTGTCAGTCACCTGATATCATTATGACATCAGCTGACAACTTGATCAGTCAATTGCCACTGACAGTGAGCCCTGCTTTCTCCATTTGCAGGTGTGGTTTGATGAATCTAAACCATGCTTACAAAAGGGACATCTCTGAAGGGCTGCATTGTTGGTGAGCCACATTTGCCAAGCAACAATTGAGAGTTCCTTTGTAGCTGCATCTTTACCTTCCTGTGGGGCAGGTGTCCATGTTTGGGGAAAACAGCCTTGTGGGCCACATTAGGACCCCCATTAGCCTAATTATGCCAGGTCTGGAGTTTCCACAAGGCTGGTATTTACATAAGAGTGCAGCCTTATCCATTCATAAGAGATAGCCATGTTAAGGTACAGTGGTACCCCGTGTTACGTACGCGATCCGTTCCGGGTCGCGGTACGTAACGTGGCCGTGCGTATCACGAACGCACAACCCCCCCAAAAAAACCCAGAAGAAGCACGATTTGAGTGCTTCTGCGCATGCGCGAAGTGCGCAGAACGGTTCTGCGCACCAGTGTGTCGCATGCGCTCTGGGGAGGACTTCCGGGTCGCGGAGGTCCGTAACTTGAACGTACGCAACCCGAGGTATGACTGTTTTTGCATATGAATTTGAAACTTGCTTTTTTGGTACATATATAGGCAAAGACACACTTAACGCAAGGAAAACCTGAAAATAGGACTTTTATGTTGATATCCCTCAAAATAAGCATGACCTGTACCCCAGAAATGGCTAAGGTACTTTCAGGCTACCCAGAAAGTGAGCATTTGGTGCACACTTAGCTCATACTCGATGTCCGAAAAGGGTTTTTTGTTTACATCTGAAGTTCAAAGCATGGGGCTTGAAGTTTACTTCATAATTGAGGCCAGCATTATAGCACAGAGCAAGCCAAGCCACATATTGGACAGGACATGGGCTGGTGGGAGGTCTGTTGTCTCTTCATACATTTGAGTCGAACTTGGACATGGGGAAGGAGCACTCCCAGAAGCAGCAGTAGGCAAACTGCATGTATTAATAGCATCAAAATGCACCAGCAATTTTCCAATAAAAATAATCCAGAGATAAAAGATTCCAACGTGTCTGCCTTCTGAAAGAGGAACAGGCCTGTCAGAAGGAGAAAAGGACCCCACAATTGTGGTGCAACATCTAGCAGGAAATAACAACCCTGGTCTGTGTGCTCTAGCTATGGATTTGATGTCACCCATCAAGGCAGCCTCCTGCACGGATCTTAAGGGTGTTAGCAAGGTCCCTTAGATAATGCAAATGGAATCCAGAGAGAAAAGTAAGTACTTTACTAAGTAAGCTGAACAAAAACATTGGAGGTGGATGGAACAAAGGGGCTTTGTCTTTCTTAGTTCAGGCCTTGTACATAGCAGGGAGACATTCAACCAAACATACAGAGGAAAACTGCCTCGGAACTACAAAGCCAATTGAAGAAGAAGAAGAAGAGTTTGGATTTGATATCCCGCTTTATCACTACCCGAAGGAGTGTCAAAGCGGCTAACAATCTCCTTTCCCTTCCTCCCCCACAACAAACACTCTGTGAGGTGAGTGGGGCTGAGAGACTTCAGAGAAGGGTGACTAGCCCAAGGTCACCCAGCAGCTGCATGTGGAGGAGAGGAGACGCGAACCCAGTTCACCAGATTACGAGTCTACAGCTCTTAACCACTACACCACACTGGTTCTGATTGAGCTATGTGTTACCTCAGTCAAGATCATGACACTGCTTGGTTGCTAAGCAACCCTCTTGGATAGTTGACTTTAACACTGAGGGGGCAACACTATGCACAAGCACCTGGGGTAAAGCAAGCAGGTGTAAGTTAGTTTGGCAGAAAGTTACATCGGATCCAAATCCCATCCTCTGCCTAAACTTAGCAGAAGTTAAGCAAGCCATTAAAATAGTGTTCAACACTGGGTTGCCGGGTCACGTGACCAAGTTGAACTGGCTGAGGATGCAACGTAAGTCTCTCCACCCTGGTCCCACCAAGACCACAACCCTGGAACACCCCTTTCAGGGCAATTGCGCTGGCATTAGCTTAGCTGGAATATGCAAGTCACTCTGGTGTATTTTCATCTGAACCAGGACTGGGGACCGATATATCGCTAGCTGAGCCCAGCTGAGCTGGGAATGAGTCACACGAGTCAGAGACCCACTTCATCCTAAACTGCTTGTCCCATCAAAATGTATTTGAAGAAATATTATGGATTACAAATTTGAAAAACTCCTAGAGGAGGAGCTATAGGCTTTCAATGTAAAATGATATTTTTTTTTAGGAATTGTTATTTAGTAAATTTAAGAAATTGTAAGAGAGGAATGATAAGTATTATGTAGATGTTAAAAATATGAAAATGAAACTGTTAAGGATGATATAGGATGAAACTCAGATGGAAGAAACCGAGGGAAGTCACCTAACTTTGTAAGGTAAGGGAGGTAAGGGTGTAAAAAGTACAAAATTAGGAGTTTGAAATTAGGTTAAAGTAAGGGAATTGGATAAGATTATAGGAAAAGAGCAGAAGTACCAAGATGCTGAGGTTTGGAAAAAGGAGTGTTTTAAGCAAAATTATTCTTGTATTTTATGATGTTTTAAAATTTAGGAGTATGAAAACTGTTAGAGAGGAATGATAATGAATTCAACAGAGGGGGACTTGAGGAAGTCAACCGAAATATGAAATTGAGGAAAGAAGAAATACCTGGCCCACAGAATTGGGCCAGGCCTAAATTGTAAAATCAATAAAAAAATTTGGGGGAAAAATAACTTTGTTAAAGAAAGATGGTTGAAAAACAAAAAATGTTCCCCCCTTTTTTTCTTTTTAGTGTGTTATTGTTTATTTGTATTTTTGTTTGTTAAAACTGAATAAAAATTATATTAAAAATAATAAACAAACAAACTGCTTGTCCCAGTGGATCTTGCCACAGAATCACCCCCCTAACAAAATTGACCCTTAAGTTGCAAATGGAACGATCCCTGCTGCTGCACAGAGCAATGGCTGCAACAGCGGGGAGTTCATAACAGATAAGGTGCTTTCAAAGTATGTTGGACTTTGGCCTTACAGCACCATAAAACCCTTGAACTGAATTGCTCCCTTCAATTAAGGCAGCCAGTGTTACTGACAGAAGACAGACTGTGTGTATATTCAGCAGCTAACCCCCTCAAGCAGTTTTTGTCTTGTTTTGTTTTGGTGCAAAGAAGGTATCTCTTTCCTGAGATTTCCGCCCAGCTTGGGTTGTGAAACGCCACCAGCCCACCTTTCCTAGACACGGCAGCATTCCTCCGAAGTCACAAGACTTTGAGGCGATGCGAAAGGTTACCGACCACCTCAAGCGACAAACTCCGGATGGGAGAACGGAGGCTGCCCAAGTCAGGTTTGCTTACCTTCCTTGACCTCTAGGCTCTGCCGGCAGCAGCACTCAACAAGGGATCTGCATTTGAGAAATGCTCATGGAACATCACCATGACAAATGTAGTTCTAGAAATGTACATCTGTCTCCAAATGTTTTTGTTATGGTGTATCCCAGGCAAGTACTTTCTGCCCAGAGGGATGATTTTGAAAGCAGTGACGTTTGGCAGTTGGTATTTGAAACAAATTGTGCAGGCGAAATGGAACCTGTTTGCTGTCCAGCTTTGGATAAAAATAATATAAAGTAGTTGTTTGTTTTTTAAAAAACCAACCCCTACTTTCCCCCAAAGGTCTCAGAGTGGGTTATAATGATAAGCACAGACAGTATACGAAATTTAAAGCATAAATTATGTAGCTCAGCAGCCCGGTCCCTCAAGGACTGCCTCTTCCCGCATGAACCAATCTGGACTCCACATTCGTCACCTGAGGTCCTTCTCCATGTATCCTCTCTGACAGAGGTGTAGTGGGTGATAACATGAGAGAGGGCCTTTTCAGTGGTGGCCCCCTGCTTATGGAATGTTTTCCCCTGGGCTACACTTTGGTGCCAGGCAAGTATGTTTTCAGCCAGGCTTTGGGCCTTCACCTTGGAGAGTTTTCGATATTGCAGCCTCCTTTAGTGGACAGGATATGTTTGACTGGTTTTTTTTTTTTATGAATATGAAAGTTTTTAGCTTTCGTTTTAGGTTTATGTTGGTTTTACTGTTTGGTTTGTACGTTGCTTTGAGTTTACGTTTCATTAAAGTGGCTCACAACTGCAACAAATGCATACATTAAAAAACTAAATCTCAAAGTTTCAAGCCTCCGAAATTTAAAGGATAACACCAGAAGATCAACAGTAGTGGTATTAGTAGTATGTATAGCATTATACAGGAGACCCAGTTGGCGCTGTGGGTAAAATCACAGAGCCTAGGGCTTGCTGATCAGAAGGTCGGCGGTTCGAATCCCTGCGACGGGGTGACCTCCCGTTGCTCGGTCCCAGCTCCTGCCCACCTAGCAGTTCGAAAGCACGTCAAAGTGCAAATAGATAAATAGGAACCGCTCTGCCGGAAGGTAAACGGCGTTTCCGTGCGCTGCTCTGGTTCGCCAGAAGCGGCTTAGTCATGCTGGCCACATGACCTGGAAGCTGTACGCCGGCTCTCGGCCAATAAAGCGAGATGTGCGCCGCAACCCCAGAGTCGGACACGACTGGACCTAATGGTCAGGGGTCCCTTTACCTTTACTATAGCATTATACACACAGTAGGGCATTATGAGGTAAACTACCCAGACAATCAGGCAACGAGTTACAAACTAAATTTCTACAGCGGAGGAGACAATAGGGGAAGATCGCTGCTAGAGTGTCATCCAAAATAATTAAAATTAATCCTGTTTCCAACGATAACCAATTGATAGACCTATCCCTTTCTAATCCACTTATCCACTTTTAAAGTCATCTGAATAAGAAGCCATCAAAGTATCTTCTGGCAGTGAATTCCACAAGTTAATTACTGATTGCGGAACTACATTCTGTTGTCTGTCCTAACTCTACCGCCAATGAATTTCCTTGCCTGATTTCTTAAGTATTATGACAGAGAAAAATAAACAAATTGCTTCCCCAACGTATCTCCCTTAGATGACGTCCCGTTGTTAAAATTAAAGGGTTCCAAATGTTTTAGCATTTCTTCACAGGTGAGGTGCTCCAACCTCTTGGTCATTTTGATTGCTACCTGCTGAACCTGTACATTTGCAAACAGAGTGTCTCAAGTCACTACTGTCTCCTACTCCAAAGGAAACTGAATTTTCCATTGCTCAGAGTTCAGTAGTTCTCGGCAGCTCACCTGCTCCTTATAAAACATATGGACAGAATATAAAGGCACTGTATTCAAAGTCCATTATCAGAAGAACCACTAGAAGTTTAGGGACCTTTTCTCATTTTCAGAATTAGTGCAACTTGTCACTTCCAAAGATCTTCCATTTAATTTCTCCGTAATTTCCCCTAGCGATGGTCAGATCATTTGATTTCTGAGCTGTATCAGTTTAGCATGTGTTCATTCTTAAATTAGCCCTGCTCCATTTCTTCATCAATCTATGGATCAAATATCAGTTTTGACAGGTACAGATGGGCCATTCCATGAAAAATGAGCCTGATAAGAATTTTTAAAATATATATATATACTTCTTTTACTTGTAGTTTCATTACCTAAACAGATTCCAAATGTGCAGTCTAACCATTTTTTTTAAAGCTAAAGACAAAAGAAGTTTAGTTTATGGACCTTCTTTTCAAAAGTCCACCCACGTAGTGTTCAAGTTAAAAGTTTTCTGATGATTGTCCCACCCATGACAGCATTTCCCCCCTTAATTTTGTATCGTTAAATTTCTTAAACTTAATTTCTAATTGCATAGTTGTAACCAATAAACATTGATTTAAACAGATATGCGGAGTTTATCATTGATTCACCTCCCAACTCACAGAGTTTTTCCATAAATCAAACTTATCTCAAGCTCCATGTCCTTTTTTTGTCCCACCCGTAACAATACTTTAACATTTAATAAAATTGTCAAAAATATCCATAAAAATAATAAAAAATTAGTAAAATGTTCAGTATCTTATTAAGAACATAGTTTGAATTTTGGTTGTTAATTTTTATGTATATTTACATTGTTACACATGTGTGAATACCAAAAAACATGGTCCAAGTGTCCCACCCATGACAATGGAATGGCCCAGATGTCTAAACATACTTTACCCCAAAATACACAATTTTACCCTAATAAGGTTGTTTTTCTACAATTCCTTTCATAATTTGAGCTGAGCACTCCATTGCAAAATTTGGAGAAATGCAAAGTCCACATGATAATCACACTGCAATCCGTGCATTAGTTGTGGAAGCACAACTTAGTTCTATTTCCTTAAAGAATTCTCCTCCATCCCTAATTTCTTCTCATTGTTTGGTCTTCCCACACTAAGTTCTCTTTCTTATTAATTTGCCAACCCTGTGGTTGCGTATGAGTCAACACTCTTACTGGCTGTTCTATCGGACTGGTGATCTATTAGAACTTCAATGCCTTTCTCAAAGTCGTTTAGTTTTTCTCAACCTAAATGCATTTCCTCATGTTTAGCTGTGATTTCTCTCTGTCTCACTCCATGCAATAATATACCAAAGAGGCAGAAAACAAAGAGGCCTCTAGAATATTCTAGGAAAACAGGTTTGTCAAATAGCAAGTGAGGGTTTTCGGAAGAAAGTAACACACAAGAAGGGTTGTTTGAAAGGCATGGTTAGGAACACAGGTTAGTTATGACGATACAAATTAACCCGCCTCAATATTAGCCTGACCTGTGGCTTAATAACAGTTGTCCAAAGTTGTCTGAACATTTCTATCAGCCCATGAGAAAGCTGAACTGATAACTATCTCATTTGTAAAGAAGTTTTGGATGATGACCTTAAACAGAGTAGAGTGCGGTTGGATTTACATCTGAGAACCCAGTGCTAGAGTTTTCTGTGCATTCCTGGATTTAATTTAATCCTCCGCAAATGTATAGAAATGTTGCACAGGATAAACACACACTCATATACACAAACCTGTTTTGATAAGCGTAAAATGCAAGACATGGAGATACCAAAGCAGTCGACAGCTGCTCACATCTGCCTCCTCAGAGTAAGCATAAGGTTGGAAGTGCTGACCTGGTGGGCTTGATGTCAACACACAAACACACACACACACACACACACACACACACACACACACACACACAGAGTCTTTGGGATGATTCACACATACACTTGGCACCTACAACGCTTTCTAGGTGACCTGCATGTGTGAGACATGATACATCTCTCACACCTCGCTCTAGAACTTCCCTTTCACTCACTCTCCCTTCAAGCACAGTGTTTTCCAAAGAGGTTACGTAGGACAGAGACGGCCATCGTGGGACGGGCAAATCAAACAATGAGAAATAAAGTAATGTACTTAGTTGTTTCTGCTGCTGTTCATACAGTAATTGGCACAAGATAATATCACCAAGCAACTATCTGTAAACAAACACTAAATGCCCATAATAATGGCAAAAGTAGTTTCTTTCCCCAAATAGGTTTTATCTCAAACAATAGCAAGCGCAGTAAATAAAGAATATATCAGTGGTTCAGTGTTCATTTCTTCTCTTTCCAAAATAGATTTTATCTTGAACACAGTAATAAAGAATCCGCTTGTGATATACCAGTGGTTCAGTGCTCGGCCGTGGTTCCGGTAGCCCGACGTTTCATCACTAAAGAGCTTAGTCATCGAGCTTTGTAGTAAATAATATACAAGAGAAGACAGTACGTAAACGACTTAAAGCAGGGGTATATCTGTCCCCATCTGTATGTTTCCATCAGGAGGAGCATAAAAAGAGGACGATGTCCTTCAGTTTGTTAACCACTGATTTAAAGCAACAGCCTCAAAGAATCATGGGACCTGTAACTGACACACACTGTCCAGTGCTCCTAGTGACGCTCTGTGGTATCTGAAGAGCAGGCAGAATTTGCACAGAATAGTGTAACCCAAAATCTATTTACCTTTTATGCTTGTGAAGAAATATATCTTCACTGCTGCAGAATCTCCACAGGTTTCTTGTTTTGCAGGGGGTTGGACTAGATGACCCTCGGGGTCCCTTCCAGCTCTATAATTCTGTGATTAAGTGATAATGGGAACAATAGCCCTCCTCCCGCTTTGTCTCTTTCTAGTCCAAAACTGGAAAGAGCAGGAAAAATGAGCCTCTAGATTAGAAAAAAGTGACAGGAACACAAACTTTTGTGTGCCTCTCCCTTGTGCATTGTGGATTCTTGAGGAGCTATTTACTGAGACCTTTCATAAGAGGTTCTGATGAGGACAGCAGCCGTGCCAGCTTGGTGCCGCCTGTCATCAAACATTCCCCGAAACATCAAGTACTCCAAGTACACTGCCCTGTATACCTGAAGAAGGGACACGGGTGGCGCTGTGGTCTAAATCACTGAGCCTAGGGCTTGCCGATCGGAAGGTCGGCAGTTCAAATCCCCGTGACGGGGTGAGCTCCTGGTGCTTGGTCCCGGCTCCTGTCAACCTAGCAGTTCAAAAGCACCTCAAAGTGCAAGTAGATAAATAGGTACAGCTCCGGCGGGAAGGTAAACGGCGTTTCCGTGCGCTGCTCTGCTGGCCACATGACCCGGAAGCTGTCTGCGGACAAACGCCGGCTCCCTCGGCCTATAGAGCAAGATCAGTGCGCAACCCCAGAGTCGTCCACGACTGGACCTAACGGTCAGGGGTACCTTTACCTTTACCTGAAGAAGCATCTCCACCCCCATCATTTAGGCCAAACACTGAGGTCCTCCTCTGAGGGCCTTCTGGCGGTTCCCTCACTGTGAGAATCGAGGTTACAGGGAACCAGGCAGAGGGCCTTCTCGGTAGTGGCGCCCGCCTTGTGAAACTCCCTCCCATCAGATGTCAAGGAAATAAACAACTATCTGACTTGCAGAAGACATCTGAAGGCAGCCCTGTTTAGGGACGTTTTTACTGTTTGATGTTTTATCGTGTTTTTAATGTTCTGTTGGGAGTCGCCCAGAGTGGCTGGGGAAACCCAGCTGGATGGGCGGGGTATAAATAATAAATTATCATAATATTATTACTACTGTGGATTTGTTCTTCCAGAGTTATTCCAATTCTGCACCAGTCTGTTTCTGTTCCAAGATTCTTACTATCACCATTCCCAAATTGTCTGCTATTTCTTACCCTCTCCTATATGATCAACAGCTTCAGATTGTATAGATTGGTTGACGGCAAAACTCAAGACAAGGCAAAGGTGTTGCGCTTGAAATATTCACAAGCCTCTGCAATCCAGGTTGTGTATGCTCTGTGCTATGAAAACCAATTTCCTCCCCATCAGCCTCAACCAATATGCTGAATGGTCAAATTCCTTTTCATGTAACAGGTTCACCGATCCTGCCGTAGACGCCACCCCAGGTGTGCTGGATTGTTGGCACAAACCCACTTAGGGATGATAAACTGTGGCATGCCAGTCTCTCAATTCCCAATCCTTCGCGCACACACATGCTGGATTAGGGAGCCGTAAAACTGGGTTTGATGGAAATAAAGAGATGGTTGTGGGTGGAAGACCTTCCGAGTTGTACGTTGCTAAATGTACAGATCAGTCGTACGTTGCTAAATGCAAAAGCACACCGTGCCAATTTCCCCTCTGCAATTAAAGTTACTATTCTAAGTTTGAACCTGACACTTATATTTAAAATGCACTGTTATTAGGAAAGAGGGGGGGAGAGAGAGAGGAGGACCCACTTCTTATATTTCAGAGAGACAGTTGTTACCTGAAAAGCGCTTGAGGTCTTATACTCTTGCAGGATATTTGGCACAACCCATTATTGTGTGCAGACAAATTCTTTGGTGAGAAGAATACAAGCAACCTTTAATGACACCTTGTGCAATAACAACTTATGATATAGTACTTGGATGGAGCAACAATGGCATTTTAAGCCAAAGGCTGGGGTGGGGGTGGGGGTAGGTGTTCTCGTGCGTGAGAAGCTTGTAGATACCCCCAGGTCACTCCATATAACTCTAAGGCAGCAGGTAGATTCTTGCTTAGCTAATCATGGCATCAAGGCCTGCAGCAACTGGAGGTGGTTGACAATGTACTTGAGTTTCAGATGAACTGCTTTGCGAATGATATCAGTTTAATTCACTCTTGCAGGGTGCATGGCAGGCTCAGACCGTCTTTGTTTTGCTAAGTAGGGCTTGCAGCTGGGAAGGGGTGCGAAACACAGCCATTCTTGAGACAAATGGTCACCATCCCGCAGTTACTTACTCACTCGTTTATTTATAAAAGTGTTTTGTATTGTGCCATCGCACAAAACAGCAGAGAGGTGCACCACAACATTAATTAAAACTTTAAAAGCAGTTGTTGGCATCCGTCTGTCTTGAGAGACAATGGAGTGCGCCTCTGGGGGTGAAATCAAACCGCTGGAGAATCACTGGGCCCGCTGTGGCTGTGGAGACCAGTAACTCATAACTGCTGCCTCCTGTGTTATTTTTGATGTGAGCAGCACCAAAGTGACCTCCCTGGGGTGCAAGCCTGGGCAGTGCCTATGGAGGTCCGGGGTTGTCCAGACAACAGCCTTGCCGATGTGGTTCCAAGGAAAGCAGAGCAATATGTTGGCACCAGCTTGGCTGCAGGAATTGCAGGAATAAGGTATAGCAGGCACCTTCAAACTCGGCCCTCCAGCTGATTTGGGACTACAATTCCCATCATCCCTGACCATTAGTCCTGTTAGCTAGGGATGATGGGAGTTGTAGTCCCAAAACAGCTGGAGGGCTGAGTTTGGGGGTGCCTGGACAGGATGCCATCTGACTGTCTTAGGGACTTCGCTCCCGTTTTGTGCAGAGTTCACTCCTTAGCCCTTTCTTCACCTGAAGATGTCCCGGAAGGCAGGGGGTACAAAACAAAACAATTTAAAAAAACACTACAAAACCATCATTAAAATGATTTGCGGAATTATTAGCCAAATCCATACTTTTTTTTTTTTTGCTGTTCTGATTTTGCATGCATGTTAAAAAATACTTTTGCTTTCTTATTTGAGAAAGGCTGACATTTGAACAGGCTCCGGCAGAAGGGAAGAAAGACAGAAGGGCTACTCCATCAGTTCTGCTGAGAAACCAGCTCCATTTGGCTCCCCCTTTTTCTGAACTGTTTTGATCCCTGCTGGTTGTTAGCAGAACTTTGTGGTTGGTGTCTGAGTTAGGTTCCCCCCCCTCCCCGTTCTCTCTTTAATCCCTTTTGCTCTTGTGTCATATCATGTCACGATAGGCGTGCCTGGCGTGCTCTGGTCCATGGGGTCACGAAGAGTTGGACACGACTGAACGACTGAACAACAACAACATATCATGTCATTTATTCATTTACCTTACTAAATTTACAGATCACCTTTCCTCATGAAGGTGCCCAGGACAATGCACAATCAAAGACAGGACAACAAAATACATCAAATAAATACCAGACATGTTCCGCCTGAAGTGCCTGTCAGAGTCATGTCTCTCAGTTTTTCATGTTTCCAACCTGAAATTCAGTTTTCCACGTATCTGCAGCAATTTGCAATTTAAAAAAAAAAAATTCCTTGTAATTCTTCAGTGTTTGAGTGTGCATTACTCCCAACAAGCCAATTCTTGAAAGTGGATTTGATGAATGCACATATTTTTTTTTGCAAACCATTTCTCCTAATGTATGCCTGCTATTTTGTATTTGTATGCTCTCGCCCCCAGTGCATTCGTTTTTATGTGCACTTTTTAACCTAATGTATGCATTTTTGTAAACACTGGTTGGTAGGAAAACTGCATTGCAAAATTTGGATACGTGTGGATTTTGAAGGCTGGCTTGTGTTTCAGTTCAGTTGCAAGTGCACATGTCCCTAGTGCAGGATAGTGATAAGAAATTTCTCTCTGTCACCAAAACTCCTGGTACGATTTCTTAAAATTTGACGTCAGCTCAGTATCATTTTGTAGCACAATCAGTTGTTCCTTCACTGCCCAACTTCCTCAGTATCTGAAAATGGATTCGTCACCCATTCTGGAATTAGCATCAAAAGATGACCATCAGCTATATCTTTATTACCCCTTCACATCACATTCCAGCATACCTATCATCTCTCGCCACTGCATCCCATTGGTTTGTGTTTATTAAAGCGCGGTTTAATGCTTTTCCTTCTAACGTTCTGAGACATAGATTCTCCAAAGGTCTAGTTTCTGCTCCATGTGTCTGTGACAATAAGTCGACGGAATCACTTTATCATATAATCTTTTCTTGCCCACTGCACAGAGATGCCCGGGCAAATTTACTAAGACCAATAATTCAGAAAATGGTTGGTACCTCAGCAGAGTCTCATCTTGCCCTAATCTTGCAAGACAATGATCCTTACATAACCTTGCAGGTGGCAAGGTTCTTAAAATCCGTTTTGTCCCAAAAAGGCAAAATGGCCAATTACATAACTACTAAAGGTCTTTCGCCATTTTTCCTTTTAGATTGCAGTTTTAATATCTGTGGGTGATGGTTATTTTTGATGGCCGTGGTACAATATTCTGCTACTGTGGTATTTCTGTGTTATATGGTTTGTTTTATGTATGTTTACACTTATGTTGATATATTTATATGGGCTTATAGCCGCAATAAATTTCTATTCTATTCTATATCTTTATCTAGCATATCCAAATGGTCACAAAAAGCCTTGAAGATCATTATCTTGCATCTCACCATTTTCTTCTAGCTACGACAGGCTTAGAAACTGGTATAGCTCACAGCAGCTTATATTGCGCTTGAATAGAGTCAACTTTTCAATCAACATAGAGACGACAGATTTGGCCTTAATAAGATTGATCTCATTTCCTTGCAACTGCGAACTGAAGTTTGCAAGCAGTTCTGATAAATGAGCAATGCCATGCCTAACCTGTTTGAATTCATCACTGAGCAAAGCATTAATGTCTCTTAAAAAAAAACACCCTTCACAACAGTATTAAAAAGGCTGCAAAAGTGTCTCGCACAGTTGTCTTTTCGATTGCCGATAAACTTCAGTGTGAAGCAGCAATTGTTCACAGTCTTCATCAGTTCCCAGAATAGTTGATCATTGAGAGCAGGGGGTTTAATTTTATTTATTGCAGTAATGACAGTGTGTAATGACTTGTGCAGGCGACCGCCGCCAGATGTTGGCGGTGTATGAGGCTGCGAAACGGCAAAGACATTTGGCACTGCTTTTTTCCAAGTAAGCAGCACACCCATGGTAGCGACCAATCGTTGAGCCTTCAGTTGCTCAAGGAAGTTGGTTAGTTTTCAATAAATCAACAGGTAAAGGGTAAAGGGACCCCTGGCCGTTAGGTCCAGTCGCGGACGACTCTGGGGTTGCAGCGCTCATCTCGCTTTACTGGCTGAGGGAGCCGGCGTACAGCTTCCGGGTCATGTGACCAGCATGACTAAGCCGCTTCTGGCGAACCAGAGCAGCGCACGGAAACGCTGTTTACCTTCCCGCCGGAGCAGTACCTATTTATCTACTTGCACTTTGACGTGCTTTCGAACTGCTAGGTTGGCAGGAGCAGGGACCGAACAACGGGAGCTCACCCTGTCGCAGGGATTCGAACCACTGACCTTCCGATCGGCAAGCCCTAGGCTCTGTGGTTTAACCCACAGCACCACCCGACTGGCTATCTTATGACAACTCAGAATCATAAATACAAAGAAGTACAACTGAAGGAAATAGCTTTGAAAGTGAGAAGAGCAGCAAATCTTTAACTGTGAAGCAAGGAAGGTTGTTTCGCTCTAGGCTCTCGCCTGGTCAATCGTAAATAAGTGATCAATGCGCTCAGAGGGGCCCACATCCAGTGCCCCCTGCCACCCCCTTGCCTCATAGTGTCCCCCTAGGTAACCCCACTGCCCCTCAGGGGGCAGTACCACCCACTTTGGTAACCACTGCACTATAGTAACTGCAAGAGTTCCTTCTCCCCCCCCCCCCCCAAGTATAAGGCAGCTTCATATGTTCAGTGACAATGTGGCTACAGTAGATTAGGGGAACCATAACCACAAATGGAGCCAAAAATCAGGAACTTTGTGGTTTCATGTCCTGCCTCTGCCATGAAGTCAAAAATATGCCACTGTCTCCCAACTTGCTGACCCACCTGCAAGAACGGGGAATAAAAATACAAGCCTACTTGACAGCACTGTTGTTAAGGTTTGCAACAGCATAGTTTATGTCATGTCCTTGGAGCACATACGGGTGCTATTGTTAGCTGTTATTGTTCTTGCTATTATTATTATTATTATTATTATTATTATTCACTTTAAAATATTTTAATAAAGATTTTCTTTGTTTACAAAAGTATGTCCGTCGTCTCTTTCTTCAGGTTGTGTTTTCTACAGATCAGTTACATTTCGTGTGAGACCTTGGTGTTATGTGTGGTATTAGGTTGGGAAGAAAAGGGGGGAGAGGGGGTAGGGTGGTAAAGCTTATATTCTATGTAGTGTATGTGTGGGGTTTTGTGTCAGCGTCACTTGGGTAGGTTCTCTTTCTATTCGCTTGTTATATTTTCTTGGTAGTAAGAGAGGTTGGGGTGGCCTAGGGCTGGTTGTCTTTGGTTGACTGCAGTGAGGTTTGTTTGCGTGTCGAGGTCCTCAAACCACCCCTCAAATAACTCACACCTCAAACAGTAATTTAGGTTTTGGTTTTTGGCATAATTGTGGCCACAACTTTATTGAAATACATGATATGTGAGTGGTTGCATAGGCATTGGTTTAGACTATCTGTCCCACTGGGGACAGAACTGACTACCGTCAGTAAAGGGGAAACACTTAGGGGAGAGAAAAAAGAGAGGTCGGGGGTCAGACCCAACGTCTCTCCCCAAATGCTCCCAGGGGCACTTGCGTGCCCCTGGCCCCCGACCAGGGGATATGGACAAAAGCATGGCGAGCCCCTGGATTCCTTTAACGGAATTCCCTGCGCAGCAGCAGCATTGGAGGGGCAGGCACAGCCAATCTTTACCCCTCCACCAACGAACACAATAACTAATGCCTAACCGCCAACCTTACAAGTTGTGACGAATTGCTACGCAGTAGACGAAAACCAGATGGCACCAGCCAATCAGCCAACTGGAAAAAATCCTACCAGGCCCCTGCCCCAACAGCAGACGACCCCATGACAGGCATAGCAAGGTCAACACAGAGGCCTAATAAACAAAAAGGGGGGAGGAAGGGCGGGAGATCCGTTGCACGCAGCAAAGAGGAACATCACAGGGCGTGCCAAGCGTTATATACCCGCTGGGCTGTCCATCAACACATTGCAACAATTAAATCTCCCCAACAACACCCTGGACCCAATCGAAGCCGTGGCTATCTTCAGAAGACATCTGAAGGCAGCCCTGTTTAGGGAGGCTTTTAATGTTTAATAGACTGTTGTATTTTAATGTTCTGTTGAAAGCCGCCCAGAGTGGCTGGGGAAACCCAGCCAGATGGGCGGGGTATAAATAATAAATTATTATTATTATTATTATTATTATTATTATTATTATTATTATTATTATTATTATTCCTGTTGTCTTGTTGGGCTGTGTATGTGATAAAGGGGAGCCATACCGGAGTGAAAGCGTCCTCTTCAATTTGTCCCTGTGTCAGTTTCAGTCTGTTGGTTAGCTTTTCTAGTAAGGCTGTTCCCCATACGATTTGATACCATTGATACCATGCTTACTCCTGACAGGTCTCTCCAGTGTCTGGCTGTGATGTTTCTGGCTGCTAAGAGTAGGTGGGTTACAGTATGAGCTTTTTATAGTGTGAGTGGTCATTGTTATCTTGGAAGGTGTTCAGTAGGCCCAGTTCTGGGGTGACTTCTAATTATTATGCACTCGGTGTCAAGCAAAGTAGCGATGTAGTAAAGTCAATCTGCTGATATAATTTTTGTTGTTGTTGTTCAGTCGTTCAGTCGTGTCCGACTCTTCGTGACCCCATGGACCAGAGCACGCCAGGCACGCCTATCCTTCACTGTCTCTCGCAGTTTGGCCAAACTCATGTTAGTAGCTTCGAGAACACTGTCCAACCATCTCATCCTCTGTCGTCCCCTTCTCCTTGTGCCCTCAATCTTTCCCAACATCAGGGTCTTTTCTAGGGAGTCTTCTCTTCTCATGAGGTGGCCAAAGTACTGGAGCCTCAACTTCAGGATCTGTCCTTCTAGTGAGCACGCAGGGCTGATTTCTTTAAGAATGGATAGGTTTGATCTTCTTGCAGTCCATGGGACTCTCAAGAGTCTCCTCCAGCACCATAATTCAAAAGCATCAATTCTTCTTCTTTATGGTCCAGCTCTCACTTCCGTACATTACTACTGGGAAAACCATAACTTTAACTATACGGACCTTTGTCGGCAAGGTGATGTCTTTGCTTTTTAAGATGCTGTCTAGGTTTGTCATTGCTTTTCTCCCAAGAAGCAGGCGTCTTCTAATTTCGTGACTGCTGTCACCATCTGCAGTGATCAAGGAACCCAAGAAAGTGAAATCTCTCACTGCCTCCATTTCTTCCCCTTCTATTTGCCAGGAGGTGATGGGACCAGTGGCCATGATCTTAGTTTTTTTGATGTTGAGCTTCAGACCATATTTTGCACTCTCCTCTTTCACCCTCATTAAAAGGTTCTTTCATTCCTCCTCACTTTCTGCCATCAAGGTTGTATCATCAGCATATCTGAAGTTGCTGATATAATTACCCGCTATCATTTGACCCCAATCTTTGAAGATCTGGCGCAAGCTTTAGAAACCATCGAAACACAGCTTGGAGGCAAAGGAGCATTTTGGCTCAGATCTTAATATATGATGCTGGACCGTGGTACCATTTTACAACATCAGTGTCTTGTGACAATCCTGTGAAAATAGGAATGCTCAGTCTGTTGGGGGGGGGGGAACCATACTATGCTTACTTTTTCAATAAGCGAGGCAGTTTTAATTTAAAGTGCCGAGTGCAGGAAACGACTGGAGGCATTTTCACACAGGGGTTTGTGGTAGCGTTACTCCGCTTTCCCAAAACAGGAAGGCAAATGGTTCACATTTAATTCCTGATCCAACACTTTCTGGTTTCCTGAAGCATGTGAGCACAGCCTATTGAAGTTAGCAGCAACTGACCTGACCGAGCTGCTTTTACGGTTAGGTTGTCTAGCATGTATGTTCATCAACTTTGCAATTAAATTCACAAAATCTACTAGTCTACAATTTTTAACTAGAATTTTTAACCATTCGTGGCACATGAACACTTCAGTCTGGGTTCAGAATCAGCCTTAGTCTCCCTGTAGCAGACACAGGCTTAGTGCACCCTTGTTGCTTATGCTGAGTCTTTCAGGATCCTTGTATCCTTTGGGATGGTCTGTCAGTCGGGGGGCTGGAGGCACTGGGCTACAGTGGCATTGCTCCTACCTCTCTGGCAGGACTCAAACAGACTATAGGAAGCTGCTTTATACTGGATCAGATGGTTGGTTCATCAAGCTTCATATTGTCTACACTGACTGGCAGCTGCTCTCCAGGGCTTCAGATCAGTTTCTCTCCCAGGCCTTTCTGGAGATGCCTGGGATTGAGCCTGGCACCTTCTACATGCCAAGCAGGTGCTCTGCATCTGGGGGACTGTGCGTCTTCATCTTGATAATTTAGCTGTGACATTTATTAAGGACTGGAGATTTCTTATGGAATTTTTTGTATGTGTGTGAAAGATCCTATGCCAAAGGTTGGCAACCTTATCAGTACGGCTCCCAGTACGTTTCCGAGCACAATTCAAAGTGTTGGTGCTAACCTTTCAAGCCCTAAACAGCCTCGGTCCTGTATACCTGAAGGAGCGTCTCCACCCCCACCGTTCAGCCCGGACACTGAGATCCAGTGCCAAGGGCCTTCTGGCGATTCCCTCACTGCGAGAAGCAAAGCTACAGGGAACCAGGCAGAGGGCCTTCTCGGTAGTGGGGCCCGCCCTGTGGAATGCCCTCCCAGCAGAGGTTAAAAGGATCAACAACTACATGACATTTAGAACTACATGACATTTAGAAAACATCTATCTATCTACTGTATCTATCTATCTATCTATCTATCTATCTATCTATCTATCTATCATCTATCTATCTATCTATCATCTATCTATCTATTTATAAAAAGAGAAAATGAACTTGTAGTATCTGGGTTTGAAGATTGAAAAAATACCTGGATATGAAAGATAGAATGTCTGGATCTTAATGAGTGAAGACTATACTGGGCTGCAGGATAGAGAGCCGGAAGCCCTTTTTATCTTTCTTGAATCTCTTTTCTCTCTCCTCTTTGGTTTTCTCTCTCCTTAGGTCTTCTTCTTTTTCCTCCTCCTTTCTGCCCTTGTTCTTTTTCATATTAAGTAGCTGTTTTACTTCAGTATACAGTGGAACCTTGGTTCTCGAACGGCTTAGTTGACTAACAAATGGGCTCCTGGTCTCTGCAAACCCGGAAGTAAGTGTTCTGGTTTTCGAACGTTTTTCGGAAGCCGAATGTCCAGCACGGCTTCCGCTTGAGTGCAGGAAGCTCCTGCAGCCAATCGGAAGCCGCGCCTTGGTTTCCGAATGTTTGGGGAGTCAAACAGACTTCTGGAATGAATTAAGTTTGAGAACCAAAGTACCACTGTAATATAAAAAATATGTTGTGGTGGGTTTGCATTTCTATATATCGTTGATGAAGTATCAATAATTAGATGGATAGATCAATAGATGGATAGATACGCAGATAGATAGATGATTTAGTTGTGGGCTGCCACAAGGCACTCTTTCGCCCAGCTGTTTGACATCTATATTCAGCTGTCGGGAGGTGTGCTGCGCAGTGTCATCCGTACTCTGATGAAACCTGCTTTATTTCTCCATCGCATCTGAGTCAGGAGAGGCTGAGCACAAGGGGAACCAGTGCCTGGGGACAGGTGGAGGACTGGATGAGGGCCAATAGACTTGAAGCTGGATCCTGCCCAGGCAGAGACATTGTAGGGGCAGAGGCGTAGCCAGCCCAGGTGGTACCCGGGGCGGAATTTTTTTTGTCACCCCCCCCACCACTTTGCCAGGGCACTGGCAGAGCTGCACCCAGTGGCATAGCCAGAGGCGTAGCAAGCCCAGGTGGTACCCGGGGCGGAATTTTGTTTGTCACCCCCCACCACTTTAATTAAAAAATTTTTTTGAAAAATTAAAAAGTGTCACCCCCCTCTGATGGTGCCACTTTGCGAGGTGTGGGGGTTTTGTGTGTGTGTGTGTCTATTATCTCTTTTTTTCCAATAAAGTTAAAATAAAAAAATGTAAAAAAAATGTAAATAAAATAAAATAAAATAAAAATAAAAAGTGTCACCCCCCTCTGATGGTGCCACTTTGTGAGGTGTGGGGGTTGTGTGTGTGTCTATTATCTCTTTTTTTCAATGAAGTTAAAATTTAAAAATAAATTTAATTTTTTTTAAAAAAAAAAGTGTCACCCCCCTCTGGGGTGGAACCCGGGGCGGCCCGCCCCCCCGCTCCCTTGCTACGCCCCTGTGTATATCTGGGGGTGCTACCTGTGAGATCCGGGGGTGCTACCTGTTACCTTGCACTCCCTCTGAAGAACAGGTATACAAATGCATCATCTTTACCCACTGAGACCCAGATGGCACCCACAGCAAAAAGTGCTGATCGCCAACTTGGGCTGGTATATCCACAGCACCCTTTACTAGACAAGGGTAGCTTCTCCACTGGGACTCGTGTGCTGAAAACCTCGTGTTTTGACTACTGCCATGTGCTCTGCATGGGGCTTCCCTTCCAGCTGGTTTGAAGGCCGCAGCTCATGTGGAATAACATCGCCCAAGTGGTGAGAAGTGACCCTAAGCAGGTACACATCATGCCAGTATTTACGCTGGCTCTCTTTTGGGTACCTAGCCAGTTTTAAGGTTCTTTTGTTGTTGTTGTTTAGTCGTTTAGTCGTGTCCGACTCTTCGTGACCCCATGGACCAGAGCATACCAGGCCCTCCTGTCTTCCACTGCCTCCCGCAGTTTGGTCAGACTCATGATAGTAGCTTCGAAAACACTGTCCAACCATCTCGTCCTCTGTCGCCCCCTTCTCCTTGTGCCCTCAATCTTTCCCAACATCAGGGTCTTTTCCAGCGAGTCTTCTCTTCTCATGAGGTGGCCAAAGTATTGGAGCCTCAGCTTCAGGATCTGCCCTTCCAGTGAGCACTCAGGGCTGATTTCCTTCAGAATGGATAGGTTTGATCTTCTTGCAGTCCATGGGACTCTCAAGAGTCTCCTCCAGCACCATAATTCAAAAGCATCAATTCTTCGGCAATCAGCCTTCTTTATGGTCCAGCTCTCACTTCCATACATCACTACTGGGAAAACCATAGCTTTAACTATACGAACCTTTGTCGGCAAGGTGATGTCTCTGCTTTTTAAGATGCTGTCTAGGTTTGTGTTAAGGTTCTTTTACTTGCGTATAAAACCCTAAGCAACTCTGGACCAAGTTAACTGACAAGCAGACTTATCCATTCCCCAGTAAAGGCATTAAGACAAACAAAGAGTTAATCTTACTGCAGCCTGACAATTATTGGCTTGTGGAGGTGGGCTTTTTCTCTGGAGGTGCCAGTGTTCAGCATTCCCTGCTAAAATATGAGAGGCCCCCATCTGTATTGGCATTCCGCCAGCTTTTGAAGACAAACCTGTTTGCCCAGGCATTCCTTTGATCTCCTGACCCGAGTCTCCCATTTTAATTTCTGTGTTCTTTTTAATGAGATTGTTTTATTGTGTATTTTAATGATAGTGTACATTGAATTAGTCTTTTATCTTCACCTTGTTGTGCAGCGGGTTTCTGCTTTTGTAAACCACTTAGGAGTCATGTAGGCATTAAGCAGTATAAAAATTAATTAATAAAGACCAAGAGCCTTCTCCATACAAACTTCACAAACCATTGTGTGGTTAGAGTCCTCTAGGCAACACTATTTGCCAGTCGAGTGACTATGTAAAAGACTCTCCCAGTTGAGGAAAGAGATAGTCATGAACACTAACACCCAGAGCCCATGTCGTTCCTGGATCTGTTGATGTTACTTTTGATACATCATCATCATCACCCCCTCTCTTCATTCAAGTGGAGGCACGTGGCAATGGAAATCTATAGGTCTGTATAGCATACCCTCCAACATTTCTCTGATGAAAATAGGGACATCCTATTCCATACTCTCCAACATTTCTCTGATCTGAAGGAGCATCTCCACCCCCATCGTTCTACCCGGACACTGAGGTCCAGCGCCGAGGGCCTTCTGGCGGTTCCCTCACTGCGAGAAGCCAAGTTACAGGAAACCAGGCAGAGGGCCTTCTCAGTAGTGGCACCCGCCCTGTGGAATGCCCTCCCATCAGATGTCAAAGAGAACAACAACTACCAGACTTTTAGAAGACATCTGAAGGCAGCCCTGTTTAGGGAAGCTTTTAATGTTTGATGGATTATTGTATTTTAATATTTTGTTGGAAGCCGCCCAGAGTGGCTGGGGAAGCCCAGTCAGATGGGCGAGGTATAAATAATAAATTATTATTATTATTATTATTATTATTATTATTATTATTATTATGAAAATAGAGACACCCTAAAGACAGGCACTATATTCTGGGATCACAATCAGAAACCAGGACAGCTTCTGTAAATCTGGGACTGCCCTTGGAAAATAGGGGCGCTTGGAGGCTCTGGTATACCCAAATTGATTAATAGGGTGAGGCTGCCTGACGTGGCAGAATTTCAGCAGCTCACAGGGAACACAATGCCCACTCCAGCCCCTTGGGACAGCCCTGCTTTAGGGCAGTCTGCTTTCTTACTTGCTCACATCCGGTGGGAAAGAAGGAGGCGCTGGTGTCTCGCTTATTCCTTCTTTGCCTCCATGTGGCTTTTATAGAACTCAGTAGGGAGGACGATGTAGGCCGTAGGGCGAAACTAGACTGAGTTGGTTCTGCCTGTCATTGACATCTGTCAATGGCCTCTCTGCCTTCCACCCTACCAGTCTCAATGGATACCAGCCACCGCTGTGTTTGTGGGAGCGCTTAAAAAGGTAAAGGACCCCTGACCATTAGGTCCAGTCGCGAACGACTCTGAGGTTGTGGCGCTCATCTCGCTTTACTGGCCGAGGGAGCTGACATTTGTCCACAGAGTTTTCCGGGTCATGTGGCCAGCATGACTAAGCCGCTTCTGGCGAACCAGAGCAGCGCACAGAAACGCCGTTTACCTTCCCGCTACAGTGGTACCTATTTATCTACTTGCACTTTGACGTGCTTTCGAACTCCTAGGTTGGCAGGAGCAGGGACCGAGCAACGGGAGCTCACCCCATCGCAGGGATTCGAACTGCCGACCTTCTGATCAGCAAGCCCTAGGCTCTGTGGTTTAACCCACAGCGCCACCTGGGTCCCTTACCCCTCTCCATTTCATTTCCCTGCTTGCAACTCCTTTGCCTTCACCCCATCCAACTAGAGTAAAATTCTTTTTCCTACTCTCCATTGTCTTGCCCGGAAAGGAGGGGGAAAGTTGTGGAAACTGGGGCTGCCACCACACATGCCTGCTGATTCGCGATGGTGTTTGCGATTTGACTGGGACATTGAAACGGCTTGAGTGTAAACATCATCTGAAGCTGCACAGGTCAAAGGTGCTTTGGGGATGACTCAGATGGCAGGCAGGTAAAAGGTGAAGTGTATCTTTTCCCATTGCTCCTCTCTTTTCAGTTGCACCCGACCCCAAAAGCGGTGTTCAGGATCAAGCGGACCCACGGGGCGACAGTTACATGCGTTTGCACGTAACGTGTAGCTAAGCTCTGTGAGAATTTGCCTTTTGCTCGGGCGGCTGTCCAAATTACAGGTTTCGGTGCAGAATTTAATTGAGCACTTAAGAAGCTAATGTGACACTTCTGGAAATAGCTTCAAATCCTCAGTCATGAGCAGAAAAGCAAAGGTGTGGACTTCTCCCCCTCCTCACCACAAGTGGCCAGAGGCAAATATGGGCGTTAACTTGCTTGTTTGATGGTGGAAGGCAGGGTGTGGCTCCGTCCCAGGTACATTTGCCCTGCGCTTGTCTCTTTATGGTGCTTCGGTCGCAGAGAGACGAATGTGTCATCGTGACTGCACTTCCTGCGAATGTGTGACTGAGGCAGATCCTACGTCTATTTATTCTTCCCAGATTTATTAATGAAAATGTTTCCATCCCACCTCGCATCAATTAACCCCAGGGCGAGGTACGTATTTCACAAAGCAGCCGTTGACGCGATGAAACAGAGCTGCATAAAATCACAACCGTCAAGAATAAAAAGCAACAGCTAGGCAGATGCCACACCAGGGTAGAATTAGCATGGCCCAAATGCCAGCATAAGCAGCCTGGTTTAAATTTGGCACCCCCCAAAAATCCACCATTGGGGAAAACGGACGTCTCCCACATCCACATGAAATATATACCGGTAGCTCCCCAAGGAGGGCTACTGAGGAGAGCCCTCACCCCTCCCTGGCAGATCTTAATGGGCAGGACATGAAGGTTTTGGGTCCCAGGCCATTTAACCCAGCATTACCTTGCATTTCCTGACTCTGGCTTCCTTCCTCCCCTCTGTTGTCTGGCCTCTCAATGTGGTATCAAGGATTCAGGGCTCCCTGGCAGTCTCTTGCTCAGGTTAGGCTAAGTAAAACCTACTTACCCTTAACTCATGAGTGGGATCTGCAACAAAATGTTACAGTATGGAGTTCAGGATTTCAGCTATTCCATTCCATTCTTGCCCACTTTTACACCAACCAACCCCCCCCGAATTAGTTAGTATTCTGATTAACTAGCTTTCCCCACATTAAGATTTTTTTGTTCTCCAAACCATGTACTTTCAGACCATTCTCTAGAGAATAAGGTACATGTCTCTTTATTTTATAATATATAATAGTCAAATATCTTTATCACGGTCCAAGACCAGAAAGCAATTTGTAAAAGATGTGGTAGTGTAAGTTGTATTGTCTTACAAATAAAAAATAGAAATGCAGGCCAATTCATAGAATTGGTGCTTACATTTAAAACCATATTTCAGCCTCTTAAAGTTTAAAATTTAAGTTCA
The DNA here is from genome assembly GCA_034641385.1 of Darevskia mixta. Lineage (NCBI taxonomy): Eukaryota > Metazoa > Chordata > Lepidosauria > Squamata > Lacertidae > Darevskia > Darevskia mixta. The sequence goes on along the minus strand of JAWWNH010000173.1, from coordinate 12,287,365 downwards.
TAAGTCTCTGCTATTATCGGGCCATCAGGGTTACATTTCAGACCCCGTTGCTGATATCACTGCTCGTCTTATTCTTGTCGCAATGTGACTGTATTTTGCCACGGACCTTATAATTTCGGGATCTTTATCAGCCAGGAGGTGTCTAATATAGGTATCATCTGTACTACCAGGTAGTTTCCTCAGAATCGGTTCGATCACCTCTTTTCTTGAGTCTCGATATAATGGGCAGTGTAGAATATAATATATAATATATAATGCACACATCCTTCAGATTTGGTTGGAGGGGGGGGAGCAGGGGAGTGCATTATTTATACTTGGCTGTGTGTACCTGGATATAAAAACGAGAATCAGCCTGACAGATGTTCCTTCCTCGTGGCGCAAGATAAGAGGCAATGGGAAGAAGTGAAAGAGCAAGTACAGGCTAGATGTACATGTTCGTTCTGTACAGGTTATTCAAGACCGTAGAGAAATGATTAATTGTCTTGGTGAGAAAGGAATCGTATTTTTCTTCCTGATTCTTACAACCTCCTCAGGTATCTGCCCTTCTCATCTCAGCCATCACTTAGCTCTGCTATGCATTCTGGAAGATTCTTCCTCCCACAGAATATTTTAATGTTTGTGGAGTGTTTATTCTCTCTTCTCCCTCCCTCCCTCCCTGAGACAATTAATGTACTTTTACGTGCCAGGATCGCACTCCTCGCTCGTGAGATCTGACTGGCGAAGCCATGTGACCACTCTTGACAAAGGGAGGATCTCCGGAAAGCAGGCAGCCTCCCTCCCCTAGAGTAAATTCCTGTCTAAATAATCTTGTCTATACAGGTGTTGAGACGAGATGTTCTCAGATGAGAACGGGGGAAATGACACACAGGCTCACGGGGGAGGTGTTGAGACATACCGCAAGTTCGCTCTATAAAGGTTAGCAAGAGGAACAGGTCCGCTGCGTTTGGCTCCATGGCCACTGGTGTTTATTAAATCAGCACACAACAGCAAGCGCACTTACTTAGGCGGTAAACACATGACCTGCTTAAAATGCGGTTAGGTTGTTCTTTTTCTCAATTTCTCAAAGCCGGTTTGGAGGAAAAGGCATCATAGAATCATAGAGTTGGAAGAGACCACAAGGGCCATCCAGTCCAACCCCCTGCCAAGCAGGAAACACCATCAAAGCATTCCTGACAGGTGGCTGTCAAGCCCTCCTTAAAGACCTCCAAAGAAGGAGACTCCACCACACTCCTTGGCAGCAAATTCCACTGTCGAACAGCTCTTACTGTCAGGAAGTTCTTCCTAATGTTTAGGTGGAATCTTCTTTCTTGTAGTTTGAATCCATTGCTCCGTGTCCGCTTCTCTGGAGAAGCAGAAAACAACCTTTCTCCCTCCTCTATATGACATCCTTTTATATATTTGAACATGGCTATCATATCACCCCTTAACCTTCTCTTCTCCAGGCTAAACATACCCAGCTCCCTAAGCCGTTCCTCATAAGGCATCGTTTCCAGGCCTTTGACCATTTTGGTTGCCCTCCTCTGGACACGTTCCAGCTTGTCAGTATCCTTCTTGAACTGTGGTGCCCAGAACTGGACACAGTATTCCAGGTGAGGTCTGACCAGAGCGGAATACAGTGGTACTATTACTTCCCTTGATCTAGATGCTATACTCCTATTGATGCAGCCCAGAATTGCATCGGCTTTTTTAGCTGCTGCATCACACTGTTGACTCATGTCAAGTTTGTGGTCTATCAAGACTCCTAGATCCTTTTCACATGTACTGCTCTCAAGCCAGGTGTCACCCATCAAAAGGCACCAAGTTATTTAGATAGAAATTAAATAGTAAAGGGGCCAGAAGGCACCCCTGCCTGACACCCTTATAGGTTCTGATGGGATCTGTTAGATGCCCTAGACGGCTACATCTGACTCTTAGGGCAGTATTTGAGTGGATTGCCTGTAGTAAGTATATTAGCCTTCTGTCAATAGTGGTGGCACGAAGTCCGTCCCAAAGTCTGGTTCTGGGGACTGTGTCGAAGGCTGCTTTAAAATCTACAACGGCAGCGTAAAGTGAGGGCTGCCCCCCTGAGTTGTATTTTTCTATTAAGTGTTGTAGTGTTAGAAAGTGCATCAAAAGGCAGCATTTCACAATGAACGACGTGACAGATATGGGCTGTGGTTATTGCTGGGCACACACCACTTCCCAAACTGCACCAGATGCAGGTTAAATGTGTGTGTGTGTGTGTGTGTGTGTGTGTGTGTGTGTGTGTGTGTACACAGCTTTATTCCACTGTTGTGATTTGCAATGTTTTGCCTTGCTATAGAAATCTCAATCGTCCGCTTTGAAAAGTGCCAAATTCTTTCCTTTGGTATTCAAGAACACAGCGTGCCAAATCCCTTCTCTTTGACACCGCTAGCCTTGCCCGTTGGCATGTTGAATGTACACAGCGTCTTTAGATATGGCATAGTATTTCTATGGCAGGTGCTCAAACACTGTGGCAATGGGCCTCCGATAAGTGCCTGGGCGAGGAGGGAAGTCAGACTTTGTTCCTCTCCTCAACACACACACCAGCTACGCTGAGTTGGCAGCTCAGTGATCCAGCCAGCTGAACTCGATTTTCCAGCATATTTCGACAAGAAGGCTTTGAACGTATTGGTTGCACCAGGCCTGGATGGAGATCAAGCACCCCCTTGGAGCTCCACCCCATTTCCCTGCTAAATGGAAGGCAAATACCCAAACTTTCCTCATTGAAATAAGTAACATCTGATCAAACTCCCATCTTGAAGTGGCTGGGGAATCCAAACAAGAGCCGAAGGAGCTGGGCTTGGGGGGGAAAGGAGCCAAGCCAAATAATGACACCCAAAAGCAAAAACACGCTAAGCTAAAACTGAATTCTCAATTCAGTCTGGAGAGAGAGAGAGAGAGAGAGAGAGAGAGAGAGAGAGAGGATTTTTTGTGATCCCAAAAAGTGAATATGAAGTACTTTATTTGGGAAGCTATTTATATGTTACTAGTAAATGAAGCCCGTTGAAAAACGGGCGGGGGCTAGAAGATAATGCCGGCGCTCCCTGGGCGGATCGGTCAGTCACCGCGGGAGCAGTCACAGCTGCTGCTCCCGCGGTGACTGAGCGATCCGCCGAGGCAGCAGCCGGGGCGAGGAGGTTGCGGGGCGGCGTCGGGCCCCCGGGGCAGCCGCGGCCTGCTCGGTCCCGGCTGTTGGCGCTGGGCTCGCTCGGCCTGTGCCTGCCGCCGCCGCTGCTCCTCTTTCCCCGGCCGCTGGCAGGCGAGCGAGAGTCCCGCGTCGGGCGGAGCTCCTTGCCGGGCAGGCTCCTCGCGGCGGCCAGGGGAGCTCCAGAACCGCCGCCGCTGCCACCAGCCGAGGCCAAGAGTGTCCGGGCCGGGCGAGGGCCTCGGCAGTCTCGGAGGCGGCGGCAGCGGGTGAGCGCAAGCGGACAGGGGCACCCCGGCAGCGCGCTCAGCTCCATGCGAGGCGGCGGCAGTGAGGCAACTGACGACGCGCATGCGCCGCCGCCGCCTCTCGGACACGCCCCCCTCTCCAATCCCTACTCCAATCCCTGCGTCCGTCTCCGACATGCGCAGTTAAAATTTCCACTGACACACGGACGGACGCAGGGACATTAGGGAATTATTATATAGGATTTGAATGGTTTGATTATGTATGAATCCCAGTTTAAAATGGCTTTCAACACACTAATCCTGTGAGGGTTTAAAAGTATTTCAGCTGGAGGATTTTTTTAAAAAAGCTTTTTCATACTGTGGCTACTCTTTTATTCTACCTGATCTTCTAGACCAGAAGCAGAGGACTTTTTGTTCTTCTGAGGGCCACATTCCTCTGGGGGTTAATTTCTCAAGGGCCTCATGCCACTTGTGGGTGGGGTTGCAGCCAGTGGTGGGTGCAGTCCGAGCCCAAAACTGACCCCTTTTCTTTCTCTTCCCCACTTTCCCCTCCTTATCACCAACATGAAAGTAGTGCCACACACAGTTCTTGAGCCACAGGTTGCCCACCTGTGCTGTAGACAGATGCTCTATGGCAGGAAGTTGCCAAATTTCTGCTGCGAGGATCTCCCCTCCCCTCCCCCAGAACCAGGAGAGGCATGAAAAGGGTGGAGGAGAGGTTGACTGCAGGGTGGCACAGTCTCTGATTTCTTGAAAAAAATCCTGGAGAGCAGAAGACATAGACAGCTCTGGGGCGGCGGAGACTTTCAGTATCGGCAACTGGTTCATGGGGCAAGACCTACCAGGGATGAGCTGCAGTGCTCATTAGGCCCGACACTTCGCCAAATCTGTATAGATTGCGTTCTTGCTATGAAGAGTTAGCTCCAACTTGAACGGTGTGATTTACTGCCGGCTTGTTCCTGACAAGATATTTATGTGGCTTGCAGTAAATATGAAACACTAGCCCCTGTTCCTGTATGAAGAACCTCTAAGGGCCTTATCACCATAGCTGTCAACTTTCAGATTTGAAAATAAGGGATTTTTATATAAATTTCGGATTTGAAAATAAGGGATGCCACGAGGGCGGTGCAATGGCACCAAGTAGCCTTGCCACCCTGCTCTCCAGAGGCTGTGCACGAATGGGTGAGCGAAAGAGCGAGCGCGTAGACGGCAGGCAGGCTGGCTGTCTGGTTGGGCGTGAGAGTCTGGCTGCACAAGGCATGTAAGCTCCGCCCCCAGTTGGTCTCAGACTTCTTATTGGCAGCCGAGCAATGCAGCTGAGGAGGGAGAGGAGCTGCTTCCTTTGAAATCCGGAAAATTTAAGAGATATCAACAATCCGGGATAGCAGCGGGAAATGGCATTGGATTAAGGGAGTTTCCCGCAAAAAAAAAGGTAGGGTTGACAGCTATGCTTATCACATATATTTACACCGATAGGTATCCATAAAATGTGGGACAAGCAGGTATTTGAAACCCCTTCGAGTACATCTGCCAGAGGGTTTGGTTGTGGCCCCAAGGAGATTTAACTTATTGGTGTGATCCAGGGTTGCCATTGTGGCTCAACCAGAGAAGGCAGAAATCGCTTGCCTGGTGTGGTGAAGAAGCAATGCTAGCTTTCCAGTTACGGTTGCTTCGCAGGCGGGAAGGCAGTGGGGAGATGGGCACAGTTCTGGCGCAACCTCTCCACCACTTTGTCCTTCCCCTATCTCTTCCCAGTAAGCAGCAGTGATCCTGCTGCCAGGAAGCTAGTGTTTCATCTCCACTGCAGCAGGCAAACCACTTGGCCTGAACCTGAAATTTGCATGGAGAGCACATGCTCTCCCACCAAACAACAATACCTCCCCAGGCACTGTGGTTCTGGTCTTCATCTCTCAAGTGCTTGGCAGGCCATAATGCATGGCCAAGGAGCTGCGTTGAGCTCAGTGTGGCACAAATTGTGCTGGCCTGATAGACAGCACGTCAGCATTGATCATCTGAGATGCCATACGAGAGACTTGAAGACCGAAGAACTTCCTCGTATCGCTCCTCCGGTGATCCTGAGGGCAAAACATCCGGGTTGAACTAATTCGTAGAAGTGCTCGATTTTTGGTCGCAGAGACTTGGACAAAGTCAGGTTGGCCTCATTTCACCCAGCCTCAGGCAGATCCTTAGATTAAGAATGTGCCAGAAGATTCTATCAGGAGAGCAGCTTTCTGCTCCAAGCAAGAGTCACTGCTGAAATCCTGATAACCTTCTTCTGAGGCTACGGAAACCCAGGTGGTTGAAAAAGCAAATTCTCAGAACTGGTAGTTCAGGACGTTTTCTGATGGTGTCAGCTTTCCGTTCCAAGTGCCCACTGAATTACACCGTTCACAAGTGGAGGGGGAAAACCAAGTTCATTATGGTACTGAAAAGGTATCTCCCTGCCCAGGATTTGGTGTTGTGATTTAGTCCAAACTTCAGACTTCAGACTCTTGGCGTGAATTCTAATAAAGAAACTGTAATTGAACCAATTCAGAACATTGGCCCATCTAGTTCACTGCACTAACTGGCAGAGAGTCTCCAGGGTTTTTCAGACAAGTGTCTTCTCTAGCCCTACTCTTGAGACTCCAGAGATATAGCCTAAGAACCTTTTTCATCCAAAGCATGTGCTCTCAGTCATGGCTATTCCTTTTTTTTTTAATGTTTATTAATGACTTTTTGCAGGATACAAAATAAAGAACAAAGAACAAATAACAACTATACAATAATTATTAAAAAAATTACATCCAAATTAAAGAGAAAATATACACAAATTATATAAAAAGAATAACAGAAAAATTAACTCCCCCCACCCTCAACATCCCCCACCACCCGTGTTTGCTTCCAGCCTTTCCTATATTGCATCTTTTTTCTTGTCTAAATCTATACCTGTGTCTATAGGTCTTCTCTTTACCTTATTCATTTACTTGAGCCTTCACAAATCTGCTAGGAGATCAGCCTACTCTGTCAAAACTTCCTTCGTGGCTATTCCTGAAGTTGGTTCCAGTGGCCTGATCAGCTTAACTGGTTTGTGGACTGAGCAGAAAACCCTCCATGTTGGAGGATCAAATGGATGTGTGAGAATTCACACCAGAAACTGCCCTTTTTATCTAGCAGTTGAGCACAACAATTCACAAACATTGGGCATCCAGCTCCTGATTTTCATGCCTTTTGCAGACCCTCCATGTGTCTCTATTTTCTAGGGACATCCCTGATTTAGAGAGGCTGTCCCTGTTTCTGATTTGATCCCGGAATGTCCCGCTTTTCCTTTGGTTGTCTCTATTTTCATTGGAGAAATGCTGGAGGGTATGGAGTTATCCAACCCCCGAGCCGTCTGAAGGCAATCCTGTACAGGGAAGTTTTTTTTAAAAAAAAAATGTTCAATTTTTTATTATGTTTTCATATGTGTTGGAAACAGCCCAGAGTGACTGGGGCAAGCCAGTAAGATGTGTTGGGTATAACTAGGAAAATTATCATTCTGGAATGGGACGTCCCTATTTTCGTCAGAGAAATCTTGGAGGGTATGCTTTTGTAGCTGGGGTTAGTTCAAATAATGATATATGAAGTTGGTCCAATGCTAACCAGGAGTTGCGTTAGCATTTGTAAAACACCAATACGGCCCCAAAATTGAATCAGAACACACTGTGGGGAAGAAGGGAGAAACGGGCTGGATTTAGTCCTTATCAGAAAGTGGCGAAGGCTTCCTGAGATGCAAAAGATGGTTTGTCTTGGGTTTGATTTTGCTAGGAAGGATTGGATTTTTGTTCGTCGCCAGGCTCACGTTTCTGAGAGAAGGAATTCCCCTGGCCTACAGCTATTCTCTCTCCACTCCACTCTCAGGAGATAAAGAAATTCCATTCCTTCTGGCTCTCCTTATGTTTACAGGCACGTTCTCTACGGAGTAGGAAACACCGGCATTCCACCTCTCCCCCCATCGGCATAGCTCAGGACGGGTGACGCAACCTCTGAAGCAGAGTTTCATGGCCACAGCAGGTTCAAAAAACTCAAGGGGGGGGTGTGAGATCCCCTTCTAGACTGTCACACACTCACTCATTCACTCACTCATTCACTCCAGAACACAAAGAATAGATATAAAGTGTGTGTGTGTGTGTGTGTGTGTGTGTGTGTGTGTGTGTGTGTTGGTGCCAACAGGCTTCAGAGAACCTCAAGATTTGCAGAAGTCCTTTTTTTTTTTTTTTTTAAAGGAGAATCCCCCAAACCATTCAGTGGGGACTGAGCATGCCCAGTATGACACAGGGTTGATGGCTGATGGGGTGGAGCAATGAGGTGGAATGGGAAGGAGGATCATGGCTCAGTTGGCAGTGTTCCTCAACCTTGGGCCTCCAGCTGTTTTCGGACTACAATTCCCATCATCCCTGACCACTGGTCTTGCTAGCAAGGGATGATGGATGGGAGTTGTAGTCCAAAAACAGCTGGAGGCCCAAGGTTGGGGAACACTGGGTTAGAGCACAGTGCTGATAATGCCAAGGTTGCAGGTTCAATCCCCATATGGGACAGTTGCATATTCCTGCATTGCAAGGGGCTGGGCTAGATGATCCTCAGGGTCCCTTCCAACTCCAAAATTCTATGATTCTATTTGGGACCAAGGCACAGCATGCTGCAACATTTTGTCGCAGGCTATATAGACCACATGTCACAGCAGGGAATGCCACAAGTCGGCCTTGGTGCCTTCCAGATGTTTTGGACTTTAGCTTTCATCAGCCCAGATGGGCTGGCTAGAGAGCTCATAGGAGCTGTAGTCCAAAACATGACCTGTGTTTGTGTGACCAGATTGTGAAGACTGCCGTTAGTTAAGTGGTGTAATAGAAGTATGCTATTTCTGACCCAAATGCCCATCAATCTTATAAGGTGGTCCTCCAGGAATCTTTTCTGAGTAAGAAGTTGAGGCCTTAATCTCCATGTTCTTTGTTCGATGTCACTGACCTGAGTGACTTGAGGTTTCAGACAATGAAATATGCTCGCAGTCGAGTGTGGATTTCATGCTCTTGATTCAGCTCATAGTAGCGAGGAAAGAAAGTTCCCCCAGAATGTCTGCTTTATATACATTATTTACACAATGGGCCCCACGTGATTGGCTAATTCTGGGATACTCCTGTAGGCCAATCAGGTTGCGGATTCACTTCCACCTGGAGCTGGATTGGGTGGCTCCTGCGGACCAATCAGACTGCTGCATTCTGAATCCTATTGTTCTAGGACCAATGAGACTGCTGCATTTTGCATCATATTCAACTCAGCACATAACAGACAATAAATGAATGTTTCCCACCGGATTGTGTTGCTGGGGAAAGCCTTTATTTCCAGTTTATTAAATTCTGTTACATATGCCTAGTCCTTGTATATTTGGAAATAACAAGTTACCTTACCAGAAAAGATGTTCAGTCCTGTGCGTGCACGGTAAACTTCGCTTTGGAACAGGCCTGTCTAGTTTTTGCATCATTTTTATATGATGCAAGAGGGTACCTAATAAATTCCAATTCCTTATTAGGGCCTTGTGAATGAAGCCTTTGGACCATCCGGGCAAGATTCCATTTGTCAAGACTCGATACTTAAGTTTTTAATGGCTGTTTTAAATACCATTTGTGCCTCCTTGAATGCAGCATATGGCTGAACCTTTTGATATGTTCACCTTAGGATCATGGGTTTACCCAGTCTTGTATGTTGTTGCAAAGTATTAAAGTGTCTAACCAGCATCATTCAAAGATGTGGCATTATTTTATTTTTGAAGTATTTCTATTAAAGATTTCTTGATTTACAAAAGTATGTGCAATGTCTCTCTCTCGTATATTTTCCATGTATCATTTTTACAAATCAGTTTTATTTGTTGAGACATTAGGAAGAAAAGGGGGAAAGAGGTGGACAGGGGGAGATGGGTGGGGTGGGGTGGTGATGTTTCTATTTTACTTAATATATGTAGGGTTTGGTGTCACCATTGTTTGTGCAGGTTCTCTGCTGTTCACTTGTGTTCCTTTGGTGGTGAGAGAGGTTGGGGTTGGCCTGGGGTGTGGTTGTTCATTTGTGGCTGGCTGTGGTGGTCTTTGTTTTCATGTGTGAGTGGGGTGGGTGGGTTTTTTGAATCAGGTTAGCCATATTGAATTAAGATTAAGAATTAAGATTCCGGAATTAAGATTGCCGGAAGAAATATCAACAACCTCAAATATGCTGATGATACAACCTTGATGGCAGAAAGTGAGGAGGAATTAAAGAACCTTTTAATGAGGGTGAAAGAGGAGAGCGCAAAATATGGTCTGAAGCTCAACATCAAAAAAACTAAGATCATGGCCACTGGTCCCATCACCTCCTGGCAAATAGAAGGGGAAGAAATGGAGGTAGTGAGAGATTTCTCTTTCTTTGAACACAATTCAAAGTGTTGGTGCTGACCTTTAAAGCCCTAAACGGCCTTGGTCCTGTATACCTGAAGGAACGTCTCCACCCCTATTATTCAGCCTGGACACTGAGGTCCAGCGCCGAGGGCCTTCTGGCAGTTCCCTCACTGCGAGAAGCGAAGCTACAGGGAACCAGGCAGAGGGCCTTTTCGGTAGTGGTGCCCGCCCTGTGGAACACCCTCCCATCAGATGTCAAAGAGATAAACAACTATCAGACATTCAGAAAATACCTGAAGGCAGCCCTGTTTAGGGAAGTTTTTAACCTGTGATGTTTTAATGTATTTTAATATCTGTTGGAGGCCGCCCAGAGTGGCTGGGGAGACCCGGCCAGATGGGCGGGGTACAAATAATAAATTATTATTATTATTATTATTATTATTATTATTATTATTATTATTATTATTATTATCTATTCTAACTGCAGCTCTTCCCCTCTAACTGCTGTAACCTGATTCTTTTAAGTGGGGATTCCGGAGAATGAACTTGGGTCCTCCCGCATGGAAGCCTGCACTCTGCCACTGCTCTGGCTTCCTGTCCCTGAGCTTAGAATCTTGTTTTAAACTCTCTCCACCTGCTCAACACCTCCCCACCCCATGGCGCAAGCTATATGTGTCACTACAGGATATGTGCAGCTCCTTGCACATACCATTCCTTTAAAGCACATTCAAAGCACACACCTTGCCACAAAGACTCACGGGAGCTGTAGTTTACCCCGACAGAGCTGTTTCCAAGTACCCTTAACAAACTACAGATCCCAGGATTCTTTGTGTGTGTGTGTGCGCACATGCTTTTAATGTGTTTTAAAGAGGTATTGTGTGTTGGATTTAGCCATGCTTCAAGCAGATGCACTGAAATAAATGGGACTGATGTGAAGCATCACGATGCCTGGATCCAACCCTTTAAAAAAAGCATCTTCACTAAGGGCAAAATAGGGACGGTGATTTATTAGTGATCGGTTCCCGAAAGCAGGGGATGTCCTGCCAATGCTTCTTCCAGTGCCCTTGTTGGTGTGAGTGATGCTTGGTTTCTTTCGCAGGTAAAGATACAGTGTCTGCTTCTCCCCCTTACGCCACAATCAGTTACTGGACGGCACAATTTTAACAAGTATTTGGCCTCAGGGATGTCTTTGGATGGAATGTCCCCGTAGATCGAGCCTTCCACGAGCAAAGTGATGAATGGAAAGCTATAAAGAGGATTTGTCCTTCCATAAATATATTGTCTACCTTCAGGGCTATTGCATCAGTAACTGGAGAAGCAACTGTGTAAATTAGAAGAATGTGAAAAACGTGGTGCATTTCTGTGTAATCATGGAAAGAACACTTTATCGGAGAGCTGGTGACCTTTATCTCCTTACATTCCAGGCTCACACATATTTTCTCTCTCTCCAGCTTTTAAAGTCATTTTTTGGAAAGGAAGTCACCCCAAGTGCCTGGTTGGTTTGCCACTTCATTCAGGGTTCCTGGGACTCATAAACGCATTCTGCTCCATTTTATAATAATCTGGAATTTAACTGAGAAATCAATTATACCTGGTCACGTTTCAGCAGTGACTTCATCCTGAAGTTGATGAGGGACAAGAGAGAGACCCTTGTACCTTTATGGTGGGAGTGTGGAAAGCTCACCAGGGTTTTTTTAAATGTTTTTTCAACCGTTGAACCCAAACCCTGCTCTTGTTCTTCTGTCACTAAACACTTATCTAGACCCTCCTCCTAGACATAAGGACCCAACTGCCATGCTGTTTACAGCTGCTTGTTTAGAAATCGCCTCCCATTGGGAAGACTCCACAGGTCCATCTTTGATGGGATGGCAAGGGAAAGTTTCAGATCTGGCTGAGAGCCAGCGTGGTGTAGTGGTTAAGAGCGGTAGACTCGTAATCTGGGGAACCGGGTTCGCGTCTCCGCTCCTCCACATGCAGCTGCTGGGTGACCTTGGGCTAGTCACACTTCTCTGAGGTCTCTCAGCCCCACTCACCTCATAGAGTGTTTGTTGTGGGAGAGGAAGGGAAAGGAGAATGTGAGCCGCTTTGAGACTTCTTCGGGTAGTGATAAAGCGGGATATCAAATCCAAACTCTCCTTCTCCTTCTCCTTCTCCTTCTCCTTCTTCTTGTTTCCAAGGATCTGATACAGCGCAGAACGGTTGCTAGAGGCCAAACTAAATGCGATCATTTTGACAGGGCATGGTCTCCATATATCAGCTACCAGTATGTAAATAGAAGTATCATTAATGTTAGACCTCTGGCCACTCATGCTTAATAATAATAATAATAATAATAATAATAATAATAATAATAATAATAAATTTTTTATTTATACCCCGCCCATCTGGCTGGGTTTCCCCAGCCACTCTGGGCAGCTCCCAACAGAACATTAAAAGCACAATAAAACATCAAACATTAAAAGCTTCCCTAAACAGGGCTGCCTTCAGATGTCTTCTAAAAGTCAGATAGTTGTTTATTTCTTTGACATCTGGTGGGAGGGCGTTCCACAGGGTGGGCGCCACTACTGAGAAGGCCCTCTGCCTGGTTCCCTGTAAACTCACTTCTCACAGTGAGGGAACTACCAGAAGGCCCTCGGAGCCGGACCTCAGCGTCCGGGCTGAACGATGAGGGTGGAGACGCTCCTTCAGGTAAACTGGGCTGAGGCATTTTAGGGCTTTCAAGGTCAGCACCAACACTTTGAATTGTGCTCAGAAACGTACCGGGAGCCAATGTGGGTCTTTCAAGACCGGGGTTATGTGTTCTCGGCAGCCGCTCCCAGTCACTAGTCTAGCTGCCGCATTCTGGATTAATTGCAGTTTCTGGGTCACCTTCAAAGGTAGCCCCACGTAGAGCGCATTGCAGTAGTCCTAGCGGCTTTGTCATGGATGATTGAAGCCTTGGTGATGCTTTCAGTGATTCAGTTATTTAACAATGTCTTTACTCAATTTTTCTCCACAGGCTTTGTTGGCATTGATTTTTCTATCAAAAATTAACAAAATATTATATAAAAAAATACTTCCTGTTGCAGGAAGGACTTTGTTCTCATGGTGGGGTGGGGGCTAAAAGTGTGACTGCAACATAGGAAGAGGCTTTTGTGCAATTCCTTTTTGATACAGCAGGCTTAAGGACTAGATTGTAATTATTGCTGTCTTGCCTAATGAAGGGTTAACCCTGTTGATAGCAACTTTGGAGACACCTAGACACCCAGCAGTGGAAAATGTGAACTTCATGGTGGCTGGGAACACTTAGCAGGTCTCAACAGATTCACACAGCAGACATGGTTATTCCGAATTAGAAATCTCCGTTTATTTATTTAAATCTTAATAAATATCTTTTTGTGAACTATGTCAAAACAAACTACCAGATATTTTAGCGGATTCTTTAAACAAATAACATTCAACTCACTTAAAGAACCCCCTCCAGGTATTACACTAAGACATCTGTTTTCTTCAGCAACGTCAACTCCCATGGGAAATAAGTTCAAAGCAAGTAAAGGAACGGACAAAAAAAATGGGTTCTTCTGCCAAGGAATGAACTGCAGCCAAATCCTAAATACAGAGGTGAAAGTGGCCAGTGGGGGGGGGGGAGCGAATACATTGATGTGGGTATATTTTTTATTTATTTAACAAACGTATATGCCGCTTGACTTCAATAAAAAAATAAACTTCCAAGCGCTTTACAACAAATATTAAAATTACCAATAGCACAGTTAAAAAACAAGTACAGTGGACGCTCAGGTTGCGAACGTGATCCGTGCGGGAGGCACGTTTGCAACCCGCAGCGTTCGCAACCCACCGCGGCGCAGCTTATATTCGGGTATTTCCCCCCCTTTTTCTTTTTTCACCTCCAATTTTAAAGGTGCAACTTATATTCGGGTGCGGCTTATATTCGGGCCAATACGGCAAATAAAATATTTTAAAGATACTTAAAATCCTCAGGTACATATACAGTGGTACCTTGGTTTACAACCATAATCCGTTCCGGAGGTCCGTTTGTAAACCAAAACAGGTTGTAACCCAAGGCGCGCTTTCGCCAATGAGGCCTCCAAAAAAAAATTTATTCATAAAAAAAAAAGAGCGTTGTCATCCAAAAAACCAATGGGATGCAGGTGGCACTGTGGGTTAAACCACAGAGCCTAGGGCTTGCAGATCAGAAGGTCGGCGGTTTGAATCCCCGCAACGGGGTGAGCTCCCGTTGCTTGGTCCCTGCTCCTGCCAACCTAGCAGTTCGAAAGCACCTCAAAGTGCAAGTAGATAAATAGGAACCGCTCTGGCGGGAAGGTAAACGGCGTTTCCGTGCACTGCTCTGGTTCGCCAGAATAATAATAATAATAATAATAATAATAATAATAATAATAATAATAATAATAATATATTTGTACACCGCCCATCTGGCTGGGTCTCCCCAGCCACTCTGGGCAGCTTCCAACAAATATTAAAATACATTAAAATACATTAACATGTTACAGATTAAAAACTTCCCTAAACAGCAGCTTAGTCATGCTGGGCACATGACCCGGAAGCTGTCTGCGGACAAACGCTGGCTCCCTTGGCCAGTAAAGTGAGATGAGCGCGCAACCCCAGAGTCGTCCGTGACTGGACCTAACATTCAGGGGTCCCTTTACCTTTAATCCAAAAAAAGGTTGCAAACCGGGACACGCACTTCCGGGTTTGACGTGTTTCTAATCCAAGACGTATGCAAACCAAGGTACCACTGTATGTATATCCTCTCTTTAATACACACGTTACCTGCACCAAAAGCTGCCTCCAGCCAATTCCATGGAGCCAGGAGGAGTGCAGGGAGTTCATAATTCAAATTTGGGAATCTCAGGTCCAGATTCAATACCTGGCATTTTCAGCTTAAAGCACCAGGAAGCAGCTCACAGGAAAGAGCTCTTCTGCCTGAGATCTTGGGGTGCTGCTGCCAGACAGAGGAGACTTCACTGGGCTGAATGGACACATAATCAGACTTGGTACAAGGTGGTATTGGTCATGGGGGCATCTGGAAGTTTTCTGCAGACTTGGCGATCCATCATACTTCTGTCTTCCAGGGGCTTCTCACTCCATGTCAGCATTTAAATATATAAACACAGAAATAATCTCTTATGCCCTGCTGATGGAAACTTGCCCTGGAAAGACCGATTAACCCCTCGGCCACCGCTAGGACCAGGCGAAGTGAAACAACATCATTTAGACACAAACAAAACGTGATGGAAAACGTATTATGGACAGTAGAGAGGTGGCTCGGCCAGCCCTACAGCAGCTTGACCCCCAAATACCCCCAGAAGCAGGTCCAAAGCCAGCAGTGCAGCTGTCAGAGGAGCCATCAATAGCCAGATGTAGCTGGGGGGGGGAACGTTCCACAGTTCAGTTGTGTAACATCTAGTTCTGACCTTGGCTGGCTTTGTTTCTGTGAGATGTACAGGGGAAATAAGGCAGGGGGCCAAAATGTGGAATAACATATTGCTACCCAAGATGTCTGTCTACGTTGGGGGTGGGCTCTCATCTCAAAGGACTCATCCTGCGTCACAGAGCCAGCCATTTGTCTGCCTTGAAGATGCCCTCCAGAGTTCATTCTCTCACCTATAATTTCAGCATAGATACCTAAAAGTGGTAAGTAAAGGTAAAGGGACCCCTGACCATTAGGTCCAGTTGCGAACGACTCTGGGGTGGCGGCGTTCATCTTGCTTTACTGGCTGAAGGAGCCGGCGTACAGCTTCCGGGTCATGTGGCCAGCAGGACTAAGCCGCTTCTGGCGAATCAGAGCAGTGCACAGAAACACCGTTTACCTTCTGCTGCAGCGGTACCTATTTATCTACTTGCACTTTGACATGCTTTCGAACTGCTAGGCTGGCAGGAGCAGGGACCGAGCAACGGGAGCTCACTCCATCGCGGGGATTCGAACCGCTGACCTTCTGATCCAATAAATCCCCCTCTCCAATAAATTGTTTTTCTCATAAGACAAATAAGTCCACGAAAATCATCCTCCACCCCAATTTCTAGATCACTCCCACATTTTTTCCAGTGTGAGCTCAATGAGGCCCTTTCTCAGCTCAAACTTAGCTTTGTTCTGTCCTACAATTGAAATGCAGTGCCGCCATCAGCAGTTTTCTGCAGAAAGTTTTAGAGCGGGGAAGGAGGAACTGCCCAGATCCATGTAATTAAGTTGTTTTCCATAAAGGCTGGTTTGCCCCTTCCTCTGCTTTTCAAACATGAAATGAAGATCCGACACGAGAAAGGCAGGTAATTTCAGGGTCCTAGTCTCTAATTTTCATGTGACGTTCCATGAAGCAAGCAGAGTTTGCCATAAGAAAAGAAATCCAAAGGAGCTAATTTATGGTGGTTTAGTAAGGGATTCATTGGAGGGGAAAATATTTAGACACCATACAGTTAAAGCACATGAGTTCTCCCCAAGAATTATGGGAACTGTAGTTTGTTAGGGGTGCTGGGAACTGTAGGCCTCTTAGGGGTAAACTACAGTTCCCGAGAAAGTTATGTGCTTTAAATGCATGGCGTGTATTCAGCCACTGGCTTACATTCAGTTCTTACAAGCATCACTTGCTTGGATTCTATACTGTAAGTGGGCACTGCCATTTTTTATAAAAAATAATCTTTTGAGCAACCCCTTCACATAGAAAACTAGCATGTCAAGAAGGAAAATAACAAGAATCATTCCTCCTGGAGGTCCTAATTTCCAGTCAAGTGCATTGACTTGCACAGACTTGCTAATTTCTCTACTGTTTGTGATAACGGATGTACCTATACACTCATTTGATTTGGGGACAGATCTTACTCTCCTTCAGCATTTAACCTGCTTAATCCACTCCATTTTCAAATATTAGTAGAGAAAGAGGGAAAGATGGAAGAACGTTTAAAAAGGTATACAGCATTAAGAGTGCAATTCTACACACCTCTTCTCAGAAGTAAGTCTTATTGTGTTCAAAGAATCATAGAGTTGTAGAGTTGACGTGACTCAAAGTGTCATCTAGTCCAATCCATTGCAATGCAGGAATCTCAGCTAAAATATCCATGATAGAGTTCACCACCTTCCAGGGGAGTCTGTTCCAATGTCGAACAGCTCTTAACATCAGAAAGTTCTTCCTGATGATTACCGGTAATTGGAATTTCCTTTCCGTAATTTGAAGCCATTGGTTCGAATCCTATCCTCCAGAGCAGGAGAAAACAAGCTTGTTCTCTCTTCCATGTGACATCCCTTCAGATATTTCAAGATGGCTATTATATCTCTTCTAAGTGTTCTCCTCTTTTCCGCGTTAAACATACCCAACTTCCTCAACCATTCCTCATAAGGTTTGGTTTCTAGTCCCTTGATCATCTTGGTTGATGATCCTCCTCTGAACACATCCCAGCTTGTCAATATCTTCTTAAACCATTGCTTCCAGGACTGGACACACTATTTCATTGGTGTTTATTCCCAGCTCTTTACTTATAGGATTGCAGTTTAAATTGTACGAAATCCAGAATGCATTTAGGATTATGATGGCAACATGCCCTATTTGCCAAATTTCATCCATATTAAAAATTGAGCCGAATTAAGACAAAATAATTCAGAAAGGGAAATCCAGTGCTAGCCTAAGGATTAAGAATCCCACTCTAAAGTAATAATAATAATAATAATAATAATAATAATAATAATAATAATAATAATAATTGCCTGCTGGGGCAAAATTTCAAAGGAGTTTTGATGAAAACTAAAAACAACAAGAAATGAAATAATGGAGGGAGGGGATTCTACACATCCTTATTTCATGCATTACAAAAGTATCCAACTAAAAGGAAATCACTAACCTTAAAAACATTAAGCACATGTAGACCGCATTGAATTCATTGTGTTTAACTCTTCTGATGAAATCAGTGGGACTTTTGATCATCCCAAACCTGCGGAATCATTTTTTGTCAGATATTGCTTCATGACATGCAAAGCTGATAAGGAAGAGCCAAGATTGACAATGGGTGCAAGATGAGTGGCGCCAGAGGTTTAGGAGCACTCCTTAGCACATATGCACACGCTTCATTGTTTGCGGAAGTAACAGATGCAGGAATCTGCTTGCCTGTATCAGATACCAAAAACACCTCCAGAAAAACAACAACTACTAAAACGTATCCAAAGAACATCTTGGATTGTGTTTCTTAAGCACTCCACCCCTTACTATGCCTACACCACAGTTTTGAAACTGATAAAGAGTTTCTAAATCAAATCGCAACATGGCCTGATCATCATTCAAACTGAATCAGCAAAAGCAAAATCCCATTGGGGATTCACGATCCAGTTGGCGCACCTTTTTACATGCTGACTTTGCTAAACAAAGGAATGTCTAAGGGCTGAAAAGTAGGATTATAGTAGAAGGAAGGAAGGAAGGAAGGAAGGAAGGAAGGAAGGAAGGAAGGAAGGAAGGAAGGAAGGAAGGAAAGAAAGAAAGAAAGAAAGAAAGAAAGAAAGAAAGAAAGAAAGAAAGAAAGAAAGAAAGAAAGAAAGAAAGAAAGAAACCAGGAAGTTTGTCATGAGCCTGAAAGGCCACCATACATGTCTGGTGAGCTGCATTTGGTTTGCTGGGTCACAGTTGCACAGGTCCAAAATGGAGCAACACCTCGAAGTCCCCCAGTTCCCTGTGTATCACTCACTCAATATTTTTGTGCATGTGCACCCATCACTGTACCCATCACTGACAAGGGTGACGCTGTGGTCTAAACCACTGAGCCTAGGGCTTGCTAATCTGAAGGTTGGCAGTTCAAATTCCCGTGACGGGGTGAGCTCCCGTTGCTCGGTCCCAGCTCCTGCCAACCTAGCAGTTCGAAAGCACATCAGTGAAAGTAGATAAATAGGTACCGCTCTGGTGGGAAGGTAAACCCAGAGCACCACCCGCGTCCCTCAGCGCCACCCGCTGAATTGAATTGAACTGAATGAAAATGGTGTAAAACTTGAGGGGAATAAAAGAATGAATTCTTGTTTTCATTAGATCAGGCCTTGTCCATAACAGGGAGTCATACAACTAACACGCTCAGAGGAAAAACTCCCTTAGAACTACACAACCAATCCGAGGACATCCCACTTTGGCGAAGTTCACGCCACTCTACCTGGAGCAACACCTCTGCCTGTCCCCATTTTGGCTAGTTGACTTTAACAATAAAATTAACTCTTAAACAACAAACTGAATGATCCCTGCTGTTGCCCTTCCAACAACCTGAACATTTATAGTTGCTTAATCCTCTACCATGGAGCTTAGCCCTGGCTGGACAGTTCCCAGAATCCATCACATCTTCAGGGGTTTAATTTTCGGAGCAACCCGAGACAAGATGTCTTTGTCTTCTACTTTGTATTTCTGATTTTTCAATTTGTTTCCTATCGTTGTCCTTTGCCCTTAGAACTGTTTGTGTCCTCCTGGGAGCGAAAAACTCCACGTGCTATTGTAATGCAAAACATGAAAGCTTTTCTGTAAACAAATGAAAAAAGCTAGAAGAACGTTCCACTTTGAAAGTACCACTACAAGACAGCAAAGTTATGATTGAACCATTCTACAGGGGATTCATTACAAAATCTCATTTCTGGTAAATTTGACAATATTTCCAGAAGATTTTAAGAGAGGAAAAACAAACAAACAAAGATCTCTGAACATTACACAGGAAGAAAAGCTATATTACCCTTTAAGCTACTGCAGGGATATTAGCTCGGAGGCAGAGTACTGTCTGCGTGAGACGTGCAACAAGCCCATCTAACAGCGAGAAACCCATAAAGTCGATCTAGTCTGGGGAAAATGTACCGCGAGAAAGGAGGGAAGTAACCACACTGGAATCAGCCTCAGATATGCAACGGTGGCAGCGCAGGCCAACTCAGAAACCTCAGAACACACATTTTCAAAGATGCACAATTAATCCTGGAAACTAAAAGAAGCAATATGCTAAAAGGCTTTTTACACAGTCCCAGCAAGGGGAGGAAAGAACCAAAGGGCAGCAAAAGAGAGTCAGATGAGGCCATACCATGCACTAGAAGTTCTCTCCTGTTCCGCAAACAAAAAGGAGACTCTTGCTGCAGGCAGGTGCACTTGAATGGCAGATGAACCGGCTGGATCAGGCCTATGGCCCTTCTCATCCTGCTTCCTGTTCTTGCAGCGGCCAAGGAGATGCTCTTGGGGAGCCTGCAGGCTGGACCTCTGCTGAAGGTTTCCTTGTCATGAGGATCTGACTTACCCTGAGTGAGATCTAGCTCAGTATTGTCTTTTTTTTATAATATATTTTTTATTAGTTTTACATAAAGATTATACATATATAAAAGAAACAGAAAAAAGGTTCTCTCGGATCTCCCTCCATGGGTTCCATTTCCAAATTTTATTCCTGCATCTTTTACTGTACACTAATCTATCTATTAGGGACGCGGGTGGCGCTGTGGGTTAAACCACAGAGCCTAGGGCTTGCCGATCAGAAGGTTGGCAGTTTGAATCCCTGCGACGGGGTGAGCTCCCGTTGCTCGGTCCCTTCTCCTGCCAACCTAGAGGTTTGAAAGCACGTCAAAGTGCAAGTAAATAAATAGGTACCGCTCTGGCAGGAAGGTAAACGGTGTTTCCGTACGCTGCTCTGGTTCGCCAGAAGCGGCTTAGTCATGCTGGCCACATGACCCCGAAGCTGTCTGTGGACAAACGCCGGCTCCCTCAGCCTATAGAGCGAGATGAGCGCAGCAACCCCAGAGTCGTCCGCAACTGGACCTAATGGTCAGGGTTCCCTTTACCTTTAAGGAGTGCCCTGCTACAAGCTATGCTGCTATCGAGGGGCCTCTGATTTCCGGAACATTCTTCCAGCCTTGCCTCCAGGTGGCTTCCTACATTACCAGGAAGAGGCAACAGAAGAACTGCAAGGGATGAGACGCTCGCATCGTTTCCAGATGACCTTTCTCCGTCTTCCAGTGTGCTGCGTGCTGAAACACAGGTGTAACCCGAAGACAGAGTGTTTTGTTTTATCTTTTATTTTAGGAACATAGGAAGCTCCTTGACATCACAACACACTGTGGGATCTAAGCTTCCGGTGGGCTTTCCCCAAGTTGATGTCACAACAGGGTGCTCATTCCCTAGGATCCTGCCCTCTGTTCAGCGATGAGAAACTCTTCAGTGTCCCCACCACCCCCTTTAAAAAAAAATGCTTTTAATGGTTATAAATACAACAAGGTAAGATTTAGGAAAGCAAACAAACATTTTGAACTCTGCTTCTCTTTTAACCTAGTAACAAAACACAAACGCCAGTGCACTTCACAGCAGCCTTTCATCCGCAGCACTTCAAAGGAGGCTACACAAAACGGGAAAATTACCCTGAAGAAACTGGCTGCAGGCTGAGAGACGCAGCATATTAAAATGTTCCGAGAGTGCTTTAAAGTAGCAGCGAGCGAGTGCTCATTCACACAAAGCATCAGGCGTTTGCTAACATATTCATGAAGGCGCAGTAAAAATAACTCAAGGCTCAAGAATACTTAACATGAGGGCTGAGTGCAGCGAGGTTGTAAGGAAGTGGAGGAACATTCCTTACGTATACTTATAGGACTTAAAATAAAAAAAATTCCTTCCAGTAGCACCTTAGAGACCAACTAAGTTTGTTCTTGGTGTGAGCTTTCGTGTGCATGCACACTTCTTCAGATACGAAAGCTCATACCAATAACAAACTTAGCTAGTCTCTAAGGTGCTACTTGGGAGGCGGGTGGCGCTTGGGACGCAGGTGGCGCTGTGGGTTAAACCACAGAGCCTAGGGCTTGCCGATCAGAAGGTCGGCGGTTCGAATCCGAATCGAATCGTGTCCGAATCTGGGGTTTCGGCACTCATCTCGCTTTATTGGCCGAGGGAGCCGGCGTACAGCTTCCAGGTCATGTGGCCAGCATGACTAAGCCACTTATGGCGAACCAGAGCAGCGCACGGAAACGCCATTTACCTTCCCGCCAGAGCGGTACCTATTTATCTACTTCCACTTTGACGTGCTTTCGAACTGCTAGGTGGGCAGGAGCAGGGACCGAGCAACGGGAGCTCACCCCATTGCAGGGATTCGAACCGCCGACCTTCTGATCAGCAAGCCATAGGCTCTGTGGTTTAACCCACAGCGCCACCTGGGTCCCAATTTCACCTTACGTATATGCAAAATATATGCAATTTTCACTGTGAATTTTTTGGCGCACACTTTAGCACATTGAATGCATTTTTGTCCATATCACCTGGCTGGAAAACGTCATTTTGAAATTTGCCGAAGCGAGGATTTCGAAGGATAGCTGCATTTCCGTTCTCGCATTGTTTCGGAAAGTGCAGATTCCGGAGGTGCATCGAGAAATGCAAACTTAGTCCCTGCAGTGCCCTTGCAGAACTCGGCAGGAAGATGGGGACAAAAACTAGAATTCCTTGGCTCTGGCTCTGTCCACGCTTGAACTCCCTGACCTCTGATCTACCAGCTCCAATGACCACCAGCCACTACTGCCCAGGACTGCACCAACTGGGACAATCTCTTCCCCTGCCCTCCCCCATTTCATTCCCCGCCCCCAATATGACATCATGCATAGAGAAGCAACTGGCTCACCTGTGCTATTACATGATGCCCCATATATGCTGTGTGTGTGTATTTCTCCTGCACAATGTGAATGATAGCATGGCCCAATGGAGCTATGAAATATGAACCAGATGATACAGGTGTATGTGGAGTGGCAGTTTACTTCTGTAAAGTTTTTTTTAATTCCAGGGGGGTAGTGGGGTTTGTAAGCAGCGGTGCCCGGCTCTTGGCAAAGCAAATACCTGCACGACAACAATATTCTGTTTTATAAGCGTTTAATTGTCGTCGTTATTTACCTTCCTACCATATTCTCTGTCGTCAGTGCCATGCCTGAAGCCGTGTCGGACATACTGAAATACCAATAAAATCCACAGCAATAAACCGTTTTCAAATTCTAACAACAGCAATTAAAACCGTAGCCATAAACGCATCCAGAAGTTGGAACATGAAACCAGATCAGATCACCTTGAGCCGGCACTGAACCTGTTTCCCGAAGAACCGAGTTTTAACCAGCAGAGCTGGAACTTAACTCGCGTGCAAAAGCAGCCGCACATTTCGCACCGAGGGCAGCATCCCAGTGTCCTTCCTTTTATGAAATCTGGGACTTGGGCGGAGGAATCAGGGCTCCAGCTCCAGATCTGTGCAGGTCCCTGGCAAAGTGTCCTCTTTTGTCCTTCTGTCCATGGGACTTAACAGACTTAGCTGGCTGTGGTGGCGGCACTCTAAGTAGCACTGGGTGGCTGGGTCTAGCCACCCATTTAATTTCCCATCATGCCCCAGAACAGTGCTACATCAGGGACAGTGCAGGAAATTAAGAGAGTGCCTAAATGTAAATCCATGATTCTGTCATTCTGTTAAGCCACAACGCTTCTCTACAGGGGCGCCATCTAGGGGACCCTGAAAGGCCAAGCCCCTCAATTTTCTTTTTTAAAATAATTTTTCATAGAATCATAGAGTTGGAAGAGACCACAAGGGCCATCCAGTCCAACCCCCTGCCGAGCAGGAAACACCATAAATTGGTTTTTAAAATTGATTTTACATAATTTTACACAATTTAACTTTAACCATTTCAAACATTAAAAGAAAAGGTTCATTCAAACATTCATTCATCCTTCCACCCCTCCGTGGGTTCCATATTTAAAATAAAGTATTCTGGATCTTTTACCCTTATCCATCTATTATATAAGGGACGCGGGTGGCGCTGTGGGTTAAACCACAGAGCCTAGGGCTTGCCAATCAGAAGGTCGGCGGTTCGAATCCCCGCAACGGGGTGAGCTCCCGTTGCTCAGTCCCTGCTCCTGCCCACCTAGCAGTTCGAAAGCATGTCAAAGCGCAAGTATATAAATAGGTAGCGCTCCAGCGGGAAGGTAAATGGTGTTTCCGTGCGCTGCTCTGGTTCGCCAGAAGCAGCTTAGTCATGCTGGCCACATGACCTGGAAGCTGTACGGGAGGAAGGGAAAGGAGAATGTTAGCCGCTTTAAGACTCCTTCGGGTAGTGATAAAGCGGGATATCCTCTTCTTCTTCTTCTTCTTCTTCTTCTTCTTCTTCTTCTTGTGCCCCCCACCATTCCTCTGTCTCCAACCAGTCCCTGACATCAGGGTGGCACTAACAGGGATGAGCATCAGTTCAAAATACTGCACAGTTTCAGATGTTCAGGCATTTGGATAACTACGCAGACGTGAGCGGGGACTTTCCTCTACCTCCTATTTGGTAGCGATCCTAGCAGAAAATAAAAAAATAATAATGAATAATTTCATGGAATGTACGCCTGGCTAAAACAAATAAATGCCAGCCATGCTGTGAAAAGCATCTCGGTGTACTGTAGTGATTAAATCTGTAATTATAGTAATCATTAAGAACAGCAATGTTTTCAGAAGGGGTTTTTCCCCCTGCCAAGGTGCTTCAGGCATTAAAGCAAAAATCATTATAAAGAGCATAGCAATAAAAAAGAAAAGAAAGATTTTACCTGGCAGCCTCCTGAAGTGGAAAATCCTGTAAACAGCCCTTAGTTTCACGAGTGTGAATTTTGAGGTACAAGGATTCCACTGTGATACTAGCATGAGGTGAGAAGGCAGAACATACCTGAGCATTAAGCATGAGTGTTGTTTAGAACAAATTAGTGCATTTGAAAACAAGCTGGCTATAGGTGAAGCCATGGTTTTATTTGCGCTTTATGTTCTGAAATGCCCTGCTATCAAGCTAATCATATAGACGAGAAACTAATCTTCTTCAGAGAGAGACAGAGACAGAAAGATAGAAAGACAGAGAGACCAAGAGAACACCTATAGCTTCCAGAATGCCCTCTCAAGGGCCATAGAATTGTGCCCTATTTTTATTTTTTTAGAGCTTCTGGAGTAAATGCAAAATGAGCTTTTCTTAAATTCACCCATGGGCTGCTATAACTATCTTTAATATGTCTGGTTATGGTCCACCCCTCTTGACTTGCAGAACCAAGCTAGCTTTGACATTCATTGTGTGTGATGTTTAAACAGCCAGAGTGTAGTAGGGGCGAGGAGATAAAATGGATCATGGCCATGGTGTGCAAGGGAGGAGATGAACACCACCCCACTCCCCCCCAAACATCAGCCCCCTCCCCCAAAGCTTCTGTAAGCCCTTCTTTCAGGGGCTACTAGCAGATTTATGCTGCTTGCGTCAGAGGAAAGATTAACTCTGATCTTCTCATGGGTGGCCACCTCAATTCTGTTTCCACACCCTCTTGATCCTGACCCTGGAGACCCTGAGGAGGCTTAAATCCTGAAACTTCAGGTCAACTCCAAGACCTGGTAGTCATAATCATGACCCACTGAACTGGCTTGATGTATCTATTTTGTTGCAGGTGGGCATTCATATTCCCACCTGGGATATGGGAACAAGCAGTTGATTAGGGTCGACTTTATTAAACGTGGAAATGCCTGGAGCTATTGGGTTTGCAAAAACCCAACCTTGACAGGTCAAGATGGACAGGTCATAGTGGAGAGTTTGGACCAAACATGATCCACCTGGAGAAGGAACTGGCAAGCCACTCCAGTATCCCTGCCAAGAAAACTCCATGGAATGAGTTTGGCCAAACTGCGAGAGGCAGTGAAGGATAGGCGTGCCTGGCGTGCTCTGGTCCATGGGGTCACGAAGAGTCGGACACAACTGAACGACTGAACAACAACCTGCAAAAGCCTAATGCCTCAAGTTGAAAGCTCTATGATTTGCATGGGCCTTAGGGCCAGATCAAGCCCCCACCATTTTTCTGTCGGTGGTCCTGCCCAGTTTTCATCACATTCGCTCAGATTAAGAACGTAAGAATAGCTTGCAGGATCAGGCCAGTGGCCCGTCTAGTCCAAGCAGGACTAGAGCATAGCAGTGCTTTCTCCACCTGTGAATCCAGCCACAATAGAAAGATCATCTTAAATTGCTTATCTTTGGCTGGAACATCGTCCTGCTCCTGGCATGTATGCAGTTCCCAGCTATCCAACTGTATGTGTTAGCACTGTTGATTCAAGTGGAAAAATGTGCTTGAGGTTTTGAAGCTAGATTGGTAGACAACAAAAGAGGACTTCACAAGTAGAGGTCAAGATGACTCAAATTCAGACCAGCGAAGATGAACTGAGGAGTTAGTGAATTAAGTGGGCTTTCTTGGATGCAGCCATCCAAGATCAGGATAAACAAACTCTTCCAGAATCCCCAGAAGACCTTTGAAATGTTTTCAACCAGTTTAGATGCTAAGCCTCCCAAGTTCAAAAATTAAGACTTTTACATTGCTACTCGGGAGGTCTGTCAGCAGAGCACATGGGGAGAACCCAGTAGCGCAGGTGGAGGAATGTAAGCGATTTCTCCACCAAAACAGTTAATGGACCCCCTGGGTACAAACATTTCTAAACATACCCTTTCCCACATTTTTTTGGTAATAAAAAAAACCCACCTGAAAGCGATATAATGCTGAAAATGTTTGAATGCTTGATTTTTCAGTGTACAAATTGCTGGCTCAAATTTTAAACTGACTGATACAGCACTTTGATTAACTTGGTGCTTTCAGAGTTGTAGGTACATACGGACTGGTCATACACACTAGAGCATTAAGAACCACTTTTGCATGCGTTCAGGAGGCATTTATTCTTGTGAATGGGCTTTCATCCCAATCAGAAATCTGATAGGCACACACTCATAGAAAACTTTACCACAGGACCACCTATGATAGGGGTGAGAAGCATGTCACCATCCAGATATTCTGAGACCTAAACATTTATCAGCCCCAACCGGCATGGACAATGGTCAGAGCTGAAGGGAGCCCAACGGCATCCAAAGTTCATGTTCTGTTGTGATGCCCATCGCTGAAGAGTATTGATGTCCCAAGCAAGGGAGGTCAGTTCGTTCCCAGTACCCCAAGCAGCAGGTAGGCAGGACAGTGGGGTGAGGCAAGGGTCAGCACCTTGGAGCGAGATCAAGTTGTGGGTTCAGAACCATGGATAGTGCTCCTACAGCTGCGGCCAAGTTATCTCAGTGAGGTCCTGGAGCAACTGGCTGAATTGAAAAGCAGGGCTAGGTAGTCAATGTCTGAGACATCCTTTGGTGATGCCTCTTGGCCAGCTTAAAAGAGTTGATGCCTTCTTCTGCAACTATTTCGTCCTTAGAGCTCGGGGAATCTCTTCTCAGGGCTCTCTCTCTTTAGTTTTCCTGTGCCATGAATGCACACATCATTATTATAGACATCTAAAGGTTTGTAATCGATTATGTCATGCTTAATAGATGCTTAATATTTGCATTAGATTAGTCCCAATGCCAAAGAAATCACTGTTCTTCTTAAAAAAATTCTGTCAATTGTTAGGAGCCATAGGGTGCTACCTTAGACCAGTGGTCCATCTACCTCGGTATTATCTACATTGACTAGCAGTGACTCTCCAGGGTTTTATACAAGGAGTCTCTCTTAGCTCTACCTGGACATAAAACAAGTGCTGTACCACTGAGCTACAGCCTGTTTCCCTCCTCCTGTGACTGTTTGAATCTTGTGATTTTATTCTTCATCATTATGCCCTATATCTTCATCTTTGAAACATTTCTTTTTTTCAAATGCTTTTAGATGATCTACATGTTTTCAGATGGTTTTTAGTCATTTTTAAACGACTAATGTTTGCACGTTCTTTTGGAAAGTGTGAACGTCTCTTACCCAATTTAATCCTGAAACCATTTGGCACATGAAAACATACAGATACACGTGCTCTCTTTTTCGAGAGCAATTGTATGCTTTGAAAAAAAAATGGTCACAGGTCAATGTCTACACTGGCAACAGCAAACTGATTAGGGCAGCTGCATCAAATCTGGCAAACTCCCCGCTTTATGATGTTGACTTTTGCAGGGCTCACTGTGAAGCTCATGATGTGTAATCACAGAAAGCTCAATTGATTTGCATTCAAAGAGAACACACAGTATATGGTGGGTGCTGTAAAAACAACAACCAACAACTCATGAAAACGTCAAGGGCAAGGGCAAAAGCAGTAGAAAGAGCTCTGGGTGCAAATCACAGGGTTTTATGAAATCAGCATAGAGGTAAGGGTCAACTGTGACACTTTCTTCCCATCCTTTTCAATAGGGGTTAATGGAGTGGGTGAGTGGCTTCTAGGAAGAAGGCTTTTTTTCAGTGGTGGCCCCCCACTTAAGGAATGCCCTCTCCAGATCACCTGGAACCTAAACTGTGGTCTTTTAGGCATCAGTTGAAGACCTCCATGTTCTCCCATGCCTTTTAACTACAATCTGTTCAGCAGGTCAGTTTTCGCACCAAGTTTTGTGCTGACCTGCTGGATTTAGTTCTAGCTGCTGTTTTTTTTTAATGCTGATTTTAGTGATGGGCAGGGTTTCTGCCAGGCTTTCTGCTTTACGGCCCGTGTTTTTGCCTTAAGGGTATTTTTTAAACATGTATTTTGCAATTTATTGCCTGCGTTAACCACCCAGGGAACTTAGTTGGGTGGACAGCAAATGGATGCCATAATTAAACGTGTGTCAAAAAGTAAACACGGCCCACCCTTAATTCTCCACTGCAAATGCCCCTCCCCTCCCTCCATTGGCCTTGGTTGGGCAAACTGCCAATGCAATGGCAACTTAATGAGCAGACAAATGGGTAGCAAGAGAGGAGGCTCCCTGCTTCAGGCAGAACCGTGGATGGGAGGAGGAGGCTGGATGAAGTCTGGAATCAAGGAAGGTCAGGAGGCCATGGCTCAGAGGTAGAGCACTTGCTCTGCATGCCAAAAGGTCCCAGGATCAACCCCCCAGGATCTCCAGGTACATGGATCCTGCCCAAAGCCCTGGAGAGCCACTGCCAGTCCATGCCACCAGTCTTGAACTAGATGGATCAGTATAAAAGGCAGCTTCCTGTGATTCTTTCACTCTTGAGTGTCATTTGGGCTCCACTTCAGGCGGCAAAATGTCTGAGGTCAGCAGTTGGGTAATGTGCAGCTCTGCCCTGATAAGAGGATAGGTGGAGATACGGGGAGGCTTATTATATTTGTGCCAACGCATGCTCTTGTGGCAGCAGCTAAGCTTTCACTGGCAAAAGCAATAAACGTTACAAGGGGAAATGCTTTATGCTGATAAAAGACCAAGCAGATGACAAGTTACAAAAGCCCCCTCAAGAGAGATAACCTTCAGGCGCACCTGTACATAAAGATTAAACAGCAACCTGTGTGTGGAGATTTATAGCGCTTATCGAGGGCCCTGGTTTCACTATTTACATTTGCAAAACTCAACTTTATTATTGGTTGCTCTGTTAATATTTTGTATGGAAACCAGCATGTGCAATAAAAAAAAAAAATTCGTCTCGGAAACGAAGTTTTATTTATTCAAGTTTTACAAAGGCATTTTATGGAATGGTGAATTCTCTCTCTCTCTCTCTCTCTCTCTCTCTCTCTCTCTCTCTCTCTCTCTGTGTGTGTGTGTGTGTGTGTGTGTGTGTGTGTCCACACATGCACACAAATATACACTAGGCCAGCTTGTGGTTCATCAGAAGCAGAGTACATCCGCCTCGTTTGGTGCCTGCTTGAGACTGTAGTGATCTATTCATGCGCTTGGCAGGCCAGACAAAGGGGCTGGAAGGGTGTGTGCAGCATGTCAGGTTCTCTCTCTCTCTCTTTTATTATTATTATTAATATAAAACCCAAAATACAGACAAACATACAAGAAAGCATAATGAAAACAACAACAAAACATAGGTTCAGCACGGAGGTAATATTTCCCAAATAAATAAACAGCAGTTAATGAAGAAAAATAAAAGCAGCAAAACATATCATGAAAGCTAAATTTCACAATTTGGTGGGGAAAGAGTTTGGCAATATCTGAATTTGACATGTAAGAAACAAAATGCCATCAAACAGCATAGATCTTCTGGGACTTCCTTACACTCACAGACATGCAGTTTGTGAGTTATTTTTTTCTGCAATAGCCAGAGTCCACATATTCTTATAGAGTGTGGTGTAGTGGTTAAGAGCGGTAGACTCATAATCTGGTGAACTGGGTTCGCGTCTCCGCTCCTCCACATGCAGCTGCTGGGTGACCTTGGGCTAGTCACACTTCTTTGAAGTCTCTCAGCCCCACTCACCTCACAGAGTGTTTGTTGTGGGGGAGGAAGGGAAAGGAGAATGTGAGCCGCTTTGAGACTCCTTCGGGTAGTGATAAAGCGGGATATCAAATCCAAACTCTTCTTCTTCTTCTAGCAGCACAATGGGAGGTTTAAGACCTCTATTATTTTCCGTTTTGGGGCCAAAAAACATCTTGCTGCAGCATCCATATTAGAAGTTATTTAGACTGGGAAAATGCTGTTTGGTTATCCCACAAGTTCAAAAGAGCAGGTTGTGGGGAGGCTTGAATGGGGGTGTTTAAATTCTTAATATATTTATTCAAAAACATCAGTTCAAAATTTGGATGCCAAAGGGCATTCCCACTGTAAGTGGGGAAATGTTCCCCTGCTACCACAACCATGCCAATAATCCTGTGGGGTGTTTGATGGCATGAGAGAAAACTGCACACTAGTGTGGTGTCACCCATGCAGAATTTCCCTGAGCTGAGGTTAATTTATAGAACTCAGATGCCCATCTTGCATTTCACATGGAATCATCTATTTCCAACTGTAGTTTCTTCTCCCAGGTAAGTTCAAGCCCTTCTAATGGGCCCACAGAAATACTGTATCAAGAAGTTCTCTATAAAGAAAAGATACCACTCCTCTGCCTGGGTGACCCAGATTTAAGCAAATTCCTTCAAATTTAGTAAGGGGTCCAGTAGCTTGTGCCTTAAGGATCAGCCAATAAATGTTGGAACTGACAAATACCCAACCAATTAAGCCCTGGATAGCTAGCCTGATTTGCTGAATAGAAAAAAAGGAAGGAAGGAAGGAAGGAAGGAAGGAAGGAAGGAAGGAAGGAAGGAAGGAAAGAGAGAGACAGGGGAGAGAGAGAGAGAGAGAGAGAGAGAGAGAGAGAGATGTATTTAAGTGTTCATGCTAAGGATGTGAGCCCATCCTCTGTTTGGTGTTCCTACACACAGTGTGCATGGAAGGCATTTGAGCCACATACGATGGTACGTCTGAGCTGAAAGACTCACATACAGAGCCTGTGGCAGCATCCACAACAGTAGAATACCAGACTGTGCAGTTTGGTAAAGAAGGTCTACAGTCCACAGCGAGGGATTCAGCTACACAGAAAATAGGAGATAGGAAACAGAGCCAAGAAGGTGCTAAACGTGCCACTGAGCCAAGATGTGACTCCAGGATTTAACCCGGAGGTTGATGAAGCAGATAAAGTTCTGGGGCAGGGTTAGGGTTAGGGATGCGGGTGGCGCTGTGGGTTAAACCACTGAGCCTAGGGCTTGCCGATCAGAAGGTCGGTGGTTTGAATCCGTGCAACGGGGTGAGCTCCCGTTGTTCGGTCCCTGCTCCTGCCAACCTAGCAGTTCGAAAGCACGTCAAAGTGCAAGTAGATAAATAGGAACCGCTCCGGCGGGAAGGTAAATGGTGTTTCCGTGCGCTGCTCTGGTTCGCCAGAAGCGGTTTTGTCATGCTGGCCACATGACCTGGAAGCTGTACGCCGGCTCTTGGCCAATAAAGCGAGATGAGCGCCGCAACCCCAGAGTCGGTCACGACTGGACCTAATGGTCAGGGGTCCCTTTACCTTTTAACTTTCTGGGTGAGCTTGCAGCTTTTGGGGGGGGGGGGCTAAATTCAGCCACAGGCTCCCAGTTGCTACTCCAGGGATAGTTGAGCTCTGTCCCTGCTCCGTTTAACTTAAAAACCAAACAAAAAGCAACACAACTCTGGCGCGCTCATTGTCCTGGACTCTTCACGTTGGATATGAAATCAGAACAGCACGGAGGAGAAGACAATTTCACCATTGTTTAATCAAATGGAAGACGTAACTTTCCAGACACAAGCAACATGTCAAGTGGGTGTCTCCTGTGGGTGTTCATTGGAGAGCTCAGACTTAGTGGGAGGAGATGCCGTTTGGACTTACAGTACTGTTGGGAAAACAGAAATATTAACTCCAGACAACAGCCTGAAATGGAACAATTAACTTATTGTCAAGAAGGCAATAAAGCATCCCTCAATATACGGGAGCTGTGGGACCGTATCACTTTCGAATATATTAGCAATCTAGCCAGGAAGAATCCCATTACAATCTGCATATGGCTTAGCTTGACGGATGCTTTTGATAAACCCCAAAAGCTTTGCAGCTCAAAAGCTCTGGTTTTTGTGAGAGAAATAATTATCCCAATTAAAAGTAACAGATGGCGAGGGAAGAGGGGAAGGAAACCACACGGACAAATGGAGTTTGCCTGTGACAACGCAACGCTGGGCAATGATCAGTGTTTTGGCTTCCTTAAGAGTAGGGTTAGCTTTTTCACACACATCCTGCTGCCTGGGTGGTATTTTCTTGGACTGGTCTTAATACACTGCAAAGGGCAAGTTAAACCATGCGTTTATTCATATCTACAGTAATAAAGTGCAAGTGTCTCTGCGTCCAGTCCCTGTGTCCGTCCCTGTGTCCTACTGCGCATGTGCCCCATGGACACAGGGATTGGAGCGCAGAGACTTCGGGTGGCCGGGTGAAACTGCGCATGTGCCCCACGGGCACAGGGATTGGAGCGCAGAGACTTCGGGCGGCCGGGCTGTTGAAGCGGCGGGTGCGCGCTCGCGTGGACTTACTTCTAAGCGGCAGCGGCCGTTACAAGTGGCGGCTGAGTTGGCCTGCCGCCTCCTGCGCTGCCTGCTGAAGGGCCATTCGGTGCTGGCCGGGGCGCCCAAGTACATCGAGCACTTCAGCAAGTTCTCGCCGTCCCCGCTTTCCATGATGTTCTAGCGCCCGTTAATTTAACGGGCTTAAAGTCTACTAGTGCATATATAAATGATCAAATACCCGCTTTTCTCACCAAGAGAGAGGTCGGGCATAGGAAGGGCTTGTTCAGACATGTAGATGCATCACTGCATTTCTCATCAAATTAACTACTCAGTGCTTGATGACTAGCTGTTGAGTACCTGAACTTGCTCCTTTGATGGTGACACCAGGGAAGAAAGTTGACACCAGGCATATATGGTAGATAATGTTTGGTGCTTCGCACATTAGAACAGAAGAGCTCTACTTTATGGAGCTTGCTGAGCTGACGGGAAAACTTCGTGATCAGAGGGAGGAAGTGGTGGAAGAAGATTGGAAGAAATTCAAATTATATTTATTTATTTATTTCCATTTTTAAAAATTAATTTTAACAATTTTAAGCACATACCATTACAGTTAAACTTTCCATACTTCCCCCCTCTCACTGAGGGAAGCAACATTCATCCCCTTCTCTCACAAGGGTAGGCATACACATTGTACATTTAACATTACGTTTAACATTGCTTGAGACTGGCCCAATTCTTTGGGCCAGGCATTCCTTCATTCCTCAATTTCATATTTCGGTTGACTTCCTCAAGTCCCCCTCTGTTGAATTCATTATCTATCTTCTTTAACAGTTTTCCAAACTCCTAAACTTCATAGTAACCTCTAATAAAAAAAACCCTTTTACTTAAACCACTCCTTTTTTAAGCCTCAGCATCTTAGAACTTCTGATCCTTTCCTCACTCCTTGTCAAATTCCCTTACACCAACCTAATTTAAGACTCCTAATTTTCTATTTCTAACACCCTTACCTCCCTTCGATCTCGGAATTTTTAGCTAAATTTATATTTATTATATTTAAAAAAGTATTGTAAGATTAAAGAGTAGAAGTAAGCTGAAAGATAAGTGAGGCTGTAGATTTAGAAAATAGAGTTAAGGTTTATAATTGTTTGAATAAATGATATGGATAATAGAAAAGAAGAGATGCTAAGGTTAATTAATAAAAATGTTTTCAATGATGTAAAGAAATTACTAAAGATGATTTACAAAGTACGCAGGAAGAGAGGGCGGGAGGCAACCCACAATGATAAGAAAGATTGATAGGTTAAAAGGACTCATGTATGTTTTTATGTGCATTATTGTATGGTGTTTTTATTTATTTATTGTTGTTTGTTTTTTATTGTATTATTTTGTTAAAACCAATAAAAAATTATGGGGGGGGGGGAAAGAACAGAAGAGCTCTGCTGGATCAGACTAAAGACTTACCAGCATCCTGTAAACCCACAGTGGCCAAGCAGATTCCTATGGGAAGCACATGCAGTTATGAAGTTTCTACATGAGCAATACCTCTCCTATTGCCTTTGCCAAGACATTGCCCCATGAACTACATCCTTTGTATAAAAGGATTTTAAAAAATCCTTTGTATTAAAAAAACCAAAACACTCCTGGTTGATTAAGCTCTGGTTTCGAATCACACTCACCTACACAAATCAAAGCTCTCCTACGCATCTGTTAAATGGCACAGAGAATGGCTTGAAGGCACATGACACAGTTCTACTGCTGTAGTGAACCAGTCTTCATACTGGTCCTGTAGTCTGTTTGGATAGGAGACACCTGGGGCCATATATAAGCTGCTCTGAATTCCTTGGAAGAAACGTGGGAAGGAAGGGCTGCCTCATCCACTGAGAGCCATCACATGATCAAGTGATGATTTACTTGTGTGAAACAGGCATAATAGATTAAACCCACAGAGAGCCCTCAATCTTTCCCAACATCAGGGTCTTTTCTAGGGAGTCTTCTCTTCTCATGAGAAAAAAAGAAAAGATTGGGAAAGATTGAGGGCACAAGGAGAAGGGGACGGCAGAGGATGAGATGGTTGGACAGTGTTCTCGAAGCTACTAACATGAGTTTGGCCAAACTGCGAGAGGCAGTGAAGGACAGGTGTGCCTGGCGTGCTCTGGTCCATGGGGTCACGAAGAGTTGGACACGACTGAACGACTGAACAACAACAACAACACAGAGAACCCATTCTGATGGCATGGCATTTTTATTCTGCCCTTCAGGGATTTGCCACCCAGGGTGTTTTGCAGGATGCAGCTTACACACTGGGCTGCAAATTATCAGCAATAAGCCACCGAGTTAGGCACATGCATTAAAATTGCTTTTATAATCACTCTGATAGTGACGACAACAGGGAGATTAAACAGGATCATGGGCTCGCCAATCTTGGGCATACAGCCATGTATGCAGGCAGCTTTGAAAACTCTGGTTGGCATTCACATCTCATACTTTTCAAGAAGAAATTTGCTTTGCTACACACATAATTTGTATACATTTTGTTGAACGGGATTTATGTACCACGTAATCATCAGAACCTCTAAGTGCCTCCATAACACAACACAAAACCGTCACTTAAAAATACCAATAAAATCAAACTTTAAAAACAAGTTGATCTAAGGTTTCTCAAAATATAAGTAAAATCAGCAGGGCTTATTTAAAAAAGAAAAAAGGGAAAAAAAGAAAATTGCATGTTAAAATTAAATAACTTGTGATTTTAAAATAACTTGTGATTTTGATGTATTTTGATATTTGTTGGAAGCCGCCCAGAGTGGCTGGTGAGACCCGGCCAGATGGGCGGGGTACAAATAAAAAAATTATTATTATTATTAAATGTCTAGGCTTGCCTAAACAAAAATGTTTTTAACCAGGTACCAAAAGCAATACAGTAAAGGCACCTGCTTAATGTTTTTCTTTTGTTTGAAATATTTACCTCTGATCCTTGCAGAAGGAATTCTTGGAACAGTGGATGTGCTACCATCATTTCTGTACAGTATACCAGGGGTGTCAAACTCCGGCCCTCCAGATGTTTTGAGACTACAATTCCCATCATCCCTGACCACTGGTCCTGTTAGCTAGGGCTGATGGGAATTGTAGTTCCAAAACATCTGGAGGGCCGGAGTTTGACACCCCATCACGCCTTGGGGTATTTCCAGCTTCCTGTGCAGATTCAGGGACACAGAGTCAGACCATCGGCCCATCTAGCTCAACCACCACTCCCAGGGACTTAGGCAGGATTCCCTCCCAGCCCTCCCTAGAGCTACCAGGGATTGAACATGGGGCCTTCTGCATTCAAACCAGATACTGTACCAGAGCTGGGGCCCTTCCCTAAGATAGATTAAGAGTGTGCCTCTTTCATAAGGTGAAAGTGCAATGCAAAGGAAGAAGACTCCTTGACCACGTGCTTTTTCTTCCCATCCCATTCTTCTCAGATACTAGATCGTCAACTCTGCTTATGGTGCATCATCATACCTTATGATGTTATAAGGTATAAACCTGGAATAGCAAAATTCATTATAGGTGGACAATAGCTGGGTATATTCACTGAAGGGAGAGAACGAAGAGAAGGAAAACCACCACTGTCACCCTAAAGTGTGGAGTTTTTCTACTGCTAGGCGGTTCATTCAAATCTTGTGTAGTTTACCTGCAAAACAGTAATGCCAGTGGAATTTATCAGAATCCAGGGGAAATAAGCGAGGCATTGAGGAATGCCCCTGCACTTACGACTCCTTACCTAAACAGTCGAAAGTTGCCGGAGGCTCTATAAGGGTCTAGCGGTCAGTGGTGATGAGACAGGCGCCAGGCTGAGCGGTCGAGTGTCAGCTGGGAAGCGTCAGATCAGATAAGTGTGATCCATCTTCTGAACAGCGTGGAGACATTTTCCAGAAAGAAGGCACCACGAAGACTGCAGTTGCAGAGGAGAAAGTTGTTGTTTCATGCAGGTCTTTCCCATTCTTCCCTTGTACATCTGATGAATAGAGCTGCGTAGAATATCCTTGAAAATGGTCTCCCTCTGCAACCTCCCCCTCCCCCAGTATCTTCTCCGTCTTTCAGTCTCCAGTGCGCGTCTTGGGGTGGAAGGTATTCACGAACATCCATTCCGGAAGACGCAGAGCGAGTCCACACATAAACTATGGCTTGGCATTAACAAACTTCAGCTGGTGGTCCTGCTAAACCTCTTATCTCAGGCATCCCCAAACTGCGGCCCTCCAGATGTTTTGGCCTACAACTCCCATGAACCCTAGCTAACAGGACCAGTGGTCAGGGATGATGGGAATTGTAGTCCAAAACATCTGGAGGGCCGAAGTTTGGGGATGCCTGTTCTATCTGGACAGGATGACCTGTCTTCTGTTGTCTATGCTCTGGTAACACCTAGGTTAGATTACTGCAGTGTATATATGTGGGCCTGCCTTTGGAAATGGTTTGGAAACTGTAGCTAGTACAGAATTTGGTGGTCAGGTTGCTCACTGGGGCAAGATGGTTTGAGTGCATAACACCAATCCTGGCCCAACTGTACTGGCTACCAATTAGTTTCCAGACCCAATTCAAAGTGCTGGTTTTGATCTATGAAGCCTTATGTGGCTTAGGAACTCAATACCTCAAGAACTGCCTCTCCCCAACCTGAACCCTGATATCATCCTCTGAGGCCCTTCTTTGTGTGCCTCCTCCATGAGAGGTCCACAGGGTGGCAACATGAGAATGGGCCTTTTCAGTGGTGGGTCCCTACTTGTAGAACGCTTTTCCCAGGAAGGCTCACCTGGCACCATCATTATATTAGTATTTTCACCCCTCCCATTCTGAGAATCGGATGATTAAGTGGAGGAACTGTTCTTTTGATCTGTGTCTGTTCCTAACTCTTGAGCTCTGAAAGAGTGTGTTGTTATCTCTGCTAGTGGTTAGGTGAAGAAGAGTTTGGATTTGATATCCCGCTTTATCACTACCCTAAGGAGTCTCAAAGCGGCTAACAATATCCTTTCCCTTCCTCCCACACAACAAACACTCTGTGAGGCGAGTGGGGCTGAGAGATGTCAGAGAAGTGTGACTAGCCCAAGGTCACCCAGTAGCTGCATGTGGAGGAGCGGGGAATCGAACCCAGTTCACCAGATTACGAGTCCACTGCTCTTAACCACTACACCACACTGGCTCTCAAGTGAGTGGTGAGTGAGTAGCTCTAACTCACTGTCTCACTACTCTCAGGTGAGTGAGTAGCTCTAACTCACTCAGTCTGTATATGCTATAAATATATTTAGCTTGTAGAAATAAAAGAAGAATTACTTCTAAAACCTCTGGAGCGGAACTGCATCTGTTTATTGGTTGCTGAAGTTGGTGCTCATAGCTAACAGTTGTGAGTCCAGGTTTTCTGGAGTATGCTGTGAAGGTGGTCCAGTTGTCCTGCCTGAGAAGAGTGGCGTGGGGACAGAAGACGTGGACAGATACCTGGCGTATTCCAATACATTACATATATTTAGGTGCCAGGCTAAAACATTTCTCTTCTGGCACATTTTTGGTTTTTAATTATCTGTAGCCTTTTTTTGGTGGGTGAGATGTTTTAACTCTGCCTTTTAAAAATATGAATGTGTTTTAGATGTTTTTATGTTCTGTTTTATGCTGGCTTTAATGTAAATGTTGTTGTGGTTGTTGCTGCTTTGTGTCTGTGGAGTCTTTGCACGCACAACATTGGAACCAGGTCTGCCTATATGTTTGAGATGCCCATCAGCAGACTGCTCTCTGTGGGGCTGCTTCCTACATCTGTGGGTCTCACATTACAGACATAGCTGTTGGGCAGCGTTTATATTTCCCACAATGCCCCTGATGTAACGTTGCTCTGTGTCACTGTGCAAAGCCTAAATGGCTGTCTGCAGTGGAGGTTTCCAGTTAACTTTTCCACAGCGTTTCGGAGCAATGTTACATCAGGGGGATTTGCAAGAATTTAAATGGTAGTTCAAAGACCCAGCCACTTGGAGCAGTGGGCTCAGGGCACCAGGGTGTCAGATTCACAGCAGTAGATTTTGGGCCTGATGGAAACTTTCTCCCTTTTATATCTACTCTCAGTGCATAACAATGATGTACAATCTCCACAACTACCAAGATCCAAAACCACACACACTTGTTTCTTCAAAGAAGAAAATCTATTTTAAAAAACAAAAGAACTCCACCCTATTTGTGGGAAAGGTTTTGTAGCAAAAAATTCTATATCAAGTAAGTCCAGAGCAATCCAGAGTAATAATAAGGGGTTGGGGTGGGGGTTGTTCCATACAAAATGCTTTATTTATCCTTCATGCCTCCACTCAGATATTTATACCAATGCATACATTTAAAGGTTTAAACTCTATTTCAATTCACAGCTCAATTCATAGGAAAGTTGAATACATAAAAGCAATGCACCAACAGAAATATGTCTGAGACAACATTAAAAACGTTAACACTTGTTCATGAAATAATTGTCCTCTGATGGGGTTTCTTTAGGGGGAACTCCCTTCACAATGATCATCGGGCGAACGGAACAAGAAAAAGAAACCACCCTTTTACAGTAAAGAAGAGGAAAAGCTCTGAGTATATTTACAATACATACACTATACATAAATACAAGAACAACACATACATAATCATTAACCAACTTATAACATAGGCGTTGCTTAACCGCTATGTAGCATATAAAACGCACAGGAAGGAAACTACTGGGAAAGTAAATGCCTTTAAATAAAAAGAAAGAAAGAAAAAGAAACATGTTTGCACTTAAAACCATTTGAAACGTCATGAAGAAAAAAATTAAGGAACTACGGTTTTGCTCACTAGCACTGGTGTACTTAATACTTTGGGGTGTATGGATACTCGGCTCACTGGCTAATGGCTGCCGTATTCGAGAACTGAATACTGCTCTACTGCTACACCCTGGGATGAAGCTGCCCTTCTAGTCTGCAGAGAGGGCTTGAACGGTAGGAGATCGCTTCATGAGGATCCGCCTTGAGTTAACAACATGTCCTCTTCCCCTCATCCTCAAAGCACCAGTTTACCCCTCCTTTCAACAGGAACCAGCAAACACAAATTGACCAGCATTTGAACGATTCTTTAGACCAGATAATACTTCTAAAGCATATGTGGGGAAACAATGAATGGCGAATCCTCTCGCCCCTGGCCATCGGTCACACTTGTTGGGGCTGATGGGACAGCAACATATGGCAGGCCAAAGGTTCCCCACACATGCTTTTGGCCTGTCATTGGTAATACCATTTGCCTCCCCTCCT
This sequence comes from Darevskia mixta, assembly GCA_034641385.1. NCBI lineage: Eukaryota > Metazoa > Chordata > Lepidosauria > Squamata > Lacertidae > Darevskia > Darevskia mixta. Next base: position 12,247,603 of record JAWWNH010000173.1, on the reverse strand, counting down.
CATGGTAGCAAGCAGCAGAGAAGCCTTAAAGGGATGATTTGGATAGTATTCTTGTTTTAAAGAGAGGAGCAGCAAAATAATAATTCAGTTATACCATGCAGGGATAATGTCAAAGGGTGGGCCTGCACAACTTGTGACCCGCTGTCTACGTCATGACCTCTGTGCTTAACTTCCCTGCCCTGTTTTCGAGGTCTCATGCAGGCAGCAAAAAACAAGCATGCTATGGGATCTGGTAGGTTGAGTTCAGACTGATGGGCCCGTTACACGGCTTGTGGACTCGTTTCCAAGCCAGTGGAAGGCCAGGGATTAACTTAGACTTATTGACAAGTAATGCTAGGGTGTCCCTTTCACAAGCTTATTTTTCTCCTGGTCACAATCTTTGTCTTCCTGTTCATTTCAATAATGACTGGGCAAGGAAACTTCCTGTGCAATATTCCTCCAAGTACGTATACGTACATACATATGTCTGAATTACCTCCACTGCTGATTCCTCCAGGAAAGGGGGAATGCTATTGTATGCTGAGAGAAAAGTGAAGAAAACCGAGGGCTACAAGTGATTCAGTGCAATGCTTGTGTTCATTTACATTCCCTCTCTGATTAACCCTCGTTCGTGCCAACAAATCAGAGGCTGAAATTAAGGGGTGGTCATTAAACGCTTTGCATGGCAAATATACCCGATAAATTAAACAATATGAGTCGAATGTATTTAAGAAATGGGTGTTTTTAAAGCCTGCTTAATGTGTTGTAAGACTAAAGTATAAATTGGGGATTGTTGAAAATTATTTCAATACCTCTCAAAGTTGTCAAGAGAGCATTCTATTACCTTCTTGCTAGTTCTAAGACAAAACACAGTTCTTTAAAAATTGAAAAGCCCTGCCGACCCACTCGCTGTGACATTTATTGCCGTTCTAGGGTTATTTCTGAAATGTTAGAAAAAGGGTATCATCCTGTATCCTGCATCAGCTTACTGAGTAGTAAGGAAAATCTGACTGCACATCAGCTGCCAATGTGGTGTAAAAGATGTGGCTGGACATGAAGTAGAAAAATTGTACGGACTTCATTTTAGCAGTGACGTCCGTGGTTGGAATTATTAGGCAACACTCCAAAAACTATTGGTGGTAGGATTTGGGAAAGAATAGAAATGCTATACATCTACAACAGATTGACTTGATGCTGCCATGGAACTTTTTCTAAGTCACGTGTAAATTTATTTCCTTCTTCTGGGCAATGGGAAATCCCATCGACATTGGACAGAATAGGTAAATTGAAAACAGAAGAGAGTAGACAAATGGCACTTTGTGATTCGCTGTGTTGCATTCGCATGAACCCAGTGTAACCTCCCTGCCCGCCCCCCATTGAAACCAGAATTGTATAACAATTCAATTACAGTTTATTGCTATGTAAAAAGAATAGGGAACATCCCCATCTTCCCTAATGTTCACAGACAGGCACTTTTCAAATTGTTTCACCTCTAGAGATTTATTTGTAGAGATTCTTACAAAAAAGTATCTGATCATTATAATATTCTTACTTTGGACATTGACCTGTTGAGGATTTTCTGTGCCAGGCAATGGAGTGGGTCCACAGCTTCTCCCAGCACCCAAATGCCTCGTGCTTGGGATTGTATGCAAATTGATTTATGTCCTTCTTCTTTTGTTTAATGAAGGATGAATAATGAGACCCGGGGATGCCCTATGATGCTTGGTTAAGTGTGCAAACCGACTCAGAATCTTTTTAGATCTACAAATAAATCTGAAAGGTTAAATTCTGCTGGAATCAGGTAAGAATGACTGCCTCTTTTCGCGGTGCAGAGGCCTTCTTCTGAAGAGTTAACAGGAGGAAAACCAGAAGAATAACAATTAATGAAAAGTCCACCATATTAAACAATAGAAATAATGCCTCCTTGTATGCGAGATCTTCGCCCTGCCACCAGCAGTTAGCTGATCACAAACTATGGGCCGTTATCTCGCAACAAATCAAAGTCTCACGTTAATTGGCCCTGGAGGCCACATCACACATTACTACTTCTGCTTTCCAGGCTAGAAAAATAGGCTCCTCTATATAGTGTATTAAGAGCAGGGAGAGTATCTTTCTCTCTTTCTGGCCAGGTTATGTGCACTAGAAAGCCACCATGTGCATTGGCTTCCGAAGACACCCATATTTGGCCACCCTGTAAACAGACTGCTGTTGTTACTCCACTTAACTGAAAGTAGTAAGATGTGAAATGCCCTCTGTCTGAAAGTCTCGATTATTTATTTTCCCTGCTAAAAGCTTAAAAGGTTACTATTGGGAAGAATAATCAGAAAATCCTGCAGATGAAGGCCAAGTTCCAAAGAACGACATTATCCAAGGGCTTGTACAGTATTTTTTTTTAAATTAAAAAACCAACCTTATTTTTAGTTATTTCCTTTGAACTGTAGACCCATATTCCCATGCCATATTATGGATTGTTAGTGATACACGTGCCAGTTTCAAATGTGGTTTAGCATGCAGCATGGCCGCGCTGCTGGTTGAGGAACCCAAAACGGAACACATTGGGCAAATGGAACTCAGTTATTTGGATTCTGGCCATTGATATTTTCATTTTGCTTCCCCCCACTCTAGCTTGCAGAAATTCAAAGTGACTCCACTGTCTAGTGACACAACCTCAGGTAATACAAAGCCAAGTGTACATGATACAACAGGAACATGCTTTGACAAACTGGAACATTCTTTCCCACCTCTTAAAATTGTTAATTGCATTATGAAAGCTTTACAATGCATTTTCTGAGCACATTTTTTTTTTTTTGGTGATGACAACTAAAAGCTTGTTTCAAAAACCATCCTTCATTTCAATTATTTACATCCTGTGAAAAACTGTGAGCTTGAAAATACTTCTTCACTATCACATAATATATTACAGAATATTGAAACTGTTACAAGTACAGTAAAATAACTTCAATTCTATTTTCTTTCTTTCTTTGTTGTAAAGAAGCAGTATCCATATAATTGAGGTCCATACTAAAAAACGGTGTCGGTACTGCAATCGGTTTAATGTCAGCATATTTAAAAGTACCAATGGGCATGATGTGTTGTTGAGTACACAATGCACGGTTACGGATATTTTTTTTTAAATGAAACTGTGAAAATATAGCAGTTTTAACTTTATACATCTTCATCTATAAAACACAGGCAAAGGCATAATACAGTAATACAAGCTGGTTTCCTAATAAGGTAAAATTATTTTAGCCTAAAGAAAAGCTATTTCCAACTCTGTCTCTTTTTTAAAATTCTTGAAAGCATTACTAGATCTTAGTTCAGATCACACACATGCGCACAATTAGCCATATGCACTTGTGTGGGGGACATGTGGGGAAGTTCATGGGGGCAGAAGGGCACTGACGGTTGCTTATGCTTAGCGAACATCATTTTCTATGTGAAAAGAGCGAACAAATCAATGTCTGAAATTTAATTATACACTAATATTTATTTTGATGTATTTATTTTCATTACCCCCCCTCAAAAAAAACCTGAAAGGGCTCATGAGTTTTATTTATCGTGCAAGAATCTATCGGTTATCAAAGACACCCTCGTACAAAGATATATTTGCATGGAGCGGTGCGTTGCTTCAATACGGCTTTGGGAAGAACTTCCCCCGAACGGATAAATCTCATCAAGGAAAGCTCCCAAAATGGGAATATCAAGATGGCATCTCTAGCAACACCAGTCACTCAACCTGAATCTAAATAAGATGATTTCATCCAAGTGAATAAAACCAGCAGAGGAGGACACAAGGAGCAACTGCATCTTAATTCTGTGTGTGAACTCAAATCAAATCAAATCAAAATCTTTAATACGGTCAAAGACCAGCAAGTGTGTGAACTCAATATTGCAAAAGGCTACTCTCAAAAGGGATCGCTTGCTCCATCTTTTCAAACAAATGAGTCGGAGGAGATGGCGATATGCTCAGGACCGCCACATTTGCATCGTCCTGTGTTCATAATACGCTGGGCTGGTTTAGGTCGGATGCTGGCAGCTTACAACAAAATAGCACCAGGTGTGAGGCTGGCCAGGAATTGATGTGGGTCATGCTAGCCAGTTCACACACTCTCAGAAGAACTAGACTTGGCTGCATTGGATTCATCGAAAGGAATCTCAACCTGGTTGCTGTTTAGTGAAAATATCGTCAGATTCCAACCACCTTGATATGGATTCTACAGATTTCTGCATGAGTTTTGAGTGGGCTATGGCTGTATGTAACTTCTTCAATCCGAATGGATCCTTTTCTTAGATGGCAAGCTACTTTTAACAGTAGTGCTAAAAACCAAAGCCTCTCCACACTTCCTTTGGGGAAGCCAGTTCTCTCACCTACTGATTAACGTGGCTCAAAACAGACCAATTTCATTTTTAAAAATCTCTTCCCGTTTTTTAAGCCATGAATAAACAGAAGCTCCTTCGCAGTGTGACACAATGAGGCCAACTTATGCAGATTCCTAGCTAAATGCTATGCCAAATGTTTATAAATTTGTTTTGTCTCCACCCAGAGCTCCACAAGCGCAGAGGGAAGCGTTTTCGGATCGTTGCCCACATCCAATGGTCTCCCTTCTCATAGAAGGGAATGGGCAGCCCCAGTATGTATTGGGCTACCTTTGCACAGTGAGAACCCCGATCTTTATTTAGGCATCCGTTAGGAAAAGCTAAAATACAAAAAGTCGCCCATCTCTTGTCATATTCAGGTCACACTAACAAAGTCAAAACTGCTTTTTGAAATGACGGGGGGTTGGGGAAGCTCACCTAGGAATTCCCTCCATTTTGTAATGCTGAATTTTGTTCTCTGGGTGATTTAGTGAAGAGTTGGCTGATTTATCCTGCACTAAGAGTGACTTCTTGGGAAAGATCCAAACACAGTTAAACAAGTATAATCCTACTTAATGTGAATAGGGGTGTTAAATACATGCTTAACAACTCATAGATGTTAGGTTATATGACACATCCCATTGCCAGCTGAGTATTTTAGACATCTGAGGTGACCCAGAGCTGTGGAATGGCTAATTCTTAAGAAAGCCATTGTAAATAAGTGAGCGAGCATAGTTCTCTCCAGGGAACTCCCTTTGTTTTAATGGTCAGATTTAAGTTCTTCATATAGGCTGCTACCTAGAAAGCCGATTTGTAGAAGCTTGCTTATTATGATTTACAATTATTATGCTGATCCACCTTCTAGTCACATGTTCCTATCCCCGAACTACCGAACCTCTCCAGCCAAAGACTATTAAGCTGTGTGCCAATGAGGGAATTAAGACCAGCCCCTTCGAAACAGGAGACATACAGTGTGGTCCCATTTGTCCCCTACTGCCCTGTGATGAGAGCCATTCACATCTTTCCCATTCAGATAAGCCCACTTCCTATGGTCCTTTCAGCTAAAAATTGGGAGGCAGGTACTAAATGCATGTATTGCTGCTGTGATGGGGCAACTGTAGGCTCCCCCCACCTTTCTTGGTATGTTATCAATAACAGCATCGGGTATGTTCTATACTTATCATATTTTATTCTCTGTTTTGAATGCGCATCTTACATTTGACTTCACCTAGCAATGTTTTATTTTGAAATCTTTAGGATTAGACTTTAGTTTCCCATCCATGTTGCCTTGAATGTGTACTTAGACTTTCTCCAGTAACGTTTTATTCCGGATTGTTTTCGCTGACCTTTTAATGTAGGTTGTAAACTGCTTTGATTTTTTTTTTCTTTCTTAAAAAATATAAAGCAGTATGGAAATGAAATTAATAATAACCATTCTTATCATCTTTAAGAATATTTTAAGCCAGTGTGTGAGAAGTCAGGCTTTGTGGCCTGCTCAACGCTTCATTTTCCCCCTGCCTTTTTTGTTTCGTTTTTGCAGTCTGTCTCATCTATTATAAACAGGGGCTAGGGGAAGTTCTTACCATCATTCGAGCAACACGATCAGAGCAAGAGAGCGAGGTGGTCGGCCTTTAGTTTCTTAGGGAACTTTCAGGCAAAATCTTCCCACGAGAGCTACTTTCTTCCAGAAGAAAACGTTACTAGAATCAGTGCATCCCACCTGTCAAAACTGCTCCTTGACATACATGGAGCAGATATTTGGCTCCAGATAGTCATTCTCCAGACATTTTTGGAATGCCTGCCCACTCTGCCTCAACCCAGCACAACTTGGTCATGACTAAGTTTTGCCGAAACCAACAGAAGACTTACCCCGACTAGCTGTTGCTTTTAATAAGACTTGTTCACAGCGACACTTTCTGGACCGAGGTTCTATGTTTAGGAAACGGCAAGTGTTCGGAGACCTCACAAAATCAACTTAAAGTAGCTACTTCCTGACTACTCCTGCCGTCGATGTTGACACATTCAGTTCCCTTTCAGAAACAGCTATTCTTAGAGGCTGAAGCTCTGAGCACGTTTACACTGAAAGTAAATTCCTCAAGCAGGTCGGAGGGCCGCTTCCCACGTACGCATTCAGCATGGTGGCTGTAGAATCGACTCGATGGACCTGCATGTGTGAATGAGCATTGCACAACAAACAGTACAGATCCGGAGGTTTTCTCCCATCCCATTCCCGCAATGCTGTGCAATGGATTCAGTTCACACATTCAGTTAAGGAGTCAACACCTGCTGATTAGGGAAGAAATGAGAGATGAAGCAATGTACGTGTATGTTTGAACATTACTCACTTTCAAGTAAATACGCAGGGGGTTAATGTGTTGGTTTAGGGATGGTGGGTCGAACTTTTTTTTCCTACTGTGCAGCCAGGATGTTACATTTTAATGGTCTCTTCCTGTTATAAATTAAGCAAACAGATGTAGAGAGGGTTATTTCACATTGAAATGTTACTGGTGCCTGTTTTATAGATTCCAACAAAAGCAGAGATTTACTTTAAATAAGGATCAAAAAATAATAATTAGTGGCTTCTAGAGTCTGGCATGATGACAGAGGGGTAAATATGTAAAAATACCGCCATCTTTATTGCATAAGTGTGCTGAGGAATCCTTTCACTTCAAGGAGATTTGTTTGTATCCCTCCTCTTTCCGTTCGCTAGAGCTGGCTTTGTAGATGGTTGATCACTCAACAATCAGGCGTGGTGATATTCTGCAGTGTTTCAATAGTAATCTTTAAAAAAAGGCGGTGGCAGAGGAGAAACAGGTGAATTGGAGCTCCAGGAGGCTTGTTCGTTCCAAATGTTTATGATATCCGGTCTTTGTAATAGCAGTAATTCTTCAGGAGGGAGGGGGGGAAAGTGTGAGAAAAGGTACAAGCCATAAATACTTTTAAAAGGACATGGGTTAGAAAATAATGCCCACTCTTGTCGCATTCAGGCTATCATCTCCCAGCTGAAGGTGATAACTTTGCCCATGCTGGAAAGCCGACTTCAGATGGGAGACAGAACAGTGGCACTATACTTCCTGCTTCTTTGTGTATATGGGACAACGTGGAACGCCCCCTTTTGTGCTAACGCCATCAAGACGGGATTCAGCCCTGCTGAATTCGCTGTAGTTAAAAGAGACCCAGCTCTTGGTACTTCCTTTTTTTTTTTTTGGTGGGGAGAGGGGACAATGTAGCCTTTTTCAGACAAGCATGTGCCTTCGGCGGTGCAACGCCAAGTGATCCGAACGAGAAAAGCTTCTATCACAGTCTGCGCACTTGAAGGGCTTCACTCCCGTGTGTTTGCGGTAGTGCCTCGTCAGTTCGTCGGAACGGGCAAACTTCCAGGTGCAGCCCTCCCAGGTACACTTGTATGGTTTCTCTCCTAGGAGACAAGGGGGGAAAGGCATTGTCATACTGGGTTCAGAAACCTTGGCAAAGGCAGATCAGAGAGAGAGAGAGAGAGAGAGAGGGACTTGGTGCTCACGCAACATTGCAAATCACTTACCTGCCAAACCTTGCGAGAACGGATACCATCAAGTCTCTAAAGCATAGCTGTCAACTTTCGGATTTGAAAATAAGGGATGCCACAAGGGCGGTGCGATGGCACCAAGTAGCCTCGCCACCCTGCGCTCCAGAGGCTGCGCGCGAACGGGTGAGCGAAAGAGCGAGAGCGTTGACGGCAGGCAGGCTGTCTGTCTGGTTGGGCGTGAGGGTCTGGCTACACAAGGCATGCAAGCTCCGCCCCCAGTCGGTCTCAGACTCCTTATTGGCAGCCGAGCAACACAACTGAGGAGCCTCCCTGGACGGCAAGGAGGGAGAGGAGCTGCTTCCTTTGAAATCCGGGAAATTTAAGGGATATCAACAATCCGGGATAGCAGCGGGAAACGGCATTGGAATAAGGGAGTTTCCCGCAAAAAAAGGGAGGGTTGACAGCTATGCTCTAAACTGTGTCAGGATTCAAGCCTGCAATGGTCTTGAACTGGAATTTCCGGGTGGTGACGGTGTCAGTTGTCACTGCTACATAACTCAGGCCAAAGGCAATTGGGCATTCCAGCAAGGAAGTCTCTTTACACCAAGGATGGGGAACTTGCTGCCCGCCGGATGTCACTGGACTCCAACTCCCATCAGCCCCAGGCAGCAAAGCCAATGGCCAGGGATGCTGGGAGTTGTAGTCCAAGCCACGCCTGCTTTACAGCAATTGGCCACATTTTGCCCCTGGCCCCTAACCAAGACTTTTGTTTTAAGCTTGGGTACTGGTCTGACCTATCTTTGCTCCTTGATGATGATGATGATGATGATTAATTGAATTTATATACCGCCCTATACCTGCAAGGCCTCAGGGCGGTACACAGAATAAAACCAAAATACAAAAACCACAAAATGCATAATCAACATAAAAACGACAACAATCCAACAAGCCCCACCCTCAAATAACCCCCCTTTCACCTGGCTAGCCAGTAGTACACATGAAAAGGATTTAGGGGTCTTGGTGGACCACAAGCTTAACATGAGTCCACATGTGATGCAGCAGCAAAAAATGGCTAATGCTCTTCTAGGCTGCATGAACAGAAGTATAATGTCCATGTCAAAGGAAGTCCTGCTCTGTTCTGTCTTGGTCAGACATACATACTCTCACCTGGAGTACTATGCCTAGTTCTGGGAGCCAAAAGATGTATATTGAAAAGCTGGAACATGTGCAGAGGAGGGCAACCAAGATGATCAAGAGTCTTGAAAACAAGCCTTATGAGGAACGGTTGAAGGAGCTGGGTATGTTTAGCTCAGAAAAGAGGAGACTGAGAGGATAGCCATCTTTTAATATCTTAAGGGCTGTCAACATTGAAGATGGAGAGAGATTTTCTCCTGCTCTAGAGACCCAAACCAATGGCTTCAAGTTACAAGAAAGGAGATTCCGATTAAACATCAGGAAGAACTTTCTGACAGTAAGAGTTGTGGACTCTCTTTCATTGGAAGTTTTTAAGCAGAGGTTGGATGGCTACCGGTATCGGTCATGGATACTTTAGTTGAGATTCCCTGCATTGCAGGGGCTGGACTAGTTGACCCTCAGGGTCCCTTCCAACCCTACAATTCTATGATTCTATGGCACTCTGGCTTAAACCGAAAAGAAGCTGGGCTGGCAACTTTATAATCCACATTTCTCCAGAGCTACCAGATTATTGTAGCCAAGAGGATTTCTATCCTTGGCATTGCCCAATTGAAGTAATGGAATAAGAACAGTTGTTTCACCTGGTTTAGTAGTGTTATCCTAGATTGAAATGTTCACATGTTATCAGCAACAACAGTGAAGGCTGTGGCATCGCTGTGCATCCCACCCTCAAGTTAAATGCCAAATGCTAACAGTCAGTTGAAATATTTTTATCCGTATCTAGATGGTCATGTTATTGGGCCCCAGGAATTTGGCAGCTGGTATATGGGCATGAACCGAGCGACAGATGGCCTGGCAATTGCTAAAGACAGCATGCACTGAAATGCAGTATGACATACTCTCACCACAAACAGATGGCTAGCAATCCCATACCAACACACCAATATATCTCCTCTGACTTGGAAGACAGCCCATAGCCAGAAATCTGGCAACTACAGAGGAAGTGACATGGGTCTATAAGGAAATGCAGAAAACAGGTCATCTGAGATGTTTAAACTACAGTTATTAATTAAGAAAATAACAAGAACCTGCTGGATGAGGCCAATGGTCTACCTAGTCCAGCATCCTGTTCTCAGAGTGACCTGTGCGAAGCCTGTGAGCTGGACATGAGTGCATCAACACAATTCACTGGGAATTGTTGTTGACATCCGTTTGCCTCGAGAGACAATGGAGTCAAACTGCTGTGTTAGCAGCAAGTGAACTCCTTGGTGTGCAAACCTGGGCACTGTGTCTGGAGGTCCTGCGCCGCCCAGACGATAAGACCTCACTGATGTGGTCCAAAGGAAAGCAAAGCAATGTGTTTAGCACCAGCTTGGCTCCAGGAGTTGCTGGAAGAAGGAATGCAAGGCACCATCCATCTTAGGACTCCACTCTGGATTTGTGTAGGGTTTACTCCTTAGCCTTTTCTACTCCCAAAGAGTAGACTTAATTTATTTAATAATAATAATAATAATAATAATAATAATAATAATAATAATTTATTATTTGTACCCCGCCCATCTGGCTGGGTCTCCCCAGCCACTCTGGGCGGCTTCCAGCAAGCATTAAAATACATTAACACATCACAGATTAAAAACTTCCCTAAACAGGGCTGCCTTCAGGTATTTTCTAAATGTCATGTAGTTGTTGATCCCTTTAACCTCTGATGGGAAGGTGTTCCACAGGGCGGGCGCCACTACCAAGAAGGCCCTTTGCCTGGTTCCCTGTAGCTTTGCTTCTCGCAGTGAGGAAACCGCCAGAAGGCCCTCGGCGCTGGATCTCAGTGTCCGGGCTGAACGGTGGGGGTGGAGACACTCCTTCAGCTATACAGGACCGAGGCCGTTTAGGGCTTTAAAGGTCAGCACCAACACTTTGAATTGTGCTCGGAAACGTACTGGGAGCCAAGACGTTATGTGGTCTCGGCAGCCACTCCCAGTCACCAGTCTAGCTGCCGCATTCTGGATTAATTGCAGTTTCCGGGTCACCTTCAAAGGTAGCCCCACGTAGAGCGCATTGCAGTAGTCCAAGCGGGAGATAACTAGAGCATGCACCCAGGGGCGTAGCAAGGGGGCGGGGGGCGGGCCTCCCCGGGTTCCACCCCAGAGGGGGGCGACAATTTTTTTAAAAAAACTTTTAATTTTTTTTAATTTTTTTTTTAATTTTAACTTCATTGAAAAAAAGAGATAATAGACACACACACACACAACCCCCCACACCTCACAAAGTGGCACCATCAGAGGGGGGGTGACACTTTTTATTTTTTTTAATTTTTAATTTTTATCATTTTATTATTATTATTTTTTATTTTAACTTTATTGAAAAAAAAGAGATAATAGACACACACACACAAAACCCCCACACCTCACAAAGTGGCACCATCAGAGGGGGGTGACACTTTTTAATTTTTTTTATTTTTATCATTTTTTAATTATTTTTTATTATTTTAACTTTATTGAAAAAAAAGAGATAATAGACACACACACACAAACCCCCCACACCTCACAAAGTGGCACCATCAGAGGGGGGGGTGACACTTTTTATTTTTATTTATTTTTTTACATTATTATTATTATTATTATTATTATTATTATTATTATTTAACTTTATTGAAAAAAAGAGATAATAGACATACACACACAAAACCCCCACACCTCGCAAAGTGGCACCATCAGAGGGGGGTGACACTTTTTAATTTTTTTTAAATTAAAGTGGTGGGAGGGTGACAAAAAAAATTCCGCCCCGGGTACCACCTGGGCTTGCTACGCCTCTGCATGCACCACTCTGGTGAGACAGTCTGCGGGCAGGTAGGGCCTCAGCCTGCGTACCAGATGGAGCTGGTAGACAGCCGCCCTGGACACAGAGTTAACCTGTGCCTCCATGGACAGCTGTGAGTCCAAAATGACTCCCAGGCTGCGCATCTGGTCCTTCAGGGGCACAGTTACCCCGTTTTTTTAAATGCCAATTGCCCATCCACTTGTTCTTAACCTAGGAATTAAAATGTCAAGGACCCGCTAATCTGTTATGAAGCTAAGGAAACATCTGATCATGCCCTGTTCTCCCTTCATTCGCCAATACATGGAAGGAAAATAAGAAAGTCACCACTGTTCCTCTTGCTTGTCAATCATCCCAGTGCTTTTCTTAAATTGACACACAACATTGGAAGGCAGTAGTAGAGTCTTGTTTCTTACTGAGCAAAATGCTCTCCCCATGTACCATCCTTCTATCTAATCCAGCCTGGTGGTCTTCAGATATTGTTGGACTCAAACTACCATCAGCCCTAGACAATGTTCAGAGATGATGGGAGCTGGAGACATCTGAAAAGCACCAAGTTTGAGAAGACTGCTATAATCTACATAGCTTGTATTTTAAGAACATAAAAAGAGTCCATCTAGATTAGCCCATCTTTCTCCTTGCATCCTGTTTCCAATGATGGGCAGTCAGGTTCTTCCAATTTAAGCATAAAGGCCTGACTCTTAAGCAAGCTCAACATTTGGGGGAAGAGGATTCATCTTGTCTGGCAAGTCTTGTTTTGTTTTCATGGTGGAGAAAGGGAGGGGTGGCATCAGAAACCAAGAGAACAAAAGGAGAGGCAGAATCTCAAGCTAGTAATTTATTATCACAAATAAATTGCCCAATGCTTTTCAATAGAAATCCTTTTGAAAGGACATTCTCCGAGTGAGCTGTTTTAGCTGGCGTACTGCACTAAGAATATGTGCACGACCTTTTGCCCCTGAAGAAGAGTTTCCATGCAATAATAAATTACTACTTTGGAGCACCAACCGCTCCTCCTCACCTTTTGTTCTCTCTCTAGCCCCCACTCCCCCAATTTCATGGCCACAATCCAAAACAGAGCTTTTGTTTCCAACACATGGGATTCAGAGCGCTTGCATCTGTGCTGGATTGTGGCCTATATGTTTACATGTTCTCTCATTAGGAGTTTACCCCACAGCTAGTGTTGGGCGGACCTGTTCATTTTGTTTCCTCCAATCTTCAGTTCTCCACATTTCCACATCAGCTTGCAATTATTATTTTCTAAAGGCTCCATCAGCGTTTTAGTGTAATTTTCTCTGAATTTTGCCTAACAAACACATTTTTACAGAGCAATTTCTGCTAATAAAACACATTTTTGTGTGCTATTTTCACTGATATATGCATTTCTATGCACACTTTGCTCTGTGATATGCATTTTTCGTACCCCTTGCCTGCCTGGAGAATTGCACCAAAAAAATAATATTAGGAGAATTGCTAATTCCACATGACGGCTGTGTTTTTCATTTCTTGTGCTGTTTTAGAAAGCGCAAATTGGGTTGGTTCTCCTTTAAATATGAACTGCATTTAATTTCTCCTCCCACACCGTCCCACCCCAACCCCACCCCCCAAATTTAAGTAGGCTACCACTGAATGCAAGCTTAGAGCAGGGGTAGGCAACCTAAGGCCCATGGGCCGGATGCGGCCCAATCGCCTTATCAATCCGGCCCATGGACGGTCCGGGAATCAGTGTGTTTTTACATTTGTAGAATGTGTCCTTTTATTTAAAATGCACCACTGGGTTATTTGTGGGGCATAGGAATTCGTTCACCCCCCCCCCAATAGTCTGGCCCACCACATGGTCTAGCTAAGGGATGGTGGACCGGCCCATGGCTGAAGAAGGTTGCTGACCCCTGGGCTTAGAGTGTGCTCCTGATTGTTCCTCTGCAATAGGACCAGCATTCGTTGCTGTTAAAATTCATCACCAAACGCAAGACCCATCATTTCCCAAGGGGCACCAATCAACCTGGTGTCATACGATTTCAGGAGGCTGACAGGCAGGCAGACCTGCTCCAACCCACAGAGGGTCGGCCACTTATGGATCGACCCTGCTGAACCAAAGTGGGTCCTCACCTCTGCTCTATCCACTGCTACAGCCTCAAGACCCACCTTTGTAGCTACTGTTAGTGGAATATCTGCCACCTCTTCCATGGGTCTCCCACACCAGGTCAGGGAGACGTAAAAACTCACAGGGCTATATTAACAGCAAGCTTAGAACACCACACAACTCCTTGGGAAAACTGGACTAGCTGAGTTTAGAATTAGCTCCCACCCACCCCCCTTTTGATGGTTTTGCTGGATCAGAATGAAAATTAGAAGAAGAAGAAGAAGAGTTTGGATTTGATATCCCGCTTTATCACTACCCAAAGGAGTCTCAAAGCGGCTTACATTCTCCTTTTCCCTTCCTCCCCCACAACAAACACTCTGTGAGGTGAGTGGGGCTGAGAGACTTCAAAGAAGTGTGACTAGCCCAAGGTCACCCAGCAGCTGCATGTGGAGGAGCAGGGACGCGAACCCGGTTCACCAGATTACGAGTCTACCGCTCTTAACCACACACCACACTTAGCATTCCCTGGCTCCTTGAATACACTGCACCCCAAAATAATTGATAGAATCAGCTCCACTTTTCAATGCATTTTGAGCAGATAAAGTTGAAAATTAGGTGAAGATAAGTTATAGTTGGCAGCCGGAGGGTAAGCTATAATAAACTATAATTTGCAGGTTTGACTCCAACCCAAAGGAGACCTTAGTCATTTTTCAACAGCTATTTTTAATACAAATATTTAACATTTCCCCCAAACAACCCTTGAACATGCCCACATGCTGAACTCCCCATTAATTACTGTTGTTAAATGATTGTTCACCACACCCATAACCTGATACAGCAAAAGGGCGGGAGGGGGAATGATTATACTTCAAGCATGACCTGGAATCCCAACAAAGTCTAATTAAAGTGCATGGCCACCTCGACTACCAAATTAAATCCCAAAGGCAAATCTTTCATGCCATTTATGCTCCCATCCACTTGGCGAGGGGGGCGAGAGTACTTAGCCAGTAGTTATGCAGGTGACTAGCTGCATTTTGGGTTGTGCCCAAAACACACATTACTTGGACAATCAAAGTGTTTTAATTTAATGTGAAAACATCGCTGTAATTGACATAACCTCCGAGGGAACGTGCAAACAGGGATTTGGCATTCTGTGTATGGAGTGGGACAAAGAGTGGGAACAGCTGCTGATTCTCCTTTGTCGATGGGTGGGGGGCTCCCGCGAAAGATCTCTGGCCCCTTCCCATGTTACGCTGGTGGCCTGGGAGATGCTGAACCACGGCTCAATCTTTTATTTCCATTTTCGTTTAAGAAGGTTTTCATTTCTATTTATTTATTCACAAAACATTATTTTACGACCAATTTATCATTTGCACATGCCTATTCTCCCCCCCTTTCCATGTCAAAAACACATATTTTCTTATTCCCCCCTTTTCCCTTAAAAAGCAAGACATGCAGTCCAGGCATTTACCCACATCTGACTATTACCCAAGAATTGAAGGGATGAAGAAATGAACTGTATTCCAAGCAAGATCACAATATTCCCTTTCCTAGAATTTGAATAGTGTGGCCGTTTCAAGCTCGCAAGTTATAACATTTCATGTCTTCGTTTTACATGACAACAGGGCATCCATAGCTGCTACACTGTGGAAAAGATGTGTGGCTGGGTAGCAGAATTTCCAAGAGCCCATGGAAGCCACCATAGCTGTCAACTTTTGGATTTGAAAATAAGGGATTTTTTCAAACTTTCGGATTTGAAAATAAGGGATGCCGCGAGGGTGGTGCAATGGCACCAAGTAGCCTCGCCACCCTGCGCTCCAGAGGCTGCGCACGAACGGGTGAGCGAAAGAGCGAGCGCGTAGACGGCAGTCAGGCTGTCTGTCTGGTTGGGCGTGAGGGTCTGGCTGCACAAGGCATGCAAGCTCCGCCCCCAGTCGGTCTCAGGCTCCTTATTGGCAGCCGAGCAACGCAGCTGAGGAGCCTCCCTGGCCGGCAGGGAGGGAGAGGAGCTGCTTCCTTTGAAATCCGGGAAATTTAAGGGATATCAACAATCCGGGATAGCAGCGGGAAACGGCATTGGAATAAGGGAGTTTCCCGCAAAAAAAAAGGGAGGGTTGACAGCTATGGAAGCCACCTGGTATGCATGCACACGAAAGCTCATACCAAGAACAAACTTAGTTGGTCTCTAAGGTGATACTGGAAGGAATTTTTTAAGTTATTTCAGTTTCAGAATGCTTCCAGGTTACAATCAAGTTCTGGTACAAAAAGCTCAGCATATCCTGCTCAGTGCAGGGAAGTTCCTCAAACCTGGCATCTATGGATGCAATGTCTGTCATGAGAACTGATGGACACAAAGGCCGCTTCAGGTTATAACTAGGATGAGCATCCCTACCTGCTGAGCATGTCCTAGTGTCCCAGTCTTGCTGCAGTGCCACCAAACACAGCAACAGTTCATCTAGTGCTGGGCTGGCATGGTAGAGGAGAGGACATTGAAAGAATAGCCTGCTAGATGTTTCTGTTTTTTAATGCTGAATTGTAAACTGTTGCAGCCCACCTTGGGGCCTGTGAATGAAGGGTGGGTAATAAATTTAGTCATCATCATACCTGTATCAAATGAGACGTCAAGCCAGTTCAGTTGAGCCCTGTGATGTGGACTCATATTTTCTTTGTATGCTGAAAACTGGGGCAGCCAGAACTTGTATAATGGATTCTAACTGCACTGCACTGTGTGCTACTGGGACCAGTTCAAGATGTTGGTAATGGCCTCTATGGTCCCAAATGACTCGGGGGCCAAGTATATGTAATACCTCCTCCAATACCAGCCCACTCAGTTATTAAGATGGTGGTTCTTATGAGAATTCACAGTAGGGGAATGTGCCATAGAGTCTTCTCGGTGGTGGCACTCTAACTCTGGAATGTTTCCCCCTTTGTGATAGCTTTGTTTTCTTGATGCTTAGATGTCAGCTGCAGAATTTTTAAACTCAGGCTTTTATAAAGTGAGGTTAGGTTGTTTTTAAATACCTAACAGTAGCAGTTTTGATGGTTCTGATTCTCACAGGTATTTTATAGTTGTCTTGGTTATTGTTGCATTATTTATGGTGTTGTGTTTTTACTTTATTTTATTTTTATTGTAGGGAGTGGGTGGCGCTGTGGTCTAAACCACTAAGCCTCTTGGGCTTGCCGTTTGGAAGATCAGCAGTTCAAATCCCTGTGACGGGATGAGCTCCAGTTGCTCTGTCCCATCTTCCGCCAGCCTAGCAGTTCAAAAGCATACCAGTGCTGTGGTGGGAAGGTAAATGGCGTTTCCATGCGCTCTGGTTTCTGTCACAGTGTCCCGTTGTGCCTGAAGCGGTTTAGTCATGCTGGCCACATGACCCGGAAAGCTGTCTGTGGACAAACGGCGGCTCCCTCGGCCTGAAAGCGAGACGAGCGCCGCTACCCCATAGTCGCCTTTGACTGGACTTAACCATCCAGGGGTCCTTTACCTTATTTTATTGTACATCACCCTGAACTTCCTTGGGAGGAAGGGAGATTCAGAAATACAACAAATGAATGAATGAATAATAAAACCGCACCTAGGTGTAAATTGTCTTCTTCAGGGCAACAGCAATCAATGATGTTTCACTTCATTATACACTTGCCACCCAGATGAAAACACAAAGGTGATGCCAAATTGGGCCTTATCTGAAGTGTGAAAATGAGGAAAGCGTATGGCAAGTTAAGTTTCATTGTTACGTGGACTCCCACATGGTTCAGACAACTTCAGCTATGACACTGCAAACCTATAAAAGGACAGTGGCTTCCTGAAGCAGCCATACTCACATGGAGAGCAATTTTGGATTTAATGCCTACAAAGTCAAGTAGATTATCACATCACAGTTTGCATATATTGAGCCGCATCAAAGCAGACAGAATATACTGAGTCAGAAACTCATCAGAAATGAGTGTGCCTTGAGTCACTTGGTCTCACGAGAGCACTTTGATTCAGTATGATTTAAGTACATGATATAAGTGAATGGGCTGAATCATCATTCTCTGTTTGGGGGAAGTTATTGAACGTAAGCTTTGTAGAACCATCGTAATAGCAAATTATGCAAATAAATGCTCTCATTAGCACATTGACATTGAGCAAACACATGGGAACTATATGTTCTAAGAACAGAATAGCTTCTTCATAATCCATTACGGGTCAACTTGGGGCAAAGTCCCAGAAATTGCAACTATGGATTAGTTTCCTTGTTCTAACACTGACTCATACGGACTTTGGGCGAGTTGTGATATGATGTATAATAAATCAGGAAAGTTAAGGAAGAATATACATCCCTCGTCTTATTCTTCTGTTGGTTAATGTGTCACTCCTACGTTCAGGACAAGTTCTCGTCTAAAGTTACCCTTCCCCTGTTTCCTCACACATTGCCTGCTGTTGTCTGCAAACAATGTCGAAAAACGAGGCATAGGTCACCAAGTTGTGGTGAGGATCCTGAAGGAGGAGGTTCTAACCCAACCTTCATCAACCTGGTACCCTCTAAGTTGACAAAGGTTGTTCTAATCAATGGTCTGAAGAACTCATTGACTAAGAGGCCAGCTTGAGAGATGTGCCCCAGAATAATAATAATAATAATAATAATTTATTATTTATACCCCGCCCATCTGGCTGGGTCTCCCCAGCCACTCTGGGCGGCTTCCAAAAGAACATTAAAATACAGTAATCTATTAAACATTAAAAGCCTCCCTAAACAGGGCTGCCTTCAGATGTCTTCTAAAGGTCTGGTAGTTGTTGTTCTCTTTGACATCTGAAGGGAGGGCGTTCCACAGGAATAATAATAATCCTTTGCAGCATCACAGTAGGTCCTGCAACACAGCCCTTGCACTTTGCAAAGCTTTCCTGATATCCCAGAGTTCCAGAGACTGAGCAATTCCTCTCTCTGGTCCCAACTAGGTATACTTCTGGGCATGATGGGGGCAATCAGGAGGTGTATTCTGAAAATCTGAGCCAGGAGTGAAGCTTGTAAGAGGGAAGCACAAGATATGATGAGAAGGTTTCATAGATTTATCGCGAATCCAGTCCGTGTATCATTTAGGACATTTGCACTACAAATTTATGGGAGCATGATACCAATTTAACTGACCTGGCTTCCGACTCGGAATCCTGGGAATTGAAGTTTTGTGAAGGTGCTGAGAATTTTGTCAATTTGGTGGCAAGAGGAAATACGCATGTATTACCATTTTACATTTCCGGTGTACCGTAGTTAAGCACTTGCTGTTCCAGTTCTTTCAGCCCATCCCTAATTTTTCTATAGTCTTAAGGACCACCATTATCTTGGCAATTCTGGAAAGGGATGTTAACGTTCTAATCCACGCGAGCGACAAGTGATATGAGAGAACAACAAGAGAACAACAACTATCAGACCTTTAGAAGACATCTGAAGGCCGCCCTGTTTAGGGAGGCTTTTAATGTTTAATAGATTATTGTATTTTAATGTTCTTTTGGAAGCCGCCCAGAGTGGCTGGGGAGACCCAGCCAGATGGGCGGGGTATAAATAATAAATTATTATTATTATTATTATTATTATTATTATTATTATTATTATTATTATATAGAAAACGTAAATTATAGTACGGAACCGGAAAGGAAAACAGGGAACTCGGAAAACAAAATGCTAAGAATCAACTTCCTCTACTGCTTGCATAGCTATGCCTTCTAAAGCAGGATGAAACATGTCCCTTAGGTTACAATGCAAAGTTTATACAGCCTTTCTCTACTACCCAAGGGTCCATAGTCCATTCTTAAGGGAGAACTGCCAAGCTGGCTGTTTGCTCAGGTACAAAGCTGCAAGCGTGTTTCTTTGGCCACACCCCTTTGGTTACAGCTTGGATGCAAGCAAGCTACACCCAGACAGCTTCCTGTTGAAAAATACTGACCATTTCTACTTATTATGAGATTACCTTGAAAGCTACCCATGCTGAAATAATTGTTCTCGCTTAAAACAAACACTGACATCTCTCCAATTGCAGCACCTTCCTTCCCCAGGAAGCTGCTGTATAAAAAAAAATTCCTTGATCGAAAGTTATTTCCCCCCTGTTCGTCATTACACAAATATTTGTCCCATTCAACACACAAAGGCTGAACCATCATAATGACTTGCAAAAGACAAGAGTCCCGCCCCGAGTGCTGGAGGTGGTATGAAGTAGATATCATATTTTTCTGGTCTGGCTATGGTCTCTGGCCAGACAGACTGCAACTTTTTGTAGTGCTAATACCGGTAACTCTCAACTTTTTCTCTGTTTGAAATGCTGGACACAGAAAACAGTTAACATTTTTAGAGCAAATCACTTGAAGAAAACATGCTCAAGGCAATATTGCAAAATCCTAGATTAAAAAAAAGATGCTGTAGTAGGGGTTGGAGACAAAGCGCTGTGGTGACCAGCAAGGATGGCAATGGGAGCCTAGATTGTCTCACTTAAGAGGTCTCATTTTTCACCAGGATGTACAAACCAGAGCTCCTTGTTTCCTTGCAACTAAGGGGCCTTGAAGGGACCCAGGTGGCACTGTGGGTTAAACCACAGAGCCTAGGGCTTGCTGATCAGAAGGTCGGCAGTTCGAATCCCTGCGACGGGGTGAGCTCCCGTTGCTCGGTCCCTGCTCCTGCCCACCTAGCAGTTCGAAAGCACGTCAAAGTGCAAGTAGATAAACAGGAACTGCTCCGGCGGGAAGGTAAATGCCGTTTCCGTGCGCTGCTCTGGTTCGCCAGAAGCGGCTTAGTCATGCTGGCCACATGACCTGGAAGCTGTACGCCGGCTCTCGGCCAATAAAGCGAGATGAGCGCCGCAACCCCAGAGTCGGACACGACTGGACCTAATGGTCAGGGGTCCCTTTACCTTTACCTTACTAAGGGGCCTTGAATTACTTGCCTTTGTTTCATGGGACCTTCACTCTGGACTGTTATGTTTCACCCACAACACTTCATTTTTATTAAATTTACCGGTATATCCCGCCATTTCTCCCAAAGGAGCCTAAAGATGGTTGCTATTTGGTTTAACAGAGATCCAATCTATTAAAAATGCCAGTTATGGAATTATAACATAATCATAAGCATGCTTTTGTAACCCCTGTGATTTGATTTTATAAGAACCCACTTTTTAGGAAGTATTTCTTAATGTTGCTGCATCTGTGGGTGATCTACCACCTGAAGATTATGGCAGAAACAGAAGTATTGATTTCCATGGGGCAAGTACAAGGTTTTGCACTGGCTTCTGAATATCCTTTTGGAGTACGGTTGACCGGATGATCCAGAGATCTGCTATCCTAAAGGTCTACCAACAACTATAACAGCACAACGGGACCTCTGCCTTCAAAGGCAATAAACCTTTGCATTCCAGATGCTGCGAAAAATGGAGGTGGTTATGCCTTCATGCTTATGAACCTCCCAGAAGCATCTGACCCTCCAAGGCACTTCGCATTATGCAGCTCCATCCTACACATGTTTACTTGGAAGCAAGCCCTCCAGAGTTGAGCAGGGCTTATGTCTGGGAAAAAGTAGACAAGACTGCAATGTTACTATGCTTTCAGGCACCATAAAAACCAGCCATTATTAGCTTCCTCCTCGTTACACATGGTAACTTGCAGGGCTGGTCTCAGGACCTCTGAAAAGTTGCTCTTTTATACAGAAGTACAGAATAGGCATTCCACTGGTGGCCAAATTATAGCATGGTTTTCACAAGTGGTACAAACAATGAGTGTCTGTGGAAGTCCCGGAGAGGAGCAGGGAGTCTGTGTGGCTGGGTACAGTGCAGAATGAGGCCTGTAGTCTTGTATGCTTCCTCTGCAGCATTGCACGCAGCATTGTACCATAAACTTGCATACCTTCCCTCATGCCTTGGATTTTTTTTGTGGCACACTAGTTGCAAAGGTAGGACGCAGGTGGCGCTGTGGTCTAAACCACTGAGCCTAGGGCTTGCCGATCAGAAGGTTGGCGGTTCGAATCCCCGCGATGGGGTGAGCTCCCATTGTTTGGTCCCTGCTCCTGCCAACCTAGCAGCTTCAAAGCACGTCAAAGTGCAAGTAGATAAATAGGTACCACTCCGGCGGGAAGGTAAACGGCGTTTCCGTGCACTGCTCTGGTTCGCCAGAAGCAGCTTAGTCATCCTGGCCACATGACCTGGAAGCTGTAGGCCGGCTCCCTCAGCCAATAAAGCAAGATGAGCGCCGCAACCCCAGAGACGTCCGCGACTGGACCTAATGGTCAGGGTCCCTTTACCTTTAGTTGCAAGGGTTGACTACCCCTAGAATTTTTTGGGGGGGCCCAGGATGGTTGTTTTGAGATTTCTGCCTAAAAACCATACTGCTTCAGCCCTGAGAAACTGCTTACATGTTTATAAAGATACAAATGCTTTCAAATGGTGTTTTATGTTACCACAATGAAATCCATGGGTTGATTGTGGGAGCTTACATCTGTCTACTTTAAGTGACCTTAAATCTGTAACGTATATATTTTGCACAGCCCCCACGCAGCTGTAGGGCCCGGTTTTTAATTTTGTTCTAGGAATGCATGTGGGCTGAAGTTCTAGAAGGCACAGTATTCAGCAGTGATTTGGACTTTGGGGAAATCTTATTCTTTGAACATAATGAAATCATCAGCATTCCCAGGTGGCACACACGCAGACATAAACACACACACAACTATTTAGAAAGCCAACAGTCACTGCCGAAACTCTTTTCATAACAACTCGGAGACCAAGCACAATCCAAGGATTGCTTTTCTTCATCCCTCTAACACACTGTTGTGGGAATAACAATTTGGGATCTTTTCCAGCTGGGCACCATGTCAGACCTACAGAGCAGAGCAATCATTCTTCAGCATGCATGTGTGTGCATTTGTGATCACATCCTTGCAATCACACCTGCATGTTCAGCAGAATGCTGCATCAATTTGCACCTGAACCCTAATGTAGAAACGGAGTCCTGGGATTTTGATGGAACTTATTTTCACAGTATTTATTTGTTACATTTTATATTGATGGTTGCCATATTGAAGACCTGTGCTCTGGCCCTCCTCATGCTGTTGGGACTATCATCTCTCATAGTCTTTGACCACAGCCCATGCTGGCTGGGATTGATAGGAGTAACAACACCCCTGAGCTCTGGAATGGCAAAACACTGGCCATTATCTTCTTGTTGTTCAGTTGTTCAGTCATGTCCGACTCTTCGTGACCCCATGGACCAGAGCACGCCAGGCACGCCTATCCTTCACTGCCTCTCGCAGTTTGGCCAAACTCATGTTAGTAGCTTCGAGAACACTGTCCAACCATCTCATCCTCTGTCGTCCCCTTCTCCATTATCTAGAAACACTAAATTGTGGCTGCACAAAAAATAAGATTTCCTGAACAGTCCAGTTATCATGTCTCAAGGTCACTGCTACCTGGTATTTTCTAAGTCCTAACTTTCAGAAACTAAACATGGCCATGTCCATTTAGTGTGGCATAGCCTTAGGCCAACAAATTTGACAATTAGAAGCCCATTTTACCTATTCTGAACAAGCAAGCAAGCAAGCAAGCTAACAAGCAACTCAAGTTCTTGGTCACCAGTTCCTTATTTGCCACTCTGGGTGCTATGTGAGCAGAAGTTCACAACAGTAACAACAGCTCAGTCAGCAGAGCATGAGATTCTTAATCTCAGGGCTGCGGGTTCGAGCCCAACGTTGGGCAAAAGATGCCTGCATTGCAGGAATTTGGACTAGATGACCCTCATGGTTCCGTCCAACTCTGCAATTCTATGATTCTATTATTCCAGAGCCTAGTCTTTTTGCATTATGTGCTCTATCCTAATATCCTTGAGGTTTTTGTTTACAATCAAGCGGCATATAATGTTTTGCTTTTAAAAAAATTAACAAATATACAAAAATCCTTTAACATCGCAGTGATCCGTTTGCTGACTGCAAAATCAGGTTAACAAAAATGAAAGCGAAGAAAATGATTCATTTATCTATACCGCAGGCAGAACTGGCGCAGGTTATTTGCTTCTGGAAGCAGAAAAATCTAAGTGGTTTTAGTTTTAGAAAATAGGAAATAAATGTCAAAACTGCTACTCTTTACTGGCAAATCAATTTGGTCTCTGAGGCAGTTGCTTCACTATGTCTTATGACAGAGATAGCCCTGAAGAGCCCAAACACAGTAGCTTCTAGTGGTTTCCGTAGTGAAATTGGAAATACACACAGAAAGATAAAGCTATATTTGAAGTACTGCTAGTATTGGTATTTCAACCTTAAAGTAGTAAGGAGTTCGGGCTGATGACGTAACCTTTCAGTCTGGCAAGGTTGTTGTGGGACAAATTGTTGTCGCCTGTGGCATAAAATGAACGTGGAGAATTTGCCGTAAAGAAAGCCAAAGAGTCTACAGAATGGAGACCAACCCCGAAAGGATTAGAAGGAGAGAATGACTCGTCTCCATTCTGTCAAATGAAGGGATTACTCTAGGCAAGTAAATTTCTATCAGGTAGAGCAGACAAATAGTATTAAACCATTCTTAACAAAACAAAAGGTACTGAATGGTGCTTAAAGGTCACAGAACAAGTCGAACTTATTTTTCATGTCTCCAGTCATGGGTCTTACCTGTGCTTCCAACTACTGAAAGGGGGGAAAATATGAACAAAGACTAATGACAGGTGCCATTTCTTATTCAAATAAATATCTGGTGGAGCCTGAGGAATGCAGAGTTTAAACAGGCTCAGACTAAACAAAACACAAAAGTTGTCTGCCATCCTCTCTTCTGCAGGTGTCTCAGATTTATTAAAAAGGAAAATACCTTGGACCACAGGATGCCCTGTAACAAGGCTGCATTTCTGACACCTTTGTGCAGATCAGAAGCCCCAAAGTCTAGTGAGAGAGGCTTCTCTATAGCTCAGAATCAAGGCATTTTCTTTCAGACACGATCGTGATCCTCTGAAATAATACTAAAGCCCATCGAGGCTGCGTATGGTACCCTCAGTTTCCCTGGAGTTGGTGTCACCGAGTGACCAAGAGCATGAGCTATAAGCTGATCAGCCACAAACTCACAAGCTGGCCTTATGCTCTCTGCCCCCGCTTTGCTCTGAAATGTGGGGACATCACCACTAGGCTTCCTTTGCAGGACTGTCAAGAGGATTAATTAAATAATGTGCCTGAAGTGCTCTGCAAATTTGAAGTGTACTATCCATCACATCTGAACTGGGCTGATGGCTGCTAAGAGCTGGACTGTTGATAGGCCCCCTTCATTGTATTTAAGGAGGCTCAAAGCACTTTATTTTAATGACAGGCCAAGTGTACTCCAAATTATAATATTATGAACCCTTCAACTCCAACCCTGAATCTTCCAGTGGAGATCGTGTGGACACACAAGATCTTAGATCCAGCTCCATGACTTCTGTTGCAAGGCTACTGAGACTGCAGGGCATAGAATCATATATTGTCACTATTACACTGCAACGTAATGAGACACTAAATAAATAGAAAGCTACCATTAAAGAACGTGTTAGTGTAAGCCAGTGTTAGAAACGGAGAAATGAAAGCAAGGAGCTAAATGGCACCTTAAACCTAGGCGCAACAATGGAATGTCTAGGCACTCCTTTTTATAAGAAGAATACAAAGCTGAAAAGGAATGAACTGCAGCTAAAATATTATGTTCATTTTTCACATGGTCTAGTCCTCCCCCCCCTGATATTCTTAAGAGGGTCTCTTCTCCAGTCTTCAGAGAGTAGCTGGAAGTGGGGAGGCAGAAAAAGGTCCTCCTTTCCTTCCACTCTGCGGTTTTAATCTGAAATCTTAGGCGCAGTACTGCGCCCAGAGCCCAGAAACTGCTCGCGCTAATGAAATTCCCTGTCGCAAAATGCGCCTAGAAGTTTCAAACACTGGTGTAAGCGTAGAGTCATGCATTAGTCATCATTCCCACACTGTATTTCAAACTGGTGGGAACACAAATGTGTCATGATTTAAGTTGTGGAAGATACTATTGACTAAACCCATTGAAATGAATGACTATGACAAACTTAGAGCCTTTAATTTCAGTGGGTCTATTCCGAGTAAAAATTACTTTGCTACAACTCTTAGTCATAAGCCCCTTCTCCTCAGTCAAAGTTGTAAAGAATTCAAGGGCAGGCCTGCAAATAGCTACTTGCCTGCTGAGGTAAATAAGAATCCTCTCCAGGTGACTGGACAGGAAAGTTCAAGTCAGAAGACTGGGATCTTTTATTCATTTTTAATCTGTTGATATCCCACAAATGACTAACATACAAAGGTATTGATAGGTGGGCTATAAAAAGGCTTGTGAGCTAGCAAGTTTGGACAACTTTTTGGAAAACAATGTACATTTGTTTCCAGTCCCTTTTGCCTATGGAAACCAGTCCCTTTTGCCTATGGAAAAATGGTCTAGTAAGACAGAGAACATAATTAGCACAAATAAGTTGTTTTGTATGAAACTGCCACATCGCAGGCACTATGGTTTTTTGAACTACACATGTAGAGAGACAGACTTGAACAACGGATACATATTTTGTGTATGAGTATCCAGTGTTTTAAAATAAAAACCTGCCATCTGATTTTTCGCAGATTACTCATTAGCTGTTAGCAATTAGTAGAATCTATGCTGACAAATCACAGGTGATATGACCTGTGATAGTTTCTCCCTTGAAACAAGACCACACAAATTTATTCATAACCCTGTAATAATTTACATTACACATGATATTTCTCGGCTACTTTAGATGGTTGTGGGCGGGAGGCAGGGAATCAGAATTTAATACTTTGCATGTGTGACTCAGAATTCTTAGCTTCTGGTACGGACAGACTTGGGTTTCCAAGGAGCAGTTTATTATTAGAGTTTGCCCTCTAGCGGATTTGATGCTCATACAAAGATTTCTGACCGTAACCCAAGCTGAAATGCCGGTGGAAGGCACTGATCGCTGCAAAGCATCTGCACTGTTGTAGATGCTTCCAACTCTCCCCAAACATGTCTGAATCACCAGCAGAAAAGGTTGCACCAGCTCAATGAAGTGGTTTACCTTTCCTTTGCTGATACAGCAGTGCTGCTCCCCATGATATTTAGGCTATGTTTTAACCCAGGAGATCACACAGTTACTTCACATGCAGGCGGAAAAGGTTTTAGGAGAAGTACATACCATGTCAGTCCCGCCCATGCTATTTCTTGGCTTCAAATGCTATCGGAATGGACTGGATGGAGTGAGAGCAACAAGCACAGATCTCCTGTAGCGTCTGACCCACAGGATTCTAGGCATCCAAGCTACATCCTTCCTGCTTGACATCTACTTTTCTACGGTCAATGGATGTTTTGGATTTAAGAGCACAGGAAGCTGCTTTCATCGAATCATAGAACTGAAGAGTTGAAAGGGACCATGAGGGTCATCTAGTGCAGGAATCTTTGATGCAGGAATCTTTCATCCAACGTGGGGCTCGAACCCACGACCCTGAGATCAATAGTTTTGTGCTCTATCGACTGAGCTATCACAGCACAGTCCACCCCAACCCAATACTATCTACCATGACTGACACTGGCTCTCTGGGGCCTCAGGCAGAGTTCTTTCCTATCACCTGCTACCTGAACCTTTTCTGTATGTGTACAGCAACTTGAAAGGACGCAGGTGGCGCTGTTGTCTAAACCACAGAGCCTAGGGCTTGCCGATCGGAAGGTCAGCGGTTCGAATCCCCGCAACGAGGTGAGCTCCCGTTGTTCAGTCCCTGCTCCTGCCAACCTAGCAGTTCGAAAGCACATCAAAGTGCAAGTAGATAAATAGGTACCGCTCCGGCAGGAAGGTAAACAGCGTTTCCGTGTGCTGCTCTGGTTCGCGAGCGAGATGAGCACGCGACCCCAGAGTCGTCCGCGACTGGACCTAACGGTCAGGGGTACCTTTACCTTTACCTATAGCAACTTGAACCAGGATCTCTAAATCCTGATCCCTCAGATATGGTCAGCTTCTCAGGAAAATTATGAATTCCAGGCATATGAAACCATTTAGCAATTTCTACGCAATTCTGCTTACTTAAGTATTTTGCAAGAATGCCTAATGGTGCATTTGCACTGCATGAAAAGGTAAAATTATGCAACAACAAGTTTCTGTGATCTGGTTTTTTTCCTATTGAAGCCTGCTTATCCTTGCGTGCAGGGCTGTCATAATTCATTTATACCTAGCCAATATCATACACTAATTACCCCAGGGCCATACATAAATAGTTGACTCACTTTGCTCTGGGCAAAAAAGCAAAGGCTCAGATATAAATGCAAGATGAGATTAGCTTGTAAAGTATGTTCACATTCAACACCGCATGAGACTTTGCAAACTTCCCAAAAGGTGCATGAAAGCAATGTAGTTACGTTTTGTGGTTGTTGTTTTTTTGCGGTTTAATCTATGGGATTAATAGATTGTGTAAGACTCACACAACTCGGTCTTTGATCCATCAATTCTGCCAACTATGGTTGGTCATCCATGGAGGCCCATAGTAAACTTACTGGGATTGCAAAACTGGTGTGTATCAGACACTTGGAAAGCCACAATACATAGGAACATAGTAAGCTGCCTGATACAAAATCAAACTACTGGTGCATTTGGGTCAGTAGCTGTCCAGGGTTTTCAGTTACAGGTAGGTAGCCGTGTTGGTCTGCCGTAGTCGAAACAAAATAAAAAAATTCCTTCCAGTAGCACCTTAGAGACCAACTAAGTTTGTTCTTGGTATGAGCTTTCGTGTGCAGGTATCTGAAGAAGTGTGCGTGCACACGAAAGCTCATACCAAGAACAAACTTAGTTGGTCTCTAAGGTGCTACTGGAAGGAATTTTTTGATAGGGTTTTCAGACAGGAATCTTCCCAAGGCATACAAGTAGATGCTGAGGATTAAGCCTGGGACATTTTGCATGCAAGCCAATGCACTCTAGCACTAAGTTTTAGCCTTTTGCACTCTACAGGGATGGTGGGTTCTGTAGACTTGCCTTATGCGGTCATTTACTCAGCTCAGTCTTTCATCTATTATATTACTGCATATTACAATAAAAAACCCCAAACAAAAGAAATATAGAATCATTATTGTGCTCCCCACTTACTGGTGCCTTAATGAGGGTGGTTCTCTCCCCGCCCCCACTAGCACTTTTGTTTAGGGATACTGAAGTCAAAAGACATTTAGTACCGAAAGCACATCTAACCCAAGTGTTGCTAAACAGCTGTTTAGGTATGAGCAGCCTGACATCCAAGCACATTTCCTTGGAACTAATTCCCACCGATTTTAACAGAACAGCTTATTTTCCAGTTAATTGGGTTTAGGATTGCCGCCTGCGAGTAAAATTTACAAGCTCAGGTGATTAAAACAATCAGAGACGCCCTGTGATATTTTTTAATTTTTTATTTCCAGGAGGGGCTTTCCAGCCAGCTCTTCCGTACGATGGGTTTAATTAAGGCAAAGTTGTGCTGCGAAGACTGCAGTGTGTTCCAACCGCTAAACGCAAAAGCCCATGGCAAATGCATATATTAAACCCCACACAAAATTACACTCCTCCAAAGGCAGTCTGAACTGCAGTACTTAACATCAGTCAGCATCTGGCTCCAAAGGAGAATAGAAGTTATGAAAAGGGTTTGGTTCCTGAGCTCTGATGTGCAACCGTTAGAAGCCACAGGGCTAACCACCAGTTACTTCATGTTCCCCCCCCCCTTGGTGTGGCCACGGGGAGTTCATAACCTCTCTCTGGTTTTGCAAGTTGGGTGTGGCAAACCACCACGGAGAGATGCTGAGAGCAGGCACCCCTTCTTGGCTCTGTGCCTTCTACCCTCATTTTCCAAGGTCTGTTCCAAGTGGCCTTGGGGTTCCTGGGAAGCCTTGTCGTGGGTGATCGGGGCAACCTTCGCTGAAAGGCAGCTTACCCACCACTTACCAACCCTCCCCTGAGTGTGCAGCCACAGGGCAAGGCCGGGTGTGGTCTAAAGGTTCACTCTCAGTTCAGGCACGGCTACCCTGGAGCCCAAGAGGCTGTGACCTGCCTGAACTAAGAGCGTGGGCCCAGAATGCTCCACAGGAACCTCTGCAACACACTGGGGAGGGGTCTGCGGCAAAGGAACAGGGGTTCCTCCTCAGCAGGCAAGAGAACGGTTTTGGGAACCCTGAGGCCAAAATGCCCAACTGGGAAAGGCGAAGCGTTGGTTAAAGAGGCACAATTCAAAGTGTTGGTGCTGACCTTTAAGGCCCTAAACGGCCTCGGTCCAGTATACCTGAAGGAGCGTCTCCACCCCCATCATTCTGCCCGCACCCTGAGGTCCAGCACCGAGGGCCTTCTGGCGGTTCCCTCACTGCGAGAAGCCATGTTACAGGGAACCAGGCAGAGGGCCTTCTCGGTAGTGGCGCCCGCCCTGTGGAACGCCCTCATAGGAGAGGTCAAAGGGATCAACAACTACATAACATTTAGGAAATACCTGAAGGCAGCCCTGTTTAGGGAAGTTTTTAATCTGTAACATGTTAATGTCTTTTAATATTTGCTGGAAGCCGCCCAGAGTGGCTGGGGAGACCCAGCCAGATGGGCGGGGTACAAATAATAAATTATTATTATTATTATTATTATTATTATTATTATTATTATTATCATCATCATCATTCAGAACAAAGGACACAAGCGTCCGGAAGAGGCACATCTTTGAGCATTTGCTTGCTAGGGTTTGGTTTGCACACACCAGCCCCCTTCAGATGGTACTTATGTGAAGAGGGCTATGGGTTCAAATGGAAGCATCCCGGCCTCCAACATTCATGTGTTGAGCATTGATGTCAAGGTTAGGCCAAGCATCATGTCCCTGCTTCTCTTTCATTGCTTAGACTCCCTTTGCATAAGGGGCTTCTATTTTGACGGTAACTTTAATCAGTTGGAATCCTGATATTTTTTTCCTTTCCCCTACCCAGCTCCATACGTATTCTCCTCTTGTTTTGCTCAGATGGAAGTTCAGAACTTTTATCCAGGTCCTCTGAAGATGGCGAGACAAAACATTTGTTTCATTATAGGTAAAGGTAAAGGTACAGGGACCCCTGACCATTAGGACCGCTTGGACTACTGCAATGCGCTCTACGTGGGGCTACCTTTGAAGGTGACCCGGAAACTGCAATTAATCCAGAATGCAGCAACTAGACTGGTGACTGGGAGTGGCCACCGGGACCACATAACACCAGTCCTGAGAGATCTACATTGGCTCCCAGTACGTTTTCGAGAACAATTCAAAGTGTTGGTGCTGACCTTTAAAGCCCTAAACGGCCTCGGTCCTGTATACCTGAAGGAGCGTCTCCACTCCCATTATTCAGCCCAGACACTGAGGTCCAGCTCCGAGGGCCTTCTGGCGGTTCCCTCACTGTGAGAAGCAAAGCTACAGGGAACCAGGCAGAGGGCCTTCTTGGTAGTGGTGCCCGCCCTGTGGAACATCCTCCCAGCAGAGGTCAAGGAGATAAACAACTATCTGACATTCAGAAAATACCTGAAGGCAGCCCTGTTTAGGGAAGTTTTTAACCTGTGATATTTTAATGGATTTTAATATCTGTTGGAGGCTGCCCAGAGTGGCTGGGGGGACCCGGCCAGATGGGCGGGGTACAAATAATAAATTATTATTATTATTATTATTATTATTATTATTATTATTATTATTATAGGTCCAGTCGCGGACGACTCTGGGGTTGCGGCCCTCATCTCACTTTACTGGCCGAGGGAGCCGGCGTTTGTCCTCAGACAGCTTCTGGGTCATGTGGCCAGCATGACAAAGCCACTTCTGGCGAACCAGAGCAGCGCACGGAAATGCCGTTTACCTTCCCGGCAGAGCGGTACCTATTTATCTACTTGCACTTTGACATGCTTTCGAACTGCTAGGTGGGCAGGAGCAGGGACCGAACAACGGGAGCTCACCACGCCGCGGGGATTCGAACCACCGACCTTCTGATCGGCAAGCCCTAGGCTCTGTGGTTTAGACCACAGCGCCACCCGCGTCCCTGGTTATAGGTTGCGATGGATTAATCTGCCAGTTCCCGTTTCTTCTTTTTCCAGTTCTCCCTATTTCTACATCAGTTTAAAATTTGTAAAGAAATGAAAAGCTGTACACATTTTCCTTAACATAATGCATTTTTGTACATTATTTTCACCAATACAAGCATATTTGTGTGCATTCCCCCCTAATACAGTCATACCTCGTGTTGCGTACGCTCCGTGTTGCTTACGTTCGAGTTACGCACCTCCGCGACCCGGAAGTCCTCCGCGATGCGCGGGTGCACAGAAGCGTTCTGCGCACTTCACGCATGCGCAGAAGTGCAAAAAACTGCGAACTTCCGGGTTTTTTCTTTTTGTTCGTTTGCGTTACGTACGCCCGGGTTACATGGCGCGACCTGGAACGGATCGTGTACGTAACTCGGGGTACCACTGTATACGCCTTTTATTTTGTATGCTTTTTGTTGTGTTTGAGAACTACATTGCAAAACTTTGAGAACTACAAATTTTGAAGGATGGCTTCATTTCAGATCACATACTGGTTTAGGAAATGTGAATCAGGTAGGTTCACATTAAAATGAAAACTGAATTAATTCCTCCCCCATTCACAGTTACACCCTACCTTCTCTTCCCCAAATTATCTAAAGCAGGCTTCCTCAACCTCGGCCCTCCAGATGTTTTTGCCCTACAACTCCCAGGATCCCTAGCTACCCCAAATTATCTAAAGCAGGCTTCCTCAACCTCGGCCCTCCAGATGTTTTTGCCCTACAACTCCCAGGATCCCTAGCTAGCAGGACCAGTGGTCAGGGATGATGGGAATTGTAGTCTCAAAACATCTGGAGGGCCGAGGTTGAGGAAGCCTGATCTAAAGAGAAACAGATGAATTTCTTTGGCATCAGCTGAACACCCAGTAAATTAAGTCAAACTGAACACTGGGAATGGTGAGTAGACCCAGTGAAGCTAATGGCCATGACTAACTTAGGTTAACTACTTGCAAGGGGGTCTACTCTGAGTAGGACTTAGTTGAATACAACCCTGGGTGTAGATCATGGTCATAGGCCTTGACCATGAGACAATGGCATCACCATCATCAAGTGTCAAAGCAGGAGTGCCAACTTGAGTAAAGTATTGGGGAAGGAAGGCAGGTAAGCCCCCCCTCCGCATAATCACATGACACGGTGCATGCAGACCATTTGAATGGCAATGCCCATCAACATTTTTTTTGGGGGGGGAAGGGGCTCAAATATTTTATTGAGAGGGCCAAAAGACCGCTCAGCCTCTAGGGGTTGGCTCCTATGTGCCAAAGCTTGGCTTTCGAAAATTGGGCAAAAATAATAGTTCTGATTTTTCAGAGTTTGACCTGAACTGAGAAAGAACAGGAACAACAGAGGTGTGCCCACATGGAAGGAAAACCTCTGATTCTAAAATCACATGATGCTGGGAAGCTTAATAACCCCCAAGGCTATATGTTGAAAATAATTACTGTTTATTACACAGTGGTGAAAGCTCATTAATGTTTACTGTGCACTTTCATCATGTCAAAAATAGACCATGCCCGCTGAGAGACACTGCCGCTACCACCGTCCATACAGCGAAAACCTTTGGCAAAGCCCTTACCTGTGTGCGTCCTTCGGTGAGCCTTCAGGTGGGAGCTTTTCGTGTACACCTTGTTGCAGCCTTCAAAATCACATCTGTGGATGCGGCGCTTTCTAGAGTCAGGTGATTCGGACCTTCTCTGGCGCCTTGTGCTCTCAATACTAAACGGCGAAATTGAACTGCGAGGCAGAAGAAAAGCAGAAAGTTAATGAGCGTCTGTGCCCTTTGCTGTAAATAATGGCAGAACGCAAGAGCTTTTGTTCTTTAACTGAAAATCACAGGGAGATGGGTTGGAATTATCCCCGAAATGTTGATAGTTAAAGACTGGTTTCAAAACACAACCTTTTCTTCCTTACCATATCTCTGTTCGTAAAGTTCAACGGGATAGGACACTTATTTTTGTGTGGCTAGAAACTCCCTTTTCCCACAGAAGCCTTGCACAACATGTGACCCATGGAATCAAGCTTAGTGTGCCAGCCATCTCTAACCTGTTTCTGCTATCTACCTGGGACTGCAAAAACAGGGGTAGGAAGGGTATCACATTGGCTGGTGAACTGAGTTTGGCTCAACAGATCACAAGTTGTGCAGGCCTGCTCCGGAGGCTGCTCACAAGATAAACCAATGCATGAATTTCTTTTCCCCCTTCAAGCGACACCATATTTTAAAATCTGGGTGAGCATTTAATAGCCGAGACGCATGGCTAATATAAACCCAGTAAAGGTAAAGGTAAAGGGACCCCTGACCATTAGGTCCAGTCGTGACCGACTCTGGGGTTGCGCGCTCATCTCACTTTATTGGCCGAGGGAGCCGGCGTCCAGCTTCCGGGTCATGTGGCCAGCATGACTAAGCCGCTTCTGGCGAACCAGAGCAGCGCATGGAAACGCCGTTTACCTTCCCGCCGGAGCGGTACCTATTTATCTACTTGCACTTTGACGTGCTTTTGAACTGCTAGGTTGGCAGGAGCAGGGATCAAGCAACGGGAGCTCACCCTGTCGCGGGGATTCGAACCGCCGACCTTCTGATCGGCAAGCCCTAGGCTCTGTGGTTTAACCCACAGCGCCACCCGCATCCCATTAACCCAGTAGTTAAGCTTAAATACTCAGGCCATTCTATTTTGAGAAAAGATGGGTAAGAAAACATCATTTTACAATTAGCTGTAGGGTTTCCAGAGATACAATATTTTATGAGTGAAAGCGACATAAGATATAAAGGAAAACAGGGGGGAAACAGCCAACTCCTTAAAAGGAAATAATATCTGATACTACATGCCTGTTCATGCAATAATCTTGTTCATGCCTAGTCATGTAAGATTCAAACAAGAACTATTTCACTAGTTCTAAGAAACGTCTCTCTCTTCTCCCTTAGTTAAGGGATTAGTAAGCGGTTGATTCATGCAAATAACAAATGAATTTTGTTGAAATGACAAATCAGATTATACTAAAGCTAGAAGCAGAGCCGTCTTCATGTGCTCCTTCCATGCAAACACTAATCCAGGGACAGAGAACCTGTTGCCTTCTGGACTAGCTGAAATAATGCTTTAATCGAAACTGCTTTTAAAATGTCTTTAATTGTTTTGGGTTGTTTTGTTTCTGAATTGTGAATGTGTTTGCCTTTCTTCAGGCGGAAGGATCAAATGTAAATAATAAGGTAAAAAGTAAAGGTAAAGGACCCCTGGACGGATAAGTCTAGTCAAAGGTGACTATGGGGTGCGGCGCACATCTCGCTTTCAGGCCGAGGGAACCAGCATTTGCCCACAGACAGCTTTCCAGGTCATGGGGCCAGCATGACTAAACTACTTCTGGTGCAATGGGACGAGTGCCTGAGCATACGGAAACGGCATTTACCTTCCCACCGCAGTGGTACCTAGTTATCTACTTGCACTGGTGTGCTTTTGAACTGCTAGGTTGGCAGGAGCTGGGACAGAGCAACGGGAGCTCACTCTGTCGTGTGGATTCGAACCGCCGACCTACTGATCGGCAAGCCCAAGAGGCTCAGTGGTTTAGACCACAGCGCCACCCGTTCCCTGCATAATAATAAATAAATAACTCTAATAAATCCCAGCCAGCGTGGCCCGTGGACACAGATAATGTGAACTGTAGTCCTACAAAATCTGGAGGGCCACAAGCCTTTCCCATCTCTGCACCAGAAGCACGAAAAAGGGGATAGGATTGGGCCCAATGACCCTGTCCAATGTTGCTGACTCCACCCGCAAACATCTACCCACTAAGCGGTAGGCTTCCTCACAGTTGGAAACACCAGCGGTTCCCTTTGCACGCATCCTGTTCAGTGCTCATTGCTGGAGGGGGGGGGAGCCAGTGGATGGGATCACATCTGGATGAAATATGGTGATGTCACGGCACTGAGGGTACCCCAGCTGTTGCTCCACTTCGCTGGTGGCTATTTTTTAATCACAGCTGTCAGTTCACTGTTACCCACCTTGAATTTCTTGAGAAAAATCGGTAGGGTAAAAGTTTTGAAAAAGACAAATGAATTCCTAAATGCCAGTGGGTTGCCACCACTTGTTTTCATTTGCTAGGAACTAAGGGAAGAAATAGGGATGCGGGTGGTGCTGTGGGTTAAACCACAGAGCCTAGGGCTTGCCGATCAGAAGGTCGGCAGTTAGAATCCCCGCAATGGGGTGAGCTCCCAATGCTCAGTCCCTGCTCCTGCCAACCTAGCAGTTCAAAAGCACATCAAAGTGCAAGTAGATAAATAGGTACCGATCCGGCGGGAAGGTAAACGGCGTTTCTGTGCGCTGCTCTGGTTCGCCAGAAGCGGCTTTGTCATGCTGGCCACATGACCCGGAAGCTGTACGCCGGCTCTCGGCCAATAAAGCGAGATGAGCGCCGCAACCTCAGAGTCGGTCACGACTGGACCTAATGGTCAGGGGTCCCTTTACCTTTTTAAGGGAAAAAATGAGGAAGAGGAGGAGGGAAGCGAGTCCTGCTGGTTTCAGCAGAAGCCATGCGATAGCCCAATATTTCCAGCCTTATTCTAATCAAATTTGTCAGTTTGATCAATTCATTTGTTCCTTGCATGAGTTAAAGAGTTACTAACCTTGGGGAAATGCTTTCTGTTTATGAGTGATTTCTCCCCTTGGCAACTTTAGATAGCGTTACTGCATATGATATCTGGTAATTCGCTTCATAGTTGTGACCTCCAACCAGAAAGGTTTTCCTTTTTTGCAGTGCTATCACACGCAGCTACTAGGCGATCCCTGTGTTACACCCGCTGCTTCTCCTGTCCTTTTCAGTGTAGCTAATGATAAATGCCATTCATATAATATTGCTAAAAGGGGACACACAATCTAGCCGAACAGGAAGCAGCAGCCCGGGCTGCTCTTCCTTTCCCACAGTGGTTTGAATCAAACACAGTCCAATTATTAGATGTTATTCACAATATGGAAAGGGTGAATTAGAAAGGGCTACGGAGAAGTAGTGGAGCATTTGTTGTTTGCTGCCAAAACGGTAAAAATAAAGAAATAAAAGCCCAGGAGAAAAATGAGAAAGTATCAGTGGAGGAGTGATGGAGGAAGTTTGAAATATAACATCAATAAGCAAACCTGTAGCTTAGCAACAAATCAGGCTGGGCGAGATCAACTCTACAAGTTAGTATATTAGAAATGTGGTAACCATTTATTATTTACTGGGACAAACCAAGATAGAAGAACTTTTATGTTCACAAGTATTATGTTATCTAATTTTTTTAATCTTTGGTATGCAATGTGATAAATTTAACATATTTCTAATGTTAAAGGGGTCTACATAAAAGGTAATTATGTCTAGAGATAAATGCTAAAGTCAACAAATAAAAAAACATAATGTTTAGATATGAGTCATGGAGTTGGAAGGGACCACACGGGATCATCTAGCCCAACTCCTGCCACGCAGGACTCTTTTGCCCACAACCCGGAGATGTTCTACCAACTGAACTATACCTAACAAGTAAACTAGGTTCCCCAAATCATTTGATGCCTAGGGCATAACTTGTTTCCGGAATAACATCAGAAGTAGAACTCACTATGAGAGTCACAACAGATGTAGGGTAGCATCCTACACCAGGATAGCATCCTCCGCTTCCCCTGGTCCTATCAGCTGGGACTCAAAGATGGAACTGCTTCCTAGGCTGTGGCCCCTGTGTCTGACAGCTGTGTCTGACATAACGTGCCAGGGAGGTTCAGCAGTAAAACTGCTAGCACACTTGCAAAAGCTAAGCAGGGACTATGTGTTGAGATTTCTGCACTGCAAGGGGTTTGGACTCAATGACCCTTTGGGATCTCTTCCAACTCTATGATTCTATGAACTGCAGTGTCTCCCTCCATAATGATGTCACTGCCCCTATCCTGGCTGGGGGATGGAGCTTCACTCTGCTCTTATTCAGAACTGTAAATCCATTCAACACGGTGGTCTTCCCGCAACACGGTTAATACACCCCTTAGCCCTTCTAATGGCATACTAGTGTGCCTGGACACAGCGTTTTGGAGTTACCAACCTAAACGAATAAATGGCTTTCACGCAAAACTGAAGATGTGCATTTAGCCGCTAGGTGGAGTGAGAGATCTTCAAAATGAGCAACCAAAAGCGGCTTCAAACAGACTGGCAATGTTATCTTTCCCTTTCTGTCAAAGATAAGGTGGTTTATGGAAAGCAAGGTTCCCCCGTCCTCTCCTCCCCACGGCAGTTACCTGCAATCCCCAAAAGCCTCCCTGGGGGGAGGGGTCAGAGGCCCTCCCTTGAGCCAACCCTACCACTAGGCAGTGACAGGTAGGTAGCCGTGTTGGTCTGCTGTAGTCAAAACAAAATAATAATAATAATTTATTATTTATACCCCGCCCATCTGGCTGGGTTTCCCCAGCCACTCTGGGCGGCTTTCAACAGAACATTAAAATACAATAATCTATTAAACATTAAAAGCCTCCCTAAACAGTGCTGTTTAAAATAAAAATAAAAAAATTCCTTCCAGTAGCACCTTAGAGACCAACTACCGGTAAGTTTCTTTTTGGTATGAGCTTTCGTGTGCATGCACACTTCTTCAGATACACTGAAACAGAAGTCACCAGACCCTTATATATAGTGAGAGGGTTTGGAGGGGTATTACTCAGAAGAGTGGTGGGAATGGGGGATTAGCTGATAGGTGAGGTAAACAACCTGTTGACTGCAATTGGTCTTGCAGGAAAAAGCAAGGGGTGAGATGGCTAAAAAAAGCTTTGTCATGTATAATGAGATAAGAATCCAATGTCTCTATTTAGACCAGGTCTCTCCATGGTTTTAAGTTTGGTAATGAGTTGCAATTCAGCAACTTCTCTTTCCAGTCTATTTCTGAAATTCCTTTGCAATAGGACAGCTACTTTGAGATCTTGTATAGAGTGTCCTGGGAGGTTGAAGTGTTCTCCTACTGGTTTCTCTGTCTTGTGATTCCTGATGTCAGATTTATGCCCATTTATCCTCTGGCGTAGAGTTTGGCCTGTTTGTTCAAGCTGAAGGGCACTGAGATAGAGCTGTCTGTGCCTCCCAGCTTGTCCTGAACCCCTTGGAACGTAAGAACATGGGAAGCTGCCTTATACCGAATCAGATCCATTGGTCCATTAAGCTCAGTGTTGCCTGGTGTCATGGACTGG
This sequence comes from Darevskia mixta, assembly GCA_034641385.1. Lineage (NCBI taxonomy): Eukaryota > Metazoa > Chordata > Lepidosauria > Squamata > Lacertidae > Darevskia > Darevskia mixta. The sequence continues at coordinate 12,208,548 of JAWWNH010000173.1, read as the reverse complement.
CTGGACGCAGGGGAATGGTGGGAGATACCAGCTGGGGAACCTCCAGGGGAAGAAGACTCAGACCCAGGGGAGTGGTGGTGGGACAGAGGGAGAAGCCTGGGAAGAGGAGGTGTCGGAAGCTGAAGGTGCAACTGTTGTGATATTTGTCTAAGCGCAAACAGCTGCAGCGAGGCTGCTATGACTTGTGCCTGTACCCGTGAGAAAGCTGGCTTATCTGCTTTCTCTCCATGTGATGTTTATGTTTCACTGTACTATTGTACTCAATACTTTGGTACTCTCTCTTCTGGCTTTTCAAGATGCTGGACGCTTTATGCACAGCTCTGACTTACTGAGCTAGCAGCAGAGATTCTCTCTGCACTTTCCCTACAATAAATAGTTTCGCCTTAATCACGGCTTGTGTGTGTTGTTCTTCAGCTGGGGAACAATCACATATGACTGCGCCACCGGACTCCTTGTAGCCGGGGATGAGCGCACGGCTTTGCTCTGGCTTTGGGGCAGTCTCACAACCTGCCCCAGGCGGGGTAAGAGCTGGGCAATATATTGGTGAATTGTCTGACACTGGTTCAGATCACGATACCGATTTCAGACCTTTTGAGCTGGCAATACATTGTGGTGGCCAGGGAGCAACGATGTATTCCCAGCTCAGATTGCCTGCAGATGGCAAAGGCGCAGGCAGGCAGACGGAGCTCGAGAATATGCTCAACTGGAACTTATTGGGCTCTGTCAGCCCACCTGCCTCTGCCCGGGTGGGCAGCCTCTTTCTCCTGGTTGGTCACTCCTGAAGTGACCAACAGGGAGGAAGAGGCAGTCCACCTTTGTCTGGGGCTGGGGAAGCACAGGCAGAAGCCAATGTCTGCAATTGTAATAACATCCTACTCCCATAAGGTGGATCCTCTTAACAGAGGGGCCATGTTGTGCTCGGTCCTGGAACACTCTCCCCAACCGGCCGGTGGTGCCAGGGTATGCCAATGGCCTTTAGCCAGTGGGCACCTTGGTGTCATGGTTGGGGTTGGGGGCTATAACACGGCAGGGCGACGTGGTGCATTCCTCTTGCTTCGCACTGCCGAACACCCACCCGCCCACCCATCAATTAGGTCATCTATGGCCTTGCTTTGGACTTCGGTTGGTCGTCTGTTTTGGAACAGGGGCCGGGTAGGATTTTTTCCCATTGTGGCAGATTGGCTTTGGCCACTTGGTTTTTGCCTACTCCTTAGCAATCGTCACAACTTTGTAAGGTTTAGCGGTTAGGCATTGGTTTAAGGGAATCTGGGGGAGGGGAGGTCAGGCCATCACCTGCCCCTCCAATTAAAGGGTATTCCGTTAAAGGAATCCGGGGGCCTGGGTCTTGTCTGAAACCCGAGAGGGGTGAGGTCCATACCAGGACCCGGGGACTTCAGGGGTGAGCACCAATCAATACGCATGATTGTTTACCCTTCAGGCTTCCTGCTGGGCGGTCAGGAGCCAGATATAGTTTGATATCAATGCCTAAGCCAATACCAGCCACACTTGTGTATTTTTTTCAATAAAGTTGTGGCCAAAAATTGCCCATTAACCTCTAAATTTAATTCTGTGTCACTTTGTCTTTATTTCCATTGGGGGGGGGTGTTTTGGGGCTTGAAGCACAACGTTGTGCTCATTGATTTTTATATACTGAGCAAGGTCACCACAAGGTACAAATTCTCACTGATCTATGTGTCACAATAGCACAGCACTGAAATAAAAGCTCGTTTTTAGGCACAGTAGACATACAGGTATAGCCAAGGTTCCAGATTCTCCAAACTAAGGCTGTGTCATTTATTTTCACCCCTGGGTTTGCCTCCAAGATCATAGAACCCTGGAACGACAAAGCTGGAACCCTAGACTTGGTTTGATAATTTCATGTACCGCAGTGGAGCAGAGAACAGAACCACCAAGTTGAAAAACATATCAAGGGTTAGGTAGTAAACCCTGGGCAAAGGCAGGATTCCACCACACCCAAAGCACTTCCTAATAGATGCTGCCCCCATTTCGTTTCTGCTAAACCCGCATCATTCATAATAGACTAACCACTAATGCAACTTCAGATCACACCAGGAAGGGCAAAAGGGGTGTGGCTGGCAATAAAAGAAAGACCAGCTAATTGGGTAAGCTAAAGGGCAGGCTTGAAAACAGCCATCTTACCTGGTCACCTGTGGTGATTTACACCTACCTGCATGTAGCCGGGCAAAGGAAATGTTGCTTTAAAAAGAGCATTTAGGCCACAAACAACTCATAGAGAAAGGTCCCTGTATGTTTTGTGGGCTTAAAAAATAATAATAATAATCAATCAACATTCTGCACCAAACTAATCTAAATTTTGTGCCAAAAGTTATTGTTTGGTGTCCTATTTAAATTATGCAAGCTGGACAAATGTGGATCGTTTCTCTTCATTCTGGTTTGGCTATGAAAGGGAGGAGTAAAGACGTGACTGACTGATTTTAGGAGTCAAGAGAGCTGAAAACTCTCTTGGGAAGCTTTTAATGTTTGATTGATTATTGTATTTTAATATTTTGTTGGAAGCCGCCCAGAGTGGCTGGGGAAGCCCAGCCTGATGGGTGGGGTATAAATAATAAATTATTATTATTATTGATGGTTTAACTTATTATTATTGATATTCCATTGACCGAGAGGAGAGAGTTGTGAGATTTTCTGCCCCAGGGATCCAAATAGGCTAAAATATTGCACGCTTCAATTTGGCAGGTGTGTGCATGCACCGTTTTTTGGTCCGCATCAGACAACAAAATTTTTGGAGCAGCCCTGGCAGATGCAGAGGCAGGTCTCAGCAGAATCCAAAACAACTGGCTTTTCTCAGTCTCACGATGACGATTAACTGTGCTTCGTTTGCAACGAAGGCTTAATTTACGAAGCAGCACAGGAATTATGAGTTAACTGTCTTGCTCTTAATCAGGGCATAAATAATTTGCACTCTTTTTATTACACGATGAGGGAAATATAAATAAGGCAGAGTAAACTGTTATTGGGAGCCTTTCTTGGTTTCATGTAAAAGCCACCTCAAAAGGACCTTGAGCGCTTTGATTTACGTCTGGCAAAAAATGTACCTGGACTCTCCTCCCACAGGAAGGCTCCTTGCAATTTCATTTGGAGCAGGTGCAGAAAGCCCTGAGGGAAAATTGGGTAATAATGTCTTTTGTAGGACATTTCAAGCCACCTCTCCACTCTGGATAATCATTGTTTAAAAAGATGTTATACTTCTGCTCATTCGTAACAGCAGCCTAAGTCTGAAAAGATGTGCCAACATTTGTACTGGTGCTACTTTGGGTCGTCTGCTCCCAGACCCTCCAAGTGCCCCTATTTTCCAGGGACATCCCTGATTTACAGAAGCCGTCCCGGTTTATGATTTGATCCCAGAATGTCCCACTTTCCCTTAGGATGTCCCTATTTTCGTTGGAGAAATGTTGGAGGGTTTGGAATTATCCAACCCTGGGGCCCTCTGAAGGGAATCCTGTATAGAGGAGTGGTTTTTAAAAAAATGTTCTATTGTGTTTTTATAAATGTTGGAAGCTGCCCAGAGTGGCTGGGGCAACCCAGTAAGATGTGTGGGGTGTAAATAGTCAAATTATCATTATGGAATGGGGCATCCCTGTTTTTATCAGGGGACGTGGGTTAAACCACTGAGCCCTAGGGCTTGCCGATCAGAAGGTCGGCGGTTCGAATCCCCACGACGGGGTGAGCTCCCGTTGCTCGGTCCCTGCTCCTGCCAACCTTGCAGTTCGAAAGCATGCCAAAGTGCAAGTAGAAAAATAGGTACTGCTCCGGCAGGAAGGTGAACGGTGTTTCCGTGCGCTGCTCTGGGTCGCCAGAAGCAGCTTAGTCATGCTGGCCACATGACCTGGAAGCTGTACGCCGGCTCTTGGCCAGTAAAGCGAGATGAGCGCCGCAACCCCAGAGTCGTCCGCGACTGGACCTAATGGTCAGGGGTCCCTTTACCCTTTATTTTCATCAGAGAAATGTTGGAGGGTATGTGCTCCAAAAGATTAAAAAATAAAATTCCATTGTACAATATTTATATTGCCAAAGCTTCACTTCCTGGCTCTCTGACGGGCCTCTGGACTAGCCTTTTGAGAGACCAAATACTCCAAACAATACTTGGGTCATATTCACCCAAGTCCCTGACTATGGAAACCCTAACCACATTTCCCCACCTGTCTTGACTTGCACTACTAGGATACACTGACTCACAAATCTGACTCAGCCTCCAGATCACAGCAATTGTGTTCTCTGTGAATGAACAATCATCGATTTCTTAATGCTCAGACTGCCCAATGCATCTGAACGAAACATCATGAAACAGCATTGAGATGGGACACTTCAGAGTGAAGTTGTCACCACAGAAGGGACTCTAAAACTTTTAACTCAGCTCACAAATCTTCTGTTGCAATAAATTACCTCTGGTTGCTTTCTCGTCCTGGGGGATTCCAGATACATATGTATGAGAATAAACACATAGGTCTGGAACATATGAGGAATGGAGGATGGGGAGATTGTGAATTGAGAAGCAAAGCAGTAGAGAAGGGGAAAAAATAAGCACCCAACTTTCCCTTCTACACTTTTGTGGTCCAACTTGCAGCAAGGAAGCAGGCAGATGAGGCATCATGACACACATTCAAGAATAATGTGTAGTTAGAGTCCAAGAGGACACAGGATTCTGACCACTTATCTATATATATATATAAATGTTCCCATTGCGTGCGCGGCGGACCCCACCGTGCTCCGTAACCGCTGGACTGAATCGCATCAAATTTAGGACACATCGTAGCATGACCATCAAGGAAGGATCTGGCGTAATAAAAATTCAGAAAAACCACACCTGTCATACCTAAAATAAAGAAAAACCGCAACAAATTCTGTCCCACACATATGACACCACCAGCAAAACAGTGCCCTCTAGCGACGGCTATGCTGGTACTACAGCTAAAAAAGCAATAAATTTGCGCTTACGTATGACATCACAGCAAAACCTCGCCCTCTCTGTCCACCATTTCACACAGTGCCTACAACGCCTCACAGCCATTTGCGCCCTCACACCACCCAAACCGCAGCCTCCGAGCCGCCACTGACACCCTCCCGCCGCCATTACAGGCGCCTCAGGACCACAATCTGAGGCCTTCACCCGACGAAGACACTTTCCCGCCGCTGACAGCCTCCCGCCGCCATTAGAGGCGCCTCAACGCTGCAATCTGCGGCCTTCAGCAGCCGTTTACAGCCACCGCTGACAGCCTCCCGCCACCATTAGAGGCGCCACAGCGCTGCAATCTACCGCCGCTGACACTGATGCTGATGGTAATAAGCATAAAATCAGCCACAGCAACGCGTGGCCCGGGTCAGCTAGTTTATTTAATATATTTATACCCCACCTTTCTCCCAAGATGAGATTGCAGTCAATCCCATTAAAGACTCTTATGATCAACTAATGCGTGTTTAAACATGATTAAAACCTGCCTTTGGCATCCTAGGCAACCGTTATCATGAGAGTTAAAACAAAGCTGGAGCAGAAAAACTGGAATTCAGAACTTTACACGCTCATAATTATATTCTGCCTCTCTCTTTTTGTGTGTGCGTATCACTAATGCGATAAATTTAATTCAGGAGATTCTGTACCGTGGGTTTTGCACTTTGAAAAATTCCACTGTTGCACAGCTTAAGCTATGATTAAGAATATAAGCTAGAGGGATATATGATATAATATTCTGCCACAGGGAAGAGAATGCAATGGAATTAAATCGTTTTCAAATCAAACTTTGCCAACGCTGCACTGCAGGGCCTATAGATTTTCTGCTCTTTGTAAGAGATAACGTGTCTCTCAGGGGACAGGAAAACACATTTACTCTTTATCCTGTATAACCTCTGCTTTCTTAATTTTTAGAATTTATTCTGGCTCTCTGTCACTGAACACAGAGTTGTTGGCTTGGATCCAGAAAACAGTGTGTGCAGGGCTTACGCAAAGGGGCTTTCTTGATCCTCTTTTGACTACCGTTCCTTACACCCTGGGAGATAAGGGGAAGCTTTCAAGAATGCCCCCACTAACTTCTGTTGGCAAATCGTGTACTCCCTCAAAGAGGGCACATGTTGAGGTGAGACCTGGGGACCGATCTCCTGTGTTGTGGGTGGGTAAGATTGGTCAGCCACAACACCCGATTGGTAGGTCCCTCGATGTTGGGTTCAATCTGGCCAATGGGGCGCAGTCCAAACAGATCGAGGGACCTATATATACCCATGCACGTATTCAGTCAAGCTAAATTTGTGATCTCTCAAAGACTGAGGGACATTGCTAGACAAGAGGACATTGCCCGTGTGAAACCGGGGATGTTTTTTGGGGATCAGATATTCCAGATTTCACCAGCCCCTTATCTGGCGGAAATCCAATATGTGGAATACCATAGACTCCTCACAGCCGCTAGGTTAAACGTTCTGGATACGGCGGTTTTGTGGGGAAGATACAGGGGAGTCCCATATGCTCTGAGATTTTGTCCCTGTGCCCTGGGAACGGTTGAGTCAACTGAACATATTCTTTTGACCTGCCCATTTTATGTAGATCTTAGGCAAAAACTGATAGCTCCACTCTTATGCCAACTTAACCTAGTAGACAGAGAAAGACAGGTTTTGTTTTTGCTGAGCAATTTTACTGGTACCACAACCCTCTTGGTGGCCAAATTTCTTTTTTTGGCCTTTAAACGCCGTAAGGTTAAAATTGACAGTATTGACATCGGTCTAAATGTATAATCTACTTCTCATTGTATGTTTTAGTGTAAAGCTTTCCGAGATGTTTAGACGTTTTTTAAAATTTTGTATGGATAATGATTGTGCTCTGACTGACGGTCGAATAAACTGTATTGTATTGTACCCATGCACGTGACCCAGAGCTTCCTCTTTTGGTGTGTGCATTCGGAACACCCACCCACCTCTCCCTACTTTTAGGGCTTTTGCGCTTGACCTTGCAATGCCGTCATGTGTCGCCTGTCATTGGGACAGGGGCACGGCAGGAATTTTCCCCACTTGGCTGATTGGCTGTTGCCATTTGGGTTTCGCCTGCCGCGTAGCAAATCGTCACAACTTGTAAGGTTGCGGATATAGGCTCTGGTTCAGGTGATAGGGATGGGAGAACGGTCTCGCCATCCCTATGTGAAGGGTATTCCGTTAAAGGAATCCAGGGACTCAACTTGGTTTGGCCAACCCCTGAGAGGGGGTTGTGCCCGTGCCTGAGTCCAGGGGGACATTTGGGTGGTGGACATAGTCTGTTCCCGGCTTTCCGCCTATCCAGGTGTTCACCCTTGGTTGACCTATGCTGGTGCCCTGGGTCAGCGCTACCTGCAAGGGTGCAGGGAGCTAGTCGAACCAGAGCCTATGCAACCACTCACTTTCTGTAATCAATGAAGTTGTGGCCTAAATTCTGCCAAAAGCCAAACTAAAATTTGAGTCAAGTGTGAATTTATTTAGGGGGGAGGTCTCTGGGTCTGAACACGCAACATCCTGGGATGCTGGGACCCATGGGAAACATAGTTCTCAAGGTTCTTGTTGGTGTTGGACTTAAATAAAAAATATAGGAAATGTGCCAAAACCTTCAACTTTAGAAAATATATATATTTTTAATGCTTAGTGTCATTTTGTTGTTCCTTCTGTGCTCAGAAAACTGAAACGGTTCTGCAGGAAGATAAGATGCTATGATGCCCATCAATGAGAAGTTTTCCAACTTTACATTTAATAATTAAAGGCAATGGGACCAGATATCTATGATTTAGTGGGCCACAGTCCACCATTGGTTGCATGAAGTTACCCTGAGTTGCAAGTACATATACACAGAGTTGGGAAGGGATTGTAAACAGTATTCCTAATTTGTTAATATTACTTCTTGGCTCTAGGTGGCACCAGAGCCTTAAATTTGTCTAGCTGTAATAAACTCTTTGGCCTTTGTTCTTCCTTCTTGAAGGTAATTCCAGACTTCCTGCTTTCTCCACAAGATACAGACCTCACTGACCTGCACAGGGGAGGAAAAATTACTGCAGAGCTTTTTTGCTAATAGGAACCGGACGATCCCTGCGCATAAGCAGAAAAATGCTTCAATGGGTGCAAACCAAGTGAGCATTAAAAGCCTGAAGAAGGAAGGGAAAAGGAACATTCATTCCCTTTTGCTATCAGTTGACTTGTTAAGGATCACTCAGAAGAATTCTTTATCCCCCAACACATAAAGCTCTGGAGTAGGTAGACAAAGGATTAACACACACACACACACACACACACACACACACACACACACCAGGAGGAAACAAATAATAAACAAGGAGCCTAAGAGGATCAGCGAGGACCTGGTGTTAAGATGCTGAATCCAGGCTGAAATGAAACTGTATACCAGGGGTCAGCAACCTTTTTCAGCCGTGGGCCGGTCTACTGTCCCTCAGAGCATGTGGTGGGCCAGACTATTTTTTTGGGGGGGGGGAATGAATGAATTCCTATGCCCCGCAAATAACCCAGAGACGCATTTTAAATAAAAGCACACATTCTACTCATGTAAAAACACCAGGCAGGCCCCACAAATAACCCAGAGATGCATTTTAAATAAAAGCACACATTCTACTCATGTAAAAACACCAGGCAGGCCCCACAAATAACCCAGAGATGCATTTTAAATAAAAGCACACATTCTACTCATGGAAAAACACCAGGCAAGCCCCGCAAATAACCCAGAGACACATTTTAAATAAAAGCACACATTCTACTCATGGAAAAACACCAGGCAGGCCCCACAAATAACCGAGAGACACATTTTAAATAAAAGCACACATTCTACTCATGTAAAAACACCAGGCAGGCCCCACAAATAACCCAGAGACACATTTTAAATAAAAGCACACATTCTACTCATGTAAAAACACCAGACAGGTCCCACAAATAACCCAGAGACACATTTTAAATAAAAGCACACATTCTACTCATGTAAAAACACCAGGCAGGCCCCACAAATAACCCAGAGACACATTTTAAATAAAAGCACACATTCTACTCATGTAAAAACACCAGGCAGGCCCCACAAATAACCCAGAGACACATTTTAAATAAAAGCACACATTCTACTCATGGAAAAACACCAGGCAGGCCCCACAAATAACCCAGAGACACATTTTAAATAAAAGCACACATTCTACTCATGGAAAAACACCAGGCAGGCCCCACAAATAACCCAGAGACGCATTTTAAATAAAAGCACACATTCTACTCATGGAAAAACACCAGGCAGGCCCCACAAATAACCCAGAGACACATTTTAAATAAAAGCACACATTCTACTCATGTAAAAACACCAGGCAGGCCCCACAAATAACCCAGAGACGCATTTTAAATAAAAGGACACATTCTACTCATGGAAAAACACCAGGCAGGCCCCACAAATAACCCAGAGACGCATTTTAAATAAAAGGACACATTCTACTCATGGAAAAACACCAGGCAAGCCCCACAAATAACCCAGAGACACATTTTAAATAAAAGCACACATTCTACTCATGTAAAAACACCAGGCAGGCCCCACAAATAACCCAGAGATGCATTTTAAATAAAAGCACACATTCTACTCATGTAAAAACATGCTGATCCCCGGACTATCCACAGGCCAGATTGAGGTGATTGGGCCGCATCTGGCCCACGGGCCTTAGGTTGCCTACCCCTGCTGTACACTTTGCAGATAGATGCTTAGGGGAAAAAAATTAAAAACCCTGGAGAGGAAAACCAAGCCGACTCTCTCACATTTGACACAAAGGGGAAAGTTGACACACAGCACACAACCACAGGAACCCTGGTTTTACTTTGTTGGAAAGGACTGGCATATGGCAAGGACAACTACTCAAAGGAAACCTGGGAATGATGGTCAAAATTGTGTGTGTGCAAGAATAATTTGTAGATTTGCCCTCCTAGAGTGTTCGGATAGTGGCGGAAACATGGTCAGATCAAATAGGGATGTGGGGGTATTGTTTTGTTTTTGTTCTAGCTGTTTATTTGTGCTTCTATCTTGTATTTTTATCTTGTGAACCGCCCTGAGATCTTCGGACGAAGGGCGGTATATAAATTTAATAAATAATAATAATATCTGAGACTCAAGCTGGCTCAAGCGTAATCTCAGGGACGGGTGAAGGGTGCAAATATGATTCTATGCTGCAATTCCACAAAAGCAAAATAAATAATAGAAGGGATCTTAACAGAAGCTAGGAATTTTGCTTTTCGGCATGGTCTTATAGCATATGTATATGCTATTACATATGCGCACTGTATTTAAACAAATTATGACAGAACAACATTCTATTTACTCCCTTTTTCTTACGTTAATAAGGCCTTAAGTCCCAACTAGAGAGCAGCTGCTAACTGTCACAAATATTATTCATAGCTATTACTCCCAAGTCAGAGAATGACTGGAAAAGGGGAAACCTAAAATGAACTGGAAAATGAAGTTCCGGATTTATTATCAAATCCATGATTTCCTATCAACTGCAAGGCTGATTCAAGCATCTAAGATCGACAGCTGTCCAAGAATAATGCGTATAACAGGGAATGGCAAAGCTACTTGATGTAAGGGCTATTTACTTACAGCAGAGGTAGTAAATTTGAACCTATAAAAGTTGTTGGGGGAGTTCATCAACAAATGCAGGGCCATGTGCTCTCCACGGCTGCATTGCATCAAATGATGGCTTGTATGCCGATGAATAAGTCAGAGAATAAGCACAAGAAACTTACTATTCACTTCACATCTGCTGATCAGTGAAGTTAATTTCACATATTCCGCGATGAATATGTCAAGCGATGGTCACACATGCATGTGTGAACCAATCCAACGTTACAAACTCACATTTACTTAAAAGGTTGTTTTTAGTTTGTGAAGTTTTATTACTCCTCATTAAAAGTTCAAGCTACATTCAAACAAAACCCTTTTGAGGTTTTTTTAAATTAAATTTTACAACCAAGGGGAATAATTTTATTTTAATGACATAAATAAAATGTATGCATTACAAAGGGACAAAAAAGGGACGCGGGTGGCGCTGTGGTCTAAACCACAGAGCCTAGGGCTTGCCGGTCAGAAGGTCGGCGGTTCGAATCCCCACGACGGGGTGAGCTCCCGTTGCTTGGTCCCTGCTCCTGCCAACCTAGCGGTTCGAAAGCACGTCAAAGTGCAAGTAGATAAATAGGTACCACTCTGGCGGGAAGGTAAACAGCGTTTCCGTGCGCTGCTCTGGTTCGCCAGAAGCGGCTTAGTCATGCTGGCCACATGACCTGGAAGCTGTCTGCGGACAAACGTCGGCTCCCTCGGCCAGTAAAGCAAGATGAGCGCCGCAACCCCAGAGTCGTTCGAGACTGGACTTAACTGTCAGGGGTCCTTTACCTTTATATGCATTACAAAGCGTACACTGGGGCATTCCTTGACACAAGCTTATATCCTCATTATTCTCAGTTAGCCACATGTTTATTAATGTGATGAAGGTCTGAAGAAATTGCCAATAAGATTTTGCGAAAATATATTTAAACATCAGAAGCAACTGACGTGCAGAATTACGCTAACAGCCAAAACTAATAAATCAAGTGCATAAGCTACCAAGCCAAAGGCAGCCGACCACAAGATTTAGCAGTCAGTTGTTGTGACAGGTGTCTATCAACATATATATTCTTTGTTATATACAAGTGGATTTACTATCTATTATCTGTCCTCACCTGCAGTATATCATATCTAAGGTGTCCAGCATTTAGACAAGGCTTGTTGATTTGGAAAGAAATTTGAACATTCTGCAGGGACAGAAACTACTGAACAAAATGTATGTTTATTAAGGAATGTACCATTTTAAGCACATAATTTTTTTTAAATACTCTAATTCTATATAGATGAAGCACTATAATTAAGAGTTCCTATCTTAAAAGCTGCAGACAGAAACTCTTAAGGGAATGACAAGGCCGGTTTTCTCAGACTACACAAGCTGGGTAAGTTCACAAAGCAAACCTTGAATACCTGACTCAGACAGCGCTCCTTCCTCATCAAGGGAAATATTCCTCTGGAGCAAGAATGCCATCATCATATGACAAGGAAACCGTCTCTAGACAATAGGGTCTTTTAGACAGATCCAGTATACTAAATTCTTTCCATGCAAAGGGAACTATGCACTAACAGCCCATAATTATTGACTCAAATATTTCTAACAGGAGGCTTTTTAAAACAAGCTTTTTCAAAAACATGGATGGAGTGAGATCTTCCTTATCTACTTCCAGGAAGAAAAACAGGAAAACTGGTCTAGTGCCAGTTAACCCTTTGCAGATGCCCAATTGCTCATGGTGGCTACCATAAAAAGGGATTCCACAGAGCTCCACAAACACCTCTCCGAACTGGGAGAACTGGCAGCAAAATGGCAACTGTGATTTGATGTTAGCAAGTCAAAAGCAACGAGGCAAAAAATAATAACAACCCAATTTCACATATCCGCATATATGGTCTGAACTGCCAGGGAACTGACCAGGAACGAGCCACAGACTGAGTGTGCAGAAGGCCTTTTTCTAAAATGGGCCTAGCAGCCAATCTCATAGATTCGCAGCCTCTGGTGGTGATTTGGGTGAGGAAGGTAGCACATTTGTCAATGGCTCTCTTCATACAAATTGCTGCTAAGGAGTGAGTGTGTTTCAGCAAAGGGAGCAACAGGCATACATTCTAAGTCATGGGTAGGCAAACTAAGACTCGGGGGCCGGATCCGGCCCAATTGCCTTCTGAATCCAGCCCACGGAGGGTCCGGGAATCAGTGTGTATTTACATGAGTAGAATGTGTCCTTTTATTTAAAATGCATCTCTGGGTTATTTGTGGGGCATAGGAATTCGTTCACCCCCCCCACCAAAAAATATAGTCCGGCCCCCCACAAGGTCTGAGGGACAGTGGACCGGCCCCCTGCTGAAAAAGTTTGCTGACCCCGGTTCTAAGTGCAGTAGAACTGGGATGTTTCTCTGTCCAGAAAACAAAAGCCTTGCAATGAGCAAAATGTGCATTCAAACAGAATATTCGAATTTAGAATATTTGTCTCCACCCACAGTTGTGCATCTCTTACATCAGCCATGTCCGAGTTCCAGCAGGGTGAGATCTACCATCCAATTATCAAAAACTGGCAGTGATCTACCACACTCTCCCACTGTCATTCTTCAACTTAAACATATGATATTTGGCTGGGGATACCCAGCCAGATGGGCGGGGTATAAATAATAAATTATGATGATGATGATAAAAATAATAACAATTTATTACCCCCACACCAGCCCCCTCCCAGGGCCCTTGGCGCGCAGGAAGCCAATGCACCCTGAAATGTCCAATTCCCCCTTTACCAGAGAAAAAGCTACGTGGGGAGGGGGGGCAGTGGCTTACTTTCGAGCAGGCGCAGCTAGGCTGGAGATGGAAAGATGGGGAAAGTTCAGCATCCATGTACTGTGTTTCTCCGAAAATAAGACACCGTCTTATCCCCCCCCTCAAAAAAACACAGTATGGCTTATTTTCAGGGGATGACACCGCCTTATATTCCCCCCCTCAAAAAAACACAGTATGGCTTATTTTCGGGGGATGTCTTATTTTAACCGCTCCACGTCAGTATGCTGCATAGCCACGCCTATCCAGGCCGTCTTAAGGGAGAGGTGCCATGTCACTATGTCTTATTTTCAGGGTATGGCTTATATTTCACAAATGTGTAGAAATCCTACTATGGCTTACTTTATGGCTACGTCTTATTTTAGGAGAAACATGGTAGAACTGAGGGGCAGCTTACTTTCGAGTAAACACAGCTAGGCTAGAGCTGGAAAGGTGGGCGCCTCAAGCCTTTCTGGGGCAGCCAGCTGACTGGGCGCCTCAGCTGACTGGGCGGTGCAGCCCATGCGCGCTATGGGTTGCGGGGGTTGGTGGTGGCAGGCGCATTGCACCTTTCCAGGGCTGGCCAGCTGGCTGGGTGTCATGGCTGCGAGAGCACTTGTTGCCATGCTGCCTGTGGAGTTGCTCCAGCCACGGCTGAGTGCGCGCTGGGGGCGCCCGGCGGCCATGGGAGAGGGCGGCGGGAGGAGGTGCCCCAGGCCTTGTTTGGGATCGACCAGAATCTGTTGCAGGATCGACGAGTCAATCGCAATTGACGCCTTGGACATGTCTGCCTTACGTTATGTATGTTACCTGGCTGCCGATGCTTAAGAAAGTATGAACCAGCCCTGAGATTGTATTATGGGAGACGACCAAACAACGTCTTGCCATGGCATAACACAAAGTAATGGCTAAATATTACACAACACGGCAATTACACAACACCCCATGCTTTTTAATATCTATATGAAGCCGCTGGGAGAGATCATCAGGGGGTTTGGGCTGGGTGTTCATCAGTATGCGGATGATACCCAGCTCTACCTCTCTTTCAAATCAGAACCAGTGAAGGCGGTGAAGGTCCTGTGTGAGTGTCTGGAGGCGGTTGGAGGATGGATGGCGGCTAACAGATTGAGGTTGAATCCTGACAAGACAGAAGTACTGTTTTTGGGGGACAGGGGGCGGGTGGGTGTGGGGGATTCCCTGGTCCTGAATGGGGTAACTGTGCCCCTGAAGGACCAGGTGCGCAGCCTGGGAGTCATTTTGGACTCACAGCTGTCCATGGAGGCGCAGGTTAATTCTGTGTCCAGGGCGGCTGTCTACCAGCTCCATCTGGTATGCAGGCTGAGACCCTACCTGTCCGCAGACTGTCTCACCAGAGTGGTGGATGCTCTAGTTATCTCCCGCATGGACTACTGCAATGCGCTCTATGTGGTGCTACCTTTGAAGGTGACCCGGAAACTGCAATTAATCCAGAATGCGGCAGCCAGACTGGTGACTGGGAGTGGCCGCCGGGACCACATAACACCGGTCCTGAGAGATCTACATTGGCTCCCAGTATGTTTCTGAGCACAATTCAAAGTGTTGGTGCTGACCTTTAAAGCCCTAAATGGCCTCGGTCCTGTATACCTGAAGGAGTGTCTCCACCCCCACCGTTCAGCCCGGACACTGAGGTCCAGTGCCAAGGGCCTTCTGGCGGTTCCCTCATTGCGAGAAGCAAAGCTACAGGGAACCAGGCAGAGGGCCTTCTGGGTAGTGGCGCCCGCCCTGTGGAACGCCCTCCCATCAGAGGTTAAAAGGATCAACAACTACATGACATTTAGAAAACACCTGAAGGCAGCCCTGTTCAGGGAAGTTTTTAATCTGTGATGTGTTAATGTATTTTAATGTTTGCTGGAAGCCGCCCAGAGTGGCTGGGGAGACCCAGCCAGATGGGTGGGGTACAAATAATAAATTATGATGATGATGATGTTGCTTGCTTCTTCCTCAAAGAGCAGGCTGAGAAGACTGAGCCTATGTTCTTGGGCCAATACCAAACCTAGGTGGCATCGTCTGAGCATGACGGGAATTTTGATGTGTTTCTGAAATGTGCTCTCCATTCTAAATTCTGTGGTATGCAAGAGAATTAGAACCAGTTCTCACTTTTCTCCAGTTGCATCTGGTTCAAGGATGCAAAGGGCCTAGCAGCCAATCCATTTTCTCAGGAGCCAGCCAGACGCCTCTCAGTCAGCCTTGTCTTTTGCTGCAGCTATTGCAGGGAGGGAGGGGCACCCCAGGGTGAGGGCAAAGTTAAACTACACTGGATTAGCAATGAAAATGGGTGATCAGTGTAATGAGATAATTCTATTACCTTTGTGTTCAAGCAATTTAGCCTTGATTGTTGCTGACCTTTGGTGATTGTGAGCACCACTGAAGCACAATACAATCCTTTTAATAATAATTTTTTTTTACAATGTGCCAGTTTTGCCTGGTATTATTTGTATGCACCCACACCCACACAGTGCTCTCCCTGCCTCTTTTGCCTCCGTAGGTCCAGTAAACGTTATTTTTGCAATATTTATTGACTTTTCACATTGACAGCCCAGCCATTCTCCAAGGAGCTCAAGGTGGCATGCATTGGGTTGTACCATTTTACCGCCACCTGTGAGGCAGGGGATTTATTCGGGGAACATCCTGGCAGAGCGGGGATCTGAACCCAGGTCTCCCCAAGCAGCAACCAACGATATCACCTCTGACTGAGCTGAGGTGAAAGCAGCCTCTGTTTTATGCATACAGTGGTACCTCTGGTTACGAACGGAATCCGTTCTGGAGCCCCGTTCATAACCTGAAAGGTACACAACCCATGCCACCGCGTCTGTGCTTGTGCGCGACGCGATTCGGTGCTTCTGCATATGCGCATGACATCACTGCAGTGCACTGCATCACTGTAGGAAAGGATAATGTAATTGCTGATGCATTGTCAAGAAATTTTAAGATGTAACAAAGATGTGTATGCAGAAGTGGTAATGTAAATAATAGAAGTTCAAAGACAAACTCCTTGCTCCGGCATTACTCTGATAATTTTGAGTATGCCTATGCAGAATCTTTGGGGTGGGGAGAAATGTACGCCTGTATGTGCTTCATATGCCCCTCCTGTTGCTGTGAGCTAAGTCAGGGTTTGTCCTACTATGTCACCCAAACCTGGACAAACCATGGTTTGTCTCATTCCAGACAAATCACAAGCCAATGTTTCTTCCTTTCTTTGGAAATAATTTTTATTTGATTTCTACAAATTCATTCATACAAATAGTATTATCACAAATGTTAAACTTTACCCAAGATTCTTCCGAATCTCAAGACTTCCCTCCTCCCCTCCATGGGTTCTTTAATTAACTTTTTAAACTGCATATTATGAATCTGTCTAGTTTATCATCCTCCATTGTATCCAAAGTCTATGCGTCATTGCAAGAGTTATTTAAATCCTGCCAAAGAGTTCAAGTGTTTACAGTGGTCTTTCAAGTACATTATATATTTATCCCATTCCTTGTTGAAGTTTTGATCCTTCTGATTAATCTTGTCATCTCTGCATAGTCCAATAATTTCATCTGCTAGTTCGCCCTAGTAGGTATCTTGTCGTCTTTCCATCTCTGGGCAAGAAGCATCCTTGCAGCTTACTAACCATGGCTTACTAACCATGGTTTATCTGAAGGAGACAAACCATGGAGTGTGGCTTCAGATGGCACACTAAGCTAAACCACGGCTTAGCTCTCAGCTGTATCGTGGGGCTGGAAGAGGAGCAAAACGGCTATGACCTCTATTCTGGGAGCCCTCACACTAATCCATGGCTTGGCTTGGTGTTACATGCAAACCAGGTCAATGGATCAGTGTTCTCCAAAATAACCTTGGATTTAATTGCTTGATGGGCCAATCTAAGGCCATGTTTGGAGTGAAGGGATGGGACTTCTTTTCCCCATGCCACCATTAGCACATGCATAGATGGCTATACTGAAAAGTCCATACTTTTAATTCCAGAACTGGAAGCAGGAGACAAAGTGTAGCAAACATTTTATATATGGCCTAGAGCAGGCATCCCCAGACTTCGGCCCTCCAGATGTTTTGGACTACAATTCCCATCATCCCTGACCACTGGTCCTGTTAGCTAGGGATCATGGGAGTTGTAGGCCAAAACATCTGGAGGGCCACAGTTTGGGATGCCTGGCCTAGAGACTGTCCCTAATGTACGTCATGGTTTTCCTTCTTTGCCCTCACAGGGCAGAAACCTCGCTCGTTCATAATTCCTGCCATTTAATTCCATTTAATTCTCACGGTGGTTCCACAGTGGCTTGTACCCAAAACAACGTGGATTAATTGACTTTCCTTTGAGGGCAAAGAGAAAGGAAAATGGTGCAGAGAAGAGACTGAATGGAGGGGAGGAAAATTAAGGCCATTAGTTTGGTGAGGTATTGAGGATGTGCAAGATATTTGGTGCAACTCTGTTTAACATATCTTATTTGAAGAGCTCCCATTCATACAAAGAAAACGATAAGAAACAAGCGGTCAGTTTTTGTGACCTTTGTTTGCTCAGATTTACAATCACTTCTTGCAACCCCAGGAATTCTTATTGTATTGTCCGCTAGTCTCTCTGTTGCCAAGTGCCCTGACAAAGAAATCTCATTCCACAACTGTTCTTTACATCCTAATCAGTGATGTTGCACTTCACCGCTTCTAATAACTGCTCTAATATTTCCACTCAAAATTCTACCTAATTATATATTGCGACTGTGTTCTCAACACAAGCCATTTGATACAGATTAACCCGCTGGGATGAATACTTTGCGGAAACTACCTTAAAATGCCTTTTCAAAGTAAAATGATACCAGTTTGAAACAGATCTAAGGTTAACTTTTCAACTAAAAGTGTAGCAAACACATAAATAACCGGGGTATCGCTTGGGGCAGGGAGGGAAACTGTGCGGAGGGCCGATGAAATGGAATGGCTGAAAGTTTGCAAAGAAGCCCTCTACAGTAGAGGGCATATTGACTTTCCCAATTTTCAAATTCCAAAAATGAGGGGTGGTAGAAAGTTGTAACGCAACTTGGGAATTCAAAAGATATTTTGGTTGAATTAATAAAATTTAGTGGTAAATAAAATGTGTGTAAATGTTGCATAGAGATCATTAAAAATGATTGCCAAGTACTTTCAGTTATATCATGTATTATCACCTGTATTGATATATTATACATATTTTATATGAGCTAACACTCTCAGAAGGTAAAATTAAAAGCCTTTGGTTTTCTGAGAGCAGTTTATTTGAGGCTTAATCAAACGTAGACTTGCCAAGCTAAATGTTGTCCAATCACAAAAAAAATAGCAGATCTGATTCCCCACTCTGCAAAATATGTATTTTAAGACCCCCTCATTGAAGAAATCTGCAAAAATTAAGTTTCACCCCATAGTCCACATGGCAACAGTTTATTATTCTTTCCAATGTCAATTTGAGTCTTTCTGTGCTTTCGCTTATGCAGTCAAAAACATACCACACATGCGCAGCAGGGGAGAGTCAGCCAATTTAGGGTTTACCTATAGAAATCTCAGCTGGGTGGTGGTTACACTGGGGGGGGGGAGTTCCTGGCCTGTCCAGCACACCACTAGTGAAGCCTGCTAATGACACTGGTGCCAGCCACCATTTTTGTTTTGATGCCCACCAGAGTTTTTATGAATCTCCTGTTTCAGATGAGGGCGGCAAAATATATCTGCCCTCCAGTTCAATTTTATTTCGCCTAACCCACATTCCAAATGTCAACAGCTCCCCTAGTGTGTCTTAGCATTTCATGCCAGTGGATTATTATGGGGCTGTTCTGAGCCCTCACCCGTACCTCAGCTTAACCCAGAGTTTTCTGGTGCTTTTCTCTCATGCGTCAGTGGTGTGGTTTTGGTCCGTAAACACGGGAAGACTCAAATCGGTATGACCATATAAGTGATTCATATAGCTATACCCCATTTTTTAGAAAAAATGAAGCAATTCATTTAAATATGGACATCCTTGGATTCTCTCACAATTCCTGCTGATTCCCCAAGGATACTGTCATCATGTGAGAGTTTGTAAGAATGGAGGAAATAGGAACATTCCCTACCTATGGGTGAAGGGGGGGCTCTGATCAGTGTTCAGCATCAATAAAACGGCATTGAAGTCCTGAAGTCATTGATTCCAACATGCAAAGTAGTGCCCTTAATTTCAAGGTGCAAGTTTGTTGAGCTCAAGAGTTATATACTGAAATCCAGAAGATGGTTTCAGTATGTATGTTTTCATATCTGCAGCTGAATGCCACGCCACGTTAATTCTGTAAATTAAGAGCAAGGAGTCTGGGCAGTTATCACTCACTAAACTACTGCTCTCTTCCAGGTTTTACTCAGTGAATATATAAATATGTGCACATTACAAAAACGAATGTCATGATGACAGATGGGATAATCCAGCATCATTTGCTGTTCCCATTTATACAACCAATTCACCTATTTACCCCACCACAAAACACACACAAAATGTGCACACAGTACTCATTGCCCCTTTCTCACACAGTTGCTCATACGCATAGACACACATATACCGTATATTCCAGCGTATAAGACGACTGGGCGTATAAGACGACCCCCAACTTTTCCAGTTAAAATATAGAGTTTGGGATATACTCGCCGTATAAGAAATACGACCCGGCGTATAAGACGACCCCCGACTTTTGAGAAGATTTTCCTGGGTTAAAAAGTAGTCTTATACGCAGGAATATACAGTATTTCATGTATTTACTAATTCCATTCATGCTGATCTCACTCATATACACGGGCGTGACATACAAACACATATAAAAGCACTGCAGAATTGTAAAACTGGCTTCTAGGCTTAACTTTCGTTTTAAAATATGTGTTCATCTCTTGAGTAAGCTAAGTAGTAGGAGATAGGGAAGTGGGAAAATATAGCCGGTCAGGTGGATCAGTGTTGAACTGCTTAATGGGGACCCGTATCTCTAGCCATGAGGTCCTGTAAAGGCCAGATATTCTGAAGTATTTGTTCTTCATTCTAATATTAGATGAGCACATGTAGTTAGTGAGAGCCAGATAACCAGCCAAGGCCTTGAATTAAAACACCCCAGCAACAAAACAAATGAATTGGCCTGAAATGAATTGTTTCATAGTATTAAACCAATTTTAATAATGTGATTTGAGCACGAGTACTCTCTGCAATTCCTTTCTTTTTTTCCTTTTTAAATATCCATAATGGGTAATTGAGCAGATGCTATTCTGCAGCAGCTAATAGAATTTGGTTCCACCTCCTTAAAAGGACCAACTACCGTTTCCCTTGAAGACCGCAGTGCATCTTTGCACTTCAACAGTTCACCCTCTCCCTGCAATTCCCTTTATCTACGGTATATTCTTCTCCAGTGGCCGTTTGGTGTCTGCTGCAGCTGAGCTGCTCTGCACAGATTTCCTTCTCAGTATGTGGGGAGGGGGGGGGCCTGTGTGTGTTAATTATGCAGAGAGATGGAGACGAGCCAGACAGCCCCTCTGGTGAACTGTCTCATGCATGCATGGCCTACTTCCTGCTGTTTTGCTGCTAGAGGGATCACCTGTTGGTTTTGGCATCCGTTCAAACTGAGGCCTAACGGAAATGACAGAATCAGCTAGAAACGAGAGCCAGCCTCAACTCCAGCTACACCCCACCACCAAAACATGCGAGCGCCAAGGGAAGCGCAAAAACAGATGATTGCTGAGTGACCGAGCCATTTCGTGCAGGAGCTAAAAAGGGAGGAAATGGCAGAGAGAAATGAAATGTTTGCAAGAGACCTTATATCTGGCTTTAGTCTTTGCCTGAGAGACTCAAGTAAGTTAAAGAAACCTCTGTGTTGCAATCTTCAAACAGAAACTAAGAACGAGCAACACGGCGGCCAATGAAAGTTGTATATTTTTTTCATGTATAATAACAGTAAGACAACGGACAGTGATCCGGTGCTGACACTGTTTCGTGTACAGTGGACCATCGACTTACGAAGGTAATCCGTTGCGACGGGACCGTCGGATGTCGAAAAAATCGTAAGTTGAGTCCCCATAGGAATGCATTGGGCGAAAAAAATTTGTACGTCGAAAAAAGCCCCATCTAAACTTCGGAAGTCAAGGAAACCCTATCTAAAATGGCCGCGACTTCCTTTTGGAAGTCGAAAAAATTCATAGCCGCGCGGCCGCTTTGATCCCTCGTAACTCAAAAAATACGGAAGTCGGGTTACTCGTAAGTCGAGGGATCACTGTACGTCTTCTTCAGCATGTAACTGCAAAATATAGATAAACAGATAAACAACCAAAAACCTGCATGGACATGCATCACAGTAATCCATGAAATCAATACATCTAATGCAAATATACATAATTCAATAAAACATAGCACTAATATAATAATGAAATATAATAGCATACCATAGCATACAATGGAAGTTTTCAAGGAGCAGTGGTCATATGAATATGTAACCACTGCTGTTGGTTATCAGGAGTATAGATGTATTGATTTCATGGATTACTGTGATACATGTCCAGGCAGGTTTTTGGTTGTTTATCTGTTTACCTGTATTTTGCAGTTACATGCTGAAGAAGACGTACACGAAACAGTGTCAATACCGGATCACTGTCCGTTGTCTTACTGTTATTATACATGAAAAAAATATACAACTTTCATTGGCCGTCGTGTTGCTCGTTCTTGGTTTCTGTTTGAGAGACTCAAGTAGCAGCAATCTCAGCAATTCCTGAGGTGTCATGGCCTCCCCATCCCCACAAACGGATGGCTGAGTGGGTTAATTCCCTGCCACCCCCTCATGCAAATCCTTCCAGGACTCACCCATCTAGCTTTTACACACAGACGCTTTCTCGCCTTCCTGTCTTAGGGAATAACATTCTAGCTGCCCCAGAAAACCAGCTGCACAACTAATAAGGACTTACTACTGCATGGAGGAAGGATAAGGAAAACTTAAATCTCCTGAAATGTCCTCATCGGCTCACCTACTCAAGGGTGCAGGAACCCTGTCACCCTGGTTGGCAGAGATCTGGGTCGCCCCAGTTGGCACAGAAAGGCAATTACTAAGGACAAGCCGGCGATTATACGCTTTAACTCTGAAAGCCAGGAACGGCAAGTTCCCCAGGATCTGCTCATTAGCTGAAGGTATAAAAACAACCCCGTCGTAATTTTCAGTGCAATTTCTCCGATCCGTCGAGACACATTTGGGCAGAACAATCAATGCAAACTTTCTGGTGTGGTTTAATGCATTTTCAAAAAGGGCTCCTGCACAGTTGGCGGTATTTTCCACCCAACACGCCTACATCAGCTTACTAAAAAAAAAAAAAGTCACAGAAGATGCCAAAAATGAATGCTTACTAAAATAATAGGAAAAGGCCAAAATTACTTCTCAAAACAGAAGGTTCTTCTTTCTCTGCAGCAACAGAACAGTGCCCTTGAGGCTGCTTCTTTCAGCAAAAATGCTTCATGAATATTCAATGAATATTCGGTCCCAAGTTTTCATACTGGGAGCCAATGTAGGTCTTTCAAGACCGGTGTTATATGGTCTTGGCGGCCCCTCCCAGTCACCAGTCTAGCTGCCGCATTCTGGATTAGTTGTAGTTTCCGAGTCACTTTCAAAGGTAGCCCTACGTACCTACGGGACCGCCTCTCCTGGTATGCCCCGCAGAGGACCTTAAGGTCCACAAATAACAACATTTTGGAGGTCCCGAGTCACAAGGTTGTTAGACTGGTCTCAACTGGTGCCAGGGCCTTTTCAGTACTGGCCCCAGGGCCCTGCGGGATTTGACATCTTTCCGCAGGGCCTGCAGGACTGTTCCACCTTGCCTTCGGGTTGGACTCAGTCTGATGTTTTTTCCTCCCCTTATGGTTTTGATTTTGGACGATAAATGAAGCTGCATTTAAATTTTAAATTGTATTTTAACCTGTATTTTAATTAATGGTTTTTCTTTCTTTTATATTTTATTGTAATTTTTATTGGTGTTAGCCGTCCTGAGCCCAGTTTTGGCTGGGAAGGGCAGGGTATAAATAAAATTTATTATTATTATTATTATTATTACGTAGAGCGCATTGCAGTAGTCCAAGCGGGAGATAACCAGAGCATACACCACTCTGGCAAGACAGTCCACGGGCAGGTAGGGTCTCAGCCTGCGTACCAGATGGAGCTGGTAGACAGCTGCCCTGGACACAGAATTGGCCTGTGCCTCCATGGACAGCTGTGAGTCCAAAATGACTCCCAGGCTGCACACCTGGTCCTTCAGGGGCACAGTTACCCCATTCAGGACCAGGGAGTCCCCCACACCCGCTCGCACCCTGTCCCCCCAAAACAGTACTTCTGTCTTGTCAGGATTCAACCTCAAGGTTTTACCTTGAGAGGGAATCTAAAAATGCTTTAATAAGTAAATTAAATGAAGGGAACCCTCAAATTCCCTAGGCCTAGAACACAAGTTAAGAACCATTGATCCAGACGATAGATAAATCAGGCTAGCACTGCGCACAGTGCTGTTGCCAAAGATGGCGCAGAATATCGGCTTTACTTTAGTGTGGTTTCCTCGTTTAAATTCCTAGCTCTCTGCAGGCCCTGGGGGTGGGACCAGTAGAAGACCTCACGGTACGGCTGTACCGCTTACCTGACTGCCCTTTGGCCTGGTTGCTGCTGCATACTGGGGTGGAAAGTTGAGAGGCTGGCATGATGCAAATACACCAGCTGACCCAATCTGGTGGTCTCTCAAGGAACAGAGAACCCTCGTCTTATATCAGGGAATGGGGAGGGACTTATGCGGCAAGGTAAACAGGGCCCAAACCGTAGAACAACACAGGAACAAAACCACTGGGGACAACAAAACCAGCTCTTCTGCCAACATGCTGATTTATACTTCTCCCTTTCCCAAGACTGTGTGATGCCATTTGTTTATTTAACATTCACCAACCACACCTTGAGCCAAAAGGTTTTAGGAGGTAGCATCAAACTTGCACATCTGCCTGGAAATAACATTTTTTCCAGTTTAAATTTAGCCAGCAAATCGAAAGCGAGACCATGTTTTTGCAGCTAAATAGCAAGTGGCAGCCTTGAGGATCTTCAAGGTGATGGTGTTGCCTTTGGGGAACTGATAATGCTTTAAAGACTAGTGTTGCCTGTTGGGACGTTTACTAGTTCCCCCACGACTCAAAAAGCTATCCTGAGTTTCCCATACTCTCTTCTCACGGGAAAACATTTCCTGTAAAAGGATGCTTCTGCCTACTGCTCAGAAAAGTGGGGAGTACAAAACAATATTCTAAATTTAAAGTGGGATGGGTTTAGTAAATTAATGCGCTAATAGGTTATTTAGGAATAAGTGACATTTAGCGACAAAGGGAATCAGTACGACCTTGATTGCAAAGGGCCGGCCGTTCAGTATAGATGTAACTTACTGGGTGATTTTGATAGATGTATATTTGCTGATATTGCCTGTAATGGTAGGGCAATTTTTAAATTTGATTTTCATAATACACGGAGCCGCCTATTATGTTTGAGAATGTTTGGTCATGTTTGACCATTTGTGATTTAATTATTGGATTCTGGAATGGCCAATTGGCTGGGCAATAAACTTGAAAATAGTACAATGAAGCTCGCGCTGGCAAATCGCAGAGCACAAAACAATGAGCTGTTTGGGCTAAATATAAGGGCTGAACCATCCATTACATGCAAACACGCATAACAGAAACCCAATAGCTGTTTCTTTCATTTGTTTCTTAAAAAGAGAAGCTTTGGATGTGGGACCTTTGAAATGGCCTGCCGTTTCTTAGCTCCAAATTGCTACCTCCCCAAATCGCTTTTCTCCTTAAAATAAATGGTCAGTGAGGTTTTAGTTGAGACAGGTTTGTGTACAACAGGCAGTCAGACCTCCTGGGGAATTTGTGGAGTTCGGAGCTCAATCGCAGCAGAATTGAGAGTCTCATCTACAATATTACACCCCTGGCCCAGACATACACACGTCTATAGGTCCTGCCCGTTAAGTATCCTTCTTTGATTAGTTGCCCTTCCCGATAATGAAATCCGATACGCAGTTACACATAATGAAATCCTTTTAATCTCTGATTCCAGCAGAGTAAGTCAAACACTGGTGTTAAGTATCCAAGATGGTACAATCAATCCTGATCAAGCCCTCATATTCCTGGATCTCTTTATGCTTAGAACGAGTCAATTCAGGTCTCTTTCAGTGCACAATTGCATGATTCGTCTTGCTTTGTTGCTATCTCTTTCCAGCAACAGGTTCTTTGGAGTCTTTTGCGGGGGGGGGGAATGTTTCAAATCAAGCATGTAAATACGTTTTATTCCTTGATGCTTGTTCATGCAGCATCATTAATCCTCAGCATGAAATCAATAGGCTTAAAATGCTTAATCACATCAAAATGCAACGTACAAATCCACACCGATGACTTTTTGTGTAGTAGGGATGGAGATAAACAGCATTTCTAGGAAGCCTGTCTTCTCATCAGAAAAAAATAAATACCCAAGGCTATATGAAGAATGTAAATAGATTCTCTTTCTCACATTCATTCTGTAGCATTATCTGTTAAGGCCGGCTCCAGAGACACAACACAACCCTTAAAAAATGGCTTTTTTCTGTGGGTGTATTTGTGTAGAATGTTGCTTTGGCTCTACCATCACAGAACTGACACTCTTTCATCTAGGGATGCCCAACATCTGTAGTCTTGGGGAACACTGCACTTTCTGGACAATAATTCAAGATGAGGGGGTTGAGAGGTATATTTTGTGGGTCTGCAATACTTACAAGCACAAACTTATGCATGCAGTTAGTCAGATGTGAGCGCCATGTCATCCAATAGCATTTACTCTCAGGCAAGCGTAAAGGATTGCTTTTGACTGATTTTTACATATAGAATTACTTTCCACGGTTTGCAATGTTTTTACGTATGGAACTGTTTTCAGTAGTTTTTAATCGTTGATGTTTCTGTTACGAAAAGGCTCTGAGATATCTTATGGGAAGTGATTCATAAAGGGAATCGAATAAATAAATAAATACACACACACACACACACACACTATTGATTAATTGGTTAGATTCATTTTCAAAAAGCATGTCAATACAGTCAGACTGAATGTTAAGCACAATGTCCATGAAATTAAAAGCATGGATGAACATGAATGAGTGGATGCAGGGAGGGGGAAGGAAACTCAGCCAGATGGGTGGGTTAGAAATAATAAAATAATAATACCGGTAATAATAATAATAATAATAATAATAATAATTTAACAAGGGTGTTGAAAAGGGTAAGCATTATCAGTGAAAACAAAAGCAGAATGTGTGTGTGTGTGTGTGTGTGTGTGTGTATGAGAGAAAACGTAAGTAATTTCACCTTAGACTTAGAAAATAGTATTTAACAAGATCATTCAAGCCAAGCAATGCATCCAACCCACAACCATTTCCCTTTACATGAAACCCCAAAGGCTGCTCCACAGCTGCCAGTCAGAGAGTAAGCCAAGCTGTGATCCAAGAAGGCAACAACAGGCCCTCATGTCAACGTGCAAAAGCTACATTCTAGAATTTGGCACCTGGATTTTCCAGCTGCCAAGCACAACCCATCTGGCAAAAGGGAGCTTGCTGTGTGGCCAAAGGAAAATCAGAAAGAAAAGGAGGCTGCAAGAGCCAAGTGAACGCCAGGCAGAGAGCAGAAAGGGCGAAGGAGCAATATGAACCTGGTGACATTTATAAAGCATTGATTGGGGATTCATTATCATACATTTTTTTAAAAATCAACCCTAGTGTGGGTCTCTGCAGATAGGAGCAACCTTGCTTCTCAAAAGCTAGAGGTCACTTGGGGAAAACAGTGGTAGGAAATAGGTCTGTTGATTCATTCAGAAACATGTAGGAAACTCTCTAAGCTATGCACAGAATGTAATTATACATAAACCCAGAAAAAAACTTAAAAAAACAAGTATACATAAAAACACAGATAAAATCAGCAAAACTTTCCCCAAACAAATATGCATAACTAAATTTTGCGTCTGGTTAAGGTTGCTGAAATAAAAAGTATTGAGCACGTGTCTCAAACAATATCACAGGGACACCTGCCTAAGCCCTTCATCCCAGATTGCTGCTCTTTACTTTATTCCATAAATCAATATTTGCCATTCTTATGGAGGATAGTGATCTACTACACTTGGAAACGATAGTTGTGGTTAGGGCAAAATCCGCCCATCGCCCCTGACACTGGGAGACCCGGTCAGTCTTTACTGACAGGCATGTGTGCAATGTATGGGTACACACTGCGGTCCCTGAGGGTCCTTGCAATGTAATTCCTGCTCATGAAACCCTCCTCCATAATGACAAACATTAGTAATAAATCAGTAGTCCACATCTAACCATGCAACTCTGCAAATCACCTACTTCGCTGCCCTACTTGGTGAACTGTTCCCTCTCCTTTAAAAAATAATAATTCTCTAACATATTCATTTAGCTTCGTCTACCGGTAATATTGCTCTGAAGGGGACCCAGGTGGCGCTGTGGGTTAAACCACTGAGCCTAGGGCTTGCTGATCAGAAGGTCGGCGGTTCGAATCCCCGCGACGGGGTGAGCTCCCGTTGCTCGGTCCCAGCTCCTGCCCACCTAGCAGTTCGAAAGCACGGCAAAGTGCAAGTAGATAAATAGGAACCGCTCCGGCGGGAAGGTAAACAGTGTTTCCGTGTGCTGCTCTGGTTCGCCAGAAGTGGCTTTGTCATGCTGGCCACATGACCCAGAAGCTGTACGCCAGCTCTTGGCCAATAAAGCGAGATGAGCGCCGCAACCCCAGAGTCGGACATGACTGGACCTAATGGTCAGGGGTCCCTTTACCTTTAATATTGCTCTGAAAGGGCATCAAAGCTGCATGGTCAAGAAGAAAGGAGAAACTATATTTCAGAAGTCATAGGAGCATGTAAAGAACATGTTCCAGGTACATCTGTAGCAGTCCTAACCTTCCTGCTGTTCATTCTCCACTAAAGATGGCTACTGCACATGAGACATGGCATCAGAAAGACATGCTACATCTATGAGCATAATTCTAGTTTTAGATATATTAAGATTTTGCGAGTCCGACCTCAAAAACGATGAAGCAGAAGACGTTAAGAAAGAATAGGGCAGACCAGCGATTTAAGGATAGCAAAACAAAACTGTACTTTCAGCGCACTGAAAGTAACGGATTCTCCAAGATGACTCATACGGAACTGGGTAGGGTCAACGACTTATCTATCAAGACCCACTGAAAACTCTCTGACAGGAGCACAGCACCATTGAACACATCTGCCGGTTTTCACGTGATCCATCCACATCAAAGCACCTGATATATTAGGTATTAGCAGAGCACCCATTACTGGGCCACTACATCCAAGCAAAACAACACAAAATGTCCTTTCACTTTCTCAAGAGGTAGTGCCCCGAGCAGCATGGACCTTGCAACTAGCTCTTAGCGAAGCCAAATATTTGCTTATTCTCTGCTGAAAGCATGTACGTGTCAGTCTGCAGAGAAGAGCTGATGGATGGACTCTTCACCTTGTCTTCTGCCTGCTACTTTCTTCCTGCACATCTTTCGGCTGCTTTTCTCTACTCAACATGGTGAACACACACATGGCAACAGAATGGGGGAGGGAGGGTTGTAAGGGGGGAGGAGTTCCACCAGGCAGAAGAGTTAAACACTTGCTGTTTTTCTTCTACAAATCCCTTCTTTGCATATGTGGCTTTGACGTTCTGCCACTGCAGCTTGGGTGTCAAAGAGAAAACACAAATTCTCTCCCCAAGCGGGGAAAAGATGGATGAATGCATGTATGTGTACACATGAGAGAACTATTGTATTTTTCGCTCTATAAGGTGCACCTGACCATAGGACGCACCTAGTTTTTAGAGGGGAAAAGCCCCATTTTTTTGAGGGTCAGCTCAAATTTCTGCAGCTTCTTTTGCAAAGGAGAAAAGCCCCATTTTTTGAGGATCACCATTCAAAGTTGTTGAGCTTACTTTGCAAAGGGAAAAAACCCTGTTTTATGGGGTTTAACTCACAGTTCTGCAGCTTCAGGAAGCCATTTCTACAGTTTCCAGACAGATAATCTAATCAGCCAGTCACGTGTCGATGGGGAAACAGCCTCCCTCTGCAAGGGGGTGGGGCTGGAATCTCTTTTGCTGAGCAGCTGCTCAGGGGGCTTCCTTTCAACACCCCCTTCTCTTTTTTTTTTTTTAAAAAAGCACGATCTGCTTTTGCCCCTGGGCAGTTCAGCTCCGGCGACTACACATTCGCTCCATAAGACGCACAGACACTTCCCCATACTTTTTAGGAGGAAAAAAGTGCATCTTATGGAACGAAAAATACGGTATATAGATTTAGATAGATAAGATACGATTTGTGTGTGTGTGTGTGGATGAGAGAGAGACTAGAACTTCTAAGCATGCTTCAATAATACCTCCTTGTGGCCAGTTATGAAAGACTAACATGGATGGTGAACCAACAAAATTTCACTGTCTCAATTCTCACGTTTCTACTTTCATATGGGCTGGGAGTTTATACGTACAGCTGTTCCTCTTTGACCTGGATTTAAACTGAACTTTCATTGGACCTTAACCTGACAGTCAATATTGCAGTCAGCACATTGTCATTTAAAGCATCAAAAGGCAAGAAAAACGTCAACAGTTACAGGCATCTGCAGCCACCTGAAGTTATGTCGCTGCTTGCAACACTCCAAACTACTGAAGTATGAAAGCACCAAACACCAAAACTGACACTTGGCTTCAGTGTATGCCAGGAGGCACCTGCAATTGTTTGTATGCTGTCCGCATGTGTGGTCAGGTTCTATTGCAATCTCTGCAGCTGTTGAAGTTGCAAGGTTGGCTTCCTAAGGACCATGCAAGTCCTTGCACCCCAGTGGCTACAAATGGATTAAACAGGCTTAAGTAGAAGAGCAATTCTACAAGGTCAAAGCACGATGCCAGCCAGGCTGAAATAATTCACCTATGTCAGGCATAGGCAAACTCGGCCCTCCAGATGTTTTGGGACTACAACTCCCATGATCCCTAGCTCACAGGACCAGTGGTCAGGGATGATGGGAGTTGTAGTCCCAAAACATCTGGAGGGCCAAGTTTGCCTATGCCTGACCTATGTGGTATTCTACACCAGTGTTCCCCAACCTTGGGCCTCCAGCTGTTTTCGGACTACAATTCCCATCATCCCTGACCACTGGTCTTGCTAGCGAGGGATGATGGGAGTTGTAGTCCAAAAACAGCTGGAGGCCCAAGGTTGGGGAACACTGTTCTACACAGCAGGCTTCACTTTTAAAACTGAGCCACTGCTTGTGTAACATTAGGCGCTGGTCTGGCTTTCTAGCACGTTATGTATAGCATCTAGGGTCCAGATTCAGCAATCAACACTGCAGCACCTTTGGGTCTTTCTGATCTCCTGGGAAGTCAAGCACATATGATGACATCAGTTTCAATGAAAACAGAGTAAAGGTTAAGGGGCACAGATTCACAGGGGACAACATCTGGCTAAGGCCCATGCTTCATACTTTGTGCCAGGGACATTGCTGCCACCACAGGAAAGGGCCAAAGTTCAGTGGCAGAGCACACATGATCAATCTCTGGCATCCCCAGGCAGGACTGAGAAAGCCTCATCTCTGAAACCCTGAAGAACTGCTTCCAGTCAATGGAGACCAGGAGTGGGGAACCTGTGTCGCTCCAGAGGTTGTTGGAAGTCCAACTCCCATTATCCTTGACCACTGGCCATGTTGGCAATGGTTGATGGGACCTGGAGTCCAACCGCATCTGGAGGTCGACAAGCAAGTCATCCATTGTGTAGACCAGGGGTTGTCAACCTGGTGCCTACCACCCACTAGTGGGTGTTTCAGGATTCTAGGTGGGCGGTAGAGGGTTCTACGGCACAAGCTGAATCCTCCTTCCATCGAGCACTGGCGGGCGGTAAAGAAATTTTACCATCACAAAAGTTGCATTAGTGGGCGGTAGGTAAAAAAGGTTAACTACCCCTGGTGTACAGACTGATGGAGCAAGGGTCTGGCAGACAGCTTCCTTTGTTCCAAGAAGACAAACTCTGTGGGTGCTATTCTGGATAGGGATCCATTCATGTGAAGCAGCTCCTATGTGGTTTATACTGTTTCCAACCATCCCAACAAAGTCATCCCAAAACAAAGGCTTTTGCTGTTATGATGGAAACCAGCCCAATCCCTGCTGGAGATGCTTCACACAACTGCCTTCCCATGCGGACAGAAACACATAGTATTTGCTTTCTCAATGGAAATCACGTACAATGTGCGAAGCAGCCCTCTGGTGGGCAGATGAAGTGCAAATGGAAGAATTAAAAGTGTTGTGTAAAGGTAAAGGGACCCCTGACCATTAGGTCCAGTCGTGACCGACTCTGGGGTTGCGGCGCTCATCTTGCTTTACTGGCCGAGGGAGCCGGCGTACAGCTTCCGGGTCATGTGGCCAGCGTGACTAAGCCGCTTCTGGCGAACCAGAGCAGCGCACGGAAACGCCGTTTACCTTCCCACTGCAGCAGTACCTATTTATCTACTTGCACCTTGACGTGCTTTTGAACTGCTAGGTTGGCAGAAGCAGGGACAGAGCAACGGGAACTCACCCCATTGCGGGGATTCGAACCGCTGACCTTCTGATCAGCAAGCCCTAGACTCTGTGGTTTAACCCACAGCGCCACCCGCATCCCATAAGTGTTGTGTACCTGGTGATAAAAATACTGAATGTGAGCTGACTGGCAAGCAAGGCTTCCTTCTCCAATCTACTTGTGTTCAATGTCCACAGATGCAGAGTTTGGCCACCTAACTGGATGGCAGCAATTTTGACACATCAGGCCTGCAGAACATGCTACCCTCCAAGATGAATGTAGCCCACCAGGTGCTTAATAGCCCTCCCACCTGTTTTTCTGCAGATTCAGGAAGGCTGTAAGAATTGGATTATTTACCATGCCCCGGAGGGCTGCTTTTGACTAGGTGAACCCCAAGCTGTGCAGGCTGGTGCTACATATTGTTCATCTAAAGCAGGGCTAGGCAAAATGGCGGCCCTCAAACGTTGTTGGATGCTCTCACCATACCTGATCAGTGGCCAGGCTGGCTGGGGTTGATGGGAATTGTAGTCCAACAATATCGGGAGGATATAATGTTGGATCCCTTAGAGATTTTTGGATACCAGTGACCCCCACACCCGCTTTCTAGAGCAAAATACGGAAGTGCTGACTTTGCACCTTCCCTCCAGAAATCCTTTGTTTTATTTTACAGTGGTCAGCCACGTGACAAGAGGGAAATAAGACAGAAGCAAACTGCTTCCCAGAAATTTCAAGCACACAATATCAACATTATATAATGCACAATAAAATACTTCATACCTGGAGTTGAAAAAACGAAAAGTGTTAACAGCTGACCTGGCACAGCCCCACATGCTCTCTCTGGAAATTGAACACAGACAATTAGCAATTTTAAGATACCCCAAAGAACGTCAGAGGGGAGTAGACAACAGGGAGGGAAACGTACAGGGGGAAAACCACCACAGCCCCAACAACAAGCACAGACAGCCTACACCTAAGATTTTGTATTCTTCCACCTGAAATTCACCCGGAGCAGCAATGAAACAGTGATGGATTTAATCTTACAGGACAGAGTCCATCACTGGGTAATTTAAAGTGTTTTAAAAATTGATAGCTATGACTTCTTTTTCAATGGAAACATCTGACATTTATTTCAACTACATTTGCTGTTAGGATTTGGGTTTGTCGTCAGCCAAGTCCTACTTAGAGTAGACCCACTCCATTTTAATCTGCTAGGAGCAGGACTACACTTAGAACCAGATAACCAAAATTAGGAATATAAGGGCGCAATTCCTGCAAGGTCAGGAATTTCTCTCTTAGTGTTCCACTGTGCTCCAGCTATTGCAGAGTATGGAAGGTTGTCCTGCTTCCATTTACATTCCAGCCCAAAGCTCCTGTGAGGAATTCACTTGAGCTTGAAGCTCAAGGTAAATTATGAGCTGGGATGGGGTGAAAAACAGGAAGCATGCCAGCTTCCCATTCTGGGTAGTGGCCAGCATCCTACTCTGCATGCTTGCCAAGGAGGTATTCTGGGGAGGGACTGTGACCTAGTTTAAAAAAATTATTTCTCAGGTTGGCAGAGTTTATGCAGAAATTCACAAATTCAGAATTTCAGCAGCTCTGAGGGAAAAGGCAGAAATAATGAAGCATAATGACAAGCACTTTATGAATAATAATAAAACGATATCGGCACTGAAGTGAAATACCGGACCATGTTTGACACACCGATGAAAATGCTAGGAGTAAAGCATTTTAGTTTAGAATTTAAACGTAGCGATTTCACAGAAAACAGTACTCTAAGGCGTGCAAGTTTCAACAATAAGTATTTCAGAGCCAGGCTCCTGCATTAACTAAGTAATCTTCCGTCTTAATTTGCAATGTATGAAACGTCCATTCCAACTCTATGGTTCTATGGTACCTATGATTCTGGAAGAATTCTGATCATCTGCATTATTAGCTAGGAAATGGGATTCATTCAATTGCAAAAATGAACAGTTATACCATATAAAACAGCAGCAGCAGCAGTAGCAGCAAGAACAACAACAACAACAATAACTTGCAACTGGTCTGCAAAACCTCATGCCTATCTGCTTGGAATATTCCATGGTATTTTTCTGAAGGAGGCATGCATTAAGCCACTGGAAACTACATGGGAGATTTTGGAGATATTATAGAAATAGGGCAGCATAGGGGTAGGCTTGCCATACATCAGGAAAATGTCCTGGTTTTCGGGTGCAAAAATGGCGTCAGGGAAAACCCGAATGTATGGCAATGCGATGAAAAAAGCAGCGGAAACAGCTCCAAAAGCTTAAAATCAACTTTGTGGGTGTCAGTAATTTTACATTTTGAAATATGGCAACCCTACATGGAGGCTATTATGCTGCATGAATTCTAATGTACTGAACAATGAAAAACACAAAAGGTGGTATGGATTAAGAACTGCAACCTGATTAAAACTTGCTTGGGAGTATGTCCCAAGTATGGGCGATATACCGTATTTTTTGCTCCATAAGACACACTTTGTTCCTCCTAAAAAGTAAGGGGAAATGTCTGTGCGTCCTGGAGCTGAACTGCCCAGGGGCAAAAGCAGATCGTGCTTTTTTTAAAAAAAAGAGAGAGAGAGAAGGGGGTGTTGAAAGGAAGCCCGCTGAGCAGCTGCTCAGCAAACGATCGGGGAGAGAGATAAGGGAGAGAGATTTCAGCCCCGCCCCCTTGCAGAGGGAGGCTGTTTTCCCAGCGACATGTGACTGGCTGATTAGATTATCTGTCTGGAAACTGTAGAAATGGCTCCCTTTACTGAAGCTGCAGAACTGTGAGTTAAACCCCATAAAACAGGGTTTTTTCCCTTTGCAAAGTAAGCTCAACAACTTTGAGCTGATCCTCAAAAAATGGGGCTTTTCTCCTTTGCAAAAGAAGCTGCAGAAATTTGAGCTGATCCTCAAAAAAATGGGGCTTTCCCCCTCTAAAAACTAGGTGCGTCCTATGGTCAGGTGTGCCTTATAGAGCGAAAAATACGGTACTTCTAAACTAGTGCTTTCCAAATTTCTGAGAGCTTAGGTGCACACATTTTTATTTAAAGTTGGAGGCACCCGAGTATATCTCCCTCCCAAGTTCAGTTTTAGAAGGTAAAAGAGTAAGTAGGCACACCTTCTGATTTGAAAGTGGGAAGCTCACATTAGTGACATCTGAGGCCTGGTTTGGACAGATGTCTAAACTTGTACTCTCCACCCAAAATCCTCTCCAACAGCTGTTAGAAACTGGAAGCTTTCGCTATCTCCTTTCTGAAATAACTACAGTTTTGTGTGACCACTGAACACGAAACTGTGGTAATTCTAAATTGCAGTAAGTCAAAACCGAAGTGAACATTTCTGATTTCATCCTCACGGCTGTTCTGAAGGAGGGGAGGGAGAAGCAACAGTAAATCGTGGAATAGCATTATATCCGAATGCAACCACTCAGAAAAACAAGAGGCAGGCTTCTCTGATAGCAGGTAATATGTAGCTGTATGAGGGCATGATCCACTCATATCTAATGCACCAATGCTCCAGAATTAACTAACCCCAAAGGAGGCTGACAGGAAGGTGGGACACTGAGAGGTATGAATCATATACAGTTGTAACTGGTAGTTTTACCCATGAAGATTGGTGTTCTGATTTAATAATATTTTATTAAATTTTAAAATATAAACAGACAAACACCCACAACCATCGACAGACAAAACATACACAAACAAAAATATTTTCTTTTTCCATCACATTTCCCATTCATATTTTAGGGGGACTTCCCCCGACCTCGTCCTCCTGGTTTTCCATACAACTCTCACTAGACAGTTTCATCTTCATTATCAAGCCTTATCTATTATCTTAAGTATCATTATTATTCCATCTTATCCCTTTTTCTTATTATAATTAAAAATGTCTAAAACTAAGACTTCCGGGAACCCCTAGATATTCCTTCCGAATTTCTATTTTAAACCTAATAACTTCAAACATTTACTTAATTCTTTTTTAAAATTTCCACCTATAGCTCCCCCTCCCCCTCCCAGTCTCACAATTCCGCTGACAGTTTTACAAAATCATATTCCCCAACCCCTCCTCCTTCCAACAGCATCCCAGCGAGTTCCTTAAAAACCCTTCTTTAAAATCATTCTCATTTTTTACACCATACGTTAGAGATTTATAACCTGAATCCTCATTATCCCCAGTCCAGTCCAAATCCATATTAACGTATTTAGAGAGAAATATTCACTTTTTCAACCCACACCAGTCCTGGAAGTTCCCCAGACCCCTAAGTCACCCAATAGAGTCTGCTGTCTTTCTCTCTTCTTTTGGACCAATCTATCCTCTTTGTCAGCGACCTCCTTTAGGCAAGATTCTTTTAAGTCAGTTGGCAAGCAGCTCCTTTTTTTATTTTTTGCTCCTTCCTTTGGAAAAAAATCTATGGCAGGTTTCAGCTCCTTCAATTTTCTTAACAAATCAATGTCCGCTTCATTCTCCAAACTTGCAGCTGTGCAGTCCTCCCTTGTGTTATTAGCATCTTTTTAATTGTCCCTCTCATTTGATAGTTCCATTTCTTCATTTCCAAAAGATTGGTGTTCTGGGCAAAGAGGACTTTCTATTACTTAATGCTTTTCGGTATTATTACATGGCTATGTTCTAGCTAATGTGAGATACTGTATATGCAGAATGTGGGGTGCAAAATAACTTCCCCCATTATCTTCACGGGACAGGGCAATGACTAGGGGTAGGACTAGAGATGGGCATTCATTCAAAACAAATGAAAAATCAAACTCAACGGGAAGTCTTCACTTCAAATTTCATTTGTTACGGAAGGAACGCAATCACTAACTAACGGGATACAAATGGGATTTGTTTTCATTGCACTATTAAACACAATTGAATACCCAGGCACAATACAACTGGGAAAATAAAATGGCAGGAGGAGGAGGCCCCTGAAATCAGCTCTGTCGCTGTCGCCACAAATGGCAACGGCAGCAGCAAAAGGAAAGAATGCCTTCTCCATAAAAGCAAGGGGGAAAGGGTGTGATGGCCTGGGATTCAGACTCAGACGCTGAACCTGAGGGATCCCAGCCTGCACAGGATTCCCCGCCTCCAGAACCAGCAGAGCCGGGGCTAGGGCCTGAGTCTGAAGGGGCCTCACCTGTGCTGGATCCTCAGGTGCAGGCATCGGCTGAGTCTGCTCTGGCTCCTGATGGGATGGAGGACCCATTGCCTGCAGGTGCTCCACTCCCAGCCCTGTCAGGGGAAGCTGAGGTTGCCTCTGGGTCCGGTAACCCTCCAGCCTCTGAGCTGCAGAGGCTCAGGGCAGAGAGGCGAAGGGAACTGAGTTCCTGCAGGAGGAGTGCTCGCCTCCAAGCCAGGAGAGGCGAGTCACCAGAGGATCAGGGCCGCCCTATGCCTCGGGGCAGATAAAAGCCGGCCAGCCCCAGCCCCAAGTTGCAGGAGCAACATTGTTGGTGACCAGTTCCTGCTTGAAACCTGTCCTGCATTCCTGCCTGAGCTCCTGACCCGCCCTGGTTCCCTGCTTGCCTACCTGTTCCTGTCTTTGCCTGACTCCCTGCCCTGCACCCAGCTTCAGTTACCACGGACTGCCTTTACGTTGCACCTCTGACCACGGACCGGACTTGGACCTCGCCTTTCGGGTAACCCACGGGACCAGCACAAAGGGTCACGTAATTAATGTAAGCAACAGAAATGGGAAAGAACCATTCAATTTAATGTGATTAAGATCACCCCACCTTCCATCCAAGGTGCTCAAGGTGGCCATGGCAGACACTCATTTTTATTTTTATTTTAATCCTTACAAAGGTAGGTTAGGCTGAGAGGCAGTGACTGGCTCTCCCAAGTGACCATCATGGCTGCCTGGAGATTTGAACCTGGCCTCCAATGGTCCCAGTCTAATGCTCTAACCACTACAACATCCTGGCTCAACAATGAAATGGACGGGGTCCTCAAGAGTTTTAAACAAACACAACTTATATAAAGTTATTTATAGGCCAACCTTTGGGCACAGTCCACCCAAGACCGCTTACATCTCGTATAAACCACATTAACATTCAAAAAAATGACATTTCAAAAGCAGCCTTACAAGCAAGTATTTAAAAACATGGGCTGGTTAAAATAAACAAAGGAGCAAAATAGAAATTCTATCCAGTCAATAATAGGCTATTAAAGTAACAGCTTTCAAACAAGTGGGCTTTCAAACCCTGCTTACAATCTGGAGAGTTCATAATCTGGTGGGAAACATAGAAAGGACCCTGTCTCTTGTGCCTGTCAACTGAACTGACCTTACTGGCAAGCTTATAAGCAGTTCCTCTGAGGCAGATTTTAAGGCCTGGGCAGGTTCATATGGGTATTTATCCCAAACAAATAAGAGCTTTAAAGATCAAAACCAGCACTCTTAATTGAGCCCAGAAACACGACTGAGCCCAGTACACAATTGGTGTTACGTGCTCTGATCTCCAAGCACCCATCAACTTCTGAACTGTTTTCAAAGGTAGCCTCACGTTCAGCACATTACAGCAGTCTCATAGAACTGTTGGGTTGGAAGGGATCACGGGGGTCATCTAGCCCAACCCCCTGCAATGCAAGAATCTTTCAACCAATGTGGGGCTCGAACCCATGACTCTGGAATTAAGAGTCTCATGCTCCACCGACTGAGCTATCCTGCCTGAGAATATTCATCGGAAGCATTTATGCAGTTTCTTTTCAGGGAAGTGCCTGAACTCAATTGCTGCATTATTGCTCAGTCAATTGATTGATTGATTGATTGATTGATTATTGCTCAATCTTAGTGGTTGTTGGGTGATGAATAGCTCTCTTCTCTTTTTTAAACTGTCATTGCTGAAATCCAAAAGGGGATTTTTGTTTTTAAGTATTCTGTAGGAAACTCATCCTTTAAGGAGTCTGGTTGGGAGACTCCTAAGGAACTATATCTAAGCTTTCCTGAACTCTGGTCTGAACTGTTTGGAAGAAGAGTGAGGTGTAGATATTTTAAAAAATCAAAAGGCACAGATACATAAAGCCAAAGTAAGCAAACTACACATGATTCCAAGCAACTGCAAGCACATTTCAGTCCTACTGATTTCAACAAGAGCGTGAAGCATGTGCTTAATTCTCCCATTGAAATTAATACAATGCAAAAGTGGTTCAGTGGTATCCATTTCTGTTTACTAAAAGATGAAAACAACCGTACAAGCTAATATATCTTATACTAGTTGAAGTTAGCCCGTTCAATAACGGGCGCTAGAGGAGGAGGAGGCAGAACAGCGGCGCTGGGGGGTGGAGAGGGGCTCCCTCCCCCTTCTTCGTTTTCCCCGGGGGCGGCTGTAGCGGCGGCGAGGATGGGGCGGCCCTCTGCATCCGTGCGAGGCAGCGGCGCTGGCGCAACTGACAACGCGCGTGCGCCGCCGCTGCCTCGCGGACACGCCCCCTCTCCGCCCGCTCCAATCCCTGCGTCCATGTGGGACATGGACATGCGCAGTAGCGCAATTCTGTGACACACGGAACGGACGCAGGGACACAGCAACTTTATTATATAGGATATGGGAGAGAGAAATGAAAAGACGCAAAGTATCCAGATAACCAATAATCTAACACTGAAGAGCACTGCAAACAAGCTCATAATAATCTAGGTAAGCTGTGAAAAACTGTTCCAGAAATTGAGAAAAGGCTGCCATGTCATTTCAAAACTACTGGTGAAATGCTGTCCATTTTGTGTCTTTGTTAGATTTGTTAATTTAACCTAGTATTTGAATTATTGGGGATGGGGAGCCCTTGATTTGCCCCTCCTGACCTCCCCCCATCCAAAGGAAAGCTTTCTAAAAACACTAGCTAAAGGAGCTATTCTTCTAGCCCTATTGGAATTCAAGCACTGATTTTGCCTTCTCTGTTACATTCAATTTTCAGTCCCTTAAACACCCAACAAAAGAATCAGTTTTGTTAGAACAGCCCTGCCAGTTTGATTCTTATCTCTTCCTTATCCCTTCAGCTCTCCTTAATAAGTTATAGATCTTTACTGTTGTCCCTTGAATCCACCAATTTCGGGGCTCATACTGATACATACAAGTTTGCTTTTAACCTGGAATCATTCTGTGGGGAGAAGATTTATTCTTTTTCCAGTTTGGGGATGGGGTAATCAGACTGATCTGTTAAGTCCATGGTCCAAGATCGAAAAATTGTTTTTTAAAAATGTGAACTGCTGCTCTTCCTCCCTATATTTTACTGGAGTTTGGGGCAGTACATCACCCTCCGTTATTAATATTCTGGCTTCTTAGATATTCCCCGTCACTGTTTGGGCTTGAGTCATTTTGTTTTCTTAGCTAGCCTGGAACATGTTTAGAATTTAGAAGTAAATATATATTTCTAGGAAGGTTTGCTGCAAGACAGTGAATGGGATAGGGGAATTTTCAGGGGAGGACAGGAATCTGTACTTAGCTCATTCTGCCCTTGTCGCACACACACAGAAACACACAAAGAATCCCACCCACAAATCTGGTTTTCGTTGGACCTCAGCTGGGGACCAAAAAAGAGCTGGGGTGGTATTTGAGGGGATTGATAAGCAGGCAGGAGAATTCCACCAGTGTGGTGTAGTGGTTAAGAGCAGTGGACTCGTAATCTGGTGAACCGGGTTCGCGTCTCCGCTCCTCCACATGCAGCTGCTGAGTGACCTTGGGCTAGTCACACTTCTCTGAAGTCTCACAGCCCCACTCACCTCACAGAGCGTTTGTTGTGGGGGAGGAAGGGAAAGGAGATTGTTAGCCACTTTGAGACTCCTTCAGGTAGTGATAAAGCGGGATATCAAATCCAAACTCTTCTTCTTCTTCTTCACCCACAATTGTCTCTTACAAATCTCTAACCCCGACTGTTAGTGTTATGTAACACTGGATTAAGAACCTGGCCTTGTAGGGTATGTCATTTTAGGGGATTTTTTTTTTTTAAATTTATTCAGCGAGGGGTCTTAAAAACATGTTTTTGTGTGTGAGGAATTCAATTCTGCTATTATTTTTGTGTTTGGACAACACTGGTCTTGGTAAGAAGCACATAAGCTGCCTTTAGAAAACCAAAGAATTTTAATTTCACCTTCTGAAAAGGTCAGGTAATACTAAGTAATATTAATAATGGATAATAGAAATGATATAAATATACAACTGCAAGCACTTGGCAATCATTTTAAACGATTTCTATGCAATTTTACACACATTTTACGTACCAAGCAAAATCAAATTATGTCAATTTAACCAAAATATCTTTTGAATTCCCAAGTCATGTTACAACCTTTTAGCACCCGTCATTTGTGGATTATGGAAGTTGAAAAATTCAACTGGCATTGATCTTTTACTATTTAGTTTTCCTGGAGGTATGTAAGTGCATTCGGGGTGAAGTGTTTATTGTTGCCACTCATATTGCATACATATTTTGGAAGAAAACCAATTTTAAATAAATACATACATAAAGCAGGGCAGCTTCATAGGAATTTTCAGTTTCCTAAGAGATGCACTAGCAGACAAAGGCTAAAGGCCATTATGAGCAGATACGATTGCGCCATCATTTATTTGAAGAGACTACAGCAGAATGGCCCTAGACAGACACAGGTTGAACTTGCATGTTACATATGGCCAAACCACGGCTTAGCATGAATGTGCTGGCTCCTGAATAGGAGATTGCAGTACCTTTGCTCCTGCCCAGGCTTTTTTGATCATGACCTGCCTGACGTTATTGTGAAACCATCACTAAGCAAGTATCATATCTCGAATGGGAATGTTTTCAGTTCTGAGGTTCCTTTTCTAGCAAACAAGCAGACAGAGTAATAAAGCAAAATATCCCTCCATTCTTATCTGGAACTTTAATCTGGAAAGGGCAATGAACGCTGAAAAGTGAGCAAGTTTAAGGGGAGCCTATTTAATGTGGGAGAGGTCAGTGCGGTGCAAACAGGAACCAAACAGCAAGAGTACACAATCTCTGGTGCACTGGGGATATTTAAATCATGTGATGCTGTAAACAAGACAAAGTTCTTCACCAACCTCAGATATTGTGACAGAAAGCAACAAGTAACAGATATATGCAACATTCAACACAGTTGGCATTTCTGAAAGTCACAATATCACTGCAGAAGCTGGAGGAAGGAGGAAGGCCATCACAATCTACACA
Source organism: Darevskia mixta (assembly GCA_034641385.1). Classification (NCBI taxonomy): domain Eukaryota; kingdom Metazoa; phylum Chordata; class Lepidosauria; order Squamata; family Lacertidae; genus Darevskia; species Darevskia mixta. The sequence goes on along the minus strand of JAWWNH010000173.1, from coordinate 12,166,399 downwards.
AGCTATATGTGGTGTGCGTTATAGCTGTCAAGTGTCCAGGTTACAAAAGCACAAATTACTGGTGTCTCCTAGTTTTATTCAGCTGGTGTCTAACAACAGATCTGGTGGGAGTTTGAAATCTGTAAGTGGTGGCTGTCCTGGATTTGACTCAAGAGGACAATCGCCCTGGACCAGGAATCGTTGGCATCTGAACCCTCTGGCAACTGCAGAGATGGACTCCAAGATGGAGTCATACCCTAGTCCACCTTGTGTTGTTCTAAAGGCTCTCCTGACCCCCAAGGAGACACCTCTGCCACCAGATTCCAACAGCTGACCCACAGATTCCTCGGGGGATCAAGGAAGTCCTGAGGACAGGTCTCCCCACCTGAAAACGCCATTACCTTGAAAGACCCAACAGCTGTAAAAGAAGGCACCAGTCCTTTAACTGGCCAGGAGACAGCACTTAGGGCACAGGGCCTCTACCCAATGATTACCCTGCTATAAAAGTCACTTAGTTGTACCAGGACCTTGCTAGATAACTTGGATGTCCACAAACACCACCTATGGTCCTGAATTCACATTGTCATCTCCCTTGAAGGTGCTGATTTTTGCTGTGTCTTGCCCTGGTTTTCACCCCTACTCACAGCAGAACCAGGAGCTACTGACCTCCCCCCCCCTTGTTTGGGCCTCAAACAATCCCAGAAGAACATGTCCAGAACCACCTATCACCACTTTCTGGGATGCATCTGACATGCACATGCAGACATTCAAAAAACATCTCCTGAATCCTATACCGGATCAACCAGGTTCCCTGTCTAAAGGATAGCATTAAACAATCCCAGCTGACCCTGTTCCCATCTTTGCCACACTGGGTTGTGCTATGGGACACTTAAGTTACCCTGAGCAATATACATTCCTTTTCATGCCACTTTGGAGGCAATCTAAAAGGGGGGGGGGAACACCCTAAGGTCTCCTGCTGCAATCTATTGGCCTATTTGCAACATGGTTAAAAAACAACAACAAGAAAACCAAGAACGAAACACCAACAACCCACAGTTGCCATGGAAACAGAAGAAGAAGAAGCTGGGAGCCTGGATTGTTGGAGGAGGCATGTAACTTGCATATGTAAGTTCTCAAGGTTTGGAAAGACTTGTGGTTGAGATCTTGGAAAGCTGCTGCCAATTAAGAGTACACAATACTGAGCTAGACGGATTAATGGTGTAACTCCGCAGAAGACAGATTCAATATGTTGCATGTCAAAGAAGCACTGTACAACCTCAGCAGTCTCTCCAAAACAAAGGGCCTCAGGTAATGGAATGCATTATATACAAACAGGGTTCACAGTCGAGTGCCCAGCTCAATGCAGACCCCTGGGAGCTCAATAACCCCCTCGCCTTTTGCTGGTCTCCTGGAGCTGCAAAAAATAGGAGTGGGGGCTTCAATCCATGCTGGTGGACTGTGTTGGCTTGGTGGCATGGCCTGTATTTAGACAGTGGATTTGGATTCCTCTGAGGAGGTAAAAACAAACCCCACCCTAACAACATTCTGCCTCCTCCTCCAGCAATCGCACTCCTGAATTAAAATACAAAGGCCAAAGGCCTTCCAATAGATCTTGTGTTAAAAACAGCAGCATAAAGGCTGGTCTTGACCCTCATCTAATTCCAAATCATTATGAGACAAGAGGACCAATGGATACTAATGTCAAAGGAGTCCTTCACCTACCACCTTCAGCAAATCACATCACAGCTGCTGTAGTGCCTAACAATATCTTACTTTCTCAGCCGCGCTCTCTTTTGTGCTGAGAAAATATGAATGAAGTAAGGAGCACTTTCTGCACCAACCTCTGAGCTAGGGAAGAGAGACTTGTTACAGAGATGGAGCCTCTTCTGCCAGAATGAGGAGGCAGTCCATAGTGGACTGTATGGCACACTTCTCTGTTGATTTACATTCATTTACAGAGAATGTGAAAATAAAGGAGCGTTCCCCCCACTGTTTGTTTGCCAACACATTCGTCCTTGCACATACCATGTACCTTTTATGAAGAAAGTGATATTTTAATATGAGTATTCAGCTGAAACCTCACGCCATTTCCCAGGAAAATTGTCAACCAGATTGAAAAATGTTACCTTCTTTGGTCACTTTCCAGCCCGTCTTGGGAAGATGTAAGTTACTTTATTTAGCCTGCCATCACCTGCCTTGTTCTGAGTTGTGCATGTGCCCTTAGAGACATGCACGCCATTAAAACTGACTGCTTATGACTGTACATACTGACATCCAATAACATCATCACAGATGCACTGCCAAAATGTCACCCTGCTCATTACATAATCCCCGATTGGGTAAGATTACCCATGTGATTGGGACGCGGGTGGCGCTGTGGGTTAAACAGCAGAGCCTAGGGCTTGCCGATCAGAAGGTCGGCGGTTTGAATCCCCATGACGGGGTGAGCTCCCGTTGCTTGGTCCCTGCTCCTGCCAACCTAGCAGTTCGAAAGCACATCAAAGTGCAAGTAGATAAATAGGTACCACTCCGGCGGGAAGGTAAACGGCGTTTCTGTGCGCTGCTCTGGTTCGCCAGAAGCAGCTTAGTCATGCTGGCCACATGAAGCTGTACGCCGGCTCCCTCGGCCAATAATGCGAGATGAACGCTGCAACCTTAGAGTCGGTCACGACTGGACTTAATGGTCAGGGGTCCCTTTACCTAGGAAGCCAACCAGTGTGGCACCCACAATGCTTCATGTGGTATATGATTCTGGACTCTGTTGCTGGTTCTGACAAGAGTTGGATCCCTGAAAAATAATTCTAAAAGGCACTCCCAGAATTCTCTGTGATGACCTGGGATTCTGCACCCGAGTGCTGGGAATCACACCTCATTGCTGGCCTGCTTTAAAATGCAAGCTCATTCGAAGCCGCTGGGATCTCCCTGCTTTTCTTGGATGGGGTGTGTTTGTGCGTGTGTGTGTGTGTGTGTGCGCGCGCGCCTCCTAGCAGGTAACATAAAAGGGAGCACCAAAATAACAATGGGCTACTGAACTGCTCCTGCTTATAGATCTTTGGTTGTGGAACTGTTTTTTCTCCTCTTTGGCTTGCTCTGCCCCTGACTTTTTGTGAGTCTGTGCCTCTCTCTCTCTCTCTCTCTCTCTCTCTCTCTCTCTCTCTCTGTGTGTGTGTGTGTGTGTGTGTGTGTGTGTCTGTCACTCTCTCTCTCTCCAACTTGTTTTCCTCTAGCTCTCCCTCAATGCCCCAAGACACCCATGTCTTGCCTTGTTCCCTAATCCACAGGCTCAGTTCTCATGGGGACAACCTTGCCTAAGGCAGGAAAAAGGCTTTCTATTAGCCATGGATTATTATGACTGCTTGTCAGTGGCAGGCTCTTCCTCTTTTGCTCACTGATGAATATTTGCTACAATCAGCATTTTTAATGCTTCTCATCGCTGCGCTGCATTAAGAGAAAAAGCAAAAAACTCAGCCGGAGCAGGTCAGCTATAGTTCAGCAGCATCGCTTCAGAAACAAGAATATATTGCATTTGCATACTTATGCTAAAACTCTGTGCTAGATTTGCATACTTGGAAAAGTTACTCAATAGATTCCAGTATTAAAAGTCTGGGGAAGCGAAGGGGAGAAGCTGCAGTAGAATACTTTTAGCATCTCGGTTTCATTTTGCCTCTCACATATTTTCTACATTTCCCCCCGAGGTGCTCCACTTTGTAAACACACATGTAGCCTTTTTAGGCGATTGACCTGGATTCTCTCCAGATCACACAGAGTTCAACACTTCTTCTTTTTTAACCTGCTTTAGGCTCTGCCCACCTAAAATGGACTTCACTCCACCCACTGAGGCAGGGGCGGAGGAAGCCTCCTCACTACCCGGGGCGGCTAACGGAGGCATCCCCCTGGGGGTGGGGCGTCGTGACGTTGCATTGTGACATCACAATGCAACGTCACAATGGAGTGCGCATGCGCGAAATGCCGCGCATGCGCACTCCGTCGCCGGGCCACTGCCACCGCGCGAAAAGCAGCAGGGGCAGGGCAGCCCCATGGGCTGCCGCGGGTGATTGGCGGCTCGTGGGGGTACCCCGCCGCTGCTGCTTTTTGCGCGGTGGCTCGCAAGGTCACTGCGGAAGCAGTGGCAGCGGCCCGGCAACAGAGTGCGCACAGGCGGCATTTCGCACATGCGCACTCCGTCTTGACCAGCGCCACTGCTTCTGTGGCGGCCTTGCGAGCCGCCGCGCGAAAAGCAGCAGCGGCGGGGCACCCCCACGAGCCATCGATTGTGCGCAGTAGCGCTGGTGGGCGGGCCCCGGGTGGGCCGCAGGGCAGAGCGGCCTCGCTCCGCGGCTTGCTTGGGGCCCGCGGGTGGGGCGGGGCCGGCCCAAGTGTCACCCCCCTCCCCTGGAACCCGGGGCGTGCCGCCCCCCGCCCTCCCTTGCGACGCCACTGCACCGAGGTGACTACAGTACAAAAACACTGCAAGATCAGTGTTTGAAAACTTGCTTTGTGAGTGAAGAAGAAACATATCATGGGGAGGGGGAGGGGAATGCTAATTATTGCACTGAAAATAATGTCACAACCTATTACATTGCATTGGCATCACAAGCAGAGCAAGGGTGGTCAATGCCACTTAATTTCTGTAAAATAATTACAGAATTGGGGAATCTTTTTATTCCCTCCCTTCATGCGTTAAGATTTTGCGGGTTGCATTAATCTAGTGTTTTAGTTCGACAGGGGAAACACATTGCCTCTTTTGCAGCATGAAGAATGTTTTTCTTTCCTTCTACACCCTCTGCACCTGTCCCAACTTTGTCATTCTGTTATTCTGTAACCTATAGGCCAGTTTACACTTTGCTTGGCCATTTCTCCCCTCCTTGTGGTGAAAAAGCTCAACCGTGCATCAAACCGTACAGTTTGATGCCCACCCCCTGCCCACCCCCAGGGCTGTACGCACAAATTCCAGGTTTTTTTTTATTTAATTTGTTTTTTCCACATAAATATAACTTTTGACCATTTAATCTCAAAAGCAGCCACACAATGAAACGAAAAAGGTAAACTAAAATGTAAACACACATCTTTTAAAAAAAATTTTTTTAGAAAACCATCTACAGTAAAAGATAGCATATCTGTATGAGCAAAAATTCTAGAGGCAGGGCAGAATATTGTAACCGCCCTTCTAAAAGGGCCAGAACATAGGTGTGGTAGCTTTCCCCTTAAGGGGGAATTGCAGAAGCCACCACCGACAAGGCAGTGTTACTGGGTAGATGAACATTTTGGCTTCTAAGAGGTGGTAGTAATACAGATAAATTTCTTTTCTTTTCTTTTTTTTACAAAAAGCTTTACAACTTAACGAGGAGAAAAGAACGAGGAACGGAAAATCGGATTCTAATTGAAAGTGAGCATTTCTACACGTTCCCATACAACAGAAAAGGTAAATGCTAGCAGAACTGGCCCGGCACCTAGACTGATTCAAATGTAGGGTATCTAGAGAATGTCACATGACCAGGTGTTTCCATTAGGAACATCCGCCTTGGCATCCGCCCTGAAAACTCAATACTTACTCTTGAACAGCTCTGGCTATAGAGAGAGCTGTGGATCCAGTTTCATTAACACTATCCAAGGTCACATTTGGCAGGTCGTCGTCATCACTGTCACTTTTGATTTGTCTGGGAGATAGGCCACGTGGGTCCATTTGTGCTGGGGAATAAAAGATACACAATGGATTAAAGTCAGCTTAGGGAACGCCTCCAGCTAATCCCACTATATGCAATCGTTGCACTCATCTCCTTTTACAGTGGTACCTTGGTTTAAGAAGAGCTTAGTTTATGAACAACTGTGATTAAGAACGCTGCAAACCCGGAAGTAGGTGTTTTGGTTTGTGAACTTTGCCTTGGAAGCAGAACATGTTGAGCGTGTCCATTTGTAAACTGAGTCCCCCGCTGCTATGGGAAAGCGCGCCTTGGTTTAAGAACGCTTTGGTTTAAGAACGGGCTTCCGGAATGGATTAAGTTCGTAAACCAAGGTACCACTGTACTTAAATATTCCTACCCCACCTTTTATGGGACCCAGGTGGTGCTGTGGGTTAAACCACAGAGCCTAGGGCTTGCTGATCAGAAAGTCGGCGGTTCAAATCCCCGCGACGGGGTGAGCTCCCATTGCTCGGTCCCAGCTCCTGCCAACCTAGCAGTTCGAAACCACACCAAAGTGCAAGTAGATAAATAGGTACCACTCCGGCGGGAAGGTAAACGGCGTTTCCGTGCACTGCTCTGCTTCGCTAGAAGCGCCTTAGTCATGCTGGCCACATGACTCGGGAGCTGTACACCGGCTCCCTCGGCCAATAAAGCGAGATGAGCGCCGCAACCCCAGAGTCGGACACGACTGGACCTAATGGTCAGGGGTCCCTTTACCTTTACCCCACCTTTTAGGCTAGTGGAGCTCCCAAGCTGCCTCACAGATATCTATAATCAATCCATAAAGCAATTGAGCAAACAAAAAGCAACTAAACACTCTAACTTCCTGATGAGAACAAATGCAAAACATGTGGCGGGCACGCAAAATACTGGGAAATGATATATGAGCTTTAAAAAATGTTTTAAAAAAACATTTCCTCCCAAACCATAGGCATTCCTTCTGGGAATGGTACAGACGTACCTAGGAGTCAGAATTCTTTTTTTAAAAAAATGTATGCCACCACAGCAGCTAGCCCCCAAATGGCGGGTGAGTGAGGTCCCTAGTAAGGAGGATTGGCAATTAAAAAATGTCAGAATATGCAGAGTTAGCAGGTCTAACAAGCAAAATAAGAGAGCAAGAAAATCATGTATAAAAAGAGGAGTGGAATTTTTGTGTGTGGAGTATCTGGAAAACAAGGGGAAATGCTAGCAGCATTAAGGTGAATTCAACAGTATGGTATATAATAAAGGAAGAATTAAGGGGAGAAAGTGAACTTAAATGGATATATGCAGGAATGGTGAAAAAAGTCAAAGGAACCAGGGAAGGGGAAGAAGGTAAGTCGTTGAATTTTTTAGTATTATTATGAAGAAAGATATTAACGGTGGAAATGAATATTTGAATGCGAATGTGATTTTGGAAATGGTAATTATGAAAATTGAAAATTAAAAACAAAACACAAATGCAAAACAATGCTGTGGCATCTCTAAGCTACCCTCCGAGCTCATTCTGCAATAGACACAAACTATCCTCGTGCTCCCATGGGTGCGGGTGCCGCTGTGGGTTAAACCACAGAGCCTAGGGCTTGCTGATCAGAAGGTCGGTGGTTCAAATCCCCGCGACGGGGTGAGCTCCCGTTGCTTGGTCCCTGCTCCTGCCCACCTAGCAGTTCAAAAGCACGTCAAAGTGCAAGTAGATAAATAGGTACCGCTCCGGCGGGAAGGTAAACGGCGTTTCTGTGCGCTGCTCTGGTTCGCCAGAAGCAGCTTTGTCATGCTGGCCACATGACCCGGAAGCTGTACGCCGGCTCCCTCGGCCAGTAAAGCGAGATGAGCACCGCAACCCCAGAGTCTTCCATGACTGGATCTAATGGTCAGGAGTCCCTTTATCTTTTATTCTTGTGCTCCTATATATGGAGACAAGTCCGCGTTGCATAGATAGCTGTCAATGTCACTCCACTGATCTAAGAACTAGGGTTAGGGGGTGGGGTTAAAGAAGTAGGCCTGCATTTTGACCCTAAAGATATTTTTTCAGAAGTCAGTCCCCCTTTGCTCAATGGGCTGATTCCTATTAAGGCAAAAAATGGACACAGCAACCCCATGTCTCCTCTTCGCTCTCCCTAACACCAGGTAAACAAAGATCTAAGACGTGATGCCATCGCATTGCCATGTTCCACCTCCACACTTCATTGCCGCTGTGGGGGCAGAGGAACTGGAAGCACGCTGACCTCATGCCAGGTCTTTTAATTTAGGAGGCATTAATGGGGGAGAAAGCAGGGAGGTGAGCTGAGGCGGCTGCTTCTGGCAGCGGCCCCCACACTTTATGTTAACGTCTCCCTTCAGCGCAAGTATTCTTAGAACTGCAGACAGCAATTACATCTATAGCAATTATCTGTGATGGTACTGCAGAAAACAGACACCCCTACCTAGGTAACCTGGCAATCTCACGTGACATGCAAAATACAACATACAGCGCAAATGTGCAGTACCGAAAACAACACCCCACCTTTTAAAAGCCACAAATCACACCTGGAAATAATGTTAACTTTTCGTGCATGTAATTACTTTCAGATTTAGGCAGCTTGACAATATGGACTATGAGAGCTTAACAAATGATGGCAGTATTTAGCTCTGAAGCAGGCACCCCCAAACTCGGCCCTCCAGCTGTTTGGGGACTACAACTCCCATCATCCCTAGCTAACAGGACCAGTGGTCAGAGATGATGGGAATTGTAGTCCCAAAACAGCTGGAGGGCCAAGTTTGGGGATGCCTGCTCTTAAGGGTGGCCTAAAAGATTTTTAAATGAATAAATTCCTGCATTGCAGGAGGTTGGACTAGATGGTCCTGGGGTCCCTTCCAACTCTCCAATTCTATGAAATAAAACAAATTCTTGGCCATCCTTTCATGGCGAAAATTTATTCCAAGTTGTCACAATCACATGGTATTTTTTAAATCCACTGTATCTTTTTAAAAATAAAAATAAATAAATGTTAATTTCCTATCAATCTCCAAGATATGGTAAAGCTGAGGTCTTCTTATGTGGGATATCTATTGAAAAATTCTTCTACCATACAAAAATTCCTGCAGATGGCTTTGCACAAATTTATTTTAAATGAACGGGAGACTCAGGCCTAAGATTTAACCTGATTTAAGCCCTCCTGAAAGATAAGCTTATTCATCTGAAGTACAAAGGAACAAGTCCCAATCTCTATTTACTATAGATAAACAGAAAATACAGCAGAAGAACATAAACTGGAAAAGACCCAATGGGAATCACGAAGATTTGATGACAGAGGCTTACATGGTGGTGATGGCGGAAAGGTCAAATGCCTATCTCAAGAGGACTGAGCTCACCATAATCATCATTAGAATTATATTCGCAAAGGCACTCTATATTATCAAATCCTGTTGTGGCTTTATGAGGGCGCTTGAAATGTTTGCTCTTCTCCTAAAAGCTCAATCCACAGATTTCTGTAATCAGACAGTATCAAATGGCATAGTGGCTTTGCCCTCTGTAGTAGCGAACAGCTGGGATATTCAAGCAAGGAATAGGCAAATGCAATTTCTTAAGAGATACTTTAGAATTTTACGGCAATCATTTTCTCTCTCTTTTGGTCAATAATGCCAATTGCCTAACTAACCTCTACAACAAATCATGGGTTGTTGTTGCTTTGCTGCGAAGTTGTACGTGGTGACTAGAACCCCTTGATTCATAGAACGTAAGAGACCATCAATTCCCAATTCCCCGTTAGCAAACTAAAAGGGGAAAACATCCTTCAGTATTAAAGCCTATTTGCAAATAATACTCCATCAACTTCATCACTTAGCTGTGGCTTTAAAATGGCAGCTATATTATCTTGCCCTTTCTGAATTATGCAACTAATTATGCAGTAAGTTTGCTAATGCGGCAAGACGATCATTTCTTGGACACGAATGCTGAATATTAACATAGTTCCATGTGCAGGGAACCGCTGGCGGGCTGGGGGAGTGGGACTTCTAACAGAACTGAGATGCTGAGATGCTGCTGTAGTGCCTTAATGTTGAAAAAGGGCCTGCAAAACCAAACCTGCAAAACCTAAGAGATCTTCCAGCTGTATGCAGCCCACAAAATGCCCGGTTTTGCTGCCCAGCTAGGAATCCTGAAGCAGATTCCTGCGTGTCGAGGTCCCCAAGCCACCCCCCTAAATAACTCACACTACACACTGTAATTTAAGTTTAAGGTTTTTGGCATGATTTTGGCCACAACTTTTATTAAAATACAAAATGTGAGTGGTTGCTTAGGCATTGGTTCCAACTAGCTGCCCCCTCCTGGGGGCAGACTGACATCCACCCGGTTAGCGGAAGTCAGTAAAGGGAAAACACTTTGGGGAGAGAATGGGGGTCAGGGGCCCGGGCCCTCGCCTCTCCCCAAATGTTCCCAGGGGCTCTTGCGTAGCCCTGGCCCCCTACCGGGGGATACGGACAAAAGCATGATGAGCCCCTGGATTCCTTTAACGGAATTCCCCGCGCAGCAGCAGCATTGGAGGGGCAGCCACAGCCAATCCTGACCCCTCCACCAACCAAATGAATAACCAATGCCTAACCGCAACCTTACAAGTTGTGACTAATTGCTACGCAGTAGGCGGAAACCAAATGGCAACAGCCAATCAGCCTGATGGAAAAATTCCTACCAGGCCCCTGCCCCAAAAGCAGATGACTCCATGACAGGCATAGCAAGGTCAACGCACAAGCCTAAATAAAGGGAGAGAGGGCGGGTGATCCGATGCACGCAGCAAAGAGGACCGCATGCTGCCTGCACTGGGAATATATAACCTCTGAGCTGTCCATCAAAAATTGCTACATAACATTCTCCCCAGCAACCCGCAGGGCCCAATCACCTGCCATGGTCATCTATCCTAACCCGCCCAGCAACAGTGGGGTGACTTATTAGCCCCCACCGCAACACGAAGGAGAACCCGCTTTGCCAAAACACCGGGCAGGCCGGTGCAATATGTGGCTGCCTTCAGCTTGGACACGCAGAGGTTGTGCAGGCCTTCATACATATTGGGCTTCACCTACACTCCAGCACAAGGAAGATTACAGAGAAATCACAAGGTGCCCACGTGCATTAGTGACAGCTAGGTGTGTAGTTGTGCTTAGAATATTTCTTCCAAAAAACCGAAGAGTTTGCACCCCACTGTTGTTTGCATATATTTTATATAACTGACAGAAAACAGGTAAATGTTTTAAACCAGGGGTCAGCAAACTTTTTCAGCCGTGGGCCGGTCCACTGTCCCTCAGACCTTGTGGGGGGCTGGACTATATTTTTTTTTGGGGGGGGGGGAAATGAACCAATTCCTATGCCCCACAAATAACCCAGAGATGCATTTTAAATAAAAGGACACATTCTACTCATGTAAAAACACCAGGCAGGCTCCACAAATAACCCAGAGATGTATTTTAAATAAAAGGACACATTCTACTCATGTAAAAACACGCTGATTCCCAGACTCCCCGCAGGCCGGATTCAGAAGGCGATTGGGCCGGATCCGGCCCCTGGGCCTTAGTTTGCCTACCCACGTTTTAAATGTTCAGCTTCGTTAGATCATGACCAGTATGTTTATAATCCTCAACCAACACAAATGACCTGCCTTGTGAATGACATAGGGCCATCACAGTTTCTAATCATAAGCGAGTTCTGCTGTCAGAAATATGATGTATTGATTGTGCATAATTTGATTCATGCAACGCCCCAACAACAACAACAACTGGAAGACATCACTTGCATTTGTCTGCACACTGATTCACTGGCATCCCCCCCCCCCCCGTAGCTTACTCTATACCTGGCTTTTCCATAATCTACCATCACTTTTAATTGTGCTGCCCTTTCTGGGGGATTTAGTGAAGTGGACGAACACTTCCGAAATATAGGACGGGACCAGAAAGCTCAGAGACCTAAAGATAAGATGTGATTGAAGGAAATGTTTCGAGGTGAAAGGGGGTGATTTCCTGAATTACTGCTACTGCCGTCACTTTCCAATTACTCCAACTTGCCTTCCCGCCCCCGTTATCGGCTGGCAGATGAAAACTCACCCCCCCCCCAATGTATAAGCTGACATTTCCAATAAATAACTCCACCTAAAGGCACCATCTAATACAAAGCAAATACTAACTACTAGTAGTATTACCTCTGCTACTATAGAGGCAGAGTATCACCACCATATTATGCCACAGCTGAAATAAATTCAGTGGGTGCCCATTAGCTACATGCCCAGCCAAATGCTGCTTTCTTCCTATCTTCCTATGCCATCCTATCACATACCCACTGGGACTCATTCCCATTACATATCAGATAGGTGCATTCTCTATGTGTTTTCTTAAACTACAAATTTATTCTCTATGTGTTTTCTTAAACTACAAATTTATGAAACAAATGTCTTTGAAATTTGTTTCATATGTGCAATTCTTTTAACTGTTTCACTATATATATAACTCTTGTATGTATTTTATTATATTAAATCGCTTCAGGATGCCTCACGGAAAATGATTCATAAATGAAATATTATTGCTGCTGCTACTAAATGTCTCTCAATATGTTCAAACAAACCCATTTTTGTTGTAGGTTGAGCCTTGCATTCAAGTTATATTAAGTTTTGAGACAAGGCCTAACCTTAAATTGAACCTATTTTTGTTATTTGTTTTGCAGCGGGTTTGCAGCTTTGAAATTAACCCAAAGCAAAAAGCAAAACAAACAAACAAACAAACAGCAGGACACTGTGGGAATTTGAGTATTGGTTACTGTTTTTAAAATATCCTATTGAGTTTAGAGAACACACATGTGGCAACAAATGGGAACTAATCTCATACAGAAAAAAAAGCTTTTTATATCCTGAAGGAACTAACAAGGGTTGGTTTCCCCCCAATGTGTTTGTATAATAGTCTATATCTATCTATATCCACATCACTGCTAGACACAACCTTATATCTAGATTTCCTCCTCAACTTTTCTAGACACCAGAACTGAAATGTAAGATTAAACAGCTGGGATTTCTATATGCACAATTAATTCTTGTGTTGGCTAATAAGTCTTTGTAGACTTATCAATTGCATGGCTGGATTAAACACATCATGAGTTGATTTGGTAAGAGATAGGGACACTTCATTTATTGTAGTAAGAGAACACAGAAAATTGGAGGAAAACTTCTTTCTTGAAGAATAAGGAAGAAAAGAGACTTGGGCAATTCTTTCCTCTTAAATTAATAATGTCAGTATTGGAATACCAATCAATAACAAAGCACCATTACCTTAATAAACTACCCAAGTAGAGGAATAAGTGGTTCAATAACTGGCAGACACTATCTATAATATCCATAGGATGAGAAGTTGGGCTTGAGTCCCGGAGTAGCGGGTTTTAAGTCTCACAGCCACTATGAATTTATAAGGTGAATTCAAGAATATCTCTACTCTCAGTCCCACTTCCCCATTTGTGGAAAGGGAATAATGACCTGTTTCACTGATAACTGTGCGGATGAGCAATTTTGGACAAGCAATTTGCAGGTTTTGCCGAAGGCCTGTAATTAATGTAGGGAGGGATTTATGGTTTCCCCTGTTGTAACGGGACAGAGAGAAGGTTTGCATATGAGCATACGAAGTACAGTGGTACCTCGAGTTATGAACTTAATTTGTTCCAGAGGTCCGTTCTTAACCCAAAACCCGTTCTTAACCTGAGACGCGCTTTCGCTAATGGGGCCTCCCGCTGCCACCGCGCTGCCGGCGCGCGATTTCCATTCTCATCCTGAGGTACTATTTCCGGGTTGACGGAGTTTGTAACCCGAAGTGTTTGTAACCCGAAGTACCACTGTACTAAATCACATTAGGTAGCCAACATTGGTTCCTTCCAATGTTGCTGGACTCCAGCTCCCATTTGACCCAGTCAGCATGGCCATGATGGGATGAGGCCGCTGTTGCCTACTGACAGCTTCTAGGAGCCACAGGTGATAGCTGAGTGCAGAGTGGGGACCAAAGGTGGACAAACCACCCCAGAAGGGGAACACGCTCTACGTGGGGCTACCTTTGAAGGTGACCCAGAAACTGCAACTAATCCAGAATGCGGCAGCTAGACTGGTGACTGGGAGTGGCCGCCGGGACCACATAACACCGGTCCTGAGAGATCTACATTGGCTCCCAGTACGTTTCCGAGCACAATTCAAAGTGTTGGTGCTGACCTTTAAAGCCCTAAACAGCCTCGGCCCAGTATACCCGAAGGAGCGTCTCCACCTCCATCGTTCAGCCCGGACACTGAGGTCCATCCAGCTCTGAGGGCCTTCTGGAGGTTCCTTCGCTGCGAGAAGTGAGGTTACAAAGAACCAGGCAGAGGGCCTTCTCGGTAGTGGTGCCCGCCCTGTGGAACGCCCTCTCATCAGATGTCAATGAGATAAACAACTATCTGACTTTTAGAAGACATCTGAAGGCAGCCCTGTTTAGGGAAGTTTTTAATGTTTGCTGTTTTATCGCTTCATTATTATTATTAATAATTCTGTTGGCAGCCGCCAGGAGTGGCTGGGGAAACCCAGCCAGATGCGTGGGGTATAAATAAATTATTATTATTATTATTATTATTAGTCCTCAACCATAGTGCTCTCCTTCCTCTAACACGCCATACACCCAGGTGCTGCTAAAATGTATTGTTATATAATGTTTGAAGTCACCAATGGTTTCCAACAAATCAATTTGACTGACTAGAGATGAGACAGTAGGAAAATGATAGCACCATATGACTAAACCACCAAGAGGAGACACCACCATACAACTGTTCATAGGAGACTACCCTTGGTTCTTCAAACAGACTAAAGCAGTATTGCCTCAGATCATCTCCTTTTTCACCTGGAAAGCTAGGGTACATTTTTCTCACAGTGGGGAATTTTTTTTAAGGTGGGGGTGCCCTTTCAAAACCAACACATCCTGATGATCTTACAAGTGTATGTATGAGGCCAAATCTGTAACAATGCAATTCATTCTCAAGAATTCAGCAACAGGCCAGGGCTTTATAAGGAAAGCTATTATCAGGATTACATCACTGAAACTTGAAATCCTGGAGATCTTGAATGTCAACATTTTTATGACTACTACTGTACCAGATATCCTGAATTATAATGAATCCAAGGCAGCTTAATGCTTAATACATCTTTGTGGACATCCCTCGCAGCTACCAAAGATGATTAATTCCCATAAACTGGGTTGGTATTATAGAACGGAAGCAAATCTCCGTCTATATTTGGAATAAACTCCCACACTCAAGGTGGGCGTGACTGCATTTCTCAGGATGTAAATTTACTCTGAAGCAAAAGCATTAAAAAAAATCATACCAAGCAATGAACACCAAAAGAGAAAGGGTGGAGGGTTGTTTTTAAAGCTCTGCGATAACACTTATTTTTATTTATGCCTGGAAATACAGTCTGTTTGGGGTGAAGTATTGCCATATGATGGGAAAGAACCAAATTATTGAGTGTATAATAAAAATAAAAATAATACTTAATATTTACTTTTCCTAAATTGCTGGTTCCCAGGGTTTTTGATACCTGGAAAACAGTCTTTTTTCTGGATTAAAACTGGAGGCATGCTGTGCTCTCTCTCTCTCTCTCTCTCTCTCTCTCTCTCTCTCTCACACACACACACACACACACACACACACACACACACACACACAACAAATTGCAATTGCAGGATAGCTCAACTAACATTACTTGCAATGTCCTTTGCTCAGACAGAACCATACTTTCTGGGCAATGGTGGTACTTCTAGAATTCCCCTGTGACGGCCAGCAGCATCTGAGAATGCTGGCTTCCTCTGGCTAGCTGTTTTCTCTGCCCATTTATTGTCAGAAAAA
Source organism: Darevskia mixta (assembly GCA_034641385.1). Lineage (NCBI taxonomy): Eukaryota > Metazoa > Chordata > Lepidosauria > Squamata > Lacertidae > Darevskia > Darevskia mixta. The sequence goes on along the minus strand of JAWWNH010000173.1, from coordinate 12,150,898 downwards.
ACGGGATTAGTGCTGTGCTAGGCCTCTCAAGCCTGAGCGGATCTGATCCTGCTTTGCAGGCGGTGTTTAGAATCATAGAGTTGGAAGAGACCACAAGGACCATCCAGTCCAACCCCCTGCCGCCAAGCAGGAAACGTCATCAAAGCATTCCTGACAGGTGGCTGTCAAGCCTCTGCTTAAAGACCTCCAAAGAAGGAGACTCCACCACACTCCTTGGCAGCAAATTCCACTGTCGAACAGCTCTTACTGTCAGGAAGTTCTTCCTAATGTTTAGGTGGAATCTTCTTTCTTGTAGTTTGAATCCATTGCTCCGTGTCCTCTTCTCAGGAGCAGCAGAAAACAACTTTTCTCCCTCCTCTAAATGACATCCTTTTATATATGTGAACATGGCTATCATATCACCCCTTAACCTTCTCTTCTCCAGGCTAAACATACCCAGCTCCCTAAGCCGTTCCTCATAAGGCATCGTTTCCAGGCCTTTGACCATTTTAGTTGCCCTCCTCTGGACACATTCCAGCTTGTCAGTATCCTTCTTGAACTGTGGTGCCCAGAACTGGACACAGTATTCCAGGTGGTCTGACCAGAGCAGAATACAGTGGTACTATTACTTCCCTTGATCTAGATGCTATACTCCTATTGATGCAGCCCAGAATTGCATTGGCTTTTTTAGCTGCTGCATCACACTGTTGACTCATGTCAAGTTTATGGTCTACCAAGACTCCTAGATCCTTTTCACATGTACTGCTCTCAAGCCAGGTGTCACCCATCCTGTATTTGTGCCTTTCATTTTTTTTGTCCAAGTGTAGTACTTAAACCACAGTTTTCTAGTTTGGATGTCACAGTCACAGTTTAACAAATCAGAAAGCTTTTGCTAAAGCCAGGCTGGGAAAACCCAGCAAGATGGGTGGTGTAGTAGTAGTAGTAGTAGTAGTAGTAGTAATAATAATAATAATAATAATAATAATAATGTGAGAGGAGGAGGGAAGGGGAGAAGAGTGTTTTCTGGAGGTGATAAATTATAAACCCACTTGTGTAGCAGAAAATAATAGTCCACCAGTATCTCAACAACAGGATTTTAGAATAAACCACGTAGTTCCTGGAGAATGAAAGCATCATCCCGCCGTTGGGCAGAGAAGTGATGCAGAAAAAAAAGTACCAAGTTAAATGTACTGATTAGCATTTCAAACAAATACAGGGAGACGTAATATACTCCAAATGAAGCCCAGTGAGATTAGACATTGTGCAGAGGTTTACTTAATGTACACAGGGCAGCTGTGCGAATGTGCTTTTTGCGGAAAACATGTAACTTCTCTTAGGCCTCATAATAAAGGACCCTCAATGCAGGGCAGCTATACAAGGCCTCCTCACCCCAACGCCCAACCCGCTTTCCACTAAAGGCCATTACAAATGGTTTGCGCTCTTAGAAAAATGCTCTGAGAACACCAATCAACTTTTAAATCAAAAACAGCTTGCTTTCTGATAGGGGCAGCAAAACTGGTCGATTTATTCCATAAAACTTTATGTACACAGCAGCAGCATCCATGAACTTAATGATCATAATATAGAGTCTACAGGGTAATTTTTATTGCAATTTATAGCAAGATTACACATACTCCACAGTTTTTCAGGCTTTATTGAGGTTTTATGGGACTGCGGTTTAAGCAGTTAACTGTGTGCTCTTTTGTGCGCTTGGGAGAAGGTGGGGCTAGCTCCTAAACATGCGTTTCGTTGCTAATCTACCATAGGCTATTAATTACTCTGTCCAATCAAAGTCATTATTTATAGTAATTTCACGAGCAAAATAATTTGCCAGGGGCATGCAGGATTAATAGAGGCTATGGACATCTGCAGAAACCTACCTACGTGTAACTCAGATACACATCTATGAGGATGGTGTGTTGTTGTTTTTCCACAGCAAAAACTTTAAACCTTTTTCATTTTAAATTGAACACTGTAGAACTCACACCCATTTACAGGAAATCGAATTCTCAAGAGTGTTAAGACCTAAATCACATCAAGTATCTAATATATAACTGATTCACCATCCAACATAAAACAAAGCCGGGGGAAAGAAAAGCAATTACAGATTTGAACAACAGTAGGACATAGCTTTTTCTGAGCACAGGTTTCTAGACAAGACACTTCTACATATCTAAAAGTGACCTTGACTCCTCCATTCTTGCACCCAACCAAACTACCATTAACTTCAGCCCACAAAGCTGGACCTTAAATTACACTTTCCTCAGCAGAGTCCATCTTTCTAAACATTCTATGACATCACACTATTTCAGCCAATAGGTGCCAAAGGCTTCACTGTTGCTACAAAATCCCTTAATGAAACGTAACACTGATTTTTTTTAAATTAAAAAAATCTAAATATATGTAAAAGAGCTGCCTCTTTATATACTGCTAGGGACAACAAAGTATGTTATGTTCTGCTAGTATCTCAGGTCTTTTATTCTGGGTGGGGACATCTATCTTCTCTACAGGGCCGGATTTAGGTTTGATGAGGCCCTAAGCTACTGAAGGTAATGGGGCCCTTGATATGTCCAGCTGTCCTTTGCCAACAACAAATTGCCGTTGTTTTTTGTGTTGAATATATGCTATATGGTAATTTATGGACCTAATAGGTATCAAAAGCCATTTTCACATAACAAAATATGTATTTTATCAAAGTAATTGTTGAACTGAAATACAATTAAGAAGAAGTATATTAACAGTGAAATACAATTAAGAAGAAGTATATTAATAGTGAAATAATTATTAAGCTCTAACTTAAAATGATTTTTTATTCATAACAAACTAGCAGACGGGCCCATTACTTACATCATAGGAAGAAGAAGAAGAAGAAGAAGAGGAGGAGGAGGAGGAGGAGGAGGAGGAGGAGGAGGAGGAGGAGGAGTTTGGATATGATATCCCGCTTTCTCACTACCCAAAGGAGTCTCAACGCGGCTAACAATCTCCTTTTCCCTTCCTCCCCCACAACAAACACTCTGTGAGGTGAGTGGGGCTGAGAGACTTCAAAGAAGTGGGACTAGCCCAAGGTCACCCAGCAGCTGCATGTGGAGGAGCGGAGATGCAAACCCGGTTCACCAGATTACGAGTCTACCGCTCTGAACCACTACACCACACTGGCTGTCCTAGGGGCCTACACAACACAAAATAAGTACAAAATAAGTGGCATTCACCCTGACTATTTGGTTTCCCCCTGTGAATAAACAGGCTAACTATCAAAAGGCGTTTTCCTAGAATGATTTCTTATTTCTGTTACGCAAAAGCAAGGCCTTGCAACCAGGAGGAATCTCACATACAGAAAGGGAATGGTGGGAGGGAACTTCTGTGGAGTCTCTTCTGCTCAGACAATGCAGCAATAAGGAAAGAAATGTTACCCTGGGAAAAAATCTGGCCCAGATAAAACCATATATGAACACACCGATTTTATGGAGCACTCCTGCAAATAGTTTGCTGGATAAAGTCTCTCACCTGCCACCCTCCCTGAGGTGTAGCCCTCCTAATTTCAAGTTGGATCTAAACAGTGGAATGGTGTAGGCAGGGCCAGTCACACATGTCTTTCTCACCAGAGCATCTCTGTTTGGTCCTTCATGTAAGCATTCTCTTTAATTAGCTAAAGAAATCTCCTTAAAATCCATTTCTTCTGATATCAAATGCAATTCAAGTTGCGGATGGAACAGTATCAAGCTGTACTAGCTTAGGATCATTTGGCTGAAAGTTATGTCTAATAAACTGTTTTATTATTACATCCTTAAAGCTCGTTAAGACCAGAGCCAAAGCCAGTGTAAGATTTTCCTCTTAGTTTGAGCAGATGTTTGGTGCAGAACCAGCACGCAGAAAACTAGCTGGGCTCCACTGCTATCTGATGCATTTCTCTATATGCCGCAGCGTGAATACAACCGTCATCCCTACCCAAACCTGGAGGGGCTATTGCCAACTCTCAATCCTTGACCTTGCACATGGTGCTGGATATAGTGGGAATTTTAGTGCAAGCCTGCAAAACTCCTAACTCACACAAAGTGGCACACTAAGGGCTTGATAAATCTCCCAGTTTTGAAGCTGCCTGGGATTCCAAGAGAGAGAGAGAGAGAGAGAGAGAGAGAGAGAGAGAGAGAGAGAGAGAGAGAGAGAGAGAGTTGTCAAGAAGCCAGCAGTTCACAATACATGGCTAGTGGAGTGTGTTTGTCTATCACGGGTGGTCCTCTATCACAGGTGGTGATAGCCAGATGGCCACCAAAGTGGAAAGATTAAAAAGAGGATTAGGCAAATTCCTGGGGGATGAGGCAATGAATGGCCACAAGCCACAATGGCTCTGTTCTACCTTCCCTGTCAGAGGGAGTATATGCATCTGAATACCAGTTGCAGGGAATTGCAAGTGAGGAGAGTGCTCTTGCTTGCAGGTTCTGTTTGTGCGCTTCCCATGGGAATATCTGGTTGGCCACTATGAGATGTTGGACTGGCTGGCTTGATCCGGCAAGGGTCTTCTTATGTTCTAGAGCAGGGGCATCCAACTTCCAAGAGTCTGCAATCTACTCACAGTATTAAAAAGCTGGCAGTGATCTACCCATTGGCAGAGTTGTTGAGCTTTAGGAATCCAAAGTTGATGAGCTTTGGGGGGGGGCATTTTGGTGGGGGTTCAAAGATTGACCAGGGACACCCCGCGGTCAACCAGTAGATCGTGATCGACCTGTTGATCGACCCTGTTCTAGAGCATCCAGAGGTGCAACAATGCCTGGCTCGCTGACTCCATCATTGCCAGCATCACATTCTTAAAGCACTCTGGAAGTATATACCTGATTCTGACCAAATGAAGCCTCCTGGTATATATTTTGCTCCAGGATGCTTAGTTTGGTGAGAATTGAATACAGTATACACTTCCAGAGTTAACACTGGAATTACTTCTGGTAAGTGAGCCACCATATACACTAGAGGGCTGTGAAAAAACTGTGTCCCAGACTTTTTATACTTGTCTACCCATGTACTGTCTGAAACAAAAGGGGCACATTGGTTGCCAGATGTGAAATATATTGACATCATTTCCAGCTCTCCTACCCCACCATTGACTCTATGTTACTGGTGACTTACTCAGGGAGCAAGGAAAGCACAAGATGACAATGGCTGTGACACCTTCCATTTCGCGAACAAAATGGGACAATTCACAAACACAAACACAAATACACCCTACTTGTATGAATAGAGGAGCGGGGAAGAAGATCACTGCTACTGACATTTACAGGACACGGCGAAAGTTGTTGAGGTTTTTTTGGTTTACTTGCCTAAGATCCAGGACAAACCTCTGCCTCCCGGTAATGTTCGAGAAAATCTGGACTAATTCCACCACCAACATCGACAGGCCACCAACTCTTTACTGCCCGTGTCCACATATTTGGTGCAACATCTATATATGGTACAGCTGTACACATGTAATAGGCAGTCTGATCAGGAAGCCTGTATTATCAAGATTCATAATCTGGTGGCCAGCCTATGTCCCTTTCTGGCCTTCTGCTAAAGGGAGCAATCCTGACACTGAGGGAGCTCCCAGACACTGAGGGAGCAATCCTGTGGCATGATCTGCTGGGATGAGTGGGGTTAGGATCCAGCAGATCTTCAGTTGAGCTGGATGGCTCTCAGCGCAATGGTAGAATTTAATTTGGATTCTCCCCACTTGGCAGTTGTCCTGTAGACACTCTATCATGCTAGCTCTCTGGCTTAATATTTTATATTTCCCCCATGCTTCTCCAGTTAACAAGTGTTTGTCTCCAGTCTTACATTTCCACATGTAAGATAGGAAAGAAAAGCTTCCTGTAGGCCTGCAAAACGATTGGGTGTTCTAAAAGTAGCATCAGCTACTAGTTAGTCTGGGCTTCACCCTTCTTAAAATTCAAGTACATTTCATTCCGGGGGTGGGGTGGGGGGAGCACCGTACCTTTGACATGACTTCTCCCGTCCTCCAGTAGCGGTACTACAATAGTGTTGTTGACATTCCCTGGTGATCTCACCGCTGTGTAGACCACGGGTACCGACTGCACCACAACTGGGATGCGGTGTACGTGACTCATTTTGTTGGTCTGTAGGTTCATGGGGCTGGACGGGGGTACTGGGTGGATTATGTGCAAAAACTGCTGCCCTCCAACACCTGACGCAGATGCCACAAGCGGGCCTGGCGTTAACACTGACGGTGCAGAAGACGCTGAAGAGACGGACGTTATTACTGTGGGGGACGAAGCTGGCCGACTAGAGGATGTTGAAGTGGAAGAAGGAGAAGATGCCGAGGCGGTGATGGACACAGGCGAAGACGAAGCAGCGATGGGGGATGACCGGGCCTTGTTTATTGACAAGTCCACTGGCTCAGTTTGCGTTTGGAAATGGTCTGTGGACAAGGAGTCTTCTTCCGGATCTGCCTTCATGCTGTTCAGCAAAAGGGGTACAGCTTCCATATCTGGGTAACTGTGAGCGTTTGGAGACTGTGGAAGGAAAGAAAGAGAAACAGGCCATTACCATCTAGGAGCCAATGGGGAAAAAAACACTTGGATGATAACAGTGTGTATGTTTATTTTAAGCATCATCATTGAAACGAAGGGCAAGCAGGCAGGAAAAAGGTGAGTGCTTCAAAGAGGCCCAACGTCAGCTCCTGATAGAGAGTTCACTGGGGCTCATGTTAGTCACTGCCTCTTTTTTATTATTATTTTCAGCTTTTCTATTAGGGAGGTGCACTAGTGGCACTCTGAAATGAACGTAAGGGCATAGGAAGCTGCCTTAAAGTGAAGGTAAAGGGACCCCTGACAATTAGGTCCAGATGTGACCGACTCTGGGGTTGCGGCGCTCATCTCGCTTTACTGGCTTTACAGCTTCCGGGTCATGTGGCCAGCATGACTAAGCCGCTTCTGGCGAACCAGAGCAGCGCATGGAAACGCCGTTTACCTTCCCACCGGAGCGGTACCTATTTATCTACTTGCACTTTGACGTGCTTTCAAACTGCTAGGTTGGCAGGAGCAGGGACTGAGCAACGGGAGCTCACCCCGTCGTGGGGATTCAAACTGCCAACCTTCTGATCGGCAAGGCCTAGGCTCTGTGGTTTAACCCACAGCGAGTCAAATCATTGATTCATTTAGCTCTATTGTCTACATTGGCTGGCAAAAGCTTTTCAGGGTTTCAGGGGGGGGACACTTGCAGCCCTCCCTGGGGAATCAACGAAAGACCCTCTGAGTACTCAATGAGAGACTACAGCTCATTTTCCCAGAATGCTTCTGAGCTGGGATGAGTACCATCCTCTTGCTGCTCCAGTAAAAACGTTTTCTTTCTCTGGATCTGCTTTCAAGCTGTCTGGGTATGAAGGGTAACTATAGGCGTTAAACCCCACCCCCCATGGGGTGCCTGTACCTGCTAATGCTGTCTCTGTTTACAAGGAGGGTATCACAGTGGTGATGGGGAGGGAACAGATGAAATATTTAATAATAATAATAATAATAATAATAATAATAATAATAATAATAATAATAATATATTATTTATACCCCACCCATTTGGCTGGGTTTCCCCAGCCACTCTGGGCGGCTTCCAACAAAGATTAAAAATACATTAAAACATCAGTCATTAAAAAACTTCCCTAAACAGGGCTGCCTTCAGATGTCTTCTAAACGTCAGATCGTTCTTTACCTAAAGGCCCTTCAGACTGACTTTTGTTGGAATTGTACTGTTTAGCTTATTTGTTCAGGTTTTTTTTGTGAATAATAGTGCTTTATAGATTGTAATTGTTTTACTGATGATTTGATAATTATTCTATGATCTGTATTGTATTTGTGATGTTTTATTACGCTCCATTAAGTGATTGCTGTGTATTGTTTGTAAGCTGCTTTGCGATTCATTTGAATGAAAAGCAGCATAGAAATATAATAAATCAGCCCTGTTTGCAAGTCGAAAACTGATGCATTTCCATCTCTGAACTAGGTTGAGCCCAGTGCTCCATCTCACATATTCCACTGGTGGCGCATGGGCACATCAGCCCTTAGCATGTCACTAGTTTATTTCTCCACTCTGCTTGTTCTTCATTACAATAGAATCTCATTACAGCACAATGTTATTATGCAAACATTACCAGAAAGTTCTGAGGAACAATCATTCATGTGAATTGATAATATTTGAATATTTCAAATTAATTAAGCCATTGTGAACATCTTTGTCAACAACTTTTTTTTTTTTTACAGAGAAGTCTCAAAACATCAGCAGAGATGGTAGCTTATGTGTCTTCTTGTACCACCTCACTGCAGATGTGAGCTGTTTTTTAAGGTGAAGCTGTTGCTGCATTGCTAACGCCCAACTCATATTTACTCAGAAGCCTCTTGTATCCTTCCTTACCCCCTATTTAAACAGTTGATTCATTTCGCTTTTACCCATATCTGTACATCATGTTCCAAGCTGAATCACATCCTCATATTCAGTGGGAGGTCAGACTCCCTTCTCAACACTGCAGATGGTGAACGTCAACTCTAGTTGCAAGTGTTTCTGCAAGTCTGTAAGGCGTTCTGGGAGGAATTTGGGGCCAGATTTTCAGGAGAGATAAGCACATTAAGGCTGAAATCACAACCCACGTAAACCTCAAAGGCTTAGATTCTCTCCATAACCCAAGCCTACACAAAGCTCCAGAATTGATGTGAAGATAAATATGAGCTAGGCTTCAAACCCCCAGCGCTGTTGGCCCACATGAACGGAGCTGCCCCCAGTTGCAAAAAACTGTGCGTCCAAACTAGGGACCATAGGTTTTCAAGGGTTGTAGATGGCATGATAAAAGCATCCTTGCCTGTGTGTGTACACTCTTCCCATCTCATCGCTATCTCATTATCATTTCTGATGAGCAGAGGCTTGACAGCCACCTGTCAGAAATGCTTTGATGGTGTTCCTGCTTGGCAGGGGGTTGGACTGGATGGCCCTTGTGGTCTCTTCCAACTGTATGATTCTATGATTCTATGATTCTATGATGAAACAGGGAATTGAGGGTTTACAGTGTGGTCCAATGATGCTCAATCTGGGGTACTCCAGATGCTGTTGGAGTCCAACTCCCATCAGCCCATCAGCATGGCCAATGTTCTGGGATGATGACAGCAGACTCCAACAGCATCTGGGGAGCACCACGTTGGCTATTTTCTCCATCACAGTCTTCTCTTTGAAGGTGTCCTCTCTTTGAGGGCCATCCAGTTCAAGTCTGGTTTGCAGATAAGGAAGCATAAAAAGTGGGAGGTCTTGGAGTGGCCCACCAACAGCTAGTAGCACTTGGTCTGAGCAAGCACACAAGTCATCCGGTGTCTATAGTATTCTATACTTTAAATAGTTAAAGCATAGCAATTATTTCTAAACGTGTGTCTATACATATAATTTACCATATACAAATTTGATGCAAAATGATGTCCTCCCCGCCCTCTTTTTTAAGTGGGGAATGCTGCGAATCCTCTTTTTTGGCAAGGGGATAACTGGCCACAACATATAGGAGCAACCTAGCCTGAACTATTAAGGCCGCAATATGGCCTGTAACATGTTTATGTCTTTGTTTTATGTCCTACAGCCTCTGTTCAGTTTGAGCAGGACTCAAGGCCTTGATCCCAACTTTAATTCAGAGTCCAGATTCACTTTCTGGACACCCCCAAAACCCCTGAAAATCAGTCCCATTATTCCATATAAATTATGATGGAGTGCTATTTTCACATCTTTAATTCAGGTAGCATGTACCTGCATCGCAAAACAAGACATTGGGGTGTCTCTGCTTTCACTAAATAGTCCTATGAACAGAAATTAATTATAAGGCATATTTCCTGCCTTTTCTACCCTCCCAAGTATTGCAAATTCTCAGAAGAAGAAAAAGAAGAAGGATCTGAATTTCATAAATTATCATTATTGGGTCAAAAATTAAGACGAGCAAATCAACTACAGTATATCTGTAACAAGACAGATTTAAGTGATCCTCCGGAGACAAAACTGCAGCTACTCCTCATGTTGACATATGCTTCTTAAGCCCAAATTACTTTGCAGTGCAAATTAGTACTGTCAAGCCTGAATATATTACAAATTAAGGGGGAGAAATTTATACTTCCTTTTTTTCCCCTACACAGAAAATAATATCTTTACTTTGAGTATACACATAATTGCATATTATAGACTTGAAATTTTAATGGGATAAAACCGAAAGCTGTGAAATGCAGCTGTTTTTATTGAAATGATTTAGTGTCTCATGAATTGGCTTCAATAAATCAAGTTCTTTATGACCCAACGAGATATGATATGATTATTTTCAAAGGAGAGCGGCGAGGAAAGGCAGAGAAAGCAAGCCTCACGTTGATACGATGCTATGGCTGCCTGCAGGATTATTCACTCGCTGCTTTCTGGGAAGAAATATCCACCTGCTTATGAGACTCTGTTGTTTGTGGGCCTCTCTCACTCCTCTGGAAAGATCGAGGGAGCCATGCTGTGATGCTTCTGCATACCCTCCGACATTTCTCCAACAGAAATAGGGGTGTCCTATTCCACAATCATAGAATCACAGATTTATAGATTTAGAAGGTACCCTGAGGATCATCTAATCCAATCCCTGGCAAGGCAGAAATATGCAGGGATGGAAAATGCAACTTTGGCATTATCAGCACCACGCTCTAACCAACTGTGCTGCTTTTGCATAACCTCCTATTCTAATAATAATTTTATTATTTATACCCGACCCATCTGCCCCAGTCACTCTGGGCAGCTTCCAACATATATCTCCCCCCCCCTTCCCTTTATTTTGCTGCACCCAGGAATGTACAGAAAGAAACTTACAAGCACTTAAAAACCATGACCCAAATCTGCATGAAATCTGCATATGGTCATTTATTTGTACAGTTGCCTCTTGGAAATTATGGGGTGAATGGCCGGGTTTCTCCAGCCACCCTATAAAATATGGGTTGTCTCCAATGAAATTCTGCTGAGAGTAGACTCACTGAAAACAACTGGACCCAGGTTAAGCATGCCCATAAATCTGAGTGAGCCTATTCTGAGTAGAACTAACATTAGCTATAAGCCCCCCCCCAAAAAAAATAAAAAAAAATGGGAGGAGGGGTCAGGAATCCTGAAACTACCACAAAAAGGCTGGGATACCCCCCTAACAGTGCCTCTGCCTAGATAAATCAAAATTCATCTTGCACTCACTCCTGCCTTCAGAGTCTGTTACATGTGGAACCATAATCCACAAAACACTGTTGATGGGGCAAATATTGATGAAATACTCAAAGCAACACATTCAAACTGCATCTTCAGTTCATTCCTGAATAAAGAATGATGGTCACAGAGGGACATATTTGTCACTGCAAGACAAAACCAGTTATGCCCTGCATAAAAGCACTCACTATAGCCTTTCAGAGACGCGGAATATATCTTATGAAATGGACGTGAGGCATGCTGTATGGTGTGTACATCAATGTGGCAACCACCCTATCAAAGGTTCCTCTTCGAAGAGGATCTTTAAGTTCACGTTAAGTTCAATAAGGCTCTCGCCTGGAAAGTTATGAGTGATGCTAGGCTTTATTATTAATAGAAATCCTTCCCCGATTAGCCTTAACACAGAAATGGCCATAACTCCAAACCGTGATTCATAACTCCCAGGAACGAGGGTGTCTGTCAGAGAGTTTTCAGGAAGCTGCCAGGATGGATCCAAATGACAAGCGCGTGGAATCGGCCCAGCCTGAAAATGCTACCCAACAAGAAGGCAATATTCTGTGCTGTCAGAAAGGCAAAGCCTTGTGAAATATGAATAGCCTCTTCACTGTCTACACAAAAGCTGCATCGCCAAACATACCATGAGAGGGAAACTGATTCTGAGACGTCTGAGAAGCAGTGCTTACTTCTTCTTTTTTGCAATATATTTTTATTCCGTTTTCCATTATAACATAACAAAACACTCATGAGGCATTCCTAATAAAGTCAATACATATACATATACTCCGCCGAGTATTGTGACTTCCCTCCTCCTCCCCCCCCTCCCGGTTTTCCTTCTTCCCATCATTCTTTCGCTTTTCCTTATGTGAATTTGTTTTATATAATTTACACATTAACTGTATATACTTGATTTGTTACATTGCAAGTGTTGTATTGATGTCTGTGAATGTATTTGTATCTTTACAATAATTTTTTTATAATTTACTCCAATCTGACTGAAACTTTTGGTCTCTTTGATTCCTAATTCTTCCCGTTAGTTTTGCTAATTCAAGATATTCTGTCAATTTTAATCTCCATTCATCCATAGTCGGAACATCCTCTGATTTCCATTTTTGAGCCCATAAAATTCTGGCGGCAGTGGTGGCATATAGAAATATTCTTTGATCACTCTTTGCAATCTCTTCCCCCACCAATCCCAGCAGAAAGGCTTCTGGGGTTTTTGGGAATGTATACTTTAACATTTTTTAAAATTCATTATATATTAATTCCCAAAAGGTCTTAACTAATAACCTTTTATGTATACGCAGATGAAGTACCTTTAAACCAATTCGCAATGAGAATAGCGGTGCACTCACAGGGCAGGGCTTTGGGGGCAGAGGTTCAGGGCCCCACTCAGCAGACTGGATATGGGGTCTCTGAATAATACCACATTTTGAAGGAAGAAGAAGTAACGAGCATCTAAAGACAGCCCCACCCACCACTCCCCATGATACTGTTAAGTCCACAGCCTTTCTTGAGTTCCCGGGTGTTCTTAACTACAACTCCCATCATCCCTGACCATTGGCCATGCTGGCTAGGAATGATGGGAGTTGTAGTCCAACAACATCTGGGGTTGAGAAAGGCTGGCCTAAAGTTACATGGCTGCACCACTGAGCATTCTGCACACGGAGGGCTGTAAGCATGAGCTTCAAACATGCATAGGACATTTCCGTGAACTGGGACGTTTGCAGATACATTTGAGAGCAGACCCAAATCAGAGAACTGGTTCCTTCACTTTGACGCACGCAGGATATGCAGGTCAGGGCTGTGTGTGAAGGTGTCCTTGGACGCTGACTTATTTATAGCATTTTATACTCTGCTTTTTGCCAGGATGGTCTCAGGACAGCTTACATTTAAAAACAAAACAAAACCATAATCTACAGTAAAATGCAACAGAACAAAAACAAGCAATGCCAGGGAACGGGAAATCAAAACAGCAGATAAAACACTCAGGCCAACATAACCCAGATAAAAAGGCAACTGAAAAGGACCTCAAATTCCATTAAGGGTAGAAAAGAACAGGATGGACTTCACTTAGCAGCTAAAAGATAGCAAAGAAAGTACAAGGCAAATACGTTCTGAGGGGCTTCCATATTTTCGGTATCAGTACGGAAGATGTCCTCTCTCCTGTGCCATCCATATCACTTTCAAAGATGGGAGAAAGGCCTTTGAGGAAGCTATTAATGGGCAGGGAGCTTCATGCAGAAGGAATAGGATCATGAAGATGCTCCAGACCCACATTGTTGAGGGCGTTATAGACAAGAAGACCAATGCTTGTAACTGAGCCTGGAACCATACCAGCAGCTAGTGCAAATCTTTTAATAAAGCTGTGATCCTGCCCATAGGGGTTGAGCCTAGTTAACAGACCACTTGCACGTCATGTGCTGGTTTCCTTTCCCAAACGTTTTCCAAAAGGCAACCGCCATGTACAACACACTACAATAGCCTATCCCGGATGTTGCTGGAACATGGAGATTGGCAATCCTTCTCTCTTGAAGGAGAGAAACATATTCAGAATGTGTGTGTGTGTGTGTGTGTGTTTAAAAAAGGAAAGTATTCCTTGTCACAGCCTGTGGGTAACACCATCAGCAAGTAAAAAGGCAAAAGACCCCAAGTCCAAAATAATAATAATAATAATAATAATAATAATAATAATAATAATAATAATGATAATAGTTGTTGTTGTTGTTGTTGTTCAGTCGTTCAGTCATGTCCGACTCTTCGTGACCCCATGGACCAGAGCACCCCAGGCACGCCTATCCTTCACTGCCTCTCGCAGTTTGACCAAACTCATGTTAGTAGCTTCGAGAACACTGTCCAACCATCTCATCCTCTGTCGTCCCCTTCTCCTTTTGCCCTCAATCTTTCCCAACATCAGGGTCTTTTCCAGGGAGTCTTCTCTTCTCATGAGGTGGCCAAAGTACTGGAGCCTCAACTTCAGGATCTGTCCTTCTAATGAGCACTCAGGGCTGATTTCTTTAAGAATGGATAGGTTTGATCTTCTTGCAGTCCATGGGACTCTCAAGAGTCTCCTCCAGCACCATAATTCAAAAGCATCAATTCTTCGGCGATCAGCCTTCTTTATGGTCCAGCTCTCACTTCCGTACATTACTACTGGGTAAACCATAGCTTTAACTATACGGACCTTTGTTGGCAAGGTGATGTCTTTGCTTTTTAAGATGCTGTCTAGGTTTGTCATTGCTTTTCTCCCAAGAAGCAGAATTTATTATTTATACCCTGCCCATCTGGCTGGGCTTCCCCAGCCACTCTTGGCGGCTTCCAACAAAATATTAAAATACAATAATCCATCAATCATTAAAAGCTTCCCTAAACAGGGCTGCCTTCAGGTGTCTTCTAAAAGTCTGGTAGTTGTTGTTCTCTTTGACATCTGGTGGGAGGGCGTTCCACAGGGCGGGTGCCACTACCGAGAAGACCCTCTGCCTGGTTCCCTGTAACTTGGCTTCTCAGTGAGGGAACCGCCAGAAGGCCCTCAGCGCTGGACCTCAGTGTCTGGGCAGAACGATGGGGGTGGAGACGCTCCTTCAGGTATACAGGACCGAGGCCGTTTAGGGCTTTAAAGGTCAGCACCAACACTTTGAATTGTGCTTGGAAACGTACTGGGAACCAATGTACCAAGACCGGTGTTATGTGGTCTCGGCGGCTGCTCCCAGTCACCAGTCTAGCTACCGCATTCTGGATTAGTTGTAGTTTCTGGGTCACCTTCAAAGGTAGCCCCACATAGAGCGCATTGCAGTAGTCCAAGCGGGAGATAACCAGAGCATACACCACTCTGGCAAGACAGTCCACGGGCAGGTAGGGTCTCAGCCTGTGTACCAGATGGAGCTGATAAACAGCTTATGTTATAGCAGAAAAATATATGAGCAGACACACACAAACAGAAACAGAAACAGACACACACACACACACACACACACACACACACGGTTCTGGTTATCTGCAACTCAGAATTAGAATGTACCAGTGGGTCAAGGAGGCCTTTAGCACAGTTTTCCAGAACGTCAGAAACAGACGGATGGAAATACACAATTTGGGGTGGTTCCCAGGTACCCTTCTGTGGAAGAAGGCTGACAGAGGGATGCCAGGGGCTGAATTTATCTGTACAGGGATTCTTTTAAACTTTAATTCTTTAAAGAGACCATACTTCCAAGAAAGCACCTTGGAATCACAACCTTAAGGTGTTAAGTACACACAGTGCAACAACCTGTGGAACCCGCAGTGATTTTGCAAGGTATTGAGTCTTCGAACTACATCCATAACTGTCAATTCTGTTTGCATGGAAAATACCTAATGAAGTGTAAAGACAAACCAACATGCAGCTTGGCCCCTTCAGGACAACAGGTTTCCATTTGACCTTGTTTGAGAAGTAATTTAAGACATCTATACTAGAAACTGTGAACTTAAAAGCACACATGCAAACTGTGTTCCAGAGGCTTTCTGGAAGTACGTCAACTCCTTTCCTCCACCTGAACCATCTTCGTACGGACAGTATTTATTTAAATCCACGAGGAATGAATAATCTCATTTGCTTAACACCATTTTGCTTTTGGAAAAGTTAGTGAAGCAGCAAATGCATAACCAGGGGAACAGAAAAGCGATGACTCCGTGTTTGTCAGTCCAAAGGAGCAGAGTCCCTATTTTGAATGATGAGTCATTTCTTTTGATCCCCACTAAACAGCATGCTGATGAAACTGGGTGGCTAGATAACACCCACCCTTTTCTGCTGCTGTGTTGACAGCGCCTAGTACGTCAGCCCAGGCAAACCTTCAAGCAAACCTCAGTAAACTTTCACCTAAAGCAGGACCAACAGTTTCCCCATGGTAATAAAAATCTGCAACATACAGGAATCCAACCAGTTAGGAATAGGTGTTTCTCACACAATCTAAAGTAATGTCTCTTGGATCACACATAATATTTTCTGTATAAGAACGCTTGGTACAGAAATTGCCTTTCCCACCCTGATGGCATATTCTAAGACAGGGGTGACCAACTCCCAAGAGACTGCGATCTACTCACAGAGTTAAAAACTGGCAGTGATCTACCCCCTTTTGGGGGGTTCAGGTCAAAGTTGTTGAGCTTTTTCAGGGAGGAGGTAAAATGTTGAGCTTTTTTTAGGGGAGCCACAATTGTTCAGCTTCTTTGGGGGGAGCCAATGATCTACTAGTGATCTACCGCAGACATCCAGTGATCTACAGGTAGATCACCATCTACCTGTTGGACATGCCTGTTCTAAGAGATGAGGGAAGAGAGGACTCTAATGCCTTATTATCAGATGGCCCTATAGGTGTTTCTGACATCACAGAATCTTAATTGTGATCAAATAATAGGAAGTCAATTGACGATGTCTGAACAGTCCATTGACCAGTGAGTCAACCCTACATATGCTTGATCAGGAGGAAGGAAGAGACACTTGTATCTCCTGAATGAGAAAGTTTGGAGGAAGGAAACAACAGAGTATATTAAGAAACACGTTAGAGAGGGTGAAATTAGGTAAGACGGAACCTTAAAACACAGTTGTATGTACTTTGGGTTATAAACATCCATGCTGGGTGAGCGACAAGTCACTAGTTTTGTTGAATTTGAATATAATAGTTGAGTAACAAATGTAATTTTCTATATGAAAAAGGAGTGAAAATATTATTGAGGAAGTGCTCCAGTTGAATGGGGTGTGCATTTGTGTGATCACAGTCTGTACTACCATGTCAAAAGAAATAATGTTGCTAAAGATAGAAGCTGTTCTTTATTCTGGGAATCCTCATTGCTAGGAAGACTGTATGATTATATAATAAAGTCAGCCCTGCTCCCTGTACATGCTAAACTGAGTCACAAATAATGTTGCTGCAGCAGCTCCACTGACATTTTAGCTTGACCTTTACATCTACGGCAATGTCAGCCCAGACATCCTACACACTTCCAAGGTAGTTAATGGGTCATAACAGTTCTACTGATTTTGCATTATGCTTGCCGGGACCCAGAGGCCCTCCTTCAAGGTCAAAGGGATGTTTTCCCTCCACCACCTCAACAGACGAGCTCATATTTCATACACCTGCAGTGAATAAATAAGCGAGTCGACTGAAGAATTCCCCTTTCAATCTACCTCGAATCAGGACGTGTTCAAGGTGGGCAGACACCAGCGTTTTACTCTGCTTCCTTTCACACCATCAAAATAGTCTCGAATTACTCCAATATGGGCTTTTCTGGGGACAACGCTGTGTGGTACATATTCGCTGAACCCAGGTGGCATGACCGTGATAGGTCAGGTTTATAGCTCATTGCTTCAGATTTCCGAAGAACAATTAATTGCCCACACTTCCTCACCGGTTTAGCCACCTCTGTGGCTGAGGACATTCATCACTATTTGAAGGGCTGTTGTTTTTGCGGTCTCATTAGTTTGCCCTGCTTTTTTAAAGAGAAAGGATGCTGGTTAAATATGAACAAAGCGGCAGTAGTTATCAGCAGATTCCAGCCTAAAGGCCTGATGTTCAGCAAGTATTTTGCAGGCTTGGCTTAGGGTCTAGCATGCATAGACAGCTGCTGGGGCCTACCTCTCCCCACAGAGACCGATGAATTATATACCACCTTTGCTTGGCTTTGGGTACGTGAAACAGCAAATCATTTATAGCAAATGCCTCAGTAGCTTCAACGTTCTAGCAGCCTTCAGCACCCATTATAGGTTAGGAAACATTGGCTGATAGCAGAAGCCTTTTAAAATACTTCTAGTTAATTAATTTATTGAAAGAACTGATACGGTGGCCTTTGGCGGAAATATTTTTCAGGGCAGCTTAGAAATTAAATAGTAAAATATGAAGTAAAACGCATACCAAAACAACTCAGGAACTCAGAAAATCTATGTGATGCCATGCTTGTTAGTTATCTGTTTGGGGATTCTCTCCGATGGAAATTTTATCATTATATTTTAGGACCGTTTTGTGCTGAAATCCACCTAGGCAGCAACGTTACTGGGTGGATATGTATAAAATAGAGCAGGCGAGTGAATAAATTTAATAGAAAAAGAAAAGTCTCTGGAAGCCAACTTCTGGAGCTAGCATCAAAATTCTGCACTTTGTCTGTGCCCCCGTGAAATCACGGCAGATGTGCAGCACTTAAATATCTCACGGTAAATTTGGGCAATACAGTGGTACATTGGTTCTTGAATTTAATCCGTTCCGGGTATCCGTTCGACTCCCGAAACGGTTCCAAAAGCAAGGCCCGGCTTCCGATTGGCTGCAGGAGATTCCCGCCCTCAACCGGAAGCCGCGGAAGCCACGTCATACGTTCGGCTTCTGAAAAACGTTCACAAACCGGAACACTCACTTCTGGGTTTGCGGTGTTCGGGTTTCCGATTTGTTTGGGAACCAAACCGTTTGAGTACCAAGGTACAAGAGGCAAGTCCCTGGCATATCCAGTATATTAAGTTGGAGCATGGCGTTGTGAAACCTCCGCTGGCTGCTGCAGGAAAAGATGTCAGATGCTGTATTGGCTTTGCACATGTTCCTTTTAACCCGCCCCCCTCCTCCTTTTGGTATGTAAAGCAGATGTACAGCCGGTTACGCTATTTTGTCTCTGTCACCTCTGGAGAACTATTGAAGCTTATCAGCTGTATTTATGTTGTTGTTGGCTGAAGAATGCGCTGGCTTCCCTGTCATACCATTCCTTTGTAAAGCGATCATGTCAGCTTTTAAATTAGAATAAAGCCTCCACTACAAGCACTGTTTTTTTATTCTATAATGTTTATCAAATGTAAATACATGAGCTCGCTCTCAAAAGTGCTGCATAATGCTTCCTAGAATTTCTATCATAAAATATGCAAGTATTCCGTTCTGCAGACAACTCTTTAAATAACATCACTTCCTGAAGGAATAACATAAATAACCAATATTCTAGTGCCAGAACTTCCTTGTTTGATAAAAAAAAAGACTGTTACAATTAGTGATTTACTGTAATGATGCATGAGACTTTCCTTTACACCTATAAACATTGCCCTCTCCAGAAACATTCCTATAGAAAATGCAACTGGGATTTAATAGATACGAGGGATAAATCTCACAACTGTCAGTGGAAATCAACCTCACCTTTTAAAAATGAGAACAACATCCACTCTACTGCTAGGACAGATACAATGAGTTATGGAGAAGATGAAATCTGTTGCGCTGTGCCAGTGTATCACGCAGTTGCAAAAAGTAATTCATTTATTTATTTCGCTGTTTAACAAAAGTTGAACAATTGGGTGGATAGAACATACAGAAACAGTCATTTCTTCTAAGACATGGTGATGCAAAACTCTTATTATCCACAGTGAAAGATGAGCTGCATCAAAATGCAGCCCCCCTCCAAAAAAACCAAACCAAACCTTGTGACTGATCAAGCCAAACATAGTTGTCCATGTATCGACAGGAGGCTCGGTAAACAAGGCCAACCCTATTATTAGGTAAAATGAGGCATTGGGCTCAGGCTGTTCATTGCTCAGAGCTGCCACTGTTGCCTCCTGCATTGACTTAAGTCATGAAGCCATTTCCTTGCCCCATCCAAAGGAGAGTCCTGGTTACTTTGCTGAAGTTGTTCCAACCCCATTCCAATATAATGGGACCCAGAGGTGTGTATGGCTTGTTGGATCAATGCCTTAACTTGCTCGGCCATGAATAGCACGTGAACCCTATTTTCACTGTACAGTGGTACCTCTGGTTATGTACTTAATTCGTTCCGGAGGTCCATTCTTAACCTGAAAACATTCTTAACCTGAAGCACCACTTTAGTTAATGGGGCCTCCTGCTGCCGCTGCGCCACCAGAGCACAATTTCTGTTCTCATCCTGAAGCAAAGTTCTTAACCTGAGGTAATATTTCTGGGTTAGCAGAGTCTGTAACCTGAAGTGTATGTAACCCGAGGTACCACTGTACTGATTTAGGCATTAAATACTTGGGCAGAAACTGTACTCTAAGTTGAAGTTCTTGCTATATATAGCAGATAAGGAAATAAACAAATATGTTACTCGCTTTTGTCGCATAAAGATATGGTCATAATGGTGCATGTACATATATGCATATGTACACCCCTTTTTATTTAAGGAGCACAAGGACTTGTACATGGTTCTTTGTGGGTCCAGGTAAGCTTTACGGCTGCCCTCCTAGGCCTGCCGAATCTTAGTGTGACACCCTAACCACTTCACTTCACTACCTCTGTATAGTTGGGTTGCTGGATGTCTTTTAAAAAACAACAACACTGCAACCTGCAATGTGGTAGCCATAGGGGACTTTCTGAGTCAGGCCATTGACTCATCCAGCTCACCATATACCAACTGGAAATGGCGCTTCAGGGTTTAGACTGGGGGCATCCCCAACTCTACCTGGAGGTGTTGTGAATTGAACCTGGGACCTTCTGCATGCAAAGCAGGTAATCTGTAACTGAGCAACCACCTTAAAAGCACACGCAGGTCCCACTATCCAAACACTCATGATGCAAAACTCACTTATCCAAACACAAGGGATTAGTACACAAACCTCATCATACACACTGCAGATTCAGATATCCAAACAACCAGACCTGTATGTAGTAAACAATAAAAATAAATTAGAAGCCTTACTTTTTGTGTTTTTGCTGGCCACAGCAGCCATTTCGCAAGAAAACATGGGAGGAGGGAGGGAAAGGGGGGAGATCGGACAATTAAGACAGCATTTCCCCCTCTTCCGTTTGCTTTTTGCTAGTTGGCATGAAGTTATTAGAAATCTTCTCATACGAATCATGGAAATCGTCAGCTTTTTATGTGAATGCTCGGCTTAGAAACAATTCCTGGGAACACATTGTGCTTGGATGCTGGGACCCACATGTAGTCAACTTTTACAAGGCTGGAGATATCAAGTTTACAGATGATAGGAGATGCACAGACACCTTGGGAAAGGCCCAGTTTTAATATAATAGTTATGGGGAAATGGTATATTTGTGTTGTTTTTTATTATTTAAGCTGAGCCATATTAGAATGGGTATGGTATAAATTTTTTTGGTGTGTGTGTGTGTGTGTGTGTGTGTGTGTGTCAAGGATTCTGTTTGCGTCCATTGGGAGCTTTATAATATTACATTTAATAATAAGCACATAAATGAAATATTCGATTAGTTTCTAATTTTCATGTCTCTTGTCAAGTGGGCCAAGTTGATGTCACAACTGACCCCAAACTGAAGGAAATAATAGCAAAGACATTAAAAAAAATAAAAATAAAACCGGCGGCAGTGAATCCTCTCTGGGGAACAACAGTGAGAAACTACCAACATTTATAGAATGGTCATTGTACATTGTACATCCTACGTCAAGATCTAAATGATAGTGATTTGTGCTGCCCTGCAAGTAACACTCAACCTGCTCTCACTCACTCAGCCAGCTCTCACAATAAAAATTTCTTTTTTTGCAAGTAAAGTTATAAGCCAACCGAAAACAGAATGACAAAGAACATTGTTTGCAAATTGCCAGAGTCCTTAATATATGGAGAAGATTAGGGGAGAAAGGAAATTATGGAAGCATTGTATAATCTTGGTCTGCCAATCCCACATACCACCAAGTTGGAAACCTTGTTGACTCTGTGCGAATGTGCAAAAATTTGAAGCTAAGATGGAAAAATGTGTGTGTGTGTGTGTGTGTGTGTCCACCAAGGGACATAATGCAATCCCGACAGTGGTAGCATGAGACAATGGCCTGGATAACATGTCACGGTAAAACAAGTATGGTTTACTGGGACCATGCGAAAAATATTGGCTCCTCTCTGGGCTTTTTACCTCAGCTGTACTTAGCATGGGACAACAGCCAAGCCCCTATTTCACTTAGCATGTCATCCAACCCTGGGATCATGGATAAGGAGGACTACCCTTAACCATGCAACCTTGTCTACAGATCACAGTTAAGGAAAAGAAACCTTTACCAAGGTACTGTGTTGGGACAACATGCTAAGCCGGAGCTTTGCTTAGTTGCAGCGCCACACTAAACCAGAAGAATAACATGGGTGTGACCACCTGCTCAGGGGGTAGACAAAAGGGACCTGAAACAGCATTCTATAGCTAGTTATCTGACCAAACTATCACCACTTTCCCTAAAAATGCCTTTACTGAGCTGCGTTTCCAAGTGATGCCCACCACAGTCTTGGAGGGCCACTATAACAAGGTCCTGTACACAGACAGACTTTGTATTTGTGGCCAACCTCAGGAAGAAGACATCGCTCATCATCTGTTAGCCTTCCCCTTCTACAGAGACCCAAAATATCACTTTCTGAAACCTTTGTTCACACAAGCAAGAAGATACAGCCTAGCAGAAATGATTTGGTTTCTTTAGAGATTCAACCATGGCTTCATAACATACATAGTGGCCCTCTATGCACTGGCTGCAAAAGAGATCAGGGAAAAGGAGTTAGATAAAATCACTGAAAATTGTGTTGGTTATTCAGGGGTTTAATCTGAAATCAATAAAGAGTTAAAACCTGCTGGTGTCTCTGGTATCTTTTTTTACATTGTGGATGTTGGCTTATATTATGGATGGATGTTCTGTATTATTTTATTAATGCTATTGCTACGTGTTGGTCATGGCCTTTGGCTAGAACAATAAAGTAATGGACTCTTCTCTACTTAGGAGTTAGCCCATTCATGCTAAGCCCTGGTTTGGCTCAGCGTTACATGTGAACGCAGCCAACACCAACCACAACTCAAACAGTCCAACAACAAAAGCTCCTGTCCATAGCATCAGCATGTCCATGTTCCAACAAGCAACATCTCACCTTCCTGGAATAATAAAAAATGCCGTTTGACAGAACTGATCACCGATGACAAATGTATGCTGAGCTTTTTAATATATTTTCTTTAGTCAGAGCAGCATTTCTAAGAGGTGCTGAAAGCAGGAAGCAGGCACTGCCAGACTACATTATTCTAAAGAATTGCCAGGATTTTATGGGACATTACACAAAAAGGAGCTATTCTGGCTGCTTGAGAGGTTTGCTGTAGATTGCATTACCACACATTCAGGTGGAGGATTGCCTCCAAACCACTATCTTCTCTGGGCCAGGGAGATGAAGATAAGTGGACAATTCTTTAAGTGAAAAGCATGGTAGAAAAATAGGTCTCAAAAATATTGGTGTACAGTGGCTGTTGATGCCATTACCCTATCAATAGGCTATTTGTTCCCTCTTACATCAGATATTGATTGGAACAGGTAAAAAACAAAGAACTATACCTACAAGTGCTATTAGCAAAGCCATATGATGAGACAAATGTGATGTTCTGGTAGGATTCTATACTTTCACAGGGTGTGAGAGTATTTCAATATTCAATGGAAAAGAAAAACAACACTCACATCAGATTCACATCAATTTCAGCCTGAAGTTCAATTTGCAGTGGAACCTTATCTTTCCTGGAGAGGCTGATAATCTATCTGTACAGTCGCACAAATGACCTTGGCATTGTAGATTAAGCAAGACAAGAATTGGCTTAAAAAAAAAAAAGAATTCACTTCACATTCTACTATCCACAAATGCAGCATGAAAGCAACATACAGTGTCAGCTGCCTACCATCTGGGAGCTTGGCGATCCATGCGCTCTCTCCCAATTAAATGGGGATGGCATGGGGACGATCAGACATGGCAGCCAAAGTTTTCACAATCTTCAGAAATATGGGCTGCTTTATACAAGTTGTTGAAATGTGCTGATGGAAAAGAGACTCTGTGACAGAAACCCACAGGTGTGCCATGACCCACAACCTGGGAACCTTGCAGTGCACAGCTGAGGACTCGGATGAGGTTCAGGCAATTTCCTTGGGTGATGGTGGGGAACAACATACAGACCTCCTCAGCACAGGACGCAGCTCTACCACTATCCTGCATTACATCTCTCCTCAGCGTTGCAGAGGTCAAAATAAGATGACTCATTTAACCAGCCAGGCAGCTCCTCCAGGGAGGCGGATCCTTCCACACTTAAGGCCTGGTCAACCAACATAAGGATTCAGGTAGACTCTAGCACAGTGATGGCTAACCTTGACACTCCAGATGTTTTGGAACTACAACTCCCATCATCCCTAGCTAACAGGATCAATGGTCAGGGATGATGGGAGTTGTAGTCCCAAAACATCTGGAGTGTCAAGGTTAGCCATCACTGCTCTAGCACCTTGCAGAGACATCATCTTTTGCAGCTGCTTTGGCCAGGTTCTTTGGAGCTGTCCAAGGTCCTGTCTACTCTGGGCTTGACTTGGACTGTGACAAAGCATTGCCTATTTCCTCTGTGACCCCCACGTGCCCACAGAACTGAGCAGGTTGCAACTGCTCATGGTTAACTATTGCATTGGAAGCAACAAACCTATATTCACAAGAAATATTTTTGAAAACGCAATTCTATTGATTTGGTCTTCAGTGTGTGTGTGTGTGTGTGTGTGTGTGTGTGTGTGTGTGTACAACTACTGTACTTTCTGTTCTATTGTACAAGGTTGAATTCTGAATACGATTTTAATGAAGAGCTCCTCTACCACAAAAATGATTTATTTGTATGGGTTTTTTTGTTTCCATTATTTTTGCAAGTTGATGCTGACTCTATATTGTGCAGCTTGTTTGTTTATATCATTGCTAAGTGTAAAAATATTACATGCTACATTAAAACAATTCATGAATATAAATAAATCTGCTTCTGTTTTATTAAGAATATTCTTTCAATTTTAAGTTTATTTGACTCCAGTCATAGAAAATGTCCCTACACATGGTAAAGTTTAGCAACAAAAAAAGGCCACCATGTTTACATGGCTGACATATCAGAATTATGTATTTCCCAAGGCAGTTCAACCTCTAAAATGGAATGCAATAGTATCTATAATAATAATAATAATTTATTATTTATACAGTATCTACCAACCAGAAAGAGGGAGCCTTTTGCCATTTTTTAATTCCTAATCTTAGTAACTACCACAGCTAAAACATCCTTAATTTTTTTGCCATTGTGTATTATGAAAACTTAATCGTTTTACAACAAATAAATTGAGCACAGCAAGATGAAAACACCTCTAGGACGTTTTTATTTCGGTGACTTACCTCCACTACTCACACCTTCAAAAAAGCTTACATTTGGCAGAGCATATTGTGCTGCACAACTAAATCATTTGTTCAAACGGGTGTGTATCTATTTCAAAGCCCCGTTTCCACACCTAGGTGTTAAAAATAATAGTTTTCCAAAATAACTCACCTAGAGCTACATACGATATTGAACATGGTCAGAGGAAAGGAATGGTAGGATTTCCTAGCAAGACTGGTTAAGACTCCTGATTGAAATCCTGGAGAGCCACTGCTAGTCAGAGAACAGTCTTTCCCAAGCTAGTGTCCTTCAAATGCTCTAGCCAGCAGGATCAATGGTCAGGAATGATTGGAGTTACTGTCCAACAACATTTGGAGGGCACACTGTGATGCAGCAGCAAAAAAACCCTAATGCTCTTCTAGACTGCATCAACAGAAGTATACAGCCCAGATCAAGGAAAGTAATAGTACCACTCTATTCTGTCTTGGTCAGACCACACCTGGAATACTGTGTCCAGTTCTTACAGCGGCTAGACTAAACGCCCTTGATTCCGCGGTATTGTGGGGAAGGTACAAGGGAGTTCCATACGCCCAGAGAACCGGTCATTGTACTATGGGCGTGGTTGAGTCTACCGAACATATCCTTCTGTCTTGTCCTCTCTATGCAGAACTTAGGCAAAATCTTATAACTCCACTTTTACGTCAATCTAGCTTTCTACCCAGAGAAAGACAGGTTTTATATTTACTGAATAATATTACTGAAATACAGCCTCCCTGGTAGCTAAATTTCTTTTTTTTAGCTTCTAAGCGTCGCAAGATTTTAATTGATTGTATCGATATGGGGCTATTTGTTTAGTTCCATTCTATTGTGGATTATGTTTCCTTTTTCAAAGTTCTCTCAGATGCTTTTAATTCTGTACAAGTGTATTCTTCTGACTGACGGTCGAATAAAAGAATGATGCTGTGTCCAGTTCTGGGTGCCACAATTTAAGAAGGATATTGACAAGCTGGAATGTGTGCAGAGGAGGGCAACCAAGATGATCAAGGATCTGGAAACCAAGACTAACGAGGAATGGTCAAGGGAACTGGGTATCTTTAGCCTAGTAAAGATTAGACTGAGATGAGAAATGATTGCTATCTTCAAATATCTAAAGGGCTGTCACATGGAGGATGGAGCAAGCTTGTTTTCTCCTGCTCCGGAGGGTAGGACCCAAACCAATGGTTTCAAGTTACAAATGAAGGAGATTCTGGACAAACATCAGGAACAACTTTCTGACGGTAAGAACAGTGGAGCAAACAGGGCAATGAGCTCTCCTTCCTTGGAAGTTTTTAAGCAGAGGTTGGATCGCCATCTGTCATGGATACTGTAGCTGAAATTCCTGCATTGCAGGGGGTTGGACTAGATGACCCTTGGGGTCCCTTCCAACTCTACAATTCTATGGTACCAAGTTTGGCAAGGAGGTAGACATATAAATGGTCTAATTTGTATATTGGTCCTGCCCTGTCCATTCAACTACCGGTACTTCCTTTTCCAAGTCTATTGTTTGATCTGAATGATGCCCAGTCTTGCCTGCCTATTCCTTGCCAGTCTAGTTGGGATTTATCTGAATATCAGACTGCCAAAATTTGCCTCCTTTCTTCTGTTCAGGTCATGCCAATCACATCTCAGCTTGCCTCCTGTTGGACTTACAAAAAGCTGGGCTTTTCAAACCACTCTAATTATGCATTTTATTTTCTTTGCAAAAAAAAGTGTTTTCCAAACCTTGCTTAATGCAACATCTGGTGGTTAAGAGCATGTGATAAAGAGTGAAAATCAACACAAAGAAAGCTACAGAAGGTCCCTCCCGTCCACTTCATTGGCCTTTGTATGTTATCAGTGGTTATGGCAGAAGAAAGGCAAGTTGTTTTGTAGCTGCAATTTAATCATTGCTAGGAAAAAAAAAATGAAGATCACTGTTTTACAAGAGCATCCCTTTAAAAAATGCACATAGTGGTACATTATTTGTCACTTCAGATTAGCTAGTCCAGAAAGCAAAGGCCACAGGCTGTCACAGTTCATTACGACATGATGCTTGGTCAGTAGGCAGACTGCAAATTAGCATTTCCATTTTCTTTTGTATGCTTTTTGGTGTAGTAATTTCAATAAAAATCTCTTTAATCATCAAAGATATGGAATAATGAAGGCTGATCTCTTATTTAAAGAGGAACTTTTACGACATCTTGTTAACAGCCGCCAGCTGCTAAAGAGGGAATCGTTACTTCAGAGACTCTCCCATTTTCAACCATTACAAACCGGGGGGGGGGGGGGGGAGTCTGTCAGGTCACATCACAACCTGATGCAAACAAACCAGTAAGAAATATGGATTATTTGATTTCGCTGGCTAATCGTTCTGATTAAATACAAGAGCAGTTCGAATTTCCCTTGAAATGATGTGGACATTTTGATTCCCCTCCCCCGCCCACTTCAGACTAACAGCAGCCAAGAATCACCTTAACTGAAAACGACACTTTCTTGTAATATCGTTCTCTGCAACGTTGATGACAAGAGCCTTTCAGCGTGGCTTATAATTAACAATGCCTTTGATGGCAAAATTGGGCCTCTGCTGCTAATCAAAGCACCCAAGACACCCCTCAGCATGCATAATTCTGCCCCTCTTTGTTTCAGGAAAATCTTGACAGCAGCATAATAGTTTCCCCATTCCTTTCTTCTGTGACAGTTAACTAGGGAAAGGTTATTCTGCATGACTCCCCTAAAGACTTTGGCATTAATTAGAGGAAGACCACACACATTCATGATCAAATGTTGCCCCTGATTTGTGCCCTTAATAGTTTCACACATTTGGACAAAACTAGTTGCTTTTCCTCCTGAACTGGTCTCACTCGTCATAATCGGTTGTTCACCCACACCCCAGCCTGACTCTGGGTCCAACTCTCTCTTTCTATAGAAAATGTCATTTTAACCCAGGGTGACTTCTTCGGGGCGCATGTTCTGAGGATTTTGAGCATTCGATACTGCAAGAAGGAAAGAGGGTCGGAAGAACGACCAAGAGTAAGCAAATGTTCATTTTTATGCTCCTCTTACAAAGCAAACAGGCGATCCAAGAAAGAAAATGCTAAAAATATGATTGAGAAATACACAGTTCATATGTTGTGACAACCCACTCATAAAAAATAACGAACGCTATTACAGAATGCTATGCCGCTTCATCTGTTTTAATGGAAGAGTTGCCCCCTTTTAACAAGGCAAATTACAGACATCCTGAATAATCTCCCTATCAGCGATAGGAGAGGGGGAAAGATTTGAGGAATGAACACATGGCTTTTTTCTTGCCAAAAGCCTACTGATCAGGGGGCAAATAGATTCTACAGAACACAGAGTGCTGCCAACAACAACAACAAACTCCTGTGTCTAGTTCTCTCTTGTGCATGCAATGTCCAGCAAAACATGACCTGGTCACCCAGAGACCTTCCTCCCCCCTCATCTGTGGCAGCTGTGATGTGGGGTGGAGTGGGGGACTGCACCGTGTGACAGATAACCAGGGTGGAATTGATTTAAACCAAACTGATTTAAATCACTAGTCAGTAAGGCTCAGGGTGGATAAAAATCAATGATTTAAAAAATAATAATCAAAAAATCGGATTTTTAAAATTTAAATCGGATTTTTTTGATTTAAATCGGATTTTTTTCAATTTTTTTTTTAAATCGTTGATTTTTATCCACCCTGAGCCTTACTGACTAGTGATTTAAATCGTGATTTAAATCAGTTTGATTTAAATCAAATCCACCCTGCAGATAATAGCACCATGCCATGACACTTTGAGGTCCGTCACCCCATTCCATATCATAGCTGCCACTGGTGGGGAGTGAGGAAGCTCTCAACATGATGATGTCATTTCAGCAGGGGCGTAGGAACTGGGGGGCGGGGGGGTCCGTCCCAGGTTCCATCATGGAGGGGGGGGACAAATTATCAAGGAACAATTACTGCCCTACTAGGGTGGTTCATAAAATTTTTATTTTTATTTTTTTTAAATGCCTGCTCCAAAGGTCTTATCTTACTACACTAGGGATTATATAGCTATATATGAAATTTCATGCATATCAGTTAATATCTTGACCCTCCTCCACAAAAATAGCTGTTTACTTGGCCGTTTTCCTATGTCGTGAAGGCTGAAATTTCAATTCAGCGGAGCACTTACTGTTCCCAACCCTAACCCTGCGGAAAGCCATCTAATTAGACTTTAATTTGATTTTGACATGTTTTTAGGAAGTAATTTAATTATTGTTTGACTTTATACCAATGTTATGTATCTGATGTTAGCTGCCCTGAGCCCGACTTCGGCCGGGGAGGGCAGGATATAAATAAAAGTTTATTATTATTATTACTTGTTATTATTCCTTTGTAAGAAAATATGAAATAACATAAAACCATTTTTGCAGGCAAAAAATAAAATAAAAAATCAGTGTGTGGGGGGGGGGGTGACAAGAAATTTTCTGCACCGGCTACCACCTGACCTTCCTACGCCTCTGCATTTCAGGCAACAAATTTCAGAAAATTTGTGGGTGGGGTGAGGGCGGGACAACGAGACATGGGGATGCTATTTTAAGTGGCACTCGTGCCTTGAGTAATATAGAGTTCCACCCTCAGATCATGGCGTTTTCAGCAAAAGCCGCTGCTCAGAACACGCTTTTCCCTCAGCTCTGCTACATGGAAAGGTTGACCGAAGGCCCAAGGGATGCATGTAAGGTCTGTAATGAGTAGAGCTGCAGGCTTAAGAGAAGGGATACAGGCCTCAGGAAGCGTGAGGACCGCTTTGCACATTAACAGTTAATGACAAGAGAGTCTCTCTGTGCAGGAAAATTATTATGTGGAAATATGGCCTGGAGGGACCATAGAAACTGGAACTCATCCCAGCCTGTATGAGCCTTTCCCACATAAACTCTTTTTTAGCCAAAAAAGTAAGAGCAATTGTTTTTGAAATCTCATATTTCACTGATAACACCATCTTCATAGGCCCCGAGAAATCAGTTTCCCAGGGCCCTACCCAAAAGACGTGTCTATTCATTTAAACAGCTACATGCTCACACAACTGATAATACACTAGATGTGCTTATTTAGTATTTGGATGTAAATCGGATTAATGTTAAACTAAAAGCAGCATTTTAGATTTGGATTGCTCTATTGTTTTCAAAGGGTACAGCTGGATGTGCGATGAAAATTACGTAAGGCAGGTAGCTCAGCATCCTAAGTGAACCTATTCACAACTGTGTTAAGATTAAATTCAAAATGAGTTTGTGACTTGGTCTAGGACAGGGGTCAGCAAACTTTTTCAGCAGGGGGCCGGTCCACTGTCCCTCAGACTTTGTGGGGGGACGGACTATTTTTTTTTTTTGGGGGGGGGGACAAATTCCTATGCCCCCAAAATAACCCAGAGATACTCATGTAAAAACACGCTGATTCCCGGACCGTCCGCGGGCCGGATTTAGAAGGTAATTGGGCCGGATCCAGCCCCTAGTTTGCCTACCCATGGTCTAGGAAGCCAGGAAGGCAGCTGCACAATTTAGGGTAGTTGCAAGCACTTAGCCTAACCTACCTTACAGGGTTGTTGCATGGAGATCTAGTCACCGTCACATTTTTATCTAAAAGTGGGGGTGGGGTGGGAATTACTGCATACGTGTCCTAATTCACACAGATAAGCTCAACCGTGATCTTTTAACAGGCTGGACAGGCTGCTAGTGCCAGGAGACTGCCCAGGTTGGCATCTAGACAGGAAGGCAAGGCTAGTTTAATTGTTGGCTGTCATGCAGCAGGGAACCAGGCAGGAGAAAATATGGAAGAGCAGACGGGAAGTCCGGTAATTTCTCTCAGCAACAGGTTTCCCAAAGTGGGGAGTTCGGCAACCTGGGGAACTGCAGGCAATGACATTGTATTGGCTCCCTGGTTGTCTCCTGACTCCATCATGTTTGTACTGATTTGAACTGTATGAAGTTTGCTCATCCAACCAGCAATGCGAGTAGCACAGGAATAGGGAGTTCAAAGAGAGAGGAGAAGACAAGCAAATTTTAGCACTGCTGGAAGAATCCCACCTCAGCCCTGATTTTTGTCTCCTTCTGTAAGAAGGAAGAGGAATAGTGGTGTCCAGGAAGATGTTGAGTTAACTGATTTCAAACTAATTCCAATTAAACATCCAGCATGCAGTTTTCCAAAAATGAACAGAACACTGCGAAGTGAGCAGAAACTATGCAATGTTTCTGAACTAAGGAGGAATTTATTTTGGAAGCACATTAAAGCAGGATACTTGGACGCTTGTTCTATTCAACTTTCGGTATGAATCAAATTCTTTTCTTGTTCAAAATTTATCGTAAATGGAAATTCCTATACGATACTAAAAAAAAAAAAAAGCAACCAACCCACTGCAAAAGGAGTGTTTGGGCAACAAACATATTAAAAATACAAAGATGTTTACTGACTTTTTATTATTATTATTATTAAAAAAGGCCTTCTAATACAGCTATTCCTTAATTTATTGCTCTTCTCATGTAAAGTGGGCCACTTACCAGCACAAGAGAAATTCTATTGATAAAGAGGGGCTGCAGTTTAAGGAGATGTCAACATGAATAGTAGATTAGTTTGCCCCTCTGAGTATCTTGCATGATCTTCAAAGAGTGCTTTGTTGTAATTAAGGGATCCTTGGGGGGGGGGGGGAGCTCCCAGATGAATGCTGAGCAGAGGACACCTTCTCTCCAAGGGAGGAAGCATTGCATTATGATTAAGCTGAATGTCATCCTTCACCTCTTGCCATAAAAGAGCCTGCGTTCTGCTTCTTACAGTGGTGCCATTTGATCTAATCTACAAATCTGCTTTGAATATAATAACCTGCTTTAATGTTCTCTGCGCTCTCAGTTCACAGCCTACCCTGAGACTGATGACTCAGCATAGGAAAACAGCTGGATATACAAACCATTTGTTTTTCGGAGGGAGGGGGGAAATCAGTGCTTTGAAGATAACATTTACAGTTGTTCTCTTCAGCGAGGCAGGTAAAATGAAGGCAAGTGACAATGTTAGCTGTTCATAAGGAGTTCGGAGAGCCACCATAGGAAGGAGCACATTAAATGCGGAGTGTGTGCTCCTGGCAGACAAAAAGGACAGAAACAACTCATGTAATGAGCCTCCTTCAAAGCAGTAAGAGCAGCCCTGCTGGATCAAACTAGAGCTTCACTGTGTCCGCAGGACAGCTTTCAAGAGAGGTTACGCAGATGCCCTCCCATATTTGTTCCTGGAAACTGGGATTTATTGTTCCTTCAAATATGGAGGGTTCATTTATAATGGCATGGATAGCAAGTAAAGGATGTATATCAAAGACTACGGATTTATCAAATCCCTTTAAAAGGCTCATCTGTGCTACTGATATCTCATGGGCAGTGAATTCCATAATTTTGTTGTTAATGGTTCTGATCATGTGTCTACACATAGATACACATGACAGTTTGGGGGGATTTTATCTGTGTGCCACAGAGGTTGCTGCGATGGGTACCATTACTTTAGAAATACCAATATTGTCTTCCTTACTTGGGAGAACTAACGGCAATATACAACAT
The DNA here is from genome assembly GCA_034641385.1 of Darevskia mixta. Classification (NCBI taxonomy): domain Eukaryota; kingdom Metazoa; phylum Chordata; class Lepidosauria; order Squamata; family Lacertidae; genus Darevskia; species Darevskia mixta. The sequence goes on along the minus strand of JAWWNH010000173.1, from coordinate 12,118,040 downwards.
ATTCATTTACACACAGCGTTAAGGTTGTGGTAATGTTGACAGTCAAAAAAAATAACACCTGGAAATATCCTTGTTCCAAATCCACCTTTTAGTGCTGTTTGTTTGTCTGATTTGGTGTAGGGCTGGCCAAAAACATTTTGGCACCTGAGGTGAACCACAAAATGGCATCCCAGGGATGAAAGTGTGTGTGAAGATCTAGATAAGGAACAAGAGGGGAATAAAGAAATACACTGGGATCTGCTGCCCCTGTGGGTCCTGCGGCCTGAGGCGATCGCCTCGCCTCGCCTCATGAGTGGGCCGCCCCTGAGCTGGTGGCTGTATTTCTTCTTCTATTTTTCTTCTGATATTTTTATTGTGCTAGCAGAGGAACTTAGGACCGGTGGCGGTTTCAACAGCTATATACTGCAGGGACATGGGTGGCACTGTGGGTTAAACCACAGAGCCTAGGGCTTGCCAATCAGAAGATCGGTGGTTCGAATCCCCGTGATGAGGTGAGCTCCTGTTGCTTGGTCCCTGCTCCTGCTTGTTTCAACATAATGGAATATCGCCAAACCGTGATGTTCGGCTGGCGATAGATCGCAATGTAGTAAACCTAACATCGCCCAGCCCTACTGAGCCCTGTTCCTTGCAGCAACTGTCACAGAAAGCCCAGAACACACCCCAATACCAAGTGGAGATTTTGATCAGCCTACTTTCAGTGTCAGATTCTTAAAAAGTATGATTTTTCCTGGCTGCCACTTCCATTTCTCTGTTCCATAAAAAAATGGTAAAAAAAATCTCACAGACCATGCATGGGGCAATAATAAAATCTGACGATTTTATTGATTCTTTTGAAGAAAGCCGGTGACATAGTGCCTCAGAAACGTCAAGCAACACATTTTGCAAAGATCACTCTATGAGAAAAGTGGCTATGTTGCTTGAGAGTTGCCATTAAGTCTGGCTACCTGTTGGGGTATACGGGTATTGCCTGTTTGCAAACATCTGAAGACGCAGTTGAGGTCTCAGTGACACGAAAGGGCACAAAAGAGAGCTATGACATAGCTGTCAACCCTCCCTTTTTTGTGGTGATGTCAACCCTCCCATTTGTGGTGATGCTGAGAGGTTTGCCTACACTCCTTTCTCATACAAAATGGACAGAACAGATATTATGGACTAAGCACCTGTAGATGTGACAAGTAGCAGATTAATTTGAAGAGTGTTTGTTGGGGTCCCTTCCACTCCCTCACACCTTATATGTGTGTGTTTTCAGTTGTCTCAGTCATTTCAATAGGGGGTAGAATCGACTCCAAAAGGAGTAAGAGTGACAACATTGATTTCTCATTCAATGAAGAAGGGGGGACTCTGAAACATCACATGGAAATTCCAGTCTTCTCATGCTTTCATTCTACCTGCAACATGCTGTGGAAAACTGTCCCCAAAGTTTTATGATTCCACCCCAATGTACCATTTGATCCCACCTGTTGACAGGGGGTTAAATTAGCAACTTAGCAAGCAAAGTCTTTTACTCACAGTGTAAAAAAAAACAACCCCTATCTTTAATACTGTTACAGATCGGGGTAATAAAGTTTGGGGGTGCAAGTGCCATCATAACTGGTAGCATTAGTGAATGTTGGAAAGTAATAAATGGTAGAGTTTAGATAATATCTGGAGTGTTCAAGGGAAGATGTCAGGCCAGGAACTCACCTGGGATAGAAGTTGCTAAGAATGCAACGATAGAAGAATGGCAGATGAAAATGATGGACTATATGGAACTTGCTGAGCTGACCGGGAAACTTCGTGACCAGAGGGAGGAAGCGGTGGAAGAAGATTGGAAGAAATTCAAATTATATTTTAAAAAGTATTGTAAGATTAAAGAGTAGAAGTAAGCTGAAAGATAGTGAGGCTGTAGATTTAGAAAATAGATTTAAGTTTTATAATTGTTCGATAAATGAGATGGATAATAGAAAAGAAGAGATGATGAGCTTAATTAATAAAAAATGTTTTTAATGATGTAAAGAAATTACTAATGATGATTGACAAGGTACGCAGGAAAAGAGGGCGGGAGGAAGTCAACCCACAATGATAAGAAAGAATGATAGGTTAAAAGGATTTTTGTATGTTTTATTTGTATTACTGTTTAGTGTATTTGTTGGATGTATTGTTGTATGTTTATTTTTATTGTATTACTTTGTTAAAACCAATAAAAAATTATTGTTTAAAAAAAATGTTGCTAAGAATGACAAAAGGTGCCAGAAGCAAGTCATTAACACATCCATGAAAACCATCTTCAGGGCAAGAGATTCTCTGCCAGTGGAGGGGGTTCCCATGGTTACCGTGGGTGGGGAAAGCTGTGGCACCCCTGTGGGGCTCAGGAGCTCAGTTACGCCACCCCTTGCCCGCAGAGCTGGCAGCCTCTCATCCCTTTTCAAACACCTTCCCTTGTGGAGTGTTCCCTCAGCCTCCTCTCCCCTCTCCTTGGGAGTTCTCCAGGCAGCCATCACAGCCATCCAGGTCTCTGAGCTGCCTCAGCTCCTGGCAACCAGCACCCCCTGGCCAGTCCCAGAGGCACCATTTGCCTGGGAAGCTTATAGCCAGGGCTGCTGCAACAAACATCCGCACAAGCCTTTGGGAGGCAGAGACGCAAGAGGTCATCAGAGGAGGAAGAGAAGAAAAGAGGGTTGTCCGCGGCACCCCGACCATCATTCAAGGCACCCCAGGGTACAACGGTACACTGGTTGAAAACCACTGGATTAGGATTTCAGCTTCCAGGATTAGAAGAACTCCAGGCAGGGCAAAACCATCCTGACAGGATGCTTTGGACTCCAAAGCTGCACTGCTATGAGGAACAAGATGAAATGCTCTGGAACACTGTCCGAAGTAGGCCCAGGTGTAAATATGTGCACAATAAACCATATTTCTTAGTCTCCGCTGCGCCTTGATTTCCCAGCAGAAGCACAACCCTGGGTGAGTGCCTGGAACCCCCTAGTGGTGTGCAACCTCTGTAGCAATATTTTCTTTTGAATTCCCCATTACATTACACACCAGAACCAAAGTAGCCTCAACAAATAAGACAGCATTCCCTCCTCTCTCCTGATTAAAATTTGCCAGCACCAATTAATCAATTGCAGCTTCACCAATTCAACCAATTAATCTATATGAAGGTTATTGGTTCAGACATTCTCAAAAAAAGATGTCTAAGGCAGGAGAAATATTAAGAATGATGTAACTTGTTGGTTCCCAACACTCATTTCTGTCTAAATTCCTGGTCCAAAGGTTCCTTATTGCAGATTTTCCTTACTACAGATTTACAGAAATTACTTTGTTGCCACGGTAACATAGTGCACCCTAAAATTCTATTCTGGTCCTTTGTTTACAATTTCCAAAAACTACAGCCATCACCACACTCTCTACACCTTCCAACAGCTATTATCTGGGGGGTTTTTTTATTACTTTTTGCAGGATTTTAATTAAATTGCATCTGGTTCCCAACCACAAGTGCATACAGTCATCTTACTCCCCCTTGAGAATATTCTGCAATGCAGCTTGGGTCTTGTTGCAGCTTGCTTAGTGACACCGTGATCTATATCACCAAACAGAACGGTTTATAAATATTCTGCCTTCCGTGTCCCTTGCCAGTTCCTAGGCATGCAACTACAAGGTGTTAGAAGACTTGACAGAACATTTTTAAACAGTGCAAAATTTGTCAATTATTAATTTTGTGTGTGTGTGTGTGTGTGCGCACACACACACTTCTCTGTGTTCTTATATTTCAGAAGATGCAACTGTCATTCATATTTTACATCTAGATTTCTAAAAGCAGTCAAGTAATTGAAAGTAGAAATTCACTTTGGCCTAACCCACCTTTAAGTCAATTCCATCTAGGATTGTACACGTTCCCCTTTAGCTGTCAACGTGAACTATCAGGCTGCAAGAAAACAAACAAAACTTGCCTCTCCTTTCCTTGAGATTTCTATGTTCAACAAAGCATTTGAGGAAAGCACCAATAAATCCTTTTCGCTTCCACAGAGCTTCCAAGTTAGCACACAAACAACAACAGTTCTGCAAAGTTTCTTGGAAATCTATTTCTGGCCCTCATGGAACAAGGTTGACCATTGCCCCGGAAATAGCTCCGTTGCTTCAACAAGTATCTCTGCTCCTTGTTTTGCAGTTATTACAAATACAATCTTTCAAAGCCAAGTACTGGCAGTCCTATCCGGTGGCAAATCCTTTGCAATATCCTATACACCAGACTGTGTATGGTGGAATAAGAAGCAGCCTACACCCTGCAAGGGATTAACTTCAAAAACACATGCCACTTCCCCAACCCACTCCTTTTTTGTTGTTGTTGAGTCGTTTAGTCGTGTCCGACTCTTCGTGACCCCATGGACCAGAGCACGCCAGGCATTCCTGTCTTCCACTGCCTCCCGCAGTTTGGTCAGACTCATGTTGGTCGCTTTGAGAACACTGTCCAACCATCTCGTCCTCTGTCGTCCCCTTCTCCTTGTGCCCTCCATCTTTCCCAACATCAGGGTCTTTTCCAGGGAGTCTTCTCTTCTCATGAGGTGGCCAAAGTACTGGAGCCTCAGCTTCAGGATCTGTCCTTCCAGTGAGCACTCAGGGCTGATTTCCTTCAGAATGGATAGGTTTGATCTTCTTGCAGTCCATGGGACTCTCAAGAGCCTCCTCCAGCACCATAATTCAAAAGCATCAATTCTTCGGCGATCAGCTTTCTTTATGGTCCAGCTCTCACTTCCGTACATTACTACCGGGAAAGGTAAAGGTAAAGGGACCCCTGACCATTAGGTCCAGTCGTGTCCGACTCTGGGGTTGCTGCGCTCATCTCGCTTTATTGGCCGAGAGCCGGCGTACAGCTTCCGGGTTATGTGGCCAGCATGACTAAGCCCCTTCTGGCAAACCAGAACAGTGCATGGAAACGCTGTTTACCTTCCCGCCGGAGCGGTACCTATTTATCTACTTGCACTTTGACGTGCTTTTGAACTGCTAGGTGGGCAGGAGCTGGGACCGAGCAACGGGAGCTCACCCCATCACGGGGATTCGAACCGCTGACCTTCTGATCAGCAAGCCCTAGGCTCTGTGGTTTAACCCACAGCGCCACCTGGGTCCCTCTACTACTGGTAAAACCATCGCTTTAACTATACGGACCTTTGTTGGCAAGGTGATGTCTCTGCTTTTTAAGATGCTGTCTAGGTTTGTCATTGCTTTTCTCCCAAGAAGCAGGCATCTTCTAATTTCGTGACTGCTGTCACCATCTGCAGTGATCATGGAACCCAAGAAAGTAAAATCTCTCACTGACTCCATTTCTTTCCCTTCTATTTGCCAGGAGGTGATGGGACCAGACCCACTCCTTTATGTGGTTCAAATTCTGCCCAGCTTAACCATGGTTAACTCTTCAAAGTTGGTTGGTTGGCATCCATCTGTCTCAGGAGACAATGGAAGAGTGTGCCTTCAGGGAGCGAAGTCAAACCGTTGGGGAGATACAGCGCCTGCTCTGGCTGTGGAGACTGATATGGGAGAGACATGTTTGGCTGCAGCTGGGGCAGATCCTATTTAACCTGGCATCTGAAGCCACTTTAGAGCCAGCTGGCTATCTTGCTACAGCTGGAATAATTAACCAACATGAAACTCCAGGGAGGGGAATTCTCGCCCCAGAAGGGAAGGAGTCGGAAGAGGAAGCATGCAATCCCACAGCCCACTTTCAATTGCTTAGCTCATGATTAAGCAATCGGTAATATTACGTCTGCATCAGGCGTAGGTGGGAAGGAAAGTGTAATATTTGTCACTTTCAGTCACACTGCTTTGAATCCTTATCAGTTCCAACCATACTTCCTGCCTTGCTTACCATCATTTTTAAAAAAAATGTTTTAAAGAGCATCATGTATATGGTTTCAGTGGTAGAGAGGAGGGGAAGTACACAGTGGGTTTGGGTTTTAAAAATTTGACAAATTTGATAACTCTATGGTAGTTACCTCTGCAAAGCAATTTTTGAGCCAAAAGTGGAGTAATAATAATAATAATAATAATAATAATAATAATAATTTATTATTTATACCCCGCCCATCTGGCTGGGTTTCCCCAGCCACTCTAGAGTAGCCCCTAATATGCAAAATATTTGAAGTATACTAAAAACAGGCCATAAAATTTGTGATATTAGCATGCAAAAATGACCAAAAAAAATAGTTTTGGGGGGGAGGCAAGGGATGGGGCTGTGGATCCCCTGGGTACATTCTGCGGACCCCCAGGAGTCCCTGGACTCCTAACTGGGAACCACTGTTCTAGGTAATAAAATCAATAACAGAGTAGTTTGTTGAATAGGAAAGTTTTCAGTTCTAGTCTAACTTTGTTCTTTCAGAGGATAGCTCCAATGTGACTTCTCATATTGAGCTCTAAGAAAGAAGTGTTGAGGAGCAGGAGGGAACGTTCTTTCATACGTGGCGGACTTCTAAAAGGGTAAAAGAGTACTGGGAAATAATCCATAATGAATTGAAAAAAATATTTACAAGTAGCCCCCCCCCCAAAAAAGAATCCTTTCTGTTGGGGATAATTCAGACTGAAATTCCCAGGTGTCAAAAATGGTTATTTATGTATGCTACTACTGCAGCCCGTGTTATGTTAGCCCCAAACTGGAAAATGAGCAAGGTCCCAACTAAAGAAGAATGGCAACTTAAATTGACAAAATATGCACAGCTTGCAGACTTAACGTATAGAATAAGAAAACAGGAAAAGCATACGTTTAGAGAAGATTGGAAAATGTTTATTGAATACAGTGGTACCTCGGGTTAAGTGCTTAATTCGTTCCGGAGGTCCGTTCTTAACCTGAAGCACCACTTTACCTAATGGGACCTCCTGCTGCCGCTGCGCCGCCAGAGCACGATTTCTGTTCTTAGCGGAGTTCTTAACCTGAAGCGTACTTAACCCGAGGTACCACTGTATATGGGAAATAACTGTGTACAGCTGAAAACGCTGGCACATTAAGATAAATTCAACAGTGTAAATAAGTTTTGATGGATGTAACAATGGAATACTAAATGGTATAGTTTTTGTAAAATATGCAGGGATTTATGATATGTAAAATGAACCATGGAAAGAGAAGAAGGGAAGTCACTGATATCTTAAGGATGCAAAATGAGTATTTTAAATTGTAAAACAGAAAATTTAATAAAAATAATATATATATGAAGTTGTAAAACAGGATGCAACCTGACAGTATCAGTCTAACATCAAAGAGGTAGAGAGGTCAGCTTGAGAGGTTAACGGCACTGGGATAGTCTGGGAATCCGGAGGTCCCCAGCTGTACCTGTCTTAACCCATGCAAAGACCCATTTTTGAAAGCTGTGATGTACCCAAACTTCCAACATGTTTGCCATTGGTGTAGCTGCTCTGATGTCACAGGAGCCTTGAACTAGCAACTGAGGCTCCTCTTATATGAGCCTGGCCATCCATTCACATCAGTGGAGGAGGCTCTCCTGTATTGGGGATAAGTTTGGTTTCAAGGCAGACAAGGGTTTATTCCATCATCTGCCCTGGGAGATTTGCCTGGGACCCGCCTTAATTATTTTTTTTTGCCACCCGTTAAGTATATTGTTTTGATAGGTGCTTTCAGTTGATTTGACTGGTCATCATATCTGTTGCTCAGCTCACTTTTAACATGTAATCATTATTTTACCTTGTTCTGTTTTGTTGGCCACCTTGATAATCCACAGGCAGAAGGAATATATGTTTAACTGAAATAAATAAAAGCAAAACAAGGAGAGGAGAGGAAGTACCGGAATGTTTTTTGAACTGAAATTCCCATGGCCGATGAGCAATTTTTGTGAAATTAAACTGCCTACTCATTACAGGCTTTTGAATGACACTTCGTTGATGCAAATTGGTTGAGTGGTTTCAGAGCCTTTCAGTGGAGAGCTATTGACCACAGGGAGAAAACACTTGCTATTTATGGTTATGTGATACTTCCAAGCTCATCTAATTCTTCAAACTAGATTATGTTGTTCCCAACGTAGGTTTCAACGGCCTGTACAGAAGCACGGAAATATTACACCTCAGGTTTCACCGAAGCAAGTTCTGAATTATTTATTTTAAAGCCTGGAGATTAACATATATCTTGAAGGTTCTGTTTTTAGTCCACAGTTTCACTTGCAAGCAAAATGCCGGCTGCAGCCAACCAGGAGGGACAAATATATTTCCTATTCTAAGTCTCTTTCTCTCATAGCTGCTTTGGGGTTTTCCTGTCCTGCATTAGCTTCAGCAGTGTGTTTATATGAGATATCATTAACTCTCAAACCTCAGACACACATTGTAGCTCTCCGAAATAGTGCCATATTAAATCAGGCAATCCCGTGTGCGAGATATATGTAGAATTCCACGTGAAATATTTCCTCTAGAATGTTATCATTTGCAATTTAGCATGAGGTTACCAGATGTCCCCGTTTCCCGGGGACAGTCCCTGGATTTACAAATCAGTCCCCATACAAAATCCATTGAAGTTGAAAAGTGTCCCCGGATTCATTGAAAAAAATATGGTAACCTTAATTTAGCAGTCTTATACAACCCAAAATGACCATGCATCCAAGGACTGTGGTATTTTGATGATCTCAGAAGGGAGCTAGGCGCGACACCCATCAAAGAAATGTAATCCAGCACTGAAACGTAGCGTCAGGTCCCCCCTCCTTTTCCTGTTATATAAAAGTGTGACATTACGTCATCACATTGTGGGTTTTCCCGCGCCTGCTCTGCATTATTGGCTGGGGAGTATATGGGAAACAGCACAGGAACAGCCAACAAGATGTCTTCCATGCCCAGCAATGCCCATCAGCCCCTGCCAGCATCATCTACGTTCTGGGATGATGGGGATTGTAGCCCAATAACACACAGAGTGGACACGGGTGGCGCTGTGGTCTAAACCACTGAGCCTCTTGGGCTTGCTGATCAGAAGGTCTGCGGTTCAAATCCCCGCAACAGAGTGAGTTCCCGTTGCTCTGTCCTAGCTCCTGCCAGTCTAGCAGTTCGAAAGCATGCCAGTGCAAATAGATAAAGAGATACCACTGTAGCGGGAAGGTAAGCGGCGTTTCCATGCGCTCTGGTTTCCGTCACGGAGTTCCGTTGTGCCAGAAGCATGCTGGCCACATGACACGAAAAGCTGTCTGCAGACAAACGCTGGCTCCCTCGGCCTGAAAGCGAGATGAGCGCTGCACCCCCTAGTTGCCTTTGACTGGACGTAACCACCGAAGGGATCCTTTAACTTTTTTTTATATACCTAGAGTGTACCATGTTGACTACCCTGCTATACCATGAAGCAGCGCATTTTCTTTGCTGCAAATTACACGGCGACATGTGAGAACTTGACTAGGGTTTCTTGTCCTCAGGAGTAACCTCGTGATCCGTGCTAGTTTGTTCTGGTCCCATTGCAATTCTCCCACTAGTCTCAGTAAATTTCAGTAGCCCCAACCAAGGCAACGGAGGTACTCCAAGGCTAGTTGTCTGAGAACTGGATCCCAGTGGCATGATCCAGTCCCCTGTCAAATGGGTATATCAACATCAAAACTGGCTTCGCTCCCCTGAAGCTGTTATTAGCCCTAGGCAAGGGAGGGAGCCTCTATTGCCGATTTTTGGCAGAGATGGGAAGGATTGGCCTCCCCTTCTATGCACCGAGTCCCAGTCCTGATGGCGTCTCCTGTTCCTACTAAAGTGACAATAATACAGCTTCAAGTGGCACATTTTAGTTTGGCCTAGAAAATACATTTCATTAAATTACTTATGGATGACAATAGAAAATATTTGCTTCACCTGCCTTCCAGGTCACTATTCCACCAGAACCGTGATGCTGCATTTAACATCAAGGCATTGTGTATCTAATGATTATCACCCAATCACTTCAGGGTTGAGAGATACTTATTTTGAATGTCACTGAGCAGAGGGGGTTTTTTATCTGTAATTTTCACACTACTGATTATCTGCATTTTAGAACACCAATGAGCATAGTAAAATAAAGAAGCTATAGACATGTATTAGAAGGGACGCAGGTGGCGCTGTGGGTTAAACCTCAGAGCCTAGGGATTGCCGATCAGAAGGTCGGCGGTTTGAATCCCCGTGACGGGGTGAGCTCCCGGTGCTTGGTCCCTGCTCCTGCCAACCTAGCAGTTCGAAAGCACGTCAAAGTGCAAGTAGATAAATAGGTACCGCTCCAGCGGGAAGGTAAACGGCGTTTCCGTGCGCTGCTCTGGTTTGCCAGATGCGGCTTAGTCATACTGGCCACATGACCCGGAAGCTGTCTGCAGACAAACGATTGCTCCCTCCGTCAGTAAGGCGAGATGAGCACCGCAACCCCGAGTCGTCCGCGACTGGACCTAATGGTCAGGGGTCCCTTTACCTTTACCTTTAAGGCTGCACCCCCCAAACAAATTTTTTAAAGCACATAGCTTCCCCCAAAGAATAAAGGGAACTCGCAGAGCTACAATTCCCAACACCCTAGGCAAACTACAATTCCCAGGATTCTGGGGGGAAGTCACATCGCAACTGGGGGTTGCTTGCTTGTTTTGTTTCAATCCCAACAACCACAATCGCTAGTTTTAATGTGATGCTTGTTTCCTTTCTGTGCAATCCGGGAGGTGTGTGGAGCAGCAAAGTGGGTGCAGTTTCTTCACGTACAGTAACCCATGTGTCAGATTCGCTTAACAGTTGCTCATGAGTAAAGACCAAGTCCGTCTTGTCTTTCAGCTATTTTATTGCGCAAAGTATGTGCAGTGCGGAGCTATCCTAAAACATGACCACCTAGTCGCTAGCAAAATCCGGAAGTGCCCCCCTCCTGTTGCGGCGCCAACACCAGAGTCTCGGCACCCTAAAGTGCCGCCTCCTTACTCCCCTGACCCTTCTGCGTAAAGCAGTCGCCGGAAGTGGTGTCTCCCCCTCAGAGTGGGTCTGCTGAGCGGTGCTGGGTCTCTCTGCATCATCCTGGAGATCCCTTCCCACCTGGCTCCTCCCTGGTAACTCCTCCTCCCCCAGGGAGGAGCTGGCAGACTCACTGGGAGACGTGTCCGTCGACAACAGAGGCTGTGGCTGCCGGTACCCACTCAGTGCCGGACTGGCAGGGGAGGGCACGTCCCTGACACCATGCTACCAATATTTTTCAGCACACATTCAGCCGTGAGTCTTTAAGGGCTAAAACGTTAGGGAGAGCATAGTTTCTTCCCCTCCTTACATTCAGCCTGGATTCCTGAGATCTCTCAGGGACCAAACTTATTTCTAAATTGAACCCGGGAGATGCCAATTTCTGGTCCAGAATGTGGTACGTGATGTCCAGCACAGCTTGGATAAATTTTCAAGCTGCCTTAAAGCTCTTTCCAAGGTGCCTGGAGGCTCAGTGTGGACGAGATTGCTAATACCGCATGACATTTGGCACGCCATTGGCTTCACAAAGTCTTAATGACGGTTCTACATGTGAACGCAAGGGCCTGGTGGTGCTACAGGATTGCTGCAGTGTGCTTAATTCATGCTCCCCACTAACAAAGCATGAAACCGCCATTTATCCACAAATTCCTTCTCGCTGCAAAGTGCTGGGGCCCCAAGACATGTGTAATAATGGCATTCTGTGGTAGTAACAAGGCACAGAGCATCACAAATGGAATGCAGGCGTCTCTAAATAACAGCTTAACAACTTCTCCTTCAAGCATGAAATAAAGACGACAAAATCTGGTAGAGGGAGAGAGGTCTGAAAGATAACTTATGTGAGCAATCATCTCCACAAAGGAGGTAACAAAAACGCCAATAATGCTTGAAAGGAATATCAGTCTTTCAGTCCTTCCCAGCAGGAATGAGAAAAGCAACACAGTTTACAAAAGGCACCTTAAAAGAAAAAAATATATAACAATGCTTAAAAGCCTAACAAAGAAGAACTCAAGAGAAAATTGAAAAGTTTAACATACAAACAAGATTATTTACCACTTTTATCTGCCACAGGAGGCATATTCTCATTTTTACTTGACAAAGCACAATACGCAGTTTGCAACAACAAGCTTTGCTGCAGGGTTGTGGAACAACTTTACAAGAGGTGTACAAAAAGGGACGAGAGCTATCCCATGATTTCATTATACACTTTTATTCACACAAGGCTTCGGTGCATCTATCTCCACTCACAACACCGGGATACATGGCATGCTACAAGGCGCAGTGCATTAAGTTACTAAGGGAGAAAGTGCGGGTGGAGAGATGATCATTTGGGGGCAAACTTGTTCATGTTCTGCCACTATGGTAACATCTAGGTGCATCACACAGCAGCTACAAAGCATGTGGCCAGCACATTTTCAATAAAGCCACACAGCAGCTTTATTTAGCCCCCAGAAAACTCAGCTCTCTACCTCTGGAAGCTTTGGACATTGTGAACAAGTGCCACCAACCAACTGGTGCTGCTTCTTCCATAAACCACTGGTGGCACTTGCCTGTAACAACCTGAAAGGGAACTTGCCACATCTGATGAAGCACGCATCCCTATTGTTGGGGCCTCTGGCGCAAGAACAGGATTCTGCACCTTGGGTCTGATTCTGCAGGGCTCTTACGTTGTTATGATGCACAAGTTGCATGCCCAAACATAAAAGGATCTTCCTTCAGCTACCGCCATTCAACAGTTAGAGATTCTCTGGCAAGCATCAGATTCAGGTGTTAATTTCATCTCTATCTATCCCCGTTTCTATATATTCTGGCCACCTATTGAGAAACCCCAGCTTAGCTACTCCATGTGCGTAAATTAAATTGTTCTGAAGCAGGGGTCGGCAACCTCTGGCCCATGAGCCAGATGCGGCCAACGGAGGCCGTTTAACCGGAAATCGCATCTGCGCAGGCGTGTGGGCCTGCGCAGACGCGATTTCCAGTGCCGGAGACATGCCCTGACGCCGGGGGACTCGTGCAGACGCCGGAAATCACATCTGCGCAGGCGTCTGGGCATGCGCAGACGCGATTTCCGGCAACGCGTCTGCGCATGTCCGGCCCACAGACGAGCTCTGTGAGACGCATCCGGCCCATGGCCGGATAACGTTGCCGACGCCTGTTCTGAAGCAACATAGCAGCACAACTATTTTCTAGATCCTGCCTACTTTGCAACGTGAGAGGAGTTTCTATGGTTGCCTTCCTCTGGCGGAGAGGCAGTCTTATCACATAAAATCACCGAACTAAGTCATGCTTGCACTGATGGAAGGACTCTGAGCCTCCCTCACAGAGGCTTCATGCTGCCATCATAATAATCATTAGTACGACGATTAGCTTTCCTTCCACTGCACGGATAGTCGTGGCTTCGTTCTCTCGCTAAACCTAGTTACAGCTCAGAGGGCCAGGGGCTGTAACTGATAGGAACTCATTCCAAATTCAAAGAGGAGCTGGCGTGTCTCGCAGAGTCACCCAGCCCTTGGGCTAAAACTGCTTCATAACCATGGGGGTGGGACAAGAACCGTACAACAAGATACAGAACTGGGGGGCTGGTTCTGCCCATGCAACAGAGTGAAGCAGACTGCCTCCATTAAAGCAGTAAGGAACAGGCGGATGCAGGGATTCATGTCTGAGTGGTGGACCACGACTTTTTATCCCGATGGCCTGAAACTTTTTAAAATGTTCGGGATGGGGACAATTGGGCTCTCCTTCAACCCATGGGATTAGAAGCTACTGGGAAGGGTCTGTCATGGCCTAGACCCTTCAGGGGATTTTCTAGTCCTCTTAGTCAGTAGAGGACGAGAATATTAATCTCGGTGTTGAGGGTTCAAGCCCCACGTTAGGCAAAAACATTCCTGCCTTGCAGGGTATTGGACTGGATGACCCTCATGGTCCTTTCCAACTCTACAATTCTATGAAAAACAAAACAAACAGGCATGCACCGAGCTTCTTTGATTATACAGATAGATGGAAACACGTCCAGGCACAGTGTTGTACCAAATCACTTGGCAATACATGAGCCTGCTCCCACTCGCCAATGCGTCCTGCAAAGGTGCTTGGGTGACAGGCCCCCCGCGTTGCTCCACACGAACTGAGAGTGCACCTCAAAGGTGTTTACTGGCCCACGTATACTGGCCTCGGTCCAGTATACCTGAAGGAGCATCTACACCCCCATCGTTCAGCCCGGACACTGAGGTCCAGTGCCGAGGGCCTTCTGGTGGTTCCCTCACTATGAGAAGCCAAGTTACAGAGAACCAAGCAGAGGAAAAAAGCACAGAATGGGCTTCTTTTCCTAAGAGAAGGGAAAGTACATCTGGACTGCATCTTGTGATGGCTCCTCCAACCCACCTCATCTCCTCTACAAATCTTACGCTAGCCTTTGGTCGTGTCTGCATGTAATTCTAAACCATGGTTTAACCCTACATGGATGAGCTGCAGTGACCCCAAGCATAGTGTTGGGGTTCTGTGCACCCCTTTCCCCCAAACTCTTCTTGCACAGCAGCAAACAGGACTTATGCAGAGAGAAGTTTCACTTTCAAAGACCGTTAGCTTTAAACCAAGAATCCTGGCTTAAAACAAAAGCTTGGCTTAAAACCAGCTTTTATACCAGCTGTGTAGGAGACGCTGGCCAGTCTATCCCCAAACAAACCAAAGGCGGCAGGACCTTACATATTAAAATGTGATGAGTAAGTCAAGAGAATATCTGAAGGAGTGTCTCCACCCCCCCATCCATCTACCCGGACACTGAGGTCCAACGCTGAGGGCCTTCTGCTGGTTCCCTCACTACGAGAAGCCAAGTTACAGGGAACCAGGCAGAGGGCCTTCTCGGTAGTGGCACCCGCCCTGTGGAACGCCCTCCCATCAGATGTCAAAGAGAACAACAACTACCAGACTTTTAGAAGACATCTGAAGGCAGCCCTGTTTAGGGAAGCTTTTGATGTTTAATAGACTATTGTATTTTAATATTCTGTTGGAAGCCGCCCAGAGTGGCTGGGGAAACCCAGCCAGATGGATGGGGTATAAATAATAAAATTATTATTATTATTATTATTATTATTATTATTATTATTATTATTATTATTATTATTATATTACTCAATGCTACCAGCCGGCTGCCCATTTTAAAGCAGGGGTGGGGAATCTGCTTCAGCTTCAGGGTTGCATCTCCTTGTGGAACGCTTTCCAGCAGCAGGTAGGACCAGAAGCAAAAATGGGAAGATCGATAGAATGGAGTCTTCCATTTTGCAGGAGGAACCATTCCAGCCGGAAAAAGATTTCCACACATGTACACGCACACGAAGAATTGATGCTTTTGAATTATGGTGCTGGAGGAGACTCTTGAGAGTCCCATGGACTGCAAGAAGATCAAACCTCTCCATTCTGAAGGAAATCAGCCCTGAGTGCTCACTGGAAGGACAGATCCTGAAGCTGAGGCTCCAATACTTTGGCCACCTCATGAGAAGAGAAGACTCCCTGGAAAAGACCCTGATGTTGGGAAAGATTGAGGGCACTAGGAGAAGGGGACGACAGAGGATGAGATGGTTGGACAGTGTTCTCAAAGCTACCAACCTGAGTCTGACCAAACTGCGGGAGGCAGTGGAAGACAGGAGTGCCTGGCATGCTCTGGTCCATGGGGTCACGAAGAGTCGGACACGACTAAACGACAACAACACACACACACCCTACCTTGTCTATCCTCCAAGAGGCATTATTAACAGTCCAATGATATGCAGTACCCAGGCAAGGTTCCCCGCTGCCTTTCAAAGGGATGATTAGTAGCTGCAAGCAAGTGGTGAAATCTTGTCCACCATCCCTGATCTTCTCCACGAGGAACCACAGCGAAGCTTCCAAAGGAACTCCAGGTTTTCCTCACACCCAGTTTGAAAACCAATGGTTTAGCACAGGGATTGCCATTGCTGTGTGCTATGGATGTTTTCGACTTCAACTTCCATCATACCTGACCATTAGTTTTGCTCGCTGAGGCTCATGGGAGTTGGAGTCCAAAACATATGGAAGACACTGCACTGGCTACCCATGGTTTAGGGTGTCATGATGCAGCTTCCTGACTAACAGAGAAGTCTTGGCCAAGTGGACTGGAGGTGCTGAGGAAAGAGATGTTACCTGAGTTGACCAGGAGAAGGGAATTTACAAAAAAAAAAAGTTGCCTGTCTGCGGCTGCCACTAACTGTTTAGGTAGGCGCCTTGCAACAAACTCTCCTCTGAAAATAGGAAGAGGAGCAAAGGGAAAGCCTGTAAAGGTTTACCAACAACGTGACTAGGCAAAAAGGAAAATGAAATTGTGATGAAAGAGACTCGCACTTACGCCTTGTTCTGATTCCAGCAGCTCTGTTTTGACTCTGACGGCAGGCATCCCATCAAGCATTAACATTCTGCTTCCAATGTGTTAATGTCCTTAAAGAGAAGAAGAAAAACAAGGGTGAGCTTTGAGAAGGGAGAAGCCATGAAATAACCAGGGCACTTAACCAATTCAAGACTTCTCTGAACTTAAAAAAGAAAAGAAAGTCAAGCAATCCATCAACTGTGTAAGTTTAAATAAATTAGAACATATTACCAAAATATCAACACTGCTTACTTTTTGAGGTCACTTTCCTTACAAGTTACATAACCAGAGCTATGAGTGTGTCATAATTCCACAGGAAAGAACAGAGTGTGCTATTGGGGACATCGTTCAGCTTCCTGAGCATCTCAGGTTTTCTTTCTTTAAATAGCAAGTTTCTAGCCATCATGGCTGCAAAGATGTGCTCCAAAAGGCATGGTTTAATGTCCGCCTTAATGTCTGAGAAGTGAGGAAAGTGGCTGAAATTGACTTCCTATGACAGGGGATGGGAGTTCAGTGCCCCTCATAGCTGCCGCACCAACAGAGCTCTGCAAACTAAATTATGCAAATAAGAGACAGTGTGGAAATTTGTTAATTTGCAAAAAAATAAATTTAAAAAACAGGGTGCAAGGTTCAGCTTTCATGTTTCAGAATTTTGAATATCTGGGAGCAGAATTCGATGCTTTGGGTCTTCTTCGCACACATAAAAAAGTTCCAATCAAATAAAAGCCATTACTTGCTTTTAGGAGGAATAGTCATCCCCAAAGAACGCAAAGAAAACGTGGAAACAAAATAAAAAAATTCCTTCCAGTAGCACCTTAGAGACCAACTAAGTTTGTTCTTGGTATGAGCTTTCGTGTGCATGCACACTTCTTCAGATACCAGTGTGTGCATGCACACGAAAGCTCATACCAAGAACAAACTTAGTTGGTCTCTAAGGTGCTACTGGAAGGATTTTTTTTATTTTGTTTTGACTATGACAGACCAACACGGATATCTACCTGTAAAAAGAAAATGTGGGTTTAGCTAATTTCCTATCGAAGTGGTGTGTGAAGGTGTGTGTGTGTGTGTGTGAACTAATAAGTGATTAGGACTGTTCAACTAAGGTGCCCCAAAGCATGGAAAGAAATCATTCCAGAATTAATCCTCTTCCTAGAAAAAGTTTGTGTTTACTTATCGGGCCCAGATTTCACATCGTAGGGTGGCATCCAACATCTGTGGCTTGGCCATTAGCCTAGGGTGGAGCCAAAAAGGGGGGGCAGCGAGGCTCTCATTCCAACCACACTCAAAGCCTTTCATTTTGCTCAGCCGAACAAAACTGTTCCCTCTTTCGTGAGTTGTGAAAAGCCAACCCTGATATTTACTGCAAGACTGGGCGGTGAATTCTACAATAAAACATCCCTGGAGCCAGACCTGCCTAGCTTAGGATCTGCCAAGCCAAAAGCAGCCCACCAGCCATACATTATAGGCTACCAGGGGCTTGCCCCCCCTCAGTTCTTCTTCTTCTTCTTCTTCTTCTTCTTCTTCTTCTTCTTCTTCTTCTTCTTCAGAGGCGTAGGAAGGTCAGGTTGTACCCGGTGCGGATAATTTCTTGTCCCCCCCCCACACACATTAATATTTTTTTTGCCTGCAAAAATGGTTTTACGTTATTTCATATTTTCTTACAAAGGAATAATAACAAGTAAAAATAAACATTTATTTATATCCCGCCCTCCCCGGCCGAAGTCGGGCTCAGGGCGGCTAACATCAGATACATAACATTGGTATAAAATCAAAGAATAATTAAATTACTTCCTATAAACATGTCAAAATCAAATTAAAGTCTAATTAGATGGCTTTCCGCAGGGTTAGGGTTGGGAACAGTAAGTGCTCCACTGAATTGAAATTTCAGCCTTCACGACATAGGAAAACAGCCAAGTAAACAGCAATTTTCGTGGAGGAGGGTCAAGATATTAACTAATATGCATGAAATTTCATCTATAGCTATATAATCCCTAGTGTAGTAAGATAAGACCTTTGGAGCAGGCATTTTCAAAAAATAAAAAAACAGTTTTTTATGAACCACCCTAGTAGGGCAGTTACAGGTAGATAGCCGTGTTGGTCTGTCATAGTCAAAACAAAATAAAAAAAATTCCTTCCAGTAGCACCTTAGAGACCAACTAAGTTTGTTCTTGGTATGAGCTTTCGTGTGCATGCACACTTCTTCAGATACACTGAAACAGAAGTCACCAGACCCTTATATATAGTGCGAGGGTGGGGAGGGGTATTACTCAGAAGGGTGGTGGGAATGGGTGATAGGCTGATAGCTGTGGTAAACCTGTTGACGACTGTTAACGACTGCAATTGGTCTTGCAGGAAAAAGCAAGGGGTGAGAAGGTTAAAAAAGCTTTGTCATGTATAATGAGATAAGAATCCAATGTCTTTGTTCAGACCAGGTCTCTCCATGGTTTTAAGCTTGGTAATGAGTTGCAATTCAGCAACTTCTCTTTCCAGTCTATTTCTGAAATTCCTTTGCAATAAGACAGCAGTAATTGTTCCTTGATAATTTGTCACCCCCTCCATGATGGAACCTGGGGCGGACCGCCCCACCGCCCCCCACTTCCTACGCCACTGTTCTCCTCCTCCTCCTCCTCCTCCTCCTCCTCCTTCTTCTTCTTCTTCTTCTTCGCATTTACAGGCAAGAAGTAAAACTGGGAGGTTTTATTGAGCTGGCACACAGGCTGGTACACATGGCTGATGTGCCCCTGGTGGGTCACCAGCTGTGCAGGTTTGCCAATGGCTGCTTACAGCCTGTAGGAAAATGAAGGATGAGCCAAGCCTGCCATTCTGCATCCCGGAGGAGGTCTTGCCCGGATGGAGAAAGGGGCTGCCTCCCACTGAAAGTAAGGCCGGGAGGGGGCAGAGGGACGGGAGACAAAAGAACCATTCTCAAAGCCGGCAGGTTTAATGGAGTGTTGGAATCTGATTAGAGGCTAATGTCCCTTTTAGTGCTTTGCACCAATTTACAGCTGATATACTTTAACCATCCCCCCCCTCTGCCCCCGACTGCTATGAACACATTAGTGCCTTTTCTTTTTCTTAATGCAAGCTAACCAGAACCTTTGACGGTTTTTCCAGTAATAAATCAACAGAGCCCAACTAGTTCATGTGCCATTTAACACATTTACATTTTGCTCTTATTTCCACGGCTTTCGCCACCTCTTTTCCTTGTCCCAAAGCATATTTGCCTCTTTGCTGCAGCGGGAAGGAAGGCCTGGCTTTTGCTCCATACGCCAGGTTTGGGTCGACATCCGTTCAAGGATTTCCTTTGCTCGGTACCAGTTTGGACAGGCAGGTAGCTGAAGGAATGCCCCATCAAGTAAATAAAAATACTAAACTAAAAGTAGAAATTGTTGTGTATTGATTCAAAGTCTTATCATATCTGTATTACTATTGTCTGTAATCACATTAGGGTAAAGTAACTGCCTTCCTGTCCCAGAAGGAACAGTTACTATTGGTGCATTCAAGTTGCTGCATTGGGATCCTCTGTCTTATTGCTTCCCACCAAAAAGCAGCTGTGTGATTGCTTGAGATTGTTCCCTCCAAAATGTATCTTTTCCTAGCCAGTCCTCTGTCCCTATAAATGTAGCTTCCCTACCCTCAGTTCCCCCAGTCTTGTTTTGCCTGAATAAAGAATTGCTACATGAAGAAGCTGTCTCCTGCCTGCTATGTCAGAGAGCTGAAATCACTTGCTGAAATCATTAACCCCATGTTACAACAGAAATAATCAGAATATTTGAAATTGTTGTGGCGCATTCCAGCAACGCAACTGGCAACCCGACTGAGAGGTGGGCGTGGCTTCCGCAAACTGACCAATCACGTGGAAGTGCTGAAAAGGATTTCAGTAAAGCCAAGAAAACTTGCTTTAGTTCAGATATTTTTAAAAATAAGAGGGGGAAAAGGTGTGTTCTTTGTAATATTGCAAAATATACTCGTTAACCACATGAAAGGTACTCCCTGGTGATATTTTTATTATTATTATTTAACTACATAATTTTCAAATGACTGAAGATTTTGACAGATTTTTCAGAGCACTTGGGGTCAAAAGAAAGTAATTTAAAACAACTGCTGTTGAGACATTTTATTCCGAATCTGCTAGACAGAGCCAGACAGAGGATGGTGACAGGTGGGTGTCCTGCCCCCCCCCAACACAAATCCTGGCTATGCCCATGCTACAAGAACTTTTTTGATATTTGGTTTTTAAACAGGGGGGGAACCCAGTGTCTATTTCTATCTCACCAGGAAGATAAATGACTGACACTGTCATTAAAGCAGGCTCGCATAACTTGGGACCAATCAGGTCAAATGCACCTCACTAATCCTGTACGGCAGGGAATCCGGACTTCTGGAAACCTGGTGCATTCTGGTAACAAGTTGCACAGGTCTGGGTTGAAGTTTGGTTAAACCTGCACATTCTGGCTGCAGAGACCCTTTTCCTTCCCCCCCTCCGGTCATTATCTACACTACATTATCTACCCACTGACTACATGGTGCATGCTGACTTTTGGTTATACAACCAAGAACGTGGAGATGTTTCTAGGAACATACCGGTAGTACAGAATCTGGCACCCCTCCTTTACCACAGGGTCTGCCTTCGCAGATTTCTAAAGCCGGAACAAGGTGGGCAAATGTAGTTATCCAGAACATTTTGGGTTCTCAGTTCTACGAAGTGAAAACAAAAACTTTTGCTAATGCTGTACTCCACTGGTTCCCTACTTGTCCAGCTACTGACTCAGGCTGATTTTCAATTGCTTGGATGTGAATTAAGCCTCATCTTCGCTAGAAACTGTATTGGTGTGTTACAACTGTGTGTGAGAAATGGGGTGGATAGGAAGCAGATAGCCACAAAATGGGGACAGGAAAGAGACTAGGATGGGGTGTTTTGTTTTGTTTTTTGTGGGGGAGACACTATTGTGTTGGTGAATAGCTAAGGATAGGAGAAGAGCTGGAGAGGAAGCACTTGTAGCAATAAGTTTGAATGGAACAACCCATATATGGCCAACACTTTGGGATCCTTTCCATAGTCACATTCTACCATGAATGAAAGAGAAAGAACTAGGACCTGGTGGAAAGATATGAACTGGAACCCTGGCTGCATTCAGACATTAAGCCCCATTTCCTTCCATTCTGCAGCGTGCCTTTGGGGAGGAAGATGGAAGCTCTCCTGCTGCCATTTCTGATCAACTGCAGCTAGTCATCTTATCTAAACCTGAAAAACTGTGGCTAATCTAAACATTGGGGTGTTCTTTAAGCCAACTCCAAACTATGGATCATAGAATCATAGAGTTGGAAGAGACCACAAGGGCCATCCAGTCCAACCCCCTGCCAAGCAGGAACACCATCAAAGCATTCTTGACAGATGGCTGTCAAGCCTCTGCTTAAAGACCTCCAAAGAAGGAGACTCCACCACACTCCTTGGCAGCAAATTCCACTGTCGAACAGCTCTTACTGTCAGGAAGTTCTTTCTAATGTTTAGGTGGAATCTTCTTTCTTGTATTATGAAGCTCTCTTGTTTCAAGAAAATATAATTAAGATTAACCACAGTTTAGCGTTCAGACATAGCGCTCAAGTGCAGTTAAGCAAAAGTTTCCGCTCTCCTTGAACCTGTGCTGAAGTAGGAGAGTGGGAAAGGGGCCTGAGGTTTATTGCAGCTTATTTCCATCATGACAAGCCATGGTTCATCATAGTATCATACTTCATTGTGTGCCCCATCCAGAAAGCTGAATTAGAAAATGAAATGCGAGGCAGGGAAAATGTGGAGTAATACAAATACGAGTATTGTGCACATTCCTAGAAGTTAGCGTCCAGTGGATAAAACAACCATCAACATGACAGATCCAGTAGAATATGGATTCAAATGTGATCCTAGGAAAGCAGGTTATAAAGACTGGTTGAATACTAAAATCTATATATTAGGAACACTTAAATGTTGGTGCATAGCTTATCTATGCAGCTGAAAGTCACAGAATATCTTTCACCCTCACACTTTTCTCCAATTGTAATGCAAAACCTGCATCGCTTCATTCTCTGATTTCTCTCAGTCACCAGCCTATCCCAGCTGCAGCCCTTGCACCAAACCACTTTCCGTTCTGGAAGGTCCCACAGAACTTCAGGCGGTCGTGGGAAGGGGGCAGCAGAAAAGTCCCACTGCACAAGAACAACACAACCCATGTATCTTTGGCATTAACATTATAAATAGAAGGAAACTGAACTGTTAGGTGGCAAAGGCACTGAATACTGACAGAGAAATTGCAGGAAAGCAGGACAAATCTTTGCATCAGCTGTCACGGCAGAAGATGGAGAGGTGCTACACCTGGAAATCTGTGTCAAACAAAGCGTTAGCACTAACCGATTAATTCAGAAGCAACATGTCACCAAGAAAGTCATCCAACAGCCTTCAAGAATTAAGGCGAGAAACTGCTTATGCTAAATGAAAACAATGTCATTTTTCTCCTGAATCAGACCGGAAGGTAACCAGTTTAATATTATTGCCAACGTAACTTTGACCTCTAGGTTCTACCATTTCATCCTGATACTTCTAGCTAAACGAAAACTGACGAAGAGTTTAGTAATGAGAAGGGGTAAAGTCTACTCGGGCAAAAAATTATTAGTGAGGTGAAAAGGACAACAAGTGAATGAAGCAATTGTGATCAAATTCAGAAAAGAAAGATATGAAAGAAGAGCCTTTGGCTGTAGATTTCTTCATTCTGGGAAATCAAAGTTTTAAAGCAGCTATATTTTTAAAAGTAAAAAGTGCTTGAAAGAAGTATGTCAAGCCACTTACGAGGAAGAGCAAATATCCCCAAGTGTATTAAGATTTCTCAGTGCAAGCGCCTTTGATAAACTCAAGAGGCACCATTAATTAATTGCTCCCTGTTGCGATTCTAAGCCCTCATTAGTGTGTTTTAGCACAGAATAACTGGTCATGTAGCATGGAGATCTGGAAGTATTCTCTTCTCACATGGATGACAACTTCGCCTCTGCCCAAGCCTCCACAACAATGTCACCGACAGATGAGCACACTTAACCGTGCTGCTCACTTCTACATAGTAGGTTAGGGCTGGGGAATATCTGGTTTTCAATTTTGAAAGAGATCACCAGCTAAACGATACTGTATACCAATATATCACAATGTCTGAAATAAGGATGGAGCTGTGTAGAAGCATAGAATGGCAACCCCAGAGTCGGACACGACTGGACCTATTTCCAAGTTGTTCATAAACTAGGCTGTTCTAAAACCAAGGTACCACTGTCATGAAATTACACTGGACCATTTAATGTTAAAAGTATTAGAAACAACATTATAAAGGCAAACTCATTTCAACACAGGTCACCAATATATAAATATCTATTTCAGAAGTCAATAAACTCATGCCAGTTGTGGTACAGTATATCCAACTTTTGATATTATTGCTTGTGATATGTTACTATTCCAACTGCTAGTATCCACAGAACCATAGAATTGTAGAGTTGGAATTGACTAGGAGGGTCATCTTCTCAACCTCCAGCAAGGCAGGAATCTTTTGCCCAGTGCATCCCTCTTTCTCTCCCTTTCTCCCCCTGCTGTACCCTTGCACTAGTCAGTAAAACAATACAGGACAAGGCTTGAAGGCACATGAGGCTACCAACTTGCAAAAGCTACGCAGGTCTGGTCAGTGCTTTGGACGAGTGAGCCTGGGAACCTGTTGTCTTGGGTTTCATGGCAGAAGGAAGCTGGAGCATAAATGTAGGATTAAACCCTCCACCATGCAAAAGAACCTAAATCTCATACCCCAGTAATTATTCTAATTTGTAATGAAATGCCGTATCAATACTTTTTCTGGCTAATGGGCAAGTCCATCAAAAATGAAACTGCCAGCTTCTGAGCAAAACTTTCAGCACCCGAAGAGCAGTTGCTGTCCATTTTACAAAGCAAACCTAAGCACAGTTGGAGGGAAGAGTAAATAAACAGTGGATGTACCGGTATACTCTCAAGTTTAAAAAAAAAAAAAAAAAAAAAAGAGGGATTGAGGCAGCATGCCCTTTTTTGGGGGTGGAATCTGAAAGTGTATGCCTTTATTTATGCCATCAAATTTTGGCTGGTTTTTACATATTGCCTCTTCACTGCCACATTGTAAGAAAACATCATTATTGTGGGTATTCAACTCATGGGGGACCTCTACTAACATTTTATGTTTTAATCACTTCAAACTCAGTTCATAATTAACCCTGTCCACCAAATGCTTTATTTTTAATTACTTCCTAAGACAACTACAGAGCTGTTCTCATTGAGGGGGTAAGTCTCTTGGCAGGGAGATCTCTCATGATGGGGCGCTCTACTGCAAAGAGGAAAACCAAAAATCATCTTCCAGAGGCTCAGTTTGCATCTAATGTTAAGCCAAACCCATGGCTTAACATGAATGAATGGGCAAGCAGGTTGCTGGAGAAGAGATGATGAAGCAGAAACAGAATCCAGAGGGAGCTGCAATAGTCCCGAGGCTGCCTGAAGTGCCCCATTGACGTCACATCTGAGCCTCCAGTAGCCCCTCTAACCACACATACACATAGCTATAGATACATATATATCACTGTCATAAAAAATATATATCAAAGCAGTTTACAGCAATAAAAATATAAAACCGTATAATAAAAAAGTGAAAAACAGACATCAATTAGCCATTGTGGAAGGTTGTATTGCATGCATAGATCTGGAAGAATAGAAAAGTTTTCAGCAGACATTCATTCATTCATTTAGTAATTTAAAAGTTGACACAGAAGGCACCTGCTGAATCTCTACTGGCAGAATATTCCACAGGACTGGGCTGATGACACTAAAGACTTGGTTTCTTCTTGTTCTCAAATGAGCCTCATCAAGTTGGGGAACTATCACCACCATTCACCACCATTCCTGTAGATCAGGCATGTCCAACAGGTAGATCGTGATCCACCGGTAGATCACTGGACGTCTGCGGTAGATCACTGGTAGATCATTGATTTCCCCCAAAGAAGCTGAACAACTGTGGCTCCCCTAAAAAAAGCTCAAAATTTTACCACCTCCCTGAAAAAACTCAACAACTTTGACCCGAACCCCACCCCAAAATGGGCCTTCATCCTTCCTAAAAAAAGCTCAACAACTTTGACCTGAACCCCAAAAAAGGGGATAGATCACTGCCAGTTTTTAACTCTGTGAGTAGATCGCAGTCTCTTGGGAGTTGGCCACCTCTGCTGTAGATGATCTCAGTGATCGAGCCAGGATATAAAGGTTCAGGTGATTCCTGAGGTAGCCTGGACTCTTTCACCAAAGACTTCAGAGTGCCTTATGCCCATATGGTTCCCAGGTTGCTTCCTTTCTAGACAGGTTGCAGAGCCGGGCCTGCTTAACTTCACATACGTCACGTTCCTGCAGACCATTCTCTGAGCCAGATCTCCAACCCTGCCCCAACGCACCTATCTGAAATTGAATGCAAGTAGGACTGAATCTGCTTCTAAAGAGGATGGAGGGAGATATAAAAGCCCATCCCCTTATTGTGAAATCCCCTTAAAATATGAACCTTAATAATTAGGACCGTGTTGTTCACTAGCTCAATCTGGTACCCTCCAGGTGTTGTTGGAAACCCAACTCCCATCAGCCCAATGGCTAGGGATGACTGGAGCTGGGAGGTCAACCATCTCTGGAGGGCCCCAGGCCTCGGAAGGCACTAGGGAATCTTTAGGCACCTTCTAGGCCTCCTTGTGCTGGAGGTCCTGGTGCTGGAGGAGACTCTTGAGAGTCCCATGGACTGCAAGAAAATCAAACCTATCCATTCTTAGAGAAATCAGCCCTGAGTGCTCATTAGAAGGACAGATCCTGAAGTTGAGGCTCCAGTACTTTGGCCACCTCATGAGAAGAGAAGACTCCCTAGAAAAGACTGTTGGGAAAGATGGAGGGCACAAGGAGAAGGGGACAACAGAGGATGAGATGGTTGGACAGTGTTCTCGAAGCTACTAACATGAGTTTGGCCAAACTGCGAGAGGCAGTGAAGGATAGGCGTGGCTGGCGTGCTCTGGTCCATGGGGTCACGAAGAGTCGGACATGACTGAACGACTGAACAACAACAAGGCCTCCTTGTTGTTGGCATCCATCTGCCTTGTGAGACAATGGAGTGCGCCTCCGGGGGTGACATCAAACTGCTGTGTTAGCAGCACTGAAGCGACCTCCCCGGGGCGCAAGCTTGGGCAATGTGTATGGAGGTCCTGGGCTGCCCAGGCAACAAGACCCCCTCCCGGCCTCTCTGATGTGGTCCAAAGGAAAGCAGAGCTATACGTTTGGCACCAGACTGGCTGCAAGAGTAGCTGGAAGGAGGCACTATCTGTCTTAGGATTCCACTCTTAATTTACTCCTTAGGCCAAATATATCTCTGCGGAAATGACCTTCTTGATGGTCGGACCTACTATTGATCTCCTCCACTCAATCTGCTGGAGCCTGTCTTCGCATGCAGGGGAAGTCCCTAACTCACCGAGGGTTTGAGACCCATCGGCTACCCTCACCTGGTTTAGCTGGCCAGGGAAGGGGGCTTCCAGGCCTACGTTAATTAGACAACAGCTGGCCTCCTTATTCCACCACCGCAGAGCATCCATCATTTTAATGCTGCAATTTCTTATTGCTGCTGTTCCTGGGTATCTGCATTCATAAGGAAGTGTGACAAGGCATCCGGCGAGCCTCTCTCTTTGCCTCAGCCTGATGTAAACTGTAAAGAATCTGACAAAGAAGGGAGAGTGGATTGATGCTCAGCACCAGATCGCACCCTTGGGATCCATATACTTTATCCTTTTTATGTTTCTGTTCACATTTGTACTCTTGCGCAAAGCCAAGGGGACGGAGTTAAAGATGACAGAGACTATCCAAAAGCCGTTACTTTCCTCCTAGCAAACAGAGTGCATGGATGTGACAGCAATCGCGCATGGCCCTCCACTGTTACTGCTGACTTCATAATAGGGCACACTATAGATTTAGGATAGATGGTAACGTCGCCTCGGGGCTCGCAAAGCTCCTCCACGCAGTTAAGATTTCACCGAAAATGTAAGCAGAAAGGAATGGCACTAACCAACAGATAAATCTGCAATCTCATTAGATGTAGAAAAAGGCAGGCAGACTTAATAACACTGCCTTACTTTTTTCCTCCTAAAAAGTAAGGGGAAATGTCTGTGCGTCTTATGGAGCGAATGTGTGGTCCCTGGAGCTGAACTGCCCAGGGGCAAAAGCAGATCATGCTTTTTAAAAAAAAAAAGAGAGAGAGAAGGGGGTGTTGAAAGGAAGCCCGCTGAGCAGCTGCTCAGCAAACGATCGGGGAGAGAGATAAGGGAGAGAGATTCCAGCTCCACCCCCTTGCAGAGGGAGGCTGTTTCCCCAGCGACATGTGACTGGCTGATTAGATTATCTGTCTGGAAACTGTAGAAATGGCTCCCTTTACTGAAGCTGCAGAACTGTGAGTTAAACCACATAAATCAGGGATTTTTCCCATTGCAAAGTAAGCTCAACAACTTTGAGCTGATCCTCAAAAAATGGGGCTTTTCTCCTTTGCAAAAGAAGCTGCAGAGATTTGAGCTGATCCTAAAAAAATGGGGCTTTTCTCCTTTGCAAAAGAAGCTGCAGAAATTTGAGCTGATCCACAAAAAATGGGGCTTTTCTCCTTTGCAAAAGAAGCTACAGAAATTTGAGCTGATCCTCAAAAAAATGGGCTTTCCCCCTCTAAAAACTAGGTGCGTCCTATGGTGAGGTACGCCTTATAGAGCGAAATATACAGTAGTGACAGGAAAGCTTTGTCATGCTGTGTCATCTGTATGTTACACCCAAACCATTCTCAGGGCAGAAAAATCCAAATGCCCACCTACTGCCCAGTGCTAAGCTTGCAATAGTGAACTAACAGTGCAATCCTATACAGGTCCACTCAGAAGCCCCCACTGAGTTACCAACAGGTGAGTATAGGGTTGCAGCCCAAATAGCAGGTACTCCAACTGTCCAAATTTTCAACAGTCTCTGTTTTCTGGTACCTGAACCTTGCCTGTCACTGTGAATGCCCTTTCATAAGTTTATCAGTAAGCACAAAGGTGCACTGGAGTTCTTCAGAGGTTCCGGCTTCCTCTCCTTGGCCTCCAGAAATTCAGTGTCTATTTGTGTGCGTGCATGCATGCATGCATGCACATGGAGCGCATGAATAATAAATTTGAAGCACATGCATGCAAGTGCAGGGTGGTCGCAAGAGCCACACTGCTTCCTGTCACAGAATCACCTTTCCAGATAATACACAAGCATTGCAACACCACTTTTAAAAAACGCATCGGGAGGGGAATTTAGAGAGAAGTAGCAGTGGAGTAGGGAGGGACTCTTAACCCTTTCCCCACCAACCATCCCAATCACCCCAACAAATGGCTCCCTGTGGGATTTCAATAGCGCTGGTGCCCTAATGGGGCAAATTCCTACAGGGCACCAAATCTCCTATCCGTGGTTAGAAGATTTGTTAAGTGTTCCATCTGCATCAAAAATGAGAATAAAACAAGGGATACGAATGGACAGGAAGGCAAACAGAGGGGGTAATCAACCCTATATTGATTTGAAAGAACCAGTTACATTTTTGGCTAAAGGAACCTCCTATTGATGCTTTTGAATTATGGTGTTGGAGGAGACTCCTGAGAGTCCCATGGACTGCAAGAAGATCAAACCTATCCATTCTGAAGAAAATCAGCCCTGAGTGCTCACTGGAAGGACAGATCCTGAAGCTGAGGCTCCAAGACTTTGGCCACCTCATGAGAAGAGAAGACTCCCTGGAAAAGACCCTGATGTTGGGAAAGATGGAGGGCACAAGGAGAAAGGGACGACAGAGGACGAGATGGTTGGACAGTGTTCTCGAAGCTACCAACATGAGTCTGACCAAACTGTGGGAGGCAGTGGAAGACAGGAGTGCCTGGCGTGCTCTGGTCCATGGGGTCACGAAGAGTCGGACACGACTAAACGACTAAACAACAACAACATTATAATGCTGTCGGCCTCCAAGTGCTCTAGCTATTGCACATGTATTTGCTCCATCTTGGATCTATCACAGAAACTGCCTTTCCCCTGTTTCCTCTGTCTTGGCATCTTCTGAATTGCTTCAGAATTTCCATTTCATAAGGCAAATTTTCTTTGGCACACAAATCAGCCAGAGAGCCTTAGGCATTTTTTAAATAAAAAACCTCTCCCCCACTTAAAAAAAAATCACACAGGAGAGAGATGCCTTTGAGCTGCTAGCAACCCATCCGTGTGCCAATAATATCCAAACTGGTCCCTTCAGCCAACTTTCATGACTGCATGTAAAACATATGCATTTCCATGGTATGACACTGCCAAATGGCGTGTGTGTAGCAACCCAAACATAAGGCTCTGTTAAATTACTTGTAGATTACATTTTAAAAGCTCCATGGGGTGTTTCACGAAGGGACAGCTTTCTGACCTGCAATTGTTTCCAATTTCTTTGCTGCTCCCCCCCACCCCACCCCCACCCCTCAGTGCTTTCTTCAACACATGCCACACAGAAACACGCAACACGCCACAGTGCATCTCGGCTTCCCGCTGTTGGAAACGGCTGGCTACTGTCATGTTTCTGCCACGGGCGATCCATAGACACCCAGTAAGTCGCCACCAACTCATCTGACAATTCTTCCTTTCACAGCTCTTCCCACAAGTCAGGATTTGCGCTTATCTACGTTCCACTAGTTTCAACATGACTACCCTTCGAACACAAAGCACAACAGGGTCGCACATCACTGCGGCCCTCCTTGGCACTTCTGGTCTAAAACTAATCCGATTTCTGCCCCCCCCCCATTATAACCAGTGGTGTAATGGAGTAGGGATGGGCAGGAACTGAGCGCCACTGTTATTTCACAGCAGGGGCAATGATGTCATCTCCCAGGACGCTGTTTGCTAATCGGCATGCCAAATAAATAAGCTTTTTATCAGAGAGAAACCTACGGAATGAGCTTAAGCAGAGGAAGAGGAAGGTTATTTCATTAGCGTGCACGGCTAAGGGTTGGAACTGCCACTTTTATTCTGGGGAAACTCTCGGGTCTCTT
Organism: Darevskia mixta; assembly: GCA_034641385.1. NCBI lineage: Eukaryota > Metazoa > Chordata > Lepidosauria > Squamata > Lacertidae > Darevskia > Darevskia mixta. The sequence continues at coordinate 12,087,688 of JAWWNH010000173.1, read as the reverse complement.
TATTATCACCAACCAAAACGCTGCAAAACAGCAAGCAAGCTTTTGAGTCCACCAGAAGCCTTCATCAGGCTGGATGATAAACAATTGGGGGTGGGAGAGATGAGAAAAATGTTGGCTTGGTATGGATGCCATTATTGTTGCTACTACTATTATTATTATATATTTATTTATATCCTGCCTTTTTCCCTGATGGGACTCAAGGCAGCTTACAGATAAAAACAAGAACTGCTTAAAACATGGGGAGAGGGAATCAATCATCAAAATACAATTAAACATATATATGATAGCTTTAGGGACGCGGGTGGCGCTGTGGGTTAAACCACAGAGCCTAGGGCTCACTGATCAGAAGGTCGGCGGTTCGAATCCCCATGATGGGGTGAGCTTCGGTTGCGCGGTCCCTGCTCCTGCCCACCTAGCAGTTCGAAAGCACGTCAAAGTGGAAGTAGATAAATAGGTACCACTGCAGCGGGAAGGTAAACGGCGTTTCTGTGTGCTGCTCTGGTTCGCCAGAAGCGGCTTAGTCATGCTGGCCACATGACCCGGAAGCTGTACGCCGGCTCCCTCGGCCAATAAAGCGAGATGAATGCTGCAACCCCAGAGTCGGACACGACTGGACCTAATGGTCAGGGGTCCTTTACCTTTTATGATAGCTTTTAAAAACATACACTCACAACCAAAACAGCACAGCGCCAGGCCTTTCATTGAAAGCATCCAGTTCCCAAAAGCCTGTTGGAACCAGGTTTTCACCTGCTAGTGGACGGACAGCAAGGAGGGAGCCAGTCTAGCTTCTCCGGGGAGGGAGTTCCAAAGTCTGGGAGCAGCCACCGAGAAGGCCCTCTCCTGTGTCTTCACCAAGCATGCCTGTGAGAGTAGCAGGACCTCCCGCAAAAAGCTTAGAATCCAGGCAGGCTTGTATGAGGGAATACAGTCTTTCTTGGACCTAAAACGTATAGGTCTACTTAATGTCTGCTATGGTCACAAATTCATGTTTCTTCTTCAACTTCTTCTTGTTGTTATTGGTGGTGGTGTGCAGTCTTAGAAACAGCGTGACTACTTATTTATTGCATTTTTAATTTGAAAAATTAAACTATGGGCATGTGGCTACAGGGATTGTCGTGGCAAGCTCCTACACTTCAGAATTTGCTGTTACCACACTGATTCTAGTTTCCAGTACACGGCGCATAAAGTTTTCACCAGAGATGTCAAGGAATAGAGGAAGCCACTCTCCCCCATAGATAATCATGGCTAGTGTACACAGAATTGCGCATTCTAACAGTGCCATAACTGAGGTATACATCACACAATGAATACACATCACGGAGGATGCCAAATGAGCGCAAGTATCAAACGGCAGGTACCCATTTGGGGAAACATGGTTCGCCCAATGTAATGTATGAAAGAGGGCATAACTAGAGGTGCTGGGAGCATGACCCAGGTTGGTTATGGCAAACACCTATAAAAGTAGAAGAGAAAGAGGGACTTTAAGCACAGCACCAGTGGATGGAAGCGGGGAGGGGAGAGTTGAGCTGAAATAACTTTTCTCTGCCTAAACATTATTTTCAATTATGGAGCTCAACCAGGAGGAAACCAGATTTGGGGGGGAGGGGGGTGATGCAGACACAGAGGTCAGCTGCCCCTGTGTCCAACCAAGCTGTGCTTTGCAAGCCCCTCCCCCCAAAAAAGGAATCAGCAGTGACCAAATTCTGACTCAGGGGTCTGCTCTCATCACATCTAATCCAGTCCTTAGAATGCACCACACTTATGGTAGTGTGTGTGTGTGTGTGTTTGTCTCTCTCACAGGGTGGATTTGATTTAAATCAAACTGATTTAAATCACGATTTAAATCGTGATTTAAATCACTAGCAGGGTGGATAAAAATCAATGATTTTTTTTATTTTTAAAAAAATCAGATTTAAAGGGGAAAAAACGGTTTTTTGGGGGGGGGTTAAATCGTTGATTTTTATCCACCCTGACTAGTGGTAACTTTTAGTTTTGACTGCGAGATCAGGCTACATGCCACACTCCAGCCACCTGGTTCTCAAAGGGCATGGCGCACCACATTCGTGTGGCAGGAGAGGATGGCAAGTGTGGTGGGAAAATTCAAGGACAGTCAATACTGTATTTAAAGAATGAGACATGTTCTTATGTAGCTTCATGGTTTTATACTTTCTGGATGTCCCCCGATCACATTATAAAGTAGTCGCGTTCTGTGTTCTAAACATAGCTGTCAACTTTCGGATTTGAAAATAAGGGATGCCGCGAGGGCGGTGCAATGGCACCATGTAGCCTCGCTACCCTGCGCTCCAGAGGCTGCGTGTGAACGGGTGAGCGAAAGAGTGAGCGCATAGACGGCAGGCAGGCTGTCTGTCTGGTTGGGCGTGAGGGTCTGGCTGCACAAGGCATGCAAGCTCCGCCCCCAGTCGGTCTCAGACTCCTGATTGGCAGCCGAGCAACGCAGCTGAGGAGCCTCCCTGGCCGGCAGGGAGGGAGAGGAGCTGCTTCCTTTGAAATCCGGGAAATTTAAGGGATATCAACAATCCGGGATAGCAGCAGGAAATGGCATTGGAATAAGGGAGTTTCCCAACAAAAAAGGGAGGGTTGACAGCTATGGTTCTAAATCAAGCCCTGCTAGGAGTTATTTCCAATTTCTTATTGACAAAAAATTCGGCGTGGCACGAGCACATTTTTATTCTGAAAGTGGCCCAGAGAAAAAAGTTTGAGAACCACTGCTCAATACTTTTTTTTATTTTTCAATGTATGCAATCCAGAGCAGGCATTATTGGGGGTCACAAACTTTGCCCCAATTTCCTCCTGCTTCCTTAATCTCAATCTCTCTCTCTCTCTCTCTCTCTCTCTCTCTCTCACACACACACACACACACACACACACACATACATATTGTGTCAAAGTAATTCTAGGATCTTCTCCTTTGGGTTTTCATTTCTGCATGTGGTCTGGAAAACAAGGAAGAAGTGTGCAAGGCAAATGCTTCCTCTTGATCTCACCATGTGCTGGAATATGGTAGCAGTGGGAAGAGAATGTCCAAATATCCGCAAAGTGTGAATAGGCTTAATTTCAGTTCTTCGACTTAAGAAAGCACTGAAGCCCTACAACATATCAGCCTTTCTTGTGTACTGTACCTTTCAAACCAGGATTGCACCTACTTTCAATATTTGTGTAAGGCAGATGTCATTGCTTGCTATTATGGATTTTCAGTGGTATGATACGTTGATTAAAATGGAAGGGAAGGGAAAATTCATAAAAAATATGGGGTGCTAGTTGCTAGGTGACAGGTGGGAAACTCTCCCACAGCATGAAAAACATATCTAAAGGTCCATAACATGGGATGCCTACTAACGTGAAATAAAATGAGAAATATTCTCTAGAATAGAGCCATGATTTAATCTTTTTTTAAAAAAAAACCACACAAGGTGGCTCAAGATGGAGGGTCTGAAATGAGCAATCTTTGAGGATGCCTTTAATATAGAAAATGAGTAAGTATTTTTAGTAAGGTATTTGGCTGACCCTGGAGACTAAATTCAGCAGAAGGCATTGATATTTCATTAAATATCATGCACCACATCAAGAGCTAATAATGAAGTACGTGTTAGGAGCAGGAAATATAGTGTAGTTGGTTCAAATCTTATCTCAACCACAAGAATGCAAAGATCGCTTGATATAGCACTTTTTGTTTTATAAAAAAAGCAACTCTATTCAGCCCCGCTCCAAAATATAGAATAATATCAAATGATGCAATGGGGCATTCCTCCCATCAAATAATTTTTTTTATATAAAACTACTAGTACAATTTAGAGTTGTGCTTTTATACAAAACAATACCAAAGCAATTTTGCAATACAAAATTTACCCAATTCATCTACATACTTCTACAATGCAGCTTCTGACTTAACAGGTTCATGTTTTAGTTTACAATCAAATCAGCTTTTTTTCTAATTATTTATTAAAGCTGTACAGAGAACTTTGTAGTAGAGTAGTACCTTAGTTCCCGAACTCAATCCATTCTGGAAGCCTGTTCGACTTCCAAAACGTTTGCAAACCAAGGCGCGGCTTCTGATTGGTTGATTGGCCCCGGAAACAGTGAACAATGCCGACAGCTGAAACAGACGTTCGGCTTCCAAAAAACGTTCGCAAGCTGGAACACTTACTTTGCGATGTTCGGGAGCCGATTTGTTCGGGAGCCAAGCCATTTGGGAACCAAGGTACCACTGTATGCCATTAACAAAGGTGTGAAGTTAAACACAATTTACAGTAGAATTCTATTCATGTCTATTTAAAAGCTCTAGTGAGTTCAATGCGACTTCTGCTCAAGAATCGGGATTCAAGAGGACCTTAATAAATTGGAAAACTGGGCCAAAACTAATAAAATGGATTTCAGTGGGGACAAATGTAAGGTTTTACACGCAAGCAGGAATAACCAGCTGCACAAATATAAGACGGGGAACACCTTATATTGTGAAAAGGGTCTAGGGGTCTTAGTAGACCACGTGCTTAACATGTATGATTCTATGAATCACCAGTGTGATGTAGCAGCAAGAAAAGCTAATGCTAGTCTAGGCTACATCAACAGAGGTATAGTGTCCTGATCAAGGGAAGTAATAGTACCACTCTAGTCTGCCTTGTCTTTGTCCCTGTCTTTGTCCATGGGGTTTTCTTGGCAGGGATACTGGAGTTCCTGCTCCAGGTGGATCACGTTTAGTCAAAACTCTCCACTATGACCTGTCCATCTTGGGTGGCCCTGCACGGTATAGCTCATAGCTTCTCTGAGTTATTCAAGCCCCTTCGCCATGACAAGACAGTGATCCTGGCGTGCTCTGGTCCATGGGGTCAAGAAGAGTCGAACACGACTAAATGATTAAACAACAACAACAAGAAGAAGTCTGCCTTGATCAGACCCCACCTGGACTACTGGGTTCAGTTCTGGGTCCCACAATTTAAGAAATATACTGACAAGCTAGAACATGCAGAGGAAGGCAACCAAGCTGGTCAAGGGTCTGGAAACCAAGCCTTATGAGGAACGGTTGAGGGAATTGGATATATTTATCCTGGAAAAGAGGAGACTGAGAGGGGTAGGATAGACATGAAAGGAGATTCCGACTAAACATCAATCAGAAAGAACCTTCTGACAGTAAGATCTGTTCAACAGTGGAACAGACTCCCACAAGAGATGGTGGGCTCTCCTTCAATTGAGGTTTTGATGCAGAGGTTGGATGGCCATTTGCCAGCCACCACAAATCGACAACAGGCTTTTCTCAGTTCAACAATTCTGGGGGGGAAAGCACAGAATGGGCTTCTTTTCCTAAGAGAAGGGAAAGTACATCTGGACTTCATCTTGTGACGGCTCCTCCATACCCCAGAGGACAGGATCACACTTCAAAATGACCTTAACAGATTAGAGAACTGGGCCAAGGCAAACAGGATGTATTTTAACAGGGAGAAATGTAAAGTACTACACTTGGGCAAAAAAAATGAAAGGCACAAATACAGGATGGGTGATACCTGGGCTTGAGAGCAGTACAAGTGAAAAGGATCTAGGAGTATTGGTAGACCACAAACTTGACATGAGTCAACAGTGTGATGCAGCAGCTAAAAAAGCCAATGCAATTCTGGGCTGCATCAATAGGAGTATAGCATCTAGATCAAGGGAAGTAATAGTACCACTGTATTCCGCTCTGGTCAGACCTCACCTGGAATACTGTGTCCAGTTCTGGGCACCACAGTTCAAGAAGGATATTGACAAGCTGGAACGTGTCCAGAGGAGGGCAACCAAAATGGTCAAAGGCCTGGAAACGATGCCTTATGAGGAACGGCTTAGGGAGCTGGGTATGTTTAGCCTGGAGAAGAGAAGGTTAAGGGGTGATATGATAGCCATGTTCAAATATATAAAAGGATGCCATATAGAGGAGGGAGAAAGGTTGTTTTCTGCTGCTCCAGAGAAGCGGACACGGAGCAATGGATTCAAACTACAAGAAAGAAGATTCCACCTAAACATTAGGAAGAATTTCTTGACAGTAAGAGCTGTTCGACAGTGGAATTTGCTGCCAAGGAGTGTGGTGGAGTCTCCTTCTTTGGAGGTCTTTAAGCAGAAGCTTGACAGCCACCTGTCAGGAATGCTTTGATGGTGTTTCCTGCTTGGCAGGGGGTTGGACTGGATGGCCCTTGTGGTCTCTTCCAACTCTATGATTCTATGATTCTATGATTCTATGATTCTAACCCACCTCATCTCCTCTACAAATCTTACGCTAGCATTTGGTCGTGTCTGCATGTAATTCTAAACCATGGTTTAACTCTACATGGATGAGCTGCAGTGACCCCAAGCGTAGTGTTGGGGTTCTGTGCACCCCTTTCCCCCAAACTCTTCTTGCGCAGCCACAAACCGGACTTATGCAGAGAGAAGTTTCACTTTCAAAGACCGTTAGCTTTAAACCAAGAATCCTGGCTTAAAACAAAAGCTTGGCTTAAAACCAGCTTTTATACCAGCTGTGTAGGAGACGCTGGCCAGTCTATCCCCAAACAAACCAAAGGCGGCAGGACCTTACATATTAAAATGTGATGAGTAAGTCAAGAGAATATCTGAAGGAACATCTCCACCCCCATCGATCTACCCGGACACTGAGGTCCAGCGCAGTGGGCCTTCTGGCGGTTCCCTCACTACGAGAAGCCAAGTTACAAGGAACCAGGCAGAGGGCCTTCTCGGTAGTGGCGCCCACCCTGGGGAACGCCCTCCCACCAGATGTCAAAGAGAACAACAACTATCAGACTTTTAGAAGACATCTGAAGGGAGCCCTGTTTAGGGAAGCTCTTAATGTTTGATGGATTATTGTATTTAATATTTTGTTGGAAGCCGCCCAGAGTGGCTGGGGAAGCCCAGCCAGATGGGCGAGGTATAAATAATAAATTATTATTATTATTATTATAGAACCAAAATACTGAATTGAAACAAAGACACTTAAAAATGACTTGCTTATTTAACAGGTAGGTAGCATTGTTGGTCTGCCGTAGTCAAAACAAAATTAAAAATTAAAAAAATTCCTTCCAGTAGCACCTTAAAGACTTAAAGGTAAAGGGACCCCTGACCATTTGGTCCAGTCGTGTCCGACTCTGGGGTTGCAGCGCTCATCTTGCTTTATTGGCCGAGGGAGCCGGCGTACAGCTTCCGGGTCATGTGGCCAGCATGACAAAGCCGCTTCTAGTGAACCAGAGCAGCGCACGGAAACGCCGTTTACCTTCCCGCCAGAGCGGTTCCTATTTATCTACTTGCACTTTGACGTGCTTTCGAACTGCTAGGTGGGCAGGAGCTGGGACCGAGCAACGGGAGCTCACCCCATTGCAGGGATTCGAACCGCCGACCTTCTGATCAGCAAGCCCAAGAGGCTCAGTGGTTTAACCCACAGCGCCACCCGCTGTGGTTGGTCTCTAGGGTGCTACTGGAAGGTTTTTTATATTTTTTATTTTGTTTTGCTTATTGAACATACAACCTGATTTGTTTGCAGGGAGATTAGACAACATTAGCTATTTAATGAGCATTCATTCTGATCTGTTTGTGGGGAGGTTTGATGCCATTGCATCAAAGCAAGTTTCTGTATTGCAAGAAGTCTGGTCTTTGGGGGAAGCAGGTTGCTGCGCAAGACCTCCCAATCAACTACAACTGCACAGCCTGAATTTGCCAGCATGTGGCTGAATACAGTAACAGTTTGGAAGCGCCCCAAATTTTCAAATGACTTGAAGGGGGAAAGTTCATCTATGGATTGTGCTCCTGCAAGGCAGGAGGGTTCTTCTAAGGTCTACCTAAAATACACAATTAAAAACCCAAACTAAAAACTAAAGGTGACCTCAAAAAAAATGTGCAGATCTGATGAAAGAATATTTTTTTTTTGCATCCTAAAGCAAGTTATTCCTGATTTCCACGGGAAGAAAGCTTTTATGAGCTGAAGCTCTGCAAAAGGAATAAAACTCCCTGAAATGCCTTATTTGGTAACAGAGCAGCAACGTTCTTAATCTTCTATGGGTCACAAGTCAAAGGAGATGAAAGGTGCCGTTTACGGAGGCTAATGTTACATTTGTTTTTCGAAAATTCAGGAGGCAGCCATTTCCCATTTGCCTCCAGGAAAATAGAGGGCACCAGAAGAAAAGGGGGGCGGGGTGGAATAGAGCTGAAAAAGAAACTAAAATAACATTTATCTTTAGTGGTGATTGGCATCATTTCTCCTTTTATGTCATTCTTATAAAGCAATTCAAGAATGGTTCTGAAGATCATAAAACGTGTGTTAAAATGTCTTGAAGCTTTCACTGGGCAAAGTGGAACTTTGGCCCAATTGCAAAACAAACAGGAGGATATTTAAAGGGCAAATAAAATGCAGGTCAGTTACTGCACTCGACTGCAGCCAAGCAGGGTCTATCTAATAAAAATGCAACCAGATACTGATCATTTGCATGGGTTATTTCGTTTAAAAATATGGAAATTTAAAAGTAGGGGCAGAACTATACAACAAGAAGAGATGGCAGGTTTTTAAGAAATGATCAAGTTGTCTGAAAGCTAAACGGGTGGCTATGCTTGTTAAGAGACTTTTAAAAGGTGGGGGGGAGAGAAAGGGTGGATCTACACACAGGAAAAAACCCCGCTGTACATAAGTCTTAAATCGTTATAACAAAAGAAAAAACCGCTATGTAAACTTGCATAGAAAAGTTTTGTGCTCTACAGTGCCATCTGGTGTTGCATGTTTATAATGCATTCAAAATGCTGGTTTTTGACTAATGTAGCCGAGTCCATAATCTACCGCCAAGGAATCATTTACCGGTAAACAAGGGGCAGTGAAGCCTCTGGTCACCTTATCAAGAACCATTAATGAAGTAATTAAACTGGAGGTCTCGTCTTTGCTTTATTACAAGCAGAGGAGGTCCTTCATTGGGGCAGAGAGACGCTCTGCCAGCGCCCACCATCACTCCACCATACTCAGCCTCCTCACCACCATGAACAACTGAGGTTATTTTTGCACTTGCTTGTGGTCCAGTCTAATCTGTTTCTTCTTCCTGCCATTGATGCATCTGAGATCTCTCTTCAGCATCTGTGTCTCCTCCAGCCCCTGCATACAGACACCTGGGCAGGACACCACTATCCCCATGTATAATAAACTCTCCAGACAGCATGGCAGTGAGGAACACTCTGTTTCGCTGCTCAGTTTTGCTATGAATGAATGGTTCTCCTGAGCCAATCGGAAGACGGTTGTTGATTTTTAGTAGGGTGTTTGTGAAGGTCACTCCCAGCCAATCCAGTTGCTTCCTGCTTTTTTTATATTGAGATTTTATTAAGGCTTTTCAAAATGCAATACAATAAAAAACTAATCTAAACAAAAACAGAGGACGAAAAAGGATCATGTACCCCCCACCCCCGGTTTGAACTGTGGAAAAGTGGCATTCAAATAAAATTACAAATGTATGCATGCAACTTGTGCCTGCTGAAAGGTTGTCTTCCGTAAAACCCTGTCCTCTTTTACACCTGGCCACCTGAAAAAGAGGTACTGATATGCAGCAGGATCAGGTCTATTCAGATTGGAGCCGGCACTCTCTTTTCTTGAGCAAGTTATTTCTCTCCAGATCTCACCACTCCGCCGTCTGTGAAGTGATATTGGGAACCATTTTGTTGGACCAGCAAACGGGGTTTTTGCAAATTGGTGGTGGGTTCTCATCTGCCCTCCTGCAAACTCCTCCCCTCCGCAAAGCAAATGATTTTAACTGTGGCGTCAACATGAACTTTTACCACAGACTAGGCTGTTTTCACTGCTAAACCAAATGGCTGAAATGTCTGGCTTCAAGTCCCAATGAGGGGAGCTGATGGGATTTTAGGAGGCCTTGCATAGGATGTAGAAAGAAAAACAGAGGCTTATGAGTGAGCTGCAAAAGATGGAGCTCTGGATGCAATTGGGATGCCTGCCATGGAACTATTAATATTTATACCAGAAGCACTTTGTAAAACCTCCTTATCTTTTTATTTTTTACAGCTGCTGTTCATAAAACTAAAAATGCACCACCTCTTTTTACGAGTGGATGATGGGCTCCACCCATCACTATGCACAAGATTTCCAGAGACACTGTCCCAAAACATATGCACACTAACTTGGGCGTAAATCTGGGCTTACAGCTATGTAGACGTCAGTAGGATTGCATGGTAATTTACTTATTGGGTGTCTTTGAGCAACTATTATATAAAAACACACCCCTGTGCATCCAGAACTGCATTTGCATCCCAAACTATCCAGCATCTGATTCCTTCCTAATTAAAACCAAATGTTCGACACCAATGAAGCTAGATTTAAAATCTGAGGTTCTTTCAAAGGAATACTGAGACTTTTCTGAGGGAACAGGTAATCTTTGTCAGATTGGGTATACCCTGTTTCCCCTATTTTAAGACGTAGTCATAAAATAAGCCATAGCAGGATTTTTTCGCATTTGCGAAATATAAGCCGTACCCCGAAAATAAGCCATAGTCATAGGTGCAGTTCTGGAGGGCGCCAAGGAAAAGGCGGGGCTGGGCGTCCAGTCCCTCCACCAAAACCAGTCAGCCCCAGAAGCAGCGCTCAGGAACTCTGCAGAGCAGGGCGCACAGGAAGGGGCAGCAGGCGCGACAAAGGCACTCCGAAGTCACAGCACAAGCAAAATACAGGCATTCCCTCTTTGCTCAGCCCAAAGAATTTGCCAGAAAGCTTGTGGGTAAAGAGGGGGAATTTGGGGCAAGCAAAAATAGAAGCTGGCCAGAAAGCCAGGTCAACACTCATGGATTCCTGTGGATTCATGTAGAACCACCATTATTAAAGTACAGGAGACTGAAACATCTTAATCTGAGATATCTGAGATCAAGCCTTTGATTAGAATATTGTTATTTACTTTTCAACCAAGCAAACAGTGCTGTTTCTGTTTCAGTTAAGAGGCATGGATAATTAAGACAATACGCCTTCGATAACGGATTTTTTCTAGATTCTGAAAATACTGGGATGCTATAGGGATTTCTGTGTAAACAAACAAGCATTACATACACACACACCATAGCTGTCAACTTTCGGATTTGAAAATAAGGGATGCCGCGAGGGCGGTGCAATGGCACCAAGTAGCCTCGCCACCCTGCGCTGCAGAGGCTGCGCGCGAACAGGTGAGCGAAAGAGCGAGCGCATAGACGGCAGGCAGGCAGGCTGTCTGGTTGGGCGTGAGGGTCTGGCTGCACAAGACATGCAAGCTCCGCCCCCAGTCGGTCTCAGACTCCTTATTGGCAGCCGAGCAACGCAGCTGAGGAGTCTCCCTGGCCGGCAGGGAGGGAGAGGAGCTGCTTCCTTTGAAATCCAGGAAATTTAAGGGATATCAACAATCTGGGATAGCAGCGGGAAACGGCATTGGAATAAGGGAGTTTCCCGCCAAAAAAAGGGAGGGTTGACAGCTATGACACACACACATGGGACAGAACTTGTGACTAGCCTCACTCAGTGCTAAATTGCAGTGCAATCTTACGCATTGTCTCCCTGCAGGTAAGCCCTACTGAATTCAATGGGACTTGTTACTAGGTGTGTATAGGATCGCAGCCTTACTGTTCCTTTGTTTGTATCAAGGTATGGAGCAGAAGGCTATTTATAACATTAAAAAAAAAAAGTTTCATCTTCAGGGTTTAGTGAAAGACCGTTAGCCCCAGAAAAACAAGATGGCTATCTGAAATTTGCTTCTGCTTTCCCTGCCAACTTGCCCCCATGGACAGTGGTACTCATTTATTTGGTCTCGCATCTTTTAATAAGCCAGCCCTGCATCTCCAATGTAAGTTCCACCCAGTGATCCTTCTGCCCATCTGTTTTCATGTCTCAACAGGCACAGCAGGAACGTTCAAAGGCAAGTGTCAAGCCACCAGGAAATCCTGACAGTTCCTTAAACCTTCAGGGTTTCACATACTGCTCAAAGCCAGCCTCTCTGGAGTGGAAAAATGGACCAAAGTCAAAGTATGAAAGCAGGCATTTCCCCACCCCACCAGTTCAGCCTGAATAGGCAGGTAGTGGAAGTAAATCTCCCAGGACTAATATTGCCCAGGATTAAATATTTTCATCTCTGTTTTGATTTTTTCTTTTCCCTGCAAAGTAGCTGCCCAAGAGGTTAGTGGCAAACCATCATCTTTCCGTTGAGCAGTCTCAAGGAAATTAGAAACACGGAGCACATTGCGGTCACATTCTCTGGGATACACAAATGCCTTCTGGAATAGCACTGAAAGTAAAACACGGCCCCCTACTTCCCCAGATTATGTCTAGCCCATCGGTGTGGAATTTTATGAGCCCCAAAGGCTCCTCCTTTAAACCACTTGCCTATCCTGCCTCTCTCGTCAATCATTCTACATCAGAAAACACAACCCTGGGGCCCTGAGGTTAATCGATGCCTATAACTCAAGGGATGAACTCTGAAACCTCAAAAATGCCACTGTATTTCTGACTCCCAGCAACTGGAAGTTAGAAATTCGGGGTGTCTTTCACGAACCATCCTTCCTTTCATTGCAGTAAACCTTTACAGTGGTGGGGTGTGAGGAGGGGAGCGACCTGTGGGTGTTGATTTCAAAAGGGGCGAGTTCAGATCTCCACTGTCACTTCCCTGGGCGAGGAAGGAAAAGAGAGAGAAAAACAGGGTGTCGGAGGGGGAAAGAGTAAAGGGAAAAGGGGTGTCAGAGGAATAATAATAATAATAAATTTTTATTTATACCCCGCCCTTCCCGGTCCAGAAACCGGGCTCAGGGCAGCTAACAACAAATACAAAACAATGATTAAAAACAGCTAAAAACAGCATAAAAACAAACATCAGTGGGATCACCAGGGCTAACTGGCCAAGTTAGTTTTGCTAGGCCAGTAGGGAGACCAGGGAAGAATTTTAATGTGGGGACCCAGAAGGGTTTCTTCAGAAAAAATGGAAGGGGATAAGGAATACAGGATCTGGCTAGATTGAAGGCCAGGCGGAATAACTCTGTCTTACAGGCCCTGCGGAAGGAGATCAGGTCCCGCAGGGCCCTAGTGTCATGGGACAGAGCATTCCACCAGGTCGGAGCCAACATTGAAAAAGCCCTGGCCCTTGTGGAGGATAATCTGAAAGAAGGAAGGAAGGGGTAGCCTGAACACCTTGACGTCTGACGTCACCCACCACCAGATTCAACCCTACCCAAAGCAAGCGTGTAGCTCCAGACAAATCAGTCCTTGACCGATAAAGAATGCAACCCCTGTTTTATAGGATATGGCTTCCTTTCAGGAAATAAGCACCTGATGGTGACTTGTATCACAGTTAGTTTTCAAAGATATACGTTGCGCAGGCAATGGTGGGGGTACAATGGTCCGCCCCCCTAAACACTCGATCCAGCCTTCTGAATGCTCTGTCTGGCAGCTAAATCAAAAACAGCTGCTTTTCAGCTCTTTCGGTGCTCACTTGTCCCACTCAGACCAATCAAATTGCTTTCAACCTCCTTCTCAGCCTGCTGTTCTGGGAACTCTAAGCAACCCGTCTTTGTGATTTTAGTCAACGGGGGGCCAGGTTGCCCTCCAGGGTCCCCACCGCCCTTAAAATAAGCGTGCCGTACCAATTCTGTTTTAAATGGAAGGTTTTGCACAATTCAGCAGCATAGCTCACACAACACTGTATATTCTGCTACTTTTGGGAATAGAAAGAAATGCCTTATTATCAGATCAGGCCATTGGGTCCATCATCTACAAAGATTAGCAGTTGCCGTCTGCATTTTCAGGCAGGATTCTCTCCCATCCTATCCTGGTGATGTCAGAGGCTCACCTTGGGACTCTTGTGCATGCAAAGCATGGGTGGTATTCAACTAAGTTTTACTCAGAGTAGACCCATTGAAATTAATAATAATAATAATTAATAATAATAATAATTATTTATTTATTTATACCCCGCCCATCCGGCTGGGTTTCCCCAGTCACTCTGGACGGCTCCCAACAGATTAAAAACACAATAAAACATCAAATATTAAAAAACTTCCCTAAAAAGGGCTGCCTTCAAATGTCTTCTAAAAGTCAGATAGTTGTTTATTTCCTTGACATTCCATAGGGCGGGTGCCACTACCGAGAAGGCCCTCTGCCTGGTTCCCTGCAACCTCACTTCTCGGAGTGAGGGAACCGCCAGAAGGCCATCGGAGCTGGACCTCAGTGTCCGGGCAGAACGAAGGAGGTGGAGATGCTCCTTTAGGTAGTCATGCTCACTGGTTTCAGTAGGTCTCCTCTGACTAAAACACAGGGTGGATATCACCCTGTGAATCCTACCACTGAGTTAATGCAAGGCAAGGCGCTGGAAATATAAAAAGTTGGAAAGTCACCACTTGCTAGAACTAGCCCAGTCTAAAAAAGCTTTTGCAAACTAGAAGAGAGTTGATTAATTTCACTTCAACCTGCCAAAGTCGCATCAGCAATTATTAAGATACATGATATACCTGGCCAGGTGGCCTAGTAAAAATATTCACAAACTAGTAACTTTCATAGGCTTAATCTGAAGGGCTGATTAACTAATTCTTACCAGAAGAATAAAAAATCAAGATAACAAACATTTTATAAAAGAATGGAAATGGTTTATTGAATATTTACAGATAAATTGTAAACAGCTAAGAACATTGGCAGGGTTATTGTAATAACCTGCAGTTTTATAAGAGTATATATTTAAAGCAGATGAATAAACGAGCAAATTAAGTCAATTTGGATACTTTGGATAAATTTAAGGCACCGCAGAAAGAGGGGGAAGGAAGTCAAGATTTGAAATGTTAAAATGATTGTAAAATTAGTGAAATGTATAAACCTGAAAAGCATATTTTTTTAAGGATTAATGTGGTGAGAGGGGGGATCTGAAGGGCTGAGATGGGGGAGGAGTGACGCAGTTCAAGCATTTTCCCCTTGCAGATATGGCAGCTGGAAAATTTAATGAGGTGATGAAAAAAGGGTTTGTTTTCATTTCCTCTTAATTCTTGAAAAGCATGTGTTTTAGGCAGTGTAAAGAAAATACCGTCTCCCACAGTATCCAATTTAGCAACCCAATTTAGAAACAAGCGTAATAGTAGGAAGATTAAACTGAACCGTACATCCAGCCCTCTCCAAAGCAGGGCGAAGGGAAGTTCTTTTATGCAAATGTCATATCCTCAACTAAATCTATTTTCTGACAAGAGGAAACACTTCTGCTAATCCTAGCCATATAAAGTTTCCGGATATGGTTCAACTCCAGGGCTGAAACATCTAGGTCATTACAAAGGTCCTTTAAACAAGCAGTCTAATTACTTGCGACTACTGGTGATCCCCCCCCTCCCACCACATCTCAATCTGTCAGGTGATGCTGCACACTAGATATAGATCAGACTCCCCCAACCCTGGTGCCTTCCAGAAGTTTGGGACTACAGCTCCCATCAGCCAAGATAGTCATGCTGGAGCTGGAAGCTGTAGTCTTAAACATCTAGAGCAGGGGTCGCCAACCTAAGGCCCATGGGCCACAAGCGGCCCACGGGGGTCGTTTAACCGGCCCACGAGCCGCCCCCGAACCAATCCGCCCGCCTGGCCAGACCCTGTGTACTGCACTAAACCGGTGCAGAACAGCGGGGGTACTCGCTTCTGTGGCGCCGGAAATCGCATGTGCGCATGCGTAAGCGCCAGAAATCACATGTGCGCAGATGCAGGAAATCGCGGGCATGCACACGATCCGGCCCACGGAGGGATCTCCGCTGGAGTGAACCGGCCCAGGTGAAGTAAACCTTGCCGACCCCTGGGAGTGCGCCTCCAGGGTTGAAGTCAATCACTGCATGAACAGCACTGAAATGACCTCCCCAGGGCAGCTCCTGGGCTGCCCAGACGACAAGACCCCTCTCTTGGTCTCACTGATGCGGTTCAAAGGAAAGCAGAGCAACGAAATTTGGCACCAGCACGGCTGCAGGAATTGCTGGAAAGAGGCTTACAAGACGCCATCCAACCGTCTTAGGGACTCCACTCTGGATTTGTGTAGGGTTTACTCCTTAGCCGTTTCTTCTCCTGAAGATATCCCGCAAGGCAGTGGAGGTTTAGGATCAGAGTTTTCCTTCTCCTAGATGGGCTACTGTCAGATTCCCTTATCGGTTGTTCAATAGTAAGACCAAGCCGTCTTGTCTTTAAGTCTCTTTATTTTGTGCAAAGCTATTTACAGTGCAGAGTTCAGTTTATCATGTCTGCTCAGTCACTAGCAGAATCCGGAAGTGCCCCCCTCCTGTTTTGGCACCAACACCAAAGCCTTGGCATCCTAAATTGCCGCCTTCTCCTCCTACGTGAGATATGCGCCGGAACTGATGCCTCCCCCTCCGAGTGAGTCTGCTGGGTGGTGCCAGGTCTCCCAGCAACTCCCTGGACACCTGGCACTCCCTGGCTCCCAGCCACTAACTGCTCCTCCCCCGAAGAAGGGCTGCCCGATTCACTAGAAGATGAACCTGTTGTTAACACAGGTTGCGGCTCTCTGTAAGCACTCAGAGCTGGACTGGCAGGGGCGGGCAGATCCCTGACACAGAGCAACACATTTGGCACCAGCGCGGCTGCAGGAATTACTGGGAAGAGGCTTACAATACGCCATCCAACCGTCTTAGGGACTCCACTCTGGATTTGTGTAGGGTTTACTCCTTAGCCGTTTCTTCTCCTGAAGATATCCCGTAAGGCAGTGGAGGTTTAGGATCAGAGTTTTCCTTCTCCTAGATGGGCTACTTTCCCTGGTTGACAAGCCCCATCTGCTCCTAATTTCCCTCTACAGTACATGCAGAAACCACCGTCTTGAGCACTGAAGCCACTATTGGTCTCGTCTGCTCAATCCGCCAGAGCCTGTCTTTGCATGCAGACGAAGTCCCTAAGTCACTGAGGGTTTGAGACCTGGTTTAAGCTGGCCGTTTCCTGGGGTTGTGGCCGCTGTTGCATACTGACAGCTTCTAGGAGCCACAGGTGAGAGCTGAGTGGGGACCAAAGGTGGACAAACTACCCCGGAAGGAGCATAACATGCCCCCACCAAAAGTGCTACTCCTTCCCTAACACCCCATACGCCCCAAGGCAAGTGTAGATGAAATAATTCAAGCCAGCTGCATGTGTCAATTGTGCGAGCATGCTTAATAAACGCTATTATGGCTAACAACACAAAAATTGTTGGATCAGAACAGCAAGACCACGGGAGTTAATATATGGTTCTCCAAAGGTGAGCTCTCATGTGCAAGAAGACTTCACGCATAGTCCTTGCTTTCACTGCAATGAACCAGCCTTGCCAAATCACCACACTTCAGATCCTAGGCTCTAGGGACACTGTTTCAGTTCAAGTGTTCAGCACTTGAAGTTTATGAAGAAGGAGATGATTATTATCATTATTCCTACCAGAATTCACTGCTGCATTTCAGGACAAACCCTCCCAATACAACTCACATAAAAACACAACTAAAATCACATCCTTGTAATTTAAAAAAAAACAAAAAACTAAAAACATCCATGGGGGGTGTTATTGGTTTATTTTGTTTTTGTTATGTACTTTGTAATTTTATTCTGTATTTTTATGCTGTGAACTGCCCTGAAATTTTTTTATGAAGGGTGATATACAAATTTCTCCTAAATTTCTCCTAAATCTGCTCCGCAGCAGGGAGGTCTTAGCAAAGGAATGGAGCAACAGTAACAATGCTATGGTTTCAATATGATTTTTAAATTTAATTTCCATGTTGTTGTTTTTTAAAAAGGACTAGTCAGTATATTTCTACCATCGTCTCCCAAAATGTCTAGTAGCTGTTTTCATCAGTTGGGCACAACACCACCAACAACAACAAGTTTCATGTGTGAATAGAAAGAAAAAAATGAAGGAAAGAAAGTGAATGAAGAGAGGACAGGAAAGAGCTATTTCGAGAAGCTCAAGAAAACAGAGACGGGAAATGTATACTCAAGTAACGTAATTCACCCTGCCCCAGATGTGTGTCTTTTGCTACCCAAGAATAGAAAAAGGAGGAATATTCATACAAGGTGAAGCCTGTAGCTTACCCCAGTGCTGTTGCTTCCTGAACGAGAAATATTGGATTGCCCTAGAAAGAAAGCTGTCACCTTTTATTTTATGTTTTTGCAATGCCCCTGTGCCTTTAATGGCAACATATCAAGCAGAAGTTCACCAGGTACAGCATCCCAAGGTACCAGGAGGCTTCCCCCGTTTAGTTGTTTTCTCAAATAGCTGCTTAAAGGACCTTGCTGGTATAAAAAGGCAGCAGCCCTACTCTGTAATCACTCCAGGGTCTTTCACATTAATTAAAGCTAGTGCAAAACAAAAGATTTCCGACACCCATTAGAATGATGTATATCCTGCCTGCAAATCATGCATTTGTGTGATGCTGCCTTCTGGACTACATGGGGCTGTTTATCCTATCTTCATGAGATTTCTTTCTAGAAAGCGCCTGCTTGTTTTGTCAGCTCAAGGCCTGCCCAAATCTCATGCGTCGGTGCCCTTGCTTTGAAGATCCTTTCCTACGTCAATCACATGTGCTGCTGACAGGTGGCCCTCACATCAGTCACAGGCAAGAAGCTCTCCGACGCAGCATCAAGGACACGGCGAGGTCCCACCAGACTGGAACGCCGGCCGGGGAGAACTCAGGGCTGTCAGTCTGACCTCCTCGCCACCCCAAGATCTGTCACCGCTGCCCAAGCAAACAAACAAACACACTGTTTGGACAATGGCCTCCTCCCTCCCCCAGCCCCCACAACACTCCTTGCACCAGATGTCTGAAGATCTAAAAACTAGAGGGGGGTGCCAAGAGGCTTGGTTCCACGCAGATGATTTTTGAGGGCTGCTTTTGCACATTTCATTGAACCAGCCAGCACAGCCCGTGAGCCACCAAACTGAAGGCAGCTCACCAGGCATGCGTGGCAGCCTGCGAGCCACTGACAACTTTTGTCTTTCTGCTGCCTCAGGAAGATGGCAAAGAGAGATTTGATGAGCCCATGAGGACTGCCATAAATGGCTGGCAGGGCTAGCCATCACTTGCCTTGATGGGGACCGGGATCTGCTGGCCTGGAGGAAATGTGAATCAAACAGCTTCAGTTCACACTAGGACCACATAAAGGTAAAGGTAAAGGGACCCCTGACCATTAGGTCCAGTCGTGACCGACTCTGGGGTTGTGGCGCTCATCTCGCTTTATTGGCCGAGAGCCGGCGTACAGCTTCCACATACCTTCACACAAAGCCCAGAAGGAAGGACAAGATACAAGCCCACTTGCACCTCCTATCCTGCTGCTTCTATGTAACATGAAAAAAAGGTAAAGGGACCCCTGACCGTTAGGCCCAGTTGCGGACAACTCTGGGGTTGCGGCGCTCATCTTGCTTTATTGGCCGAGGGAGCCGACGTACAGCTTCCGGGTCATGTGGCCAGCATGACAAAGCCGCTTCTGGCGAACCAGAGCAGAGCACAGAAACGCCGTTTACCCTTCCCGCCGGAGCGGTACCTATTTATCTACTTGCACTTTGACGTACTTTCGAACTGCTAGGTTGGCAGAAGCAGGGACTGAGCAACAGGAGCTCACCCCGTCGCGGGGATTCGAACCACCGACCTTCTGATCGGCAAGCCCTAGGCTCTGTGGTTTAGACCACAGTGCCACCTGCGTCCTCATATGTAACATGAAAGTGGCCCCAAAAAACATTTCAGACACTGGCCTGATACGCAGGACATGGTGAGCCAAGTGCAGACCTTGACCATACCTTGTGTTTGGCGAGGAGAGAACTTGAGGAAGTTTGGACAACATGCTAAACCCAATCTTGGGTTAGCTCAGCAAGGCATCGGGAAGGAGCAAAGCAGCTGTAAGCACCCCTCGTGCAAACCAGGCTATGGAGTAATTGCCCTCTATAGATGCAGACTTTATGCCAAACAAAAGCAACTCGGGTCACTATAATTTATGACAACCCAAGATTCCATTTGTGATATCCGTCTGCTGCACTGGGTGACGTCCATGCACAATATAATTGTTATATGAACACAAATTGTATTCTGTCGGGAGCGTGCAACTGAATCAAACTGGCTTGGAAAAGAAAGTGGCAGAAACAGAATGCAATTGGGATTTTCTCTCAGACTTCACAGGGGCAATTCTCATCTCTAAAGAAATTAATTCAGATTTCAATTCCGAAAGCGACTCAGAATGGCAGTAGTTTGTAGGGGCCCAAATGTCATTCCGCATAAATATTAATGCTCACCCAGCAATTCCTGAAGAATGTGCAAAGGGCAGTTGAAAAAGTAATATCAACTTCCGCACAGACAGCAATAGGCTCTGCACCCTTAAAAAGCAGATTTCCTTCTTCTCCTTTCCCCAAGCAGAACATGGGGGGGGGGGGCACTGCCATCTCCACAGTGGTACAACACACTTTACAACTCTCACTTGCAAAGTTTACAGTGCTTACTACATGAACTATTTCCAAACTAGCACCCACAGAAAGCTGGAAGAAAGGGTATGGAGAGTGATAACGTGATGGTGGCAATCCATGCAGTGATACACACACATGGGGCAGGGTGGGAGGGAAGGATGTTGTCATGGCCTCTCCCCCATCGGTCGTTTCAATAAAGAGGTCGAGTCATTTGCCTTTTTAGTAGTTTTTATCTGTGCTCATTATATACAGTGTGCAGAGCTTAATCTAATCATGTCTGCTCAGTCACTAGCAGAATCCGGAAGTGGCGTACGACAATTTTCCCGCCAGCGAAACAATTTGGGGAAACGGAAGCGTCTTTTCCTCCTTCTTAATCTCTGCCCCGGACCTACTTGCTGGGAGCTGCCAGGTCTCTCGCTGCATCCCTCGACCCCTGGCACCCCCTTCCCTTCCGAAGAAGAGCTGCTCCCACTCCCCGATGAGTCCGTCGTTAGAATGGGTGGCTGTTCTCTGTAACCACTCAGAGCCGGACTGGAAGGGGGAGGCAGATCCCTGACAGATGTGCTATCCTTTCTCTCGCTACAGGGATGCCATTTTTAACTTGCACCTTGCCACCATGTGCTCCGGCTCCTGAGACTATGCAACGCAGGAAGGGGGGGGGAACCTGGTGGGGTGGAGGGGAGGTCAGAGGAAAGCCCCAATGCAGAGGGGGCACTTAACCCTCCCTACATTCTTTCTGTGGTCCACAAAGACCCCCTTGCAAACGTGTGCTTGGAAATCTGAGAAAGATGGGGGGGGATAGGTGGGCAATTTGGAGCAGAGAGGCAGGAAGGGTTAAGCAGCCCCTCCACTCCTGACTACTTTGAGTCTCCCTCCCGAAGCTGCTTTTCTTCAGAAAAAGGAGCCTTTGGACTTCAGCTACCCCTGTATGTGTATAATGTACAGTTCTGCCCTTGGATCTGTGTTTGCTGCCGATGCAATCCTACCACATATTTCAGACACTTTTAACAACGCTTATTCCCTTCCTTCCCTTCTCTCTTGTCATAGGTAAGGTAAAGGGACCCCTGACCATTAGATCCAGTCGCGGACGACTCTGGGGTTATGCGCTCATCTCGCTCTATAGGCCGAGGGAGCCAGCGTTTGTCCGCAGACAGCTTCCGTGTCATGTGGCCAGCAGGACTAAGCCGCTTCTGGCGAATCAGAGGAGCGCACGGAAACGCCGTTTACCTTCCCGCCAGAGCGATACCTATTTATCTACTTGCACTGGTGTGCTTTCGAACTGCTAGGTGGGCAGGAGCAGGGACAGAGCAACGGGAACTCACCCCGTCGCAGGGATTCGAACCGCTGACCTTCTGATCGGCAAGCCCTAGGCTCTGTGGTTTAACCCAAAGCTCCACCCGAATCTATTGTCATACACAGGTGTTAAACCCAAAGTGAAATGATACTGTTTCCACCATACAGCATAACGTTGATACCAAATGTTAAAGGTTTTTCCCCCTTTATCATCATCATTACTACTACCATTGGCATTATTAAAGTCCTGTTTTAAGCCCTAGGAACTACCTGCGAGCAAATGGCTTAAGTATCAATGATCAAGCAATTACAGAACGCAAATAGATAAATATCCATTCAAATTACAGAAGCACAAACGAAACTCATTATTTTGTCTCGCAGGTAGAAAAAGCTTAAAGGCAGGGGAGGCCTGGTAATAAGTTCTGAAACCTGTGTTAATTAAATGAACAACAATCGTAGTAAGGATATATCATTCCTTCCCCACTGGATTTTGAAATTGGTGACACCAGTGATTATTATTCCTATAACTTTTAAAGGGTATTAGCAGAGCTACAGCAGCTCAAGTTTTACACACTTCTGTTTTCATTAGAAAAATAATGGCAAAGTTCAGCATTATAAAACGTTTAATTAAGATTACACTATATAAACATGATCTAAGGGATGAAAGCCCTTACTGATTCAAAATTAAATCCTTACGTTTATACAGCATTTCCTACCTAATCCTAGCAGGTAGAGAATGATAAAGTCACATTTACCCTCCTCCCATCCTGTGTGCAGTTCAACTTTTCCGTCTGAAGTTTAGCACTAAAATGTCATTTTACGCATATTGGCTAGTTATGGCAACTGCTTGCCTGCTAAACCACAGATAGAAATCAAACTTTAATCTCATCTTTCTTTGGAGGCAAGGCAAACCTAAGGTTACCAATTGAAAGAGCCCAGAAAACAAAAAAGGTTAGCACTCAGCTATAGTGCTTGGGGGTTTTTGTTGGAAGGGGGTTGTTGCTGTTTGTGTGTGTGTGTGTTGTTGTTGTTGTTGTTGTTTTGTATATTTTAGATCTATGTGGATTTAGATTTATGTGGAAATTGTTCCATTGGTTGTGTATTTTTAAATATTTTCTTTATTTTTTATGACTACTTTTGTTATGTTGTAGGCTATGTATTCTTTTCATGTTGTAAGCTTTGTGCACGATTTGAACTGTGGAAAGATGGCATACAAATAAAATTATGTATGTGTATATATGTGCAAACTAAATGTGGAGCTGTTAATTCCAAACCATGGAGGACTGGAATGAAAGCTTTTAAAAATTAAAGAGAGTTTACACATCTTTAGTATCACTGCAAATATGGGCCTTGTGTCTTAAGAGTGCATCCGTTGAACCCCGTTGCAAATTCTTGCTAACATTTGAAGCATACTTTGTGGCCTTGGGCAAGTCACCATTTCTCTTGGCCTACAGAAATGGAGGAGGTGAACTCTGAATTGCTGCTCGATTCATGGAAAGATCACGTTGCCAGGCAGATATTAATGCGTTTGCTTTAAGCACAATTAATGCTATAGGGCGACATTCATACCATCAGGTAGACAGATGGAACCCCAGTCTGTCGGAAAGAAACAAAACGTCAAGCAGAAACTATGGCGTGAGCTACAAGCTTCAAATATTGTCAAAACATTCTCCGCAAAGAGCCTGATAGCCCTCACTGCGAAAGCCTAATGACTATAAACACTTTGGAGGATAACTTAATAGCAATAGTGTATCTGAAGAAGTGTGCATGCACACGAAAGCTCATACCAATAACCAACTTAGTTGGTCTCTAAGGTGCTACTGGAAGGGGGGGGGGTATTTTGTTTCGACTACGGCAGACCAACACGGCTACCTACCTGTCAATAGCAATGTGAGATATTTAAATTGGAATATATACAAAGGTCCAAGGAGTGGAAGGGAGATCAACAGAGGGCGGTTCAGCAGAAAGATCTGCTGCTGTTCCAATTCATTTCCATGGGACTTGAGCAGAGGAACTTACTAGCATATTGCACCCTAAAGGTGGCAGCTTCACAGGAAAGGTGCCTTATATGAAGTCAGACCAATTGGTCCATCTAGTTCAGCCCTGTTCACACTGAAGGGCAGCAACTTTCCAGGGTGCTGTTGCATTCAAGTCCCGCTTGCAGGCATCTGGTTGGCCACTGTGGGAATATGACGTTGGACTATAGGGCCCCTTGGTTTGATCCAGCACAATTATTCCTATGTTCTTAGGCTAATGCCCGTGTCTGTACAGGGAAGTAAGTGTGAGAACAATCACCGTAGCTGCCTCTGTTGTGAAGCCAATACCCTCTCCGTTTCAGACATGAAAGCCTATATGTGTATTTGGGGAGGTGGTGTAGCTACAGAGGATCCACACAATTCTCTCTGCCATTTCTCAAACAGAAACAAGGGATGATCTCCATAACCTGGCTCCTCAGGGCATGGGCATGAACGACACCATTCAAATACTCAGGTGGAATGAAAGTGCTCGCGATTACTTTTACTCAAAGTACCCTTTGTAAGAAGACAGGAGTGCCTGGCGTGCTCTGGTCTATGGGGCCACGAAGAGTCGGACACGAGTGAACGACTGAACAGCAACAACCCTTTGTAAGGACAACAACTCATAATTGGCCCAGATGCAAAAGCAAACCCCAAAATCCTGTCGAGGCCCGGGGTTGTAGTCAAATGAATTCTACTCAGAGTAGACCCAATGAAATTAATGGATCTAAGTTAGTTGTGGTCTTCAAATGCAGTTGGCCTAGTTGAAGTAGGACTGGCTCCTTCCAAGCTGGTTGGCTGATAATGTTAACCACATGGCATAAGTCCGCTCCCTGTGTTCCTGAGTCAGAGCATTAGTCCATCTAGCTCATTACTGTCTACACAGACTGGCAGCAGCTTTCCAGGGTTGAAGGCAGGGTTCTCCCCCAGATCTACCTGCAGACCATCACGTAGGATTGCTATGTACATTCCATCCACGTGATCCCATACACGCTTTTTACATCGTTTAGTAAGATGTACATGAACCAAGAGGCATACACGTGTCTATAACCACAAACCAACCTGTGCATAAGCATGTGCCCACTACAACTCACTTCTTGTGCAACCTGAATGCTGGGGGTTAACATTAACCACATGTTGTACCCAATGCCATCCATACTCAGAATAGATTTTGAAATTAGCAGATATGGGCTAACCTACCACCATTATTTTCAGTGGGTCTGCTCTTAGCTGGATACAACCCTGCTAGTCCTGTGGAGTGCAGCAAGACCAGGACCAGAAAATTTATTGCTGGCTAGCTTTCGTTTTTGCTCTGTATTTAAGCCTAAATCGGTTTGTTTGCTTTTGTTAACACTGAAATTATTCTGTGTTGCTAAACTGTTGTTGTTGTTTTAAATTTACTGACAGGTTCTGTACATAGCTGTCAACCTTTCCCTTTTCTTGCGAGGAATCCTATTTGGAATAAGGGAATTTCCTGCCAAAAAAGGGAAAAGTTGCCAGCTATGGTTCTGCATTTTGTATATACAATGTGCAATTGGAAATACAATGTCCTCTATTTTGATGTTTTGAATGTTCGCTACCGTATATGCCACTTTGGACACGGCTTGTTGCGGAAAAGTGGCATATAAGTAAAATCAATCAATCAACCCTGTGTTACACTTCATAACAATAATGCCCTAGCTAACTCACAAGACTGTTGTTGTGAGACTTAACAAGACTATAAATCAGCTTCATAAAGGAGGCGGCAGGCACAGTGCAACAGATGAAACTCCTATCTGAGCTAATGTATTAACAAGTAAGCTAATGACTTGAAGTAATAAAATATACGGTAGCAATTTCACCCGGAACGTAGCAAGTATGTCTCTCAAACTGTGGAAGGAAAGTTCTAAACTGTGCAGATAGAAGCTACCCTCCAGTAACTGAATCCGCAGAAGGCTCATAAAATGCTAAGTTTACGGAAATATGACAAATGCGCAGCATTTAAAGCTGCACAGAGAAATTAACATGAAGCATTCTAAATGGTGCGAAAATATACATCAGCTTTTATAGAGCATTCACAAGGGATGGCAGACTGGTAAGCAATACTGTATTTATGGAGGATTTGTTTGTGTGAATGCTAACCAGATTCTAAAGAAGGGGGGCTCCTCTGGCAGCTGCATAGAAGGAGGGATTGTCCGCTTCTGGAAAAGCAATTGTCGTGCAGGGCTTGAAAAACAGCCAGGCCTATTAAAACCCTGGTTTGTGCAACCATCTAATGTCCAGAAGAAGAGTTTGGATTTGATATCCCGCTTTATCACTACCCTAAGGAGTCTCAAAGCGGCTAACAATCTCCTTTCCCTTTCTCCCCCACAACAAACACTCTGTGGCTAGCCCAAGGTCACCTAGCAGCTGCATGTGGAGGAGAGGAGAAGCGAACCCGGTTCACCAGATTACGAGTCCACCGCTCTTAACCACTACACCACACTGGCTGTCTTCTCTCCTGTAAATCTGTCCATCTGGAATAGGGATGGGATAGTCCTCCATTTGTCAATGGACTCCAGTTCCTATCAGCGCCAGCCAGTATGTCCAATAGTCACAGATGATGGGATTTGAAGTCCAACAACCTCTGGAAGACAACCGATTCCCCACTTCTGCCCCGGGAGATACCTGAGGTCAAATGACATAAGACAGGCAGTTCCATCCCTGCATTCCCCCCCCCCTTAAATGAGAAAGCAGCTTCTGAGAATGAAATGGGTACCAGGAAAGTGTTAAATCAGGAACACTCAGACCTCCACCTCTTCCTAGGCCCCTGATTTCAACTACAGTTTCAGACTCCTGTGGCTGCTTTAATCTTTAAAAACAACAGCATGGCAGGAAGCACTGCAAACAGATGCCCTGTAGGAACGGCCAAGCCTTAAGTTCCATTCCATGCATAAAACATTCTTACAAAAAGGTAATTTCCTTGCAAGAAAATGTTAAAATAATGCTTACCCTTTATATTGCACTTTTGCAGTGTTCAAGGAACACTGTAAGGCAGTTTTCCTAAAAGTAACTGCTAGTTATCCTAAAAACAGAAGAAGGAGGTAGACCAACAATATTCTCCTATTGCAGATGAGAGGGAGCAATCGTTGAAACAACAGCAGCAGCAGCAGCAACAACAACAACAGGCGGGGTACAAATAATGGGCGGGGTACAAATAATAAATTATTATTATTATTATTATTATTATTATTATTATTATTATTATTATTAACAACCAGTACCACCACCTGCCTTGGGCCACACAGTGAGCTTATGGTTGAGGTGAGATTTGAACTAGGAGCTTCCTAGCTCACAATTGTCACTACTATGCTGGCAAGAGCTCTCAAGTATGCATTCACCATCATATCATGTTAGTAGAATACCTTTCTGTGCTCCAGACTACATAAACTAGTCAGCTACTGCACAGCAGCAGTGGCCTAAACCGTATACAGGCAGTGAAATATCACACTTATGCCACCGTTTATATGTGAAGATGCACACTCTTTTCCCTGGGTAGAAATTCATCTCTGCAAGGAAAATACCATCGTACATGCATCAGTCGGAAGAGAGACCTGTGTTAAGATTTTTCACGCAAGTCTCCTTGCCCTATGAAGAGAGGGAGGCGCATTACAGCAACCTCAGAGGGATATTCAAGCCCAAACAGGCTCCGAGATAACTGCTCCCTAGGCCAAATAGGCAACTGCAGAAGATTCTGTTTTCTTGCTTGCTTTTTAAGTATGGTTTTGCTCTTAGTGGAGACGCTGTAGAATATAACGGGCCTAGAATTTTTACAACAATGGTAGAGCAACCCAGAAGCCACAATTCTAACAAAGTGTACAGGGGGCACACATCAAAAGAAGAAATGCACAATATTACAACATCAGGGTACAAGGTAAGCCACTAGGGCCCCAGGGATATTGGAGAACTCAAATATGGAGCCATTTTTGTGGACCAGTGCTTTTTATGGTCAGCTTTTATTTCATTTACTATTGCATTACTGTACCTATTCCCAAGGAGCTCAAGGTGGCATACAAACTTCCCTGCTGCTCTCCATTTTACCCTCACAACAATCCTGTGAGGTATAACCCACCACCTCTCAGGGCCACCTACTACTAAAACTCTAACTAGCGAAAGGTTTTCCCTAAGGTTTAGCCAAAACCTGCTTCCCAGCAGCATCCACTCATTAAAGGTAAAGGTAAAGGGACCCCTGACCATTAGGTCCAGTCGTGACCGACTCTGGGGTTGCGGCGCTCATCTCGCGTTATTGGCCGAGGGAGCCGGCGTACAGCTTCCAGGTCATGTGGCCATCATGACAAAGCCGCTTCTGGCGAACCAGAGCAGCGCACGGAAACGCCGTTTACCTTCCCGCCAGAGCGGTACCTATTTATCTACTTGCACTTTGACGTACTTTCGAACTGCTAGGTTGGCAGGAGCAGGGATTCGAACCGCCGACATTCTGATCGGCAAGCCCTAGGCTCTGTGGTTTAACCCACAGAGCCACCCGCGTCCTATCCACTCATTAGTTTCTCCTTAACCTTCTCTCCCTTCAACTGTTCCTCTTGGGACTTGGGTTTCCAGATTCCTCCCCCTCCTGACTGCCTTCCTCTGAATACGGTCCAGTCTCCCAATGTCCTTAAAAGGTGTGGTCCAAACCAGTTACTGCACTCCAGATGTGAAGTGGAAGAACAGAGTGGAACTCTAGCCCTGTTCAGCTGTTTCCCATCATGCAGTTCTCAGCCGGCTACTCTGTCCTCTTCGTCTCAACAGCCCAGCCACCACCCACACCATGTTGGATCTCAACACCTGTAGTGAGAAACCAGCCAGGTCCACACATGGATGTTCTCCGCATGAATCAGAACCCTGCACAATTAGGGTTTTAAATTGCACAAGTATCATGCTTTCATCCAACACACACACACACACACACACACACACACACACACACACACAGAAGCGCAAAAGAGGAGATGTTGAGATAGGCTCCTTACTTATCTTGATCCGGGCGCTACGTTTCAGATAACAGAGCCAAAGATTGCCTCTGCTTCTTCGACAGCCACATGCTCGGGACAATGAATGCAAAGGCACTGGGATTACTGACAAGCGCTCAGCACTAAGGCAATTCATATTTTATTAAAACCAATTGATAAGCGGAGTAACTTTAAACCTGTGAGATTAATTGCATTTTGCTTTTTGCTTTTTTACAGTGCCACACCGACATTTATGCAGGCGGTGGGGAGCTGTTAACAACCTTTATTTTTACAGGCCTGAGCTCCTCTGTTGAAAACATGGCAGACAAGTATGTATCCTTCTTGCCTTTGCCTTCTTAAAAGGCAACAAGACACAGAGCCCCGATATGGTGAGTTTCAGTGCAACTACTTATGCGTTGTGACAGATCACAAGGCCAGCCTTATTTTGTAGCCTCTTAAAAATAATATTAATGACGGAAGAGAGATAGATTACATGCTTGCCAGACTGCACTGTCTCCACACACAACCTGTTTACTGGATGCTGCAAGCGCCATCTCCAGATTTCTTCCCGTAAACACCTGCTGTCAGCACCACTAAAATAAACAAACCGAAAGACAGGTGAAGGGAGGAAATGAACCAAAATTGCAGAGGCAAAAGCTGCCCTCCTGATCCCAGGCTGCCTAAACTTCACATGGCGTGTGCACACACAGGACTGCAGCCTTAGGCCACTCAAAAAAGCCAGTCGACTGGGGGCTCTTTCAGATGCCTTGCCAAAACACATCTGGCAGACCATCTAAAGATAATCAGAGCTGAAGGGAAGAGAAAATGCTGTCTTCAAAATGACCTGGAAGAACTGCAAAAAATCCAGCCCGTCCAGGAACTGCAGCCTAGAATCAGCTTGATCCAAATTAATAAAGGTTGAGGGAGGAGTAAGAAGACTGGTTTCAGTAGTTTACTCCTTTTATATAGAGACTCCTGAAATGGGAATAGGATTGGACTTGTTAAAGTAGGCCCCGCTGACTTCAGAAAGACATATTCCGAGATCAGAGTGCATGGAACTGCAGTTCTAACACATAAGGAACCTGAAGGACCAGGTGCGCAGCCTGGGAGTCATTTTGGACTCACAGCTGTCCATGGAGGAGCAGGTCAATTCTGTGTCCAGGGCAGCTGTCTACCAGCTCCATCTGGTACGCAGGATGCCTTCAGACTGTCTCGCCAGAGTGGTGCATGCTCTAGTTATCTCCCGCTTGGACTACTGCAATGCGCTCTACGTGGGGCTACCTTTGAAGGTGACCCGGAAACTGCAATTAATCCAGAATGTGGCAGCTAGACTGGTGACTGGGAGTGTCCGCTGGGACCACATAACACCGGTCCTGGGAGATCTACATTGGCTCCCAGTACGTTTCCGAGCACAATTCAAAGTGTTGGTGCTGACCTTTAAAGCCCTAAATGGCTTCGGTCCAGTATACCTGAAGGAGCATCTCCACCCCAATTGTTCAGCCCGGACACTGAGATCCAGTGCCAAGGGCCTTCTGGCGGTTCCCTCACTGCGAGAAGCAAAGCTACAGGGAACCAGGCAGAGGGCCTTCTCGGTAGTGGCGCCCGCCCTGTGGAACGCCCTCCCATCAGAGGTCAAAGCAATCAACAACCACATAATATTTAGGAAATTCCTGAAGGCAGCCCTTTTTAGGGAAGTTTTTAATCTGTAACATGTTAATGTATTGTTTTTTAATATTTGCTGGAAGCCACCCAGAGTGGCTGGGGAGACCCAGCCAGATGGGCGGGGTACAAATAATAAATTATTATTATTAATTATTATTATTATTATTATTATTATTATTATTATTATTATTATTTACAACCTGTATTTGGCATTTTGTCCTGTATTTGAAACAGGCCTGCGTGTTAAGGTCGCAGCCATTTCCACTGTGCAGGAGGGGAAGGGAACTTAAGAAAGAGCAACTTCCACTGCAGCAAAACGTCCGGCAGCTCACGTAGCAAACAGCAGGCTGCTTCAAGCCAATGACTGAGCTGCTTATTGAACAGGGTGCATCCAGGAATCCCCCCCCCCCGCCCAGAATTCTGACATTGCACTTTGTAACTTATAGACATTTTATGTGCATCTGGCCCAAGTGAGGTCTATTTTCTGTTGATGGCTGGTTACTGCTCCACAGAACTGTAACTCAAAACCTCTGACTGCAGTACCTCATTTATTATTGCCCACAAAGAATAATAGATGCGTTCGGAGGTTCATGCTGGAGCACAGCCTGCTGCCTTTGGAGCAGATGCTTCACTCGGGGGCATATTCTCCCCTTGACCCGTGTGTGTGTGTGTGGAACATCCACCCTTTTGCAAACTGAATGTGCTCTTTGCACAGAGATGAACTATGGCCCAGAAGGTTCCCTTGCAGATCAGCCGGCTCACATCTTAGCATGCCTCTCTTTTGCAACTCATTTCGTTCTACATGCCAAACTGCCGCAAGAACGTGGTCGTGCCCAAATCTTCAGCCTGTTCTGTGCTGCAGCTTTCATTCTGAGGCACAATGACGGTACTAGAAACTATTCTCGGTTTCTGTGGGGAAAGTGCGAGACAGGAGACAGAGTTGAACCAAAGATGCTCAGAACCTGTTTCACTGATAGGCATCTTTATACAGGGACCATTTTTTTTTACCTGAGCCAGCAATGAAGGGCCAACAAAACTGATTTCAGCCCCACTGACTCCTTCCCACATGAGCCACAGACAAAGAGCTCCCCACATCCTCCTCCCCCACTACGATTTGGGTCAGCTCCAACACAGAGGCTTGAAAGAGCTAAGATGGCCTTTGGGAGAACTCCAACAGGGCCTCCGCTTCTGTTCAAGGGAAGGGGATTAGAGCCGAGGTGTAAACAGCTGAGGTGCATAAGGGTGGGTGTGCCCAAGTTTCTGCTGCTATTTACACTGAGGAAGCAGGGATTAGGGAGCCCTTTTGCCCACTTCTCAGGGGCAAGCAGATGAACAAAGGGGCATTGAAACCAAAGGCTTTTCTGGTGAACAAAAATTAGCACACAGGAGTCAGGCAGAATTCCAGGGCTGCCAGTTGCCTGCTCCGCCATAAAGTTGTACATTGCCCCCTCCCCCCCAAAAATGTATGCATCTCAAAAAATAGAGGCAGGGATGGATGTCCTCCAATTCCAGACACGGGTTTTTGTCCAACTATGTTAGGCATGTCCATTAATTTGAACTAGATCCACTTTGAGAAGGGCCAGAACTGGATATGACCCAAGCTAACACCCTCCAGAGAATTTTCTATTTGTTGTTGTTGTTTAGTCATTTAGTCGTGTCTGACTCTTCGTGACCCCATAGACTTGGTAAGTACTTATAGCTTGGCAAGTAAAGAAAAAATAATGGTTGCCTGTTTCCTGTGACTCCCCTACTTACTTAGTGGATGCTCAGCAAGGAAGCTCTTGATGCTTCAAGGAAGCCCCAGCTCCCTTCTCCTACTGGGAAGGGAGGAGAAAACATGCAAGCGCTGGCTCATGCAAGCTCTGGCTCTGCCAAGCAGTGGCTGAGAAAGCCCCGCCTTCTTCTGTTTATTGCATTAGAGCTGAAAATGTGGGTGGGAGTTCCTGGTTTGGCACTGCATGGCCATGCCTCTCTGCTGCCAAGCTACCCTTAACCTTCTTCTCAGTCTTGGAGTATGAGAGGGAGAGGGAATTACTGTGCACCTGCCAGGGTGATTTGTACCCATATCTGCAGCTTCAAGGTTGGGAAGGAGCCTGGTTGCTCATCACACTCACCAGAGGAAGGTGGCACACCCTCCGTGGCAAACAGGAATATGGAGCCGGTGCAACGGTGCTTGCTAGTGGATTACAAGAGAACTTCTGGAACTTTGCATGAGACAGCTGACCGCTGCCTCCCTGCACTTATAATAATAATAATAATAATTCTTTTATTTGTACCCCGCCCATCTGGCTGGGTCTCCCCAGCCACTCTGGGTGGCCTCCAACAGATATAAAAATACATTAAAATATCACAGGTTAAAAACTTCCCTAAATAGGGCTGCCTTGAGGTATCTTCTGAATGTCAGATAGTTGTTCATCTCCTTAACCTCTGCTGGGAGGGCGTTCCACAGGGCGGGCGCCACTACCGAGAAGGCCCTCTGCCTGGTTCCCTGTAGCTTTGCTTCTCGCAGTGAGGGAACTGCCAGAAGGTCCTCGGCGCTGGATCTCAGTGTCCAGGCTGAACGGTGGGGGTGGAGACGCTCCTTCAGATATACAGGACCGAGGCCATTTAGGGCTTTAAAGGTCAGCACCAACACTTTGAATTGTGCTCAGAAACGTACTGGGAGCCAATGTAGTTCTCTCAAGACCGGTGTTATGCGGTCCCAGCGGCCACTCCCAGTCACCAGTCTAGCTGCCGCATTCTGGATTAATTGCAGTTTCCAGGTCTTCTCGCTACTCGGGCTTTCCCTCCTTCCCATTCACTTCTACAGGAGTCCGGGAATACGGCCACATTCAAGTCACTCCCACACAATGATGCAGCAGAACCACCCGACTTCAAAGAAGGCAGCCGGTTGCATTTCTGCAAAAGTTGCTGCCATTTGAGTTTTTCCAATCTGGAGGCAAACCCAGATCAGAGACTCGTATTGAAATACAGAAACACCCATGCAGAAACATGGCATCCCCTGATACCAGGTCACGGCTATCCTTTCCTAAAAGTGATCCTTTCTCAAGCACAGAGTGTCAAGGGACGGAGGGATTGCGCTTTTGCAGTCAGAAGTTTGGAAAACAAAGAAGATTTTATATTCGTGTGTGCTTTTGGGTCACGGACCCAGCTGTGTGACTGCAGAGTTTGTCACTGTCGACACCACTCTCTGCCTCCCCACCACCCTCCAGAGCGAGCATTCAGCACCCGAGCCAGTTTGTCATACCGAAAGCTACAGTGGAATCTTTCAGCTTTGTTTGCAATTGTGGTTACCCTGCTTCTTGTAAACAAGGCAACTTCCTGTCTCAGGGTTCCCATTGCTAAATCAGGATAAGGCAGTTGTGACCTATAGATGTAGTCAGGCTGGAACGCTGCCTAGTTCTATTTATGCCACATTGCATTTGAGGTGGGAGTGAGGAGAGGAGAGGAGAGGAGAGGAGAGGAGAGGAGAGGCTTCCAAAACCAGGCATGCCTTCCTGAAAATTGACTAAGACTCCATCCAAATGTGGCTTACATACATTTTCATGAGTAGCTCTCAGAGCTTCAAAGGCTGGACCAAGTGCCTGTTATGATATACCCGACCTGGGGTCAGTTTTGAGACTGCCCCAAAAGCCAGAGCACATCAGTTTAGCACATCCCCGGCTACAGGAGTCCGGAGTGCCAGTTAATATGCGATTGTTCCCAGATAGAAAACAATACACACATAGCCTTTAGGCTAATCTATTTATTCCAAGTAATCGTGCAGATTTCTCAACAGTACATTCCATAGCAGGAAGTAAACAAAACATACTTTCTCACAGTTCTGTGTGAGAGATAAAAGCTATACCATTGCAGTCACGCAGCTTTAGCCACTCGACTTGGACATAATTCATAACAGTGCCCTCCTTCCTACTGTTACTGGTCACTCCAATCCCCACCAAGCCATGCACAGGATTCCCTGGGTCTTGGTTCTCAACCAGAGTCTGTACACGGCGAAGGCTGTCACAGGTTTAAGAAATATGGTTTCTTCTCATATTTACACCTTCAGTCTGCATGAAGGGAGTCCAGATCTTACAGCAAGAAGGGCTGCAGTCCAAGGCATGTCTCCTAGTCTTCCTACTCAAGGTGGATCACTGTGTTTTTGTTCTTCCCCTTCTTCCCAGCACACCTTGCTAAACACTCTCTCTCTCACACACCATCACCTAGCCAACCTCTGCCTGCCCAGGTCCAAGATTCATCTTCGATGGGCCATCAAAAACCTTTTGTCATGTTAATGGATTTGCTCTTCATTAGCCCAAACAGGCTAGTTTGCATAAGCCAGCCCAGGGATTCCTTGTCTTGTACAGTTCTGCAGCTTGTATTTCTCCCTTCATATCCCAAATAACCAAAATCTTTGTTGTTGTTGTTTAGTCGTTTAGTTGTGTCCGACTCTTCGTGACCCCATGGACCAGAGCACGCCAGGCACTCCTGTCTTCCACTGCCTCCCGCAGTTTGGTCAGACTCATGTTGGTCGCTTCGAGAACACTGTCCAACCATCTCATCCTCTATCGTCCCCTTCTCCTTGTGCCCTCCATCTTTCCCAACATCAGGGTCTTTTCCAGGGAGTCTTCTCTTCTCATGAGGTGGCCAAAGTATTGGAGCCTCAGCTTCAGGATCTGTCCTTCCAGTGAACACTCAGGGCTGATTTCCTTCAGAATGGATAGGCTTGATCTTCTTGCAGTCCATGGGACTCTCAAGAATCTCAAGGTCCTCCCCAAACCTATAACAATACGAACACTTGACAGACATACTAAACATTAGTCAAAACTGCCAAGTCCCTCTTCTGTGATCACAGTCCTACATTCGAAGTACAAAAGCTTGTTGCTCAAACAATATATATATGAACAATATGTGAACCTGATACAAACAGATTTATCATTCTTCCAGATAAAGGCTGAAAGTAAAGGAATCAAAGCAACATCTTGCCAAGATTAGGGAAACTTTTCATCAGCTAGACCAGGGGTCGGCAACCCGCGGCTCCGGAGCCGCACGTGGCTCTCTTACAGCTTTGCCGCGGCTCCGGGCGCTGTACTGGCTGTGACATCGAATGCGCAGGCCTGGAGTAAAAGGGACGGGTCCTGGACGCGAAGGAGCGAATCAGAGAGGGGGAGGGAAAGCAGGAGGCGGGAGCCGCCCTTCAGCCTGCGCTCAACTTCATTCACGCGCGGTGGCGGCTGCAGCAGGAGAAGGAGGAGACGGAAGGAGGAGACGGAAGGAGCTTTGCTATGAAGGTTGCCCCCCTCCCATCCCCATGGGAACTCGTGTCCTTGAGCGCTTTAAAGACGCTTTACAACCCCCCCCCCCGCCCCAGCACGGAATATCATCCAGGGATGTTGAAATGCACGGGAGTACTAGGGACCCCTATGGTCGTAAATCTCTCTCTTAAGTGTTTGATTTGTAAAGGCATACCTTGCTCAAGAAAAAAGCTGCCGTGAGCCAGGCGCTCCCCCCCCCCCCCCGATCGGTGCGAGGGCGACTCCGTGGCGATGACTGGGCTCTGCCGCTTCCAGACATACACGCACTGGCCAGCCTAGCTAAGCGAAAGAAACAACAACAAGCCCCCTGCAACCCCTCACCACCCAGCTGGCGTGCGTGTGTGGGCTGGAGCCGCTCTCTGGCAGGCTCTTCCCCTCCCCATTCTGCAGAGCTTTCTTCCTTCTCTCTCCCTCCCCCCGCGCTTGCTACGTATCCCATTCAGCAAAGCGGAGGCTAAGCTGCGCGAGGGGAGCTGCGCAACTGGAGGGACTTGAATTAGGCGCCAATCAGCGAGCGTGCTCACCCTGAGTGAGTGGCACGAGCTTATTAGTATGCAGGGGGAGTTGCTTGCAGGACTGAGCTGCGAGGTTGGGGAAGCTGGAGCCCGGTGTTTTTTTCCTTTCTGCAAGGAGCAGCAGCCAGTGCATTTACAGTGCAACAGTCAGCACAGCTTCTGAGCTTCTTGTCTGCATCGCCAGCAGCCCTGGGAGGCGACCCCTTGCTGCAGCCCCTCCTGAAGTGGCAGCAACCAAGGAGAGCCCCTGAGGCAAGCTCTGTCCCACAGCTCTGACCACTGGGCAGTTCCCCCTCATGGTCAGCCAGAACTGGCTTCCCTGCGCGCCCACCCGCCCCGTCTGCCACTAGCTATTTTATGTATTTAGCTGGAGTTGGTTTTGGGGGGAGCTGGGTATGTGTGGCAGAAGAAAACTGGTTTTTTTCCCCTGAAGCTGCTGATCCCTTATTTTCAAATCCGAAACTTGACAGCTATGGTACAGACGTGTATCTCTCCCCCCCCCCCTTTTCTGTTTCGCGGGGTTCTGGGGAGAGACTCCCGAAGCGCTGTCGAGGCCGCCCTTGCCCCACAGAGGGACACGTGTGCGGGAAGGAGGGGTGTCCGCCATGTCGCCGAGAGGGAGGGCAAATTGGCTCTGGCGCTGCCGGCTGCTGGCCCAATATATGCAGTGTTATATTTACACTGCATATATATATAACAATATATGCAGTGTTATATTTGTTTTAAATGTCGCAGTGGTTTTGCGGCTCCCAGTTTTTTTTCCTCTTTGGAAACGGGTCCAAGTGGCTCTTTTTGTCTTAAAGGTTGCAGACCCCTGAGCTAGACTGAGGGTCGTAGTCCCCCCACAGGGATCTGGAGGCCGCAAGCAAAAAGAGTGAGTGAAGCAACAAATATGGCTTTTACCTTTCCACAGTAGGCCACGTTCCAGCTACACAAATGCCAGCCCACATTCAGGCAAGCAGGAAGCATCACCACTGTTCAAGATCCTATTTGGACAGGCAAAAGTGCTCAAGGGGGTGGAGCAAAGGGGGGTAGAGGCCTGGCCTGGGGAGGGGCATGGCTTGGGGAAGACTAGAGGGTCATATTTGGCCCACAGGCCTCAGGTTCCCCACTCCCAATCTTACATATTTACATGAGTTCCTGGTTCAAATCTCTTTTTATTATATGCCTCTGCCAAGGAGTTCATGGCAGCTTAGAAAGCGTCCCCCTTTTTACCCTCACAACAACCCTGTGAGGTAGCCTAGGCCAATACACAGCTAAAGCCTATAGGAATGCTGTCTTGCAGAGTTGTTATTAGAAATACTGTGCCAATGCACCTGAAGTGCTTCAAGAACACTCCGCGAAAACGCTATATGACTGCTAAGCATTGCTATTATTGGGACATTTGCCATCCCTCCCCCCCCCCGGCAATTAACATGTTTTGTTTCTTAAAATTAATTTTTTTTCTACTCACTTAGAAATTATGTGCACAGTATATGTACCCTTTCATATGTTGCTTATCAATTCTTGCAGGACCATGCCAGTGAAGGACAGAACCACCATTTGTTAACCTGCGTATAGTTGGGGGGGGGGGAGAATCTCACTGTACAATCTCAGCAGCCCCCCATCTTGTTTCCCCCATCTATTTTCATCCACAGGCCAGTCACTTCAGCCATGTATCAGTAGCCTTAAGAATCTCTCAGCAAAGCAACTGGCAGTTATGCATCAATATCAGGGTGGATTTGATTTAAATCAAATTGATTTAAATCACGATTTAAATCATGATTTAAATCACTAGTCAGTAAGGCTTGATTTAAAAATTTTTTTACAGAAAGACTCATTCTTGCTGGTATAATCTTAATATTTAAAACCATATGAAGGTTTCATTTTTGGAATAATAAATTTTCAGAGTAGTTTTTACAGTTATATCAAAAATTACTGATTTGGTTATACTACTAGAAATACATAGACAGATAATTATGAAATTATGGTGAGGTTTAATAAGTTAACTGATTATATTTGGACAACTTTTCTGCTGTACTTTATTGGAAGGAGAAAAATAATCATTTCCTTAATAACCTTTTAAACAATTTATTTAACTAAAACAATAACATGATAGCATATGTATCCATGTTTGTTAACTGATGTGGTTAAACATTAAAAAAAAACTTAGACTGAGTTTTAGCACACTTGATAAACTTAAAACAAATCCTTATTTCCTGATGAATAGCCTTTGGACTACAATGTAACTTAAATAGAAGACTATATTTAGAAAGATTTTTCCTCCAAAAGCATTTTATTTTAAAAATCCAATTTAAATCAAAAGAATCCGATTTAAATCAAAAAAATCCGATTTAAATTTTAAAAAATCCAATTTTTTTTATTTTTTTTAAAAAATCATTGATTTTTATCCACCCTGATCAATATCCCCTCATGCTAATCGCAAAAGCAGGCCCTTTGTTCATACCAGTGAACCCAGTCAGTGCGCCTGGTGGACTGGGATGGAGGCAACCCGTTACTTAAGAAAACACACTTGCCGTTCTTGTTCTTTTAGCATGCCTGTACACACAGTGCACTGCGTAGATGTATTAAAATAGAACTGGCTGTCTCGAACAGTCCAGCTGGCAATGCCCTCGCAGCCTGCTCTCGGGGAGAACAGCCTCTTCAAACCATGTGGATGTTCACGTTTTTACTGAAGAACGGAAAATGTCTCCTTGTTGAACAAAAGAAGGGAAGTAGCTTTGTCTCGCTCTGCTTTCACTTATTAAATCACTTCAGCATTAACGATGACGAAGATTCTTATTTATGAAAAAAAAAATCTGCCCCAAAACCCCCCAGTTCAATTCAAATGAGAAACTTTGAAAAAAGACACACCCCCAGTCAGATGGGTGGGGGTATGAGGAATACATTAATCATCATCATCATCATCATCATTATCACTGTCTAAACTGCCCTGCTTCCCCTAAAGCAAAAAAACAGGCAGTGGTCACTCAACTCTACCCAGCCGAAAATAGGAGAATTACCACCATCAACTTCATTTAGCAACCAGTCTAGTGACAAAGGTAAATGTCCAGCATCTGGGAGTCAGAAGAATTAAAACATCACCATCTTGCCTTCTTAAGCAAATGGGTTCAGGACCATGGCAACAGAAGACCATTGGTGAAACAGGAACAATTTGAGGCAACTAGTTTCAAACTAGTTTGATCCTGAAGCTGAGGCTCCAATACTCTGGCCACCTCATGAGAAGAGAAGACTCCTTGGAAAAGACCCTGATGTTGGGAAAGATTGAGGGCACAAGGAGAAGGGGATGACAGAGGACGAGATGGTTGGACAGTGTTCTCAACATGAGTCTGACCAAACTGCGGGAGGCAGTGGAAGACAGGAGTGCCTGGCGTGCTCTGGTCCAAACCATGAGGTCACAAAGAGTCGGACACGACTAAACAACAACAAAGTTTCAAACTGTAGTGAGACGGTGGTAGAGATAGATGAATATACTATGCCAATCAAGGATGAAAGAGATGAATGAGATGAATATAGCCCCAAACTGTCCCACAATTGTGAAGACCACAGGTGCAAATAATAAAGAGGTGTTTTCATTTTTATCCATAAGCTGCCTTGAATCCCGGAGGAGGAGGAGGAGGAAGAAGAAGAAGAAGAAGA
Source organism: Darevskia mixta (assembly GCA_034641385.1). Classification (NCBI taxonomy): domain Eukaryota; kingdom Metazoa; phylum Chordata; class Lepidosauria; order Squamata; family Lacertidae; genus Darevskia; species Darevskia mixta. The sequence goes on along the minus strand of JAWWNH010000173.1, from coordinate 12,047,916 downwards.
AGAATTGTTAAATGATACTTCTTTGCTTTGCTTTTTCTCTAGCACACACCCCAAACTATCATCAAATATCTTTGTGATCTCCACTTGTGGTTTCAGCAAAACTCAGATTTCTTTCTAGAGTTTTGTTCTTCAGTTGAGATTCCTGCATCGCAGTGGGTTGGACTAAATGACCCAACTCTACAGTTCTATGATTCGATGAACCCTACAAGTCACAGGGAAAGTTAAAGGCGAAGATTATTCACCTGATCAAAAAACAGAGTTTGCCTGATTTAAACTTTTAATAGCACCTGGAACTACAGCACTGTCCTAATCCACAATCCTATCTGCCTAGACTAGAGTGATGTAGGAACTACTGACTATGCCAACCATTCCTTTCCCAAGTCTTCTCCCAATGAAATGGTATTTCAATTACTATCAGCTTGAAAAGAACTGATCCTGGCAGGCAAATATATTGACCTTTATCTTTCGGTGGAACATAATAAAATGTGGCAAAAAAAAAAAAAAAAAAAGAGGCTGACACCCAATTAATGAAATCTTAGTACATTAAAGTTAAGCATTTTAACAGATTGATTGATTGATTGGTATCTGCCTAAATTGAAACACCACTAAAACTAGGAACAAATGGTGTGTTGTTGCCTGCTAGGTCGGAGGATGCATGTGTCACTGAAAAAGGGCACAGGAGAGGTATTCCCTCCTGTGAGAGAGGGGATAAGAGGAAACACTGGAAGCTGCATTGTGCAGAGTCAGGCCATCGGGTCCATCCAGCTCAGTACTGTTTACACAGACTGCCGTCAGCTCTCCAGGGTTTTAGTAGCCTGACCTGGATATGCCAGGTATCACTTTTTTTCAGAGATACCTCCAACTGGAATAGGAATTTGCTACCTGGTAGGGAGATTGTTTTAAACCTTTTTATCTGTCGCTAGCTCTTCCTGCCCTCAGGTGCAGCAGAGGACACTGTCCCATTGCCAGTGTTAGAAAAAGGTTCAAGTGCTAGTCCGGTGCCAGTGTGTGTAATGAGAATTGGGACGCCATCTTGTTTTTCGCCTCAGGCAGCAAAATGTCTTGGGCTAGCCCTGTGTAAACAGTCCTGGGCTCTTACTGGTGGAGGGCAGCGTGCAAATGTTTTCAACTGACAGAGGCAACCTCTAGTTTTAAATACCAAAGTTGCGTGAAGGCTATTCATCACTCCACGGTTCCCGCCTCACACAAACACACCCACCCACACCCAAATACAGCTTTGTAACTTTGGAAGTTACCAGCGCTGGCTTTCCCCATCTTGTTTCATTTGCTCTTTACGTTTTCTGAGGGAAGAGACAGAGGAAAGGGAGGGGGAGAAAGCCGCGCTCCACATTTCTATTCACTCTTTGAACATTTCCGGATTTTTCTTTCAGAGCGCCACAGCTGCTGAGCAAATTACACTGAAATTAGGGAAGCTTTGTTTCAAGTGCGGCCACACAGAAGCTCGCTCAGTGTGCTCCAAGAGTTCATGCACACACATCCAAAATACCAACAAGCTTAACGGCAAAGACCAAATCATTACGGGAAAATGACAGTAAACGCTTTAACCGTGGAACAAATACTAAAGCAAGTTGATGTTGCCTGAAGATACTGTTACACAAGCAGAAAAAAACATCAGCCAAACAACACACAACCCTCATCCAGCCTCTAATGGGATTTTCACACACACACACCCCAAAAAAGAGATTGGAAAAGTAACCTACTTTGCATATTACTTATTCAGCAATATACTACATAGCATAGCAGCTAAGCATCATGTCAGTAGCTAATATTACTTGATACTTTAAGTAAAGCTTTTTTACGCATTCGGATTTGTATGCTATTAGCAACATTGTCATAAACGGAGGGGACTTCTTCTTTTTTTTTAAAAAAAAGGAGACCGATATAACAACCTTCTCCCTCCCATTAATTTGTTAGCACTGTACTTTCCCGGTTACTTTATTCCGTTCATGATTAAAAGGCATTAACTCTGGACCCCCTCCAGGACTCACGGCTGTTGCTGCACTGCAGAGCTGCACTGGAGGAGGTCTGTCCTTTAGATGACATAATCACACAGATTCCCTTCTACATATCCAAGGCTAGGAGAGGGGGAGACTGGAGCAGATGACCCCACTCTCCCCTTGTCCAAATTCCTTCATCTCAAAAGAACACAGTATTGCACCAATGGCTACATGTAAACTGATATTATTATTATTTTAGACACTGTTTTAGATCTTCCACTTCCACAGCTCCACTGCATGCTACAAGAGTATCTGAAGTTGCTACAGACTTACCTGAATAATACCTACCTCTGTGCAGTCTGCCCCATCACCACCACCTTTCTCTCTTTGGAGCTCCTTAAGGATTCTGCTTATTGATGCTGCTGATTCGGTTCTCTAAAGCCTCCCTCTCTCTCTCTCTGTGTGTGTATGCCTCTGTCTCTCCCCTCTCTTAGCTGCCTGCAAACTGGCATTAGCCCACTCCGCTCTGCCGAGACCACTTTCACAAAGGTTCCTCAGCGAAGATCTGCTGCTGGCAAAGATGAGGACCAGTGGACCTGGAGGTTGCATTTGGATGCAGGGAGACCCAGACTGCTTGGCCGCGAAGCAAGCTGGGTACCACAGGACATCTCTCACATAGGGCTGTGGCGAGGATGGGCGAGATAGGCATTTAAAGCACAAGTAGGCCACTACTAGGGATGCGGGTGGCACTGTGGGTTAAACCACAGAGCCTAGGGCTTGCCGATCAGAAGGTCGGCGGTTCGAATCCCCGCGATGGGGTGAGCTCCCGTTGTTCGGTCCCAGCTCCTGCCAACCTAGCAGTTCAAAAGCACGTCAAAGTACAAGTAGAGAAATAGGTACCACTCCGGCAGGAAGGTAAACGGCGTTTCCATGCACTGCTCTGGTTCGCCAGAAGCGGCTTAGTCATGCTGGCCACATGACCTGGAAGCTGTACGCCGGCTCCCTCGGCCAATAATGTGAGATGAGCGCCGCAACCCCAGAGACGGTCACGACTGGACCTAATGGTCAGGGGTCCCTTTGCCTTTACCTTAGGCCACCACTAGGGTTGCAATACACACATCCGGGACGCAAAAGGGCATCCGGGTGAATTTTTGCTGAATTGGGAAAATGTCCAGGAAAACCCAGATGTATGGCAAGTAGGGTGATTTTGAAAAACACTTAAAAATTCTCCCAAAATTTAATTTTGGTGGGGGAGATGTTCCCTCAAAAAGCTCAAGAACTTCATGTTCCGCCCCGCCCCCCAAAAGCTCAATAACTTTGTCTGGATTTTCACTTTGGGGAATATGGCAACCCTTAGCCACCACACCTTAATACGAGTTGCTGCACAGGGCATTTTTAGCTCACAGTTCTCAAGCATTCAGTGGAGAGGAAGTCATGGGAATGCTGCCTCTATGACCTGCAGCCGTTGCGAGGGAAATGCTTCAAGCAGCACCCCAAGATCCCAGAGACCTCAAGCCCTGCAGGACTATGCACAAAGCTGCCTCTCCACGGGAAAGCATTGATAGGAGTCAGTATGGGGTGAAAGTGTATCTTCTGACTGAAAGGGCTTGCCAACTGGTCTTTAGAGCATGGATGGGGAATTTCCATTCCCTGTTGAGGACAGTAGTCCCTAAAGTGTAAATCTGCCCAGAGGCTGCATACCAAGGGTGGAGGTATTGGAGGGTGGGGCTGAGTGATGAGTAAGGCCAAAAGTGAGAGGGGAGCCTCCTTTTCCTTTGGTACCCCCCTTTCCCTTCTTTACAACCCACCCAGAATTAGCCATGGGCTGTAGGTCCCCACCCCTGGGGAATAACACCCCTTTCTCTGTCCTCCTTTACAGGTAATCAAAGTTTGAAACAGGCATCTAGGAGCTTCAGAAGACCAAGCAGAGCCAGAGACCCACTGAGAGCGAGCATTTCTTTTCTGTCCTCTCACCTGGCATGAGGCCCACGTGTAGGTTCCATTTCGCTATCATGGCTCAGGCAGCTTCTAATGAATTTTCCACAGGTTTATGAAATGCTTGTTTTAAGGGGTCCATTTTAGTGAAGACCTTACTTGGAAGGTCAATACAGCCCAGGTGGTCAGAGACTTCATTTCCTTAGGATCTTGCGAAAGAACAATGTTAGACAACAACTAATGATTTCCTTGTATTGGTCCACGATAGAAAGTGTTCTTTCATACTGTATCACGGTGTGGTATGCTGGTTTGACAGCCATGAACAGAAAGTCCCTACAGAGGGTGGTGAAGACAGCACAAGACATCATGGGCTGTCCCCTGAGTCCGCTAGATGTTATCGCAGGAGACCGTTGCCTCAGAAGAGCGAGGAACATTCTCAGGGATGACTCACACCCTGGTCAGCACCTTTTTAATCTCCTGCCCTCGGGCAGGATATATAGTAGCATGATAAGCCGAACCAACAGGTTAAAGAACAGTTTCTACCTGTGGGCCGTGAGGCTGCTGAATGGAAGAGAGCAACATTGCAGGTGACGTTCAGGGTCGGTGATTGTACGACAGCACATAGAGTGTAACAAGGACTGAGAGATTGGGGGGGGGGCTCGTTTAATCTCACTGTAAACATGTGGTACAGTGACAATAAAGTATTTCTATTCTATGTATTTCTATTCTATTTTCTTTTCCCACAGCTGTCCTGCTATCTCAGTGGACATACAGAATTCACTATAGGAAAGCCAGGATTTATTATTATTATTATTATTATTATTATTCCTTGAACGCCCTTGCATTGGCACTTTTGCAATTCCAATCTTTGTTGTTGTTTAGTCGTTTAGTCGTGTCCGACTCTTCGTGACCCCATGGACCAGAGCACGCCAGGCACTCCTGTCTTCCACTGCCTCCCGCAGTTTGGTCTACCTTTGTTCTATTATTATATATCCAACCTATGCACATAAATGTTCCTACGGGTATGTTCCAAGGCAGCAAACGGAATTAAAGCGAGACAGAGGAATTGCACTGACTCAAAACAAAACAGAAAACGGATAGCTGGGTCATCATTCTGCTGCTGGGCATTTAGCATGTTGGGAGTGGCCACCGCAGGATGAATGGCTAAGTTCCTCATCGTCATCTAAAAATACCCTCACAGGGTGCTTCAAGAGGTCAATGCAACATCGTTTTTCAGAAAGGCATTTGAACTTTCTTCATGTTGCTCAAGCAGAGAACAGATCCGTTCTAGCTTCCCAGCTGAAATACAACTTTATTCTCGTGCAACAGCTAAACCAAATCTGTTCTGCACATTTGTGTACCTCTCTCTTGCTTCAGGGGTGGCACCCTCCAATTTCTAGATGTTAATGCAAATCCTTTAGATGTTCAGCTGATTAGCTCCTAACAGGCTCTGCTGGAGTGAGTTATTAAAACTATACCCATTAAGTGCAGCTGAGGTGGAAGGAAAGAAATGCACTTTTGTGAATTGTGTTTAAGCAGGTTAAGTGTGGTAACGTATCATTTCTTATTAAGCAACGTGCCACTGACTTAAGTAATACATCATTAACTTAAATGGGGGGGAAACTTACAAGCTGGTCCAGATGAACAGATGTCCTACACAACTGATGTATATGTTGTCGGTCCACATCATCTCAGGGGACTGAATGCATCCCTGCGTAAAACACTTGAAGATTCCAGCCTATTCTATTCCGACTAGTTTTGCATACATCGGAAGAGAACTGAAACATTCATGCCCTCATCTTCAGTCAGAAATGGTGCAGCCCAGCAACAAATGCATCCTGTAGAGTTTCTGCTCACCAATTTCCAGCTGTGCTGTGGCCATTCAGGTGCTTCAAGGAAGCTCGCAGCAGGCCATGAAAGCAATATCTTCCCTGCTGTTTGCCCTGCACATCCCAGAAACATATACCACCACTAAGTCTGGAGATTCCATTTAATTATCATGGAGAATACCGATTGATAGATCTACACTCCAAACGTTGTCTCTCCTTCCCACCCCACCAGCCAATCCTGCAGCCATCTGGGCAAATATCAGTTGTGCGAAGAAGTATTTTCTTTTGTCTGCCCCCAAACAACTGCCAATCAACCTGACTGACAGATTTGTTTAGTTTAGTCATCTGCTGCCTTTCCACAGTGAGCTGTGCCCAAAGCGGTTTACAAGGGAGTCCACTGGTTATCAAAACACAAAACATTGAAAGGATGGGGAGAAATCAGCTGACAAAACAGTCGATTCAACTACGACAAACTCAACAATTCAGCAAACATGGTATAAATTCAATGTTACCAGGGTAGATTTGATTTAAATCAAATAATCACGATTTAAATCACTAGTCAGTAAGGCTTGATTTAAATCACTAGTCAGTAAGACTTGATTTAAATATTTTTTTTACAGAAAGACTCATTCTTGCTGGTATAATCTTAATATTTACAACCATATGAAGGTTTCATTTTTGGAATAATAACTTTTCAGAGTAGTTTTTACAGTTATATCAAAAATTACTGATTTGGTTATACTACTAGAAATACATAGACAGATAATTATGAAATTATGGTGAGGTTTAATAAGTTAACTGTTTATATTTGGACAACTTTTCTGCTGTACTTTATTGGAAGGAGAAAAATAATCATTTCCTTAATAACCATTTAAACAATTTATTTAACTAAAACAATAACATGATAGCATATGTATCCATGTTTGTTAACTGATGTGGTTAAACATTTTTTAAAAAAAAAACTTAAGACTGAGTTTTAGCACACTTGATAAACTTAAAACAAATCCTTATTTCCTGATGAATAGCCTTTGGACTACAATGTAACTTAAATAGAAGACTATATTTAGAAAGATTTTTCCTTTAAAAGCATTTTATTTTAAAAATCCGATTTAAATCAAAAAAATCCGATTTAAATAAAAAAATCTGATTTTTTTTATTTTTTAAAAAAAATCGTTGATTTTTATCCACCCTGAATGTTACAAAAGGAAAAATAACTAGACTTAAATAGGTATGGAGCAAAAACAAAGCTAACAGATGATTGAAAGACTCGGAATTCAAGTATTTAGGGGAGCAGGAGAAAAAAAATCATCCCTACACATAAATACTAGTTTTATATATTTCTCTAAGCTGCAAACACTTCCGCTTTAAACACTTCCACTTTTCTTCATAAGGAAGTTGCGCCAATCCAGCATAATTATTTGGGCTCCAGCCTCATTCCCAGTTCTGCAATGCCCTTTCTGAGCTATAGTGAGCAGAACTGCATACAGTATTCCGGTTCTGACAACACCATGGGTTTTATATTGGGGACACCTTTTTGGTGTAGACACAAAAAAAGATGCTACAGATTAGGTGTAGGGGAAAGTGACCTGTGAAAAGGCTCTACAGGTGTCTCTTTTGCTGTGTGTGCGCACATTGGAATACAGAGGAATGCTGGTGTTACCGACACATCTGTAGTCAAGATGCATGGACACTCTTCAACATTATTCAAAGGCAACCTCCGCTTATCAGGCCCTGCAGATATTCAGAATTAGCATCACATCAGCATTCCTTTCAACCTAGTATTATTATGATCATAACGCTATGGGCATGCATCACCAAACAATCAGACCCAAACACCCTGGGGATATGTTAAGAAACTTAAACAACAGTTGTGATTCCTTTAAGTCGTGGTCCTCTCAAGTCAATATTTAGCACACTGTGCGTTGCCCAAGCAACCAAATGAGTAATCCTTCCTTTGATGAGACCACCCTCCCATTGCAGAGCAGACCTTCCTATTATATTCATTAAAAAAAAATTAAATCGAAACACCACCGAAAAGATGTACTTGGCCTTACAATGAAGCAAGTCCTGCAGTCCTGAGCATGCTAAGGGAGGAATCCTATAGCAAGACCACCCAGAGTGAGCGGGTTAGGCTCTAGTGGATCTCTGTCTAAGCTGGGAGGTTCCTGGAGCAGCCAGGCTAGGCCAGCTTAACTCACTCATCTTTGGCTCAGCTGGATAGATGTCAGAGTATATCCCCCAGGGAATGAATTGAGATCAGTTGATTCCGGTGCAAGCCCTTAAAATTATTGGGGCGGGAGCTGCAGGAGTGTTGTGGGCTTAGGCAAGATCCCAGAATCCATTCCGCTTGGTCATGTGACTTAGCGATCCAGTTTAAGTTAAACCAGCCAAAAGGATGGTGTACGCCAAACACAATGTCACGTACTTTCAAACCCATGTTTACAGCCATAAGGCCTAGAATTCTGTCTTGCTTTTAAAAACATTTTAAATGTTTCTTAAAAGGGAGAGATGGGTCAGGAAGCCGTGCCTGCACTTTTTCCTCTCCCACACCGCCTTGAATGTTAAATTGTGCAAGACAAGTCCAGGGCGGCAGTCAGAAAGTCACAATGTTGCTCAGATACCTTTGGTCAGCTCTCCTTAAGGCCTTTGGTCCTGGATAGCCTCATGGGCAAATGGAACTCTCTGACCACGAGGCCAATTCTTTGGTTCCATAGATCCTGAAAGCAACACCTCCACCGCCCTCACCACCAATGATTGGGAAAGTCCCTGTAAAATGGATAGGTGTTAGGCCTGGACCACCTACCATTCAGATCACTTTGCTAGAGTGATTTCTCATTCAGCAACTGGTGATGATCTGGAGGGTTTTCCTAATTTTCTATGGACATTAAATTGATTTGTTTCCAATGAAGTGCCACACCGTTCAGAACTCAATACTATTCAATTGCGAAAGCTGTTAAAAAATGCAAACTGCTTTAAAACTGCGCAGACAGACGACTGACATTTGCCTGTTTCTGATTCCCCAAAATGTGTCAAAGATGAAGCACCTAATTAAAGGATTCCTTTGACAAGTAACATTAAGACAGATTCTGAGGTTTTTCTCTCACTTAAATTTGTTTGCATTTTAGATGATACTCAAATTCAGTATCGTGCTTTCAGTTGCACCTTCTGTTCCCACTTTCAACCACTGCCTGCCAGTGATTTTCTGTTACTGTAAGGGGGAAATCCTATGGCAAGATCGGCTGAGATGAACAGTTTAGGCTGAATTCTAAGCCCATTCAACTCAATCACATGGCCTGGCTTACAGGTGTCAATAATAAGACAGTAGGGACGCAGGCGGCGCTGTGGTCTAAACCACTGAGCCTTTTGGGGCTTGCTGATCAGAAGGTCGGCGGTTCGAATCCCCATGACGGGGGTGAGCTCCCGTTGCTCTGTCCCAGCTCCTGCCAACCTAACAGTTCGAAAGCACGCCAGTGCAAGTAGATAAATAGGTACGGCTGCGGCGGGAAGGTAAACGGCGTTTCTGTGCGCTCTGGTTTCCGTCATGGTATTCCGTTGCGCCAGAAGCTGTTTAGTCACGCTGGCCACGATCCGGAAAGCTGTCTGTGGACAAACGCCATCTCCCTCGGCCTGAAAGCGAGATGAGCGCCACAACCCCATAGTTGCCTTTGACTGAACTTAACAGTCCAGGGGTCCTTTACCTTTACCTTACCTAGTAAGATAGTCCACACCCTCAAGTTTACAATCTAAACTACAATACCAAAGGGGGGAAATTGGAGAGTGGTGTTCTTAAGTGATGGAAATGAGTGCTTTGGAAGAGCACCATTTAGAACCCATCTGCATGGTGCTTGTGAAGCAGTCACATAAGTATCTCAACACACCTCCAGCCCACCTGCCATAGTAGACAAACGCAGGTGATCTGAGACCATGCTGTCCCTGGTCTATCCTTGCCAGAATCCGTTAGAGATGCCAGAAGATGGGAGGCCCTGCCAGCAAATGGCAAGAATGTCGAATGCTTTTAGCGCATGAGGAAAACCAACTTGACCAGTTACTAAGTTTTACACTAATGATCCTCCCCAATTACTCGTTAAAAGTGTTTTGTGAATGTGCCCACAGGGGGCATATTTTTAAGAGCTTACTTTACCTACGTTGTTATTGCCATCTAGTCGCTATAAAGCTTGATTGCCTTCATCAGCTTTCTGGAGGCATAATTAGCACTGATGAGCAGGAGATACATCTTAAGTGATTTTGCTTGGTGGCGTCTTTGAGAAAAAGCAAGGTCATCATTGAACCGGTAGCGGAAGAGAAGACTATTGAAAAGGGAGAGTTTGATAGAAGGCAAGAACTAGAAAGATAAAAATGTCTGGTGGGAAATGAGTTTCCAGGTTTATGCAGAAGGACTCTTAACAGTATTTTATGTGAGCGGCACTGAAGACCGTCCAAATAAAAGATCAATTTTCCTAACTCCAGGTTGAAAAGACATTTACAGTTCTGATGACTTATGCTTCCTTCAGGAACTGAGTAATGTATATTATAAGTACATGAATGCAGCATTTTACTCCCGCTATTTGCCCCAAACAGACTTCTAAGCTTGAGCCAGACATAACTGACTTAAAAACACACGAGGACAGCACATATATCCATTTTCCTACCTAGGCTTAGCCAAGTGACCCCCAGCTTGTTACTTTGATAAGCTTCAGCACAAAACCTGCAGAGGTCATCTGGCGTTCAGAGTTCAGAAATCTGAAAAGGGGAGGCTGCGAAGCACTGTTTGAACAAAGAGAAAAGTATCAGGAGAAGCAGGAAACAAACCCGGCTGCGTGCCTGTTCCACGGGAGAAAGCACATTTTGAAAAGCAGCACCTCTGCCTAAATGCATAGTGAAAAGCCTGTTCCAGAGACAAGAAATATGGGATTACATGGGGAAAGACCACATTCATGTTCATATGATCAGTTACCTAGCAATAGTAATCCTTCAACTCACTTCATCTCCAATATATTTACATTGACCCAAAGGTTAATCAGAGGCTGAGGGGTAAGAGCCCTTGGATAATTAGGGACTCAAACTCGACTCTGTTTCAGCTCAAGATAAGATCATCCTGTCAAGTACACACAGATAAGTAGAGGGAAGAATTCACTATAAATTGAGACCACAAGCATACCGTATTTTTCGCTCCATAAGACTCACTTTTTTCCTCCTAAAAAGTAAGGGGAAGTGTCTGTGCGTCTTATGGGGCGAATGTGTGGTCCCTGGAGCTGAACTGCCCAGGGGCAAAAGCAGATCGTGCTTTTTAAAAAGAGAGAGAAGGGGGTGTTGAAAGGAAGCCCGCTGAGCAGCTGCTCAGCAAACCATCGGGGAGAGAGATAAGGGAGAGAGATTCCAGCCCCGCCCCCTTGCAGAGGGAGGCTGTTTCCCCAGCGACATGTGACTGGCTGATTAGATTATCTGTCTGGAAACTGTAGAAATGGCTTCCTGAAGCTGCAGAACTGTGAGTTAAACCCCATAAAACAGGATTTTTTCCCTTTGCAAAGTAAGCTCAACAACTTTGAGCTGATCCTCAAAAAATGGGGCTTTTCTCCTTTGCAAAAGAAGCTGCAGAAATTTGAGCTGATCCTCAAAAACATGGGGCTTTTCCCCTCTAAAAACTAGGTGTGTCCTATGGTCAGGTGCACCTTATAGAGCGAAAAATACGGTACTTTCTTCCATCTGTTCTGAATCCCCCAACATCCAACTTCGTTGGGTCACCCTTAGTTCTAATATTAATCTTCTATGTTAAATTTGCAGGTGAGAGCTTCTGTGGTTGTAGTAAAATTGATATTCTTTGATGATAAAAGGGGAGAGACACGGTTATATTCCTATAGCCATTTGGGTCTCTCTCATGATCTGTGAAATTTAGGAACATACTGATGCTGAATCTGCATTAAGTACAAAGGGAAGCATTTACGACTATCATTAAAATGGCCCTCCGGCGGCACTTTGTAAAACTTTGTACTGACTAGAAAGTGCGCAGGACGCCCTAAAGCAGAGATGAGGACCTGTGCTCCTCCAGATATTGTGGGACTCGAAGTCCCTTGAGCCGCTGCCCTTAGGGGTGATGGGAATTTTAGTCCAACATCACCAGCCGGTTCTCCAGCCCCATCTAAAGCAGTGTTTTAGAAAGAAACAGCTAGGGTACCATATCCAGTTGTTCACCCCACCCCACAAAGCATTTACATCCATCTTTCTCTGAGACATTTCTGTCTCATAAAGGAAACACACAGGGAAACATCAACAGAGTCTGAGAGAGTTATTTACAAAGAAAAAATGCTGTGCCACCTGTTAAGCTTCTTGGGGATGGGAATTCTGTCCCTTCTAGGACTGCAGTGTTTAATTGCTCAAACTGTCTGAAGACCTTCCCAAATGATTTTAAAGATGCATCCAATTAACCAGGCACCGCATGTAATTTGCTAAGAGAGAACATTATGAAAATGATATATAGATGGTATTTAACCACGGTCAAACTTGCAAAAATGTATCATTTGCAGGAAAATAAATGCTGGAAATGTAAGGAAGTGGAAGGGACATTTTACCATATGTGGTGGACATGCCCAAGGATAAAAGACTTCTGGGGAAAGATATATAATGAAATGAAAAAAGTGTTGAAAAACACATTTACTAAAAAAACCAGAAGCCTTTCTACTTGGAATTGTAAAACAGGAAATCCCAAAAGTTGATAGGACTTTCTTTATGTACGCCACAACAGCAGCCAGAATTTTGTTAGCTAAAAACTGGAAGTCAGAGGAACTACCAACGATAGAAGAATGGCAGATGAAAATGATGGACTTTATGGAGCTTGCAGAACTGACCGGGAAACTACGTGACCAGAGGGAGGAAGCGATGGAAGAAGATTGGAAGAAATTCAAACTATATTTTAAAAACTATTGTAAGATTTATAGTTAGAAAAAAGTTGGAAGAAATGATAGATTACAGATTAAGAAACTAGGATTAAGTGATATTGATGTATGATTTTATGTTAAGACTTATATAAGAAGAGAGGATAAGTTAGAACAGGAGAATATACTGTATTTAAAGATGGAAAGGAATTTACTAAAGATGAGTGACAATGAAACGCAGATAGGGGAGACGCGAGGAAGTCACCCTACAATGATAAGAAAAGAAGAAAGGTAAAAATCTGATGTATGTTTTTGTTGTTGTTTTATATTTTTTATGTTTCGTGTTCTGTCTATGTACTTAGTGTATGTTATTAATTATGATTGTTAAAAACCAATAAATATGTTGTTAAAAAACAACAACAATTAACCAGGCACCATTTGAGAGGTAGAATTAACCCGCTTTCTCCCTCCACTTCTAAACTGTTGCCTGCTACGTTACTCGCCCTTCTCAGACAACAGAGCTGGGGAAAGGAATTTGACAGAGGTGCGGCTGGCATCTTTGCTGGCCCCTGCCTTGCCTCTAATAATAATAAATAATAATTTTTATTTATACCCCGCCCTTCCCGATCAAAACCGGGCTCAGGGCAGCTAACAACAAACATAAAAACATTGATTAAAAACGATTTTAAAACAGCATAAATACAACATAAATATGACATCACCAGGGCTAACTGGCCAGATTAGTCCTGCTAGGGCCAGCAAGGAGACCAGGGAAGAAAATTAATGTGGGGTCTCAGTATGGGTTTCTTCATAGAAAAAGGGGAAGGGAAAAGGAAAGAAGGGTCAGGCTAAGTTGAAGGCCAGGCAGAATAGCTGTCTTACAGGCCCTGCGGAAGGAGATCAAGTCCTGCAGGGCCCTAGTCTCATGGGACAGAGCATTCCACCAGGTCGGAGCCATCACTGAAAAGGCCCTGGCCTAGAAGGAACCCATAGAAAGACCAGCCTGCAATTCTTCTGAGCAGTTTGTAAAGCTGTGGTTCTGCTCAACTCCAGGAAGCCGGTTACTTTTCTTAAGAACTATTGGTTTTATGCATTCACATATTCATGCAAACTTAACTAATTAGGCTGGCAGCCCTAATTTCTATTTGTCAAAGCTATGCATGTACTCACATTTATATGCCTTTTGTTCAAAAATTATATAAAAGCGAGCATCTGGCTTTCTTTTCTTTTCTTTTCTATAACAGTCCTAGCACTCATAGCCATTGACAAAAAATGGAAAACACGGCTTCCACCTACTTGGTCTGAATGTTATGTGGTAGTAATGTTAAAGTCCACTTGATTTTATAATATTCTTATATAAAATAATTATAAATAATATGTGCCGTGCCTTTAATGGTGGGGAAAGTGGGGGCTGCAATGCTTTAAATAAATAAACGTCCCAAAGGCTAACAAAATCAATAACTAATCGCTTTAAAGTGGGGAGGAAAACTCTCAGCAATTTTATACATCAGCCCTATGAATGGGTGCTGCTGGGTGGTACAAATGACATCAACAGACTCAAACTGAGCAGAATCAACCAATGGAAGAGGAGAGTTCTTTCCAAAATGCCATGGCAAAATGCTGCAATGGTGTTTTTCAAGCTCCCATTAGCCAAGAGACAGTTTATTCTGAATTAGAATGTGGAGTCACGCTTCTCTCTTGCACTTAGAAAGATATACTTGGAGAGTATGGAAACGTACAGAAGTTACCTAACCCACTGGAGTCTCTTGGGGGTTTGTTGTTGTTGTTGTTGTTGTTGTTGTTTTTGCACTACACAAGCATCTGGGTGTGCCTCCTGATTGGAAGGAGATGAAATCCAGAGGAGTGACTCATGCAAATACAACGGGTAGCCTCCTCTAGAGGGAGCGCAATCCAACTCTTCATTAGAAATGAACAAGTGGGACCTGCAATAAAATGTTGCAGTATGCACTGCTCCTGTTCCAGGTTCCTGTCAGCTCTGCCTGAATACAGTTGAGCAGAACTCTTTTACATTCCCCCTTCCCTGGGTTTCCAGATCTGCCCAACAGGCATTCTGCAGCCACTGAGCATGCTCCAACCTTCATCGGGATATTTTGTCGCGGTTCTGGCTTTCTCCTGCTTAGGGTCCCCTCTCCCCAAAAGAGGTTTGTTTTCCACTTCTGCCCAACTTGCTGAACATGCCAGTACTTGCCTCTTGCTTCTCAGTAACCCCAGCGTATGACTGCCTAGCCATCATCACTGGGTAGACTATTGGTATAGACAAGTTGAACCTCAAAACAAAATGTTGTATTTGGTCCTGACTCTATAGACCATATGATTTTGGACTGCCCTCTTTTCAACACCTTTCGTGAAGATCCTTTGATGTCCTCTATATGGCTCAGGGTCCCCTCTAATAAACAACTCGTAGCCCAGTTCTTGCTGAGGGACGATTCTCCGGAAGTGACTAGAGTTATGGCACAATTTCTGACCAGGATTTTTGAAGTTAAATCTAGGGAGCTCTGGCCTGTACAATAGCGGCTGCTGACGATTCCCTTTTCCTTCTTTTATATTGTATGTTCTAGAATTCTAATATACACAGACGGTTTTATGCTTATTGCTTTATCTATGCCAATAAAGGTATTGTATTGTGTTTGGGAGAGAACCTTCAATGTTCTCTCTTCTCAGGCAGAAGGCTGCCCAGAGCAAGGCGGCAAGAAAACAAGGGCACAAGCAGACACCCCTAGCTGGCCAGAGAGCAAGAGCAAGGAACTGGTAGTTGCTGATGGCTGGCCAGAAAACAAGAGATTGGGTGTGTGCCCTTTACATCCACATTTCTCTTCCTCTTGCCTTCTTTTCCTGCCGCCACTCCATTCCATTTCTCCTCCCTTTGGGTTTTCAGTTCCCCGCTGCCCACCCTCAATAGAAATACATTTATTTATTTTTTGTATTTCTGCAAATCTTGGGGTTATATGGAGACAATCAGTCAGGTCGTCTATCTACAGTGGTGACCAGAGGAGGAATTACCACTGAAGAAACGTTATGGTGCAGCAGCAAAACTGGATGCCTTCATCTGCCCCAGCTGCAACAACACATCTCTCTCCCCTATTGGTCTCTACAGCCACAGCAGGAGCTGTAACTCTCCAACGGTTTGACTTCACCCCTGAAGGCACACTCTTCCATTGCCTCCCAAGACAGACGGATGCCAATTCATACCTCCCCAGGCTTTTTGACATTTTGGCTACTTTAGCAAGCTCATTCAGAGAACTGGATCAGAATTAGAATACAGAATGGTATTCAAACATGGCACAATTGCACCCCTACGGCTAGCCTGAAAGAGGCAAGCTCAGAACCCTGAATCATACAGAGAAACAATGGACCATCTTCTCTGGGCTGTGGCATTTGGCCTCACAGGAACTCTTATTTATTCAATATATTCCTTGCAAGCCACTCATAGTTTGGGAATTACTGTACTCGACAGCTTTCCCTCAGCTCCCACATGAAATTTCACTACATAAACAAGTACTAACTTGGGGAAAATAACTCTGCTCACTGGTTTACAGGAGTGCTTCTGACAGCAACTGTAATATATTTCCACTAGAAATTTTCCATTTCAGGACTCCAAGGACCTATATATTGACACATCCATAACATGCAAATATGTACACACAAATCACTGCAAATGTAAATGTGTGCTGTGAAAGCCAGTTCTGTGCAGGGACCTTTCGTAGCCAAATAAATGTGAATGCTGGGAAAGGTGTCAGGTTAGGAAGGAGGAGGAGCCAAGGAAGAAAATGAACTATTGATTGATTGGTGTATTTTTTTAAAGCCCTGATTAGTTCCTTCAGGTGTAAGCAGTGATTATTTTAAAGTTCATGAGTGAAGCTGTCTTGAGGAAGGGCCATGACTCAAGCTCCATTTGCACTGTACATTTAAAGCAGTATCAAGCCACTTCCAACAGTCACGGCTTCCCCCAGAGAATCCTGGGAACCGTGGCTGGAGAGTGCTGAGAATTGCTCAGACAACTCTGTTCCCCACAGAGAGCGACCATTCCCAAAGTGCCAGTTAAAGGTAGATAGCCGTGTTGGTCTGTCATAGTCAAAACAAAATAAAATTAAAAAAATTCCTTCCAGTAGCACCTTAGAGACCAACTAAGTTTGTTCTTGGTATGAGCTTTCGTGTGCATGCACACTTCTTCAGATACACTGCTGAAGAAGAAGTATCTGAAGTATCAGTGTATCTGAAGTATCAGTGTATCTGAAGAAGTGTGCATGCACACGAAAGCTCATACCAAGAACAAACTTAGTTGGTCTCTAAGGTGCTACTGGAAGGAATTCCCAAAGTGGTTTAACAGTCCATCCCTCTTCCCAGGGAACATTGGGAATTGTAGCTTCCTGGGGGTTATAGGGGGTCTCCCAACCATAGCTGTCAACCCTCCCTTTTTTGGCAGGAAACTCCCTTATTCCAATGCCGTTTCCCGCTGCTATCCCGGATTGTTGATATCTCTTAAATTTCCCGGATTTCAAAGGAAGCAGCTCCTCTCCCTCCCTGCCGGCCAGGGAGGCTCCTCAGCTGCGTTGCTTGGTTGCCAATAAGGAGTCTGAGACCGACTGGGGACGGAGCTTGCATGCCTTGTGCAGCCAGACCGTCACGCCCAACCAGACAGACAGCCTGCCTGCCGTCTATGCGCTCGCTCTTTCGCTCACCCGTTCACACGCAGCCTCTGGAGCGCAGGGTGGCGAGGCTACTTGGTGCCATTGCACCGCCCTCGCGACATCCCTTGTTTTCAAATCTGAAAGTTTGGGAAAATCCCTTATTTTAAATCTGAAAGTTGACAGCTATGCTCCCAACCATTCTCAACACCCTTAGCAGACCACAGATGGGGCCTCAGATATAGTGGACAAGTTTTGCATGAAGAAGATGTCAGGTTTAATCCCTGATATCTCTAGGCGAAAAAGGACCTCCAGCAGTAGAGCTGCAAAAGGCTCAGTGGTTTAGACCACAGTGCCACCCGCCTATTATATGATCCTGGTCTAGTCTCATGACTGGTCTCTCAATGCTGAGTGCTCAAAATCAGATCCTATACCCTGCTCACAAAGCAACAACCCTGTACCTGATATTGGAACACTCAGCATTAAAAGACTGAATATTAGTCATAAGACTAGACCAGGTCATACGTTACTCATGGGCAACCCCACTTCTGGACTGGGGGTGACTGGCTGGAGCAAGAGGGGAAAGTGAAGTATCTGAGGATATAGAATGCATCATATAGGACAAAATCCACATTGTCAAGTCTTGGCCTGCATCACATTTCAATATGCCTTTTGTTAGAGACTTTTTTTTGTTATATTTTTGTAAGCATAGCAACCCAGTCTCCAAGAAAGTACTGAAATTTCAGAAATGCAAAGTGAACATCCCTCCAATAGAAAAGAGACATGTCAGGAAAAATATATGTGCCATGGGAAGGTGTGTTAAAAGGCTTAGATAATCATCAGGAAGGGATTTCAATTAGCTTTTTATTGACTTTAAAAGCAATGGCTGCAATTCTCAGCGCAAAGTCTCCTGGAGATTGTTTGAGAGTTGCTTTCTCCAACATTTTTCAGAAAGCTTAACTAATTCACTGTCTACTCTTACTTTTCAGATGGAAATTAACCAAAAGATGGATTTGGGGTAGGAGAGTAGAAAGGAACTGGACATTCTAAACAGATGAGAAACACTCAAGTGAACATAAAAAGGGAAGATCTTAAACTTGCAACACATTGTTGTTGTTGTTGTTCAGTCGTTCAGTCGTGTCCGACTCTTCGTGACCCCATGGACCAGAGCACGCCAGGCAACACATTATTTATTATAAAACAAATGAGAATGGGGGTAGCCTATGAAGTTCAGGTGCCATTATTGATATTAATCTCCCAAAACAGACACTCACTTATCTTCTAAAACAGCACAAAAAAGGCATTCCCAATTAATTTGTCTGAAGGCCACTGAAACATGTTGTCTGCATGGCATTAAAAACCAGCAATCATATTTTGGTTATTCCATCCTAATTATTAGGCTGTGTTTCAGTATTCTAACCCACTCTAAATCTGCAAAGGGGAAAAAGTACAATTAAAGACCATACACTGTGGTACAAATCTCCAATGTAGAAAAAACACATGTAGCTGGGGAAACAAACAGCCTCCCTCTGCATTCAACAACAGAGGCCTGGGCAAGGGGGCGGGGCTGGAAAGGGAGCCTTATCTCTCTCCCCGATCGCTTGCTAAACAGCTGTTCAGCGGCTTCCTTTCAAAACCCTCTTCTCTCTTTGTAAAAAAAAGAGCACAATCTGCTTTTGGCCCCTAGGCAATTTGGCTCTAGGGACCATGCATTTGCTCCATAAGATGCACAGACATTTCCCCTTACTTTTTAGGAGGAAATAAGTGCATCTTATGGAGCAAAAAATACGGTATTTAAGCATACATAGAGAACTGCACAGATGTTCTGTGCATTCCTTCTCAGAAAGGACTCTAAACCTTCACCTTTTCAATTATTTTTCATTGAGTCAATGGAGCAGGAACTAAAGTTAATAAAGGGGGGAAAACAATAGCATCCGTTATTTCTCCAGTAAGTTAAAACAGGTGTTTGATAGGAAGCTGTAAAATAGATAGTAGTGCGATAACACTGTGGTAGATGAGTCCTTGGGGTCTGAGGCACTGCACACCTGGATTTTGGTTTCCCACTGTGGTTCAGCTTCTCTGTTAACCAGTGAGCAACATGAAGAAAACACAAAACAACTTGAGGACTATCCAGCAACGACAAGATGCAGAACAGTTATTTGTTTTGCTTTGCTCTGCCAGTCAAATAATTATCAAACACTGAACACATTATTGTCTCTGGTCTTCCTTTATCATTTTAAGTTACAAAAAAAAACTAATCATAGAACTGTGGAGTTGGAAGAGACCCCGAGGGTCATCTAGAAGAAGAAGAAGAGTTTGGATTTTTATCACTACCCGAAGGAGTCTCAAAGCGGCTCACATTCTCCTTTCCCTTCCTCCCCCACAACAAACACTCTGGGAGGTGAGTGGGGCTGAGAGACTTCAGAGAAGTGTGACTAGCCCAAGGTCACCCAGCAGTTGCATGTGGAGGAGCGGAGACGCGAACCCGGTTCACCAGATTACAAGTCTACCGCTCTTAACCATTACACCACACTGGCTCTCGTCCAACTCCCTGCAATGCGTGAATCTCAGCTAAAGCATCGTTGTCAGAAGACTTCAGTCGGTCTTTCCTAAAGCATTAAAAAGAAGTACCATGTCAGATCACATGGAGATTCCTCATCGCAGAAAATGACGCTGCTGACTTGCGCCACGGTGACGACAGACTGTGCGCCTCCTTTCTCCTTATCCCCATGTCCCTGTTCAGAGATGCCTCCAGTTGTAGCATGTGTGGAGTAACCAGGTCATCTGTCTTCATTGAGGGAAATAACTCTCTGGAAAGAGTTGCAAGGGAAGGGGTATCTGCTCCTAGATGTGGGGGGCATGCATGGCCCCCGAAGGACTGGGGAGAAGAGGGCCTCATTCCTATCAGATGACCTTCATGGTGCAGTAATGAATGGTGGACTGCCATATACAAAAGGGATTTCTTGTCCGATTTTCCTGGAAGTCAACACGTATGTAGTCAATTGACTGGTGTTTCAATGCAACAGTGAAAAGCACCCAATCTAGATTGGATGGGCATGCCCACTGAATGGAACAACTTGCCCAAAATATGAGAAACTGAAACCTGGCCCACCTCAAGGAGTGATAGAAGGCACTGGTACTTAGAAAACAGTCACAAATCAGAATGAAATAGTAATGGCCACCACAATAGATGCTGGAGGCCACAGCTGTCCACCTGCCTATGTAGTTGTAGGTACTCAATAAATTCGCCACTCTTGGTCCCAGGTCATTCCTGATAGTGCTCAATGCTAAATGTTCTGGAGGCACCATGTGTGTCAAGCTGCGCCTCCATCTGGGAAATCCCATGCATGCGTGAGAAATTTTGTTTACAAGAAGTTGGGCTCCATTTGCTACTGCGCCAGCCCAAGTCATTGCAATGACAGGGACTGATAAATGGAGTTAGTATTTATGTGTGGTACTTTCTGGGCTTGACGTGGCTGGGACAGCTGCATTTTCAATCCAATTGCAGTCATTAGGGCTGTGTGCAGTCCATATTTCTGTCCTACCAGCACTGACTTTATTCCCATTGGTATAACCCTTTCCATTCCAGATATAAGTCCCTAGCTGTCGTGAACATCTGAGAAGGCTTAGGAACACCCAAGAATATTTGGTGCAAATTCAGAACCAACAGAGGTATAGAAGAGGGCTTTCAGCGGTTAGCGGGTAGGGAACCCTGCTCTTTTCTGCTGTTCTTTATTTCACTCCTACGGCTATAGGCACTGCTGCTTCCCAAACCATCTAACCCATCTCTCCGTAGGAACACAGGAAACTGTCTTATCAGTCTACTGATCTATCTGCATGCAAAGCACTAAGCTATGGCCTTTCCCATGAACTTCTCTCCATCTATATACACATTACTACCATGGTCTTATTTGCCCCAAAATTAAACTCCCAAACGTTGAAACATGAATGTTATATAAAATAATCTAACACAGGTGGCGCTGTGGGTTAAACCACAGAGCCTAGGGCTTGCTGATCAGAAGGTCGGCGGTTCGAATCCCTGTGACGGGGTGAGCTCCCATTGCTCGGTCCCAGCTCCTGTCAACCTAGCAGTTCGAAAGCACGTCAAAGTGCAAGTACAGTGGGACCTCGACTTACGAGCGATTCGACTTACGTGTTTTTCGACTTACGAATGACTTCCGGGAGAAACAAAATGGCCGCCGCAACCGAATTTTTCGACTTACGAATGGAAGTCGCGGCCGCTTTAATAGGATTTTTTCGACTTACGAATTTTCGACTTACGAATTTTTTTCGCTCAATGCATTCCTATGGGGATTCGACTTACGAATGTTTTCGACTTACGAAAATTGCGTCGGAACGCATTATCGTCCTAAGTCAAGGTCCCACTGTAGGAACCGCTCTGGCGGGAAGGTAAACGGCGTTTCCGTGCGCTGCTCTGGTTCACCAGAAGCGGCTTGGTCATGCTGGCCACATGACCTGGAAGCTGTACGCCGGCTCTCGGCCAATAAAGCGAGATGAGCGCCGCAACCCCAGAGTCGGACACGATTGGACCTAATGGTCAGGGGTCCCTTTACCTTTACTTTAGAACCTGGGTTTGCTTAGAGTCTTTTTTTTTTTTTTTGTCCGTGGTGTATGGACACAAAGGCCCAATGTTGCCACACATGTCCTGCACACTTGCATCTTGAGATGAGTAAGAAATATAGTTTTGGAGGCAACAGAATGTAAGTCAACAATGGGCTGAAGAGGAAATGGGACAAAGAAGCGCTTAAATTGGGCAGAAATGGGAGGTGGATCAGGTCAAGGGTTCTGCCCAAGCCTACCAGGTCACCCAGCTTCCATAATTTCCTTCCCCATGGATAATTTCCTAGCCAAGACTTGTAGTTTAAGCAACAGCTGCAGCGTTTGTGGCTACCCTCCTTTCCCCTCCCCACACTAAGAGATACAGCATACCACTTTCAGGAACCACATGCTATTAACTGAAGCAACAACTTCTGCCAAGACTTCAACAGAGCTGTGTTAGTGATGTTAAGTAAAACAATCACTTTGGCGCTATGATTGCTCAAATACCACCCCTGCCTGATCTGTACTCCCAGAAGCCCCCTTTTAAAGCCACGAGAAACTTCTCTGTGCTTTTATAACAAGAAAACAAAAATTCATCCATGGCACTCAAGTGCAGAATGCTTTTAACCAACTAGAACACAAGACTTATATTAAAAGTATATTTTCCTACTGGAGAAAAGAAAAGATGAGATTATCTATTACACACCTACAAAGTTAAACACCAAAAAGCAAGTATTTCGCTGCACAGAAAGTTATCCTTTAAAACCAAGAGTTTTCATGTTGCAGACAACATATATTTCGTGTCAGAGTCTAGCCAAAGTCCATAACAATGGCTTAATTCCATTTCTCTATGTCTTTTATACAGTGTTATGTCTCCTCCTTGAAAATGGGTATCTTTTCACCACTCATGAAGGTTGCAGCTGTACAACCATTAACCAAGAGTTTAGAAAGTCAAGGTTTTACTGCTCCACCAGTGCTTTTCCAACTCTACCACCACCCCACCCCCAAAAGAAGACCTCATTTCCTGGGGTGAGGGGACATTATGTTTTCCCCTTCTACTGCAGAGAAGGTTAAACCATGGGCTTTGCCTTGCGAAATGAAGCGGGCAGAGTCCCACGCAATAGACTTAAAATTAAAAATACGGAACTAAATCCGGCACACTGGGACATACACGGGTCCAAACCAATTTGACAAAAGAGCCCATAACAATAGCTGGAGGTTCCCTTTCCACAAGGATGCAGGAGCAAACAGGGCTGCCAGCCAGCCAGCATTTCACCAGTAAATAAAGCATTCTAACAGGCAACCAATTCTGACAATAGAAAAGCCAGTACAATTCAGGATTCTGCCAGATTTCACCTGGCTCCACCTATACCTTATCAGATTGTTTCCTGTATCCTTTCTAACCTGATGCATACCTCCAGGCTAGCCCTTTTTAGTGTCAGAATTTTGAGGTGGTGAAGCCTAATACTGTTGCAGGATCTAGTGTTCGATTTTTCTGCTCCAAAACAAAGCTCACAACGAAAAAAAACCTGGGAGGCTGCCGCCATTTCCAGCTACGATGGGAAATCCAACACGACCAAACCTGCCGCAAACTTCTCTGCCTTTGTTGCAATGAACCTTTCCAAAAAAAAGGGAGGAAGGAAGCACTTGGCAAGCACTTAATAACTGCAAACAAGCATCCCTATGGCCTTTTCACTGCTCAAAGAACATTAAATGGCGAATTCCACACACTAATCAGAATCCTCCTCCAGTAACTGTTAGGGGGGCAAGGTGTAAGAAAAAGACCTCCAAGATACCAGTGGCAGCAGCATAGCTGTCAACTTTCGGATTTGAAAATAAGGGATTTTTTTTTTTGAACTTTCGGATTTGAAAATAAGGGATTTTTCCCAAGCTTTCAGATTTGAAAATAAGGGATGCCGCAAGAGCGGTGCAATGGCACCAAGTAGCCTCACCACCCTGTGCTCCAGAGGCTGCGCGCGAACGGGTGAGCGAAAGAGCGAGTGCATAGACGGCAGGCAGGCTGGCGTGAGGGTCTGGCTGCACAAGGCATGCAAGCTCCGCCCCCAGTCGGTCTCAGACTCCTTATTGGCAGCCGAGCAACGCAGCTGAGGAGCCTCCCTGGCCAGCAGGGAGGGAGAGGAGCTGCTTCCTTTGAAATCCGGGAAATTTAAGGGATATCAATAATAGCAGCGGGAAACGACATTGGAATAAGGGAGTTTCCCGCAAAAAAAGGGAGGGTTGACAGCTATGGGCAACAGGCTTGCGGTAGCTTCAGGAGGGGTGTTATCTTGGACACAATTTTTAGACTATTTTCCATGAAGAGATATAAAATCTAAAGATGCTGCGGCTGGTTTTTATTGGTTAAAACACAGCCCAACACAAATAGAAGAAGACGCCTTCACCCCGGTTTGGTTCCCCTTTATCACATACACAGCCCAGCAAGACAACAAGAACAATCCCCCCCAACAGCATACGAATCAATCTGGCTAACCTGATTCAAAAATACACACTCACACCCCGCTCACACACAAAAACGATTCTCACTACAGCCAACCAAAGACAACCAACCACACCCTAAGCCACACCCAACCTCTCTCACCACCAAGGAAATACAGCAAGTGAATAGTAAGGGAACCCATACAAGTAAAGCTGACACAACCCCTCACACACACTAAGTAGAATAACAGAAGCATAACCACCCGACCCCAGCCCGCTCCCCACTCCCCTCCTTTTTCTTCTTCTTCCTAATTGTTCAAACCAATTCCTAAACCAAGAATTTATACATTGATCACTAATAACGAAACATATGTTGTAGATATTTTTCCACATTTCTTATGCTATTTTTGCGATATACAAATGACATGAGAAAATATTGGTATACTTATTTGTATAATATTATTCTTGTTTATAAAAACCCAATTAAAGAACAACAGCCCAACACTTCATTTAGGCCCTCGACAAGGGCTGTAAAAGGAACAATACGTCACAAAAAAAGTCAACCATTTAAAACCAAGTAAACAAATTATATATACTTTATGTATGTGTTTATATATACTTACTCAAAAGTTATTTGATTGGTTTTTAACTGTTTAAAACTTATGTGAGATGTTGTTCATTTTATAGCTCCTGATAATGGCCTAAAACAACTACAGGTCGAAATGTGTTGGGCCTTTTCTTGTTGTTGTTTACCAATAAATCCACATTTTTAACTAATAAATTCCAGCTTGAGATTTTATCTCTCTCTTTTTTTTATTGCTTTGGATGCTTATCTTTGGTGTTTTGTTTTGTATCTGTCCAAATAAGTTTGCCACTCCTAAAATCTGACCTGGGCCAGTCTTGGAATATGGAAGCATTTACTCCCACAATGCATCAGTCCTGTGCCATCTTTTTTTTCCAAATAACCATGGCAAATGGGCTTCCAATGTTTGTGTGGTGGGCAGAGGGACGGGGAACCCTGGTTTAAGGAGCCATAGCTTATATATCTGAATTTCTAACACTGGAAAGGTGGCCTCCATGCAATAGGCTCAAAGAGGCAGAGATCCACTTCACTTGTTCCCTCCCAATACTAAGCTGAAACTAGCTTGGTGCTTATCCACTTTCCTGAACTCCCAAAGAGAGTAAGACTTATTCTAGGGAAGTTTTGCAAAATGGAAAAGAGAATTCGAAGTACCTTCCCTGGTCCCCTGACCCCACACAAATAGATATGGAGGAACAAATGGGCAGTGTTTCCCGAGGACCTATCCTTAAAGGCTCCCTTAAGAGAAGAGTCGTAGCTGAAGCACTGCATTCCCTTGAACAAAAGGCAGCCTTCTCCATAAGCAGGAACGATGCGCAGCTGTGCCAGCCTCAGAGCTTGCGCATAAAGCAAACATGCCTAGCTGGCAACCACAGGTTCAGTGCAGACCAGGACAAACAGTGCAGACCCACGGCAACCTCCTAGCCGAAAGCTTTCGGTCCCAGCAGGTTTTGGTGCACTACAAAATGATGCAGCATGTCCCCTGTACAACACACACACACACACACACACCCAGGGGCGTAGTAAGGGGGCGGGGGGCAGGCCGCCCCGGGTTCCACCCCAGAGGGGGGTGACACTTTAAAAAAAAAAAATTAAAAATTTTTAAAAAAAATATTATTATTTTAACTTCATTGAAAAAAAGAGATAATAGACACACACACACACACACACAATCCCCCACACCTCACAAAGTGGCACCATCAGAGGGGGGTGACACTTTTTAATTTTTTTTTAATTTTTATCATTTTTTATTATTTTTTATTTTAACTTTATTGAAAAAAAAGAGATAATAGACACACACACACAACCCCCCACACCTCACAAAGTGGCACCATCAGAGGGGGGTGACACTTTTTAATTTTTTTTAATTTTTATTATTATTATTATTATTATTATTGACTTTATTGGGGGGGAAAGAGATAATAGACACACACACACAAAACCCCCACACCTCACAAAGTGGCACCATCAGAGGGGGGTGACACTTTTTATTTTTATTTTATTTTTATTTTTTTACATTTTTTATTTTTTTTAAAAAATTTTGTTTTTAACTTTATTGGAAAAAAAGAGATAATAGACACACACACACAAAACCCCCACACCTCGCAAAGTGGCACCATCAGAGGGGGGTGACACTTTTTAATTTTTTTAAAAATTAAAGTGGTGGGGGGGGTGACAAAAAAAATTCCGCCCCGGGTACTACCTGGGCTTGCTACGCCTCTGCACACACCCCTCTACCTTTTGAGACTTAGCATTCTGTGGGTCTAGTCTTCCCGTCTCATAAATCACTAAAAAAAAGGTGTGGGTCTTCCTCTCTCAACCTAAGGCAATGCCATCGGAGAGGGAGTAAACCAAGATGCCCCAGAATAACTTCTTACTCCTGACCTTTTTGGTGCAACAGGAGGATGGGATCTCTCCACACTAACAAGTGCATTTTTAAGAGGGGGTCAGAAAGTCCTTTATCTCCTCTGCAAAGGGGACCTTGATAAAAGCAGCCTTTGAATATAATATCCTTCCCTCTTAACAAAATTAAAGGAAAAGCTTGTTATGGGGAGTTAAGCCGTTCTGCTTATATTAGCGGCCTATCGTTTAAAAAGAAAAATCAGCAGAGAAGCCTGAATATATCACTTTATATGCTTGGCCTCAACCCTCAGCCCACCCTCCCTTTGCATGTCTGGCGGGCTGACAAGACTTTCAGATAAATAACAGCAGTACTGTTCACTTTCCAATTTCTGAACTCCTTTTCCAAGCCAACATAGGAGCCCCCACTGGTTAAAGAATTTCTCCTTCCTGCTGCTGTCTTCCCCACCTCCTTCTCATCTCCAGTCCAAAGCCCTCTGCTGCATTCAGAAGGACACTTCCTGCTCTCCACTTCCACCACCGGTGCCTTCAGACCAGCTGTTTTTCACGCCATCTGCTGCTATTAATGGGAGGGGGACACAGTTCACACCACACCCTGATATATGTCAGAGTTTGCATTCTATTTCCTCTCTCCGCCCCCCTCAATCCTCTCCAGTCTCTCACACATCATCTTGTGCTTCCTTCAAGCAATACGCATTTTGTTTGGGGCCTGCCTTGCACTGTCGCACTTCCTGGACATGGTCTTAGTCCTTCCTTCCTTCCTCCGTACTGGGATCTTTTTAATTTATTATTTTTACAGGGACTTATTTCACCACTTCACCTGGGTGCCTTAGATAGCTTGTTATATACTGTCTGGCTCAGAAAAAAACTAAAATTGCCAACCCAATTTTCTTCAAGGCCACTTTTTCATGATCCAGTCTCAAGGTACGTACTGTACAGTGGTACCTCTGGTTAAGAACTTAATTCATTCTGGAGGTCCGTCCTTAACCTGAAACTGTTCTTAACCTGAGGTACCACTTTAGCTAATGGGACCTCCTGCTGCCGCCGCACCACCGCCGCGCCATTTCTGTTCTCATCCTGAAGCAAAGTTCTTAACCCGAGGTACTATTTCTGGGTTAGCAGAGTCTGTAACCTGAAGTGTCTGTAACCTGAGGTACCACTGTACCGCATTCTCCTTTTGGTAAAACCTCTACCTCGCCTCCGATCCCACCCACACTTTTGCAAGGTCACTTGCAAGCAAAGATAAAACTGCAATATTTTAAGCAAGAATGCAAACACCACAGGGACTGAGTTGTGACTTGTGGGTTGGAATCTGGTTGCCCATATGAGCTACTGCAGCCGATGTGAGCACCTGGGAAGACTAGGCAGGTCTATAAGTTGTGGATGAAGCCATGAAACTGCCTTATAGAGAATTGCAACACTGGTCCATCTAGCAGCCTGGTATTCTCTGACTGGCAGCAGCAGGTCATAGTCCTTCCCGACAGGCTACTGCCTGAGATCCTTTCAAATGGCGAAGTGGAGGCGTTTGGCATAGAAAGGGGCGATCTAGCCCCACTGTGAAGCTCCTCCCCACCCCTGCCCAGTCCAGAATGACCCATGAAACCGAGTGCTCACCCTGGAGAGATCCCAATTCACAATCCTCACAGCTGTCCTGGTGCTTGGCAGCAAAGGCGAGAAGGTGGATTAACGATTGCAGGAGTAAGTAAACTGCATGTTCTTGCTGGGGGGGGGGAGAGAAACACCTTTCGCCCAGAGGTCCATAAAAGCTTGCAAAGAGCTGCTTAGAAGGCAGCTGTGCACATTCAGCATTGCATTTCGAAGGAGGGTTTTTAAAGAAGAGGACTGCAATTTGGGGAGGGCAAATGCATATGTATAGGAATTACGCAAATGTGTGTTCCAAGGCAGCGAGGGAATAAATCCTAAATATAACATTACACGAGTGGTTATGCCTTCTCAGCTTTGTATAGAAATCCAGAGGGAGTGGCTGGGTTTCGGGGGGGGGGTTGCTTTTGCAATCCCTCATTTGACAAAAAATCACTTAACCCCTGCCTGGCACAGGTAAAAGAAGACTGCAACATCTCCCCCCTCACCCTAAGAGTTCTTCTTACACAATCCATCTGAGAACATGGCCAGAAGTTGCCCCCGCTGCCACCCAGTGTTCCTTCCTCAGTGTCACCTTTGATTCCATAGGAGAAGAAACTCCTGACCCCGACAATGCCATCCGCAGTAGCCCTAGGAAACACCATGCGTGACCTGAGAGCAAATAGGAGTGGCCCAGCCCTCTTCTTTCCCGCCCCCCCACCCACCCGAGAGCAGAAAAGGAAAGTGACATCATTGTGTTTGCGCATGAGGCAGAGGGAAAATACTGCTGCTCAGAAAGCTAGCTCTCCAGTGCGCTCAAATACATAACGAAGGAACAGAAAAGAGAGGGAGGGAGGGAGCAGAATACTTGCCTCACTTCGCCAGGTATGGAGAGAGTATGCCCAACACTTATAGCAATGTGCCAGGGCTCCGTTTTCCAAACCAGCAATGCACTTTGACAAACATAAGTGCGCTTGTGTCATAAGGGAAGGAATTCAGCTTGTTATTTACTTTATCTGCACACCCAAGGAAGTATCTGTGCTATCCCATCTCTGAAGCTTTTCAGTGCCATTGCTGACACTAGAGAGGGTGTGTGTGTGTGTGTGTGTGTGTGTCTGTGCATATACACACTTCACTGCTCCTGTTTCATTTCAAGGCTGAGGCTGAAAGCTAGGCAGAAAATGGAGCTCACATACCAGGGCCATATAAAGAAGCCTTGTAAGACTGCCATGAATTCCTACCTGCCAAGATACTGGAGCCTGGGGTGGGGAGGGGGAGAGAGGACACCATGGAAACCGACATCTCCAGCCCACTCCTCACCACATGACTCTTAAATTGGGCCAATTTGTTTCCCCGGCTGTCAGCCAATCAAAGCAGGATTTTGTGAGCCAAACGACCTAACTCATGGCACAGAACAACAAGGTGTTAGCCTTCAGCATCTTTTCAGTCTCACATCTTTGTTCTCCAGCAGGCAACTCCATCTTAAGCACTTTCAGAAGTAAAGCACAGCAAGGAAAATGCTGCCAATGCTAAAATTGAACAGTTGCTTTCTGTTTCTCTCTCCCCCCCCCCAATCTCTCTTTCTCTGTTGCAACATCCTTAAAAAATAATAGGAGCCTGACAAAAAGGGTTACACCCTGTATTGAAAAGCTGACCACTCCTCTTCGCAAAGTGAAGCACCATTCGTCCCACCCATTTATGAGACACGCATTTCAGATCAGACCATTTACTTAGCTAACCAACTCTGTCCTCCAGTAAAAAGAGGGAATGAAGCAAGTCTAGGTGGTTTTAAAGCGTGACGTTTGCTTGATTGGCATATGTCTGGCGTAACAGCTTATGCACATGCTTCTGATGTAAATACAAAAATGCTTCCACGAAGAGCTTGGTAATGCTTATTCAATTGGGGGGGGGAGAGAAGCAAACAAACAAACAAACATACAAGCAGGTTTGAAATTAAATAATGCATTTAATACATTGCTTTGAAATAGCTGGAAGCAGAACCTGTATTGAGCACTGGCAATGCCAGCTACAGCATGTTTATCCAGATTATGCATTCTACTGTACTTATATATTTAAGAGACCACCACTGCAAGCTTTGAAATCAGCTGAATTTCCAAAACTATTTAATAATAGTATGCATCTTGTCCGTAGAGAGGAAAAGGTTAAGGGAATGAGAATACTGCACAAAGCAATACAAGGCGAGCATGCTTTATCTGCTTTTTTCATTAAGTGTTTGGCTCCCCTCCTTCCACTTTTCACTTTAAAAAAAGTTCATCAGAAGTTCTAACGAATAAGAATTGGTTCTTTCTGCATATGAACTCCCAGCAATTACACCAGCTCATGGCACCCAGGTCAGTACTCTCACATTTCCACAAGCTTATATTGAGACAAGTAGCACAGTTACCAGGCTGGATCTCAAATATTCATCACTAGTAGTCTAAACGCAAAAAAAACTTCTCCCTTTGTCAACTCTAGCCAGGGCTACCTTAATGGAAAGGTGGGGGGGGGGGAGTGCCAGTCAGAAACCATCTGTTCCCCCACCAAAAAAATAAAATAAAATCCATTGCATGAGAAATATTGTGGCAAGTGACAGTTCCATACCATTATTACCAGAACAATAATGGTTGTAGCACAATTAAGACCGAGAAAGTGTCATCAGAACCTTAACCCTTTGCTGGCCGATGTCTCCCCTCACAGACACCCAGGCAAACAACTGAGTGACAAACTAGTACAGCACAACAATTCAACCTGCTGTTTTTGTTTCCCTCTCAAACCTCGCCCCCCCGCTCCCCAATATTTGAGCCCAACAGTTTTCCCCAATGTCAATTTACACTGCTAACATGCATTATCTGAAGAGGATTTCCCCTTAGCAGGGCTGAGAATGCCCCAATAGTGTGTTTTCCTTGGCTAGGTGAAAGAAACCCCTTTTTCCCTTCCTTATTTGCCCTCGTTAAAAACCCACGCCTCCAATAAGAGCCCAAACACTTATTTAGATTTTTTCTTTAAAAAAACAAAACAAAACCACCTCCCCAAAGACAAAACGCAGTGACTGGACGGGACAGCCCAAGGGACCCAGATTCAATTTCTTTAGGTTTGTTTCGAGAAGAAACTAAAGAGGCAACAGACCTGAGCAGGAGCTGCAGAGCAGAAGAAATTTCCTTTCCCTTATAAAGGTCCCCTCTCTTTCTCTCTCGCTCTCACTCACTCACCCACACATTCACACACACACACACACACAATCCGGGTGCCTCGTATACACGCACACACTCCCAGTCTCCCCTCATCAGCTCTATGCAGTTCTCAGGAAATGAATGGTTGGGGGGGGGGTTGGAAAGGGAGGGGAGGGGGGGCCAACACAGAGAACTGTTGTACTTGCAAATGACTTACCCGGATCACATGATGTGCTAAATGTAGGGTGGGCCGGTGGGTGGAGGCTCCCGAAACAAGAGAGGGCACAATGTAGCGCAGCAGCGGAACCTTACCGGGGACGCATCGGATTGCATTGGGGCCCCGGTGAGGGTGGGCCGATGGGAGGGGAAAGAAAGCGGGGGGGGGGGGAGAGGAGAGAGATGCGATGCGGCAGAGGCGGCTTCTCTCCCTCTCTCCTTGCCCTCAAGGTGGGGGTGGGCGGAGGAGGAGGAGGGCGGTGGGGCTGGGCGGGGAGGAGGCACCACAAACCCAAACAAAAGCCCCCCCGCCCCTCCTTCCTTGCTCCACCCAAAAGGTGGGGTGG
This sequence comes from Darevskia mixta, assembly GCA_034641385.1. Classification (NCBI taxonomy): domain Eukaryota; kingdom Metazoa; phylum Chordata; class Lepidosauria; order Squamata; family Lacertidae; genus Darevskia; species Darevskia mixta. The sequence continues at coordinate 12,015,929 of JAWWNH010000173.1, read as the reverse complement.
GGTGGGGAGATAATGCAATGCAAGCGCGGCTTGGAATGCATGCTACGGCTCCAGCCCCAGCGGAATGGCTTTACTGCCTGGGGAGGGCAGAGCCCCCTCCCCGACCATCAATGGGCGGAGAGGAAGGGAGGAGGAGGAGGAGTGCGTGGGCGGCGGCGGCATCTGCGCCGCGCCAGCCCGGCCTTGGGTCCCCGGTGCACGGGCGGAGGTGGGTGGGTGCCAGGGAAACGCCCACCCGAGGAAGCGGGTGGGGAGGCTGCGGGGGGAACGCCCGGCTTCTCCGCCCAGCCTCGGCCTCCCGGTTGCATGCAAAGGGCGGCGGCGGAGGAGAGGCGCGCAAGGGGAGCCGGGGGTGGGCGGAGGCCGGAGGGGGCAGCGCCGGGGAGGGCACTGGGCGGCTGGCTGGAGCCGGAGGCCGAGGGGAGCAGAGGCGCAAGCCTCTCCGGGCGCGCTCGGCCCGAAGCAGCCTCCGCCAAGGAGCGAGCGGCCCTTCGCCAGCTGAGGGATGGGTGGCGGGGGGAAGGGCAGCCGAGGCATCCGCGGGGAAGGCGCCCGCCATCCTCGCCAGTGGGTCACGCCGCTTTCCTTACCAAAGGGCTGGGCTGAGGCAAGTGCCTCAGGCGGCAGAATCGCCTGGGACGGTAGACCCCATGTCTCTCTTCATTCCCTGCCTCAATCTGCCCTCGGCTCATTTTTTTCTGGTGGGAGGGGGGCGCCATTTGGGGGTCCGCCAAAGTGCCTTGGGGGCAAACCCTGGGTGCGAGTGAAGCCTTTTTAGGTGCGGCCCCTCCGTGTGAAGGGCTGCAAAAGGGGAAGGGGGCTTTGCCTCATGGCAGGGCCAGCCAACCCATGCGGCAAGGTGAGGCAACCACCTCAGGCAGCAGAATCAGGGGCACTGAAATAAATAGCTATACCAAGAACTCTGGCCAGAAGTTTCAACAAAAGAAATAATATCTACTCGTGAGTCAAAATCAAATAGGGTATATATTCTGTTAAGAATTACAGTCTTAAATGCAGTTGCAGATTAGAACAAAAATTATAATTTCAAACAAAGATACAGATTCAAACTCACAATAATATGTGTAGTATGATATTATGTATAATATAAGGCACACAAAATACCAAATACATTGAATATAAATCCGTATTCAAAAGTTCAAGGAGAGCGTTTTGTATGTAAAGCCGAAATGAAGAGTCTAATAGGAGTCGAAATAAGGACTTCCGGAATGAGGACCAGATGTACGATGCAAAACTCGGGACCAGGACAGGCCAGAGTTCTTGGTATAGCTATTTATTTCAGTGTATCTTGTAACAAGAGCAGAATCAGGGGCAGCAGATCTGGCCTCCAAGCAATGCATTGCTTGCTGCCACAGCCACAAAGGCAGCCATGGCGTGCTGCTTGTCAGCCGGATCGGCCATCCCTTCCGCCCCATGCCACTTCTGCAGCGGCCTCTTGGCAAACAGGAGGCATCCCCGGTCTTCTCCCGCCCTTGTTCCCGAGGTTGAAATTTATTTCCCTCTTGTTCCTGATGTAGAACTTCATTTGCCCCTTCTTCCCTGGGAGGTGCAATTTTGTGGTTCTCGCGTGCCAAAATGTCGGTCCAGCCCTGCCTCCTGGGCCCAGCCCCAACCTCTGCCCATTCACATCTGCCACAGGAAGGCCTGTGGGGCCAGCTCTCCATGGGGAGACTGCCTGGCTGCAGATGTCTGGGCAGGTCCAGGGTCGCTTCTTCAGGTTGTGCACTTCCTTGTGAGCTATGATCCCACAGGAAGTGGGATCCTCCGAGGGCAGGTAACTCACTCTCGGCGCTCCAAAAGTTGAGTTCCTTTATTAAACTTACTGCTTCACCTTACATGCTCCAGAGCATTTACAAGATTACATTACATAATAAAATACCCATCAAAACAATGCAAACTTGGGGGGTGGAGGGTCAGAACGAAAGTGATTAGTATACTTCCATTTTTTTATTAAAGGAAAGCTAAATATATATACAGAAATAGGAGACGTGAAAGAAGAAGAAAATTGTTCTGTAGGTGGTGGTTTAAAAGTTTTGCCGATTGTGGAGTGAGATGATCTGGCAATCGATTCAGCTGGCAAAGCTATCCTAGGAAAGCTTGTGCAAGTGGGAAAATGTTTTCAGAAAAATGATCAAGCAACCGACTTTGCTGGATACTAGGCATTCTGCAGTTGAAAAGCAGGCAATAGAAAGTGAAATAGTGCCATCTGCAATGTGAATAGGCATACTGGCTGCACCCGGGGCAGAAGGGTGAATTGTATTTCTGTTTTGTTGGATTGTTGTCTTAGTATATTTTAAAATAGTGAAGCAATATATTAAGCTTAAAGAGGCAAGGCTGGTGGTTCCTAGGAAGAGAGCCTTTTCAGTGGTAGCTCCCTGGTTGTGGAGTGCTCTCCCTAGAGAGGCTCATCTGGAGCCTACATTTGGATCGTTTGGACTTGGTAGTGAAAACCTTTTTTATTCTTCTGGGCTTTTTAATAAAGCTAGTGGAATCAGAACTATTTCGTTTCCCCCTTTTTATTGCTCTTATTCTGCTTCATGATAGTTTTAAGCTGATTTTACACTGAGCTTTTGTACTATTAGAAGGGTTTTTAATATATTGATTGTTTTTTTGGTTTGATAGTTTTTAAGTTCACTTTTTAAATTGGTGAACCACCGAAAGGCTTGGTTGATTGGGTGGTGTATGAATGCCAAAAGCGAGTGAGCATTTAAAATCTACTGAGATGTTTTCTTGTGGTTCTACTGAAATTTAAGCCTTGTGGCCTGGCTGTACTTGGTTTAAAATGGCACATGAGAAAGCAACCCTGTTGAAGCTAAGCAGTACTGGGATTGGCTGGTGCCTGGAGAGGCAACTGCCCAAGAACCTCACACATGTTGTCCTAAGCTCCCCAGAGCACAGATGGGGCATAACACCAGTTTATACACCAGCTTTAGCCCAGTCTCTGACCTTTGTGTGGCCCACTTTCATTCCTCTAGCATTGCAAAATATGTACAAAGCTGCCTGGCTCCAGAGTGCGGAAAGAATATGATCCCTGGGTGGTCAGGCATTGGCATGTGCCTCCTCCCTTCACAGCCCTTGATGATGATGTGGGGAGTAAATGGGGTGTAGCCAGAGAGCAGCTGCGTTCTGGTCAACTCCAGCTGTTAAGCGATTCCTGAAAATGCAGGCCGCAGCCAGTGCTTTAAACGGAGTTGCATACTGAATTGGTCCCTGACCAAAAGCAGGCTGTGTACATGGCATGAGGCCACAAATATCGCCTTGCACCCCAGAAACCACTGGAGCTCATCTGGAGGATCCAGCAGCTCTCATAAGCAAAGGGCTGTTTGCATTGATTTAGAAAAGACCCACAGACAGTATTCTTGTTTGTTCCAAATTGCAGCCATCAAGTATTTTCCTTCTCACAGTGGCAAAATCAGAAGCTGGCCAAAATGGGGAAATGAAAGGGTGCATCTATTAAAATATTATTTGGGGGAAGTGTGCTTTTGCTCCTATTGTACAAAATACTGTGAAATCCCCAGGGCCGGCCCAGCCATAGAGGCAAATCAGGTAACTGCCCGGAGTTATGGAATTCCAGAAGCGCCAGCTCAGTTATGTAAATAGTCTGGAGAATTGTTGCCTGTGCTTTCGGAGAGAAAGTGATTAGTGGCAGCTTAGCAAACTCTGGGCTGGTTGGCATCCCCTCGTATTCCAGGAGATGCCATCAGAAGGGCTCCTGAGCTTGCATTCAGAAGGTCCAACCCCTGGCACCTCCAGTTTAAAAGAGGCAGAGAGCAGGTGATAACAGAAGACCATGACTGATCTAGAAGCATAAATAGTAAAGGGAAGCCTCCCTTCGACAACAGTGCATAGACATACTTTTGGCAGAGAAATATGCTGCCCTTAGTGTGGCAGAAGAGCCACCATATTCATGGAGTACTCAGTAAAAATGACACAAGTAAAAGACATAAACATTTGGTAAAAGAAGCACCCTTGGCATTTGCAGAAACATCACCTTATATCCCTGCCCTTACATTACCAAGGTCTTCAGGGGAGTTGCCCATGGCTTGGATGTACAGCTTGTATCCACCAGGAGCCATCAGTTTTGTGGACTCAATTCAGTGGAGCTCCCTCCCAGCTGAGATCAATCTGGCCTCATCCCTGTTGAACTTTCAGTGCTTGGTGAATGCCTTGCTGTTTCCGCAGGCATTTCAAGCAAGTTTTCCCAATGTAAAGGTTCATTTTAGCTGATTTCATTGTATCTTTTATAACCCTACTGTACGACCCCTTAGAGACTGGTATTAAGTGTATACCTTGTTGAGAAGGGACGCAGGTGGCGCTGTGGGTTAAACCACAGAGCCTAGGGCTTGCTGATCAGAAGGTCGGCGGTTTGAATCCCCGTTTGGTCCCTGCTCCTGCCCACCTAGCAGTTCGAAAGCACGTCAAAGTGCAAGTAGATAAATAGGAACCACTCTGGCGGGAAGGTAAACGGTGTTTCCGTGCGCTGCTCTGGTTCGCCAGAAGCGGCTGTCATGCTGGCCACATGACCTGGAAGCTGTACGCCGGCTCCCTTAGCCAATAAAGTGAGATGAGCACCGCAACCCCAGTCGGTCACGCATGGACCTAATGGTCAGGGGTCCCTTTACCTTTACTATACCTTGTTGAAATAAATAAAATAAACCAGGGAGGGAGCCAATGAACTCACACTGATGGGACGTGTCCCCAACATATGGCCTGGAATCAGCATGCAGATAACATGCAAAACTTTGCAACAGCCACCCCCTGCTCCCATCCGCCCCTGGGGCCCAGCCAGGAACCCCCACTACTGCAGATCCCCAGGCAAGCCTACAGAGGTTTGCATCTCAACATCTCAAAAGCAAAAAAGGGTATCTTTTCACGCTGTTTCTTGTAATTCACTTCCATATGGCTGCTTTTGGCACGAGCTTGTTACATCGGCAGCTGTTTGTGTCTCCGGCTTTCAACTCCATTTTTGGCAAGACTAAAGAAAGGGAGGTTAACAAACCAAGGGAAGGGAAAGCAGCAGCGATACAAAAATATACCATGCATGCCTACCCCTCGCAGGATAAAATAGGGCTTTAATGCTGAACCGTACAAAGTTCAGGGTGCAACTTCTTACTTACAAAGTAAATACAAAATGTTACGACATCAACAGGAGAGCTGTATTTTCACAGGTATTAAATAATCTTAACTACCGCTGCTGTACTTCCAGTTGAACCATTGCAGTATACAGCTGTCTCATTCCCAAGAATCCTGCCCAGAAATCTTGCAGTGTGCCAGAAATCCAAGTCCTGTGAGGTCTGCCGTCTTGAAGTCTCACAATGGCTCAGATCACCCAGCCCCCATAAAGTTAGCCTCCAAGAGAGGCAGTCTCAATGGCACTGTTTCCTCTGGGAGCCACAACCTCCCACTCCCAGGCACATTTTCTGATAGGCATTGCTGAAGATCAGGGGCCCCATAGTATCTGCTCTTGATGGCTGGCACTGTAGATCAGTGATATGTTGCAAGCGTGTTGTATTGGGGGCAGAATTCAGCATCCTGAGAATCTGAGGGTTTTTTTAAAAGCATTTTTTCTATTCCCTTTGACTATAAAGGTGGGCTTGAAAATGTCCTGATGCGGTGATGCATGTGCCCCCCCCCCAGTCTAGTGGCCAATGATATTGGAAGTCTGAAAAATGACACTGGAACAAGTAATATATTGACTGAGATGTTACCTGGAGGAGCTGGCTGCCATTTTCAGTGGCAGTCCCATGGTCTTCATAAACTGTTATGTAGTCTTGTATCCCAATTTTGAATTGATTCCTAGTATCATGGGTTCCAGGGACGCGGGTGGCACTGTGGTCTAAAACACTGAGCCTAGGGCTTGCCGATCGAAAGGTCGTAGGTTCAAATCCCCGCAACGGGGTGAGCTCCCATTGCTCGGTGCCAGCTCCTGCCAACCTAGCAGTTTGAAAGCACACCAAAAGTGCAAGTAGATAAATAGGTACCACTCCGGCGGGAAGGTAAACGGCGTTTCCATGGACTGCTCTAGTTTCACCAGAAGCGGCTTAGTCATGCTGGCCACATGACCCGGAAAAACTGTCTGCGGACAAACGCCGGCTCCCTCGGCCAGTAAAGCAAGATGAGCACCGCAACCCCAGAGTCGTTTGCGACTGGACTTAAACTGTCAGGGGTCCTTTACCTTTATCATGGGTACCAACTTGAATAAAATATTTGGGGGGAGGGCAGGTATGCCGACTCCTACATAACTGATCACATGTCACCGTGTGCACACACCATTTGAATGACAATGCCCATCAACTTTGGAGGGGCCCAGCCACCTCAAATATTTTGGGGGGGGGCGGCGGCGAAAGGAACTAGGAGTTGTCTCCTATGCCAAAAATAGTTCTTACCGACAGGTTGTTGTCATCCATATTGCTATCACTATCAGACATTACATTTCCTTTGTTAAGGGGAGGGGGACTTGTTAGGGGGTTCTTGTTTTTTAAGAAGTTTCATTTTAAGAAATGCAAGTAATCACCAAGCTGGCTGACCTATCATGATCATGGGAAGTAAATCCTGCTTGAGCGTTTCTTGTGGGCATTTGGGTGGCCATTGTGAGAACAGGATGCTGGACTAGATGGGCTATTGGCACGATCTAGATAGAAGGCTCTTCTTATGTTCTTAGGCCTAAATAAACACAATAAGTTGCCTGTAGAGAAAACTAAACGTGGCGAATGAGAAAGTTTCATGTTATTCCGGACTGAGAAAAATGAAATCAAGCTGCTACTGCTGCTCCTTTCCAGCAAAAGGAGAGTCCCTAGAAGATAACTGTGCAACGCAGACATTTGTTCACATAAATTTTTGAGCATCATAGGCTTTAAGTGTGTGGTTAAATAGAAGATCTTCATTCTGGAGCGCTACTTAGCAGGCTGTACTACAGACTTGTTATTGTTGCATAATTGCATAAGGTAACTATTTCAGGACCTTGGGCAATACAATTTTTGTTCCCTAGATAGTTGCCCTGATATGAGATCCCTGTGTGGGAAGAGGCTTCCATGCATGTAGCCAATGCGCAGGATATTTATCTAAAAGATTTATACGTTGCCCTGCCCTTCAGCAGAACTTCCAGTGTCGCTTACAAAAGCAAGACAACACACATTAATAAATAACCAGTTGTTAAAGGGGGGGAAACATGCATTATTTCAATGCTCATTCAGGCCTTAATGAACTGCTTAGATGTACTTCTTGAGGCACATTCCCATCTGGGGTCACTAGATGTTTTGAAAAGGTAGTCTGAACAGTTTGAATCAGATCTCAGTTACTGCCGTGAAGGTGGCAATGCACAGGCAACTTCCGACTCAGTTTTGTCTCCATGCAAACCACAAGGAGCAACCAAGGTTTGATCTTGGCTTATTGCTCAGGGTTTGTTTCAGAGGGAGAAAAACGTGAGCCCTGGTTTGTCTACTTGGTTGTAGCAGAGGTAAGGAAGGAACCATAGTTTGCTTTATGTGATGGCTGAAGCAGGCCAATGTATTTTCTGTGAAGCAATTAGCAACAAGTAATGCAACTCCCTGGCTATTCTGTGAACCATAATAATAACAATAACACTATTATTATTATTATTATTATTATTATTATTATTATTATTATTTCTGCTCTGTGGAGCCAGTTCACCCACAGTTCAAGTACTCCAACAGTGCCACGATGCAACAGGTTGAAGACAGCTGTAGTATTTTGAAAGAAGACAGAAGGTTCTTCACTTGCAGAGTGAGCTCGGCTTTGCAACTGGCAATATAAATTCATGCACCTCTGAGTCCTATGCTAGATTCAAATGCAATCAGCCCTTAAGCCATTTCTTTTTCCTATGTGCACCTACTTTTTCTTTTCTTTTTTAATTACTTACATTAAGAGAGAGGGATGTTAGAAAGCAAAGGGAGGGGATTCTTTTTAAAAATAAAAAGTGGAGGGAATAATATAGCAGCTTTGTTTCCCCATTTTAAAATGAGCTAGAGTTCCTTTGCTTTTGTCTACCTCGTGATGCCAAAAAGTATTCTTCTGAGTGGGAGCTGTTTTCCAGCCACAAGGCATTGTTCTCCCCATCTCGTCTCCTCTCCTGCATGCATGTCATATCTTGGCGCTGCACACCCCATACAGAGAGGCAGTTTTGCTAGAAAGGTGAGCAGGTGTGCTTAGCTGTTGTGATGAGCCAGTCATTGTCTCCATTTTGAATTTTTTGAACGTAACTGATCTAACGAGCCCTTCTCCCTTAAAAAACAAAAACACCAAACCCCTCTTATTTGAACTAGCCTTCAACTTAGCAATGTTTCCCAGACTAGTTCTCCTCCTCCGTTTTCCATTTCTTCTGTTTGCTGCAAGGTCGCGACAAGTAAGGTTTTATTCTGATTCCCCACGCAGCACCTCGGCCTTTGCAGACACTTGATATCCTTACTGCTGCATGTCACCCCAATCTCCAAGGGGCAAGAGACTCCGGGGGTCCCAGCCACATAGCCAGGGTTCGCTTTCCTTGGAACGAAGGTTAGAGGAGACTGTGGTGTCGTTAGGATATATGGTTTTATTTACACACATATAAACAACCAGAGCACAGGATGTCGGGGCTCACCTCATCACCACAACAGATATTGCTTCTTTAGATTGCAAGAGAAGCCAGCTTAGATTCAGCACGGAGCACGGCAGGTCACTCTCTCCAGAGTCCAGTGTGCCACTTTCAGCTCACATGCATACGCTAAAACTCTATTGTCCTACCTAACAGCCAGGTGAGAGGAGTGGGGGGAAAGCCCCGGCCATGTGCTCATTTTCTGTAGATGCAGATGTCTGAGCAACCAATGCCATTACCCTGACACAGGGACTACCTGCTCTCCTTTACATTCAAGCCTCACAGGTTCACAAAAATTGGAAGGGATGCAGGGATCCAGAGTGACCCCAAGTTTATTATTATTATTATTATTATTATTATTATTATTATTATTATTATTATTATTTGTTGTTGTTGTTGTTGTCGTCGTCATCACCTTTTCCAATTATCTTGCCTAAAGGTGGAGGGAAACTTTGTCCTTGGAAGACACATGCTTACAGGAGGAGAGATGGTTGAGGTTTCACTTAGCTTCTTCCTGCCCTCCTCCTGTCAGAATCTCCTATCAGTTAAAGCAGTTGGGTCATGTGGATCCTGGCCTTTGATGCCCTCGATCCTTTAGTCCTGTTCTCCACCGCACTTGCCCCTCTGGATCAGATGGTTTGTGTGGTCTCAGAGCCAGATGTTCAGCTCCTTCCACCTCCATCTCGGTCCTCTTGGGGACCACCAGGTGTTTTCTTTCACCATGTTTGATTCCCTTTTCACTTTGGCTTGTCCTTCAGTTCCTGTGACCTATAGCTGTCCACACACACAAATATCCATCGCTGACCAATTCCTTAGCACAGATCTGTGTTGCTTTGTCCCTACCCTGCCTTGATTTGCATCTGCCTGCCCTTTGCTATAGGGAGGTTTGTCGCAGAATGTTACCTTGGCATGAGCCAGATCAGACAAAAATGTGCTTGTGGAACTTCTGCAGGGATTGTGTACAAAGGCCCTAACACTACACGCTAGCAGAGGTCTTGTGCTTATTTGCTGAACTTGGGAGAAACCTTTGTGTTGACAGGAAATCAATTTAAATACCTACTACTGAGAGATTGTGTTACTAATTCCTTTTTCAACCCTTCTCTGATGACTAACAGCATAGAAAAGGTGCTGGGTTTTGCCAAGCCAATCAGCTGTATGAGCACCCGTTTAATCTCCGATATAGAGATAACACAGGCTCCGCTTCTGCCGTCTATCAGCACAGAATCCATTAGATATCGGTCGGACCTCGAGGGGCCTCCGAGTCTGTCCACATTGATCTGATAGTAGCACCCAAGCTTGTTTGGTCTAGAGACACCATCCTTTATCTATCTGAAATGCCACCGTGCATACATGCCGCCATACAGCAAAATCATTATAGATTACAGTCTCCAGGTGGCAGATTAACCAAACTGTTTCCTGCCCCCCATAACCTTGAAAGAGATTTTACTGTTGAATTCTATATTAAGTCAACTAGCACATGAAACACTTTAGCACAGAAGCCTAGGCAATGGCCGGTTGCCCTGCACCACAAATGCGGCAAAGGCTTTTGGGGCTGGCTGTCTACTGTGTAGTGAGGACCTCAGACAGTGCTCTTCTCACTGCATCCGCTCTTCCCTCCTCCCTCGCTGCTTCTCATGATGCGAGCCACAGCATTGCAGGTGCATTCAGTGCCTCTTTGAAGGCTGGTGCCAGGTCTCTATTCCAACTTTGCTCCTGAAGCTTTCTGGTAGTCTGATGCTGATTTAGACATCTGCAAGGCTCCTCTCAGCAGTGACGTGCAGGTGTGCAGGCAGGTAAGCTCCTGGCCTCCAGCTCCCACGCTCCACGTTAGCAAAACTCCTTGCATGCACAAAACTGGCATGTTGTGCTGAAGGTTTCTAGCCTAGCCCTCTGGATTGCTTGCATGGTGGTGGAACGTTATAAAACGTGACGCTCCCCTGACGCAGCTGCAGTCTGACCGGCACAATCCCCGGGGTGCCTGTGTGGGAATCTCAGCACTGAATTGACCCAGTTATGTGTTCAATCTCTGACTCTCTTAGAAATCATGGCTCCACACAGGCTCTGTGCCAGAAACTCGCACCGTAAAATCACACCTGCTAAAATATTTTTCACAGCGAACCTTCAGAACACCTGGGTCACAGTCAATGCTGTTCTAGTTTGATGGAGAATTACCCTTCAGTGATTGCTTCTGTCTCTCTGTTTTTTGGCTAGTTTTACATCATATACTGAGGAGTATATACAACAGAGTCCCTTGTGTAAACATCTACATCACAGCTGTCAACTTTCGGATTTGAAAATAAGGGATTTTTTCAAACTTTCGGATTTGAAAATAAGGGATGCCGTGAGGGCGGTGCAATGGCACCAAGTAGCCTTGCCACCCTGCGCTCCAGAGGCTGCGCGCGAACGGGTGAGCGAAAGAGCAAGCGCATAGACGGCAGGCAGGCTGGCTGTCTGGTTGGGCGTGTGGGTCTGGATGCACAAGGCATGCAAGCTCCGCCCCAAGTCAGTCTCAGACTCCTTATTGGCAGCCGAGCAACACAGCTGAGGAGCCTCCCTGGCTGGCAGGGAGGGAGAGGAGCTGCTTCCTTTGAAATCCGGGAAATTTAAGCGGGAATATCAACAATCCGGGATAGCAGCGGGAAACGGCATTGGAATAAGGGAGTTTCCCGCAAAAAAAGGGAGGGTTGACAGCTATGATCTACATATTTGTCCGCTGATTTAAGTGGAACAGTAAGGTCAACGTGGGTGGGGTGTTCTTGTGCCTCCAACGACACTGATACTGCTAGGTCCCTATAGTGGCATTTGGAATATCAGGGACCAGCATGTCTGATACTCCAAGAAGCCCTACCTAGAAAAGGTCTTAAGGATTCATTGCACATTGCAAAAAAGTGGCAACAGAAGATGGAACAAATGACCTGCTCATTGCCTCCCCAATTTGAGGTGTCTTGCAAAGGGGAAATCTCTGTACATTTTGTCTTAGGGGAGAACCACATGCTCTTTTTTGCAGATGAGTTTTTGTGTTTCACTACCAGGGAGATGTGTAGGTCCCCCGCATTCTGTCTGAACCTCAGGAGGGTGGGGAAAGAGTTGAAGGTCATTTGTACATACGCTATTACTGCTTTCTCATGAGGCACAAGTGGTCCCAGGAGTTACTTTGATACAGAGCCACTGAGAAATGTCAACATATTTGGACAATCAGAAGCTTAGATAAATGCTGTTTACTTAAGAGTTCCTGTGACATGGAGGGAGCTTCAGAAGAGACACACAGTTCTGATCATATACAGATTTGGATAACTAAGGTCTTATGAGGTTACACTATATATTAGCGATGGTCAAATACGGCAATTTCAGTTTCTCATTTTTTGTTCAAGTTCGCACATTTCCACCACAGTTTGTGATTTTTTTAAAGTCTTCATGAAAATTTGTCAGGATTTCAGCACAATTGTTGTATGCAATTTTCCACAATATACACATTTTTGAAAATATTTCCCCCTAATATAATGCATTTTGTATGCTATTTGCAGCAATATATGCATTTTTGCACCTTTTTTTAAGTTGGAGAACTGCGTCACAAAATTTGGAGAAGTGAATGTTGAAGGATAGCTGCTTTTCAGTTTGCATATTGTTTCAGGAACTGTGAATGAGGAAGGTTAATATTAAAATGGGGACTGATCTGAATATCTCACAGAATCATAGAATTGTAGAGTTAGAAAGAAGAAGAAGAGTTTGGATTTGATATCCCGCTTTATCACTACCCGAAGGAGTCTCAAAGCGGCTAGCATTCTCCTTTTCCCTTCCTCCCCCACAACAAACACTCTGTGAGGTGAGTGGGGCTGAGAGACTTCAAAGAAGTGTGACTAGCCCAAGGTCACCCAGCAGCTGCATGTGGAGGAGCGGAGACGCGAACCCAGTTCACCAGATTATAAGTCTACCACTCTTAACCACTACACCACACTAGTCCAACCCCTCGCAATGCAGGAATCTTTCCCTCTACATGGGGCTCAAATCAAGCCCCACTCAGTTTGAGGCTCGAACCCACAACCCTGAGATTAAGAGTCTCATGCTGCTTCCTTTGAAATCAGGAAAGGAGGAGCTGCTTCCTTTGAAATCAGGGAAATTTACGGGATATCTAACAATCCGGGATAGCAGCGGGAAACGGCTCTGGAATAAGGGAATTTCCCGCCAAAAAAGGGAAGGTTGACAGCTATGAGCCAAGACAGTTTAAGCACCATGTCAGGGCCTGAAACTGGATTCAAATAGGTCCAGATAATCTGTTTCCTACAAGAAAATCTGTAACTGGAGCAAGTTTAGAGGAAGCAATGTTGAATGAATGATAGTGGTTAACACTTCTATGTCCAAGGAGGTATGCACCACCAGCACAACAGGACATTTACCACTTCCTGGACCCGCCCAGCCACACCCCTTCAGCTTGCTTTTACAAGCCATGATGGGCAAAGGTCAAAAGAACACGTTTGCCCAAACTCCTTCAAGCAGCTTGTTCATATTGAATGGCAGCGGTTGAAACTGATCAAAAATAGACCAGACCAGATAGTGCTCTGGACACTTCCCCAGGACTCCCTAACTGTGGCATCCAATTCCACGTGAATCTGTGTGTTTTTAGACTTGAAGCACCTCACAACTTTGTCCCAGTAGACATCTGACGGTATCTTCATCTCTGTCTGGCCAGATATTACTAGACAATTTCCCACATACAAAAGATCTGCTGGATGGCTCTTAGAGAATGGAATGGTGGCAGAGAATTATGTCATCTTGGTTACTGCCTCATGGTAGCATGATAATGTGCTCTTACTTGTAACTGGTCAGATTCACATTGGGATTTCCGCACTCCAGCCTTCCTGCTTCATTGTTCATCATTCCTTGGAAAACGGAGCTCTGTGGTCTCCACAGCATTGGCAAAGGCAGTTGGGTGCATTCAAGCCAATGGATCTGCCTAGTTCACAATTCCAAAGGGAGAAGAGAAGTCTCAATAGAAGCACAAGCCATGCCAACAACAACAAAATCACCCAGAACATTCAAGAATCCATTGGCTTCCATGTGTCCAAGAACATACCAACTCAATGAATTGGCCATCCCCGCAGGGAGATATAGCCACTATCAGTCCAAATCTCACCAGAAGATGATCTGCCCAAGAAAACAGGCATGCCATGAGCCCCTCTCCATCAATGGATGCCCACTGGCGTGCTCCATGGCAAAAACCAGATTGAAGGTATGCCCAGCCACTTATCTTGAACCTATGTTGAACTGAAACAGCACCATGGTTGTGATGGAGGCCATGAAGTCCCAAGCTGGTACACAGGAGGCAGCTTCAGTGTGAATATTGAAGTCTCTCAAAACCATACTGGAGGGAGCCTCCAACGCCACGCTTGAGACAGTCTCCACCAGCTTGGTCATCAGGAAGCCTGCTGAGCAGCACGGCAGGTGTTGCACCAGCAGCATCCTTCTTCTGTCCATCAGGTTCAACACCTGGAACAACCCCTTGAACCCAGTTACAGAATGAATCAGCCACCTGGAATCTCTCCCATTTGTATCCCATTTTTGGCTCACAATGAGACTTGGAAGCAGCTAACATCTTCAAAATCCATAGTTAGAAGCAAGTCGATAACGTACAATAAAAAAAATCCTAGAACCATATTCATAGCAAGTACAAACTCAGCAATAATATAATTAGCAGCTTCCAAAGTCAATCAACTAATCACTCCCGTGTGGATCGTATGAATCAACAACAGTAATTCAACAGTGGCTATAGGAAAGTTTAACAGAAGGCACTTGATTCCGACCAGGTAATTTCTTTTATTATATAGAAGCAGGAAAAGCTGTCCTTTTTCCTTCCTCTTTGTTCTGATATTCTTTGTGGATGTGCAGTTTGTACCCATAAAGAGCAGCAGAAAAATATGTAAGCAGGCCAGTTTTTGGGTGTGTGTGAAGCAACAAAGGCCAATGAGGAGATCAGCTGGTGGCTAGGACAGAAGTTTAACTACAGAAGTTTATATGAACTTAGCAAGTGCCACTCCACACACATAGGAAAGAAATGTATCATGTACCAACATGAAACCCCAAAAGTTCAGGGCTCATGAGATTGATTGATGTATAAATGTATTTCCATTTCCATTACCTAAAACAATGGGATGATTTTCTGTTCCATTATCTAAAACCATGGGATGAGGTTTATTGATCTTCTTCAGAGATGCCCACTTGAAATAAGACCTAATCTATGCTTAATAAATCATGAATCTGAATTCACTGAAATTTTTCATATTCGGTTTTATAATTGTTTAAATCCATTGAAGTTAGAAATGCAAGAAGACACTAAGATTTTATGATTTGCCCACCCCCATCCTAAATGAAGCCTGAGAATAGGGTTTTGATTTCCCCCCTCGATTTTATAGTTTTATCTTTTTGCAAACCACTTTGAGGTTTTTGGTTTTTTAAAAAACAACCAAGCGGTACATTAAACAAACAAACAAATTGCTGGAGGTATCACTGTTCTGAAGGTGATCGCAACAGAATGCACCCTAAACGCTGGTGATGCTATAAGGGCAGGCAACAAATCTAATAATTAATAATAAATCCCCTCTTCCACCCAATTATCTTCCTATATACATAAAAACGTAAGGTGTCATCACGCGCTAAAGCTGGACACTCCCAACCCACTTCCATGCCTCTCTCCTACCCTGATGTTTCATTCCTTTATGGTTTGATTGGTGGGCTACTTAAAAATGAGGCTGCATTTTAAACTTTAAATCGTATTTTAACTTGCATTTTAATTGATTGTTTTGTATGTTTTGTTGTGATTTTATGAGTGTTAGCCGCTCTGAGCCTGGTCTTGGCTGGGAAGGGCGGGGTATAAATAAAAATTTATTATTATTATTATTATTATTATTATTATTATTATTATTATTTTGTTTCTGCACCATTTGAGATGCACTCTGCACATGTTCAGAGGCAAGACCTAATCCACACACGTGGGGGTCTATGCCAGTAGTTCTGCACATCCCCAACACAAGCATGCAGGAAGCTTTTAAAAAGGCAGGGCACGGACAGAGAGAGAGCGCAGGTGGCAGCATTTAACACCATTCAAAGAGCATTTTATTAGCCAAGCCAAAAACAGCATGATGGCGCATTGTGGTTCTATGCACGGGAAATTGGGAGGAGGAGACAGTTGAGTCAGCTTAATTCCAGCCATGTCAGGAATTGGACATGGGTCGAGGTGTACTGCACATTGCTGAAGAGGCGGAGGAGGACCTGATCCAGGCATGCTGTTTCAGCAGCTACCCCATGTTTCTTAAAACCTGCGGCCCTACCTAAACTGTTCTTCAAAAATCGGCAAGGGAGAGAAAAGGACACGGGAGATGCCTTATACAACCAACTAATGGTTGTGTCACTTTGGGTAGCAGGCTGCCCCAAGTTGTCTCTTTGTATGCGAGAGCGGGGAGAGGGGTCACTGACACCGGCAACCCCACACCTTCGTGTGTGTTATGTGCGTAAGGTCGCCGGGCGTGACAGCAGCACGGACGGACTGCGCATGTGCAGAATGCCGCACATGCGCAGTCCGTCCATGCTGCTGCTCCCGTGGCGACCTTACGAGCCGCCGAGTGAGGCTCCTTTACCGGGCGGCGGGGGAGCGGGGGCTCATGGGGGGCCGCCAAGTGTCACCCCCTCCAGGGTGGAACCCGGGGCGCTCCGCCCCCAACACTCCACCCTTGCTACGCCACTGGGGCACCTCAAACCAGTTCATAGGACTCGACTACCTGTCTCCAAGGTGCCCTGGATTTTACATGAGAGTATTCTAGCTGAGAAGGGACTTTCGTTTTTCGGTTGGTATATGTATCTGTGTTGGTGTTTTCAAACGTAGCCGCTTCAAGACCTTTGTTTAACAAACAGCTAGCAAGTAAATAATAATAATAACTCATAAGAATTTTGCAGGTCCATAAAAATCTGCAGAAAATCACCTTTTTTGTTGGGGTTTTTTAAGGCAGAAATGCTGACCCAAGTACTAAGAGACCGTTCCGATAATAATCAGACTGACTTACAGAGAGGTGTGTGCCTGAAGGCACGATGCATGAGGTAGTTTATTGGCAGAAGGGCAAGCTAATGCAGTTTTCATGTCCACACATCTTAGACGTTGTGATTTACCAGTTCACAGAAGAAGTGAGGAAGATCTTGAGTTAAAACAGCACAGCACAACCGTGTCTACTCAGAACTAAACCCTACTGAATTCAATGGGGCTTACTCCCAAGTTAGGGTTGCAGCCTTGGCTGTTTCAGTGTTAAAGTGCAGAATTTTCCTCAAAAAGATATTCAGAGCAAGCTTTATATTTTCTTTTAAACTTTAAAGATGGAGGCTGTATTATGGGATGGGGGGAGGGAGCTGAAGGAGGGAGAGAGATTTAGTGAAAGGAATCCAGGGGGAACTTTAGCCCCGAGTGGAACATCCATTTATTTATTTATTTATTATTATTTTAAAATTATTATTATGGCCAAACTTTAAAACAAACAAACTGATATGAAACAAGCAAAACGATGATGATTATGATAATGATGATAGGATTCTCATTAGGTAAAGGTAAAGGACCCATTGACAGTTACCGGTAAGTCCAGTCACAGACGACTATGGGGTTGCGGCGCTCATCTCGCTTTCAGGCCGAGGGAGCTCGCATTTGTCCACAGACAGCTTTCTGGGTCATGTGGCCAGCAGGACTAAACCGCTTCTGATGCATGGAGCACTGTGACTGAAACCAGAGTACACAGAAACACAGTTTACCTTCCCACCACAGCGGTACCTATTTATCTACTTGCACTGGTGTGCTTTCGAACTGCTAGGTTGGCTAGGTGGGACAGAGCAATGGGAGCTCACCCCGTCGCAGGGATTCGAACTGCCGACCTTCCAATTGGCAAGTCCAAGAGACTCAGTGGTTTAGACCACAGTGCCACCCACGTCATTACCTTGGTTTAAGAACAGCTTAGTTTATGAACAACTTGGATTAAGAACGCTGCAAACCTGGAAGTAGGTGTTTTGGTTTGTGAACTTTGCCTTGGAAGCAGAACATGTTCCGCTTCCTGTTGAGTGTGTTCCATTTGTAAATTGAGTCCCCCGCTGCTATGGGAAAGCATGCCTTGGTTTAAGAACACTTTGGTTTAAGAACGGGCTTCCGGAATGGATTAAGTTCATAAACCAAGGTACCACTGAAAACACTTTGGAAAACATATATGTATAAATGCCAAACACATAGGACCAACTACGACAGCAGACTTGCAAAATGAACAACAACTTTTTCAAAACCTTGGAGGGAGTCACCGACAGAATATCTAAATAAAGAGGAACATCGCAGTGAGCCCCCGGGGCGATAGGGTCAATCTGTATGTGTTTTGATGCAGAAAGCTCTGAAGCACAGTGGAGGTCAAACAGTTCTGGCTCCACACCCCCATTTACTTTGGAGGAGACACTGCTCAGTGGCTTTGTATGTAGAAGATCTCTCATTCAGTCCCTGACCTCCCCAGAGTATTGAACCTGGTGTTGGGCTGTGGGTAGCAGCTCTTCTGTTCGGGAATGGAATGAAGACCTCAAGCAGAAGCTGGGAAAATGCAAGCTGGACCCTCCTCTTGGATATTTTTAGTCCCTTTTACATTTTTAGACTGCTATATTCATTCTGCGTTTTAATCTCCGTTAGCTTTGTAAAGCACTTTTCAGATTTTAAATGCTGGTCTATGACCGTAATAAAGACTTAATTTGATTTGAAAAGAAACATCAATTCAAACAACAAGCTACACTATTCATTTTTGGACCTGATGTACAAAATCTGAATATGTGGAATATGTGTCATTCTGGACCATAGCTGTCAACCCTCCCTTTTTTTGGCGGGAAACTCCCTTATTCCAATGCCGTTTCCCGCTGCTATCCCGGATAGTTGATATCCCTTAAATTTCCCGGATTTCAAAGCTCCTCTCCCTCCCTGCCAGCCAGGGGGGCTCCTCAGCTGCGTTGCTCGGCTGCCAATAAGGAGTCTGAGACCGACTGGGGGCGGAGCTTGCATGCCTTGTGCAGCCAGAGTCTCACGCCCAACCAGGCAGCCAGCCTGCCTGCCGTCTATGCGCTTGCTCTTTCGCTCACCCGTTCGCGCGCAGCCTCTGGAGTGCAGGGTGGCGAGGCTACTTGGTGCCATTGCACCGCCCTCGAGGCATCCCTTATTTTCAAATCCGAAAGTTTGGAAAAATCCCTTATTTTCAAATCCGAAAGTTGACAGCTATGCATCCTGTAGACTTCATCCTTTGCCCCCAACGTCACACTCCCCAGTCCCCTCTGGGCAAAATGAGAAAGTTTCGTATTACCATTGTGTCCTGCCTACCTCTAAGCAGCTCGAGACACATAAGAAGGGCCCTCATTTTATCATCATAGTAATCCTGTATGAGGTAGGTCAGGCCTGAAGGCAACTGGGCAGAAGGACCAGAAGGAAATATGTCTCCCTGAGCTGGTCGGTGATCAGATAGGGCAGAGGCAACTAGGTATGGGAGAGATTGCAAAGGGTGGCAGTGCAGAGGAGTGGAGCAAACAACCAAACCAGAAAGAATAATCTACTGGGCCAGCCAAGGCCCGGTTGTTTTCTCTGGTCTGGTGAACAGCAATGGCCTCCTTAGGTGGCACTATAGAAATCAGGCCAGTATCTCCCTCTGAGAGCTGCCCTGTGGTGCAAAGGCATCTTGGCACCGCTCCCGATACACTTTGGTTTATGTATTAGCTAGCCTATCCAACCATATCTGTGGTAGTCCTCTGCGACTAAAAGAAAGAAAGAAAACTTGGTTGCCTCAAAGCAATTCTTACTGACCTCAGAAACAAGAGTAATGACTTCTTCAGTGTAATCCACTGGAGCAGTCAAGTACAACATTACTTGTATTCCTAGAGTGGACATGCAGGAGATGTTGGTCCAGCCAGTCGAACTTCCTGTTACACCTGGCTGGGGCATCATCCCTTTGGATGTGACCTGTAGGTGGGTGTGACCTTTCCAGACCTGGTAAAAGGCCAGGTCACGTAGCTACCTCTCTTCTTTTTCGTCCTGCCTGCTTCCTGCTTCACCTGGACTGCACAGCCAGCAGTCCCTGGGTTATCTCCCATATGGGGTAAACCTATTTGTACATATTTGTAACTTTAAGCCCAAAGCCTGCCTTCAGGGATCACACTCTGCTCTGCCTGATTGTGAGTAAGCTTCTTTTTGTTACTTATGAATAAGACTGTTGTGTCTTTATTCTTATTCTTACTGTTGTGTCTTATTATCGAGCCAGTGTGGTGTAGTGGTTAAGAGCGGTGGACTCGTAATCTGGGAAAACGGGTTCGCTTCCCCGCTCCTCCACATGCAGCTGCTGGGTGACCTTGGGCTAGTCACACTTCTCTGAAGTCTCTCAGCCCCACTCACCTCACAGAGTGTTTGTTGTGGGGAGGAAGGGAAAGGAGAATGTTAGCTTTGAGACTCCTTCTGATAGTGATAAAGCGGGATATCAAATCCAAACTCTTCTCTTCTTCTTCAAATCCCTGCAATGCAGGAATCACAGCTAAAGCATCCATGACAATCGGCCATCCAACCTCTGATTAAAAACCTCCAAGGAAGGAGAGCCCACCACCTCCGAAGGGAGTCCATTCCACTGTTGAACACCTCTTATTGTTAGAAAGTCCTTCCTAATGTTTAGTGGGAATCTCCTTTTAATTTGAAACCATTGGTTCAGGATCTACCCTCTGGAGCAGCGGGGGGTGGGGTGGGGGTGGAGTCCTTAGCTAGACATCCCCAAGGATTGAACCACACCCCTGAACTCCAGGGACTCGGATTTTCCAAGAGGGATAGGCCTAAAAGCACAAATTAGTATAAATCAGCAGGAGCACCACGAAATTCATGGAGCCATGCAGATAAGGTCAACCAAGGTTTTTGCCCTTGAACTTTAGGGGTGGGGAGAATCATCATTCTTTCCGATTCCAGTTCTTGCCCCCAGCATCCCCTCTTTATATCAGGGGGACATTAATCTGTTTCCCCCAGCCATGTTGCATCTGTATCAGTATATTATTTAATGCTGTACCGGAAAAGAAACTTTGCTGGCGCTACCCTTAAATCTTTTCAGATGTCTTATTTTACTACCGCAGGAATTCGGCAAAGGAATCATCTAATTTACACAGAGTCACCCAGAGGTTAATTAGTATATGAAGGTAGATTTCCAAAAGAGGAACGCCACAAAAGAGCTGTTAAAAGCAATTCCTAGCTTAATTTGTTTTGTATATAGACCCACACATACAAAGCTCTCAGGGGGTGGCAGTGGGATGGGGGGGAGATCCTTCATTATCATTTTATTGGTTCGGGGGCTTGTTTCTGTTTCTTTAATCAAAGGTTGCAGTACTAAACAATACTTTCTTGGAAGTAAATCCCATTTAAATCAATGGGGCTCCTCAGTAAACCCGAATAGTGTCATGCTTTCGTTGTTACAAGAAAACACTAATTGTTCTTATGGTTGTGTTATGGAGCACCAGGGTGTGCTCATCTTTTGAAATCCATTTAAATTTGGGGTGCGGGGAGGGGCTATTGCTCTCTGACAATGTGTGACATTTGCCACTTCTCTTGCCATGTTTTAACAGCCTTAAGGGCAGGGGTAGCATTTAATGAGAGTTGGGACAATTCATCCCTCCACCAAGTATCAAACCACGTTTTGATATTCCTTAGGAACACCTAAGGTTTATATGATGTAAACAAGCAATCAAAAATGATTCATGGATTGCAGGGGGTCAATTCTTTGATTCCATGAGAGCTACAGCCAGTAAAGATTAATAGCCTGACCCGGGAGATGGTAGTTCCTTATTTGGGCTGCAGGGAACATAGGGTGGTCAAAGAGGAATGTAGCATGGAGGGAGCATTTTGCTGTAAATCAAATTAAAATCAGCTACTAGCTCAGCATTTGCTGCATAAATGACTCCTATTGTATCTGTAAGTCAGTGCAGCTGGTAGATGGTAGCTCTAGTTGCTAATTATCTGGATTTTATTTGTATTAGACTCACTAAACCATTACTGATCACATTTTCCAAGGATTGAATTGCATGTGGTTTCTTTTCTTTCTTTCTTTTTTAAGCCACAAAACTGGCCGTTAATCAGCTTTTAGTTATTGGAAGAAAAAGCACCGTAAAAGACCCACCTTGCACACACACACACACACACACAATTATTGCATTTCACAGGCAATATTTGCAAGGGGACTTGCCTCCTTAAATCTGAAAGGAAAACCTTTGGTAGATCTTAAAGTGATATTCCAAAGGGAGGGAAATGATCAACCTCAAACGGCTTAACTCTAGGACAAATCCCTTTCAAGTCCGCGAAACTCTTAAGTTTCCATCTTGCAAACCAGAAACAGGAAACAGGCCTTTCAGTCTCCCGAAGTTGTGGAAAACACAAGGCATCGACTGTGCCTCCCATACATTTCCTCCACACCCTTTCAGTTTCTGCACATGTCGTTCCACACCCTCCTTCCCTTGCTGTGTGATGAACAGAAATCCAGATGTGCCGTGTGGCAGGTGATGGAAGGAGCTGACAGCAGCGACAGGGAGAGAGAGTGGGTGGGTGGGATCCGCAGCTGCCGTTTCTTCCACTGTTTCAGGAGACTTGGAGATCTGCGTCTGGTTTTCTGCCATTCTGGTGTGTGACTTGCAAGGTAACAACTGGGGGTGGCCGGGGGGGGGGGAACGACGACATTTGAATGCGCTTACATTTAAAGGCGAGCCTACCTAATCCACACTTCTCAAAGTGATACGTGGCCCAAAACACAGCCATCCTGTAACTTTTGCAGTGAAGTTCTCCAGCCTGCAAAAAATGCATATACTAGAGTAAAATGTGCATGTGTGTGTAAATGCATACATTGGTGAACACAGTATACAAAACTGCATTGTGCTAGGGAAACCTGCTTTGTGAAAATGCAGGTCGTAGGCAAAATTGCAAGCATGCCCCTATTAGGAGAAATTTGCACTAAAATGCTGGTGATTTTTCACGAGGAAAATATCGCAATCTCATGTGGAAACACGGAGAACTGAAGTTGGGAAAAATGAGGAATTGAAATGGACAGATTTGGCTACTTTAATTATTCTTGAGAAATGAGTTTTATCTGAAGTAATGCTTCCCTCCCTATGTATCCTCTGTGTGCCTTTTTATGAGAGATCTGGATGTTGTGTACCAGATTCCGGGGCCTTTTTAATTCTGGTCCCCTGCTTGCCCCAAATATCTAGCTCCTCCCTTCACCACTTTTCTGATAACTGAAACGGCTGATGTGGTGAATGTGATGGATCTGAGCTCTTTCTCAAATCCGTCATAATCCATAAGACAGTGGGAGAAATTCTAGTGGTCTCCATTTACCATACCACAGTGGCATCATAGAGTTATGTAGATACCATGTCATCTACATTTGCAGTACCATTTAACCCAACCCAACCTGCTTGCAGTGCTGCTGCTGTTTTCCTTGGCTGCTTATTTGCTGGATCTCATCAGTTATTCTAGCCCAGGCATCCCCAAACTTCGGCCCTCCAGATGTTTTGGACTACAATTCCCACCATCCCTGACCACTGGTCCTGTTAGCTAGGGATCGTGGGAGTTGTAGGCCAAAACATCTGGAGGGCCGCAGTTTGGGGATGCCTGTTCTAGCCTTTACAAGAGATACTTCCTCTACCTGCAGCCAGTGGAACAGACAAGCACATCTGCATTAATGGCGTGTGATTTAAGCAGAACGTGCTACCAGCGGCAATGTGTTTCGCCTGCCATTGTTCTGGATATGGAAACGCAGCATGGTTACCTGATTAAATCTCACCTTATGTCCAATGCTTGAATATCCTAGAGCAAGATGGGAGTTGGACTACAGATTCCATCATCCTTGACCACTGACCATGCTGGCTGGAGCTGCTTAGTGTTGGGAGTCCGTCAACAACTCCTGGAAATCAAAAGATTCCTCCCAGCTGTCCAAGTAGAAAATATTTTCAGGCTGCACATGAAAGAATCAACTCTCTCGCAGTATTCAGAACCCTCTCCTGTTCCCCTGTGTGATCCCAGACGACTGTCACACCCTCTGTCACCCACCGATTTTGAATTCTTAGCAGTCCTATCGCTTCCTTTTGTCTGCCTGCTTGTTGGACACACTCTAATAGACACTTTCCAGATATAAATGGAAATTAATCTCTTCAGATTTCCCTTCAAATGTCCAGGGACAACATTTAGTTCAAAAGAAATGTCTAGGCAGGTTGCCAGGAAGATCTGCACAACGCAAAATTGCTTTTCATTTTGCTGACCGCTGATGTAACAGACACACACTAGACAAGTCAAAATCTCAGAGATGCTCCACACTCACTCATAACGCTTTTAAGTGTACACAAAAATATATTTGACGTCCTTTTTCCTTTAGCAGATCTCTACTTTTGTTGCTACAGAGATATCTAGGTAATCTTGCCTTTGTTAATGCTTTAATGATATCAGCGTCCATCAATGTTTCTAATTCGGAGAGATGTTTCACAATAAAGCAGATTTATGTTTTTAGCTCTGCCTGTTGACAGGTAGTCTGTACTGAAATATCAGCAGCTTTGGAAAGTAGATATTCTTTCTTAGAAATTCACTAATATCAAAGCTTTCTAACCTGTTCCACTCTTGTATTTTATCAATGATTCATGAGCAGTTTATGCAAATACTTCAAGTTTGCCACAAAGCAAAATACCAAAATAGCCTATCAGAGTGTAGCAAGGAAAAGGCATTGAAAGAGCAGGAGGTCCAAATGAATAATTTCCCTCATTGAAGGCCTTTAAATGGTCTGCTTTTTTTTTTTTAGATTTGGTTTGTGGAATGTAGGTTGGAGCGACATATTATGAGGAAAGCATTAAAGCCTAACCTCACGTTTCCTTCATAATGCAAGTCCGGGCTCAGGAGACCACTTTCAGGGGGAGAATTGGAGGGCAGGAGGCGAGGGCTTAACCTGTCACCTGCCTGTCCATTCTTCAGGGAAGCTGTCCCTCAGAAAGCTGCTGACCATTTCTCTCCAAGATGGACTCCAAACCTGTAAATAGGTATGTCAGAGTGGGGCAGGAGGAGAAAGATCTAACATCCCGCTTTCTCCTTCTGCAGATTCCTGCCCCCTCCCGCTATTATTTTCCACCTCTTCCACTCACCTTGTTTGTTTTTACCATTTATTAAACATATTTATTAAAAAACACATGAACAAGTTGCGTAAAAACGTAAACTTGCCATGGACAAATTTAATGATATTTGGAATTCATTTTTATAAACACTGTATTAAGGTTAAGTTTAGGTTAACTGCAATAACACTCATGTAATGCTTATAAGCTTTTTGGTTATTTTATTCTTTTATTTCATTTTACTTTGCAGACTTATAATTTTATCCTTCTTATTTTCTTATTCTTTATTTTTCTCTGTGTGTGTGTGTATACAGTCGTACCTCAGAAGTCGAACAGAATCCGTTCCAGAAGTGATTCAACTTCCGAAACATTCGACTTCCAAAGCGCGGCTTCTGATTGGCTGCAGGAAGTTCCTGCAGCCAATCAGAAGTCGCGGAAGCCCCATTGGACATTTGACTTCCGAAAGAACGTTCGAAAACCGGAACACTCACTTCTGGTTTTCGATCATTCGGGAGCCGAAACGTTTGACTTCCAAGGCGTTCGGGGGCCGAGGTACGACTGTATCTATATAATATATTAGTTGCTTGTTACCTGAAATGGCTCCAAGCGACTTACACTAAAGAATATATACATAAATATATTAGAAAATAGAAAAGAAGATCATATAAAGGATCAACATAGACAGATAGAGGTATAAATAACAGCATCTCATAACAGCAGTAACAACCTTAGCAGTAGAGTAAAAATAAAATGGAACAATATGCCCACCCACTAACCAGCAGAGAAAATAAAAACCTGAACACTCACACCCACCCCACCCAAGGCTAGAGGTCCTTAATCCAGCAATTTTGGGCATCTCCCTACTCCACCCTGAAGTCCAGTGTCATGGCCAGCAGCTGCAAAACAGAAGCGAAGGGAGCTCCTCCTCCAGGTATGATCTGGTGCAGCATCAAACACAGAGCAGGTAAATATAGCAAAAGTTTCCCTGCTGCTCCTCTCTTGTCACTCAGTGCTAGTTCCACCCTTCGTCACAGGATTTAGCAACAGTCAACAAAGTAGGAACCTAAATAGAGAAATAATCTGCATTCACAATGGGATGGTGCTAATGAGCAGTGGTCAAAGCCCATTTTCATTTTCAAAAAGGATGATGATCCGGGGGCCCAGCCGGCTGGATTGGGCCCTTGGAACAGATATCTGTGGCCCCGCAGAGGCCCTCCAGTGTGCGATTAAAAATTTGCTCATAGTTTAACTTGTAAGGGAAAACCAGCAAGGCAGTTCCACATAGATTTCATGCGCAGGTTTCTGTATTGCTCGGACACATCCCAGAATGGCAAACGACTTGCGCCACAATGTCGTAAATCTCATAGCGCATAGTTCTAGCTAGCCATTGTAACTGGAACGAAGACTGTGAATGCTGCTTGCTGATTCGGGTGACATCCCCCATGGTGAGGGCTGTGCATATTCTGGCTCACGTCCTTACCGGTCTTGTTTCAAACTCCCAAATTCCTTCTCAAAGTTGTATTTTCCAAAAGACCAGCTTGAACAATCCCCTAGTAGCAGCAAAGCTCAGTGCCTCAGTCCCCAGGAATGTTGTCAACGACCTCTTCCTGCCCAGATTTTCCATGAGGAAACTGTCTGGAATGGGCAACCGTCCTACCTCAGAAGGCCATTAACGGAGAGGCTTTCGCAAGCTTGTAATGATTTGTTTTTTCCTAGAAATGAACATAGACAGTGCCCCTAGAAGTAGCTAAGTGTATGGGTGTTGCAGAATAGACATGAAGCAGACCTTCTAGGCATAGCTGTCAACTTTTGGATTTGAAAATAAGGGATTTTTCCAAACTTTCGGATTTGAAAATAAGGGATGCCGCGAGGGCGGTGCAATGGCACCAAGTAGCCTCGCCACCCTGCACTCCAGAGGCTGCGTGTGAACGGGTGAGTGAAAGAGCGAGCGCGTAGACGGCAGGCAGGCTGTCTGTCTGGTTGGGCGTGAGGGTCTGGCTGCACAAGGCATGCAAGCTCCGCCCCCAGTCGGTCTCAGACTCCTTATTGGCAGCCGAGCAACGCAGCTGAGGAGCCTCCCTGACTGGCAGGGAGGGAGAGGAGCTGCTTCCTTTGAAATCCGGGAAATTTAAGGGATATCAACAATCCGGGATAGCACCGGGAAACGGCATTGGAATAAGGGAGGTTCCCGCCAAAAAAGGGAGGGTTGACAGCTATGCTTCTAGGCAACTGACGGGACACACAACTCCAGCAAGAACACACAACTCATTTAATTTCTGCAGTCCATAATCCATCCTCTTGGACCACCAGGAGAGCATCTTTGTAGGATCCCACAATGTAGGGCTGTGCCTCAGATGACCTTCAAACTGGCCCCGGTTTGTCACTGGCTAGTAACCTTTAGTTGATTCATTAGTAGGAATCAATTTTAGTAAGTGAGGGCAACATTTACACAGTAGGGTTAAATGCCTACTTCCTCGTTATTGTTATTTTTAGGCTAGCGTTGCTCTAGCAGATTACAAGAACACAGGATGAACATAAATACATCAAAAATTCTTCTGTGATGTTGAAATATGAAATACATGGAAAAAAGATGGCCTTTCTTTCTAACACTGAGCGCTTCTGTTTCCACGAGCTCCCTTTTATAAAACTGTACCAAGGTTACGATCATGAAAACATGCAAATACATTTAAATAAAATCAGTTAAACAGGTGAACTAAATTTCTTTAAGTGGCAGGCAAACCTAAAACAGTCTACATCAGGGGTCAGAAACCTTTTCCAGCCGTGGGCCGGTCCACCGTCCCTCAGACCATGTGGTGGGCCAGACTACATTTTGGGGAAAAAATTAAAATGAATGAATTCCTATGCCCCACAAATAACCCATCGATGCATTTTAAATAAAAGCACACATTCTACTCATGTAAAAACACCAGGCAGGCCCTACAAATAACCCATAGATGCATTTTAAATAAAAGCACACATTCTACTCATGTAAAAACATGCTGAATCCCAGACCGTCCGCGGGCCGGATTGAGAAGGCGATTGGGCCGCATCCAGCCCCCGGACCATAGCTTGCCTACCACTGGTCTACATTGTATTTCAGAAATATGGAGTATTGTTGCCATCAGCACAACCCCTTCCCTTCTATTTGGATACGGTAAACCTGAGTAAAAATTTTTTGTATTTCATGACTTGCCTTTTGTTGTTGTTAAAGGCCATGGGAGCTGACGAAATATGATGTACTTTGCTCATCATTGGAGGGGATTCCCCCCCCCCCCCAAGCAAGGTCTACCTTCCTAAAGAGAACCATGTCTGGGACCCAGTAACTCTTTCTCTGTAAGCCGAAGATGGACACTTGCCAGGGATTTGTGCAGCTTCCTGCCTCTGCTGATAAAAGAAAGGCCACGGTGAGATAAACCCCATGTCCCTTCACAAATACATTTCCTCTGAAGCTACCCAGGAAAAGAAGGACAGAAGCGGGAGGGAAGGGGGAAGATGGAGCCAACCGTTCTTTGCTCTTTGTCAGTAAATCCAAGAGTGTTTTCGAGTGAAGTTCCAGCAGTGGAAGGGCCTTTGGCTAAGTTCACCCCCTTCTCCGTTTAGAAATGTGAGCTCCCTGCCTGGCTATTTGCATCAGCGCATGGAAAGTATGAATAAGCATATCTGACGCTGCAGCCGCCTTGCGCCGTGTTTATCAGTAAGTGGCAAGGCAACGTCAAGAGAGTTCGCTGTTCAAAGGACTCGGTGCTAAAAGTAATGCTTTTAAAACACCGGAAACGTTGTAATAGGGGGGGAAATGCAGAAAAATAAATAAATAAAATGCTGGGTATTTACATTCTCGCAGGATCCAATCCTTCCACAGCTGAGAGTCGGCAAAAACTAAAGACCCTGGTTACTGACACTACATGATTCCACCTTTTTTAAAGTCATGCTCAAGAGTTTTCTGCAATGCAGCTAGTCAGAAGCCAGACGTACAATGCAAACCTATGCATGTCTCCTCAGAGGCAAGTCCTAGGTAGGTCAACGGGACTTACTCCTGAGCAAGTGTAACTATCAGATCCTCTAAGGAGGAAGGAGCGTCTCCACCCCCATCGTCCAGCCCAGACACTGAGGTCCAGCACCGAGGGCCTTCTGGTGGTTCCCTCACTGCGAGAGGCCAAGTTACAGGGAACCAGGCAGAGGGCCTTCTCAGTAGTGGCACCCGCCCTGTGGAACACCCTCCCAGCAGATGTCAAGGCAATAAGCAACTATTTTACTTTTAAAAGACAACTGAAGGCGGCCCTGTTTAGGGAAGTTTTTAATGTTTGATGCTGTATTGTTTTTAATATTTGGTTGGAAGCCACCCAGAGTGACTCGGGAAACCCTGCCAGATGGGCGGGGTATAAATAATAAATTTATTATTATTATTATTAGTAGTAGTAGTCCCCCAAGTGTCTGATATTTTCCAGGGACAGTCCCGGACTTACAGAAGCCATCCCGGTTTCTGATTTGATCCCCGTATGTCCCACTTTCCCTATTTTCATCAGAGAAATGTTGGAAGGTGTGGATCTATGTGATCCTCCCCCCTCAAGCCAAGGAGATAAGTAACTATACAACCTTTAGAAGACATCCGAAGGCAGCCCTGCATAGGGAAGTTTTTAATGTTTTATTAGGTTTTTATGAGTGGCTGGAGCAAACCAGTCAGATGCGTGGGATATAAATAATAAAATTATTCATGTTTTTATGGAATAGGGTGTCCCTATTTTCATCAGAGAAATGTTGGAGGAAATAGACTTGCAGCCTTAAGCATTTGCATCCTGCCTTTCCTCCAAGGGGGTTACTCCATTTAATCCTCCAAACGAAGCGGCGAGGTGAGTTAGATGCACAGTAACTTGTTCAAGTCACTTATTGAGCTTTAGGGCTGAGTAGCAGCTTGAGCACAGGTCTCTCTAGTCCAAGCAAAAGGTTCTCTACTGGCTCTCATAGATGGAACCACGAGGTATTTCGAGCCTCAGTGCTGAGATCATCCTGCCTACAATGTCACTCTGCCCCTCCCCACACAAAGAGCATCGGCGTGGGGCCTCTGTTTCCTCACTGGGGTGCCACTTGATTACACATCCAGATGGCTAATTTAGAGGCGCCGCTTGAACATACTGGACCCCTGCAGTTCCAGCAAGGAGGGTCTTTTAGCCAAGCAGGTCCACGGTGTGGCAGAGATGGATGCCTGATCAACATGGGCTGTCCAGCCATAACGTAGTGCAAGCTGTTTATGTTATCCTACCGCCTGATCAGCCTTATGGTCCCCAGTCCTTGCACTCACCCTATAATTCATGTGCGTGGCACAATCGATCTTTGTCAACGTGCGTTGCATGGCTCTTCTCCAGTAGCGTGGAAACATAGGACACAACCGTGAAAGCCGAGATCGTACAAAATATTTATCTTAAAAGCTGACTTTCGGAATCTTGCCTCTGAAATGGTGCCCCTGAGATCAGTGTTCCAGTAAACCTCTGTCCCGAGTAAAGACCATTTTACACCTTGATGTAGCAGGGCAAACCTGGATTTGTCACCAAGTGCGCACCTGGCAGGTATACATCTGGTGAGTATACTGATACGAGAAAACATCTTAGCAAAAATGTGTTTGCAGTTTTCGCCATTTACTATTTAATGCATTGTTAGTATGGGTTTTTCACTATCACAGGATTTTAAAAAATAAAATACCAAATGGGGTGCAGAAGTCATTTGCACTGAGGAGCACAGGGAGGGGATTTATAAAATTGTCCCTCGCCACATGGCGACTAGGATGAGGAAATGTGACAGTGCTAACATACCCTCCAACTTTTCTCCCATGAAAATAGGGACATCCCATTGCATAATAATAATAATAGTAATAATAATTTAACCATTTATACCCTGCCCATAAAATAAAGACCTACACTGGCTCCCAGTACGTTTCCGAGCACAATTCCAAGTGTTGGTGCTGACCTTTAAAGCCCTAAACGGCCTTGGCCCAGTATACCTGAAGGAGCGTCTCCACCCCCATCGTTCAGCCCGGACACTGAGGTCCAGTGCCGAGGGCCTTCTGGCGGTTCCCTCACTACAAGAAGCCAAGTTACAGGGAACCAGGCAGAGGGCCTTCTCGGTAGTGGCGCCCGCCCTGTGGAACGTCCTCCCTTCAGATGTCAAAGAGAACAACAACTACCAGACCTTTAGAAGACATCTGAAGGCAGCCCTGTTTAGGGAAGCTTTTAATGTTTAATAGACTATTGTATTTTAATGTTCTGTTGGAAGCCGCCCAGAGTGGCTGGGGAAACAAAAAAGTGGCTGGGGAAATAATAATAATAATAAATTATTATTATTATTATTTACTTATTATTATTATTATTATTATAAAGGGACGCGGGTGGCGCTGTTGGTTAAACCACAGAGCCTAGGGCTTGCTGATTAGAAGGTCGGCGGTTCGAATCCCCGCGACGGGGTGAGCTCCCGTTGCTCGGTCCCAGCTCCTGCCCACCTAGCAGTTCGAAAGCACGTCAAAGTGCAAGTAGATAAATAGGTACCGCTCCGGCGGGAAGGTAAACGGCGTTTCCATGCGCTGCTCTGGTTCTCCAGAAGCGGCTTTGTCATGCTGGCCACATGACCCAGAAGCTGTACGCCGGCTCCCTCGGCCAGTAACGTGAGATGAGCGCCGCAACCCCAGAGTTGGACACGACTGGACCTAATGGTCAGGGGCCCCTTTACCTTTACCTTTTATGTGTGACTTAGGAATGCATGAAATAATACAAAAACAACAACAGCCCATATTGGCCAGGTGAACTTTCTCTGAGCTTTTGCCGGGTTACAGATGGTTTGGCTGGCTAGTCTGAAGGGAAACCAGCGCAATGAGACACTTTGGATGGCATTTCTCACTCCCTTTTTTGCTTCTGGCATGGCCACCATAGCCTGCAATATGCTGCAGTGCCCTGAATTTATTGGGCCAATAACGTTTTGGAACAGCCTTGTTATACGGAATTGAATTAACATCCATCATCCACACACCTATGGACTGTGAGTCTCCCAGAGCTTTTTACTGCAGCCATTTCCTTTAGCACTTACCCACTTTGGGCGAGATATCGTGTCTTTTAATCTTATTTCCTATCCTGACTGTTACGGTGATATTGGCATTTGGATTATTGTGTGACTTAACAGGTCTCAGCTTTGCCCAATTTGCCCATGTTTTTTAGGAACCGAATTTCTTTTATCGTTACCTGCCTGAGCTTATTTAAATAGCCATGGCAGCTGAGTGGCTCTCCATCTTTAACTCGTACCTGGACTGAGACTGAACAAAGGAACACTGGAAGGTGCCTGATACTGAATCCGTGATCCATCTGGCAGGCAGGAGTCTCTCCCAGCCCTAATTGGAAATGGCGGGAATTGAACCCAGGACATTGTGCATGCAAAGCAGATGCTCTCGCGCTGACCTACAGCTCTTCTGTATAGCTGAAAACAGAAGACC
Source organism: Darevskia mixta (assembly GCA_034641385.1). Classification (NCBI taxonomy): domain Eukaryota; kingdom Metazoa; phylum Chordata; class Lepidosauria; order Squamata; family Lacertidae; genus Darevskia; species Darevskia mixta. The sequence goes on along the minus strand of JAWWNH010000173.1, from coordinate 11,983,710 downwards.
ATTTACTGAATGCTAAATTACATCATCATCATCATCATCATCATCATTAGATCCCTTGGGTTGCCCCAGACACACTGGGCAGCTTCAAACACATATAAAACATCAAACATTTAAAACTTCCTGATATAAGGATGCCTTCAGGTGTCTTCTAAACGTTGTGTAGTTAAAGTTCACCATGACATCTGATGAGAAGACGTTCCACAAGGAAGTCCCTATTGTTTACCCCAACCTCAGCTAGGACAGTAGTTTTCAAACTGTGTTCTGGGAAACATTGGGGCTCCCCAGAAACAGCTTGTTGTTGTTGTTATATTTCTATGCCACTTTTTACTTACACGAGTCACAAAGTGGCTTACATACAATAAATAATAACATAGTAAGGTAAAGGTAAAGGGTCCCCTGACCATTAGGTCCAGTCGTGACCGACTCTGGGGTTGCGGCGCTCATCTCGCTTTATTGGCCGAGAGCCGGCGTACAGCTTCTGGGTCATGTGGCCAGCATGACAAAGCCGCTTCTGGCAAACCAGAGCAGCGCACGGAAACGCCGTTTACCTTCCCGCCAGAGCGGTACCTATTTATCTACTTGCACTTTGACGTGCTTTCGAACTGCTAGGTGGGCAGGAGCTGGGACCGAGCAACGGGAGCTCACCCCGTCGCAGGGATTTGAACCGCCGATCTTCTGATCAGCAAGCCCTAGGCTCTGTGGTTTAACCCACAGCGCCACCTGGGTCCTCAATAACATAGTAGAACATCACAATTACAACATAAATCATATACTGTAAATTAATTAACAAACCATCTGTAAAACAGCCACCTTCGATAAAGCACTATTAACACAACAACTTAAAAATAGGGTAAACAGCACAACCACAAGAAAAGTCATATCACAAAGCCTTACAGCACTCATAATCCACAAAACAATATTAACATCACCAAGAAACTAACAACCAAAATCAAACTAAGTACTGTTGAATTCACCCACACACTTATTAGGGGTTTCAAACACCAACCTGAATTCATCCAGGGACAGATGTTGTTTTACCTATTTGACTCTCCACATTATATTCAAATTATAATTTTTCATCTGATTGTTTTGACGAATTCCAGGTACATATCCAGGAATTTCACTTGCTCGGCAATCTCTTAAGAAGTCTCAGACTCCTATACACATCCATTCAAAACCTGGGCTAAATTTCCCACAACAAATTTAACCCAAAGCCTTTTTGCTTAATTTCCCCCTTTTCCTCACTTTAGCTCCATCATCTGAGAACATAAGTTTCACAGATTAGAAAATATTGCTCTGTACTGCTGCTTCCTGACAAGATTTTGCCTCCACAAATTAACCTTTGCAGGCTTCATTACTTTTCTGTCAACTTCCCAACTACTGACATAATCAGATGTCTGAGGGCTCAATGGTGTCTTAAAGACACACAAATGCAATAGCATAAACTGTGCTTGTGAGAGCTCTCCCAGATATCTCGGCATCAGCAGAATAACTGGTAGCCATTTGTCCATTGTTGACTTTTGGGGAAGTGAGTCACTTGGGCCGCCATCTTAAGCTTATTATGACGCCTTGCTCTTGTGTGGAAAAGGTCAGTTAATATGATAATTCGGTCAGGGCCTCCAGTTCAAGAGGTAGTCAATACGTGTGATGAGCTGTATGTCTGAAATCCAGAAAGCTTTATCCTGAAGAAGCAGATCAGTAGCAGGGGATCGAGTATTCAGGCGCTCTCGTAGAACAACAAATAGGAAGACCAGTGACTAGGATAAGGTTAGCGGATGCCCAAATAATTCTAATGGTTCAGACCAGAGAGATGACTTAGGGATTTGCTCAGAACGAAGAAGCCTCTAATATTCATTCCAATACCGCTAGCGAATCCCCAAATGGTTGCCATTGGCAAGTCCTGTACCATAGTGACCAAGCCGATATATTTTAATGTCCATATATATTTCATCATCATCATAATAATAATAATAATAATAATAATAATAATAATAATAATAATTTATTATTTGTACCCTGCCCATCTGGCTAGGTCTCCCCAGCCACTCTGGGCGGCTTCCAGCAAATATTAAAAAACAATACATTAACATGTTACAGATTAAAAACTTCCCTAAACAGGGCTGCCTTCAGGTATTTCCTAAATGTTATGTAGTTGTTGATCGCTTTGACCTCGGATGGGAGGGCATTCCACAGGGCGGGTGCCACTACCGAGAAGGCCCTCTGCCTGGTTCCCTGTAGCTTTGCTTCTCGCAGTGAGGGAACCGCCAGAAGGCCCTCGGTGCTGGACCTCAGTGTCCGGGCTGAACGGTGGGGGTGGAGACGCTCCTTCAGGTATACAGGACTGAGGCCATTTAGGGCTTTAAAGGTCAACACCAACACTTTGAATTGTGCTCGGAAACGTACTGGGAGCCAATGTAGATTTCTCAGGACCGGTGTTATGTGGTCCCGGTGGCCACTCCCAGTCACCAGTCTAGCTGCCGCATTCTGGATTAATTGCAGTTTCCGGGTCACCTTCAAAGGTAGCCCCACGTAGAGCACATTGCAGTAGTCCAAGCGGGAGATAACTAGAGCATGCACCACTCTGGTGAGACAGTCCACGGGCAGGTAGGGTCTCATCCTGCGTACCAGATGGAGCTGGTAGACAGCCGTCCTGGACACAGAATTAACCTGCGACTCCACGGACAGCTGTGAGTCCAAAATGACTCCCAGGTTGCGCACCTGGTCCTTCAGGGGCACAATTACCCCGTCCACCATTTCATAATGCTGTATCTATTTGTCACTGTGTTTTGCTTTGCTTCTTACATTTCTGTTATTTGTTTCCAGCTCCTGAGGTGAAAAGGAAGCTGTGGTTTACATGCACAAAGTTGTATAAACCTAATCCCAATTTGAAAACATGGGAATTGGAAATCTAAGGCCCATTGAGCCAGGTATGGCTGACCATGTTTCTCCCCACAGAAAAACCAGTCCCTGAGTTGGGCATAACTGGGAACTCCATGAGTCTGCCTGAGCCGGAGAAAGATTGGTGGAGCATGGTCTTTGGGCATTGAGATGCCAAGAATGAAATACTGATTTAAATTATTCCCCTCCATTTATACAGTATTCACACAGGGGGGTGGACTGAGGCTATCTATTCCAAACATGTCTTCACCCAGAAAATGAGGGCTATATTAAAATGGCAGAAAGGACCTTTGTTTACAGAATCTATTCAACATATGGAGGATTGATGCCAAAGATGGTGGATGTTTGTTATAAGGAAAACAGGCTGGAGAGCTCTTCAGATCTTAATGGCCCATTGCATTAGGGTTAGGGAAAGTCTAATTGAAAGGATTATATTTTGCATCAAGATGGATTAAGAAACCCACTATGGTCCACAGGAGACGAGGGAAAGTTATTCCATCTGACGCAGATAAGCAGTAAGGGTGAGAGAAGAACGACTTTTCAGGCTTTTCCTTGCCTTCAATTTCTCTGCTATTTAACTTTTAGATTAACCTTTCCCCTTTCCAGGGCTCCAACCATCCACAGGTGACGGCTGCCATCCTAATGCTGCTGCTGCTGCCTCAAAGGAGAATTTACTCAACCTCTCTCCCCTGTTAAAGCTCTTTCTTACAGTCTTAAGTTGATTATGAGAGAGCAGTTTCAGACTTGACAGCCGTGGTTGCAGAGTGAAGAGGACGCCTGAATTCGTCTAAAGCATTGCCCTGTCCATAAAACACATTTTGCCTCTCCTCTGCCTGAAGTGTATCCCTCTCAGCTTTCAGAAGGAATTGCTATAGTTGTGAACAGCAAAGCAGTTCAGGAAGAGAAAGGGGACAGTATTGTCATGAGTATGCGGTGCGTGGAAGTAGGCTTTATGCCGAAACCTGCCTAACTCTTGGCTCCAGCAAGTGTTAAAATATAAGCGAGGCTAGCTTCCTGATGAGGTGATCGCCTGGGTGATGGGCCATTTGTCAGGCTTCAGGGAATTGGCTTCCTCCCGCCTTTGACAGTAGATAAGCAGAACAAAGGAAAATGAGTCTTCTTACCAGTTAGAAACTTTAATGATCACAGTGAGAGAACAAAGAATCCATTTCCTAGGAATGGCGGTGCTCCCAATTAAGGGCCCCACCCACTTCCTCCCTAGTCACCCACATCACTACTGCGTCTTGTAACCTGAGCTCATAACCACTGTGCTGCCACCTTATCAGCTCTTCTTGACCTTGGGCTGAGCGGATGAATGCTTTCCAGCGACAGTGAGTCTGTCAACTCTCTCTCCCAGTTCTTCTTCTCCTAGCTGTTCACCACCCAGTACTTCCCAGCTTCTGCCTTCTGAACTATGTCCCTCTGCAAACCACTGTTCCAATTCTATACTGTCCTCCTGCTCCTGGGAAGATTCAGGATCCTGATCAGGAGCCAGGGGAGGCTCCCTCCATTCTTCCTCAGTGCAGCCCTCCTCAGCACGGCCCGACACCATTTAGGAGAACAAAGGAAAGGGGCTGTAGGTGAGGTGGCAAATGGGTGGGGCCCTCAACTCATGAATGGTTAGAAGGACAAAGCTAGAGCTGGGAGTTGAGAAGTGCAGTGATGTGAGATAGAGGGGATTATTTGGTTGTTTTTGTTTTGATTATGTATTTTGTGTTTTATATTGTGATTTTATATTATGAACTGCCCTGAGACCTGCAGGTATAGGGCAGTATACAAATTTAAATAATAATAATCAGATGTCAAGGAGATAAATAGCTATACAACTTTTAGAAGACATCTGAAGGCAGCCCTGTTTCAGAAGCCTTTTAATATTTGATGTTTTGTTGTATTCCTTATATTTCATGGGAAACTGCAATGGGATAAAACAACAACAACAACAACAATACATTAGCACCAATCCTCTGCAGTGAAAGAGTTGGTTGATAGTGGTGGGCAAATTGTCATCCAGTCCAATACAGTAATACCTCTGCGAACGTCCGCCCCATTGACTGTCCATTTCAGCGAACGTCCGTGGCAAACCCAGAAGTACCGGAACAGGTTACTTTCGGGTTTGACGCTTGCGCATGCGCAGAAGCGCTAAACTGTGCTTCGCGCATGCACAGAAGTGCAAACCGCTCCGTGCACATGCGCAGAATGGCAGTTTGTCGGGCGTCCCTTTCGTGGAGCGTCCAGGGCTCCGGAACGGATCCCGGACTCAAAACAAGGTACCACTGTACAAACTTCCAAAGAACTCTGGAGCACAATTTGAAAACCACTGATTTAATAAAATGCCACATGGCTAAATCTGGTATGTTTTTGGAAATTATGGTAAGTAGAAAACAAGCAAACAAATTATGGCTTTTCCCTTTGAAAGTAGGAGCATGTTGGCTGTGTGAGATTAGCAGTGAAAATGGTCAGCTGGTTCCTGATTAATGCGGACACCTCCCTTGCTGGATGGCAAAATAGGTCAACAGAGCTTTCTTTCCACAGTTGCCTCGAGTAAATGGAAATGTCCGTATCCAATTCTGCTGGTGAGGGTGCATGCAATCACATGTACACCCACTCAGCCCTTCCTTTACATAGATCCATATTTGCGAAGATTCCTCCTTTGGCGGGAAGGGGGAAATTGCTTCTTTGTAAACCTGGCACCAGCATTTACCAGCTTCTGCTTTCAGTGGCTCAGCTTAGCAGTGACGGAAAACAGCGGAACCACCAAGTTCAGCTTGCCCGGGCAAGGCAAGGTCAGTCAATTAAAGGAGAGGAGGGGGTGAGTAGGCAGGGTGAAGAGAGGAGAGCAGGTGGGGAAGTGCAGAGTGACCAGAGCCCTAAGAACGGTGGCTCAGTTTCTCATGGCAACCATCTCAAAGGCTTTTGTCTTTGTGCCTTGCTTCGTAATTAAGTGTTAAATAGAAGTACGGCTCCATCAGCAGAGCTTCCTTCCTGATAAAAAAAAAACAAAAACCCTTGGCTTATATTCATCTTCTGGCCTGACAGTTTATTAGAGAACTGCAGTTGGAAGATTCTGCATACTTGGGAACAGAGGAAGAGATCAAGAGATTACTCTTAAATCCCAGATTGGTCAGTGTCCAATATTGCAATGGAGACACAACACGTGTACGTGTGTGTGTGTGTGTGTGCAGGTAAACCTTTTTGGGGCATCTAAATTTTATTAAATAAAACAGGCACTTGTAAATATGTTAAAGCAAACGTCGGACATTTAGGTGCGCTGCGTAGGTCGACAGGCCCTGACAAGTTTTATGAATGGCCGAAAATTCGGCAACACATTCACGAACCTCAATCCGATTGCCAACCATTCTTATTACATGTCTTTTAAAAAAAAGTGGAAACATATGTGTCAGATTCGCTTAAGAGTTGCTCATGAGTAAAGACCAAGTCCGTCTTGTCTTTCAACTATTTTATTGTGCAAGTATGTAGAGTGCGGAGCTATCCTAAAACATGACCACCTAGTCCAGTGATGGCTAACCTTGACACTCCAGATGTTTTGGGACTACAACTCCCATCATCCCTGACCACTGATCCTGTTAGCTAGGGATGATGGGAGTTGTAGTTCCAAAACAGCTGGGGTGTCAAGGTTAGCCATCACTGACCTAGTCGCTAGCAGAATCCGGAAGTGCCCCCCTCCTGTTGCGGCGCCAACACCAGAGTCTCGGCACCCTAAAGTGCCGGCTCCTTACTCCCCTGACCCCTCTGCGTAAAGCAGTCACTGGAAACGGTGTCTCCCCCTCTGAGTGGGTCTGCTGAGCAGTGCTAGGTCTCTCTGCATCATCCTGGAGACCCCTTCCCACCTGGCTCCTCCCTGATGACTCCTCCTCCCCCGGGGAGGAGCTGGCAGACTCACTGGGAGACGTGTCCGTCGACAGCAGAGGCTGAGGCTGCCGGTACCCACTCAGTGCCTGACTGGCAGGGGAGGGCACGTCCCTGACAATATGGATCTGTTTTGAACATATATGAAATTAATCTGGAGTTGTCAGTAATCATGTGGGACTGTCAACAGCCACCAGAATCTGGACACTCGCTACACGCATGCATAAAAATATCCTCAAGCATTTATGCAACATTTAAGAAGGTTCAGTTCTTTGTTTATGATCTCATCCGTTGTATAAATGGTCAGTGATGTTTGCACATGATTGCAACTTGTAAGAAAGATCAGCAATAGATTGCAGATTGAGAAATCATGTCTAAGAGAAGACTATTGTGCCTAACAGCCGAGCAACATGTTACATTTAAGGTGCCGTCGCATTTAACAGACATTTTTGTTTTTGGAAATGGCACCCACATGGGGAACCAATCAGGTCTGGAGCCACAGGGCACCGGGAGGGGGGGATCAATCCACCGCCCGCCATGCTGCTGTCTGACAAAAATTAACCTGCTGTTGGCGCAGATATTGGACAAGGTTCACCCAATGCTAATTGCGTCCCACTGCCATCACTTTGGAAGGCAGATACCTCAAAGGCCTAAAGATTGGGCTCTTGGCAAAGATGAGATCTGAACTGTGGACTCCACAGCTTACAATTTCAGCAGCTACACTGAACTCCAGAATATACAAACTCTTCCTTTTCCCTGCATTAATATGTTACCAAGTATGTTCCAAAGTTCACAGAGGATTCTTGCTGGGGCAGCTTTTTCCCAGTCCATTTCTTCCAAACGGAAGAACAAGGAAATTAAATGACGACCGACACATTCGTACTTGAAAGTTGCTGGTTATTATCAATAAAGCATAATGGGGGGGGGGGGTGGAGTCAGTTCCTGGGGGGAGAGAAACGAACATAATAGCACAGTAATATCTGTGGCCAATTTGGCTGTGTGTGTATATGAACAGCCAAAATAAATCTGTATGCTGCATGTGTAAGGACCCACCTGTCTCCTCCAGTACCCCAAGTTCACGATCCTTTGCATGCCACTATCTTTTAAACATTTGCTTGGGCACCAAAGTTGTGGCAGCCCCCGTTCACTTCCAAAGCATGTGAAAGGGCCCTGCTACAAGTGTGTCAGGGGCTAGCAGGGCTCTGACAAGTGTGTGGCAGAGGTAGGGCACTAGGGGACTGACCCAGCAGAGGGGGCTAGTGATTTGGAGGGGGGTAGGCACCACCTGCAAGGCAGGAGCCAGGGTGGGGCGAGGGCGGAGGAATGGATCAGAGCTGTCAGAGGCAAAGATGGGCATTCAGGACGTGTCGGAGGAAGAGGCTGTTCCAGAGAGGGACTAGGATCTAGGAGTCTTGGTAGACCACAAACTTGACGTGAGTCAACAGTGTGATGCAGCAGCTAAAAAAGCCAATGCAATTCTGGGCTGCATTAATAGGAGTATAGCATCTAGATCAAGGGAAGTAATAGTACCACTGTATTCCGCTCTGGTCAGACCTCAACTGGAATACTGTGTCCAGTTCTGGGCACCACAGTTCAAGAAGGATACTGACAAGCTGGAACGTGTCCAGAGGAGGGCAACCAAAATGGTCAAAGGCCTGGAAACGATGCCTTATGAGGAACGGCTTAGGGAGCTGGGTATGTTTAGCCTGGAGAAGAGAAGGTTAAGGGGTGATATGATAGCCATGTTCAAGTATATAAAGGATGTCATATAGAGGAGGGAGAAAGGTTGTTTTCTGCTGCTCCAGAGAAGCGGACACGGTGCAATGGATTCAAACTACAAGAAAGAAGATTCCACCTAAACATTAGGAAGAACTTCCTGACAGTAAGAACTGTTTGACAGTGGAATTTGCTGCCAAGGAGTGTGGTGGAGTCTCCTTCTTTGGAGGTCTTTAAGCAGAGGCTTGACAGCCACCTGTCAGGAATGCTTTGATGGTGTTTCCTGCTTGGCAGGGGGTTGGACTGGATGGCCCTTGTGGTCTCTTCCAACTCTATGATTCTATGAAATACCTGCCATCTCCCACCACAATGTCTCCTAGAACCAAGAGGGGTTTGAAGAGGGAAGAGCAGCAACAACTTCCATGTAGGAGAAGCCTGAGATTGTGCACGCACACCCCATCGGATGAGGGCACATTGTCACAGTCCTGTGCTGCCAGCTACAGAAGAGCTCAGTGGGGGGAAAAGCCAGCCAACCAGCCGAGTCTCATGGGGGTACTTGCCTGGAGGCAGTGTCGGTATGCAAGGTTCAGTCCAGTCCTAAGGTCAAGAGTATCTCAGTTCATGTAGTCAGATGATCCGGGGGTCAAGAAAACCGAGGGTCCAAGGTCACCAGAAGCAAGAAGAAGCAAGGTCTGGTCAGGAACGACAAGTGGGTGTTTCCAGCAACTGACTGAGGCTGGAAACTCTACTTTAAAAAGCTGGTTCTCATCAGGAGCAAGAAGGCTGATCAGCAGCAGGTGGAGCTACTTCGCCTTCTGCTGCTTCAGGCTGCTGCTCAGCAGGTAAAGCCAACCCCTGGCTCATGACACTCGTAAGCTGAAGGGGCACAGTCACACTGTTGTTGCAACTGCTCCGCAGGCTGCAGGCCTGGGGGCAGCATGTGTATCTGGGGCATCATGGGAGTTGCTGCCAAGTACGTCCTGTTCTCAACAAAGAATTGACTATCAGATGTGTGCCTTCCTCTGTTAGAAGGAGAAGAGTTTGGATTTGATACCCCGCTTTGAGACACGAAGGAGTCTCAAAGCGGCTCACATTCTCCTTTCCCTTCCTCCCCCACAACAAACACTCTGTGAGGTGAGTGAGGCTGAGAGACTTCAGAGAAGTGTGACTAGCCCAAGGTCACCCAGCAGCTGCATGTGGAGGAGCGGGGAAGCGAACCCGGTTCCCCAGATTACGAGTCTACCGCTCTCAACCACTACAACACCATACTGGCTGCCTAGGACAATGTGGGAGTGAGTAACTGTACATTGCAACGCATAGCTGTCAACTTTCGGATTTGAAAATAAGGGATTTTTCCAAACTTTCGGATTTGAAAATAAGGGATGCCGCGAGGGCGGTGCAATGGCACCAACTAGCCTCGCCACCCTGCGCTCCAGAGGCTGTGCACGAAAGGGTGAGCGAAAGAGTGAGCGCATAGACGGCAGGCAGGCTGTCTGTCTGGTTGGGCGTGAGGGTCTGGCTGCACAAGGCATGCAAGCTCCGCCCCCAGTCGGTCTCAGACTCCTTATTGGCAGCTGAGCAACGCAGCTGAGGAGCCTCCCTGGCCGGCAGGGAGGGAGAGGAGCTGCTTCCTTTGAAATGTATGTATGTATATATCTTTATTGTCATTGTACAAGTACAACGAAATTGGATTTAAAATAATAATAATAATAATAATAATAATAATAATAAAATAATTTTTTAAAAAGTTCATTTAACAGCAGTAAAAGCCATACGAAACACTTAAAAATAAGGGAGAGCACTGAGCAGCCGCTGCGTCTATGCGCGCCGCCATCTTAGAACTCTTATTAGAAATAACAGAAATTTAAACAAAAATCAAAAACAAAACAAAACAAAACAGGCCTCTCTGCCAAGCGGTGGTGGAAATCCGGGAAATTGAAGGGATATCAACAATCCGGGATAGCAGCGGGAAACGGCATTGGAATAAGGGAGTTTCCCGCAAAAAAAGGGAGGGTTGACAGCTATGTGCAACATATAAAATGCTGGTTTCATTCCCAGAATCCTCTGCAAGATGCTGGAATTCCATGGAAGATGTTCAATGGTGCAGACATTAAAACGTGGAGATTCTTGAAGGTAGAAAGGATTGGGGAGGGGGATGCTATTTAAATCCTTTTCCATAGTGACTCATCTGGCTAAAAGGAATCCTGATGTCAGCTGCATTAGCTTTCTAGAAGTTTGTGATGAATTCTGGGGCATATTATATGGTGCAGACTCAGTTCATATGGCGCACTGCCTTGAGTGGTCATTGTACTGCTATCGTACATGAATCCAGAGTTCAAAAAGCCTGCACTTTCCGCAGGAAGCAGTGGAAGAGGTTAAGCTGTCTTTCAGAGATGCTTGTCCACCACCGTTGATCTTCTGGGTGAGGAATCCCTGATAAGCTTCTGAAGGGCCCTAGGAAAATCACTGATCAAAGCCAGACATTTAATCAGGAAGGAGCCGGCAAACTGAACAAATGGATAGAAGCGAAAGCACTAAAAGGAATACTTTCCCCCACATAAATACATCACAGTCATGTAATGTGCAAGGAAGTTTGCCTTTGCTAGCAAAACATGTTTTGACAATCTTGTAATATCAGTAATCCATTTTAACAACTCTTCAGCCAACGCAGCACCACTGCTTTTGGAAATCTAGGCATTGGAGGTAAACCATATATCTCCAAGGAAGAAGCACAGATTAAAGGAAAACCCTGCCTCTTTTTGTATCTTCGCATCTGGAACGCAGATTTGAAATGTTTCTGTATTAGTGGTGAGAAATGAAATAACGCAAAGAAGTGGCCAAACTACCAAGGGGCATAAAGCAAAGGAAGAACGAGGAAGGATACAGATCAGAGAAGCCGTGATAAGAAAACATTACACAAAACGTTCCTGTGATTTTCTGCGTATCTCACAGCAGTAACCACAAATTTCAGAAAAGGCTACAATTCAAGGAAGCTAAGTCCCATTGAACTCGATGAGGCATGTATATAAGTATATGGATTTAAGATAGGAGTGTAAAAGATAAATAAATGTATTGTTCAAAATGATTGCAAGACTTGTGATGGTTCATCATTCACAGTGATAGGCAGTGGAATCCAAGGCAAGTCTACTCAACCAGAAATCTCACAGAAGTGTAATGGGCCTTATTCCCAGGTAAGCGAGCATAGGAAAGCAATTATGTACAAACTTAAAAGGTAAAGGGACCCCTGACCATTAGGTCCAGTCGCGGACGACTCTGGGGTTGCGGTGCTCATCTCGCATTATTGGCCGAGGGAGCCGGCGTACAGCTTCCAGGTCATGTGGCCAGCATGACAAAGCCGCTTCTGGCGAACCAGAGCAGCGCACGGAAACGCCGTTTACCTTCCCGCCAGAGCTGTACCTATTTATCTACTTGTACTTTGACATGCTTTCGAACTGCTAGGTGGGCAGGAGCAGGGACCGAGCAACGGGAGCTCACCCCGTCGTGGGGATTCGAACCGCCGACCTTCTGATCGGCAAGCCCTAGGCTCTGTGGTTTAACCCACAGCGCCACCCGCGTCCCTAATTAAGTCTTACGATTGGTATAAATATGATCTGTGTTGTAAGGTGAGTTGTTTGGTTCTGATGAAGTGAGTTATAGTCCGTGGAAGCTTGTGACAGAATAAGTTTGCATCTTTTTAAAAGGTGCAACAGGGCTCTTGGTGGATTTTGCGACGATGGACTTGCTGAACTGCCTCCTGGAATCAGGATCTGAATCGTGTTGCCTTCCTTCATATCCCAACACATTGGTTTCGTCACCGATGCGGCTTAATCGATGCAAACCTGAACTTGTGAGTGTCGGCTCCACAGGGCAGACAATGTCACAGAGATTCAGCGCTGGATTTTCCTTTGAAAAGAAGAAAGGCATGACACGGCGAGGGGAGGGAACGTCCCCGCATGTCTGTGCACCCAGCTAAGTCCAATTCCCCATCCATTCCCACCACCCTTTATTTTAAGGGGGGAAACATTATAGGGGCAGAGCCCTGCTAAGAAATGTATTCAGGACATCCGCTCAGTGCTTTTTCGGTCTGGTTGCAAAACATCTTTATTTAGACAAACCACCTGAATTTCCCCTGGACAGAGCAACTTGTGTGTCAAGCCCACGTTAGGAGCTCAAGCCTTGCTTTGTTTGCATTGATTCCCTGCTCATCCAACACTGCAGTAAGTGGTTTTGCATATTAACTAAGTGCACAGTAACCTTCCTTTACCTCCTCCCAGCCCCACCTCCTCCCACCCAGCCTCAGGAATCAACACTATTGCTCAGTCAGATACTTGGAGGAAGCTGCCAGGAGGTTGCTATGGTAACTGTTCTGCTTTCAGCAGCTGCTTCCCTGGTTCCAGGCGGGAGGGGAGGGGAAGGAAAAGGCGAGGGAGGGAGACCTGGGGAGAACTAGGCGGCCTCCGATCAGAAGTTCAGATAAAGAGGGTCACTGTAATTTGCTGGCGCAGATTAAAAATAACGCAGCAGATGCGGGCGCTAGGAAGCAATAAAAACCAACGTAGGTAACGCAAAAGGCCAGTCATTAAGCTGGAGCGTTTGTAGATTTATTTAATTGCAGATCATGAGATTGCAGGACACCTCCCTGCTCTGCGCATCTTCCTCCTGATTTGTAGGAAGGGAAAAGTCCAAACATGCTACACAGAGCTCAGGTAGCCCTGCTGACCTTTAGACAAAGGGGAATAGAAATGCAAGTATGATCTGGTGAAGAACATCCGAAAATATGGATTTATGAAGAGGCTGGAGCATAGTTCTCTCTCTCTTCCCCCCCCCTCAAATTAGGAATGGGTGGATCTTTCAGTTTCTCCAAGTTCCTTATTTTTACGATCTTAAATTCAGTTCTTCACATTTCCACATGACAGTTTGTGACTTAAGTCGCCAGCATTTTAGTGCAAATTTCTCCGAAAGCTTGTATGCATCCCCCCCCAATATATATATAAAAATATTTTGAAAAGCCATTTCCTCTAAGATGATGCATATTATGGGCGACAAATGAAGCGGCATTTTAAATTTTAAATTGGCTTTTTAACCTGTATTTTAATTAATGGTTTTTCTTTTTATACTTTATTGTAATTTTTACTGATGTTAGCTGCCCTGAGCCCGGTTTCGGCTGGGGAGGGCGGGGTATAAATAAAATTTATTATTATTATTATTATTATTATTATTATTATTATTATTATTATTATTTGTATATTATTTTCACTAATATATGCATTTTTATGCACGCTCTACCCCGGTATATAAATGTTTACATGCTACTTGGCCGGAAAACTGCATTGCAAAATTCAGAGAAGTGTGACTTTCGAAAGATGGTTGCATTTGTCGTCTCATATGGTAATGGAAATTGCAGGTTCGGTAGATTCATCTTTAAAAGCAAACTGCATGGAGCCGCTCCCCCATCCCTACCACACATGGGCACATAATTCATATTAAGGGCGAAAGAAGCCCATCATGGTGAAACGGTCAATTGGAAGGAACAAAACTTCCCCATAGGGCCCAGTGATCGACACAACCTAGTCAGCCCTTTTGGGAAACCAAAAGGAGAAATCACACTTATGACCAAAAGGGCAGAAGCTTTCCCATATACACCCATCAGGCCCATTAAGCATGATTTCCCCTTTTAGCGTAATTCAGACCCTGATTATCTACAAGGGATTCAATTTTGCGTTGCAAAATAGATTTATTTATACACAGATCCATATAAGGTGAAACTCGAAAAATTAGAATATCGTGGAAAGGTTGATTTCTTTCAGTAATTCAACTTAAAAGGTGAAACTAATATATGAGATAGACTCATGACACGCAAAGCGAGATATTTCAAGCCTTTATGGTGTGGAGCCAGTGTGGTGTAGTGTTTAAGAGCGGTGGACTCGTAATCTGGTGAACCGGGTTCGCATCTCCGCTCCTCCACATGCAGCTGCTGGGTGACCCTGGGCTAGTCACACTTCTCTGAAGTCTCTCAGCCCCACTCACCTCACAGAGTGTTTGTTGTGGGGGAGGAAGGGAAAGGAGAATGTGAGCCGCTTTGAGACTCCTTCGGGTAGTGATAAAGCAGGATATCAAATCCAAACTCTTTCTTTCTTTGTTATAATTGTGATTATTATGGCGTACAGCTGATGAGAACCCCAAATTCAACTTTGGGGTTTTCATCAGCTGTACGCCATAATCATCACAATTATAACAAATAAAGGCTTGACATATCTCACTTTGCATGTCATGAGTCTATCTCATATATTAAACTCCAGTAGCTAATGAAAACAATTGCTTATATAAATGGACTTTTCCACGATATTCTATTTTTTCGAGTTTCACCTGTATACCATAAACACAAACATACGTACTGTATTTTCCCAAAATCCTATACCCCTTTCAGAGTGGCTGGGGAAACCCAGCCAGATGGGTGGGGTACAAATAATACATTATTA